>OU898279.1:46164255-47656755 GCA_918026665.1 Diabrotica balteata | reverse complement strand
ACAAAGAAGGTGGCTACTTCATCTATTTATTGAAGACGTTTTGCTTTCCAATAAAAAAGCATCATCAGTTCATCTAAAAAGAATATTATGAAAAACCAAACATCCATAGAATAGTTATTACAAGTGTGTTACCTCAAAAAGATATGTACAGTCAATAATATTAAATGTGTAAAAAAGCTTACGACAATGGACATTCTGAGATCATGTTGTATAAACAATTAATTGAAACTAGATACAGTTTACAAATTAACAAACTTAGCACAGCAAAGGAACATGTGGTAATTGTACATGTATAAAAAAAATTTATGTAAAAAACTTTAAAAGTAAAAGTAAAAAACATTAAAATTAATATGCAGAGAACTATAAAGATCATAAGATGCACTTCCAACAGTATATTATTACTTATATTTAATTTTGATCTTAGGTAACATTATTAAGTAAATTAATATTGAAATATAATATTTAAAAGTAAAATGAAGTTAGGTGCTGAAGAGATTAGGTGCTGAAGGTAAATGAAAGCAGCAGGTTTAACACCCACGCAAAAAACGTGAAAAGACAGTGGCCTTGAGGTCAAAATAGGACAGAACAGCAAGGCAGTTACCAACCTCTCGTGCAATAGAGCGGTACATTTAAAGAATATGATAAATTTGGGTGACAACTTGTTAGTAAAAGTCAAAAAATGAAAGGAAAAGGTGGTTAAGATCACCATTTTCCCCCCCAGTGATTGGTTGAGAGAAACAATGAACAAACAAGCGAGGTCAATCCAAAATATCATACATTAATAAGTCTACGTTGTGGCTGGTTAAACAGCCACAGGTGAAGATTGATTCAACTTCCAACAGTCCAAGGTTCATAGCCTTTGGAACTGAGATTAAAATAGATTCTATGAATCAATTTTAAATAAAAAATTTTATTAAACAATTTGATCAAAAAACAATTATGTAATATAAGTAAATGTAATATTGACAAAATAATCAATAAAATCAAGTTGAATGAATCTAAGTTAAATGAAGAAAGAAAATATTATTTTATTTTAGTATTATTTGAAATTATTGAATATGAAAATATGATAAAACATACACCTTAGGGGACAATTTTAAAGGACTTCAAAATTGTCCCCTAAGGTGTAGGAGACAGAATACGTAAAATAATAGAAAAATCAATTCTCTGGTACATTTGGAAAATTTTCTAAATTTCATTTCTCTTATATATACAGCAAAAACAAGGTTAAGCGGTTTAAAAATAATAAAATGTTAAATTATTAAGTAACTGCCTATATAACTGTTTATAATACTAACTGTATTATAAACAGATAAGTTGGTGAATAAAAACATAAAACACTGAATGAAGTTCAGAGTTCATTTGAGATCGATACATATTTTGTACTTTCAAACTTTTTAAAAAAAATATCGACAAAAACAAATCTATAACACTATAAACTGCACTTTTTTCATTAACATTGACCACATCTAGTCGCCAACCAGTAATCGATTGTATGTTTAAAGTAAAGTAAAGAAAAAACCGTTTTAATATTTTATGGAGTTTTTACTAATCGCCTTATGGAGTTTCTTGCACTACATTATATATAATATAAAATTAGTATTTCTTGGGTTTATTTTCAATAAGTTATATTAAATTTGACACTAAACTTTATTGTGCCATTGAAATCAACGTTTCGGTAGGAAACCAGACAGAAGTAAAAAAATGATATCTGATATCTCATGGTTTACTGTCATGAATATATAATTATTTTTATCTGGACGTATCGTAGGTGTTTTCGGAAAAGGTAAAGTGGAGATTTAAAAAATTAAAAATTATTAAATTTTGAAAACTTGAAAATTTTGAAAACCAGTTAAAGAAAACGAATGGTTTGACAAGGAGTGCCAAGAAGCAACAGATAACAAAAACAGGGCATACCTAAAAACAAATCAAGCTGGATGCACAAGAAGAGCAAAGGAAGAATACCGGACACTAAGAAGAGAAGAAAAACGATTACATAGAAAAAAAAAGACAATTTGAGCAAAAGCAGTTGGAAAGCACAGAATGGCTAAAAAATCAAAATGAAACTCAAAAGTTCTACAGAAATCTAAACAAAATGCGCGAACAGTTTAAGCCAAGAATAAGGAGCTGTAAGGATGTAGAAGGAAACATCCTAAAATATACAGCCTCAATCCTAAACAGATGGGTTGAATTTTTCGATGCAAAATTTTATGGCCATTATATCGAAGAAGCAGATAACACCCTAGCAAATCGAAATGATTGGAATCCTTTCAACCCAAACGAAAGACCACCTACCATTGAAAACGTTGCCCAAGCCATTAAAAAGCTTAAAATAATAAATCACCAGGAGTTGATCAAATTTGCAGTGAGCTCTACAAGAATGGTGGCGATGCCCTATTACAGACACTGCATAAGCTTTTACTTCTTGTTTGGCATAATGAAACCATGCCTTGTGAATGGTCTCAAGGCGTGATATACCCGTTACATAAAAAAGGTGACCAGCTCCAGTGTGACAACTATGGAGGTATAACCCTGTTAACAACTGCTTACAAAATACTAGCAAATATTCTCTACGAAAGGTTGCAAGTTTACACAGTGGGCATAATTGGTAAATATCAAGTTGGATTCACTCCAGAAAAATCAACAATTGACCATATTCATTCAGTAAGACAGATTCTCGAGAAAACGTTAGAATTCAATATTGAAACCCATCACATATTCGTCGACTTCCAGGCCGCATACGACAGTGTCAAGAGAACAGTGCTATACCAATCAATGTATGAGTTTGGTATACCAGAGAAACTTATCCGACTAACGAGAATTACAATGTCTAACTTAAAAGCCACTGTTAGAATACAGGGAGAGAGTTTTAGATCATTTGAGATAAAGGATGGACAGACAAGGAGATGCTCTGGCTTGAATCCTATTTAATATTGCCTTAGAAAAGGCAGTCCGAGATAAACGAATTAGGGATGGCGGTACTATTTACAATAAATCGATACAAGTCTTAGCATATGCTGATGACATTGACATAGTAGGGCGTAGGGCGTAGGGCGTAGCAAGCGAGATGTTGAGCAATATCTCCTAGAATTGGAAACAGCGGCGAAACAGGTCGGTCTAGTTATCAACGAAGACAAAACCAAGTACATGTTGGTTACAAAGGATCCGATAGCAAATGAGGAACAAGAAACAGTCTTTGGAAGTCATACCTTTGGACGTGTTGACAACTTCACATACCTTGGGTCGCTATTGACTGCTACCAATAAAACAAGCGAAGAAATCAAAAGACGAATAAATCTTACAAATAGGGCATACTATGGACTCCAAAAGCATTTCCCCTCAAGAAACATTCAAAGAAAAACTAAAATTATTATATACAAAACATTGCTGAGGCCGGTCCTCACATATGGAGCAGAAACATGGACTCTAACGCAGAAAGATGAAAGACTTTTGGAAATATTTGAGCGTAAAATACTCCGCAAAATATTTGGAGCTGTAAACGACCAAGGGCAGTGGCGCAGAAGATATAAATTTGAATTGTATTAGCTCTTTGATGAGCCAGATGTCATAACGTTCATTAAAACACAGCGACTTAGATGGGCTGGACACATAATACGAATGCCAGAAAATACCATTGCTAAAAAGCTAACCACAGGAACACCTGTACGAAAAAGAAGCAAAGGCCGACCGCGAATTAGGTGGTTAGATGGAGTAGAAACCGACTTACGAATATTAAAAATCAGAAGATGGCAACATGTTGCCAAAAACCGAACAGAATGGCGACGAATCTTAGAGCAGGCCAAGATCCACAGAGTATTGTCGAGCCAAAGATGATGATGATGAAATTTTGAAAACATCAAAATTTTAAAAATCGAGCAAAACAAAAAGATTAGGGAGATATACGAATCAATAGAAATAAGAAGAAATACCAACGCAATCAATGGCAAAATAGAAATATATTTCAATCTGATTTAAATAATAATAAATATAACACCATAAAAAAATCTTTGGGTTAGAAGATAATATCTGGACAAAGGATGAGGACTTCTTGGTGGCCAAGCAACCTCACTTCTACGTCCAAGTATTGGCCTCACGGCCAAGCATTGACGAAATTTTAAAGAATAATGTGGGGACCTGTCGTGCGAAAACCACATGTATTGTCTTAAGGCGAGAGGTATATCATCTACTAATTCTTGTAAATGTTTTTGAAGAAATTCTAAATACAGAGGTCAATTTAAATTAGTTGCTAGTTCGAAAGAATCTATTAAGTGGTCAAACCAAATGTTAACCTTAAAGGTCGATTCAGACACATCAGTCCCGTCATAGTCTCGGCGCCGAACCGGTCCTTTTTGGTCACAGAACTATCAACTATCTGACAGCTGGGAAACTGTTTGTCAACTGATGAGTGTAAATGCCGGCAACATATTTGTATTAAAGAATATTTTGTATGACGGATTGTTCGGTTCGGCGCAATCACTGTGACGAGACGTGACTGATGTGTCTGAATCGACCTTAAGTCTTGCTGAAAATGGGATTCTCTCGTAGCATGAGGATTTTGAGAATCTCACAAATGATTATTTTTCCAATTGAAAATTCCTCGTCTGTAAATATTGCTTCACCAATAAAAACAATTGTATCAAATGTATTAATTTGTTATTTTTGTACATTTTATTTTAAAATAAGAATTCATTGGATTTTTTTAAAGCAAATAACTGGATAACTAAATTACACGAATCAACAAAGACTAACCTTTTTTGTAGAATTTAACGCTTCTTCATATTTTCTATCATTTTATCCATATTTTATCCAACAAAAAATTTGTGTTAATTTACTAAACACAATGTGACTAGCGCCCTCTTAATGCTAAATTATAGTCTACCTTGACAATCCCCATGCCAAAACAAAACGTCATTTAACCGCAAATCAAATAAAATCAAGGTACTTCTACCGCTCCAACTACATCAAAGAAGAGAAGAGGTAGTACATCAAATGAAGTGCCTAGAGGGAATCCTAATAATCCAAATATTACAAAGAGCTGTTACCTTTTGCAAATCGAAGTAAAATGAGATTTTTTTGTGTAACTTGTAAAAAGTTTATATGTCTAAAGTCCTCGCAATATATGTGCAAACATTATTGATGTATATTTTAATATTTTTAGATCAATTTTACTTCATTTTATTGGACATTTTAGTTTTTATTAAGTAATAATAATAAATGGTTTTTATTTTTAATTATTGTTTAGTAAAATAACTATTTTACTTTATGTAGATGAAATGTAATAAAATGCGAAAATAGTTTATTATGTACTAAAAAATTTTGGATTAATATACTCTTTAAAAAAAACAATTAACAAAAATTGGAATTTTTTAAAACTTTACAAACAATACAGGAAATAAATGTAAGGTCTGACGTACTAGGCGCTACCACTGATTAAATTTAACGTACACGACCAGTGCAAGGTTAAATAAAATAATGTAACTGTACAAAAAGGGTTGTACATATGTGAAATTATGACTATAATTTGAATGTATGAGGACTATATTATATACGGCTGATTCAAATAAATTAGGATATGTGGAGAAAGGTTATATAGATTATAGCAAATTAAGTTTATACAAAGTGTTACCAATTCTACTGCTGCACACACTCGCGGTATTTACAGGCTTTCACTCGCGGTTGTTCTTCATACGGGGAAGATCTCCAGGATACCTATTTCTGAACACGTGTCTCGCGGTACTAACACCGAGATCACAAGATAGAGCACATTTGCGTCTGTACGCGATTTAAAATAGTATTTGCGGTGTTTTTTGTGTAACTAAAAGCGTACCAAGCGATAAGTAACAGGCAAGAGAGTTACGTCTGTACTAAGCGATATTTGACAGGCAAGAGAGTCTTCTAGTTTGCTATTTTAAAACTGTCTGTATTTCTAAAGGAGGCGAGGTTGAAATGTTATCAAGGAAGGGTTATCAAGGATTGGACTAAGGTAATGATTGTAAAATTGTGGTAGAAGGATAGTTAGTAATACAGCAAAAAAGTGACATGATTTTTCGCATGCGAAACAATTTAACAGTAACACTTTGTGACTGTTGAATGAAATATGCATTTCAATAAATAAAAATTGTATTTACTTAAAATTTTACACAACAAAAATTTTTTAACAGCAAAAGAAAAACCAAGCAAAAAAATCAGAAATACGTGGATAAATCATAAAGCTAAAATACATTATCTACAATCTTCTAGAGATAAATTATGTGAACTAAATAAACAAACCATTTTAATACAGAAAGGTACAGACCGGCCACGAAAGCAATGCCAAATTCGCGTGCGGAAGAAAATTTACGGAAAATATTCATGGCAATAGCCCCATCAATGCTGTGGTTTGATGCTCTTTATTTCAGTATAATATTCCAGTTCTTTTTCGAGGATTCATAATGCATAAACGACTAAGTTTATGTTTGTTAACCGGAAAAGGGAAAGAATAATAGAAGTTTGGTAAACAAGAGTTTAAAATGGGCCTGAATATCATAATAAAATCTAAATAAACGCAAAAACTAACTATTCAATTGTTAGCCATCATACATTTTTAACTTCTTTATTATTTGTGATTTTACCTTTACTTTAGAAAATACCTAATGAGTATTCGTATGATTTTTAGAAATGCTAATTTTACAAATATTTTTCCTATCTTATTTATTGTAATAAACTAATTAAATTCTTATCGGCTGAAATACAATTTAATAGTTCCAGTCGTTATAGAGCCATTAAGAATTTTAATTCATCAATAGGGAAACTCATGTTATTTTTAATTGTTTTTATGCTGATTTTCAGAATTCATACAAAAAATTTGTAAAGTATAATAAAGGTATTAGATACAAATTTAATATTTTTATCAAAACATGGGACAAGGGTTGAAACATTGGCTCATTGAAAACATTGTAGTTGAATTAATGAGGACATTCAAACAATATATGATTTTTTAGTTTAGATTAGATTATGTAGTTATTTAATGTGTTTATATATACGGGCCTGTCACTCCTGCGCAGGAGTATAAGCTGCCCATTAACATGAGCTCTTCTGAACCATTTTTCGTGGGGTCACTTCACCTCTTCTTTTTTTTTTGTTCTCTGTTGGCTTCTTTCACAGGGTGTTGTGTGATTTCACAACATTTTTTGCAAAAACTAGTAGAAATAGATTTTAACCCCCACAACACTTAAGCTAGTTTTAACATTACCCATAGCTAGCCCATTTACTAATGTGCCCTTGAAAAATCCTTAAAATTAATACGAATCAAACTAGATATAAACGATTGTTTAGGATTAAACTTAAGAGTTCGCTGGTTAAATGATATTGGATAAATAATTATAAAGAAAAAATGCAATATTTGTTTATACATAAAATTAGCGAAAATAGCAACTATAAATCGTAAATAAATTATGAAATTAACTGGTTCTACCCATTATCGTTGTTTGCACAAAGAACATAGACTTACCCTTTGGTTCTATTGATGAATTCGTAACAGGCTGAAGAATTTTTCGTTGAGCATCACGGCGCCGCGGCCAGGGACGCCGAGGCTAATAACACGAGACCGGTCTATGGAGCGTTTAGTTCACTGTCTTACGAAGAAGTCAAATGCGTTGAGATGGTCCGAGCTAAGGAACCCTCTACCTCTAAGTGGTGGTCCGAGAGGGTGTACCAATAAATCTTTCTATTGTCGGACGATTTTGAATGGCGATAGTTTAAAGTTAATTGCTACAGTAATACGATACTTTACACTTGTGTGTATATTTTTGACCCATACAAAAGAGAAGCCGAATTCTCCGTACTTCAAACATGATAAATGAGATAGCCAGTTTAAGTTTTACGAAATAACAGGAAATAATATATTTTAAAAAGGTCTTTAGAATACAGCACTAAATTAGGTCACATTACAGTACCGTAACAGAAAAAATATTAAATGTAAAAATACATACTTTCCCAAACAACGATATACTTACAATTAAAATATAACTAAATCTATCAGCTATAATGTAGAAGCAGAAACTTAAGCGAAAAAACAAAAATAACCGTATACAAAACCCTTATACAACCAGTGTTGACATATGGATCGGAGACATGGACCATTTCCAAAGTAGATGAAAACCTCCTGCTTATATTTGAATGAAGGATCCTGAGAAAAATATTCGATAGCATCTGTGAAAATGGTGTTAGGAGAAGGAGGTACAATTACGAGATATATTACAGACATAAACATATATTTGTTGGTAAAGACGTAGTACCTCTTATAAAAATAGGAAGACTAAGATGGGCAGGACATCTGGCAAGATCACAGCAGAACAACCCTCCTAGTAGAATCCTTATGTCACAACTTGTGGGAAGTAGAAGTAGGGGTAGGTCAAAACTCAAATGGAGGGATGGTGTAGATAAGGATGGTAGAAAAATAGGCGCAACAAATTGGCAACAGTTGGCAATGGATAGAACTGACTGGCGTAATAGACTTGGAAAGGTCGAGGCTCTTTTATAGGGCTGTAGCACCAATGATGATGATAATCAGCTATAATGGAGCTTATTAAACACATTATCTATTTTCAATTAGACAATATTGTTTATTTGAGCAGTATTTGTTTTAACGATTGGTAGGTTGCTAACCTTGACAATCACCCTTTACATTTTATTTGTCTTGGAACCGGCTGTGGTAACCCTACTTAATCCACCCCGCAGTCATCCCAGGCAATGTACACACAACACTAAAATTAACAACCAAAGTAAAATAAACTGAATGAAATTATAACACTAGCAGAAGAACAAGGTTTTAGATCATTAAGATCATGCACCGACGCTCTATATTTATAATAGGGCAAGTGCAATAGAAATGATTAGAATACAACAAACTGCCATATCTGTTTCGTGGACCTTAAGAAGGCATTTGACCAGGTCAAATTAAAGGACGTTATTTACTTATTGTACGCAAGAGAGATATCTCTAGGAATAATGAAAACGATCGAAAATATCTATCAAAACAACACAATAAAAGAAAAAGTAGAAGAAGAACTAACCGACTATATTGAAGCTGAAAATGGGATAAGGCAAAGAGATTCCCTGAGTTCATTTTTGATCAACCTGATTATGGACGAAATAATAAAAAAAAGTAAGAACTAAAAAAGAATACCAAATGGGAGAAAAAACAACTTAAAATAATCTACTATGCAAACGAAGCAATACTACTCTCTCAAAGTGAAGACGATTTACAACGTATTCTTCACCAATTTAATATAACTGCTAGAAAATTTAACATGTTACTTTCCCCAAAAAAGACAAAATGTATGGTTACAACAGCAGCTTTACTGAGATGTAAATTGGAACTGGAAGGTCATAGAACAAGTGATGGAGTTTAAATATCAGACATCACATTATCTAGTTACGGAATAGTCGAAACTAAAGTGGTAGATCAAGTGAATAAAGCAAACAGAGCCGCAGGCTGCCTGAATGAAACAATATGGAGAAATAAAAATTATGGGGAAAAAACGGAAGGTAGAATTTACAAAACAGTCATCAGACCAATAATGACATACGTGGCAGAAACACGACCTGACAGAGAGAACAAAAAGGATGTTAGAAACAACAGAGATGAAAATACTTAAAAAATTTAAGGTAAGACACTATTGGACAGAGCTAGAGGTACAGATATACGACGTAGATGCAAAGTGGAGTACATCAAGAACTGAGTAAGAAATAGAAGAGTTAAATGGAACGATCATATAACCTGAATGACGACAAATAGAGTAGTAAAGACGGTAAGAGACGGTTCCCCAATAGAAAGACGACTGTAGGAAGACCACGAAAACGATGGAACAACAACTTACTGGAGGCACATTGAAAAATAGACAGACTCATATCTACATAAAAAAGAAGAAGAATAGGAATTAGACAACGATTGTTATAAAAAAGAATTTAAATTAGCCATTTGCCCTTCATTATTTACATTATTAGTAGAAATATTCAAAGAAGAATCGAAAAAAACATGGTGTACTAAGATGACCAAAAACCTACTTTTGGTCTTATGGACCAGAATCTTAAAAACAATTTTTTGATGAACATTAACTGTAAAGAAGAATCAATTAAATTCACTGTGAAAATGTACAATATCAACTCATTACCATTGTTTGGGAAAGTATGTACGTATGTACCTACGAATTCTTTGCATATTTTTACAGTTAATATTTTTTCTGTTACGATCCTGTAATGTGATCTAATTTAGTGCTGTATTCTAAAGACCTTTTTAAAATATATCATTTCCTGTTATTTCGTAAAACTTAAACTGGCTATCTCATTTATCATGTTTGAAGTACGGAGAATTTGGCTTCTCTTTTGTATGGGTCAAAAATATACACACAAGTGTAAAGTGTCGTATTACTGTAGCAATTAACTTTAAACTATCGCCATTCAAAATCGTCCGACAATAGAATGATTTATTGTTACACCCTCTCGGACCACCGCTTAGAGGGTTACTTAGCTTTGTCCATCTCAACGCACTTTACTTCTTCGTAAGACAGTGAACTGAACGCTCCATAGACCGGTCTCGTGTTATGTAGCCTCGGCGTCCCAGGCAGAGGCGTCGTGATGCCCAGCGACTAATTCTTCATCCTGGTACGAATATATCAATAGAACCAAAGGGTAAGTCTATATTCTTTGTGCAAACAACGATAATGAGTAAACCAGTTAATTTCATAATTTATTTACAATTTATAGTTGCTATTTTCGCTAATTTTATGTACAAATATTGTATTTTTGCTTTATAATTATTTATCCATTATAATTTAACCAGCGACCTCTCAAGTTTAATACTAAACAACCATTGTGCATGTGTTAATCACAAAGGAGGATGTAGAATATATAACTAAAGGCTATCGAAAACTAACCCACACCAGCAGATATTTATATTACCACTCAAACCAAACCATGACATAAATATCAAAAAGGGAATCATAAAATCACTATACGATCGAGTTTAAAACATCTGTTCCAATAAACATGTATTTTAGGAGGTAAAATTCTCTTAACAAACAAGAAATTTCACAACATTAAAGAAAAAGAAAGCAACAAAACCGATCCAGAAATGCTCACAAGAAGGGATTTAAAAATAACAACAATACCATAATATGTAAAAGGTAACATTTAAAGTCATCATTTTGGGGAGGTTATTAGCCTTAAAACGCCAGACTGTTTTGTGAGTGTGTATTTACTTTTCGATAAACGGAAAGTATTTAAACCATCTAAGATATGCAGATGACGTAGTACTAATAGCCGACAGCTGGAAAGAACTGAAGACGATGATCGATGAGCTTCATACGGAATCCATAAAAAAAGGATTGAAAATGAATCTGAGTAAAACTAAGCTAATGTCGAATAAAGATGATCAACCGACGATAACCATCCAAGGAACAAAAGTGGAACATGTAGAAGAATACATATATCTGGTTCAGAATATCAAGGTAAACAAAGAAAACCAAACTACCGAAATAAGCAGACGAGTAAGAATGGGATGGGCCGCATTTGGAAAACTCTCATACATACTAAAAGGCAAAAAGATACCCCAAAACCTTCGAACCAAAGTGTTCGATTCTTGTATCCTTCCCGTTCTCACTTATGGAGCTCAAACCTGGATATTCACAAAAAAGAACATGGACAAGATTCGAAAAACTCAGCGAGCCATGGAACGACAGATGCTTGGTATCTCACTAATAGATCGGCAAACGAACGAAGCAATCTGGAACAAAACAAAAATAAAGGACTCCGCGAAACAAGCAGCTAAATGGAAAAGGGCTGGACACACCGAACGTCTCGAAGATGGTAGATGGAACAAATAAGTCGGAGACTGTACGATGCGAAGAGACCAAGAGAAAGACCTCAAATGCGCTGGAGCGACGATATCAAAAGAGTGGCAGGATCAATGTGGAAACGCCTAGCACACAACAGGGATGAATGGCAAGAAATGGGAGAGGCCTTTATTCGACAATTCGGATAGAAAAAGGGCTATAAAAAAATTTAAAGTAACCGACACCCTGAGATCTATTGTTTCTAATACCTCAACAACACAGAGCAGAGATCAAACAATTGCATTTATAAAATATCTTTTGAATGCCACACGTTTTATTTGGGAGAAACTTCAAAACCAAGTCTTTCAGAAAGTTCAAACCGGCGATCGATAACCATAAAAGAGCCTCGAATCTTTTAGAAAACGGTGGAGAACTAAATAATACGCTTTTGTCAGGACTGTATATTTATGTTTCCAGTTTAGGGAGTTGTCAATGTATTCAGCATGGAAAAAGTTGTGCTAGTTTGCACGAAAAAAAAATTGAATGGAATCTGTAGGAATCACAGTAAAATTCAGCTGCGAAGTTCGAGCTTGAATTACCATACTTTGCTTGTATAAGGTTAAACTGAGCTTTTTTAACTATTATAAAATGTTTAATTTAAAAAAATGTACGTCTACTAGTCATAATTGGACAATCTGTCTTAACCGTTTTGTTCTTTTTTTCTTTAAGAGTGCAAGTTAAATCTTTTGCTTTTGAAATATATTTGTCAAATATTATCGGGTATCATTTCATTATCAACACTTTTCATTCTCGTAGGATTATCCTCTCTTTTTTAATTGTATCGAAGGATCGTCATTTACTGTTTATTCCATTTCATTTTATATTTGGATTTCTTAGGTAATTGTTCCATAATTATATTGATTTATGATTATGATTTACGATTTAAGTCTATGGTAAAGGTCTTCTGTACTTTTTTGCAGCAATTACACAGTTTTATTACAGTTTTTAAAGCAATATGTTGCCGAAAATATATATTCGGTATATTGCTGGCAATATTGCAGCCATATAATGAAAATATTGCCCTATGGCCGAGCCATGTGGCCGAAATTTTGCTGGTATCTTATATACTAAAACGCTAAGCCCTTTTCTTATCCAACACTTTACTCAAAAACCATATTAGATAATTAAAATATTTTTTCGAAATATTATTAGTATTAACTATGAGATTGTCAAGATATACTTTTGGTACAAAAATTCACTTCCGGCTTTGAGATGACCCGAAGTTAAAATTTACTTTAAGTTTTAACCCCCATAATGTATATATGGATCGAAAATTCTCGTCGAGACGAATCTAAATATGTACTTCCGGTTGCGATCCGACACCGGAAGTGACCCGAAACGCGCATAAAACGTCAAGATAGAGCAAATCTGACACCTGATTCTTGATCAGCATGCAAAATTAACTGCTAAATGATATCCATGTCGAGATTTGATGAACTAAAAATTGCATTCCGGTTTTGAGGTCGACTTCCGGTTTCGTTTTTATTAAAAAGTAAAAAGTAAAAGTTTACATAACTCCCGGTGACAAGCAAAAGTTTTCGGAAAATGAAGACATTGTAACAAAAAACATTGTTTTCGACGAAATATTTCGTGATATTTAATACACTTTTTACTTACATTATTATTGATGAATGTTATGTACATTCTTGCTTATATTGTTTGTATTGATCTCTTAACTTTTCTCGCAAAATAAAAATTTCATTTAAAAAACTCGATGTCGAGTTGGTCCGCTATTTTGAACACTATTGCAGTTAGTGGCTGATGCGTTGCCGATAAAGTCGAACTGGCGTGAAAAATGTTGCATGTTGCTAGGCTACTCTGTAGACATTTAATTTGGTTTTGTCAAAACATACGAAGAAAAAATGAATACGTGGTCAAATGAAAACACAATAAGTTTTAATAATGCAGTACATTTACTTAGTCCAGAGTTGTAAGATGTAGAAAATACATTACGCTAACACAGAAATGCAAAGAAAGATAATTGGACGGCCATTGCAAAAGAATTCAATACAACACAAGACCAAAAATTCAGAAGTTTAAGGACATATACGAAAAATGAACACAAAAATCTATTAAAAAAAAGTGGAAGTCAAGGTGGCAAAATTGTACATTGGTTTGCATATGAAGCTGCTGCTGCTTCTTCTTCCTTCTTATATGTAGGCTTTAATGTTTGTTTATTTTTCAATATTTAGCCTCCTAAATTGTTTAAATTATTGCACCATCTTTTTTTTGGTCTGGCAATACTTCTTCGTCAATTTGGTGACTTACCTTATGTGATTCCTACTATCCTATCCTCTGCCATTCTACTAATGTGTTCGTTCCACTCCTGTTTCCATTTTGTCACCCATCTATTTATGTCTTCTAAATTGCATGCTCCTCTTATGTTTTTGCTTCTCTCCCTATACAACAGACTTCTCTGATATTCGTCGAAGTATTTTCTTCTCTGTTGTTTCTAGTAGTCTTCTCGTTTTATATGTGTCAGGTCTTGTCTTCGCCATGTATGTTAATTTAGGTCTAATTGCTGCTTTATAGATTCTGGTTTTTGTGTCTTGACTTGTTTGTTCTTTCAGATTGTGCCATTAAGAGATATATTTCTTTAAACTATCTATTCAAGCTTGATATAATTCTGGAACTATGAGACAAATAGAAGACTAGCGCACCCTGAGTAAATACATTAAACTAGTCGCCAAACTAGTTGTCGCCAAAAAACCGAAGAACGATTGCTAATCTTGTTGACATTGGTATTGCGTTTCTCATGTTTGTATCTTTCTTCTATATTCTTGGCCCTATCATATTTATTAATAGTTCGAAATCACTTGTAAAATTTGACATTTTTGTAACAACAAAACAAAATAAACGAAGCTCTACTAAAACTGACAGTAGAAAACGAACAATTAAAAAAAGAAAATCAGGATATAAGAAAAGAGAATTCAGCAATAAGGAGAGAGTTACAAGAAATGAAAAAAAGCAGTGGAAATAATCGAAAAAATAGAAGAAAAAACAACATGAATAGTCTAAAAATGGATACAAATGAACCAAGCATTCTAAAAGAAAGAATAAAAGGATTGTTTAATAAACATCTTCAAATTGATATTACACACACCTACAACAGTTAAGAAAATAGGCGAGAATACATGCGTAATAGAACTAAGAAATGAAGAGAAAAAACACGAGATCATGGCAAAAAATATAAACTAAAAAACGTCGTAGAAGAGAAAGTATTCATCAATGATGACTTGACTAGAGAAGAGAAAGAAAAGCAGAAACACCTAAGAGTGAATAATATTGATAACGACCAAAGCAACGAAAAAGATCTGACAATGACGACCAGGGCGACGAATAGGAACAACGATAGGAAAAACACGATGCAAAGGTAAACAAGGATGAAAATAGAAAGATGAAAGATATACCGCAGAAAAAAGGAGAGATATAAATGAGAACATGGAACGTAAGAAGCATCAATGGAAAAGATGTACAACTTGTAGAAGAAATAAGCAGACAAAAAATAGAAATATTAGGAATAACGAAAACGAAAATGAAAGGAAGAGGTTTTAAGAAGATACACAAAGGATATTGGTTATTTTGGCTAGGAGCTGATGCAAAGGAGAGAGCAAAAGAAGGCGAAGGGATATTAATTGCACCGAATAGACTACAATACGTTATAGAAGAAACATATGTTAACCAGAGAATATTATCGCTAAAAATGAAACTGATAGACGAGGAAATATGGACAATAATAACAGCCTACGGAGTAAATGAAGACGCAAAAAAGGAAGAAAAGCATAAATTTTTCGAGGGGCTCCAAATGCAAATTGACAATGGGGAAGAAAATATAGTTGTAATGGTAATGGGAAAAAAATATAGTCTAAACGGTAGAGTCGGAAATAATAACAATGGGATTGAGGAATGCATGGAAAAAGAAGGATATGCAATACTAAACAAAAATGGTGAAAGAATAATAGAAATATGTATGTAGATTAAACTTGTTATAACAAATACAAAACTTAAACATAAAAAAGTACACAAATACACGAGAGTACAAGAAAGCAGAAATGAAAATCAATCATAGATTACTTTTTGGTAAGTAGCAACAAATGGAAAAGAGTACAAGACACGAAAGTGAAAAGAAGCTCAAAGATTGGCAGTGATCATCATCTAGTAATAATGAGAATGAAAGCAGTAAAAGAAAAGGAAGAAAAGAGGAGAAAGGTAGTAAATGAAAAAGTAAAAAGATACAAATTAAAAGAAGAAAGATATAAGAAAATATTCCAAGAAAAATTAGACAATATTTTGAAAGGTAGGGCAAAAACTGCAAGTATAGAAGAAAAGTGGGAACATCTGAAGGCCAACTTAATCATATCTGCTGAGGAAACTTGCGGGAAGACAAAAATAGCAAATACTAGCATGAAGAGAACTGAATGGTGGACGGACGAAATACGAAGGAAAATAAAGAACAAAAAAAAATGGAAGAAATATCTAAGTACAAAGAGCGATGAAGACTATGAGGCATATAAAGAAAAAAGAAAAGAGGTTAAAATAGCTGTGAAAGCAGAAAAAGGTCATGGGAAAAGTTAAGACTAAAAATGACAAATAATTATAGAGAAAATCAAAAACTCTTCTATGGCGCATTAAAACAGCTTAGACATAAGAAAGAACACATGATGCCGAATATAAAAGACAAGAATGGAAAGAAGATATATGTAATAACCGAAGAAAACCAAATTATGGAAAGATGGAGAGAACATTTTAAAGAGCTAACTCATACAGACGTAGACAACATAGTGGAGATTCAAGAAATAAATGGAGAACAAAAAGTAGAACCTATAACAACAGAGGAACTAGAAAAGGTAATTGAAAGAGTTAAATTAGGCAAAGCACCACTCAAGGATCATATCACCCCGGAAATGGTAAAATTCATGGGAATAGAGTGAGTGGCAGCATGAAAGAACTAATGAATGATATCATAAAGAGAGCAGAAATACCACAGGACTGGAAGAAAGACTACCAATACACAAAAAAGGCGACAAGAGAAACTGTAATAATTACCGAAGTATTACTATATCAAGTATTCCTAGGAAGGTATTCGCAAGAATAATAAACACAAGAATAAAAACCCAAATAGAACCAACTATGAAAGATACACAATGTGGATTCAAGAAGGACAAAAGCACACAAGACCATATATTCACAATAAGACAACTAAGTGAGTAAGTAATCAATAAAAATAGAGAAATACTTATATGCTTTATTGATCTGGAAAAGTCGTTTGACAGAATTCAAAGAAAGGACGTATGGAGGGAATTAAATAAAAGAGGTGTTGACAGGATAACAATTGATGTAATAAAGGATATGTACAATAATAATACAAATACGGTGAGAACCAATAACGAGGAATCCGAAGAATTTACTACAACTCAAGGCGTCAAACAGGGATGCGTGTTGAGCCCACTGCTGTTCTCATTGGTACTGGATGAAGCAATAAAGAAAGCCAAGAGAAGAATGAGAAAACTAACATTAGGATACTGACAAATGAAACAGACTCAACTATCAGAGCTTCTATTTGTAGACGACATGATTTTGATAGCAGAAAACAGGGAATACCTACAGAACAACCTTAACTAGAATACCAACAATACAATTAAACGGAAAAAAAACTAGAACAAGTGGAACATTTTAAATACCTAGGAGTAATAATTGAATCAAACGGTAAACAAGACATAGAAATAAATGAGAGAATGGGACGAACAGGAAGCTTATTTAACACTATGAAAACAACATTTTTGGGGAAAAAAGAAATACCGGAGAAGGTAAAAACGGCACTCGATAAATCAGTAGTTAGACCTACAATCATGTATAATAGCGAGTCATGGACATTGACTAGGAAACAAAAATCTCGAATCAATACTATGGAAATGAGATTCCTGGGAAAAATAGCAAACAGAAAGAGGACAGACAAAATAAGAAATGAAACAATCAGACAAAACCTAAAACTAGAACCAATAAACGAAAAAATAGTAGAGGGGCAACTAAGATGGTTCGGGCACGTCTGTAGAATGTCGAAATAAAGATTAACAAATCGAGTGTTTGAAACGAGAGTGCAAGGGAAAAACAAACGAGGAAGACTAAGAGTTAGTTGGGTAGACGAAATCAGAAAAGAAGTTGAGAAGAAAGGATTGACATGGGAAAAAACACAAGAACGAAAAGCATAGATACAACAGTGCAAAACTTAACCTCCACCAGCCTTACACCTAACGGTAGAAAGACTTAGGACCAAGTAAGTAAATAAAGTATTTTCCTAGTTAATTACTCATTATTTCGCGTTTACTTGAAAAAGGGCGTATCCATATTTCTCGTTTTTTATTTTTTCATGTATCGCAGCACGATTAAGGACGCAACAACTTGTACAATGTCGGACATCTTTACTTTTGACTTCGTCTCGTCAATACTTCAAGTGTATTTTTCATCAAAAACAGAAATATAGGTAATGCAACAAGCACGGCTGAAAATATTGCAGTAAATATTTTTTATTATTGTTGACAGGCCATACGTAAATATTTCTGTTTCCCCAAATGTCGCTGAGCAATATTTCTACTAATAGTACATTGTTTACCGGGTAGGAAAAGCTTAACATTCCTGGACGACTGTGAAGATTGCTAAGTCGAGGCGCAAGCCGAGACTTAGCAACACAGAGTCCAGGAATGTGGCTTTTCCTACGAGGTAAACATACTATTTTTCCGCAAATCGTTTAAAATTCGACAGATATTGATTGATTTAAAAAAAAACGCGATAATTTTATTCCCAAATAAATGGTGCTTTGAAATTCCTAATAAAATTACTTGGGTTACTATGGAAACGTATTGAGGTTGAATTGTCAAACTTGATTAATATTATGTAATTTATGTAGAACACTAACAACTGTACGGAAATATCATTTCCTTACAGTAAGGAAATGACATTTTCTTACAGTAAGGAAGTCCTGACTTTTTCTTCAAGAAATTTTGACAGGAATGTCAAAATTTCCTGGCGATTTGCGGAAAATATAATTGTTTTGTAACTATTATTATTGAGTTTATTTTCTGAAAATTTTATTAATGCTTCGTACTGTTCCTTTTACAAATATAGACGTAAAACAATTTATGTGTTCGAATGATTTCTGGAGTCACAAAAGTAATAGTTCCATCCAAAATTTTCACCAAAAGGTTGTTTTAGCAGTTCAAACACACTGCGATTTAAAAGGGCGTTTCACTTACTTTTCTACACTGCTTACGCCAGACCATCTTTACTCAGGGGCGCTGGCCGACGGGTAGTTTAATGACCATAAATGCATTATTCTCCATTCAAATTAGTTTTAACACGAACTGACTGACCGTATGTTTATGAGATTTGACGTCACGAAGGCAATAACAATGAAACGCCAACAATGAGCAAAACGTTTCACTATTAGATTTTAGTATTTTTAGCAATTTTCTTTAAAGTTGGAACATGATTTTCTCGATTATTACTGGACACAGAAAGGTAAAACAAAAATCAACGATTACAGAAAAAAAAAACTCTTTCAAGTGATGGGCATAAAAAGTTTGGTTATAATAGAACTTTAAACAGTATAATCCAATTTTTAAACAGAAGTTTCAAAAAAATTTAAAAAAAAGTAAAACCATCATTTTAAAGGCAACATAATTTCGAATACCGTGTCCAAATTTCGAGACATTTTGTCGGTAAATAACAGAGAAAACACTGTCTCTAAGTTTTGGTACACCGATAAAAGAGCCTTAAATAAATGGATTCCATTGGAAATAAATGTTTTACCATTTTGTATCACTTAAAAATAAGATGTAAGCTCAGCAGCAAACCACGTTATTAGACCATGGTATCTATAAGATAATGAAAACAACAAAAATTATTATTAGAAATAAGTTACTAATATATAACATGTTAAGTCTACGATTATTAATAAATTTATCTAACAAACAAACATGGATTTCTAAAAACGGCAACGGTTTTTAAGTCCGAAATTGATAAAATATTTTGCCATATGCATTCAAAACAACATTGTTTTTGTCCAATTAATTAATAACACAAATATTTAAATTCCATCATAAAAGATTTATGTAATCGTATAATTGGCCTAACAAAGGGTATAGGGATTTTCCATTAACTATTAACTTTTATTGGAAAAATAAATATAAATATTAATAAATATAAATATTAGGCATTCTGGAGAAAAACGTTCATCAAACAACTTTCTTGAAAATACTTTCTCTTTAAAATGAGATTTTCTAAATTTATAAATATTTATAAACAAAAAAGTTAGTGCAAATTAAACCCCAAAGCAAGCCTGTTTTTCAATTGTTTATAATTATTAAAATAATCAATAAAAACATTTAAAACATATTTCATAATGAGAATTGTTACGTAGTTACTATACTTGTGAAAGATGGGCACAATGGGTCAGGTAGTTTTAAAACTTTTAGTTTTAAAAAATTCTGTTTTGTCAATACTTGAGAATGTTTTTTTGTCTGATTCTCTTTATAAGGTCCCTAATTTTTATGTTTTTTAAAAACTATATTAATTTTTAATTGTTTACTACTGTATCAATTGTATCAAATAATTGATGAAGAGTGATGTACCATTACCATTATATTGGCAAAATCCCTAACTTATGCCGCGCAGTATATATATATATATATATATATATATATATATTATATATATATATATATATATATATATATATATATATATATATATATATATATATATATATATATAAAATATATATATATATATATATATAATATATATATATATATATATATAAATATATATATATATATATAAATATATATATATATATATATATATATTATATATATATATATATATATATATATATATATATATATATATCGAGAAAAGGAGTACGACCGTCAATCCAATATAAAATAAGGATCACTCGAAGAGTGGCGGGTTTTTTTCGGTCAAAAATTGGAGAAAAAAAGACAAAGATGATGGCTACTTCATCTATTTATTGAAAACGTTTCGCTATCCAATTTGATAGCATCATCAGTTCATCTAAAAAGAACAATATGAAAAACCTAACATCCAATGAAAAGCTATTAAGTATGTTACCTCAAAAAGATATGTAGCAGTCAAAGATATTCACAATTATTGTAAAGAAGCTTACGACAATGGACATTATATAATTATGTTGTATAAACAATAAATTGAACTAACAGTTGAAAATTTTCATAAAATAGCACAGCAAAAAATCATGTGGTAGTAGTACATGTATGTTAAAAAAATATATGTAAAAAACTTTATCATGTATAAAAAACAAAATTAGTGTAGAAAAGAACTAAAAGGTCCAAGAATGCACTGCCAACAATAATTAAATAATTAAGATTTCATTTTAACTTTAGGTGGCATTATTCTAATGTTTAATATATATATATATATATATATATATATATATATATATATATATATATATATATATATATATATATATATATATATTATATATATATATATATATATATGTATATATATATACATATATTATTAAGGGTGTTATTTTACAACAAAAAATATAAAAGCCATTAATCGAGATAAAAAAATGTAAAGCTTTAATGATATGTGTCCCTGATTATAAAATCATATATTGTTGTGCACATCATCAATTATAACTAAGTGCTTAAATTAAATTGTTGTGTACACAAAATTGGTGAGAAACTCAACTGTGTGTACTTTAACATATTATAACAATTTATAATTAGCGAGTCATTTCGTTTAAGGTAATTCCTATAAAAAACATTTGATAATAATAGTCTTGAAAATGTCTAACCTCTGTAATTTAATCATATAGTCTAGAAAACGCAGCAAAAATATCCAATTTCAGAAATGTAAATCAATAATTTATAGAAGGAAAGATCAGATTGTTCTCTATTATTATTGCTGCTGATATTTGAGGTTTTAAAGCAATGACGCTCTAAATTTTATCAGACATCAAGAGGAATCTTAATGCAATGTACTATTTTTATCAGCGATAAGCCAAAATATTACTTTAAGATAAGTTTATTCGATGCCTTGTAAAATAAAAGTAAAATTGCGGCTTATTCCAAATAAAAATAGTAAATTGCATTAGGCCTTTGTGAAATTTTTCATAAAACATTACTAAAATATCGTCTAAAATGCATATACTTATAAACTTATATACTTAGTGTACTTATATATTTATTACTTATATACTTCGTACATTGCATATACTTTGTAGTATGTTGATAATTCCTTAAAATTAACCTATATTCCAGAATAAGAAATTTTCTAGTACGTCATTGACCCGAGTCTAAATATTCCCCATTTCCCTCTTTATTAGCGAGGTAAAGAAAAGAATTCCAAATTCCAGTTATTAACTACGACAAAAATATGGTTTTATTCACTTGTACACTTCCCGTCATATAAAACTGGTACACTTTTTTTCCCAATGTAAACCTGTGTTCAGAAATCAATTCGTTGTTGCCAGTACAGATAACGGAATTGCACTAAATCTAAATAAAAAAATAGCGTTTAAAAATGTATAAAATTTTTAGATAGATATTATTTTCATTATTACCAAAAAAACTGAATCTAAGAAATTAAATAAGCAGAGATAGGGTTGAGTTATTATGCAAAAGGTTTGAAAGATCTCTAAACTAGAGTATTAGCACAGGGAACATTGGAATGGATCTACTGTAATTTTATCTTCAATTACCTACCCAACTCAAACTGTATTCTGTGTCAATAAGTTTTGTAATATGCCAACTACCAAGATTCATTTATTATTTATTAAAAGAACGATAAAAAAATGTGAAAAACTAACATTATACTTTATCCTACGTATTATATACTAGAAAATATACGGTGCGAAAAAACGCTTTTAAAAACGTAACAGTTACAATCCAATATCTCATTGTAATGTTTTATTATAATAATTTGAAGTTTGTCTATCTGTCATTATTTTTGAATTGAAATATTTTCATAAATTGTTATAAAACATAAATCAATGTATGGGTATTTAATTGAGATGATATTTTTTGTAAAATTACAAAATTAATATGAGAATTTTTTAGAATGCATGTTTAAACAAATTTAATGTGACTCACTGATCGAGATGCTCGATAATGTTTTAGTTTTTAGTATACTCAAAACTGCCTTGCTTTTATCTGGTTTTATATAATATTTTCGTTGAACTGGCAACGGTGCCCTAGAAATCAGAATGACACATTTGACAAGATCAACGTACACAACTTAAAAAACACGATTTTTGATTATAAGAGTTGTACCAGTTTTTTATGACGGGAACGGTACGTGTTTACGAAGTTTAAACTTCTGTTTTAAAAGCTGAAACTGATTCAAGGTCGTTTTGCGATATAGTTTGAAAATGTTTGACAAAATTTAGGGTTCGCTTGTCCCAGCAACTTGATACGCGGGGAAGGAAAACGGTTGGAGCCGGCCTACCGTTTAACTACAGTGAACAAACGTATTTAGTGGGTCGGAAAGAAACCGGTAAAGTTTGTCGAAAATAGGGCAATTACTCGACGTAATATGTCAGTTTAGAAAGAGTAAGTAATCACTATTTCTATTTTTCTAAGTACCTAAGTGATTTGTTTCGCCTGCAACAATTTTGAAAAATAACCACATGTTGTCATTGTGTCCAGTTTTACACATTCCTGTTTTTTAAGAAGCCAAGTCAAAGGTGTGTTTCAGTACCTCAACTTTTAAAGAATTCATTTCAGAATACTTTTCCAAGTGAAGAATTTTTTCGTGTTGCAGGGAGTTTAAATTCCAGTTCCCAACCTTAGAAATTTAAAATTATTTAGTGAAACTAGAAGAAAGTAAAGATGCACTTTTTTTAATAATAATAATTGCATTCATAACAATTTAAATTGTAATAATTAATATTGTAAATCTTGGGGAGTGGTCTTAGCTGTCATTTTATTTGTTCAGTTTTAAAACTCAATATTGACATATGACAGCTAGCTTAGTTTTATTTTTTTACACTAATTTGTTTTGTTTTTAGAAAAAGGTTAACCGTTATGAATAGTTTTATCTAAAATGATATCTTTAATTTGTAATGATTTATTTCTGCCACAGTTTGTAGCCCAGTAACAATTTTTTGTAAGTTTTGTAGCATCTCCCACTTGTAAACAGAGTTTGTAAACGAATAGGACATGTAAGTTCTTCTTTGATATTTTGGTATAAATCTTTGTAACTACTAATATAGTATTTTTGAGTCACTTATATTTGGTAACTGTTTGTGTTGTGACAACAATAAATCTGTAATTTATTTCTTTAAACCATTTTGTCTATTTATTTTAGAAACGTCTCCTAATCTCTTTTTTGTGTTTTTTAGGAAAGAAGAGCCCTTTTCTTTTATTCAGCAGGAGGTGGCCTCGAAGTGGCGTCCCATTTTAAATAGCTGGAGGTCCTTCTTGTTGTTTTGTTTGTCTATTTGACCAGAAAATTCATGTAAGTACCCTTGTGTTTAATTTTTTTGTAGTTGCCCCTATATAATCCCATTGCTTCATTCACTTATCCACGACCCCAGCTCTCCAAATAAACCCTTGTTGCCGTTCGCATAAGTATCGTTTATTGTGCTTGCCCTATCTCCACCCCCAGTAACTTCTGTCTGAATTTTTAACCCCTTATAATAATGTCATATGTGGTAGGTAAAATATTTCGTTACAACTTGCGGTATTTCATAGACTAATATTTGAATTACGTATAATTAATAGTTAAGAGATCAAAAAAAATTTCTCTGCCTTAGGGCCTTAGGAGCTAAATTACTTACTCCATAGTATTAACGCAGATTTTTGAACAACATTTCAACCACGTTTGCTTCTAATTTTTCGTTTGCTATTAATTAGAGTATTTAAGTTTTATGGCGTTTAAAACGTAAACTCGTGTTGGAATTTCACTTGCAATTTTCCCGATACTACAACGAGTGAAGTGCATTTTCAACGAAAATGAGCCAACTGTACATAATACAAGGATATCTAAACAAAATAGTGTAATTAATTATAAATTTAATTACAAATCAATCAGCATATCAAGCCAGTCGGTGTTTTAAACTATAATAAAAACTATAATCGAACTCCGTAAATCTAACGTTCATGAACAGTTAACAATATTTGTACAAGGAAAACATAATCATTATTAACAGTCATTTAAATCCTTCAAACCTCCCAAAAAGATTCAAAATGAATCACAAAAGCCTGTAGATATAAGAGAATTACCAGTTAGGTACTCGGAATTCACGAATAGTCTCCAAAAAGTACTATTAAATAAAATTAAACAAAGACGAATAGACGACAAGGTGTTCATAGAACAAATAAATAATCTTAAGAAGGAACACGACGGTTTGAAAAAAAAACTCGAGGAACCAAAAAACTTTATCCAAGCTGGAAATAGTTTTTATGGAGACTTCGCAAAGGCGAATGCTCCTTAGGGTATCTAGCGCATATAGGACAGTTTCAAATGAGGCTCTATATGTCATTGGAGCGGTGATACCGATCATTTTGTTGTGTAAAGAGCGAGCAAGGATGTATGCGAGGAGGATGGATAAATATAGATGAGAATGAGAGAGAAAGAACGATAGTAGAGTGGCAGAGAGAATTGGCGAATGATAGTGGAAAGGCAAAGAAGCTTATTCATGATCTGAGACCGTGGTGGAAATGTAAGTTCAGGGAACTAGATTACTTCCTGGCTCAGTTTCTGACCGGACATGGTAGTTTTGGCACCTTCACAAATAGAATTGGCAAATCTGCCTCGACAGACTGTAAGACAAAGAAACATTGTAAACATAATGTAATGTTGAGAGGAGAGAAAGAATGGACAGAAGTACACTGTCTGATTTCTGGGGTGATGAAGAAAAAGAAGCAGGAGGACAGAGAATGAAATTGAGCCAGGGATCTGAAACTTATGGTTAATATTATTTATTAGTTTATGGCCTAACGTCTAAAAATAGGTATGGTTATTTATAAATTTTTAGTTTTTTATTTTAGTTGTTTATTGAGTTCCAAGACCACCTCTCTGGAACGGTGGTTAAGGTTATAACCAGAACACAATTAATCTTGCACTACCTGGGTTGTTCTGGCGTAATATCCTATTCGGAAGAAAAATGTCAGGGTGTCTTGTTTCGAGACGTAGATGTAAAAAAAGATTATCCCCACGTTGCCTGTCAGAATTCAATAGATCAAAAAAAAGAGCTGGATGGAATTAAACATTGTGTTTATATGAGATTAAGCTAGCTAGCGCTGTGTGTGAGAGAGTGTTCGTGAGTTGTGTGTTGCATATGTATTGTGTATGATAGAAGACGAATATCTTCTTTCAGAGTTTCTTACTTATTTTATCTGCTATTGTTATATTCTTGTTGACTTCTTCTTTTAGTATTGACAACCAAAGTGTGCTATATTCTGGTAATGAGTCTCTACCCATTTTTCTTTATTGGTTAGGACGAGGGCTAATTCTTTGCTTTAAAAAAATTAAAACAAACAAATTAATAGTGATAGTGTTCAGAAGCGATATAAGCGATGAGATTATTATAAAAGAAGCAATGGCTAATCAAATTCAGAATCCCATAAAAAGAATTTAAAAATTGAGAGAGCTGTCAAGGTGATTAATGAAATTTGCTCTTTGGAGATGATACAAATTAGGGTGAAAAACAAGGTCCTGGAGAAGAAAAGTATATTGAGAGATCTTAGATACGAGACAATATTCATTAATCACGATTTGACAGTGACAAAAAGAGCTATAAAGAAAATATAGAAGAAAAGTACAACAAATTCTATAAAAGTGTAAAGAGAATTCAAAATTCTCACAGTAAAAGGCATACTCTTGGCGCGGTATAAGGAGGGTATGATAAAAATAAACTTGCAAAACCAGATTAAAAACAGAAAAAGAATTTTATTGCGAATAGATCAACACAACGATTAAGGACAAAGCAACAGACAAGCTACACCACACAAAGGGTTCAGAGATAGCTTTGGGCATATGGAATCTAAGTGATACTTGCAGGAAAGAGTTTTTTAAATAATTAATATTAAAGCTAAGCAAAAAGCAAAATATACAGTGGTTTTTAAAAGCTGGATTATATATTGTTTGATAGTGGGGATAATTATTGGGAGTAGTATTTTTAATACATTACAAATTTAAAAATTTTAGATAAGTTTCTGACAGCTTAAGAAAACTACAGGTAAATAGAAAATATAGAAAAATAACCATCCCCAATGCGCGTGTCCAGACAGAATAAAAAGATAAGGAAGCAAAACCCATAGGGTTTCACGCAGGACAGGCTCTTGTCCCATCCCGCGTCCCGCACTTTTACATCTGTTCCGACTTGCAGTCATTTTGGCTTTCCCGCTGGTCCCGCTGTCCCGCAAAGCTAGCTTAAATTAGATTTTCTAAATAAGTAAATATATTGTTATAATAATGGTGTAAATAATTAATAATTATATTTTTTATGAGCATATTTTGTTTTTACAAATTGTGTTAACAAACAAATTGTCGAAATTACATTATTAGATCACTTTAATATGACTTTTTAGGAGAATTTTGAAGATAACATGAACCGATCATATTACGAACGAAATGGTGTTTAAAGAAGAAGAAAAGCAGAAGATAGAGATGAATTTGCAATGGCAATTGGCTATAACAACCTTCATTAGTGGAGACGGCACTAGAAGAAGAACAAGAAAATCAATTTAATAGTTACTTTAGTTTCTACAAATAGCGCCTTGTCCTGTACAATGTACTGTGTAAAAATTTCTATTTGTTTCGAGTTACTCCCGTTTAAATTGTTTCAGATAACATACTACATATATATGACCATTCAGGCAACAATTCAATTAGAGGTTTTCAATGTTTTATTGTCATATATTTCTGAAAATTTAAACCAGAAAAATAAAAATAAAAGATGCTCCACCTTCTAATTTAGTATTTTTTTTATTAATTATTACTTTTGGTTACAGTGAAAATCGCTGTAAGATTTCTTATTTTAAATGAAATGTTGGAATTTTATAAGTAACTTTGGAGTAAAATTAATAAATTATATGATTAATAACATGTATTAATTTTATTTTTTTTTTATTTTCTTTTAATTTACAATTTCTCTATACATCAATATTTAATTTAGGTTGCACTGACAAACCAATGAATTTTTGACAGCAAACGTTTAATATCTAAAATAGAAGAAATAACACCTCTATTAACCCACAAATCAGACTGTTTATCATAAATTTTTCCGTTAATGTATGTACAAACTGAGGTTTGTATGGATGATATTAATCGTAGTTTTTAATTGGAATTAAATCGTCTGTATACCGATTGTCGATATTTTATCGGTTAAAAATAAAGTTGCATACTTTACTCTTCATAATTCATATCTTTTGACAAACTGCGTATACGGCTAAAAAAATTAAGATCTGATGTATGTATTTTGGGTTTTGGAATATGAAGAACTTTGTACATAATAACTTTTTTCATAAATCTAAAAATAAATAAAAGTCCCATTTGGTGCCTACTTAAATGGACAGATAACCCCATTGTTTATACGATAGTCAGAAGCCACTCTTGTAATACTAAGTACTTATATCAATATCCAATTATTTTACCTTTTATTTTATCTTTTATTTCTATTTAAAAAATATTTTATCTTTAATAAGATAATAAAATAATAAAATATTTTATCTTTAAAAAATATTTTATCTTTTCTCCATGATTGGAAAAAAAGAGGACAGACACATTGTTTATACAATAGAGTCAGAAGCCACTCTTGTAATACTAAGTACTTATATCAATATCCGAATATTTTACCTTTTATTTTATCTTTTATTTCTATTTAAAAAATATTTTATCTTTTCTCCATGATTGGACACAAAGAGTCGCAGTGACTGAATTCTCGCTGAGCCGGCTTCTTTGTTTCCTCATGGTCAAGTCGGCTCTGAAGAAGAGCCTTTCTACTAGTATGGAGGTAGCTGAAATGGATAGAATATCTCTGGCCAAATGAGCCAAGGTAGGAAATTTATTCTGGTTAGCTTTCCACCAAGATAAGATGTCAACGTTTCTGTCTACTTTTGTTAGATATCGATCCAGTTCGTAGTCAATAGGCATCTTTTTCTTAAACAGAGACACAATTTTAAGATTGTGCTCGCCACAAGATGACCCAGAAGAAGATCCAACTTTCTTGTTGTTTCCAGGTTGACGCTCTTTCTCATATGAAGGAACGGTCCCATTTCGATAAATCGAAATAAAATAAGAGCCAGAATCTCAAACATTCACAAAGAAAAGGGATCCAAAATTGAAAAATATGAAATAAAAAACTTAGCAGACAACAACGAAAAGACAAAATACAAAGAATATATAAAAGGAAGACTAGAAAATAGACAAAAACACGAGGATATAAACAGAGAATGGGAAGCGTGTAAAAACATCATACAAGACGCGGCCAAAGAGACCCTAGGTCTACAAAAAAAAGCCCAAATCAACTGAAGGACAGTGGTTCGATGAAGAGTGTCGTAACATAACACAGGGGAAAAATAACGCATATCAAAGACTACAACAATGACAAAGAACACGAAAGGCGGAGGAGGAATATAGAATGCTAAGGAGAGAACAGAAGAAAATACATCGCAGAAAAAAAAACACATGGAAAAAGATTTCCAAGAAATGGAAGAACTAAATAAACCATCAGAAACCAAAAAATTCTACCAAAAACTTAACAAAAGCAGAAAAGAATTTAATCCAAGGACAGTGATGTGTAGAGACAAAGAAGGAGATGTAGTAACTGAACAAAGTGAAATACTACAAAGATGAACAGAAAACTTCAAAGAAAAGTTTGAAAAAAACGAAGATCCACTATATGATGGAATTATACTGGATCAAACGGATACCAGAAAAACAAACCCCCTTCAGTAGCTGAAATGCAAGAAGCACTTACCAGACCGAAAAACAACAAGTCACCTGGATTAGACAACATTAGCACAGAATTAATAAAAGAAGGTGGAGACTCCCTATTGAATGCGATATACGAACTAATAGTGAACATACGGAATAATAAACAACTGCCACAAGACTGGAATACCGGAGTAATTATCCCACTACGTAAAAAGGGAGATCAGCTTCAATGTAAAAACTACCGAGCAATAACGCTACTGACTGTGGCATATAAAATACTGTCCAATATTATGTATGACCGATTGAGACCATATGCGGAACAAATAGTTGGGGGATATCAATGTGGTTTTATATGTGGCTGACAATAGGAGACTATAACATCGAAAGCGTGAAAAGTTTTACATATCTAGGTTCACTAGTTACCGCAGATAACAATGTCAGTGAAGAAGTTAAGAGACGAATACATATCGCTAATAAAACATATAATGGACTGATTAAACATCTAAGATCTAACAACATCACAAAAAAAACCAAATGCAAAATATACAAGACCCTGATAACACCGGTCCTTGTCTATGGATCAGAGACATGGACACTGTCGAAAAGCGATGAGAACCTATTACGTACATATGAACGAAAAATCCTTAGATACATATATAAGGGGGTAAAGGAAAATGGCATATGGCGCAGAAAATATAACTTTGAACTATACACAGCATACAATGAACCCGAGATCACAACATCCATAAAGATCGGACGTCTGCCCTGGATGGGCCATGTTGAACGGATGTTGGAGACTGAAACGCCAAAACATATAATGAGGCAAACACCAGTAGGGAGAAGGTCAAAGGGAAGATCTAAACTTAGATACATGGAACAAGTGGATCAAGATGTGAAAACACTTAAGATTACCAACTGGAAAAACGAGGCTAGGAACAGAACAGAATGTGAAAAATCCTAGAACAAGCCAGGACCCAGAAAGGGTTGTCGAGCTACTGATGATGATGCTTATTGGTTTTAAGAAATCCCATTCGACTTCTTGGATTCTATATGGCATCTATTAATTTTAAATTACTAAAACAGAGAAAAGTAAGGAAAAGAAATTATTTTTATGTATCACGATCACGGTTAGGTTGAAAGGCATCATCATTTGTTGGTGTCGTTGTAATGTCGGCTGACGGTTTATTAGAAGGACCTAAACCAAAAATTGTTTTACATACCAGGTCTGCATCTCAATAAATCAAAAGGAATTGTCGAAATTATTTTAAAATTTTTTGATATTTTAAATCTATTAATTATGTTTCATCACTATAAATTAATAAAACAGAAAACCTTTTAATTTATATAAATATGTTTACGTTGCAAACATAATGCAGATACTTTTATAACTCTAATTGCCAAAATATCTCAGATCTCAGTCCAGATTTACATGCGAGACGTCCCGCGGGACAAAGTGCCATTCTCGTCCCGTGTCCCGTCCCGCAGAAAAATCGCTGCTCCGTCCCGCGTACAGTCTATTCAGTTCAGGTCAGTCCAGCTATCGCTGATAAAAGTGGTTAAAGCGTCCAAAGCGTAAACTTTGTGGTTTACGATGTTGTAAGTCGCCGACAAATCAACCAATACCCCATCAGTAATTCGTTTTTGCTCGTAGTTATTTTTTATGTACTTAATCAGTGTAAGTGGGTATGCAACGCATGATTTTTTGAGCCTGAATCCAGCTTGCTGCAGGATTAGATTCTGTTCGTTAGTCTTTTCGACACATTGCATTATCAATCTTTCAAACAGCTTGAACAAGTAACGTAGCGAGATCGATGTTGGTTCTGTTGGATCTTTCCCGGTTTCATAGTGGTTTACCACGGTTGTCATACAGATGTTCAAAAGCTGCATTATCCATAATTTAGTACAGGGTCCAAAGTGCTTGATCTTTTCGGTGCATATATCAACTATTCCCGCTGTTATTCACTTATTTAACTGATGTTTAGTTCCTTTAGGGTAAACGGTGTATCGAGGTGATTGGTTTCGTTTCAACGATCAACTTTCGACGACAACAGTTATGCTTTTACCCACTTTTCGGATGAAGGAGACTAAATTGAAGTGGATAATTAAAATTTCCTTGTAAACCTTTTAAATAGAATGGTTAATATCAAGCAGAATCTTAATTGTGAAAATATTTAAATGTGTAAAACTTGAACAGAGTGTCCCTGACTAATAAAAAAATATTGGAGCTAAAACGAAAATATATTGAACCGAAAACAATAATAATAATTTGGTTAGATCTTTAACATCAAATATGCCATCGCTATACTAAAATCAACCTTTATTTGATGTGAAACTGCATCCATTTAATTGTCAATCGATTTTCCTAGTCGCCCCTTATAATGAACTACGAGATATCGACACCCGTTATTATGCAATCAGCCACAATCATCGGTCCTGACGTTAATTATATCACAAACATTTATAAATAGCAGTAGAATAATATTTGTTCAACCAGCGCGAGTCTAATCAACGTTGAATGATGTTGTAAGGTCTCTACAAGATTGTGAAAAAAAGTGTTAAGTTGTTATATCAATTTGCCGCTGTAATGTAAAGAATATGCATAGATATCGGTATTTTCTGGATTTTTTAGAGGTGTTATTGCGTAATAAAAAACTGTCACGCGACTTATGCACATGTATTGGCTACATGACACACCTGAACTATTCAGTAATTTTCATGTATGAATTAAGTGACACGTCTGATCAATTTATTGTAGTATTTACGATTTGGTACTTACGTTTTCAGACAGATAATAGAAATAGTAATATCCTCTAAACCACTAGCAACTTTCTGTTAATATTTTAAATGTAAATTAGATACATTAAATCCAAAACATAAAATTATATACATTTTTATATGACTTGAATAAAAATACATATTTAGAAACTTTTACGAGGCAGTTGTTCATAATTTATTAATGATTTATTTCATATTGTCCATTTTTTTCTTCTGGTGCCTTTTCATTTTATTATCGTGAAAAGCTCGTCACGATTTTTAACCATTCTGTGGAGAACTTTAGAATATTTCACTAGATCAAGTGAAGCTCATGTCATTGATCGATAGTATTGTTGTAGTTCTGGAGTTCCTCTTTAAAAATATTTTTTACGTATTTCCAGGTTTCCATTTATTGTTCGATAGTTTTTATTGACTTTTCTTAATTGACATCCAGCTTTCTGTTTTCTGTAGAAACCTGCTGTAGCTTTTTTATGTAAAAAATATCGTTTTTTTCTCTAATTATATTATTCGTACAATGTTTTAGCCATTTCCTTATTTGTTCGTCAAGTGTGTTGTAATTTTTGAATACATTTGGAGTGGAGACTCTTTTCCATAATAATTAAAATTTCGTATGTCAGCGATATTTTTTTCTGTTTCTTTTGATGTATCTATTGCTGTAATATAGTTTCATATAGCAGTTCAAGTTTTTAGTCTATAGTGTGTACTTTGTCGTTCCAACAAGAGTCTTAGGTGATTGTTTATTTTATCTTTCAGATAATTATCCTTCAGAACTCCGATGCAGTATTTCCTAATATTTAATTAGGAGCAGGACGTCCTTCAACAAGGTAATCAGACATCAAGTGCATTCAGCCCAGGGTGCTCAAGATCGGATGCATTGGAATTATTTACGGAAAGCCTATATTTAACCGTGGACGCAAAATGGCTAATGATGTTGATTCGCAATTATATTTTGGTGATTTTCACGTTTATAATCTGCTAGAAGGAGATTTTATAAAGGTATTTGCTGCAAATTATTCTTCTGTTGCGAATTCTTCACAATTTACGAAAACGTTTTACTAAAACTAGGGAAATTAGACAAACTGATTGTACAACATTGCATATATACAGTAGTGAATTGTATTACAACATTACAACATTGATTTTATAATAAGGAAAAATGGTTTATTAGGATATTCTAAATTCTTGCCAAAATGTCTTTCTCAATGCCCCCTTAGTAAAACTCATTGGTTTCGGTCTCTTTATCCAATATTTCAATAATTTTTACTTATTCCTCGCACAAACTATTACAAAAAGGTAAATGTTCTCGCTCTACCCAATACTCTCCAAAGTAAGAATCTAGTAACTTCTTGACGTTTCAACTTTCTTTTTATTTACTGCCCCACCTTTCTGAATCTAAACAACTTCATCTCGGTTACTCTTTTCCCACGTTTAAAAATTGGTTTTGCCTTTTCTACACCGCTGTTGTAGTTTTAATCGTCTCTAACTTTTATTTTGTCTTAATTTTTTTCAATCATAATTCTTTTGGCAGCAGAAAATTAAAATACCGGGACTTAATTTCTTTTAAGTATTGCTTTTCCAGTTCCTTCCAGGACTTTACTTCACAATCTGTGAATTTAGTAACTGTTTTCCTTTCCATAAAAATATTAATATACATTTCAGGGCTAGTAATTTGACTAATACTCCTTAATTTCTTCTCAATATGTGGTGGTGCGTCTTGAACTTGAAAATTGATTCACATTGCTACCATAGTTGAGTTTCTGTTTTACCTCCAAAGCCATCGACACATAATTTTATGGGATTGTAAGTAGATAAATCAATAAGACTTGATAAGCAATGAAAAACTACTAAATCATTCTTCATTTTATCCTTTGCAAATGTCTTGCCCTATCCAGGTGAATATAAAAAAAAAACTGAAAGACATATTTCAAGATAAAGTTGTCTTGTTCAGTCTTCGTTTTTGTCTTCGAACTAACTAGTTTACTAAAGATAAGCAAAACATTTGTAAAATAAGCATATCTTTAAGTCTTGAATGATCAACAAAAGAAGCAAAATATTTATAATCCGTAATTTAGTTATTAGAGACCTATACGAATTTAGATTGCATATAGGCCAGTACTTACCTGTCCTTCTCCATATATATATATATATATATATATATATATATATATATATATATATATATATATATATATTGTCCTTATAACTTTAAAGAATGGATTAAAATGTAAAATCTCGACAGTTTCAATTGCAGAAAAATTGCGCATCTTCTCAAAATCCCAAAACTACAAGTATCACATAAAACACAAAGAAGGGAGAAATAAAGTCGTTATAAAAACAGAATATTACATCATTGCCTCAATCTGTCAACATCTCAATCCACAAAACGGAATGTCTCCCTTGAATCTATCAAAAAAGGATCAAAGAGTACTCTGAGGAAATTCCGTATCAAATTACGCCACATTTTTGAAATGATTTTCGTTGAAAACGAGGTATATTTAACCTACTCGAAGCATAAATTCCAACTTTTGTTACCACATGACAGTCATCAATCATATAAAGACGTTTTTCAAGACCGCAGCATTCAATTAAGAAAAGTGTGTTTTTGCTTCAGGAACGGTCTGGGGTGGAATTTTTATATTGTAGGTGCGATAATTACTAGAAAACATTAAAAATCATTTTTAGTTCAGCAGATACATGTAGACATAATTGTTGTAGTGAATTGAGCGAATTTAAAATGTAAAAAAACTTTTTTTACAACTGATACTTAATGTGAATAGTATACCTATCGTTTTTGCAGAATAATGCCATACATTACTTCCTTAGGAAATAAAGACAAATGATTAATGATCTTGATTCCCTATAGCACTTTAACAATAAAAGTTCTTAAATTTATTGTTATCATAATCATGGAAATTATCGCCCAATTATTACATATGGCAGTGAAATATGGACTCTCAACCAGCGAAAAATCAATAAGCTTTTAGTATTTGAGAGAAAGGTTTCTCAGAATAATATTTGGCCCTCAAAGAGATGAATTCGCAGGGGATTGGAGAAGACGCCGCAATGCTGAATTGGTGACTCTGTATGGAACTTAAAACATAGTTAGACATATCAAGGCAAACCGAATAAGATGGGCAGGTCCCATGGTACAATCAAAGGATGACAGAGTGTTAAAGACAGTGTTTTTTAAATAACCAGATGGTAAAAGATCAGTAGGCCGACCGAGAAAAAGATGAAAGGATGATGTTAAAGCCGATTTATCTAGAGTTGGGTACAACAATGGGAATTAGAAGCGCAAGATCGTAGAGGATGGAAGGCGATAGTGGATGCGGCGAAGACTTACCACGAGTTGTAAAGCCAGTGAAGAAGAAGAAAGAAGATGGAAATGAAATAAACTCAAAAGTGTTAGTGTCAGTCGCAATGTCAAACGCGTCTTTTAATTATATCGATATCATCAAAGAATAGACCACCCAACCCTGTGGGTGGTGTAGTCATCAAAGAATACACGACCCGACCCTGTGGGTGGTATATTATTTGATATCATAATTGAGATGGATGAACATGAAGAGTGTTTTACTGCCAAAAATTTATCTCGTCTGCGTGCGTCTCAGGAAAGCACTTACAAATATTGACAATTGCTTTTAATGCTGTCTGCTTGTTTATATGTTTGAGTTACCATATTACATATCATGCCAAATCTGCTCAAGTGTATTAACTGTGAAACATATCCTGATAGAGTGTCCCCGGTACGCAAAACATAGAGTGCAACATAAACTTAAGTCAAATATCAAAGACGTATTAAACTCACCCGATCAAGTCTTTAACCTAATTGGTTTCTTGAAAGACAGTCAGTTGTTTAACATAATATGACCACTTGTTTCCCATGTACTTTACCTTTAACTTATAACTTAGTGAGAAAACTGTTGTATTATTTAGTCATAGGTTCTAAGCTTATAGATTACCTGTAGCAATTAGTAACATGTGCTTATTGTAATTATTGTACACAATATTGTTTGTGTCAATGGCCATTGCAGCCGAGTCACATTAATTTGAATAAAAAAAATTATGCAGATAAAATTAAATTTTTAGAAGAATTTTGTTGTATTACCAAGAAACAAAACAAAAAAATTAATTGACTGATATGCATATACTTTATATTGTAAAACGTACCATATATGGTAAATTTTCAAAGACATTTGGCCCTAGTCTCGGGTATTGTTCCGGATAACTCAGTTTTTACATTCTTTACATCCAGTTATTTAGCTCCAGTTTACTCAATGGTCATGTTTTTCATCTATTAAAAACAGTAGAGATCATATTTATATACTACAACTGAAGTGCCTAACCCTCAAATAAACCAACCAAACTTTTACGAGTGTAATCAATCCCTTAATAAGCTGGTGGACAAGAATTAGGTTTTACTTGTCTGGGTGCCAAGAAATGAAGGAATAAGAAGCAACCAGCAAGCGAAACTCGGGGTAATAAAACCTTGTCTAGGACCAACTTCCAATTTTGGCATAAATTTTTTTGTCACTCCACTCATCCATCAAAGAATTCTCATTCCCACCATACGCATTCGTTGTTCCTCTTTCTTTTTAACTGCCCAACATTAATTTCTGCACATCGTAACTGGTTTCATGGCAGTTTTATAGAATTTTTCCCTTTAGTTTAATTGAAATCTTTCTATCGCACAACACACCAGTCCCTTCCTTCTTTTTCAACCATCCCACCGTAATTATGTTGCATGCATCTCCATCCATTTACCCAAAACTCTGTAATGCCGATCCTACGTACTTAAAACTATTAATTTTCACAATCGTTTCATCATACAAAGTTACCATTTTATTGGTGATGGTAGTAACTCCATCTTTAAATGAATATTTTAAATTCTCTGTTTTTATCCTACAAAGTTCTAAACCTTTTTCCTTAAGAGCTTGTCTCCACTGTTCTAGATTTTGTTCTATTTGATTTCTGATCTCTTATTTGATATTTGATTGTTTGATCCCTTTCAGCCCTTCAGTGATACATTAAGCTCCAGGGAATGATACCCTGTAGTTAACTGATTAAACCCTAATGGGAATAAATAATAACTAAGCGCCAAGCCCTAGTCCACTCCTACTTTATTAAATTTATCATTCTCTCCCACACGTCTTAACACTTGTTGTTACTCGTTATACAAGTTCCTAACAATCTTATAATAAAAATTGCATCTGTTGTTGATCTGCCTTGCATAACCCCAAAATTTATTATCCGTTATTTCGGTTTCTTTACGTATCCGTCTATCGATTACTCTTTTAGTAATCGTAATTAAGTGTATAGTAGTTTTACAGTCCTGTAGTTTCTACATCTTCTTTGTTTTTATAAACAAGTACTAATATACTGCTGTTTCATTCACCAATGGCATTTGTCGCACTTCCATAATTCGATTAAACAAATCTGTACACACTTCCATAAGGATATCATCTAGTCCAACGGTTTTACCTTTCTTTATTTTTTTAAGGTAAGGCAGTAGGACCAGATGTTAATCCTGGGGAAGTGTGGACAGCTTTACGAGATACAGGAACAAGTTGGCTCTGGTTTATATTATAGAATTATGGAAGTGGGATATTCTGAATTTAATATAGTAATTTAATCTGAATTTAATATAAATGCAACTAATTCCACTAAAACGGAGAAAACTCGAGCTTTTTTTCAGGCATTTATGTACTCATAAGTAAGGTAATTCCCAAGCGGGAAACATCTTCTTATTTTGTAATAAACAATTTGCCTATCTAGCCGATCCGACGCTGCGTAATTCGAACGTCAAGTAAGTGACACACGCAAAGTCGCGAGCGGCAAGTGAACGAAAATATAAAAAGTGCGTGTGCACGTGTGTGTCATTTGTTTGGAAAAATGCCGGGACGGAGTACAGCACATTAACTAGTAATTAGGCAGTTAACGGTTTAGTTGGACCATAAATTTATTGTGATAACAATTGAATTTGTTTTCTATTGCCGCAGATGATGATGGTTCTATTAAGTGGGAGTTTTTATTGTGACACTAGCTGACTTCAGCTGTAGAAAGTTGTTTTGTGAAAGGAAAAAAACAGAAGAATTGTTTTAATTGATATAAATTTTCTTATACCCCGTTTGAAAATTATTGATGGCAATGACTCCCTAAAATAAAACCGATATTTGCATGAAAAAAAATTTTTTTTTCATCTAAATTTTATTTGGAAAAGGGAAAAGAAACTACAGGGAAAAAACAGCGAAAGAGAAACATAAGGAAAATGAGCGGTAGATAAAATAGATACAGACAGCTCAAAAAACTGTAGAGTGAAATTAAAGGAGGAAGAAAACTAGCTGCAGAAAGAGCGACAAACATCAGAGGCAATATTATGCCGCATTGAAAAATGTGATATATCTGATGAAATGTTGAATGCCCAACCATTCCCATCAAATATTATTGAAGTTTACTTTCCAGCTAATGCTTCAAACGATTGTATTGAGCTGTTTTGCATAGATATCCTAAAGGCGAAAGCTTACACAAAATCACCAGAAATTGCAATTTTAATAGGAGATTTTCAACAATCAAAGAAGATAAGATATTTATAGATCGATCGAAGTCAATACCAAATGATTGATTTGAAAAAAAAACAAATGCAAATCAATGCTATATATTGGTTAGTTTACTGAGGCACATGTTGAAACTATTTTTAAAAATTACTAATATGCGCATGGAAAATGGGAGCCACACGGTGTGGTTTTAAAAATGGTTTTGGATAACCACAAGCGTCATTCAGCATGCAACTTCTACTTCAACGCTGTCTGGATGTTAATGTTGATGTATACCTTGTTCTTCTTCTTCTAATGGCGCTACAACTCTTTATGGGTCTTGCCTTCTAAACTAAGTTCATTCATTCTACCCTCTCGAAAATGTTTCTTTGCTATTGCCTGATGTTCATGGTTTTAAAATCTTCCTCTAATTCGTCTATCCACCTTTTACGGTGCATTCCTCTTGTAATATTTCCAAGTTGTTTTTGACATAGGAATTTCTATTAATCTATGTAATGTGCTATGGTAGGCAGCCAATTTATGTTGTGTAGGATGGGATGATGAATTGTGTATAGTCACGTCAGTATGGACAAGTTTATTAAACACAGAGAACTCATGTTTGTTTTTAAGTCTGATAATTTTTAAATCTAGAAAATTTATGGATTGATTCTGTTGTGTTTCTATTATAAATTCAATATGACTATAGAGTGAATTGAAATTGTCTGTTAGTTCCAGTAAAACATACCAGTACATCGTCTACGTATCTCCATCAATATAAAAATTGTTAGAATACGAGATGTTTTCAAATTTTTGTTTCTAGATGATCCATAAAAATATCTAAAAGCAATGAGCTTAGAGAATAACCCGTTATAAGTCCTGCACTGTTATTTTTATATATTAGATTATTAAATTCAAAGTAGTCCTGGTTTATGGAAATTTCAAGAAGATGTAAGATTTCAGATCTAATGATTGAATTTTTAATCTTATGTAATATTATGGTCTAAAAGTTTTTTAATAGAACAAAAGTTTCTGTAGCAGGAATACTAGGAAAAAGTTTTTTTTTACGACAAATGAACAAAAAACTGGATTTGTTTAGGTAACTGAAAATGTTCTATTTTATTAACTAGATCTATTGTATTTTAAACGGTAAATTTAGGTGAAAATTTAGTGTCTTCTAAAATAATCTCTAACAGTTTTTTTTAGTTCAGACAACGAAACTGTATAAAAGGTTTGTGTAGTTTAAAAAATAGTATAATTTAGGATACAATGCATTAATAATATTGAGTTATTTTTAGTCTATTGAATTTAATATTGATTTTGAATTTTTTAACGCCAGTTTAACTTTTTTTTTTAATTTTTCACATTTAAAATAAAGGCATAAGCTATTTTTGTGAAAATGTCGGTGAAATGCAATTTGGATTCCGCAATTCCATGGGTACACGTGAAGCACTTTTCATCTTACAAGTCTCACTTCAGAGATGCCACGATGTCAGTTGTGATGTCTATATTTGTTTTATTGACTACGCCAATGCATTTGACCGCTGTCAGCAGCAAAAGATGGTCGCTGCCCTACAAAAAGTAGGATTAGATGACATTCGGATCATTATGAATTTATATTGGAACCAGCGTGCTCAAGTCAAGGTCAAAGACCAGCTGACCGACCAAGCGAAGATCATGCGAGGAGTAAAGCAAGGCTGTGTGCTCTCGCCGACTTTTTTCAATATCGTCACCTCAAAGTAACAGTAGAATATGTAAAATAATGCAGTTTCGAGAAAAACGCATTTGAAAATTTTACGAAACTTCATTAATTAATAACTTTTTTGTTTGAATGGATTTACGTGGAATGGACAAGAGGCATCCCTGCCGTACTCCTCTTTTAATATTGAGAGTCTGTGATTCCACACCATCTACTAAAACTGATGTTGTTTGATTTCAATATAAATTTGCAATTATTCGAACATCTCTGCCGTCCAAGCCAATGTCTTTTAGAGCTTCGATCAATATAGAGTGCTTAACACGATCAATAGTCAATAGGCAATCAATAGGCAATCCGTGCCTTCTGGAAGTCAATAAAACAGCAGTATATGTCTACAGATATACCACGACATCTTTAAGCAAGTACGTTCATTCCAAACAGTGCCTTTCTCGTTCCAAACCCATTACGGAAACCAAACTGAGTGTCATTCAGGTATTCCTCGCATTTATTGTAGATATGACCATGTATTACCTTCAGAAAAATTTTCAATAAGTGGTTTAACAAACTGATGGTTCTATAATAAGCCCATTTTTTTGCTGTTTTCTTCTTAGGTAGAGCTATAAACAGTGAATTAGACCAACCATTAGGTAGTTGTCCGCTGGTATAAATGGTATTGAAAAACGAAGTTATAGCCTCTAAAACATTGCTATTATTTATAAGCTTATATATTTCAATCCTTCAAATAGGTTCGTGACCTAATTTTCCCATTCTTTAAGTTTGTCCTCTACTTCAAATACTAATTTACAATTTTCATCGTGTAGCAATGCAGTTTGTTTTTTATTGAAGATACCAGCCGCTTCTTTCACTTTTTTATACATGTTAAACGTGTCGTATCTTTTTTCAAGTTCTTTAATGTCATGACACTGTTTGGCTAGATGTTGACTCTTTGCTTCTCGTATTTTACGTCGAATTTCTTTTTGTATGCTGTTGTAAAGCGTTTCGTTGTTTTTCGCTTCTCGCCGTTGTTCCATCAAATCCAATATGTCATCTGTCATCCAAGCCTACTTTTTTAGTTTTGACTTGCCTTGTAAATTTCTCACACAGATTTCTTTTACTATTGTTACGGTTTTATTTAAGCCCTCATCGACGTTTTCAGCAATATTTTCCCAAATTAAATTTTCGTTCAGTTGTCTTTGAACTGATTCCTTAACTTTCTCGTCTTGTAATTTGGCTGTATCAATATTTTTGCGAGACTTCTTTTTGATCACCTTTTTTAATTTTTTTATTTTTTTTTTAAATTTACCAACAGGCCAACATGACAACATTTGCCAACATACGGATCGGATAAATCACTGAAGAAGAAGAAGAAGAAGCTATCTTTATTAGAATCGATTAAAAGTTTAAAAATAAAAAACTGAATGACCAACTTGAGACAAACAGTTCTCTCCTCGTCAATTTATTCAGTTGAAGACTATAAATTGTAAACGCGTGCCAAACATAGATCACTTGAGTGATCTACAGTTTTTTTTTGTTAGCAAAGTTTTGAAAACAAAAGCTTTCAGTATTTTATTGTTAAATAAAATAAATTTTCATCATGTAACGATCGAATCCGTCACTTTTATACGTATACTTGTAAAAATAATTGAGTAAATATAGTTTTGTAAAAGTTTGTTTTTTTGAAAACATAAAATATGTTTAGAAAAAATTTGTACGTCAATACATTTTTTTGTTGTTTTCCTGTTTAATCTACATCGATAGTAGACCAAACAAGCCGCCCACAGGTTGTTACTATTTAATGGCTCCTTTCGACCAGCTTCGCTATTTGGTTAGTATTGACCCAGAATGTGCGAGATATATAATTTTTGCTCGGAAATGAGACAGCTCTCGGTAAACGCCCTTACAGAACGGATATTACTAGGAAGTAAAAAATTAAAAATGATTGCCAATAATTTCTTATCGGTTCTCAGAATTATCTAACAATAGATAATTTCATTGATATAAATATAATAAAAAAATAAAAGTCTACAATGTTTGTTTCTTTAATGATTGTAACATTCATGACAAAAATAAAGCAAATTGCCAACAGAAATATTGCAAAAAATATAAAAATAATATAGTTAAAATGCGAAACATGGATTATAAACCAGGAAAAAAGATAGATGCAGATCTTTAAGATGTAAATCCTACGGAAAAGCAGAAGGAAAACGGATAGAACGAATTAACCAGTTGTTAGTGTAAGGATGGAGGTATATGGTGAATGTAGTGGATGGACATATATGGTGCTCTTAAAGCATTATAAGCACTTCTTCATCTTTATCTTCTTAGTGTGGCACATTCTTTCAGGACATTGGGGATCACCAGGGCCCATTGTACTTTGTCTGTAGCAGTTCTGAAGAGTTTTATTGTGATTGTTCCACACCACTGCTTTCAATTTTTTAACTAGTATGAGCGTCGTCTCCCCGGTCCTGTTTCTCCTTCCACCAACCCTTGTATAATCAGTCGCCTCAACTCAAATTTTTGATTTCTTAGTATGTGGCCAAAGTAGAAACAAAAGACAAGTGGAGGCAACCAATAAATAGAAAAGGTGGATAGGCACAGCGTAAAGTATTATCCAAGAAATGGCAATGCTAAATGAGGCAGGTTGAGGGCAAATTAAAGTAGGCAATTTGCTAAAATCAAGAAGAAACCAGAAAAAAATTACATAAGTATATAGTATTAAGTAACAAAAAAGTATATACAAGTAAAACAAAAATATTAAGTATAAAAAAAATGTAAAATAAAATAATTTTGGATACAACCTACTACGAATCTGCGCTCAATAATCGACTATGTAATCCAACGTCAAACTTCCCAGCTGAAAACAACTGACGTAAAGGTACCGTGGATCAGAATGTGGATCAGACCATCGTTTACTTATGGCCAACGTGATAGCTGACTATCGCAAAAACAATAAAACTAAGGTACAGAATATAGAAAAGGAACAAGAAGTAACATCAACTAAATATATCCTAGAAAGCTTAAAACAAGATTCAACGAAATTTCTTTACAAATTACGACTAGCCACAAAATTACAAAATGTGGTCGAAAAAATATATATCAGCGACCAATGGTGGTCGGAGAATATGCAAACGTTAGTAAACAAGAAGAAAACTGCGTATCAGAAATGGATGTCAACGAGAAAGGAAGATGATTACAAGATATATAAAAAATTAAATCGAGATGTAAAACGAGAAGTAGTAAAAAGTAAGAATGAGATGTGGGATCAAAGATGTGCAGGGGTGGATAGGTATATGGGTGAAACAAGAGTTAGGCAAGCGTGGAAGGCCATAAAGTCTCTCCGGAGGGAAGGAAAGAAAAAATCTAACTTACAGTTAATAGATCTGTAACAGTGGAAACACCATTACGAGATCTTAAGTAACAAAGGATAGATGTAAATTCCAAGAAATTCGAAATTGAAGAAATATCCAAACATACACAAATAATTAAGAAACAACCGGAGAGTTAAACGATGCCCTCAAAAGATCGAAAAACGGTAAAGCAGCAGGACCTGGAGACATCCCAATTGAGTTGGTAAAGTATGGACCAAAAATATTACATGAGATGTTGGTTCAATTAATGCTTAAAAGGACAAAATATCCCTGATGATTAAAATGTTGGATACATCAGGTCAATATTCAAGAAATGAGATAATCGCAAATGCTCTAATTATAGGAGAATAACTGTTATCAGCTCAGTGGAGAGGTTGTACGGTCAAATAATAAAAAAAAGGATAGAATTAGAATACGAAGACCTAGAAGAACAAAATGGATTTCATGCAGGAAGATCGTGCATTGATAGTATATTCATTCTGCAGCAGGTAACCGAAAAACGGAAGTCAAGGAATCTATCTACCCACCTATTGTTTGTAGATTTAGAGAGGGCATACGATACGGTACCTTTGAAAAAACTGTTTTAAACATTGACGAAAGTAGGTCTCAGTAGAAAGTATGTGGATGCTATTGCAAATATATACAAAAATGCAAGAAGTGTCGTTAAAGAAGAAAACTTATCTGAATAATTTCCAATAACAAAGGGGCTTAAACAAGGATGTTGTTTATTTTCGACCTTATTAAAAATATATATTTAATCATCGCTAGAGCAGTGCAGCAAACAAGTATTCGGAACGGGAATAGACATACGCGGTGGTAAATGTCTAATAACTTTATTTTTCGCAGATAATCAGGTAAGTCGTAGCAAATTATAAGGAAGACATGGAACACATGTTTAGAAAATCAAAAAAAGAATATGAAAAATGGGGCCTCAATATGAATATGTCAAACACAGAATATCTTAAAATAGGAGATGAAGAAGATCCAAAGATAAAAATTAGAAACACAAACACATGCAATGAATATAAATATCTCGGATCTATAATATCTAAAGAAGGCACTACCAAAAGGGACATCGAAAACAGAACGCAGCAGGGAAAAAAAGCAGTAAACATTCTAAACTCTCCAGTATGGTCTAAAGATGTTTGACAAGAAACGAAATTGACAATCTATCGAACCTTGGTAGAGCCTATTATGACTTATGGGGCAGAAGTTGGCGGATCGGGAAAAAAGACAGAAAAAGAATAAAAGTAGTAGAAATGGATTTTCTAAGGAGAGCGTGTGCTGTATCAAAAAAGATCATATCATGAATGAAGATATTAGATAGAGAACAAATGCTGTATATTCCAGTGTAGACAGAATTGAAACGAGACAACTAGTGTGGTATGGTCACGTGAAGCGAATGAATGAAGATAGATGACCAAAGAAAGCTTTAAATTACACACCAAGACAAAGAAGAAGTAGAGGAAGACCTTCAGTTGCCTGGGAAGAAAATGTACGGCACGTAATGAGAGATAGAGCCATCAAAGAAGACGAATGGATGGACAGAAAACGATGGCGGTCGAAATGCGAGAAGCGAGACAGAGGCTGTAGGAACCTCGCTGATATATATATATATATATATATATATATATATATATATATATATATATATATATATATATATATATATATATATATATATATATATATTGGATTTGAAACTTCCGCGGGAGCTATATGTGATTTCAGTTGTTTTCCGGGTTTGACTCCGCGTTAAGTAATTTTGGTTTTTAGAAAAACCATTGTTTTGACGACGTTTCGGCAAGGTCACACTTGCCATTGTCAAGTCAGATTAGTTCTGCTTCGTCTTGATGTTTCAGGAGAACTGATTTCTCGGTCGCTGCTCGCTAAGTTTAAATACCTTGAAGCGCTTCTTGTTATTGGTCCTGTGCGTAGAGTGGGCGGGGTCTTGTTCGCTATTTTAATTTCTACGTTTTTCTGTAGAATATGTTTCCACGTATTTGGGAGTCTTTGGCATCGTCTCTGTTATTTAAATTTTTTGGATGTTTTTCGATCTCTATGGCTTCCCTGATTACACGTTTGGCCTTATTTTCGATATTGGCTAGCATTGTTGTTCCATTTAAGTCGATTTTGTGTCCTGTCGATTTGTGATACTATATATATATATATATATATATATATATATATATATATATATATATATATATATATATATATATATATATATATATATATATATATATATATATATATATATATATATATATATATATATATATATAGTATTAAGTACGATATTTTACTGTTATTCAAGAATATGAACTTTTTTCATAAAAAAATGTTTACTAAATATATTTAATCTTAAAGCGTGTCTTTGATACCAGATAATAACTTCAGATATATTTATATCATCGTTTTTAAAGATTCTTTTTATCAAAGCGCTAGATAAAATACTTAACACATGAAATTTTGATTTATCTGAAATATTAAAATAAATTTCCTAGTAAACCCACGAAATTATCTCTCTGTATTTGTTTTATACATTTATCTTTTTAAACATGGCTAGATAAGTCAGTACGACCTTTCGGCTTCATTTTATCGATAGTAGTTTTTTAAATATACATTAGGTACAAAGATATTTTCTTTTAGCCATGAGATAAATGCTTTCATTGGTCATCGTCATTCGTGTTTTACCTTATGTATTGCATTCCATATATTTTCTCCGTAGGTCGAATCAGCAGTTATTTAAAATAATGCTGCAATTATTCGTTTACCTGTCAGCAGATGAGGTAATCATGAGAAAAATTAATGAAGCTTCTATAGAACCGATGAGAAATAGAAAATGTTTCCAGTAAAGCACAAGAATAAAGGCTGATGGGAAACAATTCGATGTTTTATTTATTTATTTAATATTTTAGTTTTTGTGCGGGCATTAATTATTGAAAAACAAAAACATAAAAGTGTATTTCATATTTTACTTTTTTTTTTATTGAGTTTAATGCGTCGACAACTAATGATCATTGGCATGGTACAGTGAATTTTTACAGTCAGGTGTGTAGTGTGTGTGTATAGAGTAATTGTCTTGATACTTAGCAAAGTCGACGTCATTGTCTTTGCTAAGAGACGCTAATTGTATCCGAACGTCTGCGGTCCCTCCGGTGAGTACCGATCGCACAAGGATAGAAATTATTTTCATTTATTAATTTTTTAATAAACGAAAATTTCCACCCAGGTGAGATTCGAACTCACGACCTTTAGGTTTAAAGGTAGGCGCTCTTACCACTGAGCCACAGAGGGGGTTTCATATTTTATTGAAAAACACAGAAAGCATGGCTTCGGCGAGCGAAATGAAAGAGGTAAACAGCTTCGTCAGTTCGCCATCGATACAGATTTTAGTATAATTAACACAATGTTTTAAACATCATTCGCGAAGATTTGCGAATCAACATAGATTCCACCTGGAGGACGATACAAAAACCAAACAAATTTTATTCTTGTCACTAAACGATGGAGAAGTTCAGTAAACAATGTGAAGACAAAACCAGCTGTAGACTTGGTTCCGACCATAAACTGTTACAAGCAGAATTCCGTATTAAGTTACAGAGTAGGACAATTACAAATAAAAGACAAAACTTGGTTCCAAAACACATAGAAATTCAGTGACTACCGGAGATCCTAATAGCAAATGGAAATTTACAAAAAAGTAGATTACTGAAGTCATCAACAATACAAATTCCAAAGAAAAAATAGACAGAAAAACACTCAACCTTGAAGAAAAAAGACAAAAACTTCACGACAGAAGACACATCAAATTCAGTACAAAAAGAAATCTAGATAGGTACCATAAATACAACTAGACAAAACTTGTACAGAAAGGACAAAAGTAATTATATTAAAAACATATGTGCTCAACATATCATCAAAGATAATTGCGGAAATAACATAACCAATCCAGAAGGATAGCAGAGGTGTGGAAAAAGTATTGGGAAATAATAGTCTGTAACAACGAGTCACTGTTAGATAGAGACACGAATATCGAGGTGTTGAGAAGAATGAGAAAAGATATAGAGGTTTTAAATACAATTAAAGTCAGAAAACTGCAATATTTGAGACATGTCATGAGGGGCGAGCGTTATAACTTGTTGCAATTAATAATGCAAGGCAGAATACGGGGTAGAAGGAGTCGCGGAAGAAGACGCGTCTCCTGGTTAAACAATTTGGGAGCTTGGTTTAACTGCACTTCTGCTGACCTCTTTAGAGCAGCGGTATCAAAAATGCGAATTGCCATGATGGTTGTCAACCTTCTTAGAGGAGATGGCACATGAAGAAGAAGAATAACGAGCCAGACAATAAATAATGCAGAGAAAAGAAGTTATGGAAAACAACAACAAATACTGAAATCAAAAGTTGAGGCGGCGATACAAAGCCAAAATCCATTTAAAAGCATGTTTAGGTTTTTAATTGCTGTTTCAATTAAGTTTTATTTTACAGCTAATTCACAAAATGCTGTAATCATCATCATCATCATCCAGCCGAATTTTCACATCCATTGTTGGATATAGGCCTCCTCCAAACGTCTCCAATTCTCTCTATCTCTAGCTGCTGCAATCCAGTTTGTTTCTATTCTCCTTAGGTGGTCGGTCCATCGGGTAGGTGGTCTGCCTCGACTTCGCTTGTCGGCTCTTGGTCTCCACTCCAATATTCTCTTCGTCCATCTTCCGTCTTCCATTCTAGCAACATGTCCAGCCCACCTCCACTTTTGTTTATTGATTCGCAGTATAATGTCTACGCCAGTTCGTCGGCGTATGTCCTCATTTCTTACGCGATCTTTCAAGGTCAGGCCCAGCATTGATCTCTCCATTCGCCTTTGTGTTACCCTTAGTTTTTCGGCAGTAGCTTTCGTTAAAGTTAAGGTCTCTGCTCCGTAGGTCAAGACTGGTAAGATGCATTGGTTAAATGCCTTCCTTTTCAGGTGAATTGGGATATTTGTTTTAAAAATGTCTCTCATCCGTCCATATGCCGCCCATCCCAACATGATTCGTCTATTTAGCTCGCAGGTTTGGTTGTCTCTGGTTATTCTAATTTCATGACCCAAGTATGTGTATTTATCGATTAATTCTACCTTGTTGTTATTGATCTGTATCTCTTCGCTGGGAACCATATTGGTCATCATTTTGGTTTTCTCGAAATTTATCTCTAGCCCAGTTTCTTGTAGTATGTCATTCAGTTCTTGGAGCATGTCTTTGATCTCTCCCAGATTATCTGACAGAAGCACGACAAGATGGTTTAATCTGTCTCCATCGATGGATATTCCTTTCTGTTGCCATGTTAGTCTTTTAAATGCATACTCAAGAACGGTAATGAACAGCTTTGGTGACATGGTATCACCTTGCCTGACTCCCCTTTTTATCTTTATTTTATTAGTTGCAGAATATAGACTTATGGTTGTTGTGGCATTTTCATATATATTTTTAATTATATTTCAATATCTTTGGTCGATCCTGCAATCTTGTAGTGCTCTTAAGATGGACGGTAGTTCCACTGTATCAAACGCCTTTTTAAAGTCTACAAATATCAATGCCAAGGGACGGTTATATTCGTTAGTTTTTTTCTATTAGGGTTTTTGGCACTGCAGGTGATCGTTTGTGCCGTAATTAGGGCGGAAACCAGCTTGTTTCCGAGGTTGGTAAAAATCCAGCTTTGTCTCTAATCTATTCGTTATTATTCGGGTGTATAATTTATAAAGATAGTTAAGGAGACTGATTAGTCTGTATCTTTCCAGGTCTGCTATATCTCCCTTCTTGTGTAAGAGTACAGTTATTGAATTATTCCACTTTGTTGGGATATTTTGATTCCATAGGCATAGATTAAAGAGCTTTTGAATTTTGGCTATCAGTACTAAGCCGCCTATCTTTATCGCTTCCGTGACGACACCGTCCTCCCCCGGAGCTTTGTTATTCTTCATATTTTTTAAAACCTTGTAAATTTCGTCCAAGGAGATTTCTGGAATATCTTCGGAACCCCGATTTTGGACCTTACTCTGTTGATATTCGACTATATCTAGAGTCGATTGGTTGCTAGCTGTAATAAAATGCTGTAATAAACAGCAATAATTAAAAAAATATATAGTAAGATACGTTACAATTATGTTGCTGTAATTGAACATCTAAGAAGCCCGAAAACTATTTTTGCGATTATCGGTCTTTTATTTTGCTCTCTGTTGTACTACTGAAGACCAATTTTTCGTACCTCTACCCGTAACGCCCTTTCGTAGCGCTATTTTCGTGACGATCGCCTCTGCATATCACATTTTACTAGGGAGAAAAGTAATAGAATGCCAGTATAGAAGCTTTGCTTCAGCATGAAGGTAAACTCCCTAGGTTTACAATTTGCGCTCATACACCTCGCTTAATATCTACGAAATTGTGCCGTCTCCACTTTCTTTTATTTATAAAATTGTGAAATACTTTTTATTTTTGTAAATACAAGAAATATTTTAAAATATTACGTTTCATCAAATTTATATATTTTTACGATGTTTCCTAAAGAGTCCAAAGTGGGTCACGTTGATAAAGCTTTATTTGTTTTGGCATTTTATATATACATTCTTTATTTAAAAACTGATTATAAAATAGTCTATTAAAAAAAATAATTAATAACACTGACACTTTATTCGTTCATAAATAAAATGTTGTTTTCATAAATTAAAGACTTATCTTTTTATAACACTACGTTGCGTTTATTTTTGTCACTTGTCGAGCCTGTTTGCAATAAATCACTCAAAAAATTTTGGAGCTTCCATTTTTTTTGTTTTACTACATTGTTTGAATAATAGTAAAAAACAAATAATCAAAGTTTCGAAAAAGAAAAAAATTGTAATAATGTACGATTTTCAGGTTTATAGTACGAGGCCAATTTCTTATTTAGCACTCGTTCCTTTTTTTATGTTTTGTGAATTGTGCCACATTTAAATTGAAACCTCTAAGTTTTGTAATCACTGTCTCTATGTTTCTCCAAACGTTTGTCATATCCTAGTTAGCTGAAATGACTTGAGCGAAGTTTAGAAGACCTACCTTTTGGAAAACCGTGTTGTTTTTCTCCTGTAATGGCTTTTGTAATATTATTTATTCTTCTTCTTCGACCTTTATAAAAGCATCTTCTTCTTCTTTTATGTAGGCTTTAAAGCCTGTTTCATCTTCAATATTAGCCTCCTAAATTGTTTAAATTATCACACCATCTTTTTCTTGGTCTGCCAATACTTCTTCGTCTATTTGGTGACTTATCTCGTGCTATTCGTACTATTCTATCCTCTGCCATTCTACGGATGTGTTCGTTCCGTTCCTGTTTTCGTTTTGTCACCCATCCATTTATGTCTTCTACATTGAATGCTCTTCTTATGGAAATTCATGAAACTTAAATATGAAAACTCAAATATGGAAATTCATGAGAAACCAACGGAAAGAAATGACAGAGTTGAAGGAATACAATAACATACCAGCAAACGAATGGGAAAGATACCTGACGGAACTGTTTAAAGCAAAGGAAAATAATAATCAACACAATAACTTACCAGAATTAAGACACACAGGAAGTAGAAATAGCCTTTTGAGTGAATAGTTATTGACTCAAAAATAGAAAGTCGCCAGGACCAGACGGAATAACCAAAGACCTTTTAAAAAGCAGAGGAGAAAGTATAACCCTAGAGATGAAAAAACTTACAAAAACTAAAATTGCACTGCAAGATACCAGACGCATGGAGAAACAACATAATGATACCAGTGTTCAAGAAAGGAGATAAAGAAGACCCCAACAATTATAGAGGTATAAATCTACTGAACACAGCACTTAAGCTTACCACAATTTTTCTTTTGCTTTTACTTCTATATATTTCATCATTTCTGGTGCTACTTCAACGCTTCCTATTATACATATTATTGCTTCTTTCAATTCTTCTTTTTCTATAGTTTCTGGATTTTCCGTGTTTCGCATGGATACTCTCTTGATGTGGCTTTTCTTCTCCATTGTATACGCTTGATTTCCATTCAGCATCAGCTGGAAATGTTCTCTTCATCTCTTCATCATTGTTTTGTCGTCGTTTATTATTGTTCCTTCCTTGTTCATTATTTGTTTCAGATTCGTTTCTTTGTTGCTTCTTAGGGTTTTCAGTGTTCTATAAAATAATTTTAGATTTTCTGTGCTATTTTCTTCAATTTTTTCTCCGATTTTTTCCCAACTTTTCTTTTTCTCTTTCTTAACTATCTCTTTAACTTTTGTTCTTTGTCTTTTATCATTTTCATATTTTGGTTGTCTTTTGTCTTGTATGTATTCTTTCCATAATTTCTTCTTTCCTTAATTTCTCTTTTCACTTCATCGTTCCATTATGATGTAGGTTTCCCTTCGTTGTTATTTCTTGTAGTTCCACATATTGATTTAGCTGTTTTTATCATAACATTTTTAAATGTTCACCATTCTTCTTCTGATAGTTGATAACAATTTTATTTAAAAAATCGATTTCGCGCGCATAACTATCATTTAAAATCGCAGGTCGCTTCAAGTGTTGTTTCTGAGAGAACGGTTTATTCTAGATAAAAATTGCCAATAAACATGTTTGTTTAATATTATCTCAGCTAATAAAATTCAACTTCATTCTATTAGAGGTCAATTCTCTGATGACTGGACCAAATTGAAAAATTTCCAAAACTATTTCTGGTTAATACGTACTGTTTTATAATAGCTATTCTTTATTGAGTAATTAAAAAATTCAGACAAATATCTATGCCAAAAAATAATCCATCCTGAAAATTCCTTATGTTTCTGGTAGTGCTAGTATCTCCATGTCCTATCTGGTTATTTCTTCTATCAGCCACTTCAGTCTTCCTTGGAAAGTTCCTATCACATTCCAAGTTCTTAATTTTTTTTTTTTTTTTGATATTTGTCAGAATTTGATTTAGGGTTTTTTAACCAAAATTCTTTCATAACTTTTCTATAACTCAATTTGACCTCTTTTGCGTTTCGTGTCTTCATAAAGTATTTCATTTAGGTAAAATCCTTTACTAACTAGAATCTGTTCTTTCGTATATATAGGTGAAAAATAATATTTCAAATTTAATCAAAGTTAATTTTTTTTATTTGAACTTACGACACCTTGTAAGAACATTGTAAAATTTTCTTAAAATTGTTTGACGAGTATTATAAAAGGTATATTATATCTAAAATAGACAATATTTTAACACCATATTCCTCTTAAAATTCGTTTTATATCAATCTTACATGCCAGAGGAGTCACCATAGTCAATAAGAGATCAATTAAAACACGCTTCCTGATCTTTTATTGACACTGTGCACTTTGGTGTTTAAAATAACTGGCATTTGGCTGATCTATTTTCAATTTAAATCATGTAAACACTGTCATAAATCATTACGATTGAATTAATGTAACTTAGTTGTTGCTATTTCAACAATTCAAGTGTATATTAAGTTTTTTATATTCCGTATTTAAAGTAGCCATAATTTTAACAAAGGTCATATAAATACATGGTAATATTAGTTTGTTGTATTTTTTGTTTTAGATTGAAATAGTTAATGATTTGCTAATATGGTTCTGAAGCTTTTTTCTTCTGGCAATTATTTTTTTTATTTATATCTTTAATATGACGCAAGTTCATTTTGATTCAAGCAAGGTTCTATACTGAATACTGGTGTTGTGTTGCTTGTTTCTCTACCTATAGTAAAATGCTGACGCGGGCGCCACGAAAATACCGTCAAGAGAAGGCGTCACGAAATAGTGGTATTCACATCGATTCACTACTCTCGATAAATTCGTGTCTAGTCATCATACATTTATTCTAAACACGTTTAAATTAAAAACTGCATGAAAAATAACTAACAAAATACAGATATTAAATAAAAAGTAAAAAATTAAAAGAATATCTGTCAATAAAAGATTGAGATTCATAACGATTGTCAAAATTTAAAGCTCAAAAATGGCATCCAATTAATAGCAATATTGAATCATCTGTTTAACTTTTTACGTTTAAACGACAATTTATTATTTTTAAACATCCTATTTAGTTTATATCATAATTAAATTTACTATAAAATGATAATTATTTAAATTATATTAGTTTCGCGCTAATCTACTGTATCGCCTACTGTACCATGTTTATTTATTGTTATTATTATTATTGTTATTGTTATTATTGTTATAATTTACTGTACCAAGTTATTTATTATGAAAAGTAGCCAACAGCATGATAGAATTATTAATTGTGGACATACTTTATAGAAAACAATGGTTTAGAAATTCTATCACCTCAACAAAAACATATCCAGGCGCAGATGACTTCTCAGATCATAGTCTATTGGTTGCAAATATTAACAAACGACTCAAAATAATTCATAAGAAATTGAGGCCCAAGATAGATATAAGACTACTAAAAGAAAATAACACCCAGAAAAAGTAAAAACAGAAATTAATAAGAATTTTGCGAAAATAGTTGAAGACACTACTACAGGCATAGAAGAACAACGAACCGAAATGAACACATCTATTATCACAATTTGGCATGAATATCTAAAATCAAAAAGAGAAAAGAAGAAAGAATTGATGACAGATAAAATATTGCAGATGATGGAAGAGCGAAAAAAATTAAAAGGTAGAAATGACAACGAATTCAAAGAGTTGCATAAGACTATACTAAAGAAGATAAAAGGAGCAAAAGAAGCATAGATGACGGAAAAATGTATAGAAGTTGCAACACTACAATGCAAACATGACGATTTCCATATGAACAAAATGATTAAAGAGGTACACAATACCAGAAAACAACGCAATAAAGGCATAGTTGAAGACATTGAAAGCCAAATTTTGACTACCATTGAAAATTAATTACGAAGATGGAAAGAATATATGCAAGAATTATTCGAAGATGCAGCACGTCCGGCTGAAATAAATAACCCCTACGGCCCAGAAATAACAAACGAAGAAGTAACTATGGCCATTAAGCGGATAAAAGATAGGAAATCACCAGGAGCTGATGAGGTGCATGGTGAAATCTTAAAGGTATTAGAGTCACACCAAATCACAGCTCTAACGAAGCTATTCAACAACATCTGTGAGACTGGTTACATAACAAAAGACTGGCCACAAATCAATATTCATTCCACTTCCTAAAAAATCCAAAGCTAGAAAATGTGAAGAACATATATCAATTAGTTTGATGAGCCATGTACTTCAAGTACTCCTTACTATCATTCACTCGTAATATACACCAAATTATAAGTACACCTGAGTGAAGATCAATTTGAATTCAGAGCAGGACTCAGAACGAGGGAAGCACTTTTTAGTTTGCAAGTTCTAATACTGAGAACCAGGGATGTAAACTGCGATGTTTATGCATGTTTGATTGATTTCGAGAAGACTTTTGATAAAGTCCCACAGGAGAAACTAATCGATATCCTAAAAACATCAGAACTCGATGGTAAGGATATAAGACTGACCTCAAACTTATATCTCCAACAAAAAGCAACAGTACGATTAGAAAATGAACTGTCTGACATCTTCACAGTCGAAAAAGGAGTTAGACAGGGTTGCATATTGTCACCGGCATTATTTAACATACACTCTGAAAATATCTTTAGAGAGGCTTTGGACAAATCAGAAGATGGGATTGCTGTAAATGGCCAATTTATAAACAACATTAGATATGCAGATACCGTTGTAGAAGTATGTAACAAATACGGCCTAAAACTAAATTGCAAGAAGACAACAATAATGATCATTAGTAAGAACACCGGCATAAACGCCCAAATTACAATTAATGATACACCGTTAGAAAGGGTGGAAAAAATATGCTATTTGGGCTGCAACTAAAAACTCGTATTGAAAAAGCCTGAAGCTCTTTCAACAGCCTTAGGAAGATTATCTGCAACTTATCTTTAAGTATCAATATACGCATAAGAATTCTTAGATGTTACGTCTTTAGTGCCCTCCTCTATGGAGTAGAAAGCTGGAGCCTTACAGAAGATGCCATAAAACGATTGGAGACATTTGAAATGTGGTGCTACCGACGTATGTTGAGGGTCTTATATATACACCACACCTATAACATAATTATTCTCCAGAGGCTAACAAAAGACAAAGAAATTATTAACACCATAAAAAACAGGAAATTGGCTTACTTCGGACACATCATGCGTAATGATAAATACCGACTTTTACAGTTGATGCTACAGGGCAAGATTGAGGGTAAGAGAGGTTCTGGACGTAGACGTATATCCTGGCTGGCCAATCTTAGGAAATGGACTGGTCTAACGTCAACTGATCTATTTCGAGCTGCTGTGAATAGAATAAGATCGTTCAATGTGGTCGCCAACATCTTTAGCAGATAGGCACATTTAGAAGAAGGTCATGATTAAAATGTTGAGGTGCTAGTTGACGCGCTAGTCTACAGTACAGCTTACTGTACCATCTTTTTTTTATTTTAAATATATACCAAGAATTTTCGGAAACATAAACAGAGAAGTTTAATGGAACCAACGCAAAGAACTGATACACATGGAAGCTAAAGATCTTTAATTATCTAACGTGGTAACCTACACAGAATGCTCAAAAACCGATTAAACGCTTCGAGCGAAGAATCTACGAATGTATGGAAGAGTAAAAGAAGTACGCGGGAGTTACAATTTTAAATAACAGATAAGTTAAGAGTTTCGCTGTATCGAAGTTAAATGTTAAAGAAAAGTTAACTAAAACAGGTAAGAATTAAGGATTGTTCTAAAAAAGGCTTTGACTTTTAACACGCTGAAGAAAAAGAATGGTAACTAGGCATAATTATACATCATCATCATCATCATCATCGTCACGTAGCGCTACAACCCTGGGTGGGCCTTGGCTGACTGTACAACTTTTTTCCACTTTGTTCGGTCTTCCATCAACCTAGGTTCAAATGGAATGTTCATTTTCCGGAGATCTGCTTGGATGTTATCGCTGCATCTTATTCTGGGACGTCCGAGTGGTCTTTTGCCTGTGGGAATCTCCTCCCATACCAGTTTCACAAGTCTTTCGTTATGCAGTCTGTGCACGTGGACTGCCAATCTTAGTCGCTGTGATTTAATTTCTTGGAAAATATCGGCGTCGTTGTAAAGTGCTTTTAATTCGATATTGCTTCTGATCTTATACTGGTTTGTGGTGATGTCATAGTGAGGTCCGAAAATTTTAAGTATTTTTCGTTCAAAGCGTCTGAGCTTTTCTTCGTTGGCTTTGGTCATGGTCCACGTTTCGCATCCGTATGTTATTACAGGTCTGACGATGGATTTATAGATTTTGATCTTTGAACTTCTTGTGAGATTTTTTGATTATATGAGCTTATCCAGTGCAAATAGACAGCGGTTTGCAGATTGGATTCTGTCTTTTATTTCTTCAGTGACATCGTTGTCAGCTGTGATTACGGCCCCCAGATACTTAAAATGTTGTACTCTTTCGAAATTGAAGGTGTTGACCGTCACATTTTGTCCTATTCTGTCTCTTCGTGTCGTTCTATTTATACACATATATTTCGTCTTCTCTTCATTATTCTTCAGCCCTACTTCACTTGTTGCTCCTTCCACCTTGTTGAAAATGTCTTTCGTGGATAGGATGGAGTCTCCAACGAGATCTATGTCATCTGCATATGCGAGTAACAGCTTCGGACCTTGAACCATAATTATACGGGAAATGGGTTAGTAATACAGGAAAAAGAATTTTTAGCTTACAAAATCTTCAGATATAATGGTAATCCTGGAAAATTTTAACGCAAAAATTACCATCTAAGTATAGGTCTAGTGTAGAATCATAAGGATTTAGTGTTAGCAACGGCAAACGATCAGTGACAGATTTTATAAATCTTTACTATATTTATTACTAATCATTGTTTTCATTTTGTCGAGGACCATTCTTATATTTCCGTTACATATTAATCAGTTACTAAATCCTTTAACACCATACACAAAAAGGAGATATCTTTGAATACTCTAACCATAGAGGAATTACCATTCTACATGCAGCGTATAAAATATTTTCCATAGTACTATGTTACCGTATGGCACCATATGCAGAATGGATAGTAGGAAAATACCAGGCTGGTTTCAGAGGTGGTAAATTAACAATTCATCAGATTGCAACTCTGAAACAACATTTGAAAAAATACTGTAATATGACATTGATACTTATCACATATTTATAGACTACAAAGGAACCTACAACTCTTTGAATTGATGAAAAATGTTCAAAGCAATGAGAGAGCTAGGAATACCAAATTAGTTGGTAAATTTAACAAAACTAACTCTTGTAAAAAGGTTGAATGTAGACTACGAAATCAAGGGGAACTGTCTGAACCTTTTAAAACAAATAACGAACTGCACCAGGGAGACCCTCTTTCCTGTATAATTTGGCTCTGGAAAAAGTAATACGTATGCCACAAATCACAACCACTAGTTCAATATATAATAAATTAGTGCAAATCCTGGAATATGCTGATGATATCAAATCTTTTGAGAGAACGAAAAACGCTGTACGATATTGGTATCATTAAAAGAATTAGCTACAACAATGGGTTTAATAATAAACACCAATAAAACGAAGTATATGAAAATAAGCACGCAGCCACAAATACTACTTCCACTTGTTATAGAAAATTACGTCATCGAAGCAGTAAACGACTTTGTGTAACTGAGAGCACTCGTTAAAACCGAAAATAATACTATCGCAAAAATAAACCGTAGAATTTGCAAGATCAACATATGCTATTTTGGGCTTAATCTTCTCCTTAAAACCACAATTATATCGAGAAATACAAAAATAAAACTCCACAAAACAATAATACGCCCAGTTATAACATATGGTTCAGAGACCTGGACTCTAACAAAAAATCATGAAAACATGTTAGAATATTTCGAAAGAAAAGTACTAAGGCGAATCTATGGAGCAGAGATGAACAATGGAGTGTAGAGAAGACAATATAACTTCAAAGTTTATAGAATATACTAGGAACCTGATATTGTAAAACATATTAGATAGGACATCTGAGGTGGATAGGGTATATAATGCAGATGGAACAAAATGACCCAGCTAGAAAAACGCTACTTGACAGACCCATTTGTCAGAGAAGAAGAGGAAGACGCAGAACAAGGTTTCTTAATAACATCAATGAAGACATGAGGAATATGGAAATACGTGCTTGGTGGAAGAAAGGCGATGTATAGGAACGGAGAAAAATTCTTGATGAGGCTAGGATCTACGTAGGGTTGTAAGGCCAGAAGGATAATCAATCCTTTAACTTGTTATGAGTAGCACTACTAATAATACATCTCCCTGTATACAGCAATTATAACCGTGATGCACTTTACCTTTGTCACTACTAAAAATATTATTACGTACTTAACTTCCTTTTTTATTGTTTATTATATGCTAAAAATTGTAACAAAATTAATAGTCATTTAATGAATTAGCCTCCTAATGATGTGAAAAATAATAAAAGACATAAAAGTTCCACTTAAGATAATGGGGATATTAAGTAAATGAATATTATTATTTATATTATAAGAATTAGCTAAGTGGTCGAGGGTTCATGACCCCCCAATTATGGTATAAATTTATGCATAAAATTCTTCTTTAATTGTAATTTGGGTTGTTAATTAACGTTCTTTCGTAATAGAGAATGTCAACTTATCATATACAAAAGTGAAGAACATTATTCTTAAATAGATTATTTCCTAAGAACCTTCTTAATAACTTAAGTTAAATATTAAAGTTTTGTTTCAATTTCGGAGCAGGTAAATTTTTGAGTATATAAACAGAGAAACAGAAAAAAATTTAGAAGCTGGTAGGTGCTGTTAAATTATTTTATACGGAGTTAAAGGTACACAAGGAAAAAATGTTAATATTGAAGACGTAAGTATTTCTAGAACCAATCCGATGTGAGTCTTGTTCTTACAGTGGATGCTCTGACCCAAAGTACGCCAAACAACAGCAGGAGCTCTACTCGCTGAAGGTGCTGCGCTGGAACACCAGCTGGCGCTCACTCAAGCGGGACGGCTGAGGCAGCGCATGAAATGGACTGTGTCTATAAATGAAAACATTTTGCGCTTTTATTATAAGGTGACAAACCTCGGTCAAGAAACGATCGGCTATCGACAACAACTATATGCCGAATTTTGCAGGAAGTACCCAGAAATCCAAGTATTTGAACAAAGAGTAGCAGAGCAATACTGGGTAATTATCAGAAACAATCGTATCTCAGAGATCCATAACTTAGAGCAAGTTGTAGACCAAGTCCCTAATGAAATCGCTAATGAGCAGATTCCTGAGCTTCTCATACAAGAAACTCCACCTGACAATATACAACAGGAGAATAACGAGTTGCACGATAGTCTGGTAAACGAGATACCACGTGTCGTACAAGAATTTAGTGGAACAAACCCACTTAGCAGACCACCGCTAAAATAAACTCTTCTAAGAAGCTAGGAGCGCTGTTACAAATTGTGAATACTAAAGTTCTACCCAATTTAGAAGCCCATACATTAGAAAATTTGCGTATGCTGATTTACTGTGTAGCAACAGTAATTGCTAATGTTATGGGCATTAAGATCAGAACACGACGGGTACCAACATCGAAAGGACTGGTTACAGAATAGCACCCTGGGAAACACAACTGCTGAGGAAGATTAAATTAGTGCGTAGGGACATTGGACAAATTACCGAATACATCCGAGGAGTAAGAACTCGAAAAGTAGTTAAAAGAACTGAAGTATTTCTTCTGAACACTGGAAGACACTCACATGATCCAGAAAATAACACAGCTGACACTGCCTAGATACATTAAAACAAAAACTCCGTTTATTCAGGTCGCCTTAGGAAATACAAAGTGAGTAACAATCGGAAATGTGATAATATACTTTTTGAGCATGCAGAGAAGGCATTCTACAGAAAACTGAATTCCACTGTAGAAAATGTAAATAAATCCTACCCAAGCCAAGAAGAAATTCATGAGTTTTGGGGAAACCAACTTTCGACGCCAGCTACTCATAACAACAATGTTGGATGGATTGAAGAAACGACGAACAACTGTCAAAACTACAGTAATAGTCCCTATAAACCTTTTACCACTGAAGAAGTCTCGAACATTATCAAAGAGCTTCATAACTGGAAATCTCTGGCAATAATGGCAATAATGGTAATAATGGCAATTAATTTGTGAAGGTGAATGATGAGAGGTGCCATGCAAGTAGCGATTGGTATGAATGCGTTTTTGATAAAGAGAGTGATGAAAACCTTGAGATTGGTTAACTTCGAGAAACGGTAGGGATGAGCCAGTTTCCACCTTCATCGTGAACTGGATACTAGGATGTATACTATTCAGATACGAATGTATCGTCAACATATCGTAGCCAACATGTTGGTTTCGAGTATTGATGTGAATAGTGCTTAGGTCTTGAAGTCTTCCATAAAGATATTGGCGATTATCGGAGGTAGTGGGGAGCCTATTGGGACACCATTTATTTGTTTGTAGATTTGATTTTAAAAGATAAAATAAATGTTGAACATACAATGTTCAATGAGAGATAAGTGGTCTTGCTGGATACTGTATTTAGTTTTTAGAATGTTTAGAGTTTCTTCTATAGGAATGTTTATAAAGAGTGAAATGATATCGAAAATTTTAATAGTTTTGTTTTTTTCGCTAGACAGGTTATTGGATTATTAGGAATTGGTCTGTAGTCTGAAGTATAAATGAGATTAGGGAGTTTATTAATGTAAAAATAAGTGTCTAGTGTGACGGTGACATTCTTTTATTGGCGGGAAGAATGACTAGATTTAGATTTCACTGACGTTCTTTCAGGACTTTTTTCTTGGATTGGCTGATGTTCGGAGTAGGAGACTTTGAGTTTCTACGAACTCTAGTGACGTCTTGTCTAGTTATTTCAGCATCTTTGGAAGGTAAACTTTAGATGTCTTCTTCAGTTTGACATCTAATGATGTCTCAATTGGAATGTGACTTGAGGTAAGAGAGTATTTGAAACATTTTGCTTAGGTAGCAATGGTCGAAGTAGTGGTATCAGAAAAGTTGAGAACCACTGTAGTGGGTTTCAAAGTTATAGGTTTTGGCATTTGTTCGGTAATTAGATGCGCTAACTTGCGCTTCTGAGTGTAAGTCGTAGATTCCAAAGTGTTTAGGGATGTCTGTGTGTTGATACAGTCGAAACTGTCCCATAATACAGAACGTACAGTAAAACAATGAATAGATGACCAGATATTGAAAATATTGACATTAATGATATTCAGTTTTCATCTAGTGGAATAAATAGCTTTACGGAGAAGGGAAAAAAAGCTAACACAAGCGCCAACCTCCACTAAAACTAAATGAATCGGCCGCTGTTTCCAGTAGCAGTAGGACATTTATTGGTGATCATTGTAGTAGTGTCTGGGGGCTTGGGAGACTGATAACTCGAAAGTCCTGAAGAAGACATCAGAGGAAATGTCGAAAGCTCGGCTAAGTGATAACTGACGCGGTTCAACCCGCAAAATTGTTAAGTTTAAAATATTAATTCTTGTAATAGTATTAATCTTAGATTTAGGTGTCATAATTGTACTATCTAATGTTCGCCACATTATATATATATATATATATATATATATATATATATATATATATATATATATATATATATATAACAACCAATAAGTGACATACTTTAAAAAAATAGATTTGGTATCTCATGTTTATATATTTATTAGCTGGATTTTTTACTCATTAAATACTTTATATTAAAGATATACTTTGCACACTGTAGAAATTATCATTGCATATTACTCTAATCCATTCACAATAGTTAAGTATTTCAATTACATGTGCAATCAAAGGTTACGAAAATGATTCTCATACTTTTATTTAATTTCCTGGAATAGCTCGAGCACCGAGAACCGTAATGTTTGCACAGTGATAAAAACCTTGTAAGTATTAAAAAATTCTAAGATTATATAACTGCGCTTATGTACATTTTGATAAATTGTATTTAAAACATGTTTTTCTAAAAAAGCGTCTAAATTCTCGTGTGTAGGGCGATAAGGAAATGCTTTTAACTTTCTTATATGTAAACGGTTACCATGGCATGTTTGAGAATGTGAGAAGGTGAAAAGAGGACAACTTGAAAGACACACCGGGATATATTTATAATATATAATAAATATATGCTGAGAGGATCCAAAATGTACATAAATCGTTGAATATATAAAAAAACAAGACAAAAAATGCCAGTCACTATGTTGTGCTAAATGGAAAAAGATATTCGCTCGAGTAACTTTAAAATACTGATTGAAAGAATTTACGGAAAAAATACGCATAATTAAGAAAGAAATTTGAGAACACAGTAAATCACAGGAAAATAAAAATAAAGCTCGAACATTCAATCAAAGATATTTTATAGGAAGCCGAAGTACAGCAAGCAAACTAACAAAAATAAAAAGTACAATCAATATTTAAAAAAATGAATTGAGAATAAAGGAAATAGTTTAAATAAGCTCGAATTTTTTCCCACACTGTAATATACGTAAAGTGACACCAGGATTTTGCCTGATGGAATAACCACCATTCATATTAGTCATGTTTTGATAAACAAAAGGGCCGTAACAGCCATAGAAGATGTGAAAAGCCGAATAGAAGCATGTTGCGAATCTAGATATCCACCAGAATAAATAAAATATAGATGCAGAATTCAGGAGGGATAAACAAAAACAAACAACAAAACAGTTAGACATTTAAAAATTTACACAAAAAGATAACAAATAGAACTATGTGACAGAAATAACACAAACACTGACAAGTACAGGTAGTCTATTCGAGGAAAAAAAACTGGAAACATAGGCAAATAAACGAAAAAAACATAAAGAGAATGATTCAAAAAGAGAGTGTAAAGACGCCATACAGAAAAGAAATCAAGGACACAAAAAATATATGAAAAGGAGAACTGGAGAAAGAACAGCAATCTACAAATATGCAAGAGGGAAGGTGGATAAAATATACTGAACAGGGAAAAGAAAATATGAGATATTTGGACCTATTATCGAAAATGGAGTAGGGAGATCCAGGTACAACCATAAACTCTACCAACTGTTCAAAGAGGCACTGAATTAATGACTTTATTATGAAACCTCATTTAAGCTTTGTGCTTCTTCAAGAGCGGTATTTTTATTAGGCTGAGCAAACGCCAGTCCGCGTTTCCACGCCATCATTTCTAGTACCAATATTGGTTTTCGTAAGCTGGTAACCAAGCCTGCCAACATTAGACATGGTAACAAACGATTCCCTTCAGATTGTTGGACCTTTTGTTTTTTGGTACAAAAGCATGGAGGTTAGCTCTGACTATATCTTTTCCTAGGATAAGGTATCATTGTGCAATGAGATTGGGAAACCACAGAAAATACATCTCCCTCTGTCTGTGTATTATCCAAAAAGGTACTGACCTTAGAATCCATTTAACTTCAGAGACTTCGTAGTCATATAGTGAGAATGGAGTGTGACAGATTGTCGAAAAGAGCCAAAAGTAGTAAAATTCAGGTCGAAAAGCCAAAAGACGGGCCACGGAAAAGATGGGAGGATAAAGCGGCAGCGGACGCGCAAAATTTGATAAAAGTAAAGCGCTGAAGTTATTAAAACTCCATTAAGAGCCGGTAAAATAAAACAGCTTGCGAATGAGACGAAAAAGTAAAAGATCGAAATGTTAGCTTTACAAGAAATTCGATGGAAAGATCAAGAGGCCATAGTAAAAAAAGACAATGTTTTATTCCATATATTTATACCAAATTGGGTCATAATGGTGCAGCTTTTTTAATTAGCAGTAAAGTAAGGGACAACGCAATATATTTTAAAGCTATATGTGGAAGACTATCTTATGTCAGAATAAATAACATATAGCAGTAAAATAAGGGACCACGCAATATATTTTAAAGATATATGTGGAAGACTATCTTATGTCGGAATAAATCTTCTTCTTCTTTGGGTGCCGTGTCCGTATTAAGACGTTGGCCGACATCATGTTTACAATTTCCTGAAACCTTTCTCTATCGGCTGCTGCGCGAAATAATTCTTCTACTGTGGAACCACACCATTGTCTAATATTACGCAGCCATGAAAGTTTCTTTCGACCAATCCATCTCTTTCCTTCCACTTGTTTTGTATTATAAGGCGAATTAGATGGTATTTAGGTCCTCTAATGATATGGCCGAAGTATTCTCTTTTCCTTTTTATGTTGTTTATCAGCAGACGTTGTGAATTGATCATCTGAAGAACATCTTCATTGGAAGTGTGCGAAACCCACGATATCTTTAGGATTCGTATATAGTACCACAATTCGAATGCTTCTATCTTGTTTAGCATTGTGGTTTTTAACGTCCATATCTCACAACCATACAATAGGATGGACCACACATAACATTTCAGGACCTTGTGACGAATATTCATCGACAGGTTTCTGTTGCATAAAACTGGTTTCCAGGTCATAAAAGCCTTACGTGATATTTCAATCCTAGTTAATATCTCTTCATCAGAGTTACAATTCAGAATAAATAACAAGCAGCAATCTAATTCAACATTCATTAATGCATATGCTCTGACTAAGAATGCGAAAGAGGAAGGCAAAAACGATGTTTACAAGAAACATGAAGAGATATATGAAAATGTATCCAAGACTAACATATTAAGTTTACTAGGCGATTTTAAAGCCATGGTAGGAAAGAAAGACTTAACAAAGACGTAGCTGCAAATGAAACTCTTCAAACAATTACAAATACTAATGGGAGAATATTTAGTAACCTAGCAGCAGCAACAGACACATTATTATAATGAGCACAAAATTCAAACACAAAAAATATGGCTAATACCAGGATCAACTGAGGATAATCAAATAGATCATAATTTGACTTAAAAAAAAAGTAGAGAAGAACAATTTAAGATGTCATGTCGTATCGAAGTGCAAACTCAGATTCTGGCCACTTCTTATTAATAGAAAATGTGAGAATGAAAATAATTAAGACACAAAGAAAGAAATGGAATCTAGGAAAAATAGAGTCGTATATAATTCAGAAAAATTAGTCTAAAGAGTTGGAAGCAAATTTAAAAGTCTTAAACTCTAACAATGTAAAAGAAACATAGAAAGAAATAAAAGGTCACATTTCGATAGCAGCAAAAAAAGTAATAGAATATAAAGAAATAAAAACGAAAAATGTGTGGTAGGACAAAGACTACGACACAGCAGCCAGAGAAAAAAATCTAGCACGAAAGAAATAATTGAAGACAGATAGAGAAGAAGACTTGAAAGAGTATAGGAGAAAAAAGAACGATTTAGACAAATACTGTACAAATGGAAAAAAATGTATTGATGAACTTATAGAAGAGTTGGAAGTGAATAGCAAGAATAATATAAAGCTATATAAATATATAAATAAAATCCCAAAACAAGTAAAAACCATCAGTTAAGATTGATGTCAAAATATTGGAGAAACATTACGAAGAGATAATAAAGGCTAGGGAAAGTAGCCACGAATGCACGGAAGAAACATACCTTATTGAAGAAACCAAAATCGAAAATCCGTGATATGAGGATTTTTTACATGTAATCTGAAGAAATCTAAAGCAAAAGACAGCAGCAGGCTCAGAAAAAATCAAAAACGAGCTAATAAAACAAGGCTGAGAAGAAATGCGACGAAAAATAAACCACCCAATAATAAGGATTTGGGAAGAGGAAAGAACGCCTGAAGAATGAAAACCAATGTGGATATTTTCTATTCTAAAGAAAGGTGACACTGTCACTTTATTTTATAGCAGGTGAGCTGCTATAAAATATTTAATCAAGCAAAGAATCTCAAAGAACATTAAAACTAAAATAGGAGACTACCAGCAGGGATTTAGAGAGAGAAGATCAATAATAGACGCAATACACATAATCATATAATAAATTGAGAACTGCTAACATGATACCATCGAGTTAGAATCTAATGATATCGACTTACACACCCTTTACATAGAATTCAAGCAAGCATTTGACACCTAATAGAAGGCATATTAGGTGTTATAAATATCCCAATGAAAGTCGAAAATGCCAATGGAGGGGTCGACAGCAGTAATAATAGTAATAATAGATGATGGCATCTCCAAAAATATAGAAATTGCAACTGGAGTACGACAGGGCGACTCTCTATCAACTTCACTATTTAATGTCACTTTAGAAGAAACCATAATAGCTACCAAAATAAAAGGTACAATTATAACTGATAGCGACATAGTATTGATTACCAGAAGCCTAAACAGCTTAAAGAATGAATTTGCGAAGTTGTGCAAGGAAGCATCCAAGGAAGGTTTGGCAATAAATAAAAATAAACCAAAATACCTAATATGCTCAAGAAAAAATATAGTTAATGTGACAAGGTTAAATATTGCCGACTATAAGTTTGAAAATGTAGAACACTTTCAATATTTTGGGGTGTCAGTTAATGGAACTAATGATAAAAGCGCATAGTAATCAATAAAATAATTTAGGCAGGAATCCGAACTTACTGAAAATACAACAGCTTCCTCAAAGATAAAAAGCTTACTCAGAATACTAAACTGAAAAATTACAGAGAAGCAATTCGAGAAGTAATCACATGTGGAGCTGAAGTCATGTACCTGATATAGAAATATAAAGTAAGATTAGGGATCCTAGAGAGAAAAATCATCAAAAATCTTTCACTAAACTTGGTAATAATGAATTTAAAAAACTGATGAACTACGAAGTAAAAGAACTTTTGAAAGGAGAAGACATCGTCAGATATATCAAGGCACAGAGACTAAGAAGGATAGGACATCTAGAAAAGAGAAATCCAGAAGCAGTTATCAAGAAGATCACCAACTGGAGACCAGTATTAGACAGATCAAGGGGAACACCAAAAATGAGATGGGGGAACCAGTTAATTGCGGACCCTAAGAAGATGGGAGTTAGAAAAGGGAAAATAGAAAAATGTTAATGCGAACTGATTCCCCGGCGACAAATTAATCGGAAGAGTCCAAAGAGGGTGGCAATCACTTCGCTAGGAGTGTAGATGCTATGATAAAGCGCTGAAGAGAATACTGACGTGGAACCGGCAATGTTGGAGGTATTGTTTGAAGGAGGCCAATGCTTGATTTGAGCTGTAGCGCCATTGACATCGACAGGACTTTGGTCTTCGTCTTTTTAAAATAGGATAAACTTTAATCACTGTATCGTTTTTTGTCTTATTCTTTAATTTCCTATAAATTATTCCGCGTATATATACTTAAACCAATTAATTTTGTGATTAATGTCATTAACCCTAGCTAATTAAAATGACTTATTTGTGTTAATGGATTATCATCAAGTATTATTTCTGTTCTTATACGTTCGATCTATAAAATCGTTAGATTTCCGAAGCAGAAATTGAAACGTCAAAATAAATGTATTTTCCACTAAAATTTTCGGTAATTAACATTAGAGATAATAAATCATATTAAAATGACAAAATAAAATAGCTTCCTAACAATATTTGCATTTTATGTGGTATTGTGGTCGAATTTTCTAGGGGTGTTCATGTTATTTTTACAAATGTTTGTACAAAACTTAGACAAGAAGGTATCGATATTTATAATTTTTCTACTTTGCACAATCCTGTATAAAGAACGTTGTAATATATCATAAAAATTAAGCTATCGCGCATTTCCCAATTGAGTATATCTGATACAATATATTACTTAATATAAATTTTTTTGAAGACAATCCATGCTCTATGAAACATAAAACGATCTGTCCAAATTTCAAATAAATTCATCATTACCCCCTAACCCAGATAAAATATCGACAAAAGGCACACATGATGACCTAAGCAAATAACCTTACGGCAAAGCGATCAATTATAGAGCTAAGCATTGTTTAAACACTCGATTAGAAAACGCCGGCGGGTTATTCATAATCTGATTTCTCCAAAAAAGCCTCCCCACAAAATCAATAGGAAGGTTACTCCAGGACAACGTCTGAGTTTTTGCAACAGTTACAGGTACCAGAAATTGGGAGTCAGCAAGAAATTCTGCGACTACGGAAGTGTCATGTGTTGAGAAAAATTGTTGCAGATAATAAAAATCGTGCGAAAAATTAGGCATTGGTAAATAAACATTTTTCTAAAACAGTTTTCTTATTTGTTATGGTTAGATATTAGGACTAATATTCATTCTAAATATTTAGATTAAATTTAAGAATCCTGTAAGAAAACTTCGCCGAAATGAGAAAGAGTTAAGTCAATTTTCAATACTGGGTAATAAAGAACTTACCGGTAATTTCCAATGTTCTCCATCTAGTTTTCCTGGCCTTCTTTCCCATTTTCTCAAAGCACTCCTTTTCCAAAAAATCTCCCACCTATCATCAGATACGACTGTCCGCTTTTCTTAATTTTCCGTCTTAAAAAACCCGCACCTTCATTTTGACACAAAGTAAACCGAAAAGACTTGAATTCTTTCAAATAAAAATAAAAACAGAAAAAAATTTAGAGCGTCCAATTCAAAGAAATTCCCAAAAAATATCCACCAGTTCCAAAATTTTCAAATTTGCCGGCAGGTCCCGCGTGTACTTTAATTTTTTATCACAAGAAACTCACATATCGCTCGGAAGTTACAGCATGAGTCTTACAACGGTAGTTACATAATCCAAAACCCCGCGCTATGTAACATTATTGACTAAAATGAGAAGCGTATTCCACTAGCGTAGCGATCGGAGACCAAATAATATATTTGTAGCGATCGGGAGTCTTCGGGGCTGCTCGCAGATACAATCTTTCATTGATCCTGTTCAAGGTTTGATCCGGTATAGAGGTAAAACGGCGAGAACTCCCTGGAACTAGTTTTTCCGCGCTATATCAGGAAATGCATAATATAACGACCAATACACCGTTATTATTTATTTATTTGTTCTACCGTTTTTAAACGTCTAAAATATTTAAATCACTACATAAATGTTAAACTGTTGAATATAATGCCAAGATATTTAATCAAATGTTTTACTCGTCGAGATTTATATGTTGTTTATATTATAACTGACATTGTTCTAAAATGACATTTATCTACAAATATATGACAACGCACGGTAATGTTCTTCTTTTTCTTCTAAAACTTACATTTTTTACCCTTTTTGTTTTTTTAACCTGCTTATTATTCTGCTTTGTGCCTTTTTATCTTGTTTGTCTCGTGGAAGCCGATATAACTCAGTTATATAGTTATTCCATGTTTCAAGAATTTTTCCTTCATCAATGATAACTTTTTCTGCATTATCTACTAAAATATTAGTGGTTTTATTTTTCTACAGGTCAGCAACTTCTCCACAAACTTTCTTTTGCACAATGAACATGTTATGCTTTTTTCCTATTTCTTCCATTTCTGGACATCTACGACATCCACTTTTCTTTAGCCGCTGGTATTTTTCGTTTCATTTTTCATCTGTATTCTTCTGCTTTGTACTTGTATTGTTTTCTTTGTTTCATAAGATCTAGTATTTCCTCCGTCTTTTACTGTTGTTTCTTAAATCTATTTGTTACGTCATGTTCTGTTATGTAATTATATACATCCATTGTATTTTTCTTTTGTATTAAAGAGCAAAATTATTTTGCTGATGTTTTTTCTTTGCCTGGCTATTGCGTCGTCGACTAAAGGGTTGTGGTCAGGCCCAATATCTGCTTCAGAGTATGTTGTAACTACTGACGGAGTTCCTGAATTTCTTGTTTATAAATATTTAGTCTGAATCTGATTCCTTATTATATGTATTAGATTATCTCCATTAGCTCTCTAAGTATACGTAATGCGTTGATGTAACTTATACCATGTGTTTGTTATTGCCGTATTGTATTCTTCAACAGCGCAATAACAACAGCAAAAATCAAACAGCCTATACCCTTATTCATTGCTTTCTCCTAGATCATAGTCCCTTACCAGATCTCATCTATGCCCTTTATGAATTTTAATATTAAAATCACTCATTATGTATTGATTTCGTTGGATTTTAAGGTCTTTAATGTTCTTCTTGATGTGCCTTTCCGTAACTAATGTTTGCGATACATATTGTGTTGAATCAGGTTCTAAGATTCTTTAACCAGGATGTTCTTCTTCCTGGACCTCGGTTTACAAATATTTGATGGTGGTTAGTACTTCTCGGTTCTTCTTCAGTCCACCGGATCTTAAGTATTCTCCTATATAGTCAAATCTCAAATATTTCCAATCTTCTGCACATATCTTCGTTCAAGCTCCAAGATTTAACACCATAAAAAGGTCAGATAAGACATAGTATCGTAGCATTCTTACTTTTATACCAAGAGAAAGGTTTTGAGAATCCGGTTGAAGATGAATTTTTCAGTAGTCAGTATTTCTACTAGGGGATTCTACTGTCGGGTTTGGTTGAGGTAGAGTGACTTTCTGTTATCTTTTTCTTGCTAATTATCATAAGCTAGTTTTCTTTACATTTATATTGAGTCCATATTATTAACTGTAATGGATTCTACTGTCGGGTTTGGTTGAGGTAGAGTGACTTTCTATTATCTTTTTCTTGCTAATTATCATAAGCTAGTTTTCTTTACATTTATATTGAGTCCATATTATTAACTTTAATACGCGATTTTGTTCATAAGGACTTGTAGATCCTCTAAGTTGTCTGCAAATATTATGGTGTCATTTGCATATCTGTTGTTTAGCCGATACCCGTTTGCAAAAATGTCTTTTTAGTTTAGTGCAAAGCTTCAATGAACATTCTTTCAGAGTAAAGATTAATAATGGGAAGAGACAAAATACAGTCTTGCCTTATTCCTCGCATGATTTTTACATATTCGGAATGTTCACCTTCAACTGTGAGATTTGCGATCTGATTTCAATAAAGGTTTCTGATTATTTTTAGATCTTGGTATTTGCATCATCTTGGCGTGCTGTACATAATAAAACGCTTTCTCGTAATCAACTAGACAAGCGTATACCTCGCAGTTGACGTATCTGAATCTCTGGAATAAGACTTATATTAAGAACAAAGCCTCTCTCATACCAACAGCATTTATGAACCCGAAGTGGTTGAAGGAAATTTGAGTTTCACACAACTTGTAAATTCTCTTGTGCATTATCTTTAGGAACAATTTTAGGAGATGACTCATGGGCTAATCGTACGATATTTTTCGCATTTTTTGACCCCTGGTTTTTTTGGAAATGCAATAAACTCACACTTTAGTCATTCTGTTGGTATTTCACCATTTTCTTTAATGTTACACTAAGCTTATTAAACAGAATTTTTACTTTATTGTGATAGTTTCTTTATTTGTATGGACTAATGACTGTGAGTCGTCATTATTGTTCCCGCAATAACACGATACATCTTCTTTATGTCTGCATGTTCCTGGGTCAGGTCATCATAACTCGCTGACACATATGATTGACAATTTTAAGCGTTTAATCTCCTGATTAAGATTTTCAAATCCTTCTAACATTCCATGTGCTTATTCTTAGAGTGGATTTAACTATTTTGAGCCTTGATCATCAAGGGTCTTCAGGGAACTAAAGGTCCTGATTTTTTTTTGCCGTGGCAAGATCCTATGAAAAATTTATTGCTTCTTTATATACTCCTTTATTATGCCTAAAATCTGGACTGTCACTTCCATTAAGTTTGTCGTTCTCTTATCCGCCTTCATCGTCGTTGTTGTCTTCTAGACAAGAGGTTCTTACAGAGTGCTATCAGCTAGGTTAGCCGAATCCTGTTTGTTTATAAAGTTGTTACTTCTTTATTCCTACTTTTTTACTTGTACCCTGCTGCATCAAGCACAAGGCAGTTCACCCGTGCTTTATTTATTATATTTTTATTTTTCTTATTTATATTTATAGATTTGATCTTAAATCGACTATTAAATCATACACAAGCGAGACCTAAAACTCGCGGTCGATGGCAAAGTACATAATACCATTTGATAACGTTACAAAACAACATCGTCCCCGCTTCATAGAAATGTAACTTGACAAGGGTCAACATCAATGAACGATTACCATTGGACAAGCTCATATAAAGTAGTGTCGATTAAACGAAACAAACCCCCAACTGAAGATTAGTCTCGATTATGAAAATATCAACTCTAACCAGCCGATGGCTAAGCTCTGGCGCAGTATGGAAAATCAGATCAAGAAACCACCTGCGAAATACTTTAGCAAACAAAATCAGAAATACGCTTCAGCGATAAACAAATATGATGGTGGAATAATGGCAAACGTCATTCAAGAAGGGACACTAGACAAATGACCTTGATGAGTACGAAATTAACCGAAAAAAGAAATCAGCCGCGAAACGAGCAGTAACTAAAGAAAATAAGAAATATTATGATCAACTCTATACCAACATCCCTGGAGGAGAGCACAAGTCGCCTTAGCAAATCTTGACATCGAGCAACCGAGGATTGCCGTGATGTAAAGTACATCAAGAGCAAAGATCGCCGGATGCTAGAGAGAACACTTATTGAGCATCTGTAATATCGAATTTTTACAACCACCGATCATTAGTACAGAACCTATATTCGGACTTGTGCTGTACATTATTGAAGCGCCGCTATGGAAAAAGTTACTTGTCTAGCTGAGCTTTAAACAACTTTATCACCGAAGGCAAAGTTTTCAATTTCTGGCAGACCAGCAGAACTGTGTACACCTGGAAGGACAAAGGTGATGTCACAGAATGCTTCAACTACATGACTTTTATGCCACGCCATGAGAATATAGAAGCCCGACTCAGAAATATCATTTGCATCAATCCCAACCAGTATGGATTTGTAAAGAGAAGCAGCATAACAGTCGCAATTTACGCAGCTAGTTTTCTCTTGAAGAGGCATCAAGGGAAGAACAAAACAATGCTTCTTCTTAAGGTACCTTCTCCATTACTGAGGGTTGGCTATAACTACAGCAAATTGCTCTCTATCTTGAGCTGTTCTTAGTATCAAATGTGTGTCCATACCTGTCCAGTCTCTTACATTCTTCAACCAGGAGCATTTTCTCCTTCCTGGACCTTTTCTTTTTTCCACTTTCCCTTTCAATATAAGTCGTAGGAAGTTGTATTTTTCTCCTATGTAAATATGAACTAGATAACTCGTTTTTCTGTTTTTTACAATATTTAGGAGTTCTCTTTCAGTACCCATTCTTCTAAGCAGCTCGTTGTTAGTCACGTGCTCTGTCCAAGAGATCTTTAGCATCCTTCGAAAAACCCACATCTCAAAGGCTTCCATACGCCTAATACTTTTAATTCCGAGAGTCCATGTTTCCACTCCGTGTAGCAATATGGAATAAATAAACGTTTTTATAAATTGGTATCAAATAAAATTTTTTCATTTGTTGAAATGCGGACCTACCATATTCTATACGAGCACGTATTTCGACCTCGTGGTCAAGATCGTTTTTTATCCAGCAACCAAGATACTAGAATCTTTGTACTGGTTCTATATGTTTATTGCACCTAGCAACAAAACCTTTAGCTAGATGCAAAACAATGCACCTAGCTTTTTTCGTTCTGGAAAAGGCCGTCGATCGCGTGTCGCATGATCTTATCTGGCAGGTCCTCAGATCATACGACGTTCCTGTAACCTGCGCATCCCGGGTAACACTTTACAATAACTTCATAAGTTTTTTTCGATTCCTATCAGGAATATCTCCGTTTTTCCCTATTACTGTTAGTGTCTTCCAAGGACCGGCTCTACCCAGCTCCTTTTTATCGTGTGTATGGACACGCTCACTGCGGATCTTCAAGAACGACATCCATGGCCGCTGTTATTTGTCGACGTCTTCCTCGCAAGCATCACCAGGTACGAATTGTAGCAGCAAACTTAACAATGGAAGGCAACGATCGACAGCTATGGGTTGTTAAAAGAATCAAGAAGACCGAGTATGTGGAACGTAAATATCAAACGCACAATCAGCATCTACGTTGAAGACCTTAAGAAAGTCGACCAATTTAAGTATCTGGGTTCTGCCGACATATGATCTTGCATTACGCAACATGGATAAAATAGCGCCAAGTGACTGGAGTATTGTGCAATCGTCGAATGCTCGATCTGCTCAAGGCGAAATGTTGTCCGCCCAATGGCTCTATATGGAACATACTGTTGACCAGCAATAGCAAAACAAGAATAGACTATAAATGTCTTGAAAATAAGGATACTAAAATGGATGCTAGGCATATCATGCCTTCATCACGTAAAGAATGAAGATATTAGGAAAACAATGGGAGTGTCAATTACGGACAAGATGTGGGAAAATCTCGTCGCTAAGCAATACATGGGCATGTATTGTTTAGCGACGAGAACTCCGTGGCAAGAACAGCGATGCAGCTAAGCCCTAAAGGACGCTGACCACGAAAGGGACCTATGATAAGCTGCGTGATAGACTTAACACAGAAATAAAGACCGTCAGTGCCATGCCAGATAACGCACTGGATCGACCAGGTGGAGAGGACTAATCAAAGAAGCAGGCCCTACAATAATATGCGGGACTAACACTAGAAATATGGTGATGATTTATCTTATATACTAGGAATGTTATCCCTTTCACTTTAGTATGATATTTGCTAAAAATCGTCAACAGTGCTTAATAATTCATTTTTGTTTAGGGCTATTTTGCCTTGTTTATTTTTTTTTATTCTAGTTATTTGACTTTTTCAGTTTGTAGTTTCTTTCGAAGCACTTTTAATACAGCCTGTTGTTAGCTTCTATATTTTGTGGGTTTGTTTTATATTATAGTTGTCATTTATTATTGCTCTGTATACTTCTTCATCTATTTGTCGGTAAATTTTTCTTCGTTGTTATTTTCTGAATAGTGTTGTCGATATGTATTTGCAATGGCATTAGACAGAAGTCCATTTGCCACAGAATGGTACAAGTTTGGATTTTGCTTCAAGTAGAAAGTAACCGTAAACCGTTTCATTAGAAGAAGAGATAATGGTTGAAATGTTAACTGGTTGAGAAACCTTTAGAATTAATGAGGACATTTTCCTTTGACAAAATGGCAAGCTTTTTTTGCAGCTGTATCAACTATTTCATTTTCTGTTATACAGGAATGCACCTCTACCTAAACAAAACGAGTCAACATGCCTGCCTTGTAATTTTTAATATTAAAGTAATGTTTGTATTTAATATGTTTTGTAGGGCAAGAAGCAAAGGACATAAGGACTGATTAGGAGTCTCGAAGTATACGAGCTTTCTGAAGTGAATTGCTTAAAAACATTCTGTTTTTTCACAGCCTTACCTTCTGCAGTAAAGACGAAACGGAAGTTGAGGATTCTATATATTTATTATTTAACACAAAAAATGCAAACTCGGTGGCTCACTCTCACTTAGATTCATCGGTGCAGTACTTGTATAATTTGTTTAGTTTTATCGGATATCCTAATTAGATATACTTCTGACGTTTTATACCGGTTCACTCTGAATAGAAATGTTAGCAGCAGCTTCGTTCATGATTTTTCTTTTATAAGACCTTTGCAGTTTTCAACTGTAACTCATGGGCATGCGGTATGTACTATACCTCATAAAACTGGATCTCTATCTAAGCTTAGCTATCTACTCACTTCGATTTGGTGGAATAAGAGATGCATATACCTGTGACTGGAAGAGCCAGAAAAGAAATCTCCATATGAATGACACAGAACGTGACTTCGATATTTGTGTGCCGAGTTAATCGACATTTGTGAAAAAAATGTCAAAGCATGGATTCAAATTGCTAAAGATAAAGAGGAACGAAAACAATAAGGATAGGTTTATATCTACAGACTATTTCTCTCTTTCTTTCTCTGTGATGCCGTCGTAATTTTATATTTGTTTGATATTTTTGGTATTAATAGTCAGCTTCTTAACCAAATATACACAGTATTTAGGTGTTTTAAGGATTTATTAAATAATAGTATTATCTTAAATAAAAGTAGTTTCGTCTAAAATGTGCAAATTTAATAGATTAAGATAGAATTAAAAGGTAAGTTTTTACCATTTTGTTAAACATATTGGTAATATTTGGATCCACTGAGCGAAAGTAGTTTTTTGTTACTTTGCTTCTTCTCGTGCATTAGATATCAGGTGAGATTAATAATCTCGTAGGTCATCCCATCCCTTGCCCCTTAGATTTAAGGTAGTTAATATGTACACTAAGATTTATCAGATAAGGGCAGCGTCTATTTCTAATAGTATCAGATGTTTACACTGTTGATTTGAATACTTTGATTTTTGTTGATTGAGATACTGCATATGTTACATATTTTCTTTAAACATCCGATTTTTTCCACATTTAATCCCAAATAGGTAATCCGTATGCTTCTATAACTATTCTATTTATATTTATTTTAGTTTCCTGGCGTCTGTGTTTTAGAATTTTCTGTGTGTCGATTTTTTTCGCATCTGTCTGCTCTGCTCAGTTAGGTTACAAATGGCTCCTCCAAGTTCGCGAACTAGTTGTGTACCATCTAATATATCTACAGATTAGACACTTCATAAACTCTACACTGAAATCTGATGCTGAAACTCGAATCATTATTTAGAAGTTCTATACGTTAAAACAAAATAACTGACTCATTTTCTCCCATCTCTACACCGGGTCAAAAAGCAAAGAATACACCAGAGCGCTATACGATAATTTATTCCTGATGTCATTATCTTCTGATTGATGTTAAGAATTCACCCAGTTTTTTAAATTTATCATTAGTTTTTTTATAAACTCTAGGTAGAATTTTTATTGGACCCACAAAACTGTTTATCCTTAACTTTAAAAATAGCCATTGAACTTTACAAAATATTGCACCACAAATCAGTTATTTTTGTTATGTTTCTAGAATGTGCTGGAACGAGGAAGATTTTTATTGTTTATCGCTATCAATATTTTCGTCGGTGTAGAAGAAAGTCTAAAGTTGAAAATTTTAGAATTTGTACATGTTTGTCTAATATAAGTTGATTTGTTTAAGTCATGTTTTATCGTTCTGTGAACGTAGTATTTCGCTGTTATATTTATTTAGGACAAGTGCGATAATGGGTTTCGTTAACCGAAGAAGAATATGTTAGTATAGACTACATGAAATTAATGCAAGTCGGTATAACTAATAATTAGACCACTTTTGGTCAGGGGTTGATAAACATGAACCCGACAAACAGTAAGGTTCAAGAGGAAGTAGTAGGACCAACAAAAGGAAGAAACAAATCATTTCAAGACAGGAGAAAAGGAAGTTCCTCTTTAAATACTCTAAGCAGAGACATACCTATAACCTAAAATTACTAGAGCATAAGTTATTTATGCAATTGGATCGACGAAATACAACAAATATTTCTATTATGAGAATACCGGAACATTAGGAAATTACAGGAGACATTCAAATCAAAGAAAAATCGAGAGAGTGAAATTTTAAAAAAGTATACCACTCCACTCTTGTCATATTTTTCAGCACTGAAAAACCGCTTTCCAAGGATAATAAAGATTATTACGCAAAATGAACATGAATCCAAACATATTTTAGGAAACTTTTGCAAAACAAAAATAAACGGGAAACAAGAAAATCAAATGAGGAGCATGATTTAACTACAAAATATACAGGGAAAATTGTAAACCTTCTTCACTGATTATGAATCCGCCGTTTTCACGATGTTAACCAAATTTTGTATTAAAACTCATACTTGCATCAGTTTATAATTTTACTTACTCTTTTTAGAATCTTGCTTTGAATTTGATGTTCTCAAATGATTTTCAGCCGGTAATTCAGATTCCGCAGTCATCACGATACATACTCAGTCCACCTTATTTGAGGCGCCTAGAATCAAACCTCGTAACGTCCACTTGCATATTTTTTTAACAAAGTGGCAAAAACTGGAACAAACAGACCCATCACAGTAGATTTCAACGTTTCTTGGTGATAAATTATGAAAACATATAAACAAAATATAAATTTGTTATGAGGAAAAATATTCTTTAAAATTCGGATTTGGCGGGTTTTGATACTCATTTCAGGATGTGATCAACACATTACTACACGGAGGAATTCCAAGATAAACTAACAAACAAAATTCAACTAAACACAATTGAGAACGATAGACCAACTTGACAAGGTATTGGAGATATTTGTCCAAGAAATCCAATAAACAGTATGGAAACATATATTATAAAAAAACGTTTTAACCAGAAGGAAATGAAAGTCCATCAAAATCCAGATCAAACAAAAATCAAATTGGTAATTCATAAAGAAGTTACAAAAAAAATACAAACAAATTTTGGTTCTAAAAAAGTTCCCGGACGATCTAATACTTGTCTAAATACATAAAAAAAATACCAAAAAAGCTATTATCAAGTTAACGCATATTGTTAATGCAGCATTCCGAATAAAACACATGCCAGGTGTTTGGAAAATGGCTGAAATTATAATAATGCCGAAACTAGGGAAATCCCCTAATTTGGTCTCTTCGTATAGGCCAATATCGCTCCTGTCAATCATTTCGAAGTTGTTTAAGAAATTACTATTAAGAAGACTAAAACCAATATCTATTTCCTTCACATCAGTGTGGTTTCGAAAATTACCACTCAACTATTGACCAATTCCACATGATAACTGACTTCATCGAGAAAACATATAAGGAATAACTTGTATGCTCTGCTATATTCCTTAACGTTGCCCAGGCGTTTGAGAAAGTTTAGGATCGAGCAAGAAAAGATGTACTCTGATATACTAAAAATTAAAGCAGTGTTCTTCAAGGTAGTGTACCAAGACCAGTTCTTTATTTGTTGTAAGTATGCACATGATATACCTCGACAGAGAAATACTAAAACAGCTACATTTGCTGATAATACAGTTAAACTGCCAGTGGGCAAAGATATTGGAGAAAGTAGAGAAAAACAGTCAAGCAACAAGATAAACCAATGGACGGAAGAGTGGAAAATAAAAATCAATAAAGGCAAATAAGTTCATTTATATATTTGAAAAATAATCAGGTAGGCAGTAATAAACAACAAAGTGATCTCATGCTACAACTCACCTTGGCATGCACTTGTATGTTCGTTTAAAGTGGAAGAAAAAACATATTAAAAAAAAATCAAGAATATGACCTCAAATTAAAAAAAAATGGATTGTCTGCGTGGACTGATATTTACTATGGAATCATATAAACAAATTCTAAAGCTCTTCTGGGTGTATGGCATATAATTTTAGAAATGTGCAGGCAAAATCAATATAATAAGCTTGTTCGTGACTAGTTGATCTATAGTTGGCATAAATTACACTCTCCATATCTTTTTGTGATTTAGATATACCATTTCCACAGTTATATATTTTAACATCTCCCACTGTTGGTCAGTTGGTCTTCAGCAATGCTTTCACATTTTCAATGTTATGGTTTTCCCATTAATTAGTTTTAAAAATTATGGGTGAAACCATAGGTTTGACTGAATCAGTAATAATTTCTTCTTTTCATTAGTATTTCTAGTGCTTGGTAGACCTTTTTAGTGTAGTCAATTAACCATTATTTAACATATTGTTTAGTCTAGTTCTTACATTAATACTCTAGATCTACTTCATTTGCCCCCAAATTAACACCTTAATTATCACTGACAGGTTTAAGTGTGAGTTCTGGATTATGCAATCTACATAAAGTTATCAATATACATAATTTCATAATTTATCAGTTGACTTTTCCTATATTAGTAGTCAGTTGGACTTCTACTCAATGTTCAGTTTACCATAGAATTTTGAAATATACAGCGCCAAAGAATTTTGAAATCGCCATGATTGTGACTGCTCATTCAACTTATTATATGTCAGATGTCACTTTGTCATTCTCTCTCTTGCTGCCGCTCACATTGTAGCTTCTAAATAATTTTAAACTGTTTTTCCTTTGTGTAGTGTTAGTTTTGTGTAAATGTATTATTTACATAACATTTATTGACGTGTTGGATAGACTACATTTTTGAGGAAGTAAGTCTAAAACGTTATGTAAACTTTTTTATCAACCATCAACTTTTGAGTTGATTGAAGTTAATGAACCTTCCTTTACATTAAAAAACGTTTTTTTGGCTTATTTCAGATTCCCCTAAAGCTGCTCTGAGAGTGAAAGTACTTGGGCAAGATTTAATAAAAAACTGTGCTCGATATCTGTCTTTTATTTAAGTAAATTTAAAAGCAATATAGATGTCCAAAAATTTCTAAATATGGTCCTGAGGTGCATAGTGTATGCACTACGGTTCATGGTTCTATAGGAATGATGATATTTACAGAGACTATAAGATGTCTGCAGTCAAAGAAAAAATTAAGAGGTTCGCAAATAAGCAAGAAGAGAGACTCCACCTTCATGTCAACGAGGAAGTGCTGCAGCTTCATAACAATTCGTCAATCAACAGAAGGCTTAAAAGAAGGAAGACGTTTGATCCACTGTAATAGTGAAAAGTAGAAAATTAAATGCAGAAACTTGCCAATTTGTTCGTTAAGTTCTTGTTTCAGAAATAACTAAGGTATGCCGATGTCTATATCACGTCGTTGTATCCCCATTACTGTCTTCTATTAAACTGATGATAATATTGATAAGTATGTAAGTAATATGTATAAGATGGTTCATATGATGATTTGTACACTCAAATAACTTTCGAATTCAGATCTTTTTAAGTATTAGTTTATTACCGTACAACTTTCTACAATTAAAATAAAAAAATTGCGATAACAGACAGAAAAACTTATACAAATTCCAGGTATTTTGTTAAGCAGATCCTAGCGGCTTGGGTTACTGTGATAATTCCACAACTATAGAATATTTAAAAGGGTTAGTTTAACTGCTGTTATCAGAATCACTTTTATAATGAGATACTAAAGACATGACGAAGTACCTATAGAGTATAAAAAAGTACCACCAATATAAACCAAAAAAGTGAGGTACACTCAATATATATTTGTTTATTTAGAAGTAAATTTGTATTTCGAGTCAATCTAATTTTTACTCTTTGATTTGGTAAACTATGTACTTACCACAAGTCAAAAAATCTTTTTCATTTGGTGTAAACGTCAATAACGCTGAAAATATTATACATGAATATGTTCTGCAAATAATATTCCAATAGTGCAATATGAAATCGCAAGATGAAAAACTGTTCAGGAGAAAATAAACATTCTGCAGTTGAAAAGTATTTATAGACATTAAAATTGCATTATTTTACGTTTCCGTTGAATGATTTATTATAGATTTCGAAGAAATAGTTTAATATTCTTGATTCTTAAAAGTAGCTGTTTGAACAGTCTGTTTTTAGGAATTACAAGAATTTTAATTAAATTCTAACAAAATAACGTGGTTAATAATAAACTCATTTGTTTCAAAAATGAAATTAAATGATAGAATACGGTAAAATCACGACGAATCAGCAAACCAAGGATAAATGAACTGGAATAACAGATAGAGTAAACATGGCTGTTTGGAATGGTGGAGGATTACGGCTCTCATGTATTTCCAAATCAAGTACAGTAGTTGGAGCAATTCCTGCCCATGGAAGAATACAAAGCATTTAATATCACTTATATAAGAAAAGTATTCAAAATGTAATTGCTAGAAGACAAAAAAGTAATACATCTTTACCAAATACGCTTAAATTATTATCTGAAACAACTGTCTACGAAACTAGATGTAGCGGTTATATTGCCTACCACATTGGGTATTAATTAAAGGGGGTTGAAACTGGGGATAGAAATTACTGGGCTGGAGATAGGGTAAGCAAAACAAACCGGAACGTTTGCGAACGGCTACTCTTGGTTTAGTTGGAGAGCTGAGTCGTAAGTAAGTGAATAAAAGGGACTGGAAAGGGATAACTACATAGGAAGAAAATAAAAAAGTACTTGCATAGATTTCCTGGGCAACAAAAGACAAGAAGGTTTCTAAACTATTTAACGCAGGAATCTTCCTGCGGAATAGAAAGATAGGCTTTTCTTTCCTAAAAAAAATATTAAAAGTGTTAGAATTTTACAAGGAAATAATACTACGCTTGGTTTAGGGAGAAACATCTTATATTTAATATTACTTCACCATAAACAGTTAATATAAATAAAATTAACAAAATGCAAAAACAACTTACAATGGTGCTATCGGTTTACAACAAACTCTAGACGTTGGAGACACAGGAAATTAAATTATTAATAAAATAAAAATATCTAGATTTTTCACAGGAGCTTACATTGAGGTTAATCTTCAAAACGAAACCAACACCTCAAAATTTATTGTTATGTACCAAATGTCCGAAAAAGATAATACTAACTGTCATATGTCGAAATTAAATATTAAAACTTTTAACTTTTTGAAATATTTATTAAATTTTTAAAATTATTTGCACTTAAATGAAGAATAAGATCAGAATAATTAATATGACAATAAGCGAATCCATACAATTTATAATTACAATTTTTTAATGTGTCATGAAAGCAATTATTAATGAAAAATGTATATTTTCGCTTTAAAAAATTTTAACATAAAAGTACCTGATATCACTGGCTGATGTATTTCCTTTAAAAGTTTTTTTGGGGTTGGAACTGGATCCAAAACATTGTAAAATAACACAAATGCGTCCCATACGCTTCTAAATGATCTGAAATGACCATGGAAAACAAATAGACGATTCTTTGGAAGTTGGGTACAGGATTAGGGCCTCGGATTATGATATTGTTATTGTTGCAGGATATTGTTGCAGTCTTCAAAAACGCGGCCACTCAAGTTCTTGCTTGAAACCATGTGGACCACATAAATTGTTGTAATGCTGTTTTACAAATGTCCCACATTGGATATAACACATACAACAATTCGGTGATTAATTCAACAAAACTGCCACATTGCTTTTGATTAAATTCACCTCTCCATAACAAAATTTGCCGGCTTTTTGAAGATTTCATACCGAGCTGTTTACCTTTCAAAATTTCCAATCCAACTTTAAACTGTAACCACACATTTAACTGCCTCTATACTACACATTTTTCATAACAAAAAGGAACAACGAAAAACCATTACGAATTTAGAGGAGAAAATCTGAATATGTTTATATTATCAATTTCAACGATGCAAAAGGATTTAAAAAAATATTTCGGTGTTTTAACATGTAGGATAGGAAATAGGAATACATTGAAAATATTCTTCAGTGTTTTAATACATCGAAAAGAAAATAGAAATGCTACAGGTAAGAGAAAGATAACTAGCAGCAGGAAATGGTTATGACAAATAAATGAGTCAAAAAATGCTGTAATTTAAAAGAACATCCATTTTATATATACATTTTTATAAAAATTATATTTTTAATTATTCAATTTACTAATATTTTTAATTGAAAATAACATTTATAGGTTTCCACAAGGAAACTGAATTACTGTAGTTGGCTGCATACCAAAAATCACAAAAACAAGCCCTCACAGGCAATTCGTCTAAGTGCTTGCTAAAGTTTATTATTATCAAAGATGCAATTTAAAGTTAATTTAACAACTACATTTAAAGGCTAATTACCCATACATTTAGTGACTTCAAACAAGCAAATCCAGATAGTACTGATGATGGAATAGTTATTCCGAAAACGTTCTATGATGTAGCCCGATAGGGTTTCTATATTAATATACCTTTTATAAAGGAATTTTTTAAATAAAAATTTATACCTATATCAATTTTTTACAATTTTATTTTTTGAATTTTTTTGGAAACCGCTTTATTCCCATGTTTTAAAGATTTAGAAGATTGAAAAAGTGAAAAAGTATGCCATCAAAATTAATAAATAAATCATAAGTAATAGATTAAACCTCAAGATGAAAATAGATTTTTCTAGTTTTTCTTGGTGTTTATTCCAAAGGACGAATTGAGCGTCTAGATTCTTTCATTTTTCTTTACAAGACCCTACAAACAACACTTTCTAGAAGTTTAAACATGCAAATATTCAATATGGATGACACCAGTTTACTTTCAGTTAAATTCCAGAGTAAAAATGAGAAGCCTAGAAGCCAAGGGGTACAAGTGAAATTTTAAACAAAATGGAGTTAACTGCACTAAGTAGTTGCAGTTGTCAAATATTGTTGTGGCAAAGGGATACCAGCATATTACTGTACAGTGCTGCAATCTAGCGAATGGTATAAGTACTACCTCAAATATCAGCTGTTTTCCTGAGAAGCCAAGAGGTACAAGCATCACTTATACCCCTTGGCCTCCAACTAACTGTTATCAGAGTTGTTTGTTGTAAAATGTTGTACACGCTTGTCGACACTATTGCTGTCGTATCTTTTAATTCAAACTTTACCCATATTATTCCACGATAGTTGGCAACTTTAAGAGTAAAGTAACCAAAGTTTTGCTACCTTAATCGAAATGGACATCGCAAGTATTGTGAAGAACGGGAGTCTCAACATAACCTCTTTAATGGCAAGTAAAAATTCTGTAAATCCCATAGTTTGTGTTTATAAAGGCTATGAATCAGATTATTATCAGAGAAAACTAGCGCATGTCTTATTTTTTCAGGCGACTCAGATGCAGATTCTACATACCAGCCTCAATCTAGTGAGAGTAACAATGAATCGAAAGTAGAACCTGAACTACCTAAACCAGGACCATGGAAAGAACATAACAAACGCCTCGGCGAGAAGAGGCTGAGAAGGTTAGACAATTATGCACGGATACGTGCAAAGCAGGAAAGAAATGAATGAAAAAAAAAATGAAAAGGGACAGTGCATCGAGCAAAGCATATGAAAGAGTTTAACCATGACTGTAGATACGGTTGTAATACAAATATCTCTAATGACAAATGCCACTCTATTTTTGACAGTTATTGGAGACTTTCAAACTTCTTTTTTATGTTCTTTCATTAGCCTTCAAGATCCTGCAAAAAAAACCTAATTCAAGCTATGTAAAGAGAACAAACTGTACTTACACATTAGAAGGGTATAGAGTGTGTAAGGCTTTCTTTTATTAAAACCATTGATGTCAGTAATAACCGAATTACTAATGTTATAATGAAAAAAATGACCAGCACAAACTCGGTTTCTCACAAGGCCAAAGAAGTCGTAAACTTCATCGAATAAAACAACAGATGAAAGCATTTACTTAATCAAAGAGCACTTAAAGTCGCTTCCTGAGTACAGTAGCCTTTACTCTAGGATTAGATCTCTAAATGTGAAGTATTTGAGCGTGGAACTGACAATGAAAAAATCTACACTTTGTATGTATGGAAAGAAACGTAAACCCCGCGAAGGAGAGTTACTATAGATGTATTTTCCGTACTAATTTTAACCTTTCACTCAAGAGACCTCACACCGATACGTGTGACAAATGTGACACACTACAGAATATTATTAATAATGGTGTTGATCCAGAAAGAGTTGCAACAGCAAAAATTGAAAAATAATTACACTTGCGGAAGGTACAAGCTGCAAAAAATGCAAAGGATGATGATACATCGAATTTCAAAGATAACCCAACTACAGTAGGTAGTTGTATGTTTTGATTTAAAAAAAAAATGCTTCCAATTCCTAGTTTATCCTGCAAAAAAACATACTATAGCCGTCAATTTTGGACTAATAATTTTTGTGTGCACAATGTTTGCACTGGACAGGCACAGATGTTTTTGTTAAGCGCATAGTTATGTACAGTGACAACTGTGGTGGCCAAAACAAACGTCATATTGCAAAGTTCTGTGATTATGTAGTCCAAAAGACACAAACTGATACTGTTGACCACAGGTTTCTGGTAGTGGGACATTCATTCATAGAATGTGACCAAGATTTCAGGATTATCGAAAAAGCGAAAAACAGAAACCATCAGCAGGTTTATGTACCAAGTATGTGGGCCGACGTCATAGTGAAATCTAGTAGGAAGTTCATGGTGACGCAAATGGAGGATAATGACTTTGTGTCTTTAGATTCACTATATAGAACCTTACTTTAGGAAAAATGTACCAGGTATCAATAAAATGCAGCGTATGCATTTTGAGAAAGCACATCCATACACATTGTTTTTCACAGAAAGCGTCAACCTTTTTACCTTTTACAAGCTGAACATGAAGTCCTCAAGAGCTGGTCGACCTCTCAACGAACTTCCGTTATTGGCAGCAACAGGAGGCAGGCCCAAAATCAAGAAACTTAAATTTGACGACTTACAGTCACTTTTGCCATACGTTCCCCTATCTACTACGACTTCTCCAATACCTTACAATACGTTAATAGGCCTAACAATGTTTCTGTCGAAGTTAACTAGAATGCTATTGTTCGCCCAGATGCCGAAGAGCCAGAAAACATTTTTGATAGCTAGTCAGAAACTGAGTAGTTATACTTCAGGAATGGTAGTAGTAACTGATTTAAACAATTTTGTAACTCATTCTATTAATGATTTTGTGTTAAATTACATTATTTTCATCACAGTTGTATTTTTTACTCAATCCAAATTTTCATATACAAAACAAACCCAGAGGGTTCGGTCAATATCTGGTTCTTTTTTTGGAAACCAAAAGGTACAAGTCATCACTGTTATCACCTTATCAAGGATTGAAAAATAAGGGAAAAAGGAAATATCTAAAACTTATTCTACAGCTTATGTAACACTTCTAAGTTATTTTAAAAAGTGTTTCATGTGTATAAAACAATTACTTATAATTTTAAAAGAGAGTTAAACTTAAACCTTCTTTTTCTCATTATCAATAATGTCACTTTTGTAGCCCTTGGCTACTAGGCTCCTTAAATAAAACATTTTGAATAGTCTGATATACCAAAAGATATGGTTTTATTATACTTATAGAGAAATAACGTATTTTATATCTAAAATAAATGTTAAAATATGCAACGAAACAACTAAGTGTATAAATATCAATATTCCGGGAAATATTACAACCATATTTGTACCTGTTTGTTTGATTATCACATTAACAAATAAGAGATATCCGATTCTCATGACAGTCGCGTAAAATTACGTTAGTAAAAAATGACGCAATAGTAGCACAATGTGTTTTCTTTTATTACTTATTTAAAAGATAAAGTACTAATCGAGATAGAGATACCGGTGGTATGAATCCATAAATCAAAGTTTGAAATTTAGTGCGTTATATAAACTCAAAAATTATTCATGATGGCACTACCGTTTCTATATTTAAATCGAGACTACCAAAAAAAACCAAAATTACGCCACGGTAACAAATAATTTCGACGAAACGGAAAAGCTATTTTGATTAACGTATTTCAAGCACTTCAGCACTTTTAAAAAAGGTTAAAAAACAGAGCCTGCGATGGTTTGGTAACGTCAGATGTAGAAATAAGAACTATGTTGCAGGAAGTATACTAAGACGCTGGTTTCCCTGAACACTGAACAGACGTAAGCCGAGGCCGTCAACGTTTCGGACGTTGCGGCTAACGTCCACACGTCGTCAGTAACGGTTTATTAGTTTCTCTAGAATTAGACAGTTTGCTGGTAGATATTAATAAGTATAGACGTCGATTATTAGGTTAGATTAAAAATACAAAGAACTTTATAAATAATGAAAATGATAATGAAAAAAATGTTGATGAAACTATTACTTAAAGAAGAGAAAGATATTGAACTAATAATTAGAAATTTAGAGAAAAGAAGACGGGCTCACAATATATTTAAAAATAGAGAGAGTGAAAGAACATTTAGTAACTTAATTCATTCGCATCTTAAATGTGATCATGAAAAATTCATACAATATTTTCGACTATCAGAAAAACAGCCACTGTTCGTTATGAATGTTCAGTTCCATGGTTCCATCGCTGTTACTATTTTACAAACTTGTAACCTAGTTTCAGCAATATGTGGTGTAAAGTTTGAAACAGTATCAGCCATGGACTCGAAAAATTATAGATAGCAGATTTTTCTGGTACAGTTTCTGTCTGTGTTAAAATTTTTTTCACACAACTGATTATTCACTTGCTGCCTCTTTTCCAAAATACTGATCAAAATAAAAGATTGCTTGTGTTCGCCATCTGGAAGGGTCACGTTGTATAATTGTTATAATTAAAAATTATGTTTAAATTAATTATTACATTATTTGTATGTATTTCATCTTGTTCTTTTTTCATTTTGCTTTCGTTCGTCATAACGTCCACCCGCTGCAATGCTTCGAAACGATATGAACGGACACACGCAGCGGGTAAACGCCAACCGTCGACGCTAGCCGTGACCGCTGGCGTGTCTGAGAAACCAAGTGCATACACTTTTAAGGTCGATTCAGTCACGTCTCGTGACAGTCCTGGCGCCGAACCGAAAAATCCGTCATACAAAATATTCTTTAATAGAAATATGGCGCCGGCATTCACATACATCAGGCGACGAACAGTTTGCCAGCTGTCAGATAATTCATAGTTCTGTGACCAAACAGGACCGGTTCGGCGCCGAGACTGCGACGGGACTGATGTGTCTGAATCGACCTTTAGGCATAGCATTCAAACGTTCACGGTGTTCAGAGAAACCAGCGCCTTAGAGCTGTTACAAGTTCGATGAAAAAACAGATACCTAGAAAAAAACTGAGGAGAATATGGAGGAACTGTGTGGTAAAGAACTTTAAAGTTTTAACGAAGAAGACACGAATAATAGAAATAAGTGCCAAGAAGAGTAAGGAATAGCGATCCCTGAAGAGAAGGAACTCCAAAATATTGCGAAAAATGTTCATTTCTTTAACTCAATTTTAGTTCGATCGTAAACACAGCCATTAAAACAATATTTTAAATTACATATTAAAAAAGTTTTAGTGAATGATTTATAGGTATATATTTTTAATTTAATTTTTAACATTTTTATATCTCTTTGTAAATAAAAATAATATATTTTTTTGCTGTGAATATATTTTATATTTTTTAGTTACCTAGCTTAATGTAGATATTTAGAATGAAACATTCAGAAAGAAAATTTTGACTGATAAACTTTATCTTCTTTCCTTTTTTTCTCTTATTTTAACGTATTCATTTATTTGTTTTGTGTGTTAAACATAAAATTCGGATATTCAAGTATATATTTATATAAGTACATATATAGGTACACGGTATTTCAATACGGTATGTCATAAATTAAATCACGCATTCCGGGGACAAAAATAAATTGGTTGAATCCAATTTACCTTAGTACAAAAGTGTGCACAAAAAAGTTACAGCCGTTTGATTTACAAAATAAATTGTTTTTTGCATTATCTCCTAAACTACTTGACATTTTGTAATAAAAATGGACAGGTTACTTTCTTGTTCTGAAAGCTTTTTTCATTCAAAAGAAACAACAAAATCTAAGCACACAGAAAAATTTTAAGGGTTTGTGCAGCCCTAAATCCCACCAAACTTTTGAGTACGTTCAAATCAAATGAATTTTGTGGCATCATTAGTTTAATACATTATTTTTAAAAAAAAATTTGTCTTCTATCACTTTTTTCAAAAAACAGTTTTTATTGAGTCCTTTTTCATTAACCTTTACTTAATGACCATTAACCCATAAAAAATTACGTGCAAATAAATAAATGGCTTAAATAAATTAACAAGTACAAAAAATGTATATAACCTCTATAAATATGATATTACAATAAATGTTTAAAATGACATCCATTTTCTTAAATACACATTCGGTATCGTTTTAATAAGAAAAACCCAATGCGCGAAGAATCATATTTTTCTGAAGAAATTGATTTGCAGCTTCAATTATTCTAAACCCCCAATTATTGTTCGTGCTCTATTGTTACAGAATACACTTTCTCTTTCATAAACCCCCAAGACAAAAGTACATGGGGTTAAGACCTGGACTTATGGGTGGCCAAGGAATAGGTGCGTCACGACCCCTTCCAATCCACCGACCAGGATACTGCCAGTAAACGTACTCCCGGACTTCATTACTGGAATGCGGTGGTGTGCCATCTTATAGAAACCAAATATTTTGCCTTATTGTAATATTCACTTCTTCCAAATACTCTTGTAAATCGTTTGCAAAGAACTGCAAATAATTATCACCATTTAAATTGTTAAGAAGAAATACTGGGCCTCTTAGATTGTTATCCACAATTCCTGCCCAAACATTAACTTTAAAAGTCCTTTGGTGATGAGTCGTTTTTTGGCGTGAGGATTGTTGTCGGCCCAAATGTGCTCGTTATGATGGTTTGTTATTCCATTTCTACTGAAGGTAGAATCGTCGGTAAACAAAATATTTCTAATAAAATTATTAACATTTTGAGTGTATTCCATTAACAACCAATCGCAAAATCCAATTATTTTAGGGTAATCTTCAACCAATAACTCTTGAACCGTTGTTAAGTGATAGGGTTTCAGCAGCTGATCCTTCAAACGCCTCCAAACCCTTACGTGAGGAACATTTAGTTGAGCACCTATTACTCTTGAACGTGTTCCAGGGACTTCTTCAATTATTTTTAAAATGTCCTCATCAGTTGCATCCAGTATTGGACGACTACTATTGCCAGCAACTTGCGGTTGAAATATACCCGTTTCTCATAAACGACGGTCAATGCTCAGAAATAATCGTCTATCGGGTGTATTTCGATTGGGGTTTTTTACTGCATCACGCCTTGTGGCTGCTGCACTATTTCCTTGACATTCACCTACGATATTCCCGATAGTTTATTGAAATCATAATTTAATCTGATCCAACTTACCCAAAGTTAAATGCATATCTGCCATTTCCTGAAATGGGCAGGCCATTGTAATATCAAAATTTTTAATATTAATCTTATTCACACAATAAATGATAGCTTCAAATTATTGACTATTATTGATGGAACTGTTTGTAATTATTGTATCCGTAGAAACGAAATTGTAATTATATGGTCAACTAGAAAAAAACTAGTTTTTCGAAAAAATGATGAGGCAAAAAAATGTTAAAAATAATGTGTTGAACTAATGATGCCCCAAAAGTCATTTAATTTGAACGAATTCAAAAGTTTGGGAAGATTTGGGGCTGCACACCCCCCTTAACATTTTTCTGTGTGCTTTGATTTTGTTGTTTCTTTTGTATGTAAAATGCTTTCAGAACAAAAAAGTAACTTGTCCATTTTTATTACAAAATGTCAGGTAGTTACGGACATAATGCAAAAAAACAATTTTTATTTTGTAACTTCAAAGGGCTGTAACTTTTTTTGTGTACACTTTTGTACTAAGGTAAGTTGGATTCAATCAATTTATTTTTGTTCCCGGAATGCGTGATTTAATTTATGACATACATTTTTGAAACACCCTGTATTCTGATATTCAAAGTTCAATAATCTAGTATTTTCTAAATAATGGCGAGAACGCTATCACCCTGAAATTATGGCAACTTTAATAACGCTTAAATGTATATAAAATTGCCTGGTAACTGGGTGCTTCGTTAGTGGTTGAATTTTGACATCAACCTGATTCGGTGTAGATCGCGCAGAGGCGGAGGCACTCGCATTTTAAACTTAAATGGGCTAATAAATGTCACTTGGGGTTTGGGGTAACCTTTGACTTTTTATAGCTGATACAGGATTTTTATATGTTTTTTATAATTTAAAATCGCAGGACCAGATTTTCTACAAATGCGGGCAATAATAAATACTGTTTCAAGTTTGTGGTTTGTGTAGTTCGTTTATTTAATAAATTTGTGACTGGGTTTCCACGCATTTTCCTAATATGAATCTACCTGAATCTGATAGTGAAGATGAACTACCCCCCGGCTGGGAGGAAAGGGTTACAGTGGATGGTAGTGTGTTTTACGCGAATCATTTAACCAAAAATACTCAATGGACTCACCCCAGGACAGGAAAGAAAAAGAAGGTATTTTATGGATAATTGAGCTTATTAGCCTCATGAATATTTAATAAATTGATAAAGTGTGTAATTTAAGCACACATTTCATATCTTTAGTATTTAGACAATTTTCTTATTGAAAATTATTTGTTTTTTCTTAAATTTTTGAATAAAAAAAAATTAATCAAAAAGATATTTAATAAGGCAATCAAAAATGGAGTAATTTTTAGCTAATATGTAGGATAAAACTTTTGTATTTAATAACAATTTAAATCAACATTTTAGGTATCAGGTGATCTTCCTTTTGGGTGGCAAAGATGTGTTGACAAAAACACAGGAAAAGTAATTTACGTGGATCACGAAAATCGCAGAACTACTTATACAGATCCCAGATTGGCTTTTGCTGTTGAGGAAAAGGAACATGTAAATGATTACAGGCAAAGATTTGATGCTTCCAGTACGGCACTACAAGTAAGTTTTTATTACTGCTACAATTAGAACAGAATAATTATTACAACACCCCTCCAACTCTTCAACTTCATGGCTTATTATATAAAACTAATTAATTCTTTTAAGGTTTTACATGGAAGGGACTTAAATGGCAAAACAGCTCTTGTGACAGGGGCCAATGCAGGCATTGGTTTTGAAACTGCACGGTCCTTAGCCAAACATGGTTGCAGTGTCATAATGGCTTGTAGGAACTTAGCAGCTGCTGAAGAAGCTATCAGTCAAATCAGGGAAGATAAACCTGCAGCCGGTGAGAACTGTATAGCCATATATCTGGACTTAACTTCATTATCATCAGTGGTAAGATTTATGTATCTAAGCTATTCTTAAAATTATAAATGAGGATAAAATATGGGAGTAACTTAAAAAGTATGGAACCCAAATAGTGAAAAGAGCATGTTTTTCTCAATATAATATCTTTGTAATTAAATACACTTTAACAGGTGTTTTCCCAATAACTATAATATTGATTATACAAGTACAGTATGTGGAAAAATCCAAATATCTCGAACAGCATAATTTTTAGAGATAGGAAATGTTAAATAAGGTAGATCTTTAGTAAAGTATGTAGCATTTTTTTCTGCCTACACTAATTTTGTTTATTTACCCTGTATTCAAAAATAAAAAAAAATTGAGTACCCTGGTATATATACACACACACTCAGATTGCTAGTGTGTATTACGATAGAGCACATGAGCCACAGTTTTATCTGACAAAAACATTTCACAGATACTGAATGTTGTTCGGATAAAATAGTATTACCCTTATAGCCTGAAGTGGTTTTGAAAAAATTAAAAAGCTGATAAGGCAATTGCAGGACACTCCCCCAGGTTAGACCATGCCTGGTGAACCTGGAGATTGTACTTGTGATGTTGTTCTCATAGCGAAGACATTTTAAGTCTGCTACAGGTAACCGCCAATTTTGGAAGTTTATTTTAATAGATAGGCCAATATTTTTGAGCCACTTGGTATATTTTAACATAATTTTTTATTACAACAATAAAACACTGAAAACTTTGTTTTTAAAACTTCTACAAAATTTATTATATTATCTTATCAATGCAGTTGTTTTGGCAGAGTGCATTTCTCAAGTAAAGTTTTGAAAACAAAAATTTCAATATTTTATTGTTATATAAAATGAATTTCCATCAAGTAAAGGTGGAATCCTTCACTTATAATTTTTTAATAATAGCATACTTAATTAACACAAATATATTAAAAAAAATTTTTTTTACATATCCCGTGCCACTCTCTATATTATTTATTATTGCAAATAGGTAAATCTGTTACTCCAGTGAATAAGTGGTTAAGTCGATTTTTTGACAAAATGGGTTTAGTACACTAATGAGTACAGAGTGACTTCTCGGATATGGTGAATCAGTAGTTAAGTTGTAAGTGGACTCTAGCCAAGGTTATATGCATATGAATTTTTGGCCATCTTTGAAATTGATGTACTAATAATTATTTTATGTGCTTAACAGGTTAACTCGATTTGACATATTTTGGTCCACTGTGCATAACTGGTTAACTATAATATATTTATTACATCATGAAATTTTCTGACTAATTTACGATCTAAAGCAGATACATCGTAGTTTATATACTAGTTGTTAAATAGAGTTGTATGTACATTTATTGAATTTTTAAAGAACACTATTCAGGGAAGTACAAGCTCATATAACGATATTATTATTGAGGTTAAATTCAAAGTTTACATTCATTTTTATTTTTATTCTGTGCCCGATAGCATTAGTTCTTCATAGTATTTCTGCATTGTGTTTAAAAGATGCATTCCTGATTAACATTTTTAAGAAAATTAAAAGAAAAAGCCTTGAAAAAAAAAGATTGTGCTGCCTGTTTTTGATTTAGAGAAACTAAAAGACAATAATGATAGAGATTTAATGCAAGGTAAGGTACTTATTTAGATCTCTACAAATCAGTTATACCAGTTCTTTGTTTTAGATTTGGATGCCGCAAATACATCATCAGCTGATCAGCTAATAATAACGTTGCCATTGATGTGTTGGAAGATTTCGATTCAGATGATAGCATTGCTGAGCCTATTTATTTATCACAACCCAGATATTCAAGCTCTTCAGATGAAGGAACCTCCAACCCTAAGCAGATGAAAAAACAAATCTGTGCCAAAAAGACAACAATGGAAGCAATTCATGTAACACTGAAGTTGTTGAGGTAAGGACTAATAATAAAAAAATATATTAAAAAGGGGAGATCCAGACGTCAAAGAGCTGAATGCAAAATATTGAGAAATTTAGGAAAATCATATAAAACTGAAAAGGGAAAAATACTTTCTAAAAGAACAATTAGTACTTTAAAATCATGTAGAATGAAATGCAATGAGAAGTTAACAGAAAATGATAAAAAGTTTGCCTTGAAAACTATTGGAATTTGGGAAGTAGAAACAAGAGGGCGAGTTATGTTGGTTAATAGAAGTTGATAGAAGTAAATGACAAAAAGACTAAAAAAAAATATTACTAATCCAAAAACAGACAGGTCATGCAGTTGCTCTTACCATTTAATAATTGATAAACAAAAAGTAAAAGTATGCAGAGATTGTTTCCAAAAAATATTGGGTGAAACAAAAGGTTTTGTTCAATTAGTAATAAAAAAAAAGAACAATTCTGCAAATGGTATAATATAAAAAGACCAACGAGGTATGGCCTCGCCTTCAAGTAAATGGAGCTTAAAAGATTTGCAAGATGTCAAATCACATATTTTGTTATTTCCCACTTACGAGAGCCACTATTGTCAAAATCAAAGTAATAAAAAAATTTTATCATCCAATTTGACTATTTCGAAAATTTTTGATTTGTATGAGGAAGGATGAGCATCTTCTGTTTGTCAACTATTTACACTAAATCCATAAGAAAAATAAATTCCTGCAGCTGGCTGTATACCATGTATCACAAAAAAAGAGGTTAAATCTTTGTAAGTAGGTATATTTAAAAATTTGAGGGTTTTTAACTTACAAAGATTTAACCTCTTTTTCTATTTACACTAAATTTTTTCATGATTTTGGTTTAGCTTTTAAAAAATCAAAGCAGGACACATGTTACAAATGTGAAATTGTGAAACCATATCTGGCAGAGGTGCCAATGAAATCGCCTCATGCCTTAATCATTTTGTCACTTGTCCTCTGAAAAAACGGAAGTAACATTTTATTCTGATACGTGTGGCGGTCAGAATAAAAATAATATCGTTGCTTTAATGTTTCTAAATTTTGTTAATCAAAATAAAACCTGAAGATCAACCACAATTTTTTGGTTAGTGGTCATACACATATGGAGTTTGATACTGACCACTCCGTTATTGAAAAAAAAAGGCCAAGAAAAAAACAAATTTAAAAATAAATCATCCTAACGACTGGGCACAGTTAATCAGAATTGCTAAACAGAAAAATCCCTTTGAAATTGTGATGATATTGAAAGACAATTTCTTTCATTTCAATTCACTTGTGACGAAACATGGCCCTACATTATTAAAAAAGTTGATATTGATGGAGAACGGTTTCTGTGGAAACCTGTCTAATAGCTTTAATATGCTCAAAGCGGCGGTCAAATTTCATTTAAATGCTCATTAAGACAAAAAGATCGTTTCAAAATAATAAATTTTGCTCATAGAGGACGTTAAACTGGATTATTTAGTTTACCTAACATTAACAACAGATGGGCAGGGAGAGAGTTCTAGATCATTTGAGATAAAGGATGGACTCAGACAAGGAGATGCTCTGGCTTGCCTCCTATTTAATATTGCCTTAGAAAAAGGCAGTCCGAGATACACGAATTAGGGACGGCGGTACTATTTACAATAGATCGATACAAGTCTTAGCATATGCTGATGACATTGACATAATAGCAAGCGAGATGTTGAGCAATATCTCCTAGAATTGGAAACAGCGGCGAAACAGGTCGGTCTAGTCATCAACGAAGACAAAACCAAGTACATGTTGGTTACAAAGGATCCGATAGCAAATGAGGAACGAGAAACAGTCTTTGGAAGTCATACCTTTGGACGTGTTGACAACTTCACATACCTTGGGTCGCTATTGACTGCTACCAATAAAACAAGCGAAGAAATCAAAAGACGAATAAATCTTACAAATAGGGCATTACTATGGACTCCAAAAGCATTTCCACTCAAGAAACATTCAAAGAAGAACTAAAATTATTATATAAAAAACATTGCTGAGGCGGTCCTCACATATGGAGCAGAAACATGGACACTAACGCAGAAAGATGAAAGACTTTTGGGAATATTTGAGCGTAAAATACTCCGCAAAATATTTGGAGCTGTAAACGACTAAGGGCAGTGGCACAGAAGATATAATTTTGAATTGTATCAGCTCTTTGATGAGCAGATGTCATAACGTTCATTAAAACACAGCGACTTAGATGGGCTGGACACATAATACGAATGCCAGAAAATACCATTGCTAAAAAGCTAACCACAGGAACACCTGTAGGAAAAAGAAGCAAAGGCCGACCTCGAATTAGGTGGTTAGATGGAGTAGAAACCGATTACGAATATTAAAAATCAGAAGATGGCAACATGTTGCCAAAAACCGAACAGAATGGCGACGAATCTTAGAGCAGGCCAAGATCCACAGGGGATTGTCGAGCCAAAGATGATGATAACATTAACAACGAATCAGTGCCGATAGTCACAGAAAAAACTTATTGTCTTTATTGCCTTAATAGATCCTTCATTCCATGCACTTTATCAAAACCTGAAAACGAAAAACGATGTCGCCAATGATCCTGACCTGGAGGAATTGGATCCTGACCCAGATACACAACCTAATTAATCAGAATAAATATTTTTAAACTGACTTTAAAACGGTTTTTGTTAAATTTTAAATAAAGAAATATTCTTTTTTTATGTTTTAAGTCATTAAACCAAAAAATGAAATACATAGATTGGCCTATTTTCATTAATATATTGAGGTGAATAACTAGGTAAGTCGACAATGAATAAATAACTAAGTCTCATATCTCATCATCCTAATCACTTAGTAGTTACAGAATTGTTTCTTTTTTTTATTCTATCATATTTTTTGTAAAGTTTTAGTATTCTATCATATAAGATGGATGTTGTCAAAACTCGTAAGTCATCTCCTGAAAACTATGCAAAATTGACTTAACCACTTATTCACTGGAGTAACGGAAATAATCCTGGGTTTTAACGGTTTTTCTTGTTTTAAATCGACAAATTTAAGAAAAGTTGATGTATTTTTGTTTGTAGGTACAATTTGCCAACACTGTTAAAAGCAAATATGATAAAATAGATATGTTAATCTTAAACGCAGGCGTTTTTGGTCTTCCTTTCAGTAAAACTCTCGATGGGTTTGAAACCATATTTCAAGTAAACCATTTGTCACATTTTTATCTCACAATCCTGCTCAGACCTCTGCTGGTCAATGGTTCTAGAGTTGTGGTAGTCTCATCTGAATCACACAGGTAATATGTTGACCTTTATTATAAATTTTAATGTCAAATAAAGTACAAAGTACATTTATGCATTTAGATTGCAAAATCATATTATTATTCTATAGTTATAGTTACTAAGTTGACTTAGCTAGTATATAAAAAGTTTTTATTGATACTATACTAGTATATAAAAAGTTTTTAGATACTTTTTATCTATCACAATTTTTCAAATTTCATTGATTTCATTATAGATAAATATTTATTTCTCTTATATAATAATTATTGCTTCTGTATAGGTTCGCCAACCTTACCATCGAGAACATCACCCCTCTGACCCTCTCGCCAGACTCCGCCGCCAAATACTGGGACATGATGGCCTACAACAACTCCAAACTGTGCAACGTCCTCTTCAGTCGCCAATTATCTAAGAACCTCCAAACGTCTGGCATATCTGTGTTCAGTCTTCATCCGGGCAACATGGTGTCTTCCAAACTGGCCAGGAATTGGTGGTTGTATAGGGTTCTCTTTGCCATCGTAAGGCCGTTTACGAAGAGCCTTCAGCAAGCGGCCAGTACAAGCATTTATTGCGCCACTGCCATTGAATTAGCTGGAGTTACTGGTAAGATTGTTCTTCTACTATTACAATTTTAACTACACCTACAGATATTCAAATTTTTATGCCATTTCTTAACACATTTAATTGTAAACAATTCTTCTTCTTCTTTTGCCCTTTAATTCGTCCAATTTTGAACATAGGCTTCCCCCAGTTTCCTCCATTCGCTTCTGTTTTGTGCTTTCTGTTTCCAGTGTATTCCTCCTATCTTTCTAATGTCATCTCCCCATCTCATCTGGGTCGTCCTCTTGCTCTCTTTCCTGTCCATGGTCTCCAATGTTGTATCGTGTTGTTCCACCTATTGTCTGTTTGTCTGGCGTTATGACCTGCGAAACTCCATTTTAGCCTGGCTATATGTTGACCTGCGTCTTTGACTTTTGTTTTGTTTCTTATCCAGATGTTTTGCTTCTTGTCTTTTAATTTTACTCCCAACATTGCTCTCTCCATGGCTCTTTGTGTCTTCACTATCTTATCCATGTTTGCTTTGGTCAGAGTCCATGTTTGGCATGCGTATGTGAGAATTGGGAGTATGCACTGGTCAAACACTCTTGTTTTTAAGTACTGTTGTATTTTCTTATTCTTTAGGACCCATTTTAATTTCCCAAATCCTGCCCAGGCTAATCTGACTCTTCTTTTTACCTCCGCTGTTTGGTTTTCCTTATTTATTTTTATTATCTGTCCCAAATATATATAATTCATTAACCGCTTCTATTGTGATTCCATTAGTATTACGTTTCTATTATCTTGTGTGTTTGTCATTGTTTTCGTTTTGGTAAGATTCATTTTTAGGCCTATTTGTTCAGATTCCTTGGCTAGTTCGGTTAGCATAGTTTGTAGTTCTTCAAAACTTGATGTTATTATTACTACATCGTCTGCATATCTTAGATGGTTTAGTTTCTTTCCATTTATGTTTATTCCCATGTTTGTCCATTCCATTGTTTTGAAAACATCTTCCAGTGCTAATGTAAATAATTTAGGAGAAATAACATCGCCCTGTCGCACTCCTCTGTTAATTGGTATAGGTTTTGTGTTTTCTTCCAATTGTACTGTCATTGTTGCTTTCTTATATATATTGTGTATTAGCATTCTGTATCTGGAATCTATTCTACAGTTGTTTATAGCTCTTTCTATTGCCCACATTTCCACACTATCAAAAGCTTTCTCATAGTCAACGAATGCTAAATGCAGATCTAAATGATATTCGTTAGCTTTCTCTATCAGTGTCCTAATTGTTAAAAGATGGTCAGTGGTGCTATATCCTTTTCTGAATCCTGCCTGCTCTACTGGTTGATATGAGTCAAGTTTGTGTGCTAGCCTGTTGTTGATAATCCTCATGAATAATTTGTACGTTTGTGACAGCAGTGAGATAAACAATTACTTTTTCCATTTTTGTCGGATATATGATACTTTCAGAGAGGTCATAGGTAGAAAAATAAGATTTGTAAAGTTCATTTTTCGTTACCTACTATACCTTATTGGGAATTACCCACTTGGAAATTAAAACATCAAATTAGACATGTTTTTAATTAAAAATGTGATTTATCTCCCATTAGGGAATGGCCAAATTTCAGGTTCATTTTCTAAAGACTCTTCAGCTGCTCTATATTGAAACTATAGATTTTACTAACTTTTCGGGACATTTATACAAACATCTAAGGTCCACCTTACTATCAACAATCCTTAACAAATTCAGACTGAGCTAATTATTTCTTTGGAAGATTTTGTTCTGAAATCCCTTTAAAAAAAAGACTCTACTTGTGGAATGGACTTCCTGCCTTGTAATATGACAATTATTTTCAGTTCTTTTAAAGAATTTTTTGTACATTTGAACATTTTTCCCAAATGAACGACAAGAATATGAAAATTTATTTCAAAATTAATAATTAATTGTCAAAGATAGGGTAACACTGCCTTGAATTGTTTTGAATTCAATGTTTTTAAAGTTTTGTATTTTAGTAAAATGAAATGTATTTTAAGAGCACCATCTAGTGTATAGTAGTCAAAATATTGGGGCGATTAGCTAATGGTTTCTATATCAGCTAGGAGTTCAAATCTTCGTCAATAGAGGGCGCAACTTGAAGAACAACAATTTAACAATGAAACAATTTGAAAACTAAAGATTTTTAGAATCAGTAACATCAGAACAAATGTAGAGGATATAAAAGAGATGCTCAGCACTACTTTAATTGCTGAATTTCGGAATTGTTCAAATAATTCTTTCCGACATCTATATATTTCATAATTCCCAACCCGATAATTTCAGTTTCTGGTTTCAAAACGTCAAAATAATGTATTTTCAATTAAAATTGTGGTTCATTCCTAGTACAACCTTTTAGTTGTATTTCAAATTTGTATTTTATATATGCAGAAAGTAGTCGCTGAAATTACTTGACTATTAACGAACTGTTTAAATACCCGTATTTTATGTTGTCGACCAGTATCTCCAATAATTATCTATTAATAACAGCAAATGGTTAGTCATAAAGGCCGAAATAGTAGATCTAATCTTTAATTAAACAAAAATCTGTATACTGCCATCTCTTGTTTCATTAAGATTACCAACGTAGTATAGCCAAATAATTTTACCTTCTTATCACAAAATCTGAATGAAATATCCATATACAAGGTAAAATAAACACCAGGTATAATAAATATACTATTTTTAATACATAATGAGTCAAACGTCTTTTAGAATTTGACAATTTCGATACTACTGTGTAATGTCAAATTTTACTCAAACTATAATAGTAACAAATCGGTTATTTCTTGTTATTTAGACTATTTCTATGGATTATGCACAAATGATTCCTGGAAGCTGACTTTTGCCCAAAGAAAACTGAAATACTCGAAAAGTGTTTGTTCAAGGTTTAACCTTAGCTAGGTATATATTTTAAAAGTATTTTGTGGTCCAAAACTTATAAGTACGAAGTAAAAATGCTGAAAATAGATTTGCAATTTAACCACAAAATTGTCATGTTACTCCCAAAACGATCATTTAGTATAATAGTTTGCCATGATTTTCAAATATTTTTTTATGTTATTTAAGTTTAATGTTTTTAGTCTGTGGGTTTAAAGGGCATTTAATTTATTTTGTCATAATTACGTCAAGTTATTTGACTTTAAGAATACCTTTGGAAGTTTTTTGTATTTTAGTAATTAAAATAGATTTTTGAGGGCCCTCTATTAAGCAATGGTGAAAGTAATGTAGTTGATTGACGACCTTAGTAAATGGTTCCTATTATATCGGCTAGAAGTTGAGATACTTCTCAATAGAAGATACAATAATTTAAAAAAAAATGTGTATAACTGACGAATTTTAAATTATAATAAAATGAAAATAAAAATATAGAATGAGGGGATTAGATGCTAAGGGGTACAAATGATAAAATGGTTAAGCTGGGAAAAACGAAGTCAAAGTTAATTTTGTATAGTAAATTCTACATCGAATTAAATACTTATCGACTTATGTTGAATTAATTTTACACATTTTATTTATCTAATTATAAAAGCGTTTTTACATTTAGTATTTATTTTCATTCAAAACATTTGACATTTTGAAAAAACGTTTGCACTTGTACCCCTCTTCTTAAAATTTAACACTTGTTTGTCTTTGTCACTTACGTACCTTAGGAATTTCTTAAAGTAAAATAAAATAAAAATTACGTTAAACACTTTATTCTTCAAACAAAAAAACATTCTATTCCGAGAATAAACAGAAAGAACACACATTTTATTCTTCAAACAAAAAAACATATTTATTCGTCATAATCTGAACCAGGTCCAGTTGAGTGTCTTCTTCATTTTCCCTAAGGAATATCCACTTCCAATTCTTGGGAGTTTCTTTCATATTAAAAAATTCGCGATTTCAACCTTCATCGTGGCTTAAATTACAGTAAAAATCATGATGAATGGGGTATATAAAGGGTAAAAGTTGCAACCAATTTTTGTATTTTGGGAGTATTATTTTGATGGGATCTTGGCGGAGAGGCGGAAGTTCGATGACCGATGGAATTTCTCCAGGTCGTCTCACCCTTTTAGTTCTTCTCAAATCAACAGTGTCAAAGGGAAAATCTTCCGAAAGAGTATCTTTATAAAACAATGTGCAAGGTGTCTGCTTTTCGAAATCACAATAAATTTCAACAATATTGTAATAAAAACGACAAATATTGACTCTGGAAAAATCTTAACCGAAGTTCTATGTATTACCCAAAAATAAACCAAATTAAAATTGAATAAACCAAACTAAAAATAACTAGGTACATTAAAAAAATAGTCAAAATGTTTTGAATTACTTGGTATATGTTGTGGTATTATTTCACTCATTTTGAATACTTTTTTAACAGCTCGATTTGTAAAGGTGCTAAACGATTGATTCAAAACAATATGCAACACATTACAGGCCAAGGGATACAAGTGTAGTTATACCTGTTTGCCGCAAACTGTTTTAAAATATTTCGTAAGTAGTCAAGCTAGAACCGGCCATATATCGCCACCAGCAGTTTAATTCACCTGTATCTCTTTGCCACTAAATTTTTAGTACTATCTAGTATTATTTTCTGCGCTTAAATGATTTTACAACATTTTGTCACTTGTACCCCTTAGCATCTAATCACCTCGAATATAATCTACATCGTAACAAATGTATTGTAATAAGTGTGCAAGTGTGCAATTGGATTGTTGAATTTTTGTAACTTTCAAATAATTATTTTTTATTTTTAATAATTACCAACTGAGGACTTTCATTTGACATATATCTGGACTTTCAATGATATCGGTTTGTTACTATAACGGTTGTCTGACAATAAACAACGAATTAATATATTTTCAGGTGTGTACTTCAACAATTGTTACCAGTGCCAAGAAAGTCCCATGGCTAAAGACGACCAACTAGCAAAGGCGCTGTGGGATATCAGCGTCGAGATGATACAGAGTGTTTTAGGAAATAACGCTCCCGGATTGGAGAACGAATCCAAGCGGGCATTGGAAGAGGATCATTAGAGGGTCAACGGTATGTATTGTAGATTTATTGGATTTTGTACTTTCATATTTGTGAATATATATAGCGAGTCACTGAAAAAACATACACTATTTATCGCTTCAGTGACTTAAATTGTACGGAAGGATATAATAAAAAAATAAATATTTACAAATATTTTTATTGCTTCAATACTTTTAGGGAAATAGTTTGAACGAAATTTTCCACAATGCGTGTTTAAACAGTCTCCAAATTGAAGTTAAAGGTAGTAAGAACTAAAAAATGCCGAATAAAATAAAATGTACAATATAAATAAATACAAATATATACAACACTGGCAGCATTCAATAAATTAAACAAATAAAAAATCCGGGTACATTTTCTAAGACTAGTTGGTTGATACAGGGTGATACATAAATAAGGGGGATTATTTTCTACAAAATATCAATTTTAATTGCGGGGTGTAAAAGATTATTACTTACTGAATATGTTTTACTTCTATATTGCCCAGTTCATTAAAACGTTTTAGTCATTAGAGAAATGGTTTGTATTCCTAGATTATTTAAAAACTTCATTAAAAAGTTTATTTCACAACTTGTCACGAATATCTACTGTTTTAGTGTAAATAAGGGACTTCTTCTTCTTTAAGTTCCATCTATCGAAGGTTGGAAATCATCATGGCTATGCGAACTCTGTTGACTGCCGCTCTAAAAAGTTCTGCACTACTGCATTTAAACCATTCCATTAAGTTCTTAAGCCAGGATATTCTTCGTCTTCTCACATTTCGCTTTCCTCGGATTTTGCCCTGCATAATAAGTTATAATAATTCGTATTTTTGCCCTCTCATCACATGTCCTAAGTACTCAAGTTTTCGTCTTTTGATAGTTAATATTATTTCCGCCTCATTTCCTAGCCTTCTAGTTACTTCCACGTTTGACATTCTTTGAATCCCTGATATTCGTAGGATTCTTCTGTAACACAAGAATTCAAAGGCGACCAACTTATTCAGATGTCCTTGTTTTAGTGTCCACGGTTCCAAGCCATAAAGAAGAGTAGAGAACACGTAACATCGAAGCATTCTCAGACGTACTTCTAACCTTATATCCCGACAACACAAGAAACTTTTTAAGTTAAATGAATGATGTACGTGCTATTTCAATATGTGTCTTAATTACTTTGGTTTGGTCTACATCTCATGTTATCCATCTTCCTAAGAATTTATAGTTATTAACACTCTCAATTGCAGTATCTTCAATAGTCAATTCGATATTTGCATGTGCAGATTTAGTCATGATCATGCATTTAGTTTTCTTTTAAATTTATCTTTAGTCCGTACTCATGACAGCGTTCAGTAAGGCGTTCATTTCAACGCCTTAATGAAATACGGGACTACAAATATAATACTCTGTTGAACTCAAATCTAAACAACTTTAAAGCTCGGATATTTGTTACTTTCTGCGGAAAAATGTGATATTAGGTGTTGATGTACTTGCAAAATATAAAGTGATTAACCTAAACTCCAATAGCACACATTTTAGTAATCAAAGGATACTTTTATGTAAGTAAACCATTACCCAAATAACTAAAACGTACTGAAATAGAGATTAACCATGTAAAACATGTTAAGTGGAAGATATTTATTTCATTTTGTGCTTGGTTGTAAAAAAATTACTGAAATATGTTACTGAATTATTTTTATAGCTTGTAACACCCTTAACTCCAGAGTTTATTAGTATTTGAGCACAATTATTACACAAAATGTACATTAATCTACAGGTGAAAATAAAACCAATTATTTATACACCACCCTGTATATAGGATGACTATTTTCAATTGTTACTACGTCAGGATGAATAGTGAAGGTTCTAGATTAGTATTAAAAAACCGATTGTTTAGTTACCACTGTTACCTGAGGTAGTAACATTGAACAGTTTGTGTTTGTTTTACCTTATTCGAAATATTTTAGTGAAATTAGCAGGCTCTGATTTATTTGGATTTAATGGGTTCCTGGTTTTAGTTACTTTCAGCCAGAAATATGTCAAGCGCAGTAGTAGAAAATCCAAAATAGATCTGACGCTAAGTACTGACCCTAGAAAATTGGAACATTACAAATATTAAAATTGATCGACGAATTTGGGGAAATGGTCATAAAAAGCTTTTTCAAATAAAAATGTATGACTCTATTTTATCTTTTTGATTTATTTAACCTCTTTACCTCTTTTAGAAATATTCTGAGATACAGATAAACATAGATAAACAGCAAATAGTCATAAAACGTCATTTAAATACACAAAAATACAACGTGATTGCTAAAACGAATTTGCTTAGCAACTTTAACGCATATTATATGTATTGCTAGTTGTCTAAATTTAAAAGTTGACTTGTGGTTCTATTGTGTTATTGGTTGCCTACATTTGAAAATAGTGATGATTTTGTTCCATTGTTCTATCATTGGTGTTCTAAATTTCAATAGTTTGGAAACCAAGGAGAAGAAAACATAAATCTGAAAGATCCGATGAATTTAATATTAACGTTCTTTTAATTTTTAGCACAACGGTTTTTTTATGCACATACAGCCTCTATGCTAAATTAAAAGAGTTTTCTTTCACAATCCGAAAAATAGTGTCAAACGCACTATTTTCTAAACTTTTCATGTAGTTGTTAAATAGCAATCATTTAATCATAAAAATACCGTTCCTTTTAGGTAACTACATCCAACCCAACTTTTTGCATTAACTATTTAGCTTTATGCAGTCTATTCCTTGAAATTCAGACTCTATATATGTCGAAAGTCGTCTATCGGTTTTTGTTGTTACTCACTATTACCAAACTGTTAGGTAATATGGTTGATCAGTCTTTCTAGTAATTTATATAATGTTAACCTTAAAAGATTGTTCATAAATAAGGTAATAGTGCAATATTTGCTTTCAATTAAACAAAATTCTGTCTTTCGTACCGTCTGCAGTCTTTTCCAGATTTTCACTGTTTCATACTTGAAAAATGTTACTCCGTACTTCACTATTCATACAATCTCGATATTTAACGTAAAACAAACACTTTGTGCAATAAATATACTATTTGCAATACAAAACAAGTCAAACGTCTTTCAGATATTTTTCATAAAATTGTCTAATGCCCAATTTTCCTCACACTATAACAGTAATAAATCGGTTCTTTTTCGCTCGTTTGACTTGTCATGTAGATTATGCAGACAAGAACCCTGAAAGCTGAGTTTTACACAAATAAAAATTGAAATACAAGTGTTAGTTCAAGGATTTTTATGCCCCTAGCTACAAATATATTTTAAAAGTATTTTGCGGTCCATAACTTAAAATACATCGCCTCAATATGAGGCAGAAATGCTAAAAATGGATTTGTAATTATGATATGAAGAAGAGTGTCTTAAGAAATGCATTGAGTTATTTTAATAGTATTGTACATTAATCTATAAATATATGGCAGTTTTTTTCGTCAACTAAATCACAAAATTGTCATGATACTCTCAAAACTGTTATTTAATGTAGATAGTATTTGTTTCCTATGTAGGTATTTGCAGGCAGTTTTATGTTATCTGAAGGTTTATAGCTTTGATATGTGGGTTCAAAGGGGAATTTAAGTCAAATTAAAGAGCCAGAATAAGTTAAACGAATTGTAGACTAGGTCACATTTGACAACAGACAGAGAACAATTGGCACAAACCAGGAGAACAATCAACTAATTATAGACGATATTTTTTCGCTCTAAAAGAAGAGAAAACCATAAGATATAAAGTAAAATTCGAAAATACCACTTTAAGTAGAGAAAACGAGGAGGGAGGAAAGAAACACCACTTTAGAAAATAAAAAAAGGATGAAGCTGTACGGATGCAACGAGAGAGGAAAAAATCTCTTGAAGGGAATGTAGTGAAGGATTAAATACCATATAGAAAAAATGACGAAAAGGAGTAAAACACAAAAAAAATGGAAGAAATTGATGAAGTGCATATAACTGAACCTTACAGAATGAAACATTAAGGAATGACGGGGAGAAGGGAAACACCACTTTGGAAGAAGGAGAAAACTGTAAATAAGAAGCTCTTTTCTAATCTTATTTTCGAAGTTAAAATCTACATCAGGTAACACGTAGCATCCATTTGATAATAAAGAAAATAACGTGAAGAGAAGTAAACCATAGAGATGGAAATCGAGGAAAATCCACTTGAGACAGGAAGAAAATCTTGGAGTAATAAAATTAATGAAGTAAAAACACCACTTTTGAAGAGAAGGAAACAACAAGGTAATATAAAACTATTTGGGAATTGAGAGAAAATCATATACAAGGAGGGAGAAATGGAAAATCGCCATGAGAAGGGTGAAGGGGAGAACCTCCCTTTGGAAGAAGCGACGATCGCAAGGAAGGAGGGCAAAAACAAAATGGTTCCAAAAGATGAGCCGAATTTGTTCATATCGGATTATATCGATCTAATTTACAGATCGGAATGATACTCTCAAATCAAAGAAAACCTTAAAAACTTCTTAAATTATATGGCCGCCTTGTCTCATTTAAATTATTTTTAATACCATTCCTAAAACCGTAACATTTTAGCAGGCAGTCGACAAAATATTACCCAAATAACAAATTACAAATCCATTTGACTTGAAAATTAGGAAGTGTTTTGGTATGGCAGTTGCTTTTTAACCTACTTAATTCATTACTTTTTCGCGCGGGTTTTTAATACTACAATACTGTGCAATTATACAAGGTAGATCAAAAACTTCCAAATTACAAAAATATATGTTTAATTGTAGTGGATTGTTACTGTTTCTGTATATTTGATATACCCTGTATGTATTTATAATACGATAGAAGTCTTCTCGGTTGATACCATTCTTTAAGCGGTGTGTTACGTTACATTAAGCTAACAGAAAATAGAGATTTTTATAGTAGTCATTTAGAGAGTTGGCCTAGCTTTTGTCTCTGACGATATGGCACATAATTTTATCAAAAACAAAGGTATAAAATGACAGAAATACTTCTAATATATTTTATCGACTTTTAAAGAATCTATATATTATTTTTAATAGTACTTTTGAATATTCACATATTTCTTTGAGTGCAACCATATTTGCATGGTCCTTCGAGCCAGATCGAATCATTTTCCTTAATTTCAAGTTTTTTTTTTATTCCATTTCACTCTTTTTTGTATTTTTTACTAATCATCATTACATATTCCTTCAAGTTTACGTTAATAAATTTTATAGATGCCATTTTTGGGAAATATTTATCTTAATAGTGTTTTAGATTCTTTCTTTTTCTTTAATTTCTTTACTTTGGTACTTGTTTTGATTGGTATTCGTAATAATTGGTTTAGAATAACTCAACAAATCTGCAAGAACTCCTTAGTACTTTAAGAAATACGTTATTTTTAGACCACGTTCTCAAATTATTCATTTATCTAACAGTTTTTTTAGAGTTCGGTATGGTGTAGCTCCATTAGTTACGATGTAATATTGATTATGTTTGCATTATATATTGCATATAGACAAATCTGTAATGCAGCAAAAGTTTTTTTAAGAGAACTTTCTCAACAACAAAAAAAAACGAGACAAAAGCTAGTTACCATCATCTGAAATGTCAGTTCTTTTTGTATCGTGTCAAGTTATAAAAGACAAAAGCTTTTTGTACATCCACCGCCAATTGGATACAATTTCTGTGTATTACAACCTTCTTGGACTTGTTACGTTTTTGGTCTTTGCCTCTCATGAACACAGTGCGATGATTGAATGGTCTAAGTGATTTCGACGGCTAGACCTATACTGGGATCTGGAACGCATTGACCGCAGTATCCTCCGCATTTGCCAGATGCAGTTGTGTCCTAGAAAAGGATAATGTGTTATTGGAACTTTAGTTTGATCAAAGATCGACTACAACCTTAAAATGTCTATTAAACAGCTATAAATATGTTAAAAGTGATCATTCATGGAAGCAGTTAAATATTAAGTACATAGTTCCTAATGTCAATACTCACAGATCTTCGTATCTCAGCCGACGCATGAGGTCCCACTTTCTCCCATCTTACACTGCTGACCAACCTGAATGAGGTATGCGTCAAATCGATCTCAAATCTTCCTTGTGCGCAATTGGTCGCGGAACTATAGCAATCTCCGGCGGTACCGTAAGGTACTCTTCTTCCTCGCAGCTGCCTCGAGAAGGTAAAATCATCACCGATGATTCGTAATGATGTGATGTTCAATCTGACTTTCCAGAACTTGGTCGCTCCTGACCGCTCAGGTCCCAAATTATCACATTGGCAGGTGTCGTCCCGTTGACCTCCATTTGGGCAGGATCTCACATCAGTTAATCTAAAAAGAAAATTTGCCAATATAATTTTTTTACTGTTTTATATGACCTGTTTTGTGGCCTAAATGTAACAGGAATGTGAAAGTGTATAAATGTAAGAAAACAAAAAGAATACGGAATTTTTTAACAATTTGTAAATAAACGGACACATGTCAAGACACAACGTGATAAAAATAACTGCTTTGGTTAAAACGTACCTCTTATCATAAAGTTCGGCAAAATTCATACTATCAGGATGCAAACTTATATATTCTAACGGTTCAGGCGTATCCATTTTGTAGCAGTGAATGCTTACAGGACGCCCCAGTACTGATATGACATAATCTTTATTTTCCTTCGTTCCAGTCGCGTGTTTTAGTTCCTTGCAGCTCTTATATAGGCATCTCCATTGGTTGCATTTTCTTTTTCTTGGAGGTTTCAAGTTGGCGCGGCAATAGGATCTGGGTACTCTCTGGTGGGTCCATACGTTAACGCAAGGGATGGCTCGAACTTGCCTGCCTCGTCTACCGCAAGTATGTGAACACTACAACAAATATTTAGATAAAATAAACACCATTCCTTAAATATATTTTATTTGATAAACTACCTAAAACATAAGTCATTAGTGATTATATCTTACCTACTGGCTAAAAATAATGAAATCGATGTAATATTAGACTTTGCCTCGCATCCATAGACTTTACATAATAGAGTTTTCAATATTATATGGTGAAATATTGTCCCCACTATCAGTCAATCCACCACTTGATTATGGTTGGTACTTTAGAGTCTAGCATATGTTAAAACTTATTATGTACAGTCACTCGAGGAGAAGCCTTGTCGTGCATTGAGAAAAATAATTCGGGTCCACGAAAGAAATAACTGGTATTATATCTTCAAATCTTTTTAAACTAATATTTCTGATGCTTTAAGTTTCTCCAGAAGGTCACTCACATAGTTATAATAACACTTACCTGTTTCCAAGGTCCTGGTCTCCAAATATATTGATCCCCGCATTGAGCCAAAATGCATTTGGCTGTAACCGGTGGTTTGTTGTACACCGAGCAGTAGTTCTGGTGATGAATCTTGTTTTGGTATAGATCTGGTAGCGGTATGGGATCTATGATGCCTCCTTTGTATACTCGGTGGCAAGTGACGTTCCTCTTTTTGACACCGGTGCCACAAGACGCAGAACACTAAAAATGTATCGATAAGAAATAAAATAAGGTGTTTAGTGTAATGATGGAGGAATTTTCTGGGGAATATCCAAAGGACTTACATCAAATTGCACAAAATTTACTAGCGACAGAGACAGTGATTTATGGAATCGTAGATCCAAACTCTACACATCAAAATAAATATTTCAAATATATAACGAAGCAATTTACAATCCTACCTTAACAAATATTGTTTTTAAACTATTTTTTGTGGTACCTCTTAAAAAAAACCAAAATTGGAAATATAAATCACTTATTTGACTTTTGGATTTGTTTTCAAAATTTGTTTTCAAAATAAGTGAGAAAATGGTTGTGATGTAGAAGCTGAAACATTGAAATAAATAATTTACGAGGGATAGATCCTTTTTTTATTGGTAATGTATAACTAGGTCAGTCTGGAAAACCGAGATGTGATGCTGGTGGCTACATATGTACATATAGGGGGAGCATTCGACAACACCCACGAAGCAATGAAAAGGGCGATTCGGCTAAAGAAACTAGAAGAAACAAGCTGAAGTTGGATATACTGCTTGCTGAAGAGCCAATGGCTCTTCGCAATGGCCAACGGCAGTTGGATATACAGCTTGCTTGGGGTATTATTGCAGGTAAAATTTAAGCTACAGCGTTGCAACCAGTTTATAACAGACGGCTTTCTAAAAAATGGGGGGGGGGGACTGAGGGAGAATATCCAGACCGATTTTTATGTAAAAATCAGGAAAGAGCAATGCAGTATAAGTAGGCACGTTAACAATAATGTATCATTAAACAATACTCCCAACATGATTACACATTGTTGCGATTTTACCACACAATTCAAAATATTCTGTAACTCAATAAGCAGTCGTATTTTACCTATTAGGTAGTTTATTCTACAACACTTATTTGAAGAAAATTTGGGATGGTAAGTGATTGAAGTATGTGAATAGCTTGATTTTATTCTATATGATGCTTGTCTTAAGTATTAACGATAGAATGCAACTTAACAGTGAAACTACGGCGAAGAAAAAAATCGTGATATAGCTACATATGCCGTTAGCTGAAGTTATAAAAATTTGTGCAATATAATCTTTTTTTGAACCTATTCTCTATCCTTCCATTGTTGGATATAGGTCTCCCCAGTTCTTTCCATCTTTCCCTATCTTGAGCTGTTCTCTGCCATGTGGGACCTCCTTGTTTCCTGATGTCATCTTTCCACCTCATCTGTGGTCTGCCTCTTGATCTCTTTGCAGCAATCGTGGAGGAAGAGCTCTGAACTGAGTAGGGATTCTTCTGTACTTCACGGAAGACAGACTGGGCGGGGGATGTCCTCAACCTCGACACAGCACGTCCCATATGGCTGATAGGGAAAGTTCCTGCAGATATGCAGGACAGGTACGAATAAGGCATTGCCAAATAAGTACCCGCGGATCAACTGAGGATATGACATTAGGCAGCAGTAATGTCATTACTGGATTAAGGCTATGGGAAGTAAAAATTCTGTAGGCTTAATTCCAGATACTCACAGGCGTTATTCACATTATGAGTTAAGCGGCTGTGATACTGCGACAACAGCAGCGTCTGACCCAGAGTGGGCGGCTGCAAACAGTGTCTGTTCCCAGACTGGGCGGCTGAAACACACTTACCAACCCGTCTGGCCAGCGTGGTGAGTTCACGGCCAATCTGCCCCCCCCCCTCTTATGACAGATGCAATATAATTACTAGCATAAAATCTACTCGTTAAAACATAGAGGATGTAGAAAAGTTGATATTATTTAGTATTATTTCTGTCAACATGATTTAAGACGTGGTAGTAATACTGGAATTCCTGTCACTGATCTCATTTGCAATATTATGGAAAAGATAGACAGAGCTCTTTCTTTGGACCTCAAACAAATTTTTGAGGTCCTGTAGTTCAACATAATATCTTTTGTGCGGATAATACTGATGTTGAGTTGATGACATAACTTATGGTGTTATGCAAGGCTGCATATTGGAACAAACTCTGATCCTGAGTAATTTACTCTGTTAATTATATTTTCAATCTTCCATTAAATGGCAACATAACACTCTATGCTGATGGCATATGTTGTTTTTACTTAGTTGTTTTGATAAAAACGTTTCACAAATTAAATAAATAACAGGATAATTTATTGCAAATTTAAAATTGGTAATATTGGTAAATCCAAATGTCTGGTAGTCTCTAGGGATAACCAATTTTTTGACATTTTATACTCCTAAGTAATGCAGAATTTGGGAAGGAATTGTATCGAGTACTAGGCTTGCTCATCGATAGCAGCCTTTCATAGGAGCAACATATTAATCAGCTTGTAACAACATGCACAAGCTGTAAGAATTCTATGAAAAATTACCTATTATATTTCACTTTTTTTTAAGAGGCTTCCTTTTAATTTACTGGTTCATAGTCATTTAACCTTTTTAACACTTATTTGGGGATCAGCATAACAATCAAACCTCCAGATAGTTTTTATGACGACAGCATTAGGACAAATAAGTTTATTGTCTGAAGCAGTTCGATTACTCAACAAGATTCCTCGGCCCATAAAGAATTTAAGGGGCACAGTTTCAAGTGTAACTTAAAGAGACTAATTTTCTCCAATTTTTTTAGGATCATTAATTAACATTTGTACTATTTGCTTTGATAATTTGACTCTCTTCATTTCTTAAAATTCTGGAAATATTTGTATCTCTCAGACAGTTTAGGCTCGAGCCCTTTAATTGTTATTAAAATATTCCCTGTTGCAAAAAAACTGTCTTTTTAAAAATAACAAACTTTTTTTTGTCCAACAACAAATTGAAAATATTGAAAGGCACTTTATTTTTTGTATACACTGTGGACATATTAGAGTAAATAAGTGCAGTTTGATGTATGTATTGCAAAACTAAAGCACATGGTTGGTCCCCAATAAGCAGAACAGACCTAAAATATACATCTAAAGACAAAATATTCCACTACAAACTAAAGTAACTATTCTACCACAACACAAAAGTTATAAATTTCACAAAGTGCATTCAGTGATAGTGAAAAAGTACAAGCACAATGAACAATTTTCATAAACTCCGAACGCAGCCACTATGATTCTACTAAGCTAAAATAGAAAGCCATATCAATACTGTTTCAGTTTTTTTTGTAGTAAAAGAAATAATGTTATATGTTATGTTGTAAGTACTCCCCCTGTAAACAGATATTTATAATTATATTGGGTGTCACAAAAATTGGTCATTAGTTTTATCACGATTTCCACTGTTATGATTGTCTAATGGAAAATCGTTTAGAAAATTTAAGCTATTTTTTGTTAGACAAATTCGTTTAGTATTTTCTTCCCTCTCTAGGGGAGTCAGTTTGTCCATTGGCGGTTCATACCTCTATGGAAGGTGGTGACTGTATCTTTTGCACGGACGATTTACTTTGGCTTCTTCTATCACTATTTGGTTGAGTTTACCGAAAGTACAAGCTGAATATAGCCGCAAATGTCAAAAATATTTCGACTTGGCAGTGTTGGCATTTTTTTGGTATGCATATATTGTATGCTTCAAATAGTATACTTTTAAAAAGTACATTTTGATTATAGTATTTTATGAATTCTGCAATTTTTAATTTATATGAAGCAGTAACGAGTAGATATTTGTCTCTTTCGAGATCAATTGCAAACATATGTTGTAATATGGCAACTGCTGATTTGACGATTGCCAAATCTATCCCATAATCTACCAAAGGGTAATTGCTAAAAAAGTTTTTAATAATTAACTGCAATTAATCTCCAAAGAAACAAATATTTACTTATTGTTGTTTTATATAAATCAAAAATTGCATAATGCATAACATAATATAAACAGAATATACTTTTGTAAAGCTTTATATTTTTATATTGAAGTATACAGCATCTACATTATAAAACATGCCAACACTGCTATAACGAAATTTTTTGTTCCATGTTTGACATTTGCCGCTATAATTAGCTTGTACTTTCGGTAAACTCACTATTTATATGATCATTGCATCCTTTCTTCTATTTATATCCACTCGAGTTTTCGCTCTGGTAGCGTATTTCTTGTAATTCATCTCAGTATTCTTATTTTTGTCGTTTTCAATTGTTTTTGAGACATGATTGCATCGGGTGTTGTTTCTGCCAGTCTATTTCCTTTCAGCACTTTGTCTCTCCAGGTCTCCATAGCTGGACAGTGTAATTCCAAGGTATTTTACTTTCATTACTTTTTAAATACCCTCGATTTCTAATTTACGTCTCGTTGTTATTCATTAAATATTATTGTTTTGGTTTTCTGAGTTGAGATCGTCATAGTCTGTGGACTAGTCTTTGTAGACTTTTTTCATCTTTGACTGCCAATACTCTGCGTAAGAGAGTATTTTTACTTGTTTGTTCCCCATTATGTAGCCTCTCCATTTATTGACGTGTTTGATGACTTCATCTTCTTCTTCCTAGCATTCTAGTGTTCATTTTTAGACATAGGCCTCTCTTAAGTCCTTTAATCGATCTCTATCCTGAGTAACATAATTTCAATTTGTTCCGATTATTTTTTTGATATCCATCTTGTCTGTGGTCTTCTTTTTGATCGTCTACCTTTGTAAGGTCTCCAATGTTGTATTGTGGCGTTCCAACATTGGTCTTTTTGTCTAATAGCGTGGTTTGCGAAGCTCCATTTGAGTTTGGCAATGTTTGTTGTGTTTGTTTTGTTTGGCAATGTACCATTTCGTTCCTCTTTTTATCTGACAGTCGTATACCCAACATTGATCTTTCTGTTGTGGCTAGTTTGTTCATTTTTGCCTTAGTTAGGGTCCAGGTTTAACATTCATATGTGATGATAGGATGATGGTTGAAAACTTTGCTCCTCAGCATTGAGGTATTTTGCGGTTCTTAGTATCCAACTGAGTTTTCCAAATCCTGCCATGCCAGTCTTACTCTTCTAGTGATTTCCACACTTTATTTCTCTTTCTTAAGTTTCAGAATTTGGCCTGGGTAGAGCTTGGTATATAGCTGTTAGCTGTTAGGTATAGAGCTGTTATATGTCTGGAACCATCTGTGTTTGTAATTGTTTTTGTTTTTATTTTTGTCATATTCATTTTAAGGGCGACGTATTGGGAGCTGTCTGCGTGTTCCACCATCATAATTTGTAATTCCTCGAATGTGACTTCATACATTATTATATTAAGGATAGTTTAATGGGTCCTCCGGTCTGCGTCCGTTACCTATGTCTGTAGCTGTCGTACCGTGGTCCGTCTATTTTGACTTCCATCTTGTTGCATCTGTTAAATGTTTTCTTTGTTTCCCGGTACTGCTCCTGCATTCTTCGTTTGTGCTTATTTTCGATATTTCTGGTATGATCTTTGTTGTCACTCTATATACAATTTCTTTAGATAGTCAATACGTGTATTTTTTTCTGCTTCTATGTGGTTCTATTAGTTTCTTCATCTCCGTTCTTTGGTATCTTATAAAGCGCCATATTTATTTGTGTATTCCACAAAAAGTTCTTTTAAAAAACGTTTCTTGCGATCATTTTTAATTCTGCTTACAAGAGCACGTGTTTCGTTTCTTATTATCTTGCAATTTTCGTCCGCTTATTGTGTCTTGTTTGACATGTATTTGCTTAGTGTAGAAATCGTAATTAAATTACAAAAGTTTTATTTAAAAATCCTTGATAAAAGGTATAATATTAAAAGACCCTTTCGGGCTTCATCGCAGAACGTTTTAGGGCTAACAAGACCATCATTCAGTGTATTTACCAGGTGTACACGAGTCAAGGCACTGAGTATTTGGGCAAAAACCCTTAAAATAGTACAAAATTTGCTATTTGTTACATCGTTTTTAAAAAGTTGCTGTGATGTTAAAATTTTTAACAGTTGCTGACCCTGGGACAAAAAGTTTTAAATTATTTTTGTGACACCCTATATAACTTATCTGTTATAGATTCTTCCGTAATTTGTTTTCTGACTGATGATCTTAAACTTAACATTAGTACCAACTATCCCATGGCGCACGTTTTGGCGCTATCATTACATATTTTTATCAATATAATATATTATTGAACCCACTTTCACCGTTGGTAGAATGTATGATCCAACACCGAATTAGGAATTTTGTTAAAATGGGCCCGTTTCTGTCAGTTTACATGCTTCTTTCGACGTTTAACGATTATTTTATAACAAAAATAAGTAAAATGGATATTTTGCACAATATTTCTCTCCTATAATGATACCTGTTGTGGGCTATACTATATGAAATAGCTCAAAATTGAGGACTTTAGGTGAAGATTATTAAAGTTTTGAGATCGATAATGCCAGTCATGCTGAAAACATAAGATGTCATTTTATAATCGTTTAGGAATTCGTGAGGCTGGAAGAGGTGACATTCACAAACCATTATTACTGCCAGTTTCACAATAAGTGTGTAACCAAAAGGATTGAGTAACCTTTACCCACAGAAAAACTGATAAATGCTGTCTCACATTCATACATTCGGTTTTGGCCAGGTAACCAGTCAGGAAGGCTTCATATTTATTTTTCATGTATTGGTAGGAAGTTATGGACACTGATCAGTGTATATTATGTTTTATGTACAATTATCAGTATAGATTACATTTCTGCTAGTTTTGGCACATTTGTGGCGAAAATTATATTTCAGAACCAATTCGAGAGTTTTTTGATAATTAAATTAAAGAAAAATAGAATATGCACCTGAAACAGCACAAGAAATCTGCAAATTCTCCAGCTAATTAAGTTATACGTCAAATATAAACATACCTAGTCCTGCCATAAATATTGATACAAGGTATTAAACTAAAAAATTACACTCTTGGTTTGATTGGAAAAAGTTTTGTACACTTTATTACTGATATAATAAACAACAAACTACAAAACAGTTATTCAGAATAGCCACCTTTTGCCTGAATACAATACCGAAGCCTGTTAAGGTATTCATCGATCGCTGTATAGATAGAACTGTTTCTGCTTCAATAACTTCAGATTACGGTGACGTCTTGTAAATATCATGTTTTCTAAACCTTACCACAATTTGTAGTCAAATGGATTCAAGCCTGTTCCAGGATTCTTCTCCATTCTGATCTGTTTCGTACTTTTTTTCTCCAGTTTTTTATTTTAAGGTTGCTATATCATTTTCTATTTGTTCTAAATGTCTCAGCTTCGGTCTTCCTCTTGTTCTTTTTCCTACTGGCATCTCTTTGAATATTTTGTTTGGTATTTCGCCTTCTTCCATTCTTTCCAAATGTCCTATCCAACGCAGCCGTCCTATTTTAATGAATGTTATAATATCCGGAACCTGGTATATTTTGTATAGTTCAAAGTTGTATCTTCATCGCCTGTTACCGTTTTCTTTTGTGCCCTTATATATGTGTCGCAAGATTTTTCTTTTGAAGGTGGCTAACAACGTTTCCTCTCTTTTAGTGAGTGTCCAGGTTTCTGAGCCGTATGTGAGTACCGGTCTTATTAAGGTTGTATATATTTGGCATTTTGTTTTTCTTGTGACGTTATCTGATCTTAGTTGCCTAATTAAGCCATGGTAACATTTATTGGCAATAAATATTCGCCTTTTCACTTCCTTCGCAACGTTATTATCAGATGTGACTAGGGATCCCAAGTATATAAAGTTTTTACCTCCTCAATGTTGTATTCTCCTATTGTTATATTTTGTGGCTGCCTTATTTCTGCGTTTTTACTTATCTGTATATATTTTATTTTGGTCTGATTTAAGACCACTATTTTGTGCAGCTCGTTCTATTTGGTTGTATGCCTCTATCTTTTCTCTTCTTGATCTTGCGATTATGTGAACATCATCTGCAAATGCTAGTATTTGCACGCTTTTATTAATAATTGTTCCTCGAGTAGTGACTGTTGTGTCCCTCAGTATTTTCTCGGGTACGATGTTGAACAAGATGCATGATAGAGCGTCTCCCTGGCGTAGTCCCTTTTTCTCATCTATTGTTTCCGTTAATTCATTTTGTATCCGGATTTTACTTTCTACTTTTAGAGATTCTTTTATCAGTTCTATTAGTTGTGTTAGTATATTAAATTCTTTCATTGCTTTTATTAAGAATTCTCGGTTTATATTGTCATATGCGCTTTCAAAGTATATGAAGAGGGGATGTGTCGATGTTATATTCACTTGTTTTTTCGAGAATCTGTCGCAGAACAAATATGTGGTCTATTGTTGACTTCTGTCTACAGAAGCCACTTTGGTATTTGCCAACTATTTTTTCAGCGTATGGTCTAAGTCTTTCATAAATGACGTTGGATATTATTTTGTATGCTGCATTCAGCAGCGTGATTCCACGATAGTTTATACATTCTAACTGATTTCCTTTTTTATGTAATGGTACAATAATACCGCTCCACTCCGTTGGTAGCTGTTTATTCGATCATATCTTTGTTATCAATTCATGTATTGTTTTTTGTAGTGCGTCTCCTACTTTCTTCAGTAACTCCGATGCTATTTGATCCGATCCCGGTGCTTTATTGTTCTCTAATGTGTCTACTACTGCTCTAATTTCGACTATTGTTGGTGGAGTCTTTTCTCTGTTGTCTGCTTGGTCTAATGGTATGTCAGGGTTTGTCTCTCTCCGATCTCCTTCAAGCTTTTCCGTAAAATGTTCTGTCCATCTCCTTAGTATCTTTTACTGTTCTGTCAATATATTACCTTCCTTATCTCTACACATCGTTGTTCTCGGTTTGAAGTCTTTTCTGCTTTTGTTCAGTTTGTGATAAATTTTTCTTGTCTCTGTTGATTTACTTAGTTCTTGTAGTTCTTGAAGTTCTTTGTCCATATATTCTCTCTTTTTTCTTCGGCGAGTTTTCTTTTTTCTTTGCGTAGTTGTTTATATTCTTCCTCTGCTTGTCGGGTTCTGTGCCCCTGTTGCATCAGTAAATATGCTCTGTTTTTTCTATCTGTTATAATGTGGCATTTTTCGTCAAACCAGTCATTCGTTCTTGTTCTTCTTTTCTTGTTTTCTAGTTTGTTGTTTATTTTTTCTTTATACTCTTTATTTTTGTTTGTTTCTTTGAGTCCTTCTACCTTATATCGTTCATATTTAGAGCCTCTTTCCTTTTTGATGTTTGAAATTCTAGCCTTTACCCTGCTTTCGACCAGATAGTGATCAGAATCCGCATTTGACCCTCTTCTGGTGCGGACGAATATTCGATTGGTGTCGCGAGTCTACAATGACATGATCTATCATATTTACTGTAAGCTCATCGGGGGATTTCCAGGTACCTTTGTGTATATCTTTGAGAGCGAAGTATGTGGTGGCAATCACCATGTTAACTGATCTTGCTAGGTTTATTAACCTATTGCCATTGTCATTTGATTGCTCATGGAGACTATGCCTACCTATTGTGGGTTGGAATTGCTGTTCTCTTTAATGTGCTGGTTGGAATTGCTTTAGGTCTTGGTTAAATTGTCCCATTGTTAATTACTCGCCTCCGTTTTAATGTAAAGATGTGATGCCGTCATAGCACACTTACCCCTTACTCTTGTCGTATTCAAAAACACCCTAACGATACGATACACGAAGACACGCATAATTAACGGTTTTTGTAATTCAAAAACACGAGCTCTTTCAACTCCGGACTTATACAGAACAATGACAACAATACGGTTTTCTTTGTCTGTCCACTCCTTCGTAACGGCTCAAACTAGATTGAAATGTTTTAGCGCATTTATGTTCACATGTCAACAGTCAGTAATGTTTGGCTGCGTTCAGTTTGTCAGCCGTACATGCTGTGTTTACATTTGTATCAATATTTATGACAGTATTAGTTATAATTGAATTCAGAGAGATCACGCCATCTCAAAACTATGCACTGTATCTGCAATTGTTTGAATATTTGAGGAAATTTTATTTCTTATAAATTTTTTAAATAACTCCATGCGAATGTGGACAACTATCATTATCATTCTCTTTACCTTTATCCCTATGGGGTTCGGCTGTCGTAATTACATTTCTTCAATGAAATATAATTTCATATCACTAATATCATTCCCCTTTACTGACATGTCCTGCCTAAGCGTTTCCTCCCAGTTGCTTTTTCTTCAGGTAATCTCAACCTATGATCTCTCATTTTGGCATCAATTGATGCCACTCCTAGACTCTCCCTAATATACTAATTCTTAATGTTATCCTTTTTTGTCACTCCATTCAACGATTTAAGCATTCTCAATTCCGCCACACGCATTCGTTGTTTCTCTTTCTTGTTAACACGACAGTTTGATCCAATTATCCTTTTAATTTCATTTGAATCTTTCTATCACACAATACACCACTCGCTTCTTCCTTCCACTTTATTTATTCCACAGTAATGCTACTGTATGCATCTCCATATATTTTCAATTAATACCGATGATTCTAGGTACTTAAACCTATTACTTTTTACAATAAGTTCCACCATCCAAAGTTATCATTTTTAGTAACTCTTTCTTAAATGTATATTTCTCTTCCACACCTGTCATAACACTAAATAGTTGTTGTTTCATACATGTCTTAAAATACTCACCGTGAACTGCTTTCCTTATTCCCGCTGTATTTGCTCTACTATTTCTGATCTAAATAGACCTTCTTTAGGATCTTATAACATCCACCGCTTGATTTTTTGAGGTCCTCTCAAAACATTCTCACCTTATATGTGATAAGTTGACCTCTGTTTTGAAAGAATGTCTTAACTATCGTCATTTCTAATTTCAGTCTAGTCTGCCACGTATTGCTTTATATCTTCACTTGAAGTCGCCCACACTTTGATGAAGTGTCACTCAGAATGTCTTCTAATTTACTATAGAAAGCTTTTCTTTCATTCTCAGTCAGACCGATTGCAGGAGGTTACACATATAACATTTAATACTTCTTTACCAAGTACAAATTTCACTGACATTATTCTATCATTCGTTCTTTCACTACGTTATCTTTAATTTCTTTATAGCAATTATACCAACTCTATTTCTAGTGTCACTTTTCCCTACATATCACAATTTGTATCCTTAACCTAGTTCTTTCACCCTTTGTTTTCTACCTCGTCTCTTGAATGTAAGCGATTTGTACTCTCCTTTTAATCGTATCTACCAACTCCATATCCTTACCTGTAAGGCTTTCAGTATTCCAAGACCCTGATTTTTTTAACCTGCAATGGTGTCTCTCCGAAATAGTCACCTGGAAATCTGAACGGAGGCTCAGGTTGCACCCGGAATTACCTCAGGAGATTTCAGTATAATTTTTGTCATATTGGAGAAGATTTTTTCAATATTGTGACCTGAACAGTTTTCGGACATTAGATGCCTTTTATGTATTAATTCGTTTAAATAGTATGACATTTTTCCTTTCAGTATATCAAGTTATTTCTTCTATAAATGTTTGACGTCTGTATATAAAACTTGCCTACCTTTATATGTATAGTAAGTCTGATAAACTCAATTATAATAATCGTTAAACATCTAAAAAAATAAAAAGACAGAAATCCAAGTCCCCTTTGAAACAATTAAAAAATTTGGTATAGAAAAATAACACTTACAGCCGACCAATACCCTTCAATCCAGGCGAATTTGCAGCTATATCTTTCGCATGGTCTCGTTGCTCTCGGCTTTTTCAAATGTCTGCATAACGTATCGACTACGGTGATCTCGTTTAGTGAGTCTTCGCATTCGATGTGTCGCCTTCTGTTACCTTTACCGCACTTGTTGGAGCACTTTGGTGAAGTGAAAGAAACAAAAAACGTGTTTTTAGGTTATGTGGTATAGCGGTTGGGGTTAGTAGACGAAGCGGTTTAGGGTATGTACAAATAAGGAGTGATCGAGGATTGTTGGAGAATAAATGACATATGATCAGTTTACTTACTATTTTCTGTACAGTATCCAATAATCTATCGATTAAATCAACTGTGATTTGGTGGAAATTCATGTTAGCTAAACTATTATAGTAATAAAAACGTAGAGAATGTACTGGTATGAAACATTTAAAGAAGGAAAAATATGACAAAAATCAATAACTTGAGGAAAGATCTGAAATATTAAAGAAAACGGGGGAAATGTTTAAATTTTTAGAACTAACTTTAAACTGAAACCAACTTTTAGACCGATTAAATGTATATAAGTTACGTAACTGATCATGTATCACCTGTTCCGTTTCAATCCTAGAAAAATATACAGTGATATAAACTCGTAACACAAAAACTTACTGGCTTCCAAGGTCCTATTTTCCATCTATACCGTTTCTCACCCTTTTCCGAAGAATCGAAGTACCGTCTTGATACTGAGTTGGTTATGTAAGGACATTCTGATAGTCTGCACTTGGTTAGATGTTCTGGTTTTTTGCTGGAGTCACAGTGGGAGTCTTCTACCGCCTTACCTAATAAATAAACTTTGTATGTTGAACAAATTGAAGGCAATTTGTTTTTTGAAGCATTATAAAAGGCAAAAATCGGCTTACTATACAGGGTGTTCAGAAACACTCCTCACAAATGAATACTAGAGCTTCCTCAGATAATTTTAAGACAATTTAAACCAATTCAGCTAGTCCGAAAATGCTTTCTAAAGGAGCTAGAGCTCTTTGAAAATGGCGCCTTTATCTATTATGAATTTCTAGTACCGGTCATAGGCGTCGGTTTTGGGTAGGTCAACGGATACTTTAACCCATAACTTTTAAGCATTCGTGATAATAGAATATTAAATTTTCAGATATTCTTGCACTAAAAGGTACTTTTATTTTAAATATTTAAATAAATTTAAAAAAAAATTTAAACGTTTTTAAAAACCCAGTATTTATTACGATGAAATGAACCTAACATAAAAGAACATTAGTCTCTATGCATAAATTTGCCCTTTTGCTCAGAGAACGCCGAGTTCTTGCAAGTATTGAAGTTATTTCTAAATTTGTTGCATGTATCTTGTATCCTTAGCCAAACTTGTGCACGACTTTGCATTGGAACGGAATAAACAAATGCTTTTATGTATCTCCAAACACAATAATCGCAAGGATTAAAATCCAGCGACCTTGCTGGCCAAGCAACTGAATTAGGTGAATTGGGTTAAATTATCTTAAAATTATATAAGGAATCTCCTGTCTTTATTTGTCAGGAGAGTTTCTGGATGCCCTGCATAAAAAAAACAAAAAATAGCTTTAGTAGTGTGTGTTTGAGCGATTGTTGTCCAAATAACTTAGCAGCATATTTAAAACTGTTGCTTAATAGGAAATAGAAAGTACGTTGGGGAAATGGTGCCGTTCGCGTCATAAAAAACTGGTACAACTCTTATAATCAAAAATCGTGTTTTTTAAGTTGTGTACGTTGATATTGTCACATGTGTCATTCTAATTTCTAGGGCATATATAATATTATATAAAACCAGCTAAAAGCAGAACTGTGACAGACCGCTAGTTTTAAGTATACTAAAAACTAAAACATTATCGAGCATTCTTGATTAGTCAGTCACATTAAATTTGTTTAAACATGCATCCTAAAAAATTCTCATACGTAATTTTCCATCATCTCAATTAAGTATCCATACATTGATTTGTGTTTTATAACAATTTATGAAAATATTTCAATTCAAAAATAGTGACAGATAATCAATCTAGACAAACTTCAAATTATTATAATAAAACATTACAGTGAGATATTGGATTGTAACTGTTACGTTTTGAAAAGCGTTTTTTCGTCCCGAATATTTTATAGTTTATAATACGTAGGATAAAGTATAATGTTAGTTTTTCACATTTTTTATCGTTCTTGTAATAAATAATAAATTAATCTTGGTAGTTTGCCTGTTACAAAACTAATTGACACAGAATGCAGTTCGAGTTCGGTAGGTAATTGAAGTATAAAATTACAGTAGATGCATTCCAATGTTCCCTGGGCCAATACCCTTAGTTTAAAGATCCTTCAAATATTTTGGATAATAACTCAACCCTATCTCTGCTTGTTTAATTTCTTAGATACGGTTTTTTGTTGTTAATGATAAAAATAATACCTATCTAAAAATTTTATACATTTTGAACATTATTTTTTTATTTAGATTTAGTGCATTTCCGTTATCTGTAATGGCAACAACGAATTGATTTCTGAACACAGGTTTACATTGGGAAAAAAAAGTGTACCAGTTTTATATGACGGAAAGTGTACTAAACCCGATCAGAATTAAACGTGAGACAGGAAACCTGGATGAATAAAAGGTAAAAAATATCTATGCAAAGTGTACAGTTTTATATAGAGACGGCAAAATAAATGAAACCAAAAATTTCCTTCTAACAACAGATCTCGCTAAGCACTAAAGTGTCTGAGGACTCTAAACTATGGAGGAATTGTTGACCCCAAAATGAAAAAGAATATCTCTTTCATTGCTGACATGCTTTAATTTTTGCCGAAGATTTGTTTGCTTCTCCAAGTAATGTGACTGAACGCGATACATAATGGCTCATACGGGTTAGCTATGTAACAACGAAATCCCAGAAATTCACCAATTTTGAAAACAGGTTTTTTAAATATAGAATGGGGATAGTTCACAAACATTTCCAATATTATGCTATTTCTTTCCATAGCAAAAACAATGTTATGTCTGCCCCACAGAAACGCTGCCGTTAAAAAGTTTTTTTTTAGCCATAAATAATGACCCGAAAGTTAAGAAATAAAATGTCCACCGACGACCATTGAAGGCACTTAGCACGCGAAGGCAGAAGTAAAGAAATGTTTTGCGTTTAATGCAACTGAGGTGCATATGAAAAAATCTAATAAAAGTATGGTACGATTTTAGACTTAGATTTTTAAAAAGGATGTTAGAAACAGCAGAGATGAAAACACTTGAGAAAAATTGATGGTAAGACACTATGGGACAGATCTAGAAGTACAGATATACGACGTAGAAGCAAGGTGGAAAACATCAAGAACTGGGTAAGAAATAGAAGAGTAGAATGGAACGATCATATAAGCCGAATTACAACTAATAGAGTAGTAAAGACGGCAATAGACGGTTCCCCAATAGGAAGTCGATCAGTAGGAAGACCACGAAAAAACGACAACTTACTGGAGGCACATTGAAAAACAGAGAGACTATATAAAAAGAAGAAGATTTTAGACCGCTAGATATTGTTACTGAATACACAAGAAATCTACGTTCCTGTAAATTAAATTTTTTTTTTTTTAAAAAACCTTTATAAAAGGTATATATTTAAAAACCCCAACGGGCTAATTATACAAAACGTTTTCGGAATCCATATTCCATCATCTTAGACACTGATGATGGAATATGGATTCCGAAATCGTTTTGTATAATTAGCCCGTTAGGGTTTTAAATATATACCTTTTATAAAGTTTTTTTAATAAAAATTTTGTTACTGAGTAATTTTTACATTATACTGACCGCAATATTGAAAATGTCAATGAGTAATTTTTCCATTGTAGTAATAAATCTTTTCATTTTGACTTTATCTACTTTACAATTCCTAGAAATTCTTTAAATCAAGGCAATTAGCGGTAAATCTAACAGTAGTTCTATACCTATTTATAAATTTCATAAATGTTATGACGGAAATATTTGATGTTTTGAAATTACTATGTTCCTGTGTTCTTCTGTTTTTTTTTAAGTTCCATTTGATGCTTTTTGTGTTCCTAAGGTTGGCAACACTGTTCATGAGAAAAGAGTCGAGTTTATTGGTCGGTATAACGCTTCATTGTGGGCGTTGATGCAGAATGTACAGGGGAAACTAGGGGAAAATATGATTTCGATTTCTGTCTACCAAGTGGAAACATAATATTAGTACCTCAGTATATCTCGCTAATTTTGTAATACTAATTATACAATTTTTTCTGTACCTATATAATGGAATCGGGAGGCCTTTCAAACGATTAAAAAATTTGATTTCACACACACCACATACTTTGTTTTATTTAAATTTAAAAATAGAAAGCGCTTAATCAAAGACCCCATTATAATACACTAACCTGAGTGATCAGTACATCTGACAGCTCTATACCTTTCGCAGTTGGCATCACAGTTGGGACTCCAATCTCCCGTGACCCATCGAGGACAAGCAAACTGGTTGCAAGCTGCAAATATATTAGGCTTCAAACTTCGTTCACACATATGGTAATTTTCGTGTCCTGCATCGTTTAAGCATCTGAACTGTTGTTTTCTTCTTCCACTTTCGCCGCACGTTTCCGAACACTAAACACAAAAAATGAATAATCTGTTAACGTAAGGTCAGAGTTTACTTTTTATATGAGCCTTAGATCAGTTAATTATAAACAATGACAGAATAGTAAGCATTATTTTTTTACGAAGCTGCACTGAATTTTAACTTGCTCTGCATGCCAGGCAGCCACAGTATCTATCACCTCTTCATTAGAAGAAGATTTACGATTTTCACTTACCGGTGACCAATTGTCTGGAACCCATTTGTAAGTATTATACATGTGGAAAGGTTCTGGAATGATGGCGTTAGTGACCGAGTTTCTCCGTTTGTAGAGCGAGATGATCTGAAAAAGTTGCAGTGTTTAAAAAAGCAAAAAATCCAGATATAAATCGTCTATATATCACCAGTTAAGCAAATATATCGTAGCACTAAAATTCTAACAAAGTTATCTTATAAAAAAACAATCATCTTGGACTTTCTGGACAGTCACTTTAGGAATATGGTGGTTCTGAAGTAGCTAAATATTCCACATGCTTAGCAAACACCTTATCATTTGTCACGACTTAAAAGCTTAATAACAGTACAAGCATTAAGTCATTTGTGTACAATGTTGGAAAAGGCATACCCTAATCTTCTCCATCCACCTCGATCCTGAGCCGATGGTAACGTCGCTAAAAGGAGGATGTAAGTTTCGACTCCATATATGAAAACAGGAAGCACACAATGATGGAATACATTTCTCTTTAGATGGGGATATCGCCCTTAAACAAATAAGTACAACTGGTATTAAGATTAGAAGAAGCTAAAATCTATTATCGATTACCTCATTGTAAAACAAGAAATGAGTGCTTCAAGATAACAGAGTATATAGATGTTCAGAATTCGACGATTACTTACTAGCATCAAGATATTTATCTCCTTCAATATACATAATAAAAATAATAAAGGTACAGTAGAACAAAAAGTAAAACTTATTAAATAAAAAACAAAGATAAGTTAATAAGAGCTTAACAGACAAATGAGTCAAATCAAACCAAAATACAACCTATTTGGATAAACACATAACATACTATTTAAAGGAACTCCAATAATATAGGGAAAATATTCTATACATATTTTTAGTACAATAAAAGCAATAACCCCAATAAAAACAGCCAAGATCGAATACATCGGTCACATCAGGGAGAACAGCTAAATATATGGATTGCTGCATATAATTTTCAAGGAAAAATAGAAGGAAAACTTTCTGAAAATTCCCTGGCTGAAAAATCTACGTACATGTTTCAACACAACAACCACAAATCTTTTCAGAGCGGTAGTGTGCATTATGTACAGATTACTATGATGGTCGCCAACATCCGAAACGGATAGGCACTACAAGAAAATTTTTACAACAGTACGTTAAGTTTTGGATTAGATATTGCACACTACACTAATTCTCTGACACCTAGACAGAAAACCATTTGTGGTTGAATTAAAAATAAAAGCGCATTTCTTTAAAAAGATAAAACAAAAAATATACTCTTATTGAAAATAAAAAAAATTTCCTAATAAAATAAGAAATAATCCTTTATGCCCTACAGAAATGATTAAAATATTTGACCTTCTACGGCTGAACAGTATGCCAATCTATCATAAAAACTTCTGCGGACAGATGAAAGAGTTTCTGCTGTAACAGAATTTGAGACTTTTCTTATTCTATCTTTTAATTGATCCACATTTTGGGCTCTAGCCTCAGGATGGTCGTAGATGATGCTTTTTAAATGTCCCCAAAAAAAGAAGCTAAAGTTTCACTAATCAGGACGGATTTACCTAGATATGGTAAATATAACCATAACTTATATAGCTTAATAACCAGATTTACATCAGGAAGATTGAGAATAGCGGGAAAGCCATAATTTATATAGCTTAATAACCAGGTTTACATCAGGAAGATTGAGATTAGTGGTAAAAATATGATTCTGTAACACATCGAGGTGTATCTACTATTCAAGTTGCCCTCAGTAAAAAATGGACCTATTATATGATCTCCTAAAATGCCAATCCAGACGTTGAGGACGTTGAGTTCGGTAAACAGCACTTCTGTGTTGGTTTTTCCACGCCCAATACCTCGTAATGGAAGAATTGTGTCTTCCTACTAACGAAACAGAAGATTCATCAGTGAATAAAATGTTTGGTTCTTCATTAGCCTTCGATATTAGAGTTTCACAAAACTCCATTCTTCGAAAATAGTCGTCTGGATAAATCTGTTGCGTTTTCGAATATTTAAAATTTTTGTGTTTTCCATACTTTCATTACAGTAACATTGCTACCATCTAACTCTCTAGCAACGCTTCTACTTGAACGTGTTGAATCTACCTCGATTGTTGCACAAATTTGTGTATCTGGGTATTCTCTTTCCTCAAATTTTTCTGGTAACACTTCTTGAGCACCTCTGCAATTTTTGAAACAATAAATAACAACTCTCAAAAATTATAACAATATTATGAATTGACTGTACGCAAGGAATCGGTCTCCCCTCAAAAAACACAGAAAATAATCTGCACACTTTTGTCCAAAATTACCACCATATAAAACTATTGTATTATTTGAACCTTTTCTGCGGAAGTATAAACAGACATGTTGTTTACAAAAATAAATTAAAAATCTAGGCTGTTTTCGCTTTAAACAACCACTATAATGGAAAGTCGACGGCGCACAGTGTTGCCATTTATAGGGTGTATATATAATTTAACCCTTACCGTACTGTCAACTAAACAAAAATATTAAGGAACCAAGATCTCTTACTTATTGCGCTAACAAAGGCGTGACACATTACCAGTAAAAAAACTATAGCAATTTCTACACAACTCTAATAAATAATACAAGCAAAAAATCAACTGTAGAAACTCTGGAGAGAGCATACAATTAAACGAGTAGAATATTCTCTACAGCTATGGATGCTTATCCATTATATACAGGACAAAAATTGAATGATTGCTTTGATGGGTTTTTAATTGACCAATTTATAACTCTGAGAATGCTTTGCTTGTTTTATTTGTCTATTATCATTTTAATGGCATTCCTTGACTCTCAAGTCGACTCTGGCACAGCAGGTTAAAGTACGAAATCGCGCAACACTGTAGAATGATCCGGCATGTGATTTACATTCTCTGTACGACTCACCGCTGAATACTTCTTGTTAATTTTCTATAGGTGAAGCTTAGTATGTTATTATAGTATTTATAAAGTCAGTTGAAACACCCAAAAACCTGCTTGCCGACAAAAAATAAAAGAATAATATCATATTACCTGACATGGGCGCATCATTTATTTTTATAATCAAATATATAATTAATGTAGAACAGAAAAAGGACAATTTTAATTTATTTAAAGCTGTCGTAAAGTACATAAGTGTATAAAAAAATTTTTAACATGTCATATTAAGCAACAAAAATAATTTATAATTAAATGGCAATAGGCTATATTAACAGTATAATGATTTAATTATACTTCGTAACATAATAAACATTTTTGCTGTACAGCACTGGCATGCATCGGCAGCGTTTCTTATCTGCATCCTTCGCCACCGGCTAGAAGGGGACCTCCAAGTAGCGTGTTAAATATTGGTGATTTTGAATAACATATTAATGTCCAATATTTATTTGATGGGATGTATCTTTCTTCCATCTATTTCCTACGAAGTACGGGGATTGTTCAAATACGTTTGAAACATTGACGCGTGTTATTTATACTTTAACTTGATTACCGGTAAATGTAATACTGAACTGCCCTTATAAATCGAGTCGGAGAGAAATGTTTCAACTGACTTTATAAATACTATACTAGTTTTTGATTAAATGAGAAGCTTTTAAACCAAAAACAATTGTAGTATTTATGGCCTCTCTTGTAAAACTAGAATGGAAGTTAAGTATTTTGATATATTTGCTTAACATTTCGTATATAATTACGATTTATAAAACGTAAAACCTTACCTCACACTTGGGCCGATAACACGGCCTGGTCTCCGTGGGAATCACCAACTCCCTGCAGTAGTCTTCGTTCAAGCGCTCGGTGGAGTCGAACTTCATACAGACGAACTGTCTCCTTTCGATTCCCTCTCCGCACGTCACAGAACAGGAATGATAGTCGTTAAGAGGAGCCCAACGGCCACATGCCTGTTCGTTACATCTTTCTGTATCAGGTGGTCTCATACTTAAATCACAGTCGTGATTGTCGTGAATCCTACCGTCCAAGACGCAGTAGTACGTCAAGTTTTTGTAGCCACCACCGCAAGGTGCTGAACACTGGAAGCAGGATACATTGTAATATTACATCTAACATTGTAATCTACTTTCATCATTAAGATAGGTATCCACTTGATGAAAATATTGAGTATCGACGTAAAAAGCATTTCTCCATATTTATCTTGTGGGTATACATTAAAATATGGTTCTGATACACTTTATGTGTACCTACTTACATGTTTTATATTTTGGGTACAAAATAAAAATGATTTTATTTACTTGATATCTTTATTATACATGTTATTGCACATTGCAATTGCAAATATTTATTATGAATTACCCAAAGATAATATGCAAAAAACAAATATTCCTTTTAACAACGAAATTATATTTAAACTACAAAATATGTCAAAAATGTTGTCATTAAAATCTAACAATCATCTAACAAACAAAACAACACTTTTCACAACATTTTGTGAGTTTCCAATGTTGTGAATTGGGGATGAATAAATGAAATTTTTATAAAAACTCCCGCTTGAGAAGTGAAGGAAGTAGATAATTTGTCAGCGTCTTTGGCACGGATAGTTCGAGCAGAGAAGTATGGCCTATTATTTCCACGAACGGAAATGGTACCAAAGCTTGGTGGAGTTTTTTAATCAGGCCTGAGTTCCAGACCTAATAAAATGCTTCCTGGACATCTAAAAATATGCTGATTGTGTGTCTAGGTATTCATTCAATGTCTAAGATACGAAGGTTGCTGCTTCTATCAATGCAGCATATGCGGAGTGACCAGCTCTGAATCCAAATTGGAAGTTGGAGATGATGTGGAATTCCTCTATGTGTTCTACGAGTCTTTTCTTAAGGATTCTCTTGTAGATCTTGCGTAAATCACTTAATAGAGAAATAGGTCTGAAGGATTCAATACTGGTGAGGAGTTTCCCTGGCTTAGGGATCATAAGTGTAATGGCTATTTTCCAGGAGATTGGAAAATATTCCTGACAAAGACTTACATTGATAATTTTGCGTAACAGCGGGATCTGGAAGTTGTTTGAAGCATTTCCTGCGGATGCAATCGGGTGTCTGTGTCTATTATAGTGTTGTCTCTTAAGTAGTGTGTTCGGCATTTTATCAGCAATTTTTACATCACAAAACATACAATTTTATTTTGCCCGGAAATACCATAAGCTGTTTTGAAGCCAGCTTGTTTGTATAATTTTCTTAGAAAATGCTTACGAAATCTGCAAAAGTCCCTACATACCTTTATCTACTTTTGAACAAGACAATACGGTAGAAAATGATCGCAGTATTTTGCTCAAGTGAATACTTATTTTCACAAATTTTATTTATAATAAAATCAAGTAAAAAATGATATTGTGGATCTGTAAGAATAATACTGTAACTACCAAGAAACTTTATAAATATATTTTTTTTACTTACAGGTGATTTGTCGGCCAAAGTCCAAACGGGACAGTTTTCAGTATTACATATCTGTTCTATAATCTTCTCGCTATTGTTGCAATAAGAATCATCTATAGGTGTGTATCTGTCATCGACACATTTCGCCGTTCTCTTCTGCAAGCCGCCGCCACAAGTTTTGCTGCACTGTAACAGAAAAAGGTGTCGGAAGACGAATATTATATATGTTTAAAGAATACGTGGATCAAAATTGGATGTGATAGGTGGTTACATATGTTCATTAATTGTTTATTGTAAAAGATCAGGTTACTGGACAATAATAGTGTTATTTGTCTGTTAAAATTATTGAAAACACTAAAGAACACCCTAGACTACTAGTCAGGACATGGTTTCTATTAGCCACGAAATTAATTTGTCACAAATCTCAATTGCTTTACCTACTCTTAATCGTTACATTACCATCAGCATGGCGCTGAGTTTTTGCTGCATATACAGAAGATAAAGTTTTCTTCTTAATCCATAGAAGCCTCTAAATCCTCGTCATTTGAAAGAGCACCTAAAATGATTGTTTAGTCGTAAAGATTTTCGTTGTGGGCCTGGGCTAAACGAAATACTTCTAAATCACTTCTACAACAAATTCTACGGAAGCCCCCGTAATGTATATAGATTGAACTCTGCGTCGTTTTTTTTTTTAATCCAAATATTTGTATAAAAACACGGTAAATGAAAATAAAATCAAGAGAAGAATAGCAATTGAAAGTTTTTGAGAGGAAGATTATCAAAGAAATACTGGGACCAAAGAGGGAAAACGAAGAGAATGCAAGACAATGGATGAATCACGAAATACAAGAATGGATGGGCCAAAAGAATATAGTTTGAGCAATAAAAGCACAAAGAATTAGATGGTATAGACAGATAATGAGAAGAGAGAAGAGTAATCCGGTAAGAGTTATAAAGAAATGGACACCACCAGGTAAAAGAACCAGAGACAGACCTAAACTGAGATGGAGACAACAAGTGGAAGAAGACCTAACGAGTATGAAAATTAGAAATTTAGAAAGGACAATTACAGAGAGAGAAGAATGAAGAAAAAGTAAAAAACAGCAAATCAATCGGTATAATTGTTTAAAATATGTTCGATACAAATCAGTTCATTATAAGCGCCATATGCACATTAATGTCATACTATCGTGAACGCCTAAGTTTAATGTAATGACGTACAGTAACCTGATCAACTCATTGGTATTGTGTTCCTTACGGCGTTTTTAGAAATGACTCTTTGATGTGATATATTGAAGTTAAGAATTTTTTCGTTGTAGTGAAAGATAGACTTAGAAGTGAAACAATTTGAATCCGAATTCAAATTGCCAAATTAAGAATCCATCTTTTTCATATAAAAACAGATATTGATAAAGTGTAAAGATAATTCCTTTGCCTCAAATTTCCTTCATACCTATCTGTCACTACAATATTTTTCATGTTTAGTGTAGGTCTCGATAACACCAATATTTAAACTAGTGAAACTACTTTAATAAGATTATGATATACATAAGAAACCGACCAAGAAACTATTTTTCTGAAAGAAAAGTCCTAGACAGTTAAATCCAATATCGAATATACAGATAAATTTTTTGAAAATTGGTAGTATCTGCGTTAAAACATACATCGAACAAAAGCAATGACACAATAAAATGAATACGATAAATGGTACTGAAATATTTACAAATATATAGCCTAATTAATAAGTAAACGGTGCGTAGGTTTAGCGTAGGAAAAAAATCGATCTGTATAAAATTAAAATTTGTGAACGCCTCTTACCAATAATCACGTAACTTACATCATCTGTCAAAATAAAAATTCCTCAAATGGACAAAAATTTGATTTTAGTCATTTTTACATACACTACATCTTATTTATATAACGATGCTCGTCATCGGCGTCATAGCCTGTGACGTCATATGATACCAACACGAAATATTTGGGGTTTAGGTGTGTTCTTTTTAGAATCACTTTACCGAGTACACTGGCATTACAGCCACTAGACATATTTTATTATATACGCGTTGAAATAATATTTAAAAATTTCTATTAATGTTAACAAGAAATACACACAATAATATGTTTCATTTAATTTGTATAAATCCATTATAAAGAGTTTTTATCAAGAACATTTGTTCGGAACACACTGTAACTGTAATCGAACGAAGGTAAAATTTTGGCATAAATTGGTAACACTTATTTGACAGTTGCGGTGTTGACACTTTTTGTACTTTATTATTTTAAATTTTAAAGTGAATACCTCTTGTTTTATATTTTTACCTATTTAATAAAATCTGTTCTTTTTATAACAATATTAGTGTGTTTTATTTTAAAAATGTCACGTAAGAATTTAAATAGTCATTGTAAAGAGATGGTAATACTTTTGCAATAATTATGTGACCTATTTGATTTAAAATGGAGTCATGATTTTTTTATACTTTGGCAACTATGTCAACTTCGATCTCTGACGTAGATAATGACGTAAGTCGTTATCTAAATTAGATGAAGTATAAATAAAAATCAGTAAGGATGTATTGAAAACCGCAAGAAATTGATGTTTACAAAATTGGCAATTTTTTAGCTGAAAATCAATTTCTATTTTGGCAGACGTTATTCTGTCATAGCTACACGTCAAAAAGTGTAAAAACATAAATATTAAACTAATCGAAATTTTTTGAAGCCTTTGCCGCCATTTGCATTGAGAATAGAAGGTTTATATATTAATTTGTTTGTTTACTTGTCTTATTTATTTGTCCTAGTTTGATGCGTTTATAAAAATTAAATATAATATATTTTGCTACTTTGTTAATTTTTTATTTAATAGAATAAAAGGAAGTACAATAATCCGTACGTTAAAATACGATAGTTTTAACAACGGCGCACAATTCTCTGATTGCGATGACTTGACAACGCTGACTTTTTCGATGCAAACGGCGGACTCGGCTTCACTTAATCTGTACCTTTTAGATAGAAGTTGTTTATATATTGACTGATCATTCTTCCACGCTAAACTTATGCAACTCCAAGTCGGATAGTGCCAATCTTTTTAAATAATCTGTTAACCGAACCATATATCTACTAGTAAGGGGTACAACAACAACTAACAGACTGATTTAAGAAACACCAAAATGTCTATTTAATGCTGATTATATTTAAGGATGTTAAGATAGATCAAAAATATTTATGTCGACAAAGTAAAAACTATTGATGTGCCAAAAGTGTTTTATTTTTCTACACGCAAGCAACTTCCCTAAATATTAAGAAGAAAGGAGTGATTTTAAAATTTCGCAACAACTCTTCTTGTTATACCCATTACAGTACCTGCCAAACTTCTGGCTCATTTTTCGTTTAAACATGCTCAAATGTTTATCTTCTTTGTAACGGTGTAGTAGTTTAAAAGTGTATAAAAGAAAACGACAGACAAGAAAGAAGAAGACAGACGACTAATAAGTTCCAGATGACAGACAAGAAGAAAAATTGACAAATGCAAAGTAGCAGAAGACATCCCAAACGAAGACGATTGGACTGTTTAAGAAGACTTTTTTCGTTTTTATAGTTAGGGAGTCTGAAATCTTCAAAAGACATATCAGTCCAGGACACCGCCTGACTGACCTTAGCGCAGGATTTGGTTCTTCGTAGTGTGGCCGATAGTTTCCGAGATACTTTAAAACGCGCCCTCGATGCCGAGACTATGTCGAACGCCTACCTGCTAAAACAGACCCTCCTCTGTCATCCAACGCGTCGGAAACTGAATGATCGCTGTAGCATCATCACTTACGAAGCACTACCTTCATTTTTCCACAGACTGTCAGCAAGGAGGACTATTCCCTATTTCCACTTTTTTTGGTCCCAAAAACTGGCTACTCTTTTTTGAGACCCTACCCCGTTTCTGGTAGCGCGTGGAAGACCCTAATCTCTCCTAGAAGTTAGTCTAACTCAGTTTTTCGCCTCTTATCAAAACGTATTCTCTCTACCTTCCACTTAGGTCGCCATTAATACAGTGGCTTACAAAGCTATTTTACCACACTCTACCGCCCCAATATCTGCTTGCTTCTTCATGAAAATATTTTTATTTTTCATTATAATTCTAGGTCATAACCCTTTATACTTGGATTTTGCCATAACTTTTATTCAACGTGAAAAACAGAGCAAATCACAATAACAAGTCATGAAATTCAACAGGCACCAACATAGTAAGTACCACATAAAAAGAACCCCATGCAGTAGTTATCAATTTATAATCTAAGGATATCCAGCAAGGATTACTGAGAACCTCTGTTAAAGGTAAGTAACCCCCACAGAGAATAAGCAATACATAATTTATTTTATTTATCTATAATTAAGATTTTTTATTCTAAACTTTGTACAGCATGGACAAGTGCTTGTTTGCTTTTTTTCATATAAGTTCATCTCGTTAAACATTAATTATCATTTAAATTTCTCCCGTCTGATTTGACCTGATAGCGGTTTTTTACTGTAATCAAACAGCTAACATTAGAATTAAAGGTCAGGTATCCGCAGAAATACCTTTTATGATATGAGATGTACACGGCTGTGTGCCCTCTCCACTCTTATTTAATTTATATGCAGACAATGTTTTCGCAGAAGCTGAAAAAGATAGAACAGAAGGTATAATTGCAAACAGAGAAGTCATCAATAATTAAGATATGGCTGCAAGAATGGCAAAAACTTTTTTGGAATGCTTTAATTGCATTATGGATGACGAACTATTGCGTATAATTGTACAACAGACAAACCAATATTGCTCTGAAGCTATTTTCGTGTGGCATTGTAAATTAATTACTAATAAACTGGGAATAAGCCACAATTAAAGATAAAAATACGTTTATTGACGTTTCAATTTCCACTTCGGAAATCGTTCTCAAAATACAAACAGTAAATTAAACAAATTTTGTTTTTTTGTTACATAGTGAAAAATTCTTCTAATAATTTAATTTTATCTGACTCATTTATATTGACAATTCAGACATACATTATTCATTTTAAAGTAGACGACTTTAAAATGATATTGCCAATATTGTTGAGTTGCGCTCATGGGACGACTTTACTTATAAGATAGTTCATTCGATTACATGAAATCAACTTTAACTTGAGAATATCCGTCAGAAAAAATCATAGCATGTAATTCGTCTTTAAAAAGACAAACACATGACATGATGACAGTAAAATTCTCCTGTTAGTGATTCCATAGTAAATTATGAGGGAAAACCAGGAAAAAAACCTCATAATACTATCCGGACATTGTAAGTATTTGTTCGTGAATTTAGTTTACCTTCAACAAACATCAAAATTCTGATTTTATATGTTACGTCATTTAAAAAACATAAATGATGTATCCTCTATATGTTACTGTAGTACCAGTATTACTGGTATTTTCTTATTAATAACTTCCTCTTTCAATATTGGTAACCAGATCCTACTACATTTTGCCGAGGAATTTGCGACACAATTGGCCTCATTTAGCATAATTAGAGCCGCTTCTTTGATTTTTCTTTTTTTACCATCCGTTTCTTTTAGGACTACATTTGAATTATTCCATTGAACCCTATGTTCATTATCCCATGCGTGTTTACAGATTTGAGATCTATCAAATTCTCTATTTTTAATATAAGATTGATGTTCACTTATTCTAATATTTAATGGCCTTGATGATTCACCTAAATAAAACTGATCGCATTTACAAGGTATTTTATAAATGCACTTCTTTGTCCTTTCTTGTTCATTGTTAGGTTTGGCTTTGGACAAAATAGATCTCAACGTGTTTGTTGTTTTGAATGTTGAATTTATTTCCTATCCTTTTAAGTTTTTCTGATAATCCTTTTATGTACGGTATTGTTATTTTCCTCAAATTATTCCTTGTGTATGCTGTAGGATCTCGTTTTAAGTTGTTCTGTTCTATTCGATCGATTGTTGAAAATTCCTTATTTATAAACGATAAAGGATAATCATTTTTTAATAAAACAGATGTTAACAAATGTTTCTCCTCCAAGAACGAATTTTCGTTAGAACAAGTAATTTTGGCTCTATCGTATAAGGATTTAATTATTCCCTTTTTTACATTAATATTGTGATTTGATTTGAAATTTAAATATCTATTGGTGTGTGTTGGTTTTCTATACACCTGAGTCTCATATCCAGTATCGTTCTTAGAGATTAAAACATCCAGGAAAGGTAGCGTGTTATTATATTCCTTTTCCATGGTAAATGTTATTGTCTCCTTTTTATCGTTCATATCATTTAGGAATGTGTCCAACAACTCTGATCCATGAGGCCATATTGAGAATACGTCATCTACATACCTCCACCATACTGTGGGTTTGAAATTTTGTTTAGAAATGATATTTGTTTCAAAATCTTCCATAAATATTTATTTTTAATTTTATTTTAATAATTTTTATTAATATGTTTTTAATTTATTTTTATCTTTAATTGTGGCTTATTCCCAGTTTAATAGTAATTAGACAAACCAATATATTGAAAGTGTTAAATCGCTCCTCAAACCCAATAGGGATGCCAAGCCTATAGACATTGTTGAACTGAAAGCATCTATAGGTTTCATACTTTGCTGTTGTTTACAGAAGTAACAGATAGAGTGGAGATTTGACGTGGATGGTATTGAAAAATTCCGACTGGTCATGACTATCAAAAGATTCAAGTTCATTATGCATTGTATGCGATTTTATGATCGCACTACCAGAAATAAAAAAAAAACTACAAAATTGCAGCAATTCGTGACATTTCTACAATATTAGTGAACAATTTACTGAAAATCAAGGCACTTGTGGATTCCCAGCCTTACTATCTATATAGTTTGGAATTATATGTAGGATTACAATCTGGAGGCCCATTTCGATTGAGCAATTCACCGTCGGATGTTGTTATGCGACTTTGCGAATCTATTTATCAGATAGGACAAAATGTTACTGCCGATGACTGCTTTACCAGTATATTCCATTAGAACAAGGAGAACAGAAAATAGAAAATAAACTTGTCGAAAAACGCAAGAGATGTCATACATGCTATGGACAAAGACGTTTGACTCAGTATAACTGCAGAAACTGTAAAAAACCCATTTGTATGATTGACATAGACAGTTTTTGCAATACTGCTGTCACATATTTACAGAAATACCACAAGATGACATAAATGAGGAATGGGTATAATACAGAATTTTATCGTCAGATTTTAGAAAAAGTTAGTTAGTTACCTTTTGCGTTAATGATTTGTATTCGAGTATATTTTTAATAAGTTGTTATTTACAATAAGAGGCGTAAACAGCCGCGTAATCAATTTGATACACCGCGCTCATTTGTTTTGGTTTGAAGACCGCGTTCGACGGAAGGCTAAACTCTGAATATTAGCCTACCTCAAAAAACCATTATCTAGGCTATGGCCGGTCTTTTGTCATCTTAGGGCCAAAACCGAGAAATTAAAAAAAAATTCTATTTCTCGGCAGTCTACTTTCGTTCTTCAAACTGTTCGTAACATTCCATCCACTGAGCGACAGTAGCTTACTTAATTTTTTACTATGGGAATCAATTGGGTTAATCACCTGATCGAATTAATAATACATGTGAAGAACTACTCTCGATCGTTGATTAGTAATAAAAGATGTACCAAAGCAATTTGTACAGTACTTATAATTTATAAATAGTCTCAGGGGTCTACTCTATTACATGTTGATGGGAGACAAGAAGATATACTGTGTTGGAAAGTAAGTTGGAAACTTGTTGCAACTTATGTATATTTAGTAAATCGTATATTAGTAGATGTTGCGCGTGTTAAACGGCGGGATATTTGATCTGTCTGTATGCAGCATATACCGTTAATTGTTTCTAATCGCTCAGCAAATAAAAATAACGTAATTGTGCCCATTTAATTAAATCCAGATAATTTGTTTTGTACATTAAAAATAGGATGGATGAGCAGGTAATTTAGCAGATACTTTAAGTATACTAAATTAGTACTTACTTCTGACCACTGCGAGTAGTGCCATCTCGTAGAATTGCAAATAGTATTGCAGTTTTCCATCGCTGGAGGGCTTCCCAATTTCGTGCAATGTCTGTCGTTGACAGATTCACTATAACCTGATTTTTTCTTGTAGATTTTCATACAATTGTAGTAAATATGGCGGATTCTACAAAAGAAGTATTCATCATAGTATATTCATTAGTATATTCAACATAGATGATTTAAATGGGAGTAATGTGCTAGATACCTATGTTTGCTTAACAGGATGTAAAATCAAAGTGGATACTCCAAGTCGAATGTTTAAAAAAACTTATTTAATAAAATCTATCAGATGTTTGTTAGTTATTTTTAGTAGGGAAAATCGACAGGTTAAACAATTTCATCAAAAATAATACAAAAAATATTAGTTACCAGTTATTTAAAGTTGACAGGTCATAGTGTTTTGTTACAATGGACAAATTTTAATATCAGGTAGTTTTTTTTTTCAATTATAATATATTGCTTGACCATGTAGTAATTGACTAGTTTCAAGAAAAATAGAGACATTGACAGCAGATAAGCGAAACAATTCTCAGAACATGGAAGAATAAGACCAAAGACAATATACTGAAAAAAACTTAATATAATAGCCACACCTACACTGTTTTAGAATCCAAGCTAGCGAAATAAGATTTCACGGAAGAATGAAACGCATAAAAAGACTTAATACACAAAAAAATAAAGATGTTAAGACAATACCTGAATATCTATTTGGAGAGAAGTTATATGCCGGAAGAAACAAAGAAATGTATTGGAATTACGAAAAAGTTAAACTTTTTACTTCTAGAAGGCGTGACGCAACTAATCGTTGAAGGGTTATTAAAGGTGTATCAGTATTCTTCATCTTCATGTAGAGGGCGTCCGAAAAGTACAAACACATTCGAAAGCCTCTTTCTCAGTAATATTTTTAGCGTTTTAGAGAGGATAAAAAGCATTTTATTTATTGTTTCACCAATATGTGAAATTTTCCAGCTAAATGTTTCCACATGGGGTAGACTTTAGTTAGTTTTTTCTTCATATTTATGATTTTCCTTGTTTTTTTTTTGTAGCTATTAAAGCGTAAACAAGGAACTTCTTCTTTTTTAATGCGATACGCTATGCAGTGTCTCGGAGATCATCCTGGTTGATTGGCGCTCTTTTTTTTGACGGCCATGTGAATAATGGTACTATATCTGGATTTTACTATGGATGATGAACCCGTTACTATACCTGGTAACGGCTTCTCCTATCTACAATTATCTAAATAATAATGTTTCTGTGGGGCGGATAGGCAGAGGAGCACCAACTGTATGGCCACTGCCATCACCGGAATTTTTAAGAATTGATTTGTTCATATGGGGCTATATAAAAAAAAAACCTTGTATACCAGATATACCAGAAGCATCCAACAACACCAGATGATACAAAAAAGAGAATCAGAGAAGCTTTTACTAATATTGTCAAATATTAAGGAATGTGACTAGCTCATTTAAATATCGATCATAAACTTGCATAGACGTTGGAGGTGGACATTTTGAACATTTACTTTAGACTTATTTCCTTAATATCATATTAATTGTTACAGTAATTGCATATATATATATATATATATATATATATATATATATATATATATATATACATTTTAATTGCCGTATTGCCAGATTCTAGTAAGAGCCTAAGAAGGTATCCATTGGTTTCTGAGTGCAGGCAACGGTGGGGGAAATCTTTTTTGGACCTTTACGTCACGGAACAAGACACCCTGGTATCTTTCAGCCGAGTGGGATACTAAGCCAGAAGACGCCAGGGTAGTGCCGAATTAACCGTGTTCCGGCTAAAACCTTAACCACGTTCTAGAGAGTTTGTCTTGCCACTCAATAAACAACTAAAATAATCGTAAATCAGAAAATGTTTAGACGTTTCATAAACTAACAAACAATATTAACTATAAATTTTTAGATCCCTGACTTAATTTCTTCCTTTGTCCTCCTGTTCCTTTTTCTTCATCACCCCAGAAATCAGACAGTGTACATCTCTCCATTCTTTCTCTCCTCTCAACATTATGTTTATAATATTTCTTTAATCCAGCCCGAAACCCATTCGTCTCTCGAAATCTCCCTCGCCCAAAAATGTGGGCGGGAGCATCCGGTACCGCACAAACAGTACAGTCTGCCGAGGCAGATTTGCCGATTCTATTTTGTGAAGGTGCCAAAACTACCATGCCCGGTCAGAAACTCCGTCAGGAAGTAGTCTAGTTTCCTAAACTTACATTCCAACCACGGTCTCAAATCAGGAATAAGCTCCTTCGTCCACCTTGCCTTTCCACTATCATTCGCCCATTCTCTCTGCCACTCTATTATCGTTCTTTCTCTTTCATTTGCATGTATATTTACATCCATCTTCCTCGCATACATCCTCGTCCGCTCTTTACACAACAAAACGATCGGTATCACCGTTCCAATGACATATAGAGCCTCATTCGAGACTGTCCTATATGCACTAGACACCCTGAGGAGCATTCGCCTTTGCGAAGTCTCCATCAGCTTAGCGTATTTTGCAGTGTTTAGTACATTACACCATACAGGGGCAACGTAAGTTACTACCGACTGGAAAACTCCATTTAGCACCTTTCTTTTGGTGCTTCCTGGGCCTCCAATGTTTGGCATCAACCGTATTAACGCTTCCAAATTTCGGTTTGCCTTCTCTACTGTCTTTTGGATGTGTACTCCGAACTGGCTATTCTGACCTTCGAGGCAGCTGCTCTGAACAATTGCCTTGAGCTGCAATTAAACCACTCTCTGAGGTTCTTCAACCAGGAAACGCGTCTTCTTCCTACGCTTCTCCTACCCTCTATTTTTCCTTGAATTATGATTCTCAAGATATTGAATCTTTCGCCTGTCATTACATGTTCGAGATATTGCAATAGGGAAAATTCGGTAAATTACCTAGACTGTAGTGTGAAATTCCATATTGTAATAACCTGGATTTTAAGAGGAATCTAAATATAAAATAAGTTTGGCCTATTTAAAAAATTGTATGTGCTTTATCACGGAGTTATTAATCACTGTAGAATTCGGCATATTTTCCAAGCCTGAAGAATATCATTGCCTACTGATTTTTTCTTAATATCTTTTTTGGGCATTCTTTACCATAATGGCATTGTCGCACTAATAACTCGCCCTTTATATTTTTTACATAAATATTGAATAAACGTGGGTAGAGCATCCAATATCTTTAGTTCCAAAATAATTCTTGTATGATTCTTACGTTTTTGACATATAGTCTAAAAGGACATTTATTATTATTGTAACATTTTTTTTAGATCAACCCACAGCTCAATAACGATGAATTAAAATACGAGTTTTTACACAATCCACCCTACTCGCCAGACTTAGTTCCCATTGACTTATGTTTGTAATGCCACCTCATAAAATTCGTGTTTATGGTAACAATTTTCATCAACGAAGAGGTAAACGCAGTCGTGGAAACATATTTTATTAGTTTTCTGAATTTTAACTTATCAGAAATGGAATTAATTAAAGAAAATTACAAATTACTGGGATAAGCCCACTGAAATTTTAGGAAATTATATTAAATCATTTAATTTTAACTATAAAGTCGTGTTCAACTTATCGAACGACAAAACGAACTTAACAATTTACTAATTTAGAAAAAAATGCATGAGTTAATGGCTAAAACTTACCCCTTTCCACACTGAGGCGAACAAGCACTCTTGGAAGCAATATTCCAACTCAGCTGGCAATGAGTGTTGCATTCCTTCGTTTGTATTTGACTGTCGTCCATATTGTCACAAAAAGTTTTAGGAACTTCAGCTTGAGTCGTGAGATCGATACATATTGGTATCCTGTACTGCTTTCCTTCGCAGATGGAGTCGCATTTGGTCCATACTTGGTTTTGGGTCAGCTGCCATCCATAACTAGAAAGTATGGGTTAGTATTTTGTTGATAATGTAGTTGAGGAATGGAGGTTGGTGAGAAGTGTGGGGGTGCGAAGTGGGAGATGGCGATGGATATGTGTAATGAATTTTTATAAATCGGGAGAAACATAACCTTATTCTACTATAACTAATTATATTTTTGAGGGTATTTTCTCCATTAAATGTAAATAGGCATTGTACCGACTGCTACCAGAAAATTATGAAACTGAGCGAAATATTGGTCAAATATTTAAGTTGTTTTCTTCAATGAGTACACATGATGATGGTTTAACATAAATGTTTAATAGCCTTTACCTAGGACATGAGCGTGGAAATTTACGCCTACTTTAGAGACTATCGCAGAGCTTTTGACTGCGTCCAACACCAGACACTAGAAAGAACACCCAAAGACAGGGATGCATATTATTTCCATTCCCTTTTAATATATTTCTAAAAACATCTTCAATCTCTTAAACATACTTATTAGACGACGGAGCTGACTTTCAGTATTGTTTCGAATAATAAAAGATTAACATTGAATAATAAAGAAATGGAGAATGGTCATATAATTAATACGTATTTTTATATGTGTACGTAAAAGAAATAGAAAGAAATTCAAGAATTAAATCAGTTATACCCTCAAACATAAAATGCAATAAAATAAGGTTACACACGCTATTAACAAAATGTACACTACTTTTTCAAACAATTTTTTACAAAATTCGAAAATTATGTTACGCTTAAAGCATACATAGCTTACGGAATATCATAATTTTCTCTTTGTTTCAAATCGTAAAATGATCGCTACAGTGTCCTTAAAGATAGTATATAAATAGGTAAAATCCTTATATTCTACATGAAAGTTTTCTGGCCTTTTCGACATTTAGTAAACGATTTGTGAATATGTTATAATAACAATCTGATTACCCATTTTAACGACATTTCATTGGTAAAATATTCCAATATTCACTTCATTCAAGTACATCTTTGTAATGATACGAAGATTTTTGTCATCGATTACATATATTTTTTAGTAGCTCCATCAATTTTATATCCCTAACAAAGGATTTTTTTATTTGTTTTCTCCTCATCATCATCAAAATCATTGTGACTTTTCCCTGTGTGGGTCCTAGCTTCGTCAAAAATTTCTCTTCAGTCTTTCCTATCAATCACCTTCTTCTGGGTATTCCTCTTTTTACTGACCAATGGTTCTTTTAAGGAACGTTTTTCTAGCTGCGTCCTTTTTTCCATCCGCATTACATGTCCTACCTACCTCAGAATACTATATTAATATATTATACGATACCTGGTATATTTTATAAAGTTCGAAGGTATATCGTCTTCTCCATACTCCATTGTCATTCACTGCTCTATAGATCCGCCTTAGTACTTTTCTATCTAACATACTAACATGTTTTCATTACTTTTTGTTTGAGTTCAGGTCTCTTAACCATATGTTAGGACTGAGCAGATTATTGTTTTGTAGATTTGAATAACTTCATATTTCTCGATATAATTGAGGATTTAAGAAGGAAGTTGATCCCAAAATAGAATCTGTTGTCGGTGCAAATTCTGCGGATTATCTCTGCGATAGTATTATTTTCAGTGTTAACGAGTGGTTTCAGCTAAGTATACAAATTCGTTCACTGCTTCTTGTTTTCTATAACAAGTGGCCGTACTATTTGTGGTTGCGTGCTTATTTTCATGTACTCTCACGCCCTCCCTGGCGCATCCCCTTATTTGTTTTAAAAGTTTCAGACAGTTCTCCCTGGATTCGTACTCTACATTAAATTTTTTTAAGAGTTTCTATGATCCTAAAAGGATGAATTGGGATGGTTCAGCTGGTAGATTATCTATTCAGGGTGATTTGTTGTTGGCTAGTTTTTTAACTGTGTCTTTGACTTGAATCATTGGTAGTTCTTTTTTCCTCTCATCTGTTCGGCTTACCTCATCTCTTTCGACTTCAGAGATTTTCTTGTTTTCCCTCTATATTAAGTGACCGGTTGAAGTATTCCACCCATCGATTCAATACATCTTTTCTTGTTATTAATAGATCATCGATCTGGTCTTTTGCATTGGTTTGTAGTTGCTTTGAATTTTTTTCTGTTGATATTACCTTTCTTATAGAATACTCTGAATTCCTTCTCTCTGTTTAGGTTTTCTTCTTTATCTTCCTTTATTCTTGTCCAGTAGGAGTCTATATCTTTATGGCCTTCTTCATTTACATCTTGATTGTTGTTAATTATGTTTTCCGAGTACCGTTCTTCAATTGTTGCATCTCTCAGCTTTGCACATTTCATTTCTTTCTTTCCACTTTATTTTCTTTGCTGACGTTTGAAATTCTAGCCCTTACTATTGATATCACTAGGCAATGATCTGAGTCTATGTTTTTGCCTCTATAACCACTACAGTTTATTATGTGAAGAAGTGATCAATCTGCTCGATGTTTTTCCTCAGAAGAGGTCCAGGTTACATTGTGTATATTCTTGTGTTTAAAATGGGTGCTAGCGACTATCATCTTTAGAGCTGCTATCAGTCGAAATCCATTATCGCTACTGACGTTGTTTAGGCTATGCCTTCCTATAATGGGGATGAAACATCGCTCTTGTCCTGTTCTTACATTTATGTCACCTAACACAAAATTAGTGTGATTTCTGGGATATTTTCTGTAGGCTTGTTATAAGTCTTTGGAGAGCTGTTCTTTTATTTTTTTCTGGTTTACCATCATTCGGGACATGTGCATTGATCAAACTGTAATTGAATAACTTCCGTTTTAATTATTTTTTCCTTAGTTTTTTTGTAATGTTTTTGTAATAATTTGTATTAATATTCTATTCTTGTAAATTCTTCTATAATTTTTTCCATCTCTAAATTGAAGAGAAGTGGACTAGCTCTCTTCCCGGCGGTTTCCAGGGTTGATATCTGCTTCCGATGTTAGTTCATTCTCAACTTTAATTTTCGTTTTGTTGTTAGTGTTTATATTTTTAATTGTCTTCGTCATTATATTGGACTGGCTTTTTTCGTTTAGTAGCCTTGATTTAATGTTGATTTGACATATACAAAGCACATAAAAACACTTTAATGACATCTGCACTTTTTTAACAGTGCAAAAAAAAAACGAAAATTCACTGTCTCCAACATTTTACGGCTGATTTTATTTTGAATATTAGAAAACTCAAATGAATACCTATATAAATTAATTACATATTTGTATAACTAACTTTCGGACATTACTGTGCGCTTTTTATCTAATTTCTTTAAATGTTCGAATGAAACAAAATGAAGTAATGAATATAAAAAGCTAGATACCCCAAATCTTCAATGATATGAATGAAAGATGATACTCAAATGATTTTCCAGGATTCCACCTTACAGCAAAATATAAAGATCAAAAACCTAAAATTTCTCTGAACAGAACCTAGCTTTTTAGACGTCATTGTTTAAAAATTACTTTTCGGTTTGTTATCGTTGTTAGATTTAGTTTTGGGGGTTATAAATAATTCCATTAAACAAAGAAGCATGCTAGATCTTATGTGATTTTTAAATAGGATAAACAAAGACTATTATAGGACTAATATTACATGTTCCTGCGCATAACTATCCGTCGCATATACTTACCATAAAGGCAATCAAGTAACTGCAAGTAAACTTGATAAAATAACTTGTTTTATACTACATTACATTATAAATCCTGCTAGCATATATAGATGGCGCTATTGATAACATATCCATATTAGTTAGAATGTATAGAAATGTTTGATGAGAAAAACACGGCTTGTTTACTGTTCTTCGGACTTAATCGGAAACAATGGTTGAAGAGATGGTAGTAATACATTTTATTGACGTTCTGGTTATACGGGAAAATATATAAATGCCCCCAAAGATGCTAGATTTTGACGTGTCGATTTCCAAACCGGAAATATTTTGATGGATGACGTATGACAGTTAACGTATGGCATTTGACAATTGGTGTTTAAACGTTTTGTCGAGACAAATGAAATTGTTTTACCTTGCGGTACATTAAAGAATTTGGGTTTTTCCACCGTCGCCAAAATTTTCCCAGACTTAACTCACACAAACTCTGTAAACGATTTCAGCATTGGAAACCGAACCGTCAGAAAGCGTCATTGTAGTTTTTAAATATATGTGCCAAAGCAAATCTTCAAGTTTGGGAGTTATAGCATTTCCTCTGTAAATCTCTCTTCGGGAGAGTCCTATCTTACACTTTTCTTAAGGTTTGGTTTTTGCTAAGATTTCCGGAAATCGACTGCATTGTAGCTGTCCCGAAATGCGGGAGATATGTCTAGGATGTATTCTTGAGTTTTGTCTATTACGTTTCGGAATAACTGTTGTACGGAATTCCTTTCTAAAACTTTCGAACGGCGAATATGTTGGTCAATGGCGAATATGGTGGTCAGTCTATTTAGTTAGTTGTAAATTATCAACAACTAAAAGTAAATGAGATATAATTTACTGCTTTAGGCATGTCAGAGACAACTGAGTGACATATGTTATGTAAAAAACTCATTGTGAGAAGGCTTGAAACAATATGGTTGTAGTATATGTTAAATACTGATAAAAAAACGATCATTAACTTGATTTAATAAAGAATGGATTTTCTTGCAAGGTGTGTACTATTTTATTAAACATATTAATATAAATAATAATAACGATAATAAATATGAATAAATGATAATAAGTACGAATTTAAAAATGATAATAAGTATGAATGTAAGTACACAAAAACTATTTTTAAGCAAAAATCACATAAGATTTTTATTTTATACCTAGGTACATATAGTCACACGGTCATCTAGATTACATTTTAAGTGACCTTTGTGTTTTATTAAATTTTCTTTTGCCTAATGGAATGTTACATCTAAAAACATACAGTCTCGTTTTGATTACTCTACGACAAATTACTTACGACTAATACATAGCCTATTTAACTAAAATGTAAATGATGGTTTTAAAATGAGAGTCTATTTTTAAAAAGTAAAAAGTTCTTCAAAAGTTAAAAAACATCGAAATTTTCTTAAAAATATCAAAAATACTGCTTATTAAAAGGCTCCACAAATAATACATAAAAGTTTAGTGTATTGTACGGGTGCAAGCACATAACCATCGAATAGGGTTGAGTCGACAGACAGAATGAGTGTGTCTCTCATTTTTGTTGAAAAATGTTATATTTTTTCACCAATGGGACCCCCATTTCGTAATTATATTTTTTAAATTTTGATCATAGTTCTGAAGACCCCTTTGTTGAAGGACTAATACGAAAGCGCTCAGCTAGGAATTAAATATTTTACACAATTTTACAATATTTTTCTTTTCAATTTATTCATTTACAACTTTTCCCACGTTTATTTATGTTTTTATTATGTGTTCACTTTTTGCTGATAGACGAAAAAGCGTAAATTTACCGTTTTTGATATTAATTTCTTAATAACTAATTAAGTCCAAAAATCGACTAGAGGAAACATATAGGTTTTTGTTACAGAGGTCCATACTACTCAATACAACTGTCGTTTGCTGGCCGGTTCAGTGTCACAAAAAGGGTACTTTTTTGCTCTTTTCTTAGACCTAATTGGCGAGTTGTTCACGGTCTTCAGTCAATCGGCATATGCTTGTAACTGTATATTCCTATTTCCATCGCTCTCCAGGGTATTCGGAGCATTATTCTATGCGACAACATCTAAAATGCCTCTAGACGATTGATCGTATCAGCTTTCAGGTTTAGGTGCCATGTAACAATACTGACTAAATATTTGTTCATTTTTGACGTAATTTTAGATTTAAGCTGTGATTTTATTTTTAGAAAGGTTGTGCGAGCTGTTTCAACTCTGCATTTGATCTCTTTCTCATTTGAACTTTTTGTAGAAGAATGATCACCTCATATGAGTTTATTTTTACCTGTTATGTTAACTTTAATAAGTAAAAGTTTTTATACCTGTAGCGCCTTTACAAAAAAGGAAAAGATTTTTAAATGTGGAGCTGTATTTTGTCTATATAGTCCAGACGGGATCTGTATAAAAGCAGATCATAATGGACATTTTGCATGGAATTTATTTTTTTCTACGTGGGAGCGCCCACCAAACTGGCGTGGCAAGTGGCAAGTAGCAAGTAGCACGCGTCTAGCATGTTACTTCAAATGTAACCAATGCAAACGAATGATTAGAATGAATGACGTCACTGTCATTTTGGTGTGCGCTGAATCATTCGTTTTCATTGGTTACATTTGAAGTAACTCTCCCTTAGATATATCAAGATGTCGTATCAATAATCACGATATACGCAATCGTAAACCTTGTGCTTAATTTTTATTTAACAAAATCTGAAAAAATTCGAAAATTTTTGCTTTTTGCTCTCATATTTTCGCCTATAACTTTATATATTGCTTCTACGAGAAAAATTATACAAGGTAGAAGTTTCGCTTTTCAATTCTACATAATATTTGACTAGCTACAAATTAAAAATTTAATGTTAAGTATAGAAAAACTTTATAATACGACTGAAACGTGTGCTAAATTTCCTTACAATCGGTTTAGAAAAAATTCACTTCATGATGTAATTTTCAAGTTCAGAAAAAAAATATTTATTGCAAATTTCTCGTTTAGCAACTACAATAGGTTTAAAAATGTTATATTGGAAATAGTTGTCGTCTTTCAAAAGTCTATAAGTGTAAAAATTTTTTAATTGATATCTGTCAAATTCGACAAACTATTTTATTTATTTATAAGCCAAAAAATTGTTAATAGTTTTAAAAATTAAAAGATTGAGCTTTTCTTTAGATGAAAAAAAATTCGACTGTTTAAAGTGCTTATTTTAAGACCAGCAATTTTTGCAAATTTTTAATTTTTTTGCGAACTTCGGATTGCAAAATTTAGGAAATTTGGCACTCGTTCTAGTCGTATTATAAGGTTTTTTAGGCGGAATATAAGAGTTGTAAGTTATGCTTAAGAAGTCAAAAAAATTTAAAGAAAAACTCAATGTTTTGCACTTTTTTTTTAATTACTGCTATTTCCAATTCAATAAAAATTATATTTTCAATTTCTAGCTAGTTAAATACAGTAAAACCTCGATATAACGGACTATTTAGGAAGATGTTAAAGCCGAAAGTCCATTATATAAAAATATTATGTTTAAAACAAATCAAAAAACTTTTTTTTCTTCATAATATGTATGTACACTGTATTTAGATATACATACATAAAAATTACAAAATATCAACGAAATTCTATTTAATTGTCAGACATTCGTCGTGAAGTGACGTTAGTTGCTGTTGATATCGCCGCGCTGAAAGCAATCCTATTTCGTTTGCACTTTCGATGATTGCTGTTTTCAACTGTTATGATAAACTCTTTAAAATTACGAAAATGCGTAGAATACAGTTGACCTTCGATGTCTAATGAATAATCAATAAATGTTATTAGATCTTTGAGATGTGGTCTTAACTCTGATAACTTCATTTTTGGCAATGTTGTTTCGTCGTCTTCTTCGCTATCTTCACTTCCATCCTCATTTTCTAGCATCATAACTTTGTCTGCTATTTCGCTTTCAGTCATAATATGATACTCAGGGCCACTTTCTTCTATTTCTAGCCATTGTAAAACATCTTCCTTAGCTATATTTTCTCATTATTAAGTATTGTCCTACAGAAATCAGTAACTTTCAACCCTTCTAAATCTATGTCTACATCATGGCCATCAAATAAATTCTTCCAAGCATTTTTTAATGTTTGCTCTTTCACCTCCTCCAATGCTGCAGCAAAATTAAAAATTGTTGATTTTAAATTATAAGACCTTAAGTTTGGTAAGGTACGATGTCCTCTTGTATCTGTTGCATTATCTTCATCGTGCAATACAACCATTACTTCGTCTAAAAACCTGCTGCAATATATTTATTTGGTTGCCAAAATTATTTTCTGATCCATGAGTTGAATAAGCGATGTTGTATTTTTTGATTATTGGCGTTTCAATTTCCACTTCGGAAATCGTTCTCAAAATACAAACATTGGTAAATTTTGGCAAAAACATACAGCTAATGTTGCAATCTTCTAAACGTAGAATGTTTTTAGAGGTGTAAGCAAGGCGTTGTCTAAAAGTAACAAAGATTTCGGCTCTCCTTGTGGTATTCCCAATTTCGTCTCTTGAAATTTGTTTACTGAAGGTACAAATTCTTTGAAAAACCAACTTTTGAAAATATCTAAGGTAAATCATCCTTTCTTAGAGCTATAATATGAAACAGGCAGATGATGCTTTATATCTTTTAAAACTCAGGTTTGCAAGAATTACTTCAGCATTGGTAATCTTAGATTCTAATAGGATTTCGTTACTTATTTGTTCTACTAATTTTTGTCTAAAAGGTTCATTCATTGGTACACTTGAAGCTTCGCTGTATATTCTTTTATTCGTCATCCCGTGCCTTTTACGAAAGCGCCAAAGCGATCCATCACTTGCTCTAAATGGTATGTTGATATGATTTGCTAACTTAGTTGCAGCAGATTTCAATTCGACTGCCCGACGGGACCCCACTAGAACGTCATTGGCCATATCATTTTAAGATTGCTTCTTACAGTGAAATTTCGCGAGGCAATTTCAACATCACACGTTAATGCAAATTTTCTTATGTTGTTTTTGTTTTTTATGTGCGAAACTGTTTGTTTTTTATGCCATATTGATCTCATATATGAGATACATACGTTCCAGGCACTAACTTTTTATAATCTATAGTTTTTGATTGATCGTTAGATTGATTCTTTTCCGTTTGTCCATATTTAAAGGGTAGGATTGCGAAAATTTTATCTTATTTACTGGCGGACACTACATGTGTTCATTCACAATGAATCACAATGAATGAACAATCAAAATTCTGTAGATTTGCGTGAATACCTGGCCAGCGTGGTAAATACCCATATAATTTTGAAAACTTCGCGTTATTATATCAGGTAATCCCTTAATAATATGTGATGTTCTCACTTTCTTTCTATTACCTACAAATGTGCAAATTTATATCTCATGTGTGTAGATAAATGATATTATGTTTATGAGATAATATAATAATATTATATTTCTCTTACAAATGCTATATTTTTATTTATTTTTCAGCAAAAATTTTTATACATATTACTAATAGATTCCTTTATATATTACTATATATACTACCCTTTTCATCATCATCATCAATGGTGCTACAGCCCTATGAAAGAGCCTCGACCTTCCCAAGTCTATTACGCCAGGCAGTCCTATCCATTGCCAACCGTTGCCAGTTTGCTGCACCTATCTTTCTACCATCCTCATCTACACCATCCTTCCATATGAGTTTTGGCCTACCCCTTTTTCTACTTCCCACGGGTTGTGACATAAAGATTCTTCTAGGAGGGTTGTTCTGCTGTGATCTTGCTAGATGTCCTGCCCATCTTAGTCTTCCTATTCTTATAAGAGATACTACGTCTTTACCACCAAATATTTGTTTATATCTGTGGTATACCTCGTAGTTATATCTCCTCCTCCAAACACCATTTTCACAGATGCCACCAAATATTCCTCTCAGGATCCTTCGTTCAAATATAAGCAGAAGGTCTTCGTCTGCCTTGGAGTTGGTCCATGTTTCCGATCCATATGTCAACACTGGCTGTATAAGGGTTTTGTATATGGTTATTTTTGTTTTTTGGCTTAAGTTTCTACTTCTCATATGTCTACTCAGTCCAAAATACTACCCTTTTGATGCTAAATTTTATTGAACTTCTTTGTAAAATACATTATTATGGAACGGACATGTATAATATTAACAGTACCTTTTTATTTTTTTGGTTAGATTTGACCGGATTCTTTGTCCGTAATATGTAAAATTGAAAAATGAAACTTTTACCTTTTAATTTTTTTTTGAGGAGCAATAAGTATTTCTCGAATTATAGGCGAAAAAATGGGCACAAAAAGCAAAAATGTTTGATTTTTTTCAGATTTTGTTCAATAAAAAAATAAGCACAAGGTTTGCGACTGGTGCATATTGTGATTATTAATACAAGATACATCCTGAAAATGTCCAATTTAAAACAGATACCACCTGGACCAATACGGTGTCTCTAGTTTTTTCCTGACAAGAGACACCATAAGGTAAAAAAAAAGATAAAACAATTCAATATGCTGCTCACTGTTATCAGCAATCAATTTACAAAAACTTTATATCGAAGGAAAACTACTATGTTATTATTAAATTACATATTTTAATACTTCTATTTTTGGTCCCCTTTCTTTATTCAATATTTATTATAATACACCATATTTTTAAAATAAATGTGAAAGTTGACAAGACTATTTAAATTTGACATCTAATACATGCACTACCTACTTTTTCCTTCAAAAGAATGACTGTATGTTTTGACTGGGTTATTTTGTACACTTTGTACACTCTGGTTAAATATAGTACTTGATTAGCTAATATTTAGTACGTCTAATACTTGAAATATACTCAAGACGGATATTTTTAAACAAGAGTCAAAAAAAAAACATATACAAAATACCACATTTACCAAAAAATAAAAGTAACGGAGAACCATACACCAGAAAAACGAAATTAATACATTAAAAAGCGTAATACATTCATTGAAAAATACCTTCTTACAAATCCCCTGTTGCTACCGTAATGATATCTTGGATACCTGACAACGAAAAACATCAAAAAATTTTGTTAATATTAAAATTTTGAAAACAGTTTACCCAGCAAACATATCCCAATAATTACGGCCGCAAATCGTATATATACTTATGTATTGTAGCTGATGAAAAGAACTGAGACATAACACTTCAACGCACAAGATGTAGATAGATATATAAAGCACTTTTACGAGCACACAAGCTGACAAAGCTACTTAAAAAAGAATTAAATTAATTATTGTTACGATATCCTCTTTCTACGGCACTGGAGAACGAATATTTTTGAGGTTATGATAACTTCATACAGTTAGGTTAGAGTTTTCTTCTTATTTGACGTTTAACTTGTTTGAATTTCGACTTACTGTTCTTCTCCAACGTTCCAGTCATCGAGTTAGAATCTATGGAGAGGGCATCACGTGACTAAACTTCGGCCATATTGGTATTATTGTTTTGAAACTTTTGACAGATCGTATATGTTTGGTTATATTTGTTGTTTTTCGAATATTTTCAGTTTTATAATACTTTTATAGAAACTGTAATATATTGTGATAGTGCATAATAATGGTTTCTTGTTCTCAACGTAGTTGCAGTAGCAGAAGTAATGTTAATAAAAAATCTTCAGGAATATCGTTTCACAGGTTAGTATACAAATATGTAAACAAAGTAATGGCCCGTACTTCAGAGAATAAATTAATACTATTTGACTGTATTAATTTATCTTTATATATAATATATCGTGTTTTTAGTGTTTACCGCGGGATAAATAAATCATAGTTTATTAAAAATGTATTGCACTTTTTTAGATTAGAATTAAATCTTCTGAATAACTAGTCATATTTGTATAGTAGTCATAGTATTATTGAGTCTGGCCCTGATGTCACCGCCATATTGGTATTATAGTTAGCCACTCCTACCTATGCCGTTTTTAATACATACGTTAATATGCTCATAGCTTCTCCATAGATTCTAACTCGATGGTTCCAGTGAATATCAAACGTGTCTTTAGCATCTTCTGGGTTAACATCAGTCTTATTTTATCTCATGGTAACACAGTTTTATACAATTGAACCGTTATCTAGTTATTTTCACAGTAGAATAATGTTTCAGATGGAGATCTTAAAAAAATTTTAAAACATAACTAATATATAGAAATATGAAAGACTAGGAAGCATTGTATTGTTCGGTATTGTGTCATAATTCGTCTTTTCTGTCGTCTTTCCTTTTATCTATTATTGCCTTCTTTTGGTTGCTATATGCAATTTTTTCATTACGCTTATAAATACATCTATAGTATATACTAATTATATTGGGTCTCTGGCGATAATTGGACTGATCTCACTGCCTCATTAAAACTCTATCTTATTCTGACCCCAACAACACAATGTTTGAATAAATCATATTTGATGCACATAAAACTGTTAATATGATTAATATTATTATCAATATACTACACAATTTTTGTAAGAATTAGTTTTTTAATAAGTTTTGTTGTTTGATAAGAGATGACGCTACTAAGATCGTAGTTTTAGTTTCGTTCTTTTGTGCAGTGATATACTTTTTGGAAGCATATCTTTCTTATCGCGGGCTACGGACAAAATGAATTGATCGATGCAATAGATGCGATCGATCGCTGAGGTGCGAAGAACAAAATAAAATAAAACATAATAACATAAAAAAAAACAAACAGATACCAGAGAAATAACTACCAGAGAAATACCCTTCAGTAGCTGAAATGCAAGAAGCAGTTACCAGACTGAAAAACAACAAGTCAGCTGGATTAGACAACATTAGCGCAGAATTAATAAAGGAAGGTGGAGACTCCTGGATATAAAATACTGTCACATATTGTGTATAACGGATTGAGACCATATGCGGAACAAATAGTTGGGGGATATCAATGTGGTTTCCGCAGGCAGAAGTCCACAATAGATCAGATCTTCGTCTTGAGGCAAATCTTGGAAGAGACTAGTGAATTTCATATAGACACATATCATCTTTTCATTGACTTTGAGAGTGCCTATGATAGCATCCATCGAGAGTTTCTGATCCATGCACTGAAAGAGTTTAATATACCAACTCAACTCATTGACATAGTAAAAGAAACACTTAAAGTACAAAGCACAATTCGAATTCAAAACGAACTAACAGATACAATCCATGTGAGAAAGGGCCTACGACAGGGAGATGCCTTATCCTGTATTTTATTCAACATCACATTAGAGAAAATAATTAGGGAGTCAAAAGTCAACACCAGAGGAACAATAATAACAAAAAGTGTACAAATATTGGTATTTGCAGATGACGTTGATATCATAGCTAGAAGCGAAAGAGAGATGATAGAAGCATTTAATGCGATAGAAAGAGCGGCACAAAACAGTGGCCTAAACATTAACGAAATAAAAACCAAATACATGAAGGCCAGTAAATTGACAGGTCAAAGAAACCTACAGAATCTGACAATACGAGACTATAACATCGAAAGCGTGAAAAGTTTTACATATCTAGGTTCACTAGTTACCGCAGATAACAATATCAGTGAAGAAGTTAAGAGAAGAATACATATCGCTAATAAAACATATAATGGACTAATTAAACATCTAAGATCTAACATCACAAGAAAAACCAAATGCAAAATACACAAGACCCTGATAAAACCGGTCCTTGTATATGGATCAGAGACGTGGACACTGTCGAAAAGCGATGAGAACCTATTAGGTACATTTGAACGAAAAATCTTTAGACACATATATAAGAGGGTAAAGGAAAAGGACATATGGCGCAGAAGATATAACTTTGAACTATACACAGCATACAATGAACCCGAGATCGTAACATCCATAAAGATCGGACGTCTGCGCTGGATAGGCCATGTTGATCGGATGTTGGAGACTGAAACGCCAAAACATATAATGATGTAAACACCAGTAGGGAGAAGGTCAAAGGGAAGACTCAAACTTAGATACATGGAACAAGTGGAACAAGATCTGAAAACACTTACGATTACCAACTGGAAAAACAAAGCAAAGAACAGAACAGAATGGCGGAAAATCCTAGAACAAGCCAGGACTCAGAAAGGGTTGTCGAGCTACTGATGATGATGAACATAAAAAATTAAATAAAATAAAGTAAAAGTCAAATTAAAATAATCGAATCGAATAGAATCGAATCAAATCTAATTCCATCGAATCGGGTCGAATTGAATTAAATTAAAAACCACCCCTAAGTGCGTAAAAGATAAGAAAGCTATGTTTCCCTCCACGGCCATTCCCGGCGTGCCACATTCCGTTTTATATTTCTGAAAGATGTATCAGCAATACAATTTCATTAATAACTAATAAAAATATATACCCTTCACCTTAAATTAAAACTATATATAGAGTAGGACAATGGAATGCTCAATTTAGATCCAAACCGTAGGAATGTTATATACATCTTGAAGATAATCTACCAGGTCCAAAAAGTGCATCAAGGTGTATAGGTAGGCAGTGTAAGCAATGTTTTGGCTGAAATTTTGGGCTCAAGGAGCTGTGTTCACAATGGGACAAAAACATATTCGAATATGACTTTGTCAGCAACATCTTTTGAGCATGTTAAAGAGGATAAAAAGGGTTTTTAGCATCATTATATCCTTATAGATGACACTACCAAGTACCAACTTGATTTTAAATCGAAATAAGAAGCTTAGGAGTGGCATGACCACGGTACTTCGGCTCCAAAAAAAGTTAGGGTCCAAAATAAGTTTTTTGGGATGCATACTGAATTTTGCTTATACTATTACCCTAAAACGAAGTTACTTATCATTGTAAACTTTTACATCATTTTGACGTAAAATATTGTGAGAAAACACTGTCTTTACGTAACAAAAATCATTTTTCAACCAGACAAAGTATCCTCTCACATAGATCAAAAGACTAGAGTGAATATCACTGAATTAAAGTACTGATTCTTGTAAAATCTCCCTATGTCACAGATTTAGTTCCCAGTAACGTCAGGCTGCTCTCAGATTTTAAAAAATTTATGCTAGTGAAACGACTTTCATCGAACTAGGAAATAATAGTACCCATAGAAGCATATTTTGACAATCTTTCTGGTTTTCGATTTCGGATCTGTAGAAATAAATATATTGAGATACAGTTGGATTATACTGAATATTAAATGTATTTTAAATGATAACATCATGATTTTTTCATCAAACGACAAACATTATTGAAAAAATTACTTGGTACTAGTCACCTTTACATCAATTGTGCAATATATTGTAAAAATTAAACAGTTTGATGCTTATTAGGCAGTTTGGTTAACATTAGAAACAAGTATATCGTTAAAAGTAACCTCTTTGCCAAGAGCATTTAGCTCAATTTTTAATTTATTCTCAAGCGTTTTCATATAATATTGCTGTTTAATTGTGCATTACACAATGTTGATTGTGTAAATAGCTTTTAACAATTTTCTCTTCGTATTCTCTTTACAATGTTTCGTAATTATAGTGCTTTTGCTCTTAATAATGCACATACTTCACACTTTAATTTTTCTTATTGTATATTATTGAACAAACTTTAACTATCGATTTTAAACGATCATATAAACATTTTTAAACCATTTTTCCAATGTTTTAAGATTTGAACTGAATTGCTGCTATCATCAAAAGTCCTTTCAAAAATATTTTACGTAAAAATGTTTGCTGGGATTTTGGATCTATAAACCAATTGTTCTACAACTGATGGACATTACAATAATTATGAGAATGTTGAAATTCGAAATATAGATGTAACAACAATATTACCTGGGTGCTTCCTTCACGTCGATAACATATCTATAATGAATATTGGGAGGCGACAAACTTTGCATGGACAAAACTTTGACCACCAGATCCTTCGGCAGCTTTTTGTTGGTCTCGCTGTTGATCCATTCTACAGAAGTGTTTGAGCCGCTGTATTTGAGCTTAATGTTGGCAAATATGATGTCCACGCTGTCTCTGTTAGCCATGAAGTTGCCGTTTAGAAGGGATTCTCCGGTTTCTCCATCCAGTAACACTAGAAATTGAGTTATAATTGCAATAATAAATCAACTTTTTCACAACATTAACATAGAAGTTATTTTCTCTGTTGTTATAATATTCTATCGTTAATACTGACCTAAATAGTTGTCATCTACGTAGGGGTAAGAGTCCTGAGTGATGTTAACATTAGAACTTCCCTTTGGTATCCTTACCACTCGATTATAGCCAATTGTTTCTGCTGGTTTGTTGTAAGCTCCACTGATTTCTTGGCATCGACTATTATCTCCCCCACATATGCCACAATCATCTAAAAAAATATTGACTGTTTTTTAGAAAGCATTTTTTGATTAATTTAGGTCAACTCCACATAAAATGGGTTCCAGAATTTACAGTTTTCTTTTGTGAAAGGCGAGTAGAATTATTATATTGTCCATATTATTTAGTGTTAATAACTCTTACCTAAGTCCACAGTAGAGTCCAGCACATTATCACAGCCACCTGGCTTACAAATACCGTTCACGCAGATTCCAAATCCAGATGGTCCACATTTCGTTCCATCTTGTACTTTATCTTGCAGCCTATAGCTGGGTTTTACCTTGTTGGGGATACAAAACAGCCTGCACTGGTCTTCATGTAGTTCTAAAAGTACAAAAATGTAGTCATCTTCTACAAAATATAAAATGGATGTACTTACCGATATTATAATCAGGAAACCAGTAGATTGGAATACTGGAGTTGATTATTTCGTCTGTTTTGTTGTTGAATTCTTGACACTGAAGAGCTCTGAAAAACATTAACACGTTCAAAATAATTTTAATAAATAAACTTTTCAATAAACCTTAATAAAATCAATAAAACAGTAATTTTTTTGATACAATTTGGTGAAAGCTTTTCCAACCGAAAGGATCGAGAGACTGCACTTTCGCAGTCCATACGCATACTGAACATCAGGATCAAGCCAGCTTTTGCCCTTTTTCTCTATGCGAGGCTTCAATCCTCTCTGATTTCTTTTTAGGACACCTGGGTTATTCGCCCCAGTGGAACTCCTCGCCTGGCATTTTTCTCGAATCGAATAAGGCTAGAGATAAAGCTCGAAATAAAGCACACGAACGCTACCATGACAGTCGCCGTTCCGTAATCTGACGTCGTTTTACCGTATCGAGTAAGTAGTGAAAAGATTCCTTTATCCGTTCACTCTACTTTTTTAAAAACGGGCTAAAGTGAATAGCTTCTGGCAGAAATTATCTCCTTGTCGAACTCCTTGTCCCTCAAAATGTTTAACGATATGAATGTCTTGAATCACCTTATTGCATTTTAATTAATTTTATAATTATAAAAAAATTATGTATGTATTATTATATATGATATATAAATCGATTTATAAAGATAATATGTAGAATAATAGCTATAAAATAAATAAAATACTCGATAGATCACGTTCTGTAATTCCCTATTTAAAATATCGTTTTATATTACCTAAATTCCAAACTGTTGATATCACAATCCTGTATATTGCACGATTCATATCTGACGTTTTCTCCAATACAGTACTGACCACCGTTCAGTGGTTTAGGGGAGTTACAATTCCGCTGAGACGCTCTCACTCCTCCTCCGCATGTTCTACTACAAGGCCCATATCTACAGTAAAAAACATGTTTAAAGTGTTATTTTGAGTAAAAATGTTAATCGAACTCACTCTTTCCATGGTCCCCAACCTCCATTGATTGGAACAAGTTCGTACTCGTACCTGCATTCTCCGTTGAAACATACTCTAGAAATAAATAGAAGTTTTTAATGTAAAACAAATATTATAAATCTCTTAAACAGATCGGCTAAAAATTATAGCATACTATTCGAACCGAAAATCTGTTTCATATTGGTGAGTAAAACCACCAAAGAAGAAAGTAATTTAAAATAATAGCAAAACAAATAATATAATAATATTGTCATCAAAAACGTGGATTTTTTTGCTTAAATGCTTTAAATGTACTTACTTGTTATCTCCACATCTAGTACCGTCAGCCCAGGGCGAAAACGTAGATGTACAGGCGTACTCGGTGTTATTTGCGCTGCAATACAAATGTTCACACGGAGCAGACGGTACCTAAAATAAATAAAATATCACTGCAGCACTAATAACAAATTCAAAAAGGATTTAATGGCTACATAAAGTCAAATTCATCTTCAAGATCAACTATATTATGTAGCAGGTATCAAGACTTCAAAACTTCTTCTCCTTTAGTTCCATGAGCGTTATTGATCGTTGTTTGTTGTTGTTTGATTCAGCCGTCTAAAAACCTTCTACTTCCTGGCTCTGTTGACCCACTGTATCTTTAGTTGACATCTGTACACCACATCCCAAAGGCTTCCAAGTCTCTACACACCTCTTGGCGTATTTCCTGTAGTAGTCTTTTTTTTTAGTAATCTGTCCGATTATCGAACGTTGGCGATCAAATTGGCAATAATAACTTTGTTTACGGCAACTCGAAACAGATTAGCGGATGTTGATAACACTTCTTCCGGCGATCTTGCTCTGTATTAGGAGGTGTACAAGGCCATACCTCTCTGGATGTCTCATCACATGGCCGAAATATTGTAACTTTCGAATTTTCATTCTTTTTGTTATTTCTGTGCCCTGTTTCATTTGGTATAAATCTACTTTATTTTTATTAGATAAACCTAACTTATCCGCAATATTCGTCGGTAAATCCACATCTCAAAAGCCTCGAGTTCTTTTCATTAGTGTTGCTGTAAGAGTCTAGCTCTCCATGCCATACAGCAATGTGGAGAACATGTAGCAGGGTATTAATCTGATTTTAAGGTTTAATGTAACATCTCTATTAATGAGAATTTTCTTTAGTTTATAGAAGGCGGCTCTGACCTTTTCAATGCGTATTCTGATTTATTTGCTTATATCCCAGTTATAGTTAACCATGGCGCCCAAATAAGTGATATTACGAATACTTTTTAGCTCTATTCTGATGTTCATTGGTTGTAACTCTGTTTTGCTGACAACCATAGAACTATTAAACTTTAGCCCATACTCAACACCCTATATTAACACATTGCCTGCCGTCTCGGTCTATGTGACCGAGAAAAATTGCCCTGACGCCAGCGACGTCTATTCACCGAGAATTTTAATGTAACTGTGATGCCGGCTCGGTCACTATGGTGTGAATGGAAAGTATTACAAAATCCTCTACAGCAGGCAACGTGTTAACAGAGTCACCCTGTTTATAAGTCGTCGCCACTCTTTTCCATTGGATGCAATCAGTACCGTATCGTCTGCGTATCTGAAATTGTTAACATTAATCCCGTCGACTTTAATGCCTGCAACTTCATTTAGGGCTTCTTTGAAAATAAATTCGGAGTAGGTATTAAAAGTAGGGGCGATAAAATACACCTATGCCTCACTCCAGGTTGTATTTCTACTGCTTTCGTCGTACTCTGACCAATTGGTATGTTTGTACATTGATGCCAATACAAATTTTTGATTATAGTTGGGCCTTGGTCATCAATTCCCACCTGTTTCAAAAGACCTATCAGTTTGTCGTGGATAACCCGGTCAAAGACATTTTCGAAGTCGATAAAACACATATATACTGGTTGTTCTATATCTCTACATCTTTGAATCATGACATGCAAATTGAATAATGCTTATCTGGTTCCAAGGTTCTTTCTGAAACCAATCTGCGTTTCGCTTAGTTGTACTTAACTTTGTTGTAAATTCTCTAATACAGTATTCTTAATAAACCTTTCAGTACATGGGTCATGAGACTGATAGTGCGATGATCGCTACATTGTAGTACTTCTCAGTACTCTCATATTCGCCTTTCCAGTAGCCCTTATGTTGTAACTGTGTCAGATCTTTTCTCTGATACATACGTCATTGTTGATGTAACCTTTAAGAAGTCACGCAGTTAATTTCTGCGGAGTTAGTTTCACCTTATTTTGCTAGATCATAACTCGCTATACACAAAATATTAATCTTGTCGTTTTAAGCATTTACAACATTAGACAAATTATTTGAAGTTGGGAATGACTGTAGAAAAGAAAGATTGGGTGTGGCTCTTATTGAAAAAAAAAATGGGAAAAGATAGGTTAAGGCGACTGGGGCATGAACAACGTAGAGATGAGGACCATCTCATACAAAAAGCGGAGAGGTGATTTCTCCCTAGAAAAAATATAAGAACAGAAGCAAAGAGAATATTGATGATGATGAATGTTCTAGAAATAAAAGTAGTAAGAGGAAACTAAAAATTACCTATCCAAAAATTTAAAACAATAATACTTAATATAAAATATATAATACAGAAGCATCATTAGCAACATCAAAGTTGGTATTTATTCGTTGGTATAGTTGGTATATATCACAAGAGAAAAATAATAACATTACAAATAAAACTGCAATATCCAGCTTAATGCGAAAATGCGAATATGGTCCGCTTACGACTAATACCCAAATGTCATTTTAATGTACATAAAGCCCGCCAAATTTTAAATTAGGACAGACTTACCCATCAATCACAGCAAACGTATGAAGTTCCTTTTAGTGTAGTCTGTATTTAGAAGTTTATGTACGTGGCGCCGCAGGTGTCAAAAATAAGAAACGGGCAACAACTAACGAAGCGCTAGTAAGTAACGTGTATAATATAACTTAAAATATTGACGAATGTTATGACTTGAGCGAATGAAAAAAGACCATGACCATCATTGATCTCATTAATTTGGATTCAAATACTCCAAAATTATTGCGGATCTTTATAATGTGAACGCACTCAAAGAAGGATGGTTTGAATTTTAAAGTTATTTAAAAGCATATTATTACTCTTACAAAAGCCATTAGTTCGATACATATATGGCTTCCAGGTGGACTTCAGCAAGGCTCACTATTGTACTGCAAAAATCTCAAGATAAACTAACAATCTTCAAAGTGACGTATGTTACTGTATTTTAGGGTTAAGTATCTGCAATTCAAATGTGGAAACTAAGACAAAAGAAAACATAAGAACCAAATGTGGCAATTATCAGATAATATTCCGACAATTTAGACACCAAGACATATTACGAACTAATTATGGAAGAAATTACAGACATATTTTAAACAAAATCTGACAATTCTCGAAGCTGCAAAAAAACGGCTGCAGAAAAAACGGAGAGTAAAACATCTCGAGAAAAGATCTAATTTAAACACAATTGATATTAAGAAACTCACTAACCCAGAAACCGAAATAAAAGTACGAGAACAACTAGGAAAGAAGAAAACGACATTAACTAGAACACGTCGGACATAATAGAGAGATGGGATAAATCGAGGGAAGCAATTTAAACAACATGCGCGACTCTATTAAAGCGTGACAGACAGAAGAAAAAAGAATGGATGTCTGATAAGATAATGAATATGATGGATGAAAGACGTAAATTCAAGAATAAAAAATACCAGAAAAATACCAGCAGATCCACAAAAGAAAAATGGTTTTCCAACGAATGCATGGAAATAGAACAATACGAACGGAAATACGACAGTTACAATATGCACACAAAAATAAAATCTATAACAAACAAGAGGATATTCAATAAGTCACCCAAAAGTATAAAAGATAGCGATGAAAATCTTATGTCGGAGCTATCAACGATCTTAGAAACATGGAAATCATACATAGCAAAACTATTTGCATCTGACAAGGCTGATGATCACCTTTATGGAGAAGGAGAAACAGGACCTTCAATTCTTAAATCGGAGATATAAGATGCCATTGTAGCACTAAAAAACAATAAGTCAGCAGGTCCGGATAATGTATGTTGCGAAATATTAAAGATCCTATGTAAATCAGACAAACAGTTCCTTGATAACCTAGTTGTACTTTTTAACAACATATATAATAGCGGTAAAATCCCGGAGAACTGGCTGCAGTCAACATTTATTACAATCCCGAAGAAACCAAATACCCAGATATGCGATGACTACCGGCTTATAAACTTGATCAATCATGTCACTAAATCGTTCACTAAGATCATTCATAGAAGAATAAACCGTTTTAAATAAAAGAAGTTTTCGGAAAGCTCTTGGAACCAGAGAAGCAGTTTTTGCTCTCCAGGTGCTTATACAGCGGTATAGAGACGTTGATAAGGATGTGTATTTGTGATTTGTGGATTTTAGAAATGCATTTGACAATGTCAATCATGAACAATTGATAGATATTCTGCGAAAGACAGGTATTAACGACAATGACATTCGAATTGTGGCAAACCTATACTGGGGTCAAACAGCAAGAGCAAAAATTGGCAACGAACTCACTGGAAGTGTGCAGATCAAAAGTGGTATCCGTTAGGAGTGTATCTTATCCCCACTCCTATTCAATATTTATTCTGAGGAAATATTTATCAAATGCATGGAAAATGCAAATGAGGGCATAAAAATAAACGGCGAGTTAACGAACAATATAAGATATGCCGACGACACGGTGAATTACAACAAGTAATTCATTACAACAGGTAATGGAAAGAGTTTATTTAGTTAGTGAGGAATATGGCTTGAGCCTCAACTTCATGAAGACAAAGTGGATGCTGATAAGCAAAAAACAACAACCTGCTCGACAATTACGGATAAGTAACATACTAATTGACCATGTAGAATCTTATGTGTACCTTGGCACCAACTTAAATGCAAAATAAGAACAGGCCACAGAAATGAAGGCGAGAATAGAACGAGCTAGAGCAGCATTTAACAATATGAAAAAGCTCCTCATAAGCAACGATTTGTCTCTTCCCTTAAAACTACGTCTAGTTAAATGCTACATTTTTCCGACCTTACTATATGGTGCGGAGGCCTGGACGCTGACAGTGACGTTCACGAGAAAACTAGAAGCTTTCGAAATGTGGGTGTACCGACGCATTCTTCGTATATCCTGGACCGAACATGTCAACAACATAGAGGTAATCCAAATTGATTGTCCAGGGGAAAATAGCCAGTAAGCGAGGGCCAGGCAGAAGAAGACACTTCTTGGTTCCAAAATTTGCGGAAGTGGTTCGGGCTCACATCGGTCGAACTATTCAGAAGCGCCGCAAACAAGATCGAAATTACCATGTTAATAGCAAACGTTCGCAACGGACAGGGCACTTGAAGAAGAAGAAGCAGAAAAAACTCCTACCCTACGATCAGATCACGAGTGTATGTATTCGCGCGAGGTACTGAAACCTTAACAAAAATCCTATACAGTTATTTAAGGATATCTCAGATGATTTTTCTACCTCGAATCAGTTTAAGACTAACTTTAACCTGAACTTCTATCTTGACTATAGTTTTATATATCAAATTGTAAACTGTAAACAGTGTTATATTAATCAAAACTACTTTTTAAGTTAATCTAAATCGAAAAGTAAAACAACTGATTTAAAATTATGTATACTCTAGAATATATTTTATTGCTAATTAGACATAATTTGTACAAAAAATACAAACTTACTCCAGAGAGGCACACTTTTCTTCCAGGTCCAAACTCAAGTTCGCACTGAGTGTCCAGATCAAATTTATCGCCTGGCAAAGTGTCTGTATAATGATACGTTGGTAAATAGTTGTTCACTGGTGGACGTCTCAAGCAGGTAGAGCGTTCAGAACTGAAAAAGACATATTTTATAAAAACTATTTGTAAATTTTATAATACCATATTTTAAAGAAAGCTCGACAAAGGTTACATGTATCTTTAACACCCTAACCCTTATAAACGCCTGTTACGACTTAATAGGGGATCATAGCTCTAAAAAGGTGTCTAAAGCTCGTTATTTTCCTTATTTCCAGGAATACTCTCCTATTTCCTTTTTTTATTCTTGTGTCTTCCTACTGCACATTGTTGTACTGCAGCGATTTTCACATTGTTCATGAGTATAGATCTTGGCAAGTCATAGTTTATTTCACTTTTCAACATCGTTTCTCTAATTAGATATTTAGAATGAAAATACAGTAATGAGTGACAAAATGGTTAATTTTTGGTAGGTAATATTTATTTTCCAACTTAGCAATGCCTTTTTATTGTTGATACAAATTTAGTACGATCGTCTTGATACGACGAATAGAATAACAAATTGAGGACAAGAGTGGTAAATGTAGAAGAAAAGCATTGTGACTGACAAGTTTACACCTATATGGTATGAAGTTAGCACTAGATCACTATTCCGCGCAGCAGTACATAGAGTGACGATCAAGGGCTTAGTGTTCGATGTTTTATAAGATGTTTAAGGTCAAGACATTTAATAGGAAGATGTTGATTGTATTGTCAAGATTGCTTGTTACATATTTAAGACATATAGTGGTTAGAATTGTTAATTCATCTACCATAAATGATTATTAAAAATTTTTTTTTAAACCTGAAAATAATTTTTTGATTTAGTCTTTGATAATAGTGTAATTTGGTTTTCAGGAACTATAGTGGTTATGTCATCTGCAAACGATTCTGTTGTAGTAGGATCTATCGTTTTTAGTATCTCATATTACATGTCGCAATGAGAATTTATGAACACTTGAGTTTAATGAGCCGAAATCTAGAAAAATCTCCATCTATTCTTATCCTAAACTAATGGTCTATATGTTTTGTATTTTTTTTTAATAAACTACTGTAAGACTACGTAAGATTAAGATTATTTTGATTTTGAATAGTAAGCTATTCGTCCTGAAGAGAACTGAAAATTATACTGCCAATTTAGAAACATGAAGAACAAAAATCGATTGACACCGTGAGAATTTGTGATAAACAGTTGTATATAAAAAAAGTCGTGTAACAAATTAATTATATAACGAATCAAGAACTTACGAATATAATAAAATGAATAGAAACAGACCAAAAATAGACATTGAAATTATAAGGTAATCAAAGAAGAACAATGGATAAAGCACTACAAAGCACTACGAACAAAAAAGCGAAGAAGGCCTAATTCCAATAATGAACAAAAATAATACTAACTAAAACACCAATAAATTACAAATCAAAAGGAATAAGAACTGTAGGACGTTCCTAGAAAAGATGAAGCGAAGTTAGATGCAGACTTTGAAGAAGAAGAAGATATTAAGTCCAATTTTCTCAAAATTTTAACTAGTATAAAAAAAGTGCCATCATATTTGTCTCTATTGATTATGTCGTCCTTTTAAAAACCCCTAATTAGATCTGCCTACTATAAAATTAAAAGAATGCTGAACATCTGAACATAATGTTATCTCGAATAATAATTATTGCTCGCAACCGACGAAAATTATTATAATTAAGTTTTTTTCTGTCTCAGAAGCATTTTTATGTCGTACATAAATATCACACATAGACAGATGTGGATATAAACGGGGCACAATTACGGTCTTGATTACCTAATTCTGCGTAATCTATGGATGTTATCTATTTTATAGCACTAATCAATCAATAAAAATCACCGACCTACCTACGCGACAAAGATTATTCCGAACATATTTTTGCAAAGGTCATCTACTTTGAGAAAAAAACGGGTTTTATAAAAACTGTTTAAGAAGTACACTAGAAATAAAAAATTGGTATCAAAAATATTTTCATATGGTTGAATACAATGATCAAACAAATTATCGGAGACAGCGGAACTAATAATAGGAAAAAGCAGAAAGAGAACATGGAAATGGTTTGATAGAGAATGTCAAGAAAAACTACACGACAGACAGATAAAGCGAAACATTGTGCTTCAACAAGGAATAGCAGAAAGTAAAGAAAACTATGCAACTTCACGCCGAGAAACAAAAAAATTAATTAGAGAGAAGAAATTAATGAAAATCAATTACCTACGAAAAACAGAAATATAAAGAAATGGAAAGGAATAGGCAACAGTCAAAAATTTAAGCATTTTACAAATCAGTGTTAAACAAAAGAAAGGCTTTAGACCTAGATGCGTGTCTGTACTAAAAAAAAAATGATGAATTAATAATAAATGAAAAAGAACTGCTCTAAACATGACAAGAATATTTCAAGACTTTACTAAATATACATCACGAGGAAGAACAAGGAGAAAATATATATTTTGGGGTGAACCTACCGGTAGAGGACCCCATAGATTAAACATTACAAGCAATTAACAAATTGAAGAACGGAAAAGCTCCAGGCTCTGACAATATACTGGCGTACGGAGGAGAAACTCTACATAGACAAATACAAAAACTAATAACACTTATGTGGAACGAAGAGAAAATACCAACAAAATGGCACGAAAGTGTAATAAACCCCATCCATAAAAAGGGAGACAAAACCAAGTGCTCTAATTATAGAGGCATCTCCCAACTTAATACGGCATATAAAATCTTATCGAACATCCTAGTAAGTAGGCTGACACTGTTTGTAGAAAATTTCATGGGGGAATACCAAGCCGGCTTCAGAAAACATAGATCGACCATAGATCAGATTTTTATGCTACGACAGCTGCTTGGAAAAGGATGGGAATTCAATAGAACTATCCATAATCTCTTCATAGATTTCCGGCAAGCGTACGACAGCATTAAAAGGGATCAGACGTGGAATGCACTGGCAGAATTTTCAGTTAAAAAAAACTTATCCAGCTTGTTAAGTAATGTGTGAATAGCTGTAGATCCAGAGTACGGATAGGTAACAAACCAAAATTACTACTAGCCTACTGTTACCTATCCAGAGTACGGATAGGTAACAGACCAAAATTACTACTAGCATACGCAGATGACATTGACATTGGGGGAAACACAGTCAGCAATGTGAAGGAGACTTTTAATAAATTGTAGAAATATATGTGCATCAACAGACAAAAGAGGCGAGATACTCGTAGAATAGGGCAAAATGTTACAATATACCCATATAACTTTGACAGAGTGCAGAGTTTTAAATATCTCGGAGCAACAATCACTGCAGTTAACGATATCGTGGAAGAGATTAAAGGAACAATTCCGGCAGCAAACATATGTATGTACAGCCTCCACATTAAATCTAAAAGCCTAACACGAACATAAAATATTAGAATATTTAAAACAGTGATTAGACCGGTGCTCATATATGGGTGTGACACGTGGACCCTGACCAAAGAAACTGAAAGAAAAGTTGATGTTAAGATAGTAAAATCCTCAGAAGAATCTTTGGGCGTTATCACGACATTAATAGCAACCAATACCGAATGAGAACCAATGCTGAGGTCAAGCAGATGTATAAAGCGAGCGACATAGTCCAAGAGATTAAATCAAAACGTCTGAGATCATGTCCATAAACTCCCTAATAACCGCCTTGCCAAGTTAATATGGGGGGAGGAAGCTCCCACAGGAAGAAGGCCCTTAGAACGTACAGAATGCGATGGAGAGACAATATACGGTCAGATCTAAGAACAATAGGGCTACCCACTCACTCAACTATTATGGACGACCGTTTACGATGAAAGCAAGTTCTGTAGTCAGCCAAGACCCACCCCGGGTTGTAGTGCTACAAGACGAAGAAGAGCTGCAAAGTTTGCGTTCTCCGTTTTTCGATTTATTCGTATTCATAGAAAATATTAATTTCTCCTTCTTTAAGTGCCGTCTTTCAATCGGAGGTTGGATATCTCCATCACTATCTCCACTCTATATAACGCTGCTATGAAAAGTTCTATTAAACTGAATCTAAACCAGTCCCTTAAATTTGTTCACCATGACACTCGCCTTATTTCTATACTCCTTCCTATTCATCTTTACCTGTATTATTAATCTTAGTATTTCATTTCGCTATCCCTTCTTTATCTGTTCCAGATATTGTAACCTTCGTATTTTTATTATTTAATATTTCTTATTTTTTGCCATTTCTCTATTGAACTACTTCCGTATTCATTTTCTTCTTTACCCATGCTATTCTAAGCATCCTTCTGTAACACCAAATTTCAAATGACAGTAGCTTATTCGAAGTGGTTAAAGAATTTAAATATCTAGGAGCAACAATCACAAATGACAACAAATTAGAGCGAGAAGTTGAAACGAGAATAATGGCAGGAAATAGATCTTTTTTTGCAATGCAACACCTGATGAAGTCGAAACTTTTTTCACGAGGTGCAAAGATCCGGATATATATAAGACCATAATACGACCAACAGTCGCGTATGGAAGCGAAATATGGACGATAACAAAAAGAGAAGTAAATAAATTGCTGGTTTGGGAACGTAAAATTCTTCGAATGATATATAGCCCTTGCAGAGACAGCGTGACAACCGAATGGATGGCCAGATACAATAACGAGCTAGAGTCTCTATTCGGAAAAGAAAATCTAGTCAGATATATAAAGGCCAAAAGACTCAGATGGGCAGGACATGTGATACGCAGTAACGACAATCGCCTTATAAACAACGTGTTCTGGGAAAGGCCAGATGGAAGATGGAAGGCCAGAGAAGATCTAGAGAAGATGGCAGTACGACAATGGGAATTACTGGCACAGGACCGACAAACATGGAAGGCAATAGTAAACGCGGCAAAGACTCACGAAGAGTTGTAGCGCCATTGATGATGAGTAGCTTGTTTATGTGTTTTTGCTTCAGTCTGTGATATATTGATATTGTAGTATCGAAAACACGCTCTCTATTGTAAATAATTGTTTTCATTTTTACAAACGTATTTCTTGCTATTTTCATCCAGGCTCTTATTTCAATTGTTTGATCCGAAAATCCAGAAATTCCAAAAGCCAATAAAAAAATCGAGACGCCACAAACAAAAAATTTTTAGACTAATATCATAGATAACAATCATTTATTTATCTATATATTGTTTCCGCCAATATTGGTTTCTTTTACCTTTATTTGAGTGTACATCAGTCTAGTCCCAGTCTACTTAGTTATTCTCATAAACAATTTTTTCTTCGAATTCAATTGACATCGTTTCATCGATAATTGTAGAAACTGCGAAAAAATCTGGGTCGCTACTGGAACTTCCTTTTTGGGAAATCAATGGAAATGAATTTGTCCGCGAGTGCAAACAGGTGTTTGGTAAAAGACGGTCTGCCACGAGCAGTTCCTCCTTTGGTTTCGTGTCACCCGTCTTTACGAGCGTATCAATGGCATATTTCAAGATTCTTTTTCGGACTGATTTGGTAATAACTGCATTTTTGATATAGTTTTGCAGTCGGTTTATTATATAATTGGTACTTTCTCGTAGTTTTTGTTATTTGAGACCTTGTCGGTGTACGGAGGTTTAAATATCTTTTTGTAACTAGTTACAAAATACATATTCTTAGATAATAAACAAAAAATATTTTTTATATGAATATTGGTTTCTCTAGATATTGTTTCCATCTTTCTCTGTCTTTTGCAACTCTAAAGCACTGGTTTAGTGAGGCTGCGACTTCTTTTGTAATATGGTCCACATATATTGTTTGTGATTTTTCTCGAGCTCTCTCGATTTCTACGCACCACATGGCTAAGTCAAGCGGTGATTTTTTCAGTAACAATATTCGGGAGTCTATAGTACGTGTATCAACTTTCTTGAAGCAACAACGTTTAGACCCATATGAAAAATGGTGAAGACCATTGTTTTTACAATCCTGATCTGTGTATGTATTCATATTTTGGTGAGTTTTGTCATTACTCCCTTGGACACGGTTTATCTTTGTATCTGATTCATTGTGTGCAACTCTACTGGATGGTGATTATTCAATCATTGAATAGCAGAAGTTTGATCGGTCAATAATTGGCAAATGAAAGTTGTCCTTTATGCTCGCGTAAATCTTATAACGCCAAAACCGATATTGATCTAATATATGAACAAGCGTCTACTATTCTAAAAAAAAACACCCTGACCTAAGGGTATTAACTAGTGATAAAAGTAATGCCAGATAAGTCTTTATGATGACAGAGCAATATATTAACCTGAGCCAGCAACTCATAGATGATAGCCAAATACTATCAACCACTTCTTCGCAATCCAACTACAACCTACACCAAAAAACTCAACCGATATATCACTAAACTTAAAAACAAAAAAAATATTGACGAGAAACTAGCCAAATCCCTCCATAATTACAATGGCGCTACTCCAAGACTTTACTGTCTCCCCAAAATTCACAAACCACAACTAAGTATGTCATATTATTGTCAATAAATGCTCCGAACACGAATATAGCTCAATTTCTAACGAACATTCTTTCACAAGCATACAAATATAATAATGACTTCAACATAACAGATTCTTTCCAGTTCAGTGAATTTTTTAATAATTATCAACTACCCAGAGGCTTTGCCTTAGTAAGTTTTGACGTAGTATCCTTGTTCAGAAATCTTCCACTGTCCAGTGTATTAACTTCTCTCCGTAACCATTGGAATCAAATCCAACCCCACAATCCGATATCTTGGGAAACTTTTTCCGAATTATTAAAATTGATTTCTGACACCAATTATTTAATTTTCAATGACAAATATTATCGTCAAATTTTTGGAACTCCTATGGGATCCACGATTTCTCCTACTCTACTTAACTTTGTACTAGACGATCTTATTAATGAGAGTATCAAGAAGTTAGATTTCCAGATTCCCTTTGTAATACGGTATGTCGACGACCTGAGTTTTGAAACCCCTCCGGACAAGATGGTGGACCCCTTATCAGTTTTTAACTGCTTTGATCCTTACCTACAATTTACATGTGAATTTTAGGTCGATAACAGTATCCCGTTTTTAGATATGCAAATTATTTGCACACCGGATAACAGATTAGTCACTACCTGGTACAGAAACAAATGACTAGCAACCGTTTCTTAAATTACCATTCGACACACCCAATCAGATATAAATTTAACCTGGTACAAGCTCTCAGCCTTAGAGTATACATGTTGACACACCCGCTTAACAAAGAAGAATCTCTCAATCTACTGAAATCCATTCTCATAGATAACTTCTATCCGCCATCCTACGTCAATAAATTTCTATATTATAAAAGCTATTGGTAGTCCATTACTGAAACACCCAAAGGGCTAACATTAGCGTCAATTTTAATTTTAAAATACAGATGAATAAGTCCCCTCTCACTCTTGAACAAACCGCAAAATATGCTTCGCTCCCGTACTCCCACAAATCACTAAGAAGCTTAACAAACTTTTCAAAAACTTACCTGTTAAAATAGTCTTAAAAACACCAGCACCTTAGGAAAGTTATTTTAGAAGACAAAAACTCCATTGGCCCCTCTAGAACAAACTAATGTCGTCTATCATATACCCTGTGCAGAGTGCAACTCCTGCTACATTCGCCAGACCAGCCGCTCTCTTCAAAGTCGACTAACGTCCCACAAAAGCGACATTAGGATTTCTAAACCATCTTGTGCCCTTGCACAACATGCGATTTCAACTAAACACAGGATCGATTTCACGAATACCAAAATACTTTGCAAACAACAAAATTATCACAAGCGATCCATCCTTGAAATGTGCCAAATTCTAAAACATCCAGCGTCCCTAAATAAAAGAACCGACATCGACAACTTGAGCCAGATATATCACTCCCCCATCATTCAAAACTAATAAAAAAAACTTACAAGACATAAAAAAAGAAAGGAAGTGGAAAAAAGAAAAAGAAAAAATGAATTCTTTTTAAAAAGGTTGGTCCCTTTTCGTTTAATAATTCCCTCGATAATCGTACCTCCCTGCATTCCAAATAAACATATGTACGAAAACAATCCACATGTGAAATTATAACATCCTACAACAGATAGAAAACAATCGAAAAGATTAGTGTAGTGTGACCCGTGAAACCTAAAAGAGCTTAAAACAACAGTATATGTCGTAGGAACACGATTTGTCATCAGTCTCGGTCTTTGATTTGGTAAACAACACCGCAATATGACGTCATTTTGGCCTCTCATAGCCTCATCAGACGCGAAGGCTGAATACAAAATCAAATACAATAGACCAATAAACCGCTGCTGATTGTTTCTTACTCAAGGAAGCAATGGCAAATTGTTTTTTTATGGAAGCAAGTCAGACCATCCATTTATGGTATGATATGGCTACTTATTAGGAAGAACTTCATAGAAGACGAATAATATTTTCTTGAATTTAAGTAAAAAAATCAATTCAACAAATAGATAATCTCTTATCTATCAATTATACACTAAAAGAAGCGTAAGTACTTACTCTAAAAACTCCGTAATGAAATATCTCGAACACGGCGACCATGTAAATGGTTTGGTGTCTTTTTTAAAACTTTTGCTCATAATATTTGTAATACTGATGTACTTGTTGAACCTTTCGCACTTTTTATCTTCGTCATGAGGCATACTAAAAAACATTAATTTAGCAAACATAATTAAAATAAGCGCCCCAGTAATATGACGTCACACCAGCAATTTTTAAGATTGTACTGTTTCTATAAAACCGATTTACTGTTTCAACAGTAGTCCAAAGTAAGTTTCATATTAGTTTTACCGTTTGTGAATAATGAAGCTCAATGAGATTTGGTATATACTTTTTGTAAAATACTTTTTGTTTTTACGTATAGAAAATACTTAACGTTTGTTTAAAAAATTGTTCTACTGTTACTAGAATAATACTTCCAAATGGTTTATAGGAAATAGTATGTCCCAAATATTTCTACAAAACAGTTTTAAATTAAGTCTGGTGTAAATGGCAAAAACAATTTATTTAGATTCAACATAACCTCAAAAATGGACAGCGTGACGTCGCTATAATGTGACGTGTAGACAAACAGATTGAAATACCTTAAAATATGACCTATTTCATGAGCTATAGTGTACGACGTGGCTAATCCTTTATCTTTAACTATGGCACATCCTGATTGGCACATTGAATTCAGTTCTGCAACACCTAATGTTGTACAATGTTGTGGAGCAGATTCGTTTCTGCATATGGTGTCCCTAAAAACAAAAAATACATATTTTTTATGGTAGGTGTAATTTCTAAGATACTTTTAACACCTTGTTAATGATTTCTTAACCTTTTAGGGGAATTCATCAGTTGAAAAATAAAAAAAGAGGAACGATGATAATAGTGCTAGATGCTTTTGTAATATTAAAAGTTATTTTAGTTATGAAAACTATTATATATTTCTTAAATGTATTTCTTGTATAGGTAATTATTGTTCCTAGTACTGCACATGCTACTACCTTATTGTTTTCTTCTTCCGGATGCTGTATATACATTCTCTGTAACATCTGACAAGATTCATACGTTGTAGGCCGAGTTTTGCTATACAAAAATTTTTTTAGGAATGCGGCACTCTGTTTTTTTATTAGCAGCAATATCCAGACATTACCAAATATACTGAGGTTTCTATCTAACAGTTATGTAGGGTTTAATAGTTAATAATTAAAATCAAAAAAATTTTATCAACGCGTGGCAACGGAGATTAGCAATCACTAGCTGCAAAGAGGTTTTTTTGAACCTATTCTCTATTCTTTCATTGTTGGATATAGGTCTCCCCCAGTTCTCTCCATCTTTCCTTATCTTGAGCTGCAAAGAGGTAGTAGTAAAAAAAGGAAGCAAAAGCTTTCTCAAAAAAGGTAGTGCCAAACGGTAGTGCCCAAAATATGTATATTGGTTGAAAAGCAGTCACGACTTAGTAAGAATCGAAAAAACAAATTAAGTATTTAGGTTTTATTTCATTTAAATATGTTAAACTTACCTGGTTAACAATACTGCAACGTTATGTATTCTATCTTTAGCGTGGCGTTTAGTCCAGTCACAAAATTTAAGTAACATGCCTGAAAAAGATTTATATTAAAGTAGAAAAACGAATATCAAGTTATACAAACATTTGTACGTTGTATTTGTATGTGCCACATAACCAGAGCTTGGTTCTCAGTACAGTGATGATCAGTTGAGGTTTCTGACGCAAGACAAGGCACGCATGCAGAAGGTTTTTTTAAACTTAAGTGATGTATGATGTTGAACATTAAAAAAAAAACAAAAACAACTAATATTAGACCCATATTGCAGAATGCTTTTATAGGTTTTTATATGTGTGGTACCCATTGGTCTGGAAATATCACAATATGGAATAACGTATTGACAAGAAAATGACAAAATAGAGAAATATGTGAAAAAGCGTAATGTGAGCAACAGAGAAGAAGGAATCATTATGAGTCGATAGAAAAATAACAAAGCGCAAAATCGTGAGTATAACCATAAATAAGAACCAAGTTGAAAAATATATGGCTTTCTTGACCTTAATTTTGTTATTATTTTTTTCTTATTATTTTTGTACTCTGTATTTTAAATTTGATCTTCAACAATTTATTGGTACTTTTGCCTTCTCCAGATTATGTTTTCTATGCCTCCTTCTATCTTTTAGCTTGTATATGAACATTCTTATTTTATAATCTTGTACATTTTGATTTCTACTACTACGATCGATTTACATCGTTCTCCGACGCATGTCCGCCATTCTTCTCTATTTAACTATAGGTCTGGAGGGATTTCTCTTTCCTCTAGTTCTTTTTTAATTCCCTCTCTCTCTCTCTAGCTTCTTTTCGGTCTTCCTTTTTTCCTTCTCCCTTGTGGTGTCCACGTCAAAATCTGTTTCAGAATCCTGTCATCTGACATTCTCTGTACATGGCCGTACCATATTAACTGTTTTGTTTTTATGTCATCAACTATTGTATGCTTGACTCCCATCATTTCTCGTATTCTCTCATTTGGTATCCGATCTTTTCTTGATTTGCCTGCTGCTCCTTTCCAGAAGTCAATTTCTGTTGTTAGTAACAGTTTCTCTGTTCTTTGTTTCATTGGCCAAACTTCACTGCTATATGTGATTACACTTTTAAGAATGGTGTTGTATATGAGTTGTTGGTTCGCGTTAGATATTGTTTGGTCCCACACAATACCGTTCATCATGGATATGGCTTTTCTACCCTATATGTTTCTGTCTTTTATAGCAGCATCGAGTGTTCCATCTTGAGTTATCTTCATACCCAGGTACTTCTATTCATCACAGTGTCCAATTTCTACCACAACGTCTAATATAATGGACTGCTTTGTCCCTCCAATACACATGGCTTTTCTTAATGTTGACTTCGAGACCCCATTTGTTATATTCTTCTATTAGCTTCCGAGTCATGTAACTCAAGTTGTCATGATCCTATGCAATTAGTATTTGGTCATCAGCAAAACATAAGGTGTACAGTGTAGTCTCGTCATTAAGAGGGATTCTCATGCTATTACATTTTCTTTTCCTCAGCCTGAGTGCTTGTTCCAGATAAATTTTGAAAAGTGTAGACGAAATACAGCAACCCTGCTTTAGTCCTTTCGTGACCTTAAATCCCTCAGATATCCTTGATCCAGTTTTAATTTATGCAGTTGTTCCATTATACAGACTTTGGACTGTTTTGATAAGACCATGCTTAATGTTGGTTTGCTGTAGGGTTGACCATAGTTTACTGAGGGGTACACTGTCACATGTTTTTTGTAAGTCTAAGTACACCAGGTGAACTTCTTTATTGATGGCTGTTTTTTTCTTAATAACTTGCGTAATAGAGTAGAAGTGGTCTACGGTGGATCGCCTAGCTCTAAAACCAGCTTGCCCCTCTGCTTCGTAATCTCTATAGTCATTTTCTATTTTGTTATTAATAAATTTCCCATATATCCTACTTATTGTGCTGTTTATCGCAATGCCTCTGTAATTTTCACACTGATCCTTGCTCCCTTTTTGTCGATAGTTGACATGATAGATAATTTCCATTCTTTTGGTAATTCGGCCCCATTCAAGCAGTCTTGAAATAAATATCTTTAAGATTTTTTTAAGAAATAAATCGGCCCAATAATTCGGCATAAAGGAGCCCTGAGATCGTTTTGCTCTTATCCATGTAGTCGATGTAGATCATACCTTGTGAATCCCAGACAAAAGTGGCCATTACCTTTCCGGTCAAAATGATAGTCTTTGTCTTCTTCGGAGCACGTTCGCCGGGCAACGTCCAATTTTTCGACTATTCCTTAGTTTCTAATATGTAACAGTGGATCCATATTTTGTCAATAGTTACCTAACGATGTAGAAACTCCTTCGGATTACGGTTAAACAGTTTCAAACACTGCTCTGAAGTGGTTTCGTGATCAACTTTTTGCAGCAATCCATAAACTAATAGTACTTATATACCAGAATGAATTGGTACCAGAAGTAGCCACTCTTGAGGAAGGAAATAATATGTCCGTTGCATAAAAAGGGTGATAAATTGAAGTGTAAAAACTATATATGCATTAATTATTATTTATAACTGGGAATAAGCCACAATTAAAGATAAAAATACGTTTATTGACGTTTCAATTTCCAATTCGGAAATCGTTCTCAAAATACAAACAGTAAATTAAACAAATTTTGTTTTTTGTTACATAGTGAAAAAATTCTTCTAATAATTTAATTTTATCTGACTCATTTATATTGACAATTCAGACATACATTATGCATTTTAAAGTAGACGACTTTAAAATGATATTGCCAATATTGTTGAGTTGCGCTCCTGGGACGACTTTACTTATAAGATAGTTCATTCGATTACATGAAATCAACTTTAACTTGAGAATATCCGTCAGAAAAAATCATAGAATCTAATTCGTCTTTAAAAAGACAAACACATGACATGATGACAGTAAAATTCTCCTGTTAGTGATTCCATAGTAAATTATGAGGGAAATTTTTAAAGACGAATTAGATGCTATGATTTTTTCTGACGGATATTCTCAAGTTAAAGTTGATTTCATGTAATCGAATGAACTATCTTATAAGTAAAGTCGTCCCAGGAGCGCAACTCAACAATATTGACAATATCATTTTAAAGTCGTCTACTTTAAAATGCATAATGTATGTCTGAATTGTCAATATAAATGAGTCAGATAAAATTGAATTATTAGAAGAATTTTTTCACTATGTAACAAAAAACAAAATTTGTTTAATTTACTGTTTGTATTTTGAGAACGATTTCCGAATTGGAAATTGAAACGTCAATAAACGTATTTTTATCTTTAATTGTGGCTTATTCCCAGTTATAAATAATAATTAATTTACAATGCCACAAGAAAATAGCTTCAGAACAATATATAGAGGCATTGCTCTGTTAGCATCTGCTTATACAATATTCGGCAATGTATTGTTTGAAAGACTTAAAACATTTTACAAAGGATATTGTTGGCCAATATCAATGCAGTTTTACTCTGGAAAAGCACATATTCAGATTCTAGAAAAGTCACTAGAATATTTCATAGATACACACCATCTCTTCGTCGACTTCAAAGCAGTCTATGACAGTGTGAAAAGAACTGCATTATGTAATGCAATGATAGACTTTGGGATCCCACCTCAGTTAGTTAAGTTGACCCAACTAACAATGCAAAACGTATGCTCATATGTAAGAATTAAAGGAGAAAACACTACGTTCTTTGACATTAATAATAGTCTAAGACAGGGGAATGCGCTGGTGTGTCTCCTCTTTAGTATTGCCTTGGAAAATGCAATCAGACAATTAAATAGAATAAATAGAACTATTTTTAATAGATCTATTTATTCTTTACTTTTTTTGATACGTTAGTGTTCGTTACTTTCCTCTCTCCGAATGATTGTGTTACTGCGTTAATTATGATATTTTTGAGTTTTTCCCAGCTTTCTTTTATGTTATCGTTTCCTAATATTTCGTTCCCAACGATTTTTTCTGATATTCTTTTCCTGTATAAGTATTCCGTGGATTCCATATTTAGACTTCGACATTGATTTTTGTTTGTGTTGGAGCTCCTCTTCTGGGTGTAAAGTATTTAAGGATCATTCTTATTTTACATAACACTAAGCTATGGTCGCTACCTACATCTACTGAGTTACGGCATCTTACGTCGATTATTTTCGATGAATGTACATCTCTGTTGTACATATAACATTATCTATCATAGATATTTGTCCACGGGTGTTAGACTGTTGAAAAAAGTAGATAGCTTTATCTATTTAGCAGTCAATATCACAAAGGAAAATATGGCATACTTTGCTTTGAACACTATATTTTAATTACGAGACATGCATCAAAGAACTAAGATACGAATCTACAAGACCGACATTGAGCTATGGATGTGAAACTTTGGTGTTAACTCACAAATCTGTAAACCTCATAGACATCTTTGAAAGAAAGTTACTGAGACCATTACTAGGCCCTCTAAATAAGAACAACAGGTGCGAATCAGATACAATTATGAAATGTATAATATATATAAAGAATCACCTTTATCTTAGTTTGTCCGCCTATAGCATCTACAATGGACAGGCCATGTATTTTGGATGGAAGAAATAAGACTTCCCAAAAAACTCTTAAATGCAAGAAAGCAGGGGAAGAGACATATTGGAACACCGAGGAAGCAATGAGACGATGATGTGAATGAGGATACCAGAAATCTACTTGGGAGTTGATCGTGGAGGAGAATGGCTACAGACCGTTACGAATGGAGATGATGATGTGTATGAGGATACCGGAAATCTACTTGGCAGTCGATCGTGGAGGAGAATAGCTACATACCGTAACGAATGGAGAGGATTGTTGAGCTAGGCTAATGGTCGAATTGGGCCGTAGAGCCGTGCGAGGGATAAATATAGTGTTGTGATAAATTATAAAATATACTTAAATTAACGCTACCCTAACACTAAGTTGGGTCTATTCATTAAATAAATAAAATAAAATAAATTTTTATAATGCAAGTTAAAAAAAATTACAAAGTACATATCTCACTTACCTGAAGAATTCGAATTTGAAAAATCATTTGTATTGAGTATATCTATATCAACCACAGATATAGATATCGGGTTACCAACAGTCTCTTCTTTAAACAAAAACGAAACCTATAAAATGTTTTTCTTAAACCACTTTTTCCATTAAAATTCAAATAACTTACATGTGACATTAGCGTGAGAATGTAAACGGTCAACTCATTGCTGTTGGTGTGATATTTAAGCATGCTACCATCTGCTACCACTAAAACCTTGACGTAGCTTTCGTTGCTCATTCTATAGATGCTGTTCCATTCGGCGTTTCTTCTCGGGCGTGCTGCGTCTTTTAAAACATCGGCTGGACTTCTCCAAATCGTTTCTTTAAGCTGGAATGCAAGGAAATATAAATATTTTAAATACAAATATATTAACATATAAATATATCTAATTATGAATATACGTAGATGGTTGCGTTTGGATTAAATTTAAGTCTCTTACCATTCTCTAACACGTGTTTTTGGGTTTACCTGTCATCAGAGAGACTTGTAAGAAGACTCAAACCAAATCAAAACACACCGAATGGTATGGCAATTATAGAAAAATTAATTACCAGAGTATGCTACAAGCGACCTCTGGTGACGGAAGATGAAGTTAAATGTCGATAGCAATTAAATCGCTATCGACATTTTAAATTGCTCGACATTACATTGTCGACATTAAATTCTCGACATTAAATTGTCGATTAAATTAAATCGACAATAAATTGCTATCGATAGCAATTTAATTGCTATCGACATTTCACTATTTCTAATTATATTTATAGTCGAAATGTTGATAAGGTTCCTTCCAAATCCTAATGGTTATATTTATATATTACATCGAACACATATGAATAAAGAATTTTTTGGGGATGAATACCCAAACAACTCTTAAATTGGCAAGTGGCTTGAAAAAACAGCCAGGATCTTTTCTTTTTGGAGTCTGAATTCCTCTCTAATTAAGATTTTCACGCGCCACGTAGATTGCTTTATTGCTACCCAATCATAGACCGTACATACTGCAATATTTTTTCAAAGTTCACTTTTTAGAAAAGGGCGGAAAACATTTAAAAGGAGGAGGAGCTTTTTTCGGCATTCACATTTTGAAAAGTTTTTTAAGCAACATCATAGATTGACGTCGGACTTGTATTGAAGCCTCTAGAAAAACTGTTCGATAGACAAATTAGGGATGGAATTACAAGTCCGATACATCAGGAACATATGAGTATAGAGCAGGATTCGAAAAGTACATTCTGCAATAGAAGTGATACTTTGTGAATTTCTCAATAAAAAAAGAGCATTCGCCAACACCAGCAACTAATAAATCGCAAGGGCGGTTCGGCTGAAAGAAATGGGCAAAATAAGCTAAAGAGCTGTGCGATATATGAAACATTAATAGAAAATAGCATAGGTAGTCAAAAGCTCTTTGTAGGGGGAAGTCTTATCTCATTTCTTGTGATATCTTGTTAACTGCATCTAAAAATTTTCTGCAGTTCACCGGTTCTCGGCCGTTTGTACTGTGATTGTGATGTCTGGGAATAGTGTGTTAGAATCTAACCTATAACCTAGAGTTTCAAAGTCATTTTTTTCTTTAATTTGTATAGCTTGTGATTCCGTTTAAAGAAAAATTGGTATTCTTTAAGGGTATTTACAGAATTTGTAAAACCAATAATTGAAACATGTAGATTTGCTGATTTTTACTGATTTAATAAAGCGTAAATAGATAGCTTACCATGTCACATGTTCCTTCGATTTCAATTGAGTCTGGTTCATAGGAAGTTAGAGATCGTCTTCTAATGCGATGATCTTTTGCGATATATTCTGTTTCTTGATAGAAATCGTCTTCAATTATGGTTTTGTTTTCTGAAAAAAGAAAGCAGGACAAAATGTATATAAAAATCAATTAAAAAATAATAAAAATAAACATATACGTCTAATGCAAATCAATTCGTAAGCTATTCTTCAGTTGAGTTACGGTTTCTACAGTTTTTATTTCTATTACTCTGTTTTCTCTTTTTCTTATACCATTTAGAACTTGCTTTGGCCATTTATAAGTAAATGGTAGTGTGTAGCTCACCCAATATTTGTACTATAGTCTAGCAAGCAAAACATGAAGTTAGTCTTCCAAAATCACGCATTGTAGCTGGTCAAAAGTAGTCGAAATCATGTCTCAATCGTGAATGTACATTCTCGGAAAATTTGAATTTAATCATTGGCAGCGCGTAAGAAAATATGTTTCTTTGCTAGTCACTTTACATTGTAACAATAGAATATTAGTTGTCTACCTATAATAATAAATATAATACATTAGATCTAGTTTATAAAATAAGTTTTTATTCACATTAATAATGCGTCCACTAAGCAGATGAGCGGGAAACGACTATATACCTAAAGAGTTACAATACTTAAATTTGAATATTTTTTTATTTCACAAGGATATTCAATTATTTAGTCTATCAATAGAAAAAGCAGATGCTTTTTTGTCTGTATGTACATAATGCCTTCTAAAAATATGCCAAAACGTGTTATTTGGAAGAAGTTATACATCGAGTCATGAATTTCATGAAACATATTGTTACACATACAATTCTTGCAGCAGTTGATTCGGCGCATTCGGTAGTAAACAGAATGAAACACAATTATCAAGATTCGAAGTTTATTGCTAAGAAAAATTTAATTCTCTTAAGTGTCAAAATTAATTCTCTTGAGTGTCTATTTAATAGCGGAATTAATCAATGTCCTGGCATGATGTCGAAATGTGTTTACACATAAATATGAAAAAAGATTAATCAAAAAATGAATCAGCAGCTAAATCAACGATTGCTGCAACAAAGCAAATACTTTCATTTTACAAAAGTCACTTAAAAACTGAAAATTTCGCCAAACTGGAATACACAGTAAATGTTTAACTTGCATGATATGGAACTGTAATGATAACACAGCCCAACAAAATGAAAAAAAATTAGCTTGCGGAATAACGAATATTAATACTTTTGATGCTCTGATTTTAAAAACGTCTTCTTTTTTATAGTAGTTTTTTTGGAATCGATTGTATATTTTAACTTCGCTCGAAAAGATACTCAAAAAAGCAGCTGGAAATCGCTAGAGATTACAGTAAATAAGATGGATCATGTTATTGTAGACTCAAGACACCAATCGAATGTAATAAACGTCTGCACCAAGAGAGAAGCAAATCGGATTTTGATAACTACTGAGTCGAAAGTAGGGCAAAGGGCCAGAATTTTAAACATAAAAAAAGTATAAAGGTTCTAAACATGAACGATACAATGTAGAAGGACTTAGACGTAGACGTAGACGTAGAAGATATGAACAAAAACAGAGAATATAAACAAGATAAAAATATCAAACTAGAAAACAGACTAAAACATGAAAACATAAGTTAAGAGTGGGAAAGGTGCAGAAATATCATGAAAGAAGCAATTTAATAATTACTACGCATGTAAGGTTAACTAAGAAGAACAAGGAATGACCGATTTGACGAAGATTGTCAGATTATAACAGACAGAAAAAACAGATCATATTTTCTGGCGCAACAGGTGCCTAGAGCACGATAAAGGAGGAATATAAATAACTAAGTAAAGAAGAAAAGAAAATCCACCGCAGAAAGAAGAGACAAAATATGAACAAAGAACTTCAAGAAGAACAGAGCAGAGAAAATTTTACCAGAAAGTGAACAAAAGTAGAGAAGAATTTAAACACAAGATGTAAAGAGATAAGGAGTTAATATTTAGAAAAACAGCAAGAAAAAATAAGAAGATGGACAGAACATTTTAAAGAAAAGCTTGAGAGAGGCGAACTCTGATATAGCATTAAACCAAGCAGACAGAAAAAAGAGACACTATTTTTGTAGCGTTAAGTCCCAACTGTTTGCTTGACCTTTTCACATTTATACTCTTCCTGCTAGTACTAGCTTCTTTCATTTTTATTAAATGCAACAATAGTTAACAAAAGCAATATAGCGTTAAGCACAAAAGCACCTGTATACTTTTAACATACCATGTACTTATAACTCTGAGAAAACTAAATATATCTTGACCATATACGCATCCTTTCTCCGCTACTGACACGATTCTTAGTAAAAGTCATACTAGTGCCGTCTCTACTAATGAAGGTTGGCTATAATCATTGCAAATTCGTCTCTATATCCTGCTTTTCTTAAAAGCGTCTGTGAGTTTAACCCGGTCCAGTCGCGAATGTTTTTCAGCCAGGATATTTGTCGTCTACCAGGACTCCTTTTTCCTTCGATTTTACCCTTCATAATCAACTGCAACAACTCCTACTTATCATTTCTAAGTATATGCCCCAAATATGCTGTCTTTCGCCTTTTAATGTTGGTTAAAAGTTCTCTGTCTCTTCCCATTCTATGCAACACCATTTCGTTCGTAATATGATCGGTTCATGGTATCTTCAAAATTCTCCTAAAAAGCCACATCTTAAAAGCTTCCAGTTTTCTCATTTAGTCAACATTAACAGTCCAGACTTCGACACCATAAAGAAGAATAGAGTGGATATCACATTTTACCATCCGATATCGGATTTGCAGATTGAGTCTTTGGTTACTCAGAAATTTCTTCAAAAAGTCTGCTCTCGATTGTTCTATTCTTGAGCAAATTTCTGATTTCGGATACAGATCTTCTGTAATACAGACTCCTAAGTATTTTGTTTTGTCCACTTGCTCAATATCTTCATTTTTAATCTGGATCCTTGTAATGACTTTGCCCCTCTTACTGATAACCATGGTTTTTGTTTTCTTTCTGTTTATTGTTAAACCAAGCTATTCCCCAGAATCACAAATTGTGTTTAGTAACTACTGCAGGTCTGTCTCACTTTCAGCGATAATGACTGTATCGTCAGCATAACGAATGTTATTTATATTTTCACCATTTATCTTGATCCCTTCTGTACAGTTTTCAAGTGCTTCCCTAAAAAACTTTTTGGAATATATATATATTAAATAGTAATGGTGAAAGTATACAACCCTGTCTCAATCCTTTACTTATCTGTTGCACATCCGTGCTATTTCCATCTAATGTTACCACAGCCTGTTGGTTCCAATAGAGGTTTCTCACTATGTTAATGTCATTTTTGTTGAGCCCTTTTCTCTTTAGACAATCTATTAGAATGTTATGTTTAACTTTGTCGAAAGCTTTCTCATAGTCTATAAACGCAACGAAAAGATCTTTTTGTTGGTCTCGACATTTTTGTGCAAGAATTGTGAAAATATACAGAGCTTCCACAGTTCCGAAGCTGTTACGAAAGCCAAACTGTCTATTACTCATATTCGCCTCGCACTTTCTGAATATTATTACATGTATAATCTTTAAAAATGTTTTTAATAAGTGTGACATTAATCTGATTAATCTATAGACATTACAGTGTTTGGGGTTCTTGGTTTTTGGTAGCGGAACAAAGATCGATAGCAGCCATTCTGTAGGTATCGTACCAGATTTGTTTATGTTGTTAAAGAGTATAGTTATTGCACTTAAATTGTCTCCGTCTATAAGTTTAATCAGCTCGATATGAACTTTATCTGGCCCAGGGGCTCTGCCAGATTTTGAGTTGTTTATAGCAAGTTGGACTTCAGATTATAATATTATTGGAGCTTCCTCTTTATCAATTTGTATTGGTTCCGTTCTTGTGTCCATGAAAAGATCTTTAATATATTTAGTCCATACTTGTTTTATTTCAATTGGGTGATTAAAGTCATGGCGACAGCTAAACGATACGATAAACGTAAGTGATCACGCGCATGACTCATTTTATTTTTTATTTTCTGTTGCTATTTGTTCAAATCCTGTATTTTTTTGGTTTGTTCTTTATTAGTCATTAACAAAAATCTGAAAAGGCGTATGGAATTTGAAAGAATTGAATTTTTTAGTCAGAAATGTTTATTACTGTATTTCTTCCAATTGAAAATGATGATAACATTTAGTTGACTAAGTTGAGTAATTAATAGTTGTCCTGAAACCACACTGTCGATATTACAACCAAAATATCTACCATTGGTGGAAGATTCGCCGGCCGCCGATATTTCAAGTTTATAATAGACAAGCCGGCTCCAACAGCAAAACAAACGCCAATAAACAAAACGGCGAAAGATTAAAGATAAAAGAGCACCTCATTTCATCGTGCTTTATCGATGTAGAAGATGGACGATGATCGGCCGAAGGTTGGGAAGGACGCGGTCATCATTTTACCTTGAAAGATGGGTTTAAGGAACTCGAAAAACTGAAATCTAGAATTCCTGCGAAGCGGGACCGTGGAAAATTGACACTGATTTGATTTTCCGCGTGATCGTCTTAAGCTATGGAAATTGGTATTTATGAGTAGGTGGTTTTGTGGTGAAAACCATTACTTATGTGAAGATAAAGTTTCTTTTTGAAAGAAGATCGTTAACTTCACCACTAGAAGATTAATCGTTTTAGGTCTTTATTTAATTATTTATTAGCCACAATTTTTTTTCACTTCTTCGTTCAGTACCGTGTCCAGTTTAGGAGTAAATAGCCTTAATGGCAATTGGCCGATATAACTCTTGTAATTGTACAGATCAATTTAGCTGCTAATAGGCGAATGTTTCGGAATCATGAGTATTTTTTTCTATCAATTCCTTTCATTCTTGTTATTCTCTGTATACGACTTGTAATTTCTTCATTTAGTGTAGCGTTTAATCAGCATCCTAAGTCTTTAAAAAAAAATTTATCACTTTTAAAATCAGCTCATAATTAACATAGGACCAACGCCTTGTTTACTTACCACAATACCTTTGTTTTTAATACATTTATGTCCAGTCCGTTACGAGAGCATTCTCTACAGAGTTAGTTTGTAATTAATTGAAGATATTCGATACCTTTAGCCATGATCACTGTAGTGATATCCAAAATTGTTAAAGGTTTCTGTCCCAATACGAATTCTATATAGCCTTTCCAAGGCTTCGTTAAATATTATTTTTGAGTACTCGTTACACAAAGTATATAAACTTATCTGACTCCTCTTTGAATGAACATTTGTCGGTCTAGTTATCGTCTAAAATAACAAATACTTTATGTTTCCATATTTTATACCAACTCTAGATGTCTACCATCTATTCAGACCATTCAGGTTAAAGAAGTAAACTTTATATATCTGAATCATTTTCAATAATAAAGGGGCTTAAACAAGGATATTGTCAATCTCCGTATATATTCAATCATCGCTAAAGCAGTAGAGGAAACAAGTATCCGGAATAGACATAGGCGGTGGTAAATGTCTAACAACTTTATTTTTCACAGATGATCAAGTAGTTGTAGCGAATGATGAGGAAGACATGGACTACATGTTTAGAAAATTAAAAAAAGAATATGAAAAATGGGGCCTCAATATAAATATGTCAGACAGAGTATCTTAAAATAGGAGATGACGAAGAAGATCCAGAGTTAGAAATTACAAACACAAAAACATGCAATGAATATAAATATCTCGGATCTATAATATCTAAAGAAGGCACTACCAAAAGGGACATCGAAAACAGAACGCCGCAGGGAAAAAAAGCGGTTAACATTCTAAACTCTCTACTATGGTCTAAATATAGTAGACAATAAACAAAATTGACAATCTATCGAACCTTGGTAGAGCCTATTATGACTTATGGGGCAAAAGTTTGGCAGATCACAAAAAAGATAGAAAAAGAATAGAAGTAGTAGAGATGGATTTTCTAAGGAAAGCGTGTGGTGTATCCAAAAAAGATCATATCAGGAATGAAGATATTAGAAGGAGGACAAATACTATATATTCCAGTGTAGACAGAATTGAAACGAGACAACTAGTGTGGTATGGTCACGTGAAACGACAACAAAGAAGAAGAAGGGGACGGCCTTCAGTTGCCTGGAAAGAAAATGTACGACACCTAATGAGAGATAGAGCTATCAAAGAAGACGAATGGATGGACACAGAACGATGGCGGTTGAAATGCGAGAGGCGGCAGAGGCTGTAGGAACCTTGCTTAAAATAAATAATTCGGTTTTAAGATAGATTCGGAGATAGATTGTGCACGAAAAAAGCCTTGATGAATATTACCAAAGATCATGCGTGTTGAAAAGCCGTCTGATATGGTCACATGCGGTAGGTTGTTTGAATATCTAGAAACAATCTGAATATATATATATATATATATATATATATATATATATATATATATATATAGGCAGAGTAGGCAGATTGAGACCTCAGTGCCGAGAGACAGTTCTTGTATTTACAACACGGAACACGGTCTCGCGTGAGGGGAGTAGGCAGATTGAGACCCCGAACTCGAACCGAACCGTATCCCTCTTGGTAATGGCTCCAAAATGGGAGCCGAAACGTCGAACAATAAATTCTCAACGCGTTTCTTCCCGAGAACCTAGTGATTTTCATTCATCTGACCGCGGAAATCTATCCGAACATATATATATATATATATATATATATATATATATATATATATATATATATATATATATTATATATATATATATATATATATATATATATATATATATATATATATACAGGGTGGTGAATCGTCAAACGGGCCATAGGAAACTCAATGAGAAATTCTAAATTGTTGAATTCCTGCTTCCCTAATTATTTTACACCAAAAGTCATGGGAAACTATTTGTAGAGGACCCAAATATGTATCGAAAACAATTGTTAAAATTGTTCTACGACTTAAACGTATTCCAACATTTTGCTAAAATATAATACATTTTTCAGGCCACCCCTAAAAATCAGGCCAGACGCCTTGACAAGAATGTGTATTACGTGTTGTATAGTGTTGTAATAAAGATCACAGTAACATTATATTGGAATTCATTGAATTGTTGTATAACTTAACATGGAATTAAATTTTAGTGTATTAGAATATCTTACGTTAAATAAAGATCCGGTAGTGACAGGAAAAGGTTCGCACTATTGCCTCATTACAACATTATGCGATTTTTCGTCAACTGAGTACATTTCATTATATTGATCGATTTGTAAACAATATAATTTATTGTTCACAAAGTAATATTGTTCAGTAGTAGTAGTATTTAGTAAAATTCATTGTTTATAATTTATTCACAAAATAAAAAAAATTGACAATTCAAATTGTCAAACATCTGACATCAATATGATAAAACACACACGTTATAATAATATTATGTTATATTATTATTATTGTTATGTTATATTAAGTTATATTATTAATTTTGCAAAAATATAATAGATTTTTCAGACCACCCCTAAAAGTTAGGCCACACGTAATACAAGAATATATTATATTCTTAATACAAGAATATATTATATTCTTGTATTACGTGTGGCCTAACTTTTAGGGGTGGTCTGAAAAATCTATTATATTTTTGCAAAATTTTGAAGTACATTTGATTCGTAGAACGGTTTTAACATTTGTTTTTAATTTGGAATTTAGTCCTCTACAAATAATTTTTTATGACTTTTGATCTAAAATAATTAGGGAAGCAGCAATTCAATAATTTAAAATTTCCCATTGAGTTTCCTATGGCCCGTTTGACGATTCACCACCCGGTATATATATATATATATATATATATATATATATATATATATATATATATATATATATATATAATCATTAAACAAACAATTTACAAGCTGCGCTTACTTAAAGTACTGAAATCACTATCGTATTTATAGATAATCTTTTCCATCAATATAGTAATATATTCAATAGATTATCCTGCTTTTATTGGACATAACTGGCCATGAAAATGAATTAAAGATTAATCGACGACAGTCTATTTGTATTCGACCGAATCATTCGATAGGTAGAGTAGGTGTGCCGATGAATTATATCTACTTAAAATTAATAAAGTCAACGATAAATATTGTCAAAGAAATCGGTACCACCTACTGGTTAATATCAAGTTTAAAATTATTTATAAGGATGGGTAAAAAATTTGAAGTTAAGGTGATGATACACATAGAGAAACTAAATTATATAGTAATGGTTTTGGACGATGGGTTCTGATTCTTCTAATATCATAATTTATATTAAGTTATAAAGGTATGTAAATTTAAAAGGTATGTAAATATGCCTGCGGCAGTTTCATTCAAGTTGTTTTTATTTAGCATCCAATGTTTATTACAATTTCTCCCAGTACAACAGAATACTAATTTATGAATTTATTAACTTTGTTATTAACAATTTGTGATAATATTATATTAAGGGAAAATAATCCTACCTTAACTCACAATTACATAGAACGGAACATTAACACTTTGCTACTGGCTATAAATTTGAAGTTTTTTGTCAGAAACTAAAACTATATTTTGGTAAAATTCACAATATTTAATACTAAAAATATGTAAATATCAACATTTAGGTATTTTTTTGAAAAAAAATCATGTGTAAGGGCCGTGTCAAAAAATGGTACACACAGTTTGTGGCAGAAATAAATGCGTAATTATCTTCTTAGAAACTATGTGTACCATTTTTGGACACAATGTTAATTTTTTTGCTTGACAGTAATGAGTGTCAAAAAAGCAGTTGGTACACAAAAACTTATCACTGCATGCTAGACAAGATACTTTAACACGTTTTGTTTCTTTTATAGCAAAGTTACGTCCATTTCTAGCACTATTATTTTTATAACATCTTGTACAACGACCTCTCTGTTCCACTTCGGAAAGTTTGTGATTTCTTGCTTGGTTAACACGACGATCATCCAAATTTTTCATCTGAATATTTTGACTACGAAAAATTTCTGAGGCGATTTCTTTTCTAAATTTAATGATACTTATCTTTTTGTTTGTTATAGCCTCGTATGCAGTATGTGCATTTATAATAGATGTGTTAACCAAAAGTTCAACTGAAACTTTCCTATACCACTTAATACCCCTACACACTGCTGATGAATATGATGCTTTTTGATCAGAGACGTCTATACATGATTTCACATTATTATACTGCACGATTGTGGAAGGTTTTCTCACGACACCCCTTTTTGTTGGCACGTCCAGTATTTTAGGCACAGACTTCGTAGTGAGAAACATGACATCTCTTTTGTCTTACCATTTTCCAATTATGATTTTACTGTTACTCTGTCTCATGACTAATTCACCCCTTTTTAATTTAGCCTCACTTACTACTTTTGGATTATGCTTCCTGTGTTTTCTCAGTGTGCCTATTAAATGTGTATCTTTGTTCAGAAGTTCGTGTGCTAAATTCACACTAGTGTAATAATTATCTGTGCACAAAACGCGACCTGAATGTAAAAGTGGTTCCATAAGCTGTAGCACCACTTTTGTACCAATTGGCTTTTCATTAGGTGTTTGCTCTTTTCCTGTATAAATTTTAAAATTGTATGTGTAACCTTTCACTCCACATAGTTTAAATAATTTCACACCGTATTTGTGACACTTTGTGGTATATATTGGCGAAAGCTCAGTCGTCCTCGAAAAGGAATCATCGTCTCATCTATACACACATTCTTGTCAGGAGTATATGCTGATTGGAACTTCTTGATTAACAAATTTTGCAAGGGAAGGAATTTTTTGAGCCTATCATCTGAGGCAATTTTGTTGTTTGAGAAGTGCAAATTGGACAAAAGAAGCTCAAACCTTATCCTGGACATGTGAACAAATTATCCAATTTTATTTTTGTACAGCATATTGGTGCTAAAATAATCTTTCAAAGTGGGTTTACGATCCAAACCCATCCATATTAGAAGACCTAAGAAAACAAAAATTTCGGATTGATTTGTGTTTCTCCATTGTTCCAATAATGCTGGTTTTGTTAATGTTTCATTTGTAATTCCTGATACTATTTTCTGTTCAGCATATCTGTTGGTTTCCTCGGCAATAAGTGATAAGATATCGTTGTCAATAAATAATTTATAAAAATGAATTGGATGATCTCCTTCCCTTTGTGCAAAAAAACTTTGGGAGAATCCTGAATCTTCCGTGAAAGTAAATGTGTTCAAATTACCTACAAAATTATAAACTCAAAACTATAAAAGTGAATACTAATTTATATATTACCTGCACAATTATTCCAAATGACATTAGGATTAGGATTATTTAAAAAATTATCAGGTTCAGAATCGTTGTTGAGAGATTCTAGATCAGATTCGAATTCTAACTCTTGCCCATCACTGTTAACTTCTAAATTAGAGGAAGAAGAACACGAATCTTGATCATTTGGATCATCTATATCCATAGCATCATCATCATCATCTTCACTAATAAACTCATACTCCATTTCACTCATATTCTCGGCTATTTCACGTAGTTTAGCATCACTTAATTTTTTATTTGACATTTTAAGTACTAATTTTAGAACCGTAAACACACAAGACTAATATTGCACAAACAACAAGTTTCTGCAAGTCAGAAAATGGCCATAATATGCCATCTGCTGAAGGAGTCTCAAACTGCTCCGCCATAATTTTAAAAAATCGGTCATAGCCATCTGTTGATTAAGTCCCAAACTGCTTCGCCAGAATTTAGCAGTAAACTGTAGGAACCTAGATACGCATTTAAAACCATCAGAACTGTGTTCACCAAATGTACACACAGCTTGAAACATTACCATTTCATGTGACCAAATTTGGTACACGCAGTTTCTGGTAAACATCAACTGTGTACCAGAAATGGTACACACAAAAGCCAAAGTGTTAATTACTATTTAACTGGAAATAAGCCACAATTAAAGATAAAAATACGTTTATTGACGTTTCAATTACCACTTCGGAAATCGTTCTCAAAATACAAACAGTAAATTAAACAAATTTTGTTTTAATTTTAATTTACTGATTGTATTTTGAGAACGATTTCCGAAGTGGAAAGTGAATCATCAATAAACGTATTTTTATCTTTAATTGTGGCTTATTCCCAGTTAAATAGTAATTGATTTAAAATGCCACAAGAAAATAGCTTCAGAACAATATAACGGAACATATTGAGACAGTTTTAAACCGGAACTAAATATACCAACCAAAATCAATAAATACCTTGACAAAGAACCAAAAACTTTAATTATTATCATACAACAAGCAGTTTGAAACAATACCAAGTAAATTATAAAAAAATATTTGAGAATTGGTGAAAAAAAAAAAAAAGAGAAAAGAAAGGCCAGGACAATGTGGTAACAATTAGAAAAACATACAAAAAAATTAAAAATGAATTTATTAATAAATCAATACCTAAAATGGTCTAAAAGATAACTATTTACTATGTAAATGTACTGTTCCCTTCATACTTTTTTCAAAGTAGAGAATATTTTCCAAGATCATTATATGGAAAAAAATTATTAGGCCAAAAACGACAATGATGGGGATCATCATCATCCTCATCAACTTGTATGTGTCCACTGCTGGATATAGGTATCTTTCTATCTGTCTCTGTCTTGTGCGGCTCACATCCAGTTATTACTAACACGCTTGAGGTCGTCAGTTTATCTAGTTGGTGGTCGACCTCTGCTCCGTATGGCTTCGTGTCTTGGTCTTCACTCGATAATATGTTTTGTCTATTGATTGCCTGATAATCTGACGACGTGTCCCGCCCAATTCCATTTAAGCGACACGATTTTTTCGATGACGTCTGTTTTTTATGTTGTTCGTATTTCACCTCAAAACTTTTAAATTTTTGTTTTCTTGAATTATTTTAGTTATTTCTCTTGTGTTGTTTTCTCTTACGTCTTTTAGGATTGATTCTTGGATATCTTTATTTAATTACTTCATTGTTGTGTAGTTGGAGCCGTATTTTTCCATCAGCTGTCTTCTTTTACCTATTAGGTCTTTGGTATTTTGACTTAATTTTCTTTATGGGTCAAAACGGTCGGGCAGCACTCCCTTTCCGTTTCATCTAAAGCCTTCGTTATGCCATAATTTGCTTGATCTACATCTTCTATTTCATCTTGCAAGTCTTGTATATGTCTGGTTAGTGTCATACAAGTCGTTATTTTCTAGAGGAATCCATTTCTTTTTTCTTGTGTTTAGAATCATCTTTGTTCTTTTCAATTTGACATTTAATAATATCTTAGCTCGGATTAATCTGTGGTTGCTTCCTATTGAGAATTTGTTAAGGACTTTGAAGTCTCTGAATATTTCTTTTCTGCTTGTTATGATATATTAAATTTCATTTTTGACACTGCCACCTGGGCTGATCCATGTCCATTTACGCTGAGGCTTTATCGAAAAAAGAGTTCATCATGGATAAATTTTCCTAATGTAAGAAGTTCAGCAGTCTTTGGCCTCGTGCATTTCTTTCGCCATAGCAGGAAGTACTCATTGGTACTTCTGCATCATCTTGTTTAAACCTTATTTTCGCATTAAAGTCACCCATAGTTATTGTGTAATATGCTGATGTGGCATGTAACGTTTCATAAAATTCTTTAATTTGTTCATCCGAGTGGATAGTCGTTAGAGCATAAGTCTGGATTACTTTCAGGTTATATCTTGCATTTAGTTTGAGGATAAGATATACAATCCTGAGGCTTATGCTGATAATTTCAACTACATTTTGTTTATGCTTTCTATGTATAATAAATCCTACTCCACCATTTGGAGTGTCTTTTTCAGCTCTAAATTCAAAATGAAATACGTGTCCTGATTTAAGAGTAGTTTGGGCTTCTCTTTTTCGTCTTATTTCTTATTATTATTCTTTTCAGCTCTTCCCCCAGTTCTATCATCTTCTGGTAGGTTATAACATTGAATGAACTAATATGATGAGTATACAAAACACAAAATGCATAATACTAATCAAAGAATAATAAAGCCTGCTAACTCTAAAGAAGTAACCGAATAATCACAAATAATACTCTTACCACAAAGGCTTTGACTGTTTGCTAAAAAGAAATTTACCGAAAAAAGTAAAGATATCTGTCTTATCATTATATAAATCAGTAGATCAATGAAGCCTGAAAAATTATATTTTACAGTCCAAAAACGTTTTTTGATATTGTCCAATTTTTTTCAGTGTAGTAATGATCTCGTTTCGGCAAGAAGTGACTCATGGATTTTTTGACAATAAAATTAGCATTTTACAGAACGTTATTCCGCTAGCTGAACTTCTGGGAAGTTTATAATATATTAATAGTGCTGTTGAAACTAACCATTCAATTGCCGTAAAATACGTCTACAAAAACACCTTAATAAAATGCATGGGAAGTTGCGCGAAAAAAGTATTAAAAACAAAAATAAACCAGTTAAATTTATATTTATTATTTTCTCTGCAGTTTTCGAGATGTAAAATCTGCTTCAGATTACCCTGATTAATATTTCGAGATGTGTCTGTCGTTCTCCAGATATTCCTGTCTAAAGTCCTATCAGTCTCTAGTTTCTTGACAGTTTTCAATATGAAAACTTTGAGATTACGTCTTTCCATGTTTTTTGGTGCATTGTCATATGTTTCTCAGTGTAATAATGATCTCGTTTCGCCAAGAAGTGAATCATGCTTTTTTGACAATAAAATTAGCATTTTGCAGAATGTTATTCCGTTAACTGGGCTTTTGAGAAGGTAATATTATATTAATAGAAATGTTGAAACTAACCATTCGACTACCGTAAAATAAATCTACATAAACACGTTAATAAAATGAATCAATATATGGAAAATTTGGAGAAAAAAGTATTAAAAAAAAATAAATTAGTCAAATTTATATTTATTATATTTTTTGCAGCTGTCGATAAACAAAATCTGCTTCAAATTAACTGATTAATATTTCAAATTATTTTTCTGTCTCTCTCCCCAGATATTTCTATCTGGGATTCTCTTCAGGAAAGATACTACAACTTTAATGTCCATAAGAAGGTGAAATTTATTTTGATGTTTGTCTTTCCCATTCGGAAGTCGTCGAACTATTTCGGAATAACAAGAAAATGAAAGACAGTATAGCACTTAACAGACAGATAATTTTTTTGGCTTAAACACTTTGTCATTTGACGATTCTCTATTGTAGGATTAATCGCTGAATAAGGCAAGAGCTAAATATCTACTCCATCAATTAGCAACAATGTCTAAACCCTAGAATAAAGACAAAGAAGTTTTCTTTATTGCTTGAATTAATTTTATTGTATTACTAGGCCTGAAATTTTGCTACTTGCGTCGTATATATTCAGAAGACTATATAAAAAACAAACGGAAAATATTTTATTGGCTATATTTCTCAACAAACCGGAACCGTTTAAACTAATCAGCGTTGACAGCCCTTTTGGCATATCCACTTATAATATCTATAATCTAGTCAAGCCTACGAGCATTCCACTAGCGTGTGCGGATATCTGAAAGATCTACGCTTTGATTTGGGTGATATTTATGGGGGGACCCGGGGCACAACACCTGTACTTTAGTCTGCGCACAATACCGGCAAATTTGTGAGTCAACGGTTTGTTTTATGACCGTATATTGCACATTGGAATATGGCACGGGTAGAAATAATTGTGCGGTTTGGAGTTTTATTATTATACCGATTGTGCAGGGTTGTATTTGTAGATTTTGATATCCGTAGTATAATAACACACGTACACTCCTAAAATAGCACATACTGTGAGTCAGACAATTTTAAGGTGAAGACCTTTCCAAAAAGAATCGTTGTACCAAACAATGCAAATGATCGGTTCCAGGAGCCACTTACTGTAATGCTCGGATCTGTGTTTCCCAACTAAACAATCAAGGTATAAACTATAAAAAAGACCAGTTTTTTTTTTAAATCAGAATATGAACTTGTTGAATATGCATAACATTCTTACCGAGAGAACTATGGGTAAACCACTGGGTAAACATTAGAGTGTGAATTTTGTGCTGGCGGCGTCATCGGTTCATATTTCTTTGAAAACAATGTTGGCCGGACAATCACCCTCAACGGGAGTTAAGGTCCATGATTATCAACTTCTTCTAGTTCGAATTGGATAATATGAATATCAACAGCACGTGGTGTTAACAGGATGCCGCTACGTGCCACATGCTCATGCACAATAACATTGGTTATTCTGCACGCGCTGTTTAAGGGATAGTCATCTCACGTGGAGAATATTCTACAAAGTCTACGCGAATATTCCACAAACCACAGCGGCCCTCAAAGTTATGTCATCAGTCAAATTCAGCCTGATTTATACGCCATAATCATGGAAAATTGGTCATTTCGGATGCGTGCCACCCAGATAAGCCGCGTTAAATATTTTAACGATGTTAGATAATGCCATCAAGAGGTCTTTTAAATGAATAAAAAGTTTAAATAATATCTCACACATTCTTCTTCTTCTTGTAGTGCCTATCCGTTTCGTATGTTGGCGACCTTCATGGCAATCTGTATTTTGTAAAGTGCTCCTCTGAAAAGATTTGTGGTTGTTGTCAGGAAATCCTTCGCCTTCGTGGACTTCATTTTCTTCTACTTTCATTTGTAGAATTCATTGCAGCAACCCATATCTTCCGCTGTTCCTCATGATATGACCGAGGTATTCGATTTTGGCTATTTTTATTGTGGTTAACAACTCTTTTCCTTTTTGCATTCTTAATAAAACGTCCTGGTTAGTAATGTAATCGGTACAGGATATCTTCAGGATTCGACGATAAAGCCACATTTCGAAAGCCTCAATTTTCTTGCAGGTAGTGTCTGTGAGAGTACACGCCTCAACAACGATATAACATCGTAGTAACCTGATTTTTATGGGTACTGATAAGTCATGGCATTTGAATAGCTTAGCCATTTTTTTAAATATAGATCTTAGTTTCTCTATCCTACATTTTATTTCTAGGGAATGGTCTTAATTTTCATTGACGTTTGTAACCAAGGTAGGTGTATGTTTTTATTATTTCTATTGGTTGACCATTCACACTGATTCTTTCAATTTCCTGTTCGTTCTTAGAGGTCATCATATATTTTGTTTTCTTAATGTTTAGAGATAGTCCATATCTCTGACTTACTTCTGTGATTCTATTCGTTAACTCATGGATGGCCTTATAACTGTCAGCTAATATCATCCGCGTATCTGATGATATTGATACACTCTCCGTTAATTAGAATTCCGGCTTTAACATCCTGTACTGCTTCTTGAAAAATTTCCTCAATGTATATGTTAAACAGCAAGAGTGATATTATACATCCCTGTCGGGTCGGATCCTACGTTTGATTTTAATATAATCGGATTCTTCAGCCTCTGCACGGACAGACGATGTTTGATTCCAGAAAAAATTGCTAATCATTATTAGATGACAGGTGTTTATTCCAATATTTGTTAATATCTTCATCACCTTGTCGTGTTTTACTGTACCGAATGCTTTATGGTAATCAATAAAGCATGCATAAATCTCACACATACTTTGTTTTATTTAAAGATAAAAGTAGGAAGCCCTTAATTAAAGCGATTTACATAGCGAGTTTAAGAAAAGCTTTACTCGATTCACAGGAATCATCAGGATTAGCCAGAACTCATCTAATTATATTAGAAATAGTGATACAAATTTCTCTAATTTCTATCACTTGCTCAAGATGTATTTCAAAAAGACCATCTAGTTCGGCTTTTTCACAAATTAAGTCTGTATAGAAGCAAGCTATTAACGCCGGTTAGGTTAGGTTAGGTTAGGATAGAAGTAACTGGAGATTTGTTGGCCGGTGATAAACACTAGCAAAAAACATATGTAAGAGACCATCCAAAGATATGTTTTTTTTTCAAAGAACATGCCGGGACATTCCGGAATTGTAATGAGTTATACCAGACCTTCATTAAAACTGATATTAAGAAATATTTCATACTGGATGCTGCTAGGGTATTTGTAAACTGAAACAGAACAGGCACAGACAACAGGAACATAGATATGCGGAGCTTAACCATAAAAATAGACAGTCATAAGTCTTCATAATATAAATAAAGTCCGGACTATAAGAATTTTACTTTTTTGCTTATAATTTAGTATTTAAACTAAAAATTCCTATTTTATAATATTTTGTTTATATTAGTTATTTTAATAGTTAAATCCTTTTCGGCTTAAGTTCGATTTCAGATAATTCCAATAGTTAAAGGGTCATTAAGAATTTTAATTCATCAATAGGCAAAACGGAAAAACTCACTAACTGTGTTAGTACCTACAATATATGTATACACAGATAGGAGACACAACTTACAGAAATATTTGTGAAAAATATGTTATTGTTAACTGTTTTTATGCTGCTTGTCAGGAATAATGAAAAATTGTTGTTGTAAAGTATAATATAGGTATAAGCATAAGATTAACTTTCTTACTAATGTTTAATTTATAAAAAAAAACCTTCACTGAAGAAACTGAAAGTGTTCCGATTAAACGGACAGTGCATTAAAAACTCGATAAGTAAGACCGACCAATGTAACTGTTAAACGACATTTACGCCGTGCCAACTATCAAATTCGAAGTTATCAAACGCGCGAAACTTAATTGTTAAATTTTCTGACATATTTCAATTTTTTCAAATTGTCTTTCCATAAGAACCTTCTACAAAGTATTAGAAAACTTTAACAACAAACAAAGTTGAATAAAATCGGTAAAGTCGTTTTTAAATTATGGCGTTACTTTTTTTCCAGGCTTTATTTTTCAACGCAAAATCCCAAAAATTTGAAAATTTTCATCCTGAATTTTTGATAAATTGTTGAAGGTTCAGTTCATACCACACGGGTAGCGTCACAAAATAGTGGTTCTTTACATCGGTTCACTACTCCTGATTCAGTTCGTTTCTAGTCATCATATGTTTACTCTAAGCAGGTTTAAATTAAAAACTGCAATAAAAATAACTCATAAAATATAGATATTGTCAAGATTTAAAAGTCATAAATGTCATCCGATTAATACCAACGTTGAATCATCTGTTTAATTTTTTATGATACTTCTCGTTTTAAAATAATTTCGTATAAATGTAATTATTATTTTTAAAGGTATTATTTAGTTTAAATAATAAATAAATTTACTCTCAAAATATATTTATTGATATTTTATAATTAGTTTAATATTTGGTATGAATTTCACAGATATGTCAGAAGAAAACAACGTATGCTTTGCTAATACGTTGACAGGTGATGTTAGGGGCAAACATAATAATTTATTAAATTTGTTTAAATTATAATAAATAAATATTGAAATTACACAATTTAATTTTAAAAATATTTAAATTTTAACAATACAGTTTAAAAATTAGTATGATGCTTCGTGCTAGTCTACAGTACTGCCTAATGTTGCACTTTTTTCTCCTCAATATCAAAAAATCTGGTAATATTACACAACATCTAATGGCTTTATTAATGGCTTTAGAGAAAGCTATTAATTAAAGCTTTATTAATGAGAATGGCTTTACTAGCAAATCCTCTGAGAAGTCAAAACAATTATTTTAAATTATTTTAGTAGAAAAGTTACAGAGGTATAAATCTACTGAACACAGCAGTTAAGCTTACCACAAAATTCCTAACCAACAAAATCAATAGACTAACCACTTTATCAAATGAACAACAATATTTAGATCCGAAAGATCCTGTGAAGACGTCGTATTTGTACTAAGACAAATCACTGAAACTGCCATAGAGTAGAATAAACCAGCATATCTATGTTTTATAGACCTGACAAAGGCTTTTGATCGCATCCAACTCGAAGACGTCTTACATCTATTGTATAACAGAAACATATCAATCAATATCATACAAACCATCGAAACTATCGACTTTTATGATCGAATACATGCAAAGATAAATGGAAAACTAAAACAGTGTATACCAGTACAAAGCGGAGTCAGACAGGGTGACTGCTTAAGCCCACTTCTCTTGAATATAATAATGGACGAAATAATACAAGCAGTACGTAAAGGCTCTTGGTTACAGAAGGAGGAACAAAAAAATCCAAATATTCTGTTATGCAGACGACACCGCATTAATCGCCGAAACAGAAGACGAGCTTCAAAGATTAACATACATCTTTAAGCCAAGAAATGCAATATGATCAAATCAGCAGAAAGAATCAAATGTATGACATCTAAATACCCACTACGATGTAAAATTGAAATTAATGGGTAAATAATAAAGCAGGAAGCAAGGTTTATATATCTGGGAATAGATATAACTAGTTACGGAGGTGTTGAAGAAGGAGTACGACAACAAAGCTTAAAAGCACGTAAAGCGGCGGTATCTCATAATGACACAATCTGAAAGAACAAACACCTAAGACAAGACACAAAAACAAGATTCTATAAAGCAACAATTAGACCTATATTAACATACACGGCGGAGACAAGACCTGACACATCTTAAACGAGACGACTACTAGAAACAACAAAGATGAAAATACTTCGACGGATATCAGGGAAAAAGCTGTTTATATAGGAAGAGAAGCGAAAACATAAAAAGAGCAAGCAATATAGCAGACATAAATGGTTGGGTGACAACGTTCCACGTGAGTGGAACGAAAACATGAGAAGAATGACAGCGGATAGGATAATACGAATAGCACGAGCTAAGTCACCAAATGGACAAAGAAGTATTGTCATACCAAGAAAAAGATGCTGCAATAATTTAAACAATTTATTTGGCTAATATTGAAGAAGAAACAGGCTTTGAAGCCTACATATAAAAAGGAAGAAGAAGAAGATTTCAGTAGAACAAGAAGGTTATTGATCAGAATGAGACTGTCAAATGATCTGGCTTATCACCTACGTCGAAACAGATTTCCAAAAAAAAATATACAACTTCAGTTGCATTTAGCGACCTTTTGATAAAATGTAAAGAGAATATGTAATTTATAAGATTCGTCCAATTCCCTTACTAGTCCAGGCTGTGAGGCCGCTCCCGTTGGGAAAATGTTTCTGATTCGGTTTCTTCGCGGATTCCGGTTCAAAAATGTCCCCTTTAAACAAATCTGAAGGGTGCCGGGCGAAATTTTTGGGCAGAAATTGTTTAAACAATTTTTTTAAACAAAGTAAAAAAATAATTTTTTTTAATCTGGAAAACATTCTGTTAGGTTTTTGGGTAATTTTAAACAAAAAAGGTCTCTTATCATTTTTCTCTACAGTTGATAGTTTTCGAGTTATAAGCGATTTAAAGTCTGAAAAAAGCGAAAATACGCATTTTTGAGACTTGAAAACATATATAAATTATTATTTTTGAGGTTACCAAGTGTCTAAATTGAAGTTTAGACATTCAACTTCAAGATTGTGAACAGTAATCGGGGCTTATTTTAATTTGGACCGTTGTTTTTAATTGTTAAATATGCGCGTACACTCGATTTTTCAGCCGGCGGCGCCGCGGCGCGGCTCGTTATCGTGCGCCTCTATCGTACTTATGAATAGTTTACATATACTTACACATACTTACAAATAATTATTATTTATTGAGTATATATTTATTTATATCAATTGAGTTATAATATAAATTTCGTAAAATATAAACTACATTTTATTTAAAGTCTAATAATAGTTACATAAAATAATTGTACAAAAGATTGTTAAATAACACACTAATATCACTCAGTAAAAGTATCTTTGTTTTCACAAAAATCTAAATCACATCCACATAATGGTACACAGTTGACATGATTTTTCTTGCAGTTGCAAGCATTAGTTTTGCAAGTCCTTTTGCATTTGCACGGTTTCGCCAGTGTTTCTGGTAATGGGTTTTGAGTTATGAATCTTGGTAATACCCACCACTATCAGACATATAATATCCCTATTGTGTAAAATCGAGAGTTTGATAGCGAGAATATATGGCATTTCGTCAAAGATACAAGGTATATTGGCTAGATTAATTCCTAAGCGCCACATGATCTGTTAAAAATTGATTTTCTTGCATCGTTTACGGATTCTCCCATTTTGTCTATTAATTGCCTATTAATATTAATATTTACTGCATTGTATTATTTCAATAGTAATTTAAAAATATTATTTACAATTGATATAAATAAATATATACTCAATAAATAATAATTATATTGTTCAAATTTGGAAGAAGAAAAAAACTATATACGGTTATTACATTGCGATGATTGATTTATTTAATTAGCCCAATGACAATAATTAATACCTACATAAATAAATTATGGAAAAAACTATGTTAATAAACTTACGTACGATAGAGGCGCACGATAGCGCGCCGCGCCGCGGCGGCTGAAAAATCGAGTGTACGCGCATAGTTAACAATTAAAAAACAATGGTCTAAATTAAAATAAGCCCCGATTACTCTTCACAATCTTGAAGTTGAATGTTTAAACTTCAATTTAGACACTTGGTAACCTCAAAAATAATAATTTACATATGTGTTTTCAAGCCTCAAAAATGCGTATTTTCGTGTTTTTCAGATTTTCAATCGCTTATAACTCGAAAACTATCAACTTTAGAAAAAAATCACAACAAAGCTTTTTTGTTTAGAATGACCCAAAAAATCTAAAAAAATGTTTTCCAGATTAAAAAAAAAATATTTTTGGAATTTGTTTAAAAAAATTGTTTAAACAATTTCTGTCCAAAAATTTCGCCCGGCACCCTTCAGATTTGTTTAAAGGGGACATTTTTGAACCGGAATCCGCGAAGAAACCGAATCAGAAACATTTTCCCAACGGGATCAGCCTCACAGCCTGGACTATACGGCAATACTTGCTTTTCTTATTCTAGGTACATATGCATAGTGCATATTTTTGAATTTCAAATGGTACCATAGTAACATAATGTATATTATTTTCTGAATTATATTATTGCAAGAAAATATCTTTCAGATTAACAATTAGAATAATTCAAACTCCCAAAATTCAAAAGAAAAATTTTGTTTTTGATCTAACCTGTCAAGAATTTAGTCACGCCGATTGATAAAACTATATCTTTTTTAAAGGTTATATCAATTTGTATATTCAATACGTTTTTTTGAAAACAATTTCTGAACTCGAAGTCGAAACGTAAAAAACATAATTTTAACCAAAATTGTTGTGGTTTTTCTGTAAAAATATAAAATATTCAGAATAAAAAATATTACAAGAGAATAACTAAGAGACACCGATTGGGATATTGTTTAGTAATAAAAAAATCAGTACAACTTAAGAAAACCAGTGTATATATTTTTTAACCGTTGGTGGAATGCGACCACGCCATCAAATACCTCTTGTGGCTTGTTGCCTTCGAGGAGCCATGCAGTCTGCGGGCGAAGTAAGCCAGCAACAGCGACACAGCGACTGGTTGGTTTTATTTTAGTCCGTTGCCTGTCTTGTCTTTCATTTTCTTCCACACCATTATGTATACACAAGCCAACTATTTAATAATCATCCATGCTAGTTAAGTGGCCCATAATATCAACCAGCCGCAGCCGGTCTGACGCTAGTTCCTTCCTTTTTTACGGTTTTTCTTCTTGTTTATTTTTTCAGACTTCACATTGACCTCGCCTTCGGTGTATTTGCGTTTTACTGGGTGGTCGAGTACAGTGGGAAGTAATTTTGAGTTGATGATAATAATTTGCAGGGCAATTTCATCGATATTTTTTAACTAGTTCCTTATGCGAGTAGTATCTTAAGACTCTTGCCCATAAAAATATGTAAATTGCTGTTGTTACTCGTAAATGCAGCAGCTACAATTCAATTAGGTCATCATTTTGTTTTAAAATGGACAAATTACACGCAAAATTCAATTCAGTGACACTTAAAATAATGTATATACATCATCACAGCAAACCTTAAAGTTCTGGGAGCTGCTTGTAGAGATTACCCTATTTTTCTTGTACAAATCTTAATTTTTCCAATTTTTGATATTCAATTTTCTAAATATTCTTCCACAATGGACAATACTTACCTTCCTTTCCTTTTTTTCCGTTGCATTTTCAGATTTTTTTAATTAATTTGTTATTCTTTCTACGTGCTCTAGCTACCTAACAATCTAAGCTTTTATATATGTTGTTATTGACGTATAGTTCTATTATTTATTTCTTAAATATTATCTACATTTATAACCGTTAGTCACCTATATTTGATCTTAGTAGAATTGTCCTTTCTTAGTTTTTGATCTGTCTTACTTAATACAAATATCTTGCACTAAATACTATCAATACGACCACAATAAACTATCACGGAAACGTTCTTTACACATAAAGATATTGATACATACTCACGAAATACTTGACAATGTATTACAGTTATGCTAATAACGGTACCTTAATTATCTTATCATTATACCTCCAGTGAATGTGTCCCCTGCATTTGATGGAATTTGTTAGCTTCTAGACTTTCTAGCTATTTTGTTTTTAGAATTCAAAAGCTAACATTGTTCAGGCAGCAATAAACCTTCTTTTAAGTTACAAAATGAAGCCATTAAGCAGCAATAATATTGACCAGATGTCTCGTGCCACATATAAGTTGACCTGGTTTTGCCAACGTATCAAGTTTTTTATGGCAAGTCAATGTTTTCACCTGCCATAAAAATCAATTGTTTCTTTTACCCCTTTATTTAGGGCGTCTTTTTGCTCTTTACCAATTATAACTGCTACCAATTTACTGGTTACAATTGGTGCCCAACGTGGGGCACTGTTTTCTTTAATATTTAATGTACTAGTTTATATTTCTAAATACATCAGTATAAAATGCATTTATTGTCACATTCTGGTCAGGAAAGTAAAGCATAGAAAGTAAGTTTTAGATTGATTTTTAATATTTAAATTTTTATTTATTAATAATATTTATTTCATACCTTATATATATATATATATATATATATATATATATATATATATATATATATATATACCATTTATTCTTTTATCTTTTGTTATACAGGTTTTACATATATTATTTAAAATTTTTTTTACTGTTTTCGAAAGTTTTGGGTACCCATATTTAGTATTGTTATACCTAACTTGTTCATGTCTTGAATTGAATTGATTAATTTTTGCACTTTTTACACCTGCGTCTTTATCAGTTTTGCTTGTTTAGTTTTGTTTCATTAGAAACTACTTCCCTAGCTATATTTTGTCAAACTCATGTCAAAAATAGTTCAAGCGGCACTACAAACTACAATTTTTTCACTAGATTATATTGACAGAATTTTTAAATAACGTGATTTGATTAAGAAATTAATGTGTTGTTCACTAGTATGCAGTTTAAATTATTTTCTAAATTGTTGTTAGTTTACAAGTCTGAATTATAAATTGAAGGGTAAGGGGAAAAAACAAACGATGTCCATTTTATAAGAATTTCAGGTAATCAACTCATTGTGTTGACAATATCTGGTCCCAAAGACGTGCTAAATTGTATGGGAATAATACCAACGGTGTCCAAATAAGAAAGCATTAGAATATACCCATACTGGTTAAAAACAAACATTGTCCGCGTGGTACTGGTAAACAACCGACGTAGTCCAACTACATAGTTGCGTAGCAACGACATTTAACAGGGCGTGACAATCTTACATGTTTTGTTTTGTTCTTTTTGCGGCAATTTATGTCAAGATGAGTTCGAGTGAAGAGTATTTGTGTGACGAATTGTTAAAAAAACCAAGAAACGAAAGAAAATTGGTCGAACTGCAGATGTAATGAAAAAGTTAAGATTGCAGTCTCACGAGTTATTATATGATTGTAAGTGTAAAAGACTGAAGTGTTTTGAAAACACTACTGCTCAAGCGAGGCAAAACATACTTAACGCATTCAATCAACTAGGATCAATTGATGCTCAAAGCTGTTATTTAGCTGTGATTTATTGCTGTATTGCCAGTTGTAAGACGAAGGTTACGACAAATCGATGGAGAACATCATGATGCTACCTACCGCTACAGAGTACGAGTGAAGAGAGAAAACATAATAGAAGAAATATCTGTCTGCAGTAGTGCTTTTACTACAATGCATTGTATTACTAGATCTTAGTTGGTCCATATTCAAGCATCTCTGAAAACTTCCGGTATTGCTCCTGTCGACAAAAGAGGAAAGCATTCTTCGAAACATCGTCAGTTAACTTTAGATTTGAGTAACCAGATTCAGCAACATATTGCTTCATTTCGGGGCAGGTTAAGTCATTATAGCATGCACGACTCCAAAAAAGTGTATTTAACTGAAGAGTTAAATATTATGAAAATGTTCCAAATGTTTAAAGTAAAGTAACATATTGCGTCTGTTTCATATGACACCTACCGAAATATTTTTAATAACAAGTTCAACATTTCGTTTGGATACCCAAGGGCAGATATCTGTAGCAAGTATGATGCGTTTAATGCAAAAATCAAGACTCTTCATTCTGTTGACGATGCACCACAGATAAAAGCTCTATCTACTGAAAATAACTTGCACAAAATCCGTGCCCAACATCAGCACTAACGATGTTTATTATAGGAGACAAGTTTCTATGTTTTCTTTCAACATTCACGTGCCATCTTCAGGAAAATCCTGTTTTTTTTGCATATCCTGAATGTGTCAAGAAAAGGATCCGACGAGGTATCATCGTTTCTCTTCTTTTTCATTTTTAATGAACTACCAACAGAAGTCCGCCACCTTCACATTTTCTGCGACTTAGCTGGCGGACAAAATAAAAATTTCAGTTGTTTGGCTACTTCATTACATTGTCCATGATATAAAGTGTCTAGATACTATTTAAGTCACATTCCCCATTAGAGGACATTCGTATCTAGAATGTGATAAAAACATGGGCTTGATAAACTTGAAGACTAGGATGGAACTGCCCGTAGATTGGATAAATGTGTTAAACGATGCAAGAAAAAAGCCGGAACCGTTCAAAGATATAGACGTGGGCAAGACATTAACGAAACAGTGGATTACTTTTCTGCAAGAAAAATGTATTCGTAAGTGTCCAGTAGCTCTGCAACAAGTAAGGGAACTTCGATTCATGAAAGAAAAACGCGGATTGGTTTTTTACCGAACCACTTATAATAATATTTGGGAAAGCAAACAAATAACAGGTAGTTCAATAAAATCTGTTGTTCTAAGAAAAATAAAAGATGTGTTACAAGTGTTAAAATGATTTTGTCTTCCAAATGCTTAAGAATTTTATGAAACATTGCTATACAAATGAAAAATTTTTGTGTAGGATTATGCCAAAAATTGACATCGTTGGTTTTTAACAAGTTATTTGTGACGTTAACATGTTTTTTTATTTTTTCAACAAAATTTAATAAGTTCGTATTCTTTTGTTTAGATATTAACAATATAGTAATAAACTACTTAAAAATATTGGTATGCAGTTTTATTTATTTCTAAGATCATAACTAGCGGTTTAGTAACGTTAATTAAGTTTTCTCTGTAAGTTACTTTTGTGACATGGTTTGTTTTTTCCCCTTACTCTTCAATTATGATTTGTATAAAATTGTAAAAAATGAAAAACAGTAAAAACTTACCATTATTTTCATTAAATTCCATGATATCAGAATTCACGTCATTCATCTTTTTGGTCGGATGTGGTAACCGCTTCATTCTATGGATTAAACTAGTAGTTGATCCATCGACATATTCCTCAGCTGGTTCTATGTAATAGCTGCTGTCGGTCGCCTTTATATATCCAGTCTGAAAAGAAAAAGTAATTGTTAAAAAACGTTTGTTATTTATTAGTTAAACATTTTAATATCTTAAAGAAGGTGGCATAGATGATGTAGCTGAATACTGTACATATAACAGCTAGCGAATAACTTATAAAGGAGAAATTACATTATACAGATTACATACTAGAGCAGATCTTGGTCTAACACACTGCGACATATTACAGAATTATTCTGTTCCCTTTATCACTTAAAGTTCATCGTCCAGCCCATCCTCGTATGAGAACCAGATGTCTCTTCATATACACTGATGCTTTTGGTTTTTCCTCTCTGAGTTCTAGATGCCACAGACTGGTAAGGTCACTCTCACATTGACAAGATGTGCAGAGTGGTTTCCTTTTGTTATAGACAGAACCAACAAACCATCATAACTCTATTTCGCATATTTTCATTCTCATTTCTTGGTTCATTTATTTTGTATTCTTAGCTTTATTAGGTTTATGCTGTTTTCGTATTTCTACAAGATCTAATATTTCGTTAGTCATTGATTTCTGTTGTTTGTTTGGTCAATTTTTCTTTAGGCCATTAGCGATGGTTTTTATGTTTCAGTTATCATGCACTTAGTATTTTGCATTTTCTTCATTGATTGTTATTTTTCAGATTTAAGCCATACCTCTCACTCCCTCACAGAGGAAAATTCATTCATTTCAGATGCCTACGGCATCAAAAGGAATGGGCTCTTTCTGTGTTATGGGACCCTAGATATCCTGGTATGCTGGAGTAACTCTACGAATCTGGACTTACATTTTCTGCTTGGTCTTATAGATATGCTTACTTTCTGTGCTTATGATTCTTCGAAGTAACTCCACTAGAAGAAAGAATAATGGGTATTGTCTGGGTACTTTTCATTTGTCATTGTCTTCTTATCTGTATTTCAAGATCGCTATACGTAGCGATTTTCTCGTTATATTTAACATGCAGATTACTTTTTTTAGATATTGCCACATCAATTAGTTTTGTTTGTCTAGTTAGATTAAAATTAGTTGTCTATTATGCGCCACTGGTTAGTCTGTGAGAACATTGCGGTCCCAGTATATCTTGTAGTTATCATTTTCAAGCATTTTGTCAGGGACGTATTGCTAATAACGGAGATTGTAAAGGTCCCAATTTGTTGGCTAGTTCTTAGTGAATAATCCGTCCTACTGAGTCATTCATTCTTTATAATCAATTCTGACAAACGCCTTGAAGCCTCTGATAAGATATTGGCTGGTTTCTTGGACTTAACATCCGCCATTGTCGTTTTGAACCTGAGGCATTTTGGCAATACATTTTAGGTCATTTTTGGTTGAAATGATCTGACTATAAACAGCGAATAAGAAGCCTTCTGTTTCGATAAATATCTTTCTTAATTTCATCTAATAATTCTACTTATTTTCATTTTCTGCAGTGAAATTAAGTTTAACGAGCTTTCTCTGAAAAAGTGCTCAAAAAGTGTGTTGTCGCATTTCTGCTTTTTTTTAACTTTGTATGTCCTTAGGTGGCTTGAATAAGCTTTTTTTGATTAATTATCCTCTTTTTCCAATTGATTAATTAGTCTTCGTGAAAGAAAATGTGCAGAATTATTATTAAGACTAATAAAATTTATTAATACTAAACGTAGGACTATGAGAAAAAACCTTTGAGAAAGTACTGGCCAGAATTTTGGCAATCTCATAATTATTTTGTGAGATACTAATAATATATATATATATATATATATATATATATATATATATATATAATATATATATATATATATATATATATATATATAATATATATATATATATATATATATATATATATATATATATATATATATATATATATATTTATGTATATAACGGATTTTTAAAAGTTCATTGTTTTTATTATTCTTGTTTTGAATGTCCCGTGTAATTTCTAGTGCGCCCCTACCAAAAATATTCTTAGCATATTCAATGCGATCCCCTGATTTATTTGCTACCATATTAGATAAACTAGAAATCAAAGGAGTTAGTTTATCCCTTTAAATACTTTTGCTAGTTTAAAAGAAACATTAAGTTCACAAAATTATACTTCTTTTATATAAGTTAGTTTAAATTCCTTTGTTCCCTCACCACAAGTACCTAATGTTCTCCTTTAGTACCACACAGGCTTTAATTATAGTACCGTCATCTCAGCCATAGAAAGCGATGGCCTCAAATAGAAGGCATTTTGTTTTGTTGTAGAGAAATTTCAATCAACGCGGACAGGTTACATTAAAGTCCAAATAAGGAGAGAGGAATGTCCAGGCGTACATCCCATTCCTATTAAATCTATTTAATTATAAGTTAAAATTTCAAGGCGACGGTTTAACATGACCTAATGCGTTTGATTTACATATAATGGGAAAAGAATGAGGTATATTTTTCTGTTGTGCCAGCTTCATTGAATCGGTATGTCTCGACACGTGTTATTAGAAGACAATAACACATATACGTGTGGATTACATTTTTTAAAAGGATTATATTAACTTGGAACGACAAATTTCGTCGCACACACAGAAATATTTATAAAAACAATCTCCAATCATACAAAAACAATGGAAATTGAATAGTCCTTGCGTACTGTAAAGATTAAGAACAGCATCTTATTTGTCTATGATTATTATTGTGTTTCGGAATGAAAAATAAAGCATATATTCTGCTGACCTGTAAAACAAGAAGACATTCCATCATTTCATTCCATTCCGTACATTCCATTGGTACGCGCCGTGTCAGAGATAAAATCTTCACCACCTAAGCTGTCCTGCGAGAAATAATGATAAGTTTTGAGGTTTTACTTAGTTTAGAGTTCCTCCAGGACAGTGTATATACCAGCACAGAGACTTACATCTTGATAAAATATGAGGATTATTAGTGCGAAATCAGTACTACCACGAATTCTTTTTTATTTATTTATTTAACTACATTACAAATAAAAATATTATTTTTAGGAAGTAAAAATAGTATACGGTGCGTGTCAAAACTCCATTCCACCCCTCGTATCCTTTGAACAGTTATACTTATAATAGTGAAATTTGGAGCGAGGAACATGCTAGGCTTCTTAACTAGTCATAACAGGTGACGTAATAGTAACAGATGCCGTTACAGTGCCGCTGTGATATATTTTAAATAAGACCTTATAGGAAGTGATATATCGTTTGAGATCGTTTGTTACTTCTTGTAGTCATGTAGATCTTGGTCTTCCACGTCTTCGTTTACCAGCTGGTGTCCATTTCAATTTTGAGAATATTGTCGTAGATGGTTCTGATCTCCATATATGTCCTAGCCATTTTGCCCTTTGCTGTTTTATTTTACAAACTATATCCTCTTTAATTTCGTTTAGTAGTTCATGATTCGTTCTTTGTCTATATTGGTTTTCATTAATTTTTATTGCTCCTAATATTGCTCTTAGTATTTTCCTTTCTAGTATTCTAAGGTCTTCCTCTTGTTTTTTTTGTCATGCTAAGGGTTTCAGCAGCATACATCATAGTCGGTCGAATTATTGTTTTATATATTTTCATTTCCGATTTTTTGCTCAGTAATTTATTTTTTAGAAGCTTTTTATTTGCATAGTATGTCTTATTTGCTGTAATTATCCTTTCTTTAATTTCTGTTTTCCTTTCTCCATTGTTTGCTAATAATATTCCCAAATACTTAAACTTTTCTACTTCTTCAAATATATATTCTCCCAGTCTAACCTTTTTGTTTTCATATTTTTTGTCAAATCTCATTATTTTTGTTTTTTCTTGATTTATTACTAATCCCATTACTTTCCCTTCTGCTACCAATTCTTTTAACATACTTTCCATTTTTTTTTTCTGTTCTTTGTTATTATCACAATATCGTCGGCATATGCTATTATTTGTCCGTCTCTCGTTCTAAGTGTACCTTTGTTGATTTTTCTGACTATATATTCCAGGGCAAGATTAAACAGAGTTGCAGATAATGAATCTCCTTGACGTACACCTTTATTTATAACAAATTCTTCTGTGTCTCCTTCTTGTGTTTTTACAGTTACTACGGTTTTGCTCATTGTCATTTTTATTAATCGTCTTAATTTGTTGTGTATTCTCATTTATCTCATAACTATAAGTAATTTCGCTCTGTTTATTGAATCAAATGCTTGTTGGAAGTCTATAAAAAGCAGTTCAATTTCTATTTTATATCCATAAGCTTTCTCCATAATTTGCTTTACCGTATGTATGGCATCTGTTGTTGACTTTCCCCTAATAAATCCGCATTGATACTGTCCCATGATATTTGTTGTCGCTTTGGCCAGTCTTCGTTATATTAAGGTTGACATGATTTTATACGCTGTGTTTAAAAATGTCAGTCCTCTATAATGGTTACACATTTGTTGGTCTTCTTTTTTATGGATTGTGATAATTTGTCCTTTGTGCCATTCTTCTGGCATCTCTTCTTCGTCCCATATGACTTTTATTAATTGGTATATTTTTTCTCTGAGTTCATGTTCACCATATTTTATTAGTTCCATGTTTATACCGTCTATACCTGGTGCTTTACCGTTGCGACTACTGTTTATAATTTCCTCAACTTCAGCTCTCGTTGGTTTTTCTAGCTCGGTTTCTATCATCGTGGTCTCTTCTTCCACATTTTCATTTAAGTCTTCGTCCTCTTGTACTGTTAATAATTCTTTAAAGTTAAATAAATTCGCATTTAATTAGTAACTATTAAAACTTCCGCCTCTGGTTACTTGCCAAAAAGTTGACATTTTCAATTCTCTAAAGTCTGCTTTATATTTACGAATACTCGGATCCGAATTACTTAACTCGAAGTGCAACTCAAAAGCATAAACGTCTACTCGGAACCTCTTGTCACTCGTATCCGAGATCCGAGCTCGGATTGAAGTTGAACGCAAACCGAGTAGCAGTACGAGTTCCTGTCAGTTCATTGTCAGTTCCTGTATGAGTGAGCGTCAAAGTGGTGGAAATTCGAAATTAAAAATAGCGAAACTAAGATTTTCTGCAGATCAAATGGATCAATTTATCGATCTTTACCGTTCTTTTGAATGTCAATGGAATGTGAAACTGAAGGAGTATCAGAACATTATCAAAAGAAATAATGCGTTCGAGACTATTGCGGATATCATGACTATTTCCACGGACCAAGTCAAGAAAAAGATCATGATCCACGTACTTACAAGAAAAGAAAAAATTGGAGCGATCTAAAAGTACAGAAATGCAACAGCAGCTCGTTTCTTTCTTGATGGCACAATTTTTAAATTCTGTTTGAAACTATTCTGATCGCTCGGATTCAATGTAAACGATCGCAGTTCTACTCGTAACTCAAATCCGAGCTACTCGGATCCGAGTACTCGTAAATGTAAAGTCCCCTTAATTGTTTTTATATCAACGGCTACTTTTTTGAGAATTAACCAGAGGCGAACGTTAGAATATTTATTAATTAAATGCGAAACTATAATTATTTTAATATACCTATTCAATCATACTAATTTTGTTTGGATTTAAGATGATTTCTACGAATAAATTAAATAAATACTAAAATTCTAGTTTGGCATTTAATTAATAAAGATTCTAATGTTCGCCTTTGGTTATTTGTGAAAAAAGTTGACGTTTGTCAATTCTTTAATTATTTTTAGTTTGCAAAAGAGTTTATAGCTTACTATTTAGTTTCTGGTTCTGCTTAGTTTAGTAAATTCTCTAGTTATTTTTAGTTTGCAAACGTGTTTATACCTGAATATTTAGTTTCTGTTTCTGCTTAGTTTAGTCAATTCAAGTTTATTCAAGTTGTTGCTAGGCAAGAATGCACGTACTGTAGCCGACAAAGTAGCAGCTGTGTTAATAATTGGTGAATGTGGAAATAATTTCCATACAGCGGAACGTCTTTTTATTGAGAGATTCCCCAATCGCCCTACATCGAGAACTTATTTGAGGAAGCTTCTTCGAAAGTTTAAACAAACAGATAATGTTCAAGATGTCAAACGATCTAGTCGACCAACAATTAGTGATGATAAAAATTTTTCAGAAATGGTAGTGAACCCTACTTCTACAGCCCAAGTTGCATCTATCTATGAAATCAGTCAAAAGACAGTACACCGAGTGTTGGCTGAAAACAAATTTCATCCATACAAATTAAAAACTGTGCACCAACTTTCAGATTATCACCCCGACCGAGGACTAGAGGACTAGAATTCTATGAAAATATGTCCAACAAAATTAACCAACAGCGATTACATAAAAACAATTTGTTTTAGTAACGAAAATACTTTTTCTCTCAATGGAAATATTAACACATACAATGTGAGGTAGTGGAGTGGCACAAATCCTCACGTCGTTCATGAAACACATACTCAATTTCAAAAAAAAAATAAATAAATGTTTGGGCAGGTATTTTGGGAAACCACATGGTTGGGCCTGGTTTTCTCCATACTAACTTAACTGGTGAAGTGTATTTGGAGATGTTACAAAATGCAATTGAACCGTTAATACTTGAAATTCTGGAGATAATTTTGTTGGATAATCCAGATGAATTCGGCAACTTGGAAATAACGTTTCAACAAGATGGTGCTCATGCACACCATTATGGTGCAGTAGGACGTTACCTAGATGAAGAATATCGTGGTAGATGGATTGGACGACGAGGTACGATAGAATGAACAGCTCGGTCACCGGACCTTACACCATTAGATTTTTTTCTGTGGGGATACTTGAAATCTAAAGTTTACGCTACAGCACCCGACAATATTGACATTTTGAAACAACAAATTGTTAAGGAATGAATGGGAAATTTCCCCCGACACATTTGAACGAGTAAGACAAGAGTTTAAAGTATATGGAACACATTTTGAACACTTACTACAAGAACTGGTTTTAAATATTTATTAATTAAATGAGAACCTACAATTTTAGAATTTATTTAATTTATTCATGAAAATGAGCTTAAACTTAAACAAAATTATTGTGACTGAATAGGTATTTTCAATGCCTTTCAAACGAGGTATCACTTCCCATAAGATCCCATTTAAGATTAAATTATCTGTCACAGTGGCGCTGTAACGTCATCTGTCACTATTACGTCACCTGTTATGACTAGTTGAGAAGCCTACGTCAGTTTTATTACCTCCCTCTAAATTTCACTATTATAACAATGTCCGTTCAAAAGATACAAAGGGGGAACGGACTTTTGACTAGCAGTGTATAAACACATACAGACAAGAACACAGATTAACAGAAAATGATTTATGACACAGTCACGGTAAGCAGTTCATTGGATTTTCTGCAATGAATCATGTATTCTTCTGCAATATTTCAGATATATTTTCTATGAATTTCAGTTAGAACTTAAAATATGTAAACAGACTAGGTAGCAGCATAACTTTGAGTTTGATAAGGAAAGGTCGGTAATGTTCTACATAACTATGCTACTAAAATCCTGACAGCTTTCTTTTTCATTTGAAGTGCATCTGTTGAATTGTCCTATATGATTAATCCATAGCTTAGGTGTGAGTGAAATAATAAAAATATGTCATTTTTAATGCTTTAAAGATGACAACTCTTGCTAGTTGGCGAATAACAAATAATGAACTTGTGCTAGTTTAAGTAGAAAATTCCTCGTAAGACATTCAAATCTTTAATATTATTTCCTGATATAAAGTATGGCATATCATCTACGAATTGTATGAATTGTGCGGAGATATGAATTTATGCAAATCATTGAAATAATTAATAAACAAAAGTGGTCCTAAGACCGAACGTTGTGGGACTCCATGTTTTATGGATAAACTATGGATAGAATTTAGACATTACCGTCTGGTGTCTGCCACATAGGTAAGAAGATATAATATAAGATACCTCTGATTTCATAGTAATTTAATTTGTGGAGCAAAATGTCATGTGAAACTCAGTCAAAAGACTTTGTCAAGTCTCAAAGAGAAATTGCTCTGCGATTGCCTCGTTCAAGCCCCTCAATCACCTCTAGTTTTTTAACTCAAAATAGAAATATAATTGTGCAAACATGAAAGTGTGGAAAATATGAAAATTACAGTGATAAGGAGTAGAGTCTGGAATAAAGAAGCTGAAAATTAGAATATTTTGAGCATATAATGAAAAATGAAACCAAATATAAATTACTAAAATGCATTCTGCAAGGAAAGGTTTTAGCACGGGATTATTCTGAGCAGCAACCAATATAAAATTATCAGTGCCAGAATGATTTTTAATTTTCGATAACGGATAGAGACTAGAAAAAGAAGAAAATACGTGTATTAAAAAAGTGTTGCTCACACACTACAACTCAGTCCACGGTTTGTTTTTATTGGTGTCTGCTTCGTCTGATTGCGATATTTTTATTTCTATACATTAAAAAACAGTTTTTATTACGTTATCTTATTAAAGTTTTAATACAAAAATAGGAAAAGTAGATACTTACGGCAAACGTTTCATTCGTAATGTACAATCTATTACATAGCTATATCAAAAAACCAGTTTCTATTATACGTTATCTATTTTCCATCACTAACAATTAATACAAAACCATACATTGCTGAAATCTATTAATTTTTAGTCACCATACCTACCTGCCTGCCATTACGTAATGTCCATTAAAACGACTTTGTAATTAATTTGAAAATTTCAAGAATGCCGTCCTGCAATTTCTTGCTCATAAATTGTCCGAGTACTGCCAGTACTTCAGAACACATTGTGACAATTTTTATGAGTTTTATGGCACTGCCCAACCCCTATCTATATAAAGTAAAAACCCTATCATAGACGTACCGTTTGTTATTAGTATTATTATAAAAAGTTGGGTATTCATTATTTTGTTTTAAATACTTATTTTCCCCCAATATCGATGTCAAGTTCTATTTAGTTGCATAAAACTTAAAATGTTTGCTTTGGAATTTGTCATTCGTGTTTTATGTCCTTCTGCTACATTTTTTAATTTTTTTAGTGTTTAGTATTACTTTAATTTTGTCTTTTTTTTTTCTGCTTCTTTCTTCAGTCTGTTGCGTCCCCTGTCGGACATAAACCTTCTCTATAATACAGTGGCATATTCAGGCTTCTGTTATTTTTTCTAAGTCGCCATTCTAATATCCCTTTAGTATATTTATCATTGCATCGTTGAGTCTTACCCCATGATTTGTAAATCTCCATTTTTTATTTGTTAGTTTTTTAAATCTGTTTTACGTGATTCTTAATTTTAATTTCTACTACGACTCTTTCCATTATATTTCGTGAGACATTCCGTAAATTAAATTAATTCTCTGCGGTCTCGTCTTCCGATAATATTTTGTTATGATCACTTTGTAAATTTCTACAGTAATAAACAATTACGTTACAGCTAGATCTTTATATTTAAATATTCTAAATATTAATAAGTTTTTAAAGATACTAGCTAACTTAGAGTACCATTAACTTCTGACCAAACTGGACTGAATTCAACCTTAATCACAAAACCGTTAGTTAAAGCTAGCTAGTATTTTCTCGTCAATATAAATATAAATAAATTGTCAAAGAAAGCCCATACAATTCTGAAAGGAATCGTTTGTTTTTGTGATATGCAATCTCTGTGTTTCTATCGACTGACGTTCGACCCTTCACGAGGAAGCCCACCAACAGAAGTTGATAAAAAACCACTTTCTTCTTGGCGCTTGCCATGTTCTCCGTCCATCATTTCTGGTAGTTCAGTACTTACCCCAATCCAAAACAGGATCCTATTCCTTGAAGATGTAAATGCCTAAAACAAGGATTTCTAGGAGGAATGCACTCCCCTCTAAAGTAAATCAACTTTAATCGACGTCTTTTTCCGTGTACTGTTGAAAAAGATGTAACACTATTGCTGTTCGTCTAGAGATTCATTTTTTTACTTGAGTAAGATAAATTATATTTATCACTCGCAGGCTCCCCATTCCAACCGGTGCTTCTGCAAATATTCTCAACAAGGTCTTTAATTTCGACCTCATTCTTAATTTGGATATTAACATTTTCCTTCCGCACTTGCCTATGTAGCTTGTTTTTCTTCTTGATTTTTTAACTAAAACCTGAGGGAAATATTTAGGAAAATGCATTTAACATGACTATTGTTAGATTTTTGTCTTTTAGGCACCGAAAGTGAAAAACTTCAAATTCTAAAAGAAGATTTAGAAGAACGATAATGGAAGGTACAATGAACGAAATTAAGTATAGAATGTTAATGAATCACAAAAATTTCGATACACTCTGTTTTTTTGCGTTTTTCGTTGTTCACTTCTCTGCTCTATATTACAACTAAAAACCTCGTTATTACATACTTATTTATACATTTTAACAATAACTCTGACAGCATCCATATATGTAAATGTTGCATGTCTGAAGCAGTTAATATGTTTAACAACTTAATTTTTACAGTGATTGTTAATTGTTGATTAAAATTTAAATGAGACGTTGATTAGTTGATTTAAAAGCAAGAGGCTCTTACTATTAATATGAACACATGGTGTGACTACGTAATTCAGGCGTCAACATTAGGAGAATAACGTGAAAATATTACCAATACGGATGTAAATATTAAGATTTACAACAATGGTAGACTAGTACGATTTTTTTAAGAGATTTTAGATTTATGTTAAACATTTGCTAGAAAATACAGTAACAAACGCGAAAAAGACGTACATAAATGTCAAACAAACATGACATACACAAAAAGATGGTTATTAAAATTTATGAAATTTTCAATTAAGCATTCTTCTTCGCGTGCCATATCAGAATTATCGGACGTTGGCGATCACCATTTCGAAGGCTTCTCGATCTTCTGCAATATGGAATAATTGTCCTGCATTTGGTATCCGAGTCCATTCACGAATGTTTTTTAACCAAGAAACTTGTTTTCTTTCTACACCTTTACGGCCCTCTATTTTGCCTTTAAGGATCAATTGTAATATTTTATATCGACTTCCCCTTACTCTATGTCCCAGGTAAGACGTTTTTCGATGTTTAACAGTCTTTAGCAGTTCTCTATCTTTGTTGACGCTGCTTAGTACTTCTTCATTAGTTTTCCTTACTGTCCAAGGTATCTTCAGCATTCGTCTATGAACCCACATTTCCAATGCTTCAATTTTGTTCATGATCGATACTTTTAGCGTCCACACTTCTGCACTATACAAAAGTACGGACCAAACATAGCACTTAACCATTCTTTGCCTTAGTTCTAAACTGAGGCGGTTATTGCAAAAAAAAGACTCCATTTTCATAAAAGTAGTTTTAGTCATTGCTATTTTACGTTTTCTACGTCCGTTATCACAGTTCCCAAATATGTCATTTTGTGAATTTTTTCAACTTAGACTCCGTTTAATTGAAGCTTTAGATCGGGATGTGGATCACGACTAAACACTAAAAATTTGGTTTTGTTTCAAGTTTATTTTAATGCCCATTTCCTCTCCTACCTCGTGAATATGATAAGCAGAATTTGAAGACCTTTAATATTATATGATAAAATTACTGTATCGTCTGCATATCTAATCACAGTTGTTCCCGTTGATTCCATGGTTGTCTCTCAAGTGCTTTTTTAAATAACTGGTCCGAGTAAACATTGAACAATGTTAACGACAAAATGCAACCTTGTCTGGTTAAATAGCAGTTTGATTCCAGTACAAATTTTTAATGACACGAATATCCTTGTCATCTATTCCGATATTTTTCAGTATTTGCATTAATTTTACATGCTGTACTTTATCGAATGCCTTTTCGAGGTCCACGAAACATGCAAATACATATTTTCTTTGGTCACGGCGTTTTTGTAATAGGATGTTAAGCGCAAAAAGTGCCCCTCTGGTTCCCATAGCATTTCTAAAACCAAATTGGGTATCTTCAAGATCTTCTTCGCATTTGCGTCTAATTCTGTTTTGAAGTATTCTGAGGAAAATTTTAAGAGTGTGGCTCATTAGACCAATTAATCGATATTCTGAGCATTTCCTCGCATTGTGTTTTTTGTATTGCGACAAAGATGGATTTGAGCTAATCTGCGAGAATCACTCCGGTGTTATATATTGAATGAAAATGTCTTACTACTACTTTTATGTTATCATTCTTTATTAGTTTCAGCAACTCAGTTGGTGTATCATCTGGACCAGAAGCTTTTCTAATTTTAGCATTATTTATAGCGAGTTCTACCTCGCATTTAATAATTTCTGGGCCGTCAGTACAGTTTTGGTAGAATTCGGCAATATTATTCCTGTCATCTTCAAACAACTCTGATATATACAGCTGTCATTCTTTTCTTATTTCGTGCTCATTTACAATAATTTTGTTATTATTTTCAACGAGTACAGAGGGAACTCGTTTTTTATACTTGGGCTCCCTGATAACCAACAATGGCGATTGCTCCTCAGAAATCAAGCCGAAGAAGGCCGAAGACCAAGAAGATCTCCAACACGATGAGCAGACCAAATGAAGACTCTGGTGGGAAAATTCCTACATGAAGTCATCTAAGCCTCATTATTGAGCCCTGACAAGGAAGTGGAGAACAAAGGCAAGTAAAAAAGCTATTATAATTTTCTGATAGGTAGGAAACAATAATCTTAGAACGTCAGAAAATTCAACAGAAAGTTATCGAAAAATGTTCTCATTAAACAATACTATAAAGATATTATCTTTGTAAAATATGGACAAAGCAACATGTAGATTCTGCAAACATGCACAGAAAACATAGGAAAATATGGTCTGTAACTGCATGATAATTGTTCACTAACACCATAAATATTAAGAATAGCTCTTTTAGAACTTGATTAGGTAGCAAATGGAGCTCCAAACGAATAATAAAGCATCTTGGAAGTGTAAATGTTTTAGACTAAAACATGAATGTCACCTATACACCAAAGATCTTGCAAGTTAAAGTAGGAAAAAGCCAAAACGCAAATTTTTGTAACATTAATAATAAGGAGACCATACCAGATAATTCTACCCTATTTTAAAATGGATCTAATAAGATTAAAATAGATGTTTTTAAGATAAATTTTAGGATACTTCATAAAATCTAGTTTGCTAAACTTTGCTAATATTGCTATTGCTAATGAAAAAACTAACAAAGGGAGATGATAAAAAGCTGATCGTTCACCAAGACCAAGACGAAGACCTCGTTGCTAAATTGGGGAGCTTCGTTTGGGGTGATAGGTGATAGATTGATAATAATTAGATAATAGTTTGACAAATATTAGGTAATAGTTTTCTTTACTATCATGTAAACAAAATAATAATAATACCAACTTGGTATGTCATACTTCACAACCTAGAATAAATTGTCTAACCGAAACAGCGTTAATATTATACCATCACATCAAGATTAGGATTAAAACTGAATAGGCAGCATATATCTAGAATTATCTTGTGTCAGCTACCGAGCCGCACTTGACATAAGTGCGCAGCGCATCTGTGATGCAATTTCCAATTTGTCTGTATAGACAGAATACGATATTTTGTACTGTTCGGAAGCTATTTTCTCGTGACATCTGAATGCAAATTATTATTTTTGTTGGGAATAAGCCACAATTTTACATTTAACTTTATTTCCACTTCGGAAATCGTTTTAAAAATACATAACATTTGTTATTGTAGAATATATCGATCTATCACAATTCATTTTGATTATCTTTTAAGCACATGTTAAATGTTTTCTAATTTTTTTTAACTACAGAACACAAGCCATATTTTCTTTTTTTTTTTCTTATTACCGGGAAACAGATGTAATCGACCGCATGTACCCGGTATATTCGATTGAACATAGTCCCAAATTCTCGTCCAACGCCACAGACTTTTCTAAAAATAAAAAGTTTCGGGAGGTGTCCGTTGACGACATCACTCGTACACATCGGCCAGGCGAATTAGGTTTTTCTTGAAGTCAAGGTCATTGCGATGATTTTTTTTAATTCAGGGAAGGATACCTGTTAATTCGACTTGTAAAGCATGATTAAAAGTTGTTGGGGTTTCTAAGAAAGCGATAACGTTTTTTTTTTTTGACAAGAGTATTTAAATATTTGTATATACATTGCAATTAAAAAACAAACCCAGTACATATATGTCAAAATTTATGTTATTAAAGTTATGATTACAATTTTATGTATCATCATCATTCTCTTTATATTTGTCCCTATGCGGAGTCGGCAAAAAACATTTATTCATAAATTTTCTATCTTGACATCTAACATCAATAACTTTGTCTAAAAGATATCTTACACCTTCTTCTAGCCAATACACTTTAAATACTTCTTCTTTTCTGAGTGATATTAAATTGTTTGTCTTCTCAATCGACTAATGTCGACTTTTTAATCTTTTATGTACTAATATGTAGTCTTTTATCAATTTCTATTCTCGAGCAATCCATGTATATTCACGAATATCTTTATATTCAAATAATATCCCATTGATTTTTAATTTCTTTTCGTTATCGAAGTGTCAATTCATAAGACTATAGAGAATAACCAGTGGCGACTACAGGCTGAGGGCTAAGGGGCGCTGCTCTCCATAGAAAAATATAATCAAACAATTATTGTATTTCATATTTTCATATTTCATATTAATACTTTTTTGTTGAAAAGTAGATTGTTGCAGTTTCGCAACGATAGATAAACATTTATAAGATATTAACAGACGACTAATTTCATTTACAAGACGAGCCATCTGCGAAATAACAGCAGACGTGTGTGAGATAAGGGACGAATTCCATCTACAAAATCATAGTCGAGTTTTATCTCCCAATCGACAACAGATATGTGTGTCTGTGTGTATGTGTGTAGGTTAAGAGTACCTGAGACACTTCGCTTCGGTCATGTGACCGAGATAGTCGTTAAATGTAGTAAGGGTGGAGGTTGGTCCACTATCAACTTTATGGTTCCTGTACGTTGGCGATAGCGGTTGGTTGGCATTTCATTGGGTAAAGTAGAATACACCATTTATTTTGTTGCTGCATATATCAAGTACGTTTACTTGGTATATAGAATTCATATTTGTTTAGAACTTTATCTTAGTTGGGCCGCGATCGCGATTGAACATTATCCAACGAACATTTTACGTATACATAAACATTCGTTTTAGCGTATTTACTGTATAGTTTAATTCTATATTTTATTTTACTATTAATTAATATGTGTAACTATGTATATTACTTATAATATTGTTTTATTTGTTTACTGTTTGGTGGTAAAGATATTACCACTATAATTAAGCGAAACCGCCTGCAGTGGGCAGGACATGTAGACCGGGCCCCTGAATCGAACATGATAAAAAAGATTCGAACAGCGCAACCCGTGGGAATGAGAAGACGTGGTAGACCAAAGCTGAGGTGGATGGATGGGGTAACACAAGATGCGGAGAAAATCGGAGTCGTCAACTGGAAAATACAAGCAAGGGACAGAACAGAATGGCGTAGAAAGCTTGAGGAGGTCGAAGCCCTCTAAGGGCTGTAGCACCAAGTTGATAATGATGATGTTTGTTTACCTTTACATGTACACAAAAGTATTCTATTGCACTGACTTTGGTATTGCCTGTTGTATCATATTCTAGCATATTGCTGTTATGATTTCATCCAGAGACAAGCGGTTTATGTGATATATAGATATCCGTCATATCATATTTAGTTCCAAACAGCTATGTTTTTACGTTAATTTATTCACCTTTCTTAAAGCATTTGTTACGCGTATTTTAATTTGCAGATATAAAGGATTCGTTGTAATTAAGTGTATGTAATTTGTTTATAGATTTTAAATATTTTTTAAATAGAATTTCATACGATCGTTTTGCTTATTATTTCTATAGGAATATACATAAACAATGCGAAATGGAGAAACCAGCGAGTTCTAGATTGAACATAATATCTTCTCTTCACTTTCTGATGACCTTAATTGTTATATTGAGGTCATCGTATCCGTATGTGCAGAACGCAACATTTCTAAGGAATACAATGTCGGACGAAAGACTAGCGGCGCTTGCCATGTTGTCCATCGAAAAAACTTTAGTTACAAAAATTTCTGACCTCAAAAAGAATGTGGTGGAACAGTTTATCTCAGAAGTTTCTTTTTAAGAAGTAGGTGTTGGATAAGTACCTAATTATTTTTTTATATTCGCAAATCAGCGCCCCCTGAACAAAATTATCACCAACGGCCACTAAAAATAAACGAGCAAACTGCAAACTAGATTTTGGAATCCAAAATATATACATAGTAAGCGAAGAAAAGAAAAACCGAAAAAAAACTGGACAGACCAAATCATAGACAGTGGGGCAGAAAAAAGAGGAACATAACTTAAAACAAAATTATACATTTTGGGGGCTTGCATTATACTTGCTGTAAGAGGCAAGGCAACTACCTTGCCTCTTACAGCATTTTTCTAAAATAAATATAACCGGAGCATACATGAATAAATAAAAAAGTTTATCTATTTTCCAATTCTTCCCATTAAAATTATTATCGGCGGTGTAGTAGGCACTACCGAAAAAAATTGGTAGTGTTTGTTTGCAGACCTCAGCCTCTCTGCTACAGGCTATAGGACAGTTATCTATTGATCTCTTATCTTAATTGAATAAAAGTGCGTGTAGTTTTTTATGATTATTATTCCTTCATCAATTAAACTGAGTATGCAATTAAGTTGCTTTATAATTCATCTATTCATTAATCCATTAGGATAAATCAGTCAGTTTTATTTTTAAACTATAATTGTAGTGTAAAAAAAGATTTTTAATATATACACAAAGTAGAAACGTTTTTTTTACAAAATGGTTTTTTACAAAATGGTGTAATGTAAACATGAAACACGTTAAATGTGTGATGATATGGTAATATTTTCTAAAAATTTGTAACATTTAAGAACAATTATTTAATAAATATAGTAGAAATACTGTTTTAGAAATGTGTTTTTAGGTTTTTCACTAAAGACAGTGATGTAAGTAGGTATTGGAAACGAAAGACACAGAGCAAGCAAAAAAGATAAGATGTCATATAGAAAAATTACGGACCATCTTGAAAATGAAAAAGTTACCAACCAATAGGGATATCACAGAACTAAGGACAAGGCTATTGCGATGCTATTTATTCTCCACATTATGTGTAATGCTTTTATATCGGCTTTTGGTTATGTCTTGACTGATGATATGGAGTTACTTCTTCTTTTGGTTGACTGTAACCATTGCAAATTTGTCTCTATCTTCTGCTTTTCTTAAAAGCGTCTGTGTGTTTAAGCCGGTCCAGTCGCGAATGTTTTTCAGCCAGGATATTTGTCATCTAAGTATGTGCCCAAATATGCTCTTTCTCTCTTTTTTTGAACCTATTCTCTATCCTTCCATTGTTGTAAATTAGTCTCCCCCAGTTTTCTCAATCTTTCCCCATCTTGAGCTGTTCTCTGACATGTGGAACCTCCTTGTTTCCTGATGTCATCTTTCCACCTCATCTGTGGTCTGCCTCTTGATCTCTTTGCATTGTATGGACGCCACTTTCCGATGGCATTGTATCGTCGTCCATCTTGGAGACGTTCATTGTGTCCAGCCCATTTCCATTTCAGTTTTTCTGCTTGTTCTATCACATCTACTGTCTTTGTTCTTGTCCTGATCCACTGGTTACGTTTTCTATCTTTAAGTGATATACCCAACATTTGTCTCTCCATCGCTCTTTGTGCCTTCCTTATCCTATTCAAACTGGCCTGTGTAAATGTCCATGTCTGTGCTCCGTAGGTGAGCACCGGTATTATACAGGAGTTATATACCTTGCTTCGTAAGTATAGAGGGATTGTTTGATTTTTTAGAACGTAAGAAAGTTTACCGAACGCTGCCCATCCCATTCTTATTCGTCTCGATATTTCGGCTGTTTGATTTTCTCTGTTAGCTCCGATTGCTTGTCCTAGATAGATATACTCATTTACCTGTTCTATTTTTTCTGTTTGTATTTTTATTGCCTCTTGGTCTTCCATGTTTGTCATTACTTTTGTTTTGTTGAAGTTAATTTTTAGGCCTTTTTGCAGTGATTTTTCATGAAGTTCATTCAGCATTAATTCTATCTAAGCTGATTTAGGTACTTTCCGTTAATACATATTTCTCTGTTTTCCCAATCTGTTGATTTTATTATATCTTCGAGGGTCAAGGTAAACAGTTTAGGTGAAATTATATCGCTTTGTCGGACTTCTCGTTTAACTTTTATATTATCCTTTATTAATTTGTCGTCCAGAATTACGGTTATGGTTGCGTTTTGGTAAATATCATGTATCAATTGTCGGTATCTTGAATCTATTCAAGCGCATGTAGATGGTCGATTGTGCTGTATCCTTTCCTGAATCCGGCCTGTTCCACTGGTTGGTAGTTATCAAGTTTATAGGTTAGTCGGTTGTTTATTATTCTTGTGAAGGTTTTATATAGTTGTGACAAAAGGGAAATAGGACGGTAGTTGTTTAGGTCTGTTCGGCCTCCTTCTTTTCATGTCGTTTACGGATTTTTCGATTTCATCTTCAGTTATTTCTGGTAATACCTCTGAGCCAACATTTTGTATTTTCCTCGAGAGATTCTGTTTAGATGATAGTGGTGGGTCATTTTTAGAACTGTATAGGTCTGTGTAATATCTTTCTGTGCTTTTTACTATTTCCCCGAGATCTCTTTTTCATTGTTCTCAGCTTTAAGAATGATTAGTTTTCTTTTTCCTATATTTGTCTTCATTATTTTTAAACTTTTGTTCTTCTCTATGATATTCTTAATATGATCTTCTTGGTATTTCTTTAAATCTTCCTTTATCTGTTTTCTTATGGTTTTGTTCAGTTCGGTAAACTCCACTGTATTTCTTTTGTTATCATTCATGAGTTGTCGTTGTTTTTTTAGCATATCTTGTGATTTAGCGCTAATTTTTTGTTGTTTTCGCTTTTGTTTATTAGCAATCTTCAGGCCTGCTTCTAGTAGTTCTGTTATTATTTTATTGTTTAATTCGTCTAGTTGCAACTTTCTCTTTTTAATGGGGGTTAAAAGTTCTCTGTTTTTTGTCATAATGTGCAACACCATTTCTTTCGTAATATGATTGGTCCAAGGTATTTTTAAAATTCTTCTAAAAAGCCACATCTCAAAAGCTTCCAGCTTTCTTATTAAGTCAACATTAAAAAAATGTTGGGGTGGATGTTGAATAAGATAAGAATAAGGGAAAAGATCAGAAACGATGTAAAAAGGGAAAGAGCCTATACTTTGACACTAAAATCTCAAAAACAGGTTATGGTTTGATTACGTCAGACATAGAAATGGGAACTGTGTGGAACGAACGATAGAGCTATTAGAAAGTGAGGAAAAGAGAGGCAGAGCAAATCGAGGAGGGGATAGAAGGATGGTGTGGCATAAGACTTAAAAGAGAAAGGTTTAATTGAAGAAGTCACCACATCCTTAATGATTTCTAGCTGTATAATCTTCTATATGGGAGTTTGAATCTATTAGTAATCATAAGCTCTTCATCTGCTACAAATTATTGAGCCAATCAGTCTACTAGCTAATTTCTCTCTCTAAGCCCAAACTTAAGTTTCACAGTTTACCCCCTACCAATTTTGTCATTTAGATGTCAAATTTGGACATTTCTGGCATTAACATTATACCGGCTCCATTTTCATACCTTCTGCTGGGCATACCTGAGTAATATATCATTACTTTCACATGATCGCGAACTCTTCGATCTCGCTTCGCTTATCTCCATTATGTCCATTGATAGTTAAATATTGTGTTTGTATTAATTAATTTGCATATTTGCAATTGTAGTTTGATTAAACCACAATTAATTGTAATGATAAGAAAGATGCATCAATAATCATGAAAGACACAGATATTAAAAACAGAAAATCAAGGAAGCAGCCCTCATCCTACTCATTATCATCAGTGGCATTACAGCTCGTCATGAGCCAAAGCCTTCTTCAGAACAATCTTCCATTCGCCCCTGTTTCTGGCAACTCTTCTCCATGCTTTAACTCCGATGGATTTTAGATCATCCTCTATGTTATCTCGATAACTAAGTTTTGGTCTTCTAAACCCGGTACTTGGACTCCTCCATATATTTTCCGTAAAATTTTTCTCTCGAAACGTCTAAGCAGTTCTTGGTCGTTCTATGTAAGTGACTACTTCTCAGTAAGTGAATCCTACTCAATGAAGAAAAATGTATAATAAACTTATCAGCAGAATGTAGCCGATTTTGGATGCCAATAAAAAATAAGAAGTTAACAACAAGATTAAACAGACAATAGTGGATTAAGAAACTCTGAGACACATCATCTTCAATCATACACAATACATATGCAACAAACAACACACATACACAGTACACGAACACTCTCTCACACACAAACGTTTACTGTTACTATATTATATTTACAACAGTCAATATTGCATAAACTACAGGGCTATAAAACTACCTAGTCGTACCATGAAAATATGGAAGAGAGTCAGTGACAGGCAGATACGTGAAGAAACCGAAATATATGATAATCAGTTTGGTTTTATTCAACACAGATTAACAACAGTATAATCGTTTTGAGATTTTTTTTGATTGAATTTTTAAAATTCTAAATATTCAATATAAAACTAACATCTTCCATATTGTCCGCATATAAAGCAGTATATTCCTATAACCTAATATTGTTAATCGGTGTTCCATTTACTTTTATTGCAGCTGGTTTTTTTGCTCAAGATATTTTCTCATCCAAATGAAAATAATCCACCCAGATGAAAACTAGAAGGGGCACCAGTAGGAAATAGAAGCAGACCAGAAGAGCTAGACCAAAACTGAGATGGAGGGACGGTGTGGACGAAGGCGCTAGGAACTGACTCACCCCTCTTTTATTTTTTATTTCTTCTGAAGTGTACTCATTACGAATTGTTGCAGATTAATCATAATTAGAGGGTAGACCTTATGCACTTCTTCTCCATATGGTACTATCTTCTATAAACGTTTGGAACAATCTCGACAAAGTAATATATATTTTCTGTAGCTTAAATAAGTGAATATGGGTCCAATTCAGCCCTAGATCTTATGTTCAGTGTATTGAAGTCTTTCTTATGTTTCAAACATAAAATGTTACAAAATTTGCTCATATACAGGGTGGTCCTTAAGTAATTGTACAAAAAGAAACCGTAGATTCTACACTTTAAAATATTACGATTTAAGCCAAATTGCTTTTGATTGCTTGATATTAAGAATGATACAGGGTGTTAAAGTGGAAATTTAAAATTTTAATTTTCGCTTAACGTTTCATGTTTCTGAACATTTATGTATGAAAATTCATAACTGGGTGCAATTCAATATTAGGAATTATAATTTGATGCATAATTTAATGTAGCTGACAGAGGGCGCCACATACGCCACATATGTGGCATACATTTGCACTTAACTTTTGTGCTCTTTAAGTTATCGGTGTTTGTGATAAAAAATATTAAAAATACATTATTTTTACAAAAAAAAGTATACCTACCCGTTGTAGCGTTTTTTTATTTAATGTGTATATAAAAGATTTCTGTAGTACGCTCATGTTGTTTTTACCAAAGAAAACAATCCAAATAATATTTCAAGTTTTTTTTGACGAGATTTTTAAATGCGTATTAACGCTGGAAATATGTTTTTATCTCTGTGTTGCAATGTTAGGTGAAACAACAAGTCTTTTGTCGCCAAAGAGGTATTATGTTACATAAAGTCCCCCTAATATTCCGGTTAGAATAATCAATAATGCGTATATTTCTACCGATTCAAAAGTAAATATAGATGTTTTTGTCTGTGTTTAGATTCAAATATCGAACCTTTTGTTACAAAGTCAGGTAGAACTCCGGTTTAAAATACGTGCTATTTTGTTAATTTGTGTTATGTATATCTATTTCGACGAAGTTTTTTTTGTATATAAAGGGATTATAATTTATGATGCCTCCTGATAAAAAAAGGTTTTATTTGTCTTTCATCGTTAGGAACGAATAACAAGGGGAATACTGTTTGTTTTAAGTTTGTGGACGACAGGCTAGCTGTAAGACGGAAGGGAAATTTTCTGGCTTTGAATTTGTAAAATGTAACTTTAATTAAAGTATGCATCAAATTATTATTCCTGATGTTCAATAGTACTTAGTTATGAATTTTTATACATAAATGTTCACAAACATGAAAGTTATAGCGAAAATTAAAATTTTAAATTTTATTAAAGCAATTTGGCTTAAATCGTAACATTTTAAAGTGTAGAATCTACGGTTTCTATTTGTACAATTACTTAAGGACCACCCTTATAGAAACAATATTTCTTGAAAATATGCACTAATTATTTAATGATTAAAAATTAAAAAGTTGTAACAATAAAACACAGAAAATTTTGTTTTCAAAACTTCGACAAAATTTATTATAAAATCTTATCACTACAGCTGTTTCGGCAGAGTGCCTTTCTTAAGTAAAAAGTAGCTGATAGTACCCTTATCAATTTATGCACATGTCTTGTTATTAATCTAAGGATAGGTACTCTAGTTTTCTTCTTTTGCCTTTAAATAACTATTCCATATATTTTCTTCAGCATCTTAGTTTTTCTATCTCTAAAAGTGTCATAAAAAGTTTCTCTGTGGTAGTCCTCTCATGTAGAGCAAACTCAAGTTATACATAAATATGCAGAAATATATGACGAAGTACTATATATTTATACTAATTTAATACTATACTAATACTAATTTTTTAGTAACAAATGTACAATTGTGAATGTGTCTCAGGGTTTTTTTAGAAGTGTATGGTACATTCTCTTTGTAGCAATTTTTGTTTAATTAAAATCGTATTAAGCGAATAGAATTAAAGGTCTTCACATTGCAACAGTCATCATTTTGATTTGTTTAAGAAAAGGTCATGCAACAATACATTAAGTTGTAGATTCCAAACTGCGCAGTCCATTTGCCTCGACGATTAACGATTTGTCATCGTCATATTTGCTCACACTATTAATCAAAATACATTAACCTCATAAACATATGCAATAGTATTCAGCCAACAAAAGGCGCCGATTTTGGCGCCGTGATTAACATGTATCATCTAAAATTTCCGCATAAAGATTTTTCCGCATTTATATTATACTTTTTTCAAGTCTAATAAGTTTTCACTTTAAAATGCAATTCCATTTCGTAACAATATTTTTTTCAATGTCATTATTGTCTTGTTATACATATGTTTTGATTTTACACGTTGTTACATTGTTCGCATTAATTTTCTAAACATTTTATTCGCTGCAAACAAAAAATCGTGATAGTAATCATCAGATTATTACAGAAGATAAGAATGTTTGAAGTTCTGTTATTGTGTCATCGAATTTTCAAGCAGTTCATATAGTGGTCAAGTTATTTATGTTTGTCACCATTTAGTTTTGATGAAAACAAAGTAATAGGGTGTGTTTTATGTCCAAAGCCAAGGCTGATTTTTTGACAAATTGAGGAAGTGTCTGCACAACCACTACAATTTTACAATGCCACTAAAAGTGTAATAAGAGTATAAAAGGAGATTCCATACGTTTTTCCAATATTCCAATAAGGGTAGATATACCAATATTCTATACATAATCCCATGACAGTTAGTTATCTTGTCTAACTGTTTCCCTCCAGGTTTTTTTTGTTCTTTCTCTTTTACTTTGTGATCATTTGTGGTATGAACGTGCCATATTAATCTATAATTTCCCATTTTGCCTTTATATTTAATTAAAAAAAGTATTGCCAGTATTTTCTCTTTTATATCATCCCGAGGTGTATGTTTTTGTGGAGTTGTAGAGAAGAGATAGTACTTTTTGTTTCGAAATGGCAGCACGAAGTCATAAACTGGAGGAAATTTCAAACAACTGGTCCTCACAAGCAAATCAACTCTCACATGCTGGTAAGAGGAAGGGCATTGTTTTGTTGTGAAACAGAGAAATCTGTCTCGAAAGAGGAGGAACCTATTAATAAAGCTTTACGGCATAAAGATGCAGATGCAGATGATTATTAATGCATCTTTCTTATCATTACAATCAATTGTAGTTTAACTTAAACTACAATTGCAAAGATGCAAATTAATTAATATAATATACAAACACAATATCAATAAACATAATGGAGATAAGCGAAGCGAGATTGAAGAGTTCGGCATAATATGAAATTAATGTACATAACATATATTTTTCAGGTATGCTTAGCAGAAGGTACGAAAATGGAGCAGGTATAATGTTAAAGTCAGAAATTTCCAGATTTTCTAACAATTTTGTACCAATATCGAAAATACTGCTTTTTCTTCAATTAAATACTTACAGGATTACTTACAACTTATTTAGGTATATACCCCTACAGCTGACAAACGGGACGACTTCAGTGAGGCATTCTAGAGTGAATTATCCAGCACCTTAAAAAATATTCCCAAAAAGGATTGAACTTTAATTATGGGTGATCAAAATGCCAAAATTAGTAGGGGTTAAAGTGTAGAACTTGAGTTTGGGCTTGGAGAGATAAATTAGCAAGGAGACTGATTGGCTAAATTTGAAGCAAATGAAGAGCTTAGCTTACTAATAGATTTAAACTCCAATATAGAAGATTATATACCTAGAAATCACTAAAGATGTGGTGACTTTTTCAATTAGACATTTCTCTTTCAGTCTTAGGCCACACCGTCCTTTTAACTTCTCTTCAATTTTCTCTGCCTCTCTTTTTCTCACCTTCTAAGACTTCTATCCTTCGTTTCTCCTCTATCCTTCGTTTCACACAATTCCCGTTTCTACATCTGACGTGATCAATCCATAAGTTGTTTTTGAGATTATAGTCTCAAAATATAGGCTTTTTCCCTTTTCACATCGTTTCTAATCTTTTCCCTTCTTCTAATCTTATTCAACATCCACCCCAACATTTTTTTTTTAATGTTGACTTAATAAGAAAGCTGAAAACTTTTGAGATGTGGCTTTCTAGAAGAATTTTAAGAATATCATGGACCAATCATATTACGAACGAAATGGTGCACAGAATGGGAAGAGACAGAGAACTTTTAACTACCAATTAAAGGAGAAAGAGCATATTTGGGGTACATACTTAGATGACAAAATTAGAAGAAAATAGAGACGAATTTGCAATGGTTAATGTAAATGCAAATGTTAAAAAAGATACAACGCAGTGTGGACCCAAAATACAACATCAGGCTACTGAAATACAAACACAAAATAGAGCCTCTTTTATTATTCAAGCGGATAAAACAGACCAAAAGCTTAAAAAGTTACAAAAGGACAAGACATACAAGAAACACTCCTCAAATCATCAAAAATAAAAAAAGTAATGGATGACAAACGTAATTGTAGATACAATGGAGGAGAGACGAAAGTTCAAAGATCAGGACACAACATCATACAGAAAGATAGACAAAGAGATCGAAGAAATCAGAATAACTTACAATACATGGCTAATAGAAAAATGTGGAAAAATACAGCTATATACATAAACACCATTCATTCAATATGCACAAAAAGGTAAAGAAGCTTAGAAGAGTACAATATTTAAGAGATAACCAAGACAAACCAGTATTAAGTATAGAAGAGAGACTAGACACTTGAAAGAAACATCTGGAAGTAACCGGCAATAATTAATAAGTAATTCTTTTTTGATATTTTAGTGTTTGTTACTTTCCTCTCTCCAAGTGATTCTGTTGCTGCGATAATTATGTTATTTTTGTGTTTTTCCCAGCTTTCTTCGATGTTATCGTTTTCTAATCTTTCATTTCCAGAAATCTTCTTGGATATTCTTTTTCTGTATAAGTATTCCATTGATTCAGTATTTATTCAGTCCTTCGACTCCGATTTTTGTTCGTGTTGGCACCGCTCTCTTGGGTGTAAACTATTTCATGATGATTCTTATTTGACATAATACTACGCTATAGTCGCTACCTACATCATCGGCTAAGTTGAGGAATCTTATGTCGATTACTTTTGATGGATGTATATCTCTGTTGATTATAACGTAATATATCACAGATCTTTGTCCACTGGTGATATTGAATGTATATTTTTGTTGGCCCTGTGTAATCAAAAATGTGTTGTTAAAGTTCGTTATTCGTGCAGAAATTTATCATTAGTTTTCCATTTTCGTTTATAATATTCTCGTTATGTTTTTACTTAATTCCGGGTACTACTTGATTGCCCATTCGAGCGTTAAAATTCCCCAATTATCATCTTCCCTTTGACTGGATCTACTACTTGTTGCAATTCATCATAAAACGTTTCTTTTGTTGTTTGGGACTCGTTATTTGAAAAGTTAAATATGGTGAAGCTCTAGCGTTTGATAAAGGTTTTGTGCAGAATTCCTGAAACTTGTGGATGACCAGGAACTAAAATGGTTAATAACAACAGTAGAATATAAAATGTAAAGAATAAGTGTGGTGAACACAATTTTTTTATTCCGCGATGTTTTAGATACAAACTAGAGGCTCTATTGACTGTGCAAGTTCTTAGTCAGACATGTAGAGATGTCGACTGTGACCTATATATTTATTTTATTGACTACTAGAAGGCATTTGATAGAGTAAAACATGATAAGCTCATAACAATCTTGAAAGGAGCGGGCTCAGATGATAAATACTTAAGAGTCATATATAATATATACCACAATCAAACTGCCAACATTAAAGTGAACTAGTTGACAGAAGCATTCTCTATAGATATAGAGGTGAGATATAGGTGCATTATGTCTCCCGTTGTTGTTTAATATATATATATATATATATATATATATATATATATATATCCGGTTTTTTAGGCGTTACGCCTGTCCGGTAGGGATCTATTATGGAGGAGTATCACCGAGCCGCAAGCCCTTATCTCTTGCCGTACTGCTCCACCATAGGCCGATCAGATCCCAGCATATCCTAGTCTAAGCCGCAGATTCATCTAGAATTTTAAACTGCTGCGTTAGACTTTTTGTTTTCTGTACACCGCGCTTGGGCTCGATCCCACATCCACTAAACCATTCGACAGTGAAGCGAATGAGAGGCAGCCGCACAGCCCGCTGAGCTATCTGACCGACTGTTAATGTATACTCTGAATATATCTTCGCACAAGTACCGAAAGAACAACAGGAAGGCTTATTAGTCAACGGGGTGCATCTAAATAAAATGAGAGCTGCTGACATCTAAAAAAAAAGTACATAGTAGTCAGTAAGAGTGAAATATTACACAACTTTTGGTTAATGAACAGCCAATTAACAGGGTAACCAGCTACACAGGACTTGGTACCAACATAGACAGTTAATAGGATCACTTCATTTAGTAGAGCTGAAGCTTCTTTAAAAAAGATCGAAGTCTTCAAGATGATCGCGTGACTACTGTTAAGGTTTTACATAGATTGTGTAAAGAATGTGAGGTTATTCTCACAATCAAAGAGTGAAAATTCTTATTTCCGGACCATGTTATCAGAAATGAACAGAGATATGGCTTGTTGCAACTCGTTCTTCAGGACAAGGTATTTGGAAAAAAGAGATTAGGGAGAAAATGAATATCTTCTCTTCAAAACTTGAAAAAGTGGTTCAGTAGGTCTGCAACCTGACTATTCTGAATAGCTGTAAGCAAAGTTAGGAGAGCTATGCTGATCGCCAACATCAAGTTGTTTTGTTTGTGATATAAACTAATGACTTGAAAACTAATTTACTACAAAGACAATAATTCCTTTGGTAGATTTGTTCTTACTATTCATTCAAAAATACTAAAATTATTTAAGGAAGGGACTGATCGAAAATTTTCACAAAATACAGTTCACTATGTCTATTCCAAATAACAACTCATTGCAATCATTTGCAATCATTTCACTTGATTTAAACTGTATCATCGCCCTTGTTAAGTAGTATTATAAGAAATGTCCATTTGATTCATTTTATCCGAACTTTTCAAATAAGATTATTAATTAAACTCACGTCCTAACGTGAATCATTGACAATTACACGTGTCTGTCTCTGTATGATTAAAAAATGTGGATTTTATATCATGAAAGCTGCAGTGCAGTACGTGAGAATACTGGTCTACTCTTAAGGCAAATAAGGACACCATAAGGCTCATTAATACCATTTATATATATAAACATGGTATTAGTAGTAAAATATTAACGTTTTTTCTAGTGTATAGATTTATATGGCTTTATGAGACATATATTAGGAAAGACATATGAGGAAAATATAATAATACTAGACATAACATACATATTAACCTCGTATATTGTTTATAAAGAATTTCTAAAATAAGTTGTTGTTTTACATGCTATATCTGCCATAACAAAAAACACTATATCCTAGAGCAATATAAGTCCTTACTTTTGCTTTATTAGCAATCTTTCCAATTATTTCTTGTTACATTTCCAAGCTTACCTCTTAATTGATAATTTAGAAAAGCCTCTACCGTTTCTCTAGTACCCAAGCAAACGAAACAAGAAATCAATAGGTAGAAAAATTAAGACTTAAGACTAGAACTGAACATCTACTCGATCACAACAAAATAGAAACAACATATAAACATAATGGACTTATTGGAGGCGGCCAGGATTGTTTTATATCAGAACTTATTAAAAATTTAAGTAGCAACAACGAAATTTAGGAGACTATAATGCTTGGCAAATAAAAATGTGGAACAATTAATCGAAATTCTCTCTCACATAATGTGAGAAACGGCTGAAGCGAGAAGACCCGCGTATTACTTATTTATACCATTGTAGCTTTAGGTATACGTTTTATCCTTATAATGCTATAGAGCACAGTGGCCGCCCTGTTTTATATTTATATCTCTATGATAACTATGCTCTTAAAAAAACTACTAAGTACTGCACAGTTTTGAAGTTATACTTCTATACGCGCGCTCGACGTTGGAAACTTGTACTGAAGTGAATCGGTGAAATCATTACATATGTAAGATATGAGTAAGAGAGAGACAGAAGATATATTTTCTTTCCCTTTCTCTCGAGAATAAAAATGTTCCTTTTGTATGTATATTTAATATTATATATATATATATATATATATATATATATATATATATATATATATATATATATATATATATATATATATGTATATAATATATATATATATATATATATATATGTATATAATATATTATATATATATATATATATATATACACACAACGCAAAAGTCTAGGGATATTTTTATAAATAGACGTATTTTCTTTATCTGTAATAAACTTAAAAAAAGTAATACAAAATTTGTAGTTTAAATTGTTGTTTAATATGTCAAAAACCATAAATTGCAAAAAAACAGAAAATTGGAACAAAAAAAAAATAATTGCAAATCACGCATGTTTCACATACCACCATAAAATGTCAAAAATACGAAATATAAACTTAAAATAAAGTATGGCCACCACGTTGGTTTATCACAGCTCTACATCTACTGTTCATGCTCCGAATCACATTGTTAATGTCTGCTTGAGGTAGTTGTGCCCATTGTTCTCTCAGAAGCTCTTTTAATTGAAACTCATCGTAGATATTACCCATATGTGGAGTAACTCTTCGTTGGAGCATGTCCCATACATGCTCACTGGGATTCAAGTCCGGTGATTGTGCTGGCCACGGCAATACATCAATACCCACGTTATCCAACCAGTTTGTTACAATATGCGCAACGTGTGGTCGAGCGTTATCATGCATAAAGTAAAAATTTTCTCCAACAGCAGCAGCAAAGGGGCGCACAACAGGTTCAAGAACAGTGTCCAAATATTGCTGACTTGTGAGAAAGCCACGTGGGAAAATGAGGTCAGTTCTTCTGTTAATCATGATTCCGCCCCATACCATTAATGTACCACCTCTGTATGCATACACTTCTTGAAGATGTCGTAATCGTTCTCCATTTCCGGGTCGTCTCCAAACTCTTGTCCGACGACAATCTGGACGAAATCCATACCTAGACTCGTCACTAAACAAAACTGTGGCCCAGTCATGGTCAGTCCAATTCAGAAACTCTTGACACCAGGTTAATCTTGCAGCGCGATTGCCTCTAGATAGAGGTGGCCATCTCAGTGGTCGCCGACTACGAAGATTGGCTTCATGGAGACGATTTCTAACAGTACTGCTGCTAATTGTTACATTATGTGCAAGTTGTAATTCATTAACCAGCTCGGTTGCTGTGATTGTTGGCCGCCTTCTGGCATTTAAAATTAAATATCGGTCTTGAGCGACGGTTGTAGAGCGACCACGTCCTGGATGTTGCTCGCCTGGACTTCCAGTGTCTTCAAACTGACGCCACAAACGACTTACGACGCTTTGCGAGACACCCAGCTGGTCAGCAACTTGATTTTGTCGCATACCAGCTTGAAGGAGGCCCACGGCTCTATTCATCTCGTCCAACGTGAAATGTTGTCGTTTCATGGTAAAATACAATATCTTTAACTTACTTTTTAACCAAGAATGGTATAAAGTGACTAAAATTAAAAATAAACAAAACATAAAAATGTCGATTTTTTTTGTCCCTTATAAAAAACATTCTAAAACACGTATTGTGTGTACAGTTTTAATTTTTTTTTTTTGATAAGAAGTGAGTGTTCTGTATCAACAATTATAGTACAAGCAAATTTTTATGGTCATGAAATTTCTGTCATTGGTATTGTCAAATTATTAAAATATCCTTAGACTTTTGCGTTGTATATATATATATATATATATATATATATATATATATATATATATATATATATTATTGAGATATTTAAAGTCTTGGTGCGCCAAGCAATTAATTAGCTAATTAATTAATTATTTAAATAAATTATTTAAATGATATGATTATGATTCTATCACAATTTTTAATTCTCTTATCTCAGGGTTTTATTCGTGCTTCAATATCTATGCTATTACATGTGAAAGGTAAGGTCCAAAGAATACCGGAATAATAAAAAACACATATAATCTAACACTATATATTGAAATAAAAATAATGAAATAATTCACACTCAAAAGTTTTCAATAAACAAAATCTCATATAATGATTCTCAAAATTTTGTTCCACGTACGTGAACCTTCAAAATTAATGGTACAAACAATATTAGTTGAAATCTCAAAATCCAAGTATTACTCTAAATCTCCTAATCAAAATATTTTATATCCTTTCTAAATTAAGTGTAAAAATTGTGTTATCAATGAAAGAAAAACTGCAGAAAACAAAACTATCTCTCTCTGATGATGCGTGGTCCAAATCCTTGTTATTTGTAGACTATATTATTTACTCGTGGCCGCTCCCTAAGTAATCAGCAATCTTACAATAAATTATTGCAAGTATCTCGTCCTTAATGATCTCCTTCAAATGCACGAATCGTTCAAATTATGCTAGCTTCTTCTTCTCTCAATAAACTGAATCTCTCGTTGGCCTGAGTGAAAAATGACTCTTGGAATATCTTTTCTTTACGATAAACTGAATCTCTCGTTGGCCTGAACAGTGACTCTTGGAATATAAGTAGAAAAATATGACTTACAATATTTTACTGGATCAGCTTCTGTCAGATACACTAACTACACGAAAACTCACAAACTTTCACTGCTACTGCTTCCTACCTCTGGGAAACTACCCGAGAACAACCGCCGTTCGCCTTGCACCCTTGGAAACCAACTAACTATCTTTTTTCACTCCGAAATCTAGCTAAACTTTCATTCCTACATACCTCCCACCTTTTTTAATATCCGCCAATCAAAACTCGTCACAATTCCCCATTCTTTCATTCCGATAACAAACAAATTTTTACCTATAATTATAAAATTTCCTAAAACTTATTTACAAATAATATTTTTCTATAATTCTTAAAAACTAACAAAAACCTCTTTCTAAACCTCTTCTATTGTCTTTAATCGCTGCGTTAATGTATTTGGAAAAACCCGGTTCAATTGTCTTTGGGATTTCACTTAAAATTATGCGGGTCACTCAAGTATAGTATAACAAAGGAAATAATTTTATGCTTAGCTTACATTTTGTTTAACCTGGGACCGCCCCTGGGGTCCACATGGGTACGCTATATTTTCAAACCTCTCACATCTTATCGTTTTTAAATGGAGGGGATATCAGTGCATTGGCACGTTTTTAGGAAGTGTAAATTCTTCTTAGTATTGAAATTATTTCAGTAGAGTGAACGTGTACGTTTTATTTCAATTTTTAAAATGGATGACCTTATCGATGTTCAAGCACTAAACGATATTTTGAGGTAGGCTCTGACTTATTATTTTAATTTTGTTTTATTACGTTACTAACAGCTGAAAGTTTATAAGAATGTATAGTTTGATGAATTTATGTTTGTTCAAGGTGCATTTATTTGAAGCTTTTTCATGCCGTACCCATATGGACCCCGTGGGCACATAAACTTTTTTTTTGTTTCAGTCCTGGATTTTCGCTACAGGAAGCAATAGAGCTTATTTTAGAAAACAATGATAATATAGCCCTAGAAAAAATCTTTGTTGAACCTCCACCAAGTAACGTACTTACTGATGAAGAATCTGGAGACGAGGATGAAGGCGGAACTTTTCTACATTTACCTGGCAAGCAACTTTTAGCACCTGCAGAGCTTGTTTTTACTAACGGTCGCATTGGTGGTAATTCAGATGATGCTATTCAAGAACTTTCAACCATTTCTTCATGTGTTTCTCAATAGTTTACACCAGGCCCCAGTAGCTCTTCAGTTACAAACGACAATACTAATAATTATTTAGAAAATTTTGACCAACGTAATGTAAATAAAATTCCAGAATTTATTGGTTCTTGGTTGGACTATCAAAGAGATAATGTACAAAACGTAGAATATATTGAAGGTGATATATTATAATATGTAAAAGGAGATTTTCCTACATCGAGTTATGAACTTTTTAAAAATAAAACCCCTATCGAAGTATTTGAAATGTTTTTTACCAATGAAATTATTGAACACTTGGCTCAGGAAACTACTAAATATACAGCTTTTAAAAATCAAGAGAATCTAAATATTACACATGATGAAATAAAATGCTTCATAGGAATCCTTATTTTGAGTGGTTACAATTCAGTCCCATCTAAACGTCACTATTGGGAGAAGTCCGAAGATATTAGAAATGACTTGGTATCGAGAGCTATGAGAAGAAATAGATTCCTGTCCATCATGAAGTTCATTCACTGTTCCGACAACAATAAACTGGATATGACCGACAAGTTTGCGAAAATTAGACCTCTAATGAATATGATAAAAAAAAAAAAGATTCCTTGAACTTTTTGTGCCAGAAGAAAATTTAAACTTTGACGAAAGTATGATAAAGTATTTTGGAAAACATAGCGCTAAACAATTTATTAAAGGAAAACCGATCCGGTTTGGCTATAAGGCTTGGTGTATTAACACGAAAGAAGGTTATTGTGTGACGTTTGATATGTATCAAGAGAAAAATGCTACAATTCCTGATGTTTATAACACAAGTTTTGGAAAGGCTGCTTCTCCCTTTGTTAAACTTTTAACCGAATTTCCTGCACAAAAAAGGAATTTAAAATATCATTTTTACTTTGACAATCTCTTTACTTCAGTAAATCTATTTAACTTCCTTAGATTCAGAGGCTACCATGCTACTGGAACAATGAGAAGTAACAGAATTCCTAAACTAGAAGTAAGAAAATCGAATGCTCATGTTAAAAAATCGAAGCAGCTGGTTAAAGAAAAAGGGAACAAACAAAAACTAAATCGAAATTAAAAAAAAAATGTTTATTAAGATGGAAAGACAACGACGTTGTGTCAGTAGTTTCAACATGTCATGGTCTTCAACCTGTACGCCGTGTAAAGCGATATTCCAAGGAGCAACATAAAAATATTCAAGTACCGCGGCCGTTTGTGATAGGAAAATATAATGAGTATATGGGGGGAACAGACCAAATGGACAGAAATTTAACCGAGTATAGGATAAACATACGAGGAAAAAAGTGGTGGTGGAATCCCTTTACATATCTTATTGATTTGTGTGTCATTAATGCTTGGTTAATGTATCGCCATCAAGACCCAAAAATGTCCCATTTAACATTTAGGCACACTTTAGTACAAGGATATTTGACAAAATACCAAACTATTACTTTACGACCAGGATCAAATGTAATCCCTCAAACTAACTCGAGAAAAGTAATACCTGACATACGATACGATAACATTGGACATTTGGTAGATTGACTACTAAAGACATTTGGACTACTAAAGATGGTAAAAGACGAAGATGTGGGTTAGAAAGTTGTAAAAGTAAAGTGAGAACAATATGCATTAAATGCAATGTTGGATTATGTGTACCCTGTTTTGTAACCTATCACACTAAAAAATGAATTAGCTAGTTTTTATACTTAGTTTGTACTTTCTTATACTTGTATTTATAGGTTTTTTATTCAATAAAAATGCAATAATTTTTTTGTCGTATTTGTTCTGTGATTTAATAGGTTTATTCTTTTAATGCCCACGGGGTCCATATGGATACGGGGTAAATTCAATATTTAGCACTGTCAAAAAATTTTTTTAATATTTTTCTAGTGTTTTCTAAACCATTTTAAGTAGTTTTTGAAACAAACGCAAACATACACAAAAAAAAAAATAATTAAGGGCGTTGCCAGGTTAATACAGGTAATCCAAAAATTTAAATATTTTCCTTCTTCGAAATGTTTGTTGGGTATTATCCTAATTATCTGAATTATTTTAATGTTTTTGAATTTTGAAATATTTTTAAACAAACCGATATTTTCTTGATTTTAATATCATAACAATATATATATATATATATATGTATAATATATATATATATATATATATATATATATATATATTAATATTATTATTTATGATATGTTTTGTATTATTTATTAAATATTCATAATTATTTTAGGCTTTTGTATTTCAAACTTATAATTATAATAAATCACTGTATGACCTAGAACTGTCAATTTTGAAATACGTTAGTGTCACGTCTAATAAACGATATGAGTAAGAGAGAGAGAGAGAAAGAGAGAGAGAGAGAAAGAGAGAGAGAGAGAGAGAGAGAGGGAGTGGGAGAGTGAGAGAGAGGGAGAGGGAGAGGCAGAAGATATATTTTCTCTCTCTCTCTCTCTCTCTCGAGAATAAAAATGTTCCTTTTGTAAATATATTTAATATTTATTAATATTATTAGTTTTTTAGTAATATTATTATCATGGTAAATTAAACAGATGCGTAAGTAACTTATGTATATTGTCAGTTACTACAGTAAGTACTTACGAATATTGCATTTTAATTTGTGTTGTATTATGATATTGAATAATGTTGCAGTGTATTGTATTGTATTTTAATATTAATAACAAAAAAAACAATGAATTTTACTGCAGAGTGTGTGTAAACATTTTTTTTGCATTCAATTCCTTTTATACGTATATGAAAATGAAAATATATATTTTCATTAAAAAATTGATTCAATCCTTCATTTACTATATTCCTATTACAGTCAAATGTTTATATACTGCAAACAATGCACCATATACCTATAAATCTAATTATTTTTCTCTTTCTGCTCTCTCTTACCTATAACATTACATATGTAATGATTGCGCAGATTGGCTCTCGTGTATAGAAGTATAACTTCTACCGGTAGTCCGACTGGACTGCCACACCCGTTTTTTTTTCTCTTAAGATCACAGTTCCGTTTTACTCCATAAAATCTGAGAGGCAGAGGCCACACAATTAACTTTGTCAATTTTCATATACATTATTTTTATAGTCTTCTTGTATATATACATATTGCTTTATTATTAAACATTTCATATTCTTTATTTTTTTTTCCAATTGTTCAAATTATTTTCTTATTTCTATATTTTATCTCTCTATGAATTGTGAGACAGAGTTTTTTTATGTGAGACATTTATTTTTGTTAACTTGTATAATTTTATTGAAAACAGGTTATTTATTTTCGACGAATCTATTCCGATATAAAACACACATTATTCAAACTTTTATCGTTTCTTCTGAAACGACTGCATATTTTTATCTGTCCGGATCCTTTTAACTGGTTCCATCAAGATATTTCAGAGAAACGATCTAAGGCCTTAACGAAACAGAAAAACGTGATCCAAGAAAATTAAAAATCATTTGTAGCAACGACAGTTAAAGATTGTGCATCTCATTATTTTTGAATTTTTATCTGATAATTATTTGGTTTATTTTAAAAGCCCGATCGTATCGGGACTTGTTTAAGTACCTGCTATGTACAGGATGAAAGAGATTTTAATTACAATGTTGGGGCTAATAAACTTGAATCCCATGAAATAAATAAAGCGAAAAATTTTAATTGAAATAGAAGAAAATTTTAAAACACGTAAATCAACTGAGGAGCAGACTGTAGAACATAAATTTCCAAAGTGATCGATATAGATCTATATATTTATAATGCCCGGTTTATAGCATCATGTGCTTTCTGGTTCCCATTTACCATTCACGTATATCGGCCCAAGTCTCTTCATTGAAGATCTCCCTCTGACACTGCCTTTTGGATTCCAATAATTCGTGTTGTTTTCGGCCTTTCTGTTTTTTTTTTTTTCGCTCAGGTAGCTGCCAATCCAATGTTATCTTCGGTAGGCGATGGTCTGTCATTCTGTGTACATGTCCGTACCAAATAAGCAGTTTTTGCTGTATTTCTTCTATGATAGTGATTTTTTTCTTCAATATTTGTCTTATTCTTTCATTTGTTATGCGCGTCATGTGCAGGATGTAGATCTCAAGTGTCGTTTCAAAGGGCCGAGGGCAGAGGGTCCACAACAACGAGAAAAAAAATTAGGGGTCATTTAATTAATATTTTATACTATAAAATGTATACAGCGTGTTCAGAAACTCTCCTGACAAACTAAGACCGCAGATTCCTCAGATAACTTTAAAACAATTTAACCCAATTCACCTATTCTGTAAATGCTTCCTAAGGGAGATAGAGCTCTTTAAACATGGCGCCCTGTAATTAGTTTTTTTAATACCTCCAGAAAGCTTCTAGTTATAAAAACAAAAACTGGTAAGATTATTTATCATGCAGAGTTGAATCAATTCCACCAATTGCGAATTTCAAGTACCGGTCATCTTATAACATTTCACTATCTATTTATTAGTCTTGAAACATCTAATATTGAACACAGGCCTCCTCTTTGAACCTCCTTTCTCCATGTCGAGCCATGTACATTCCCGTTATGTAGTATTTTAGGTCATCCTCCCATCTCATCTGTGGTCTTCCTTGTTTTCGTTTATATGTCCTGGGTGTGCAATCTGTAATAATCTTTATACATCTTCCACCTTTTTGTCTAATAGTATGACTGCAAATTTTCACTTTCGTTTTGCTGTTTGGCTGGTTAGTATCTATAATTTTTTATGACGTTACTTATCCAGATATTCCTGCTTATATCTGACAGTCGTATGTTAATCGTGTGTCTTTCCATTGATCTTTGTGCCTTCGCTATTCTATCCTCATTAGCCTTTTAGGATGTCCAAGTTTGACATCCGTATGGAAGGACGGGAAGAATGCATTAGTTGAACACTTTCGTTTTTAGATATTGTGGATACTTTTTATTTTTCAATATAGAGCTAAGTCTACCAAACGAAGCCCAATGCCAATATCGCTTGTCTCCTTATTTCTGTAGTGTGGTATTATTTATTGAATTTTATCATCTGTCTTAAATATATGTATTTAATAACTTTTTTTCTTGATTTGTCATCAATTTTATTTTGTCTTAGTTCATATTCAATCCAACTTTTCTAGCTTCTTGGTGTAGAAGTAGAAAACGCACGAGGCCAAATATGGAGAATACGGATATTATGTTGTTTTAAATGTTGAGAGAAAGTGGATTTGTGTTTTCTCTTTTGGTGTGCTCTAGAATGCGTAATGACAGTGATCTACAGGTTCTACCTTTATGGGTAGCATCACAGTTTGAACATTTTAGTTTGTAAACACCACTCTGATTCATCTAACTAATAGGGTCTTTATAGTTGGTGAGACACCGACCCAAGTTGTTGGGTACTTTGGATATAAAGAAATTTGGATATTATCAACTGATGATTTAATGAGATTTCTAATATCTCCAGAGAGAATCTCATGATGGTATAGTAAAGAAGTATAAATGAGTTTGGTGGTCGATATTTAATGTTTTGAAAGACCATTTTACTGAAAAAGCGATGTCTTCAACAAGTATAATCTTGGCAGCAGCAAATGGAGCACCAGTCATGTTTGGACGTTATCGCGATTTTATAAGTTTACAACAAAGGGTATCTTGGGTGAAATTCATTGTATCATTCATCGACAACATTTAGTAGCAAAAATCATTGTTTATATAAATATGCAGTTAACACATTTAGTGTCAACGCATTAAATTCTAAGTTTTGCAGTTGTTTCAAGAAAATCACGAGGAATTTCATAGATCACTCCTTTACACTCATGTTTGTCAATATTTTATTAACTTTACGAAAGTGTTTTAAGTTTAATGATACTAAAGATCTTTATTTGAAAGAAAACTAAATCAGATGTAAACCATACATTGTTTAATTAACAGATTTGTTTACTAAATTTAATAAAGTTAACTTACTAGTTACGAGGTGACAGTCTGAATTTAATAAAAGTGAAGTATCTGAAATTTATACACTTATTCTAGAAAGACAACTACTAATAAATGGTGGGTGAACGTCTATATGCTGGATGCGAAAAAGAAGAAAAAATAAGTATAGTTTTTAATAATACCTTATCACAAAGCCATATTTTGTTTCGGATTTTTACCTGAACCATCCTTGAAAATTTTAGGAATGCTACTTTTATACTCTCAGATTCTACGCTAATTATGACAATCATATGAAATGACTGACGTCTTTATCATTCCAAAATGAGATACCTCCAAGAAAAGAATCTTAACCAAAATGTCGGTCCGGTAATTAATAATTAATCGTTCTTTTTGTTATCCCGGACTGCATCTCACGACAGCTTAACAACCCAACATAATTTTTCTGTCTTCGCTTCTTTTGAGTACTTATCAGCTTATTATTATATATTTAGAAACATCGGATGGATTTTAAGATGATCGTACGGGTTTTACCGGGACTAACGGTCAGACTATACACCAAGTGTAAGTCTTTAAGCAACCAGATTTTTTTTTTTATTTTTGAAAAGCGATATAAGATACTACATGTCGATGAGTTAAAAGAACATTTGATTTATTATCTAGAACTAAATATTATTGCTAGAATTTAAATATAAAAGATAACAAAGCGTGCTTCTAAGGCCTTATCAATAATGTTATCAATAGTCTTAATCAAACAAAATCTGTCATCTAATGAACTTAAAAACGATTAATATCTTTGGCAAAAAAATCGTTTTATCTTGACGTTTTGATCAGGACCATTTGATAATATTGATGTATTTTCCCCACGTATTTCCGATTATTTCTGAGAAAAAACTGTCAGATTTTTTATGAAATTAAATAGGTATGAAATAAAATATGAGTGGAACATTAGAAATTTTTTTAACATTTAACTTCTATCCCACTCTTTCAAATTTGAAAACAAAAATTGGAAAAGTCATCATTTTGAATACGCATTGAAAGTAATATGCTCTAATCTCTCTAGTTTTTCATTCTCACTCTTTCAGTCCACCTGATCCAAATTTTTTGACTGATGAAGATTCGGCTGACGAAGATAATGCTGGATTTGTAGATAACTTGTCCCGAAGACAATTATTAGCACAAGCCGAGCTGGGTTATTTTGATGACAAGATGAGCTGGTAGTGTTTTTAATGAGATGAAAGACGAGCAAACACCACGTTTGTCATTCTTTGATATAGAACCTAATACTAGTTTTTTGAAATCACTAAAGGGAAAAAAGTATACCAAAAGAACGTGGATCGATGGAGATTTTGTAAAAACATCCGACTTTCCCAAAGCTGACTACTCACAATTTAAAAATATGAGCCCTATAAATGTATTTGAGTTGTTTTTCGATAAGGAAATGCTAGGCCATATTTTAGACTAACTAGAATATACGCTCTTTTTGTGAATTGTCCTGATCTGAAGATTACCTTGGACGTGCTCAAATGTGTTTTGGATATTTTGATTTTGTCTGGATATAACTGTCTTCCTTAAAAAGGTTTTATTGGCACAATGGAGCAGATATTTCCAATAAAATGTAAAGCATGTAATGCATCACGACCGGTTTATCGAAATAATGCGTTTCATGCAATGTGTTAATAATACGCAAATGGATTTAAATGATAAAATGTGAAAATTGAATTGAATCAAAAAATTACAGAATTCTTTTATTAAATATTATCAACCAACTGAAAAAATATGAATTATAACGAGGTGATGGTAAAATATTAAGTTGCCATAATTGTAAACAAATCATTAGGAGAAAACCGATAAAATTTGGTTATAAAGTATGATGCCTTAACCCAGAAACTATTTACCTTGTAAATTTTAAAATCTATCAAGGGAAAAGTACACATTCGAACGATTTTTACCAACTTGCATTTGGAAAGGCAGCCACTCCCCTTTTCTCGATATTGGACAATTTGCCACAATAAAATCTGCTTTACCAAATCTCTGTAGATACCCTTTTTACTGGATTCAATTTAATGGTGTATTTAAAAGAAAAAGGATATTGTGTCACAGGAACAAAAAGAGAGAATAGAATACCACAAGATGTTTCACCTGTCGATAAAAAACTATATCTAAACAAACTCGAGGATATTTGATTTCAAAAATTGACAAGGAAGAAGGTATTATGTTGACAAGATGGATGGATAACGCCCTTGTAACAATGACATTAACTTCACATGGTGTATATCCTATGCAACAAGTAAAACGTTATTCACATTCTGAAATAAAAGTTGTCCAAGTTCCTCGCCCAGATGTTGTTGGAGTGTATAACAAGCTTTTGGGAGGCACTGATAGAATGGATGAGGATTTACCAAGGTACCCTATAAGTATTCGTAGTAAGAAATGATATTGGTCTATACTTACATGGGTAATTAAAGCTGCAGTGCAAAATTCGTGGATACTTTATAAGTGTTTAGGAAGACCGACAACTAATTTGAATTTTTGGCCTGAAATCGCAACTACATACTTACTTTACCAACTTCAAAAAACTTCCCATTAGACCTGGTAGACCAACAACAAGTAGAAATATCTTTTAACATAATCTCTGACAACATTAGGTACGATAGTATTAACCATCTCATTATACCAATTTCTAACAAAAACGAAGGTAGTGCGCAGGAGAAGGGTACTGCTCAATAGGACGTGCGCAGTGTGATAAATGTGATATTGGACTCTGCATTGAATGCTTTGCCATATTTCAAGAAGAGTAGATCTTATAATATTTTTATAGTTGTAACAATTGTTATAGTCAGAAGGTTACAGGAATGGAATATGTACACTAAGTCAATCGGCTACAATACCGTCTATAAAGGCTTCCAAAAAAATGGATTTTTTAAATATTATTTATAATAGACACAAAATACAACTATCGTAGGCACTTTTCAAATTAAATTGCTATAGGGAGAAGACGTAGACACTGCCTTTCGTCTGACGGGAAGCCACTAATTCAAAAGAAAAAAAAATATTTAGAACAAGGAGCATCATCATTGTCATACCCAAAATAGGTACTCAGTCCAATAGCATGTAAACATTCACCTATATCGGAAGAACATCTTGTATTAAAACCGGCATACAACCCATACAACCGAGAAGACAAAAAACACATTAGCCTTATCCAGCCTCACGTCATTTTGGTATATAACCAATATAATGAGTCTTATCGATTTACATGATAATGTTATCGCAAATTATCATCCAGAGTTTTGAGTAAAAAATGGTGGTGGCTTGTATTTTAAATATTTTAGTAAGTGTATTCGTGAACGCATGGAAGTTGCACAAAGTTGTAAATAAATCAAAAATGTCACAATTAGACTACAAACCTTATGTAACGTTAAGATTGTTGAAAAGAAACCATATCTATAAAAACCAATAGCCATAAGCTTTTGTATAAGTTCCCTACAATATGGAAGAATGTTTTATTTTTCCAAAAATAAAAATTCTAAAAACGCAGAAGACGCCGAATTTATCATAGCCACACATTATTGTGAGAGATTAATGTGCATCATCATAAAACCTGTTTCACACATTTTCACAAAAAGTAAACATGTATTTGGTCACTCTTATTGCCAGTGGTTCTTTTAATCACCTTTTAAGAAATTTAGGGCATTGAAATAATCTCAATAGTACATAATCAATATACATTGCAAAAGAAAAAGCATCTTAATTACTATTTATAACTGGGAATAAGTCACAATTAAAGATAAAAATACGTTTATTGACGTTTCAATTTCCAATTCGGGAATCGTTCTCAAAATACAAACAGTAAATTAAACAAATTTTGTTTTTTGTTACATAGTGAAAAAATTCTTCTAATAATTTAATTTTATCTGACTCATTTATATTGACAATTCAGATATACATTATGCATTTTAAAGTAGACGACTTTAAAATGATATTGCCAATATTGTTGAGTTGCGCTCCTGGGACGACTTTACTTATAAGATAGTTCATTCGATTACATGAAATCAACTTTAACTTGAGAATATCCGTCAGAAAAAATCCTAGCATGTAATTCGTCTTTAAAAAGACAAACACATGACATGATGACAGTAAAATTCTCCTGTTAGTGATTCCATAGTAAATTATGAGGGAAAAACCAGGAAAAAAGCCTCATAATACTATCCCGACATTGTAAGTGTTTGTTTGTGAATTTAGTTTACCTTCAACAAACATCAAAATTCTGATTTTATATGTTACGTTATTTAAAAAACATAAATGATGTATCCTCTATATGTTACTGACTTACTAATACTGGTATTTTCTTATTAATAACTTCCTCTTTCAATATTGGTAACCAGATCCTACTACATTCTGCCGAGGAATTTGCGACACAATTGGCCTCGTTTAGCATAATTAGAGCCGCTTCTTTGATTTTTCTTTTTTTACCATCCGTTTCTTTTAGGACTATATTTTGAATTATTCTACATACCTCCACCATATTGATGTATTCTCAATATGGCCTCATGGATCAGAGTTGTTGGACACATTCCTAAACGATATAAACGATAAAGAAGAGACAATAACATTTACCATGGAAAAGGAATATAATAACACGCTACCTTTCCTGGATGTTTTAATCTCTAAAAACGATACTGGGTATGAGACTTAGGTGTATAGAAAACCAACACACACCAATAGATATTTAAATTTCAAATCAAATCACAATATTAATGTAAAAAAGGGAATAATTAAATCCTTATACGATAGAGCCAAAATTACTTGTTCTAACGAAAATTCGTTCTTGGAGGAGAAATATTTGTTAACATCTGTTTTATTAAAAAATGATTATCCTTTATCGTTTATAAATAAGGAATTTTCAACAATCGATCGAATAGAACAGAACAACTTAGAACGAGATCCTACAGCATACACAAGGAATAATATGAGGAAAATAACAATACCGTACATAAAAGGATTATCAGAAAAACTTAAAAGGATAGGAAATAAATTCAACATTTCAACAACATTCAAAACAACAAACACGTTGAGATCTATTCTGTCCAAAACCAAACCTAACAATGAACAAGAAAGGACAAAGAATTGCATTTATAAAATACCTTGTGAATGCGATCAGTTTTATTTAGGTGAATCATCAAGGACATTAAATGTTAGAATAAGTGAACATCAATCTTATATTAAAAATAGAGAATTTGATAAATCTCAAATATGTAAACACGCATGGGATAATGAACATAGGGTTCAATGGAATAATTTAAATATAGTCCTAAAAGATACGGATGGTAAAAAAAGAAAAATCAAAGAAGCGGCTCTAATTATGCTAAACGAGGCCAATTGTGTCGCAAATTCCTCGGCAGAATGTAGTAGGATCTGGTTACCAATATTGAAAGAGGAAGTTATTAATAAGAAAATACCAGTATTAGTAAGTCAGTAACATATAGGGAATACATCATTTATGTTTTTTAAATAACGTAACATATAAAATCAGAATTTTGATGTTTGTTGAAGGTAAACTAAATTCACAAACAAATACTTACAATGTCGGGATAGTATTATGAGGTTTTTTTCCTGGTTTTTCCCTCATAATTTACTATGGAATCACTAACAGGAGAGTGTTACTGTCATCATGTCATGTGTTTGTCTTTTTAAAGACGAATTACATGCTATGATTTTTTCTGACGGATATTCTCAAGTTAAAGTTGATTTCATGTAATCGAATGAACTATCTTATAAGTAAAGTCGTCCCAGGAGCGCAACTCAACAATATTGGCAATATCATTTTAAAGTCGTCTACTTTAAAATGCATAATGTATGTCTGAATTGTCAATATAAATAAGTCAGATAAAATCAAATTATTAGAAGAATTTTTTCACTATGTAACAAAAAACAAAATTTGTTTAATTTACTGTTTGTATTTTGAGAACGATTTCCGAAGTGGAAATTGAAACGTCAATAAACGTATTTTTATCTTTAATTGTGGCTTATTCCCAGTTATAAATAGTAATTAATTTACAATGCCGCAAGAAACTAGCTTCAGAACAATAAAAAGCATCTTATTCGATGTTTTTTAAATTGCATATGAAGTTTCAGTGAAAAATTGTTCTCGCAAAAAGCAAAATGTGTAACCTTTTTTTAGTGCACAAAGTATTACTAAAAACGTTAAAATGTTCTGATGATTGAATGGATAAATAAAAAAATCTTGTTTTGTTATGTCAGAAAAAAAAAACAAAGTTATTCTTCTTAGAGTTTAAATTATTTTAAAAACAACATCTAGAAACAATTTTTCTATCACAATTTACTATTTTTCCGTCACAGTTTACTATTTTCTATCGAAATTTACTAGCATAGGTGTTATGTAAATGCTTAAAATCATTTAGGAAAGAACGATTTTTTCAAACTACCTTTACCTACGTTAATTATTAATCTTAAGAGAAATAAACAGCTCCATTTCCTGTCATCACTATAATTTATCTAAAAATTGTTCGTTCTAACTACCTGAAGAGAAAATAATATTAGAGGTGATGAAAATCTTTTTTGGACGGTGGGACAGGTGGTATAGCAGGTTCAGATTCATGTAAACGATGAAATACTGAAAAAACTAACTTTTAAATGTCTTTACAGTATTGGTTTTAGAATCATTTGACTAATAGCAGAATATTGTTCTGAAGCTATTTTCTTGTGGCATTGTAAATTAATTAATATTTAACTGGCAATAAGCCACAATTAAAGACAAAAATACGTTTATTGACGTTTCAATTTCCACTTCGGAAATCGTTCTCAAAATACAAACAGTAAATTAAACAAATTTTGTTTTTTGTTACATAGTGAATCTTGATGAGGTTTTTTATAAAATGCTGATTTCAACTATGATTCTTAAGTTTCTTTTAAACTATGTATTACATTTATGTGGTAGTACCTATTTGTTCGTTGATTTACACTTCAGGTATTACTGCGGTTATTTCTTCTTGCTTCCTTTACCGGTAAATATTGGATTCATTGTACTCGATTTGAGGATTTTGTCGATTTTGTCACCTTTGATGTGAGAAAGAAATGCTTTCGTATGATGATAGTCTGTGATGCTCCTATTAATGTGATTTTCATTCGCACTAAGGCGTGACATGGTATGTCTTTGTTGAGAACTCCTCAGATGGAGCCACAACCTCTAAGCCTCTAGACAAAGAGGAAGAGAGGAAGACAGATACTTAGCAAATGATTATTCCTCTTGATAAGAGTGATATCTCTACGTAGCGCTGTATTCAGATAGCAGAAAATAAATCAGTTCATAGACTCCAAGTGAGCGAAGTAAGAGAGTAAAAAATACTACAAGACTTGATAGAGGAAAATGAAGAAATAAGTAAATATTAACTCAATTAATAAGAAAATAAAAGTATATAGAACAAAATGAAAACTATTTCTAAATAAATAATACATTAAAGGGTGTTGTTAGAGGTATAGAAATGTAAACTGGAAACCCTTTTTTAACTGGCGTTAAAGGCTGAACAACGCTTCCAAATTGTGCAAATTTATTTGGAAAATTATGATTCTGTTTGAAATACGTATCGCGAACTACGTCCATTTTATGGTCAACATAATCCCCCATCAGAGCTATTAATACGATTAACCATGGAACGTTTTCACACTAAGTTTACTCTAAATGATAATACATATCCACAGAGACGGAGTACAGTGCATACAGAAGAAGTTGTCCTTGATGTAGAGCCAGAACCTCTAAGTTCTAATCAGTCTATCCGCCATCGTGCACAGCAGCTGGATATGTGTCCATCCACTTTATGGAAGATTTTGCGGAAAGATCTTGGTTTGCGTGCTTACAAAATCCAACTCATGCAAGAATTGAAGCTACACGATCATCTAGCAAGGCGTAGATTCTGTGGATGGACCCAAAACAAGATTGCCGTGGATCGTGATTTTCATAAGAGAATTTTGTTTAGCGATGAAGCTCACTTATCGTTGAATCAATGTCAACAAACAAAACTGCCGTATTTGGAGTGAAGATAATCCTCAAGTGTCTGTTGAGAGACACCATTACATCCGGAAAAACTGACTGTTTGGTGTGCTTTTTGTGCTGGTGGAATCATTGGTCAGTACTTTTTCAAAAACGATGCTGGTCAGTACGTTACAGTCAATAGTGAACGATATAGAGCCATGATTACTGAACTTTTTGTTCGTCATTTGAACAACCAGGATGTGAAAACGGGGTGATTTCAACAAGACGGCGCAAAATGTCACACAGCTCGTGCCATAATTGATTTATTGAAAGAAACATTTGGTAACCGCATAGTTTCACGTTTCGGACCTGTAAATTGGCCTCCAAGATTGTGCGATTGAACAACGCCAGACTATTTTGTGTGTTATTGCCGATATACAGCCAGAAATATTGGAAAGAGTCATCGAAAATTTGACCTACAGATGAGACTACGTCAGAGCCAGCCGTGGCGGTCATATGCCAGAAATCATATTTAAATTAAAATGCCAAATGATTATCTTTTGAATAAAGCCAATTTAATGTTAATTTAAATATCGTCATTATTTTATTCCAATTTAAAGTTGTATACCTCTAAAAAACACCCATTAAAAATTGAAAGTAAAGAATGCCGAAGCAGATAAGAAATACCTAATTACAGAAATAAAAAAGAAGAAGAATAATTCGTTGCAATATTACCCTTTCTTCAATGTATATTCTACAAAAACCATACCAGTGGTTTAATAAGTAAGTAAACCAAATCCGTAACTAACGCTTTTGCAGCGAAGTCTTCTTTTAAACTTTTTTTAATCTAGTCGTTAGTGTCTCCATCTTTCAAATATACAGCAACATGAAATTCTATCTACATAACGACTGCAGAAATTCACCATTTAAATGTTTTCAATTGTATGTTTTAAGTATAAAATCGATTTCTTATACCCAATAGACAAAAAGGCAGCTCGAATTTTTTAGATACAGAAAGATAACTCTTCTGATCTTTGTGACAAAAATACAAATCAGTGAAGAGCAACTTGGATTTCGATAAAACAGACCATTATTGCTCAGAACTGTACAAAGACACTAAAAAAATGCATAAGTCTCAGAACACAAGAAACATGCAATCAGAGAGGCAGAACCAATCTTACAAGTAAAAGTGGAAAAGGGTATCAACCAACTAAGAAACAAAAAATCTCCAGTGATTGATGGCATACCATAGGAGACTCTAAAAGCAATTGGCGAGATTGGCGTAGATATAATACTGGATATGTGCAACATAATAAATCACAGGTAAATAGCCTAATGCGTGGTGCGAATTAACTTTTATCGCTATTCATAAAAAAGATGACTAACCGTAAGCAGCAATTACAGAACTATTGCCCTTATTCCTCATGCAAGCAAAGTCCTGCTACATATAATCAATGAACGGCTAAAGAACTTTTCACTTCCAAAGATAGCCAAAGAACAATGCGGATTCGTACCAGGAAAAGGAACGCAAGAGCAGATACTGAACACAAGACAGATAATAAAGCGACAGAACTCAACATACCAGTGGTGCTATGTTTCGTAGTTTATACAAAGGCTTTCGATTTAGTAAAATGGGATCCCCTCTGGAGTATAATGGAAAATATGGGAGTACCTAATCACCTAGTTAACCTAATAAGAAATGCATACTGCATACTATGACCATTGTTGTATAACAAAAATTCTGAATATATAATCAGAAAAGTACTAGACGAATGGGATGAAGAAATCACTATAGTGATGAAGTGAATCACTATATATAATGTGGGTCAATAGAAGAATTCTACGCGTGTCTTGGACAGAACATAGTACCAACCGGTCAATTCTAGAAGAGCTTCACATAAAAGACAGGCTATTAATTTATTTCGGCCACATAGCTAGAAAAACGAGGACCATGGAACTATTAGTAGTATGTAGAAGGAAAGGTAGAAGGCCAAAGACCACGACTATGGGCAGACCAATTGAAGACTCTAGTGGGAAAATCCCTACATGAAGCCCATTTGGCACAGTATCGCAGCCAATTGAGGCAGCAAGCCAATAATATTTAGAGTGTTATTACACCCTGACAAGGGCTCAAGGAACAACGAAAAAATACCAAATTAAAAGGAAGAAAAAGTGTAGGACACTCCATGAAAACACGAAAGTAAATTTGTTACCGGAACAGGCAACAAATTCCTGAATCCTAAAATGAAGTAGAAGCAGAAAAGATAGTCTTGAAATATGTTTTTTTCTATCCATTAATCAATCCTAAATCCCTAATTTTGTAGCTTAAACCGGTCCTTGCTTTTTAAATAAACTTTCTATTAGCAGCATAAACTTTTTTTCGATAATGGATAGATGAATCAGTAAAGCAGCAGCAGGTAAGAAATGTGTACGTTATGTAACAGTCAAGGCCGCTTTAAAAATGTTTGTACTCGAAATGGGTATTTATAGAATGTACGGTACTATGTGAATTAGCGTTTGGATTAGATTTTAACGTTAGTTTTGAGTATTTCAACTTCTGGTAGACAACGTAATAAAATAAAACCGGAATAACTGTTTAGATGTTATGACCCACCCAACGAAATTGTTGGTGTAACGCAAATAACTATTTATTTTATCATTATGAGAATCAACAGTCGACATTTAGGCATACTTGATTGCGTTTTCGCACAAAGGAAAAATCCTCAGATGAGGATTTTTTATGCAATAAAAAAATGCACCTAATCCTACGATTACATAATGATAAGCCTTATGATTATGTTTAGAATTGTATAATCCTCTTCAGGGTCAGTTTTTGATAATTGTTTAGTAAAAACGTACAAATTGAGGCCCAAAAACTCCATCCTGTGGTGTTGTGGATTGTTAGGAGGATTGTTTGGACTGCCGCATATTTAGACGGCCACTTGAGATACTTTTATAACTCGGAGGAGAAAGGAACTTGCCTATTTAGTAAATGCAAGAGCGCTGCTCTTCCAGTTCAAGACAAAAATTACATTACTTTTGTTAGTAAGGTGATTTTGTGTTAGTAGGGGTTAGTGAGGAAATAGGGGGGGGGCAGTTGTACAATGGGATTAGTTTCTTCAGAGTTCTTCAGTTTTTAGAAAAATATCATTGTACCATAAACTCTAAAATATTTTTACATGAAGGTGAATATTTTACATAAAGGTACATGAAGATAGAAAAATGAATTTAGTAAATATCCAACAGACCTCTTGCAAAAAATATATAGTACTAAAATATATCAGCAACGCAACCCAAAATAGGTACGTCGTACCTAATTCTGTTAATGGAAAATAGTGTAATAGAAGTTGCCAGTATATTGAAGGTAGTTTTGACCGCATCGAAATAAAATTGAGGTTAGTAAATCGATTTTAAAACGCAGCGACTGTTTTGCAACAGTTTTCTTCGTTGGACTAGAGGAACGCCACTGGATTGCAGCAATCAGTCTATCTTATATTATATCTCTACGATTTCAACAACAATATAAGAAGCATTTCTTCTTTTTTATTCATCTTTTTTTTCTTCATCCTTTAAGAAGGATGCAGGAAGGATTTCTGCCTTCTCTGTCTCTTATGTATAAGAAGTCTAACTCCTCCTATTTTTTCTTTGTTTCCCATATAGAAAAGTTTTTTTTTGTGAGTTTTGGCTTGGACAATTGTCATTCAGCCAGTCTCAACCAAGATAAGTTTATTAATGTAGTGAGTGTGTGTTTGTGTGTGTAGAGTAATTGTCTTGATACTTAGCAAAGTCGACGTCATTGTCTTTGCTAAGAGACGCTAATTGTATCCGAACGTCTGCGGTCCCTCTGGTGAGTACCGATCACACAAGGATAGAAATTAGTTTCATTTATTAATTTTTTTAATAAACGAAAACTTCCACCCAGGTGAGATTCGAACTCACGACCTTTAGGTTTAAAGGCAGGCGCTCTTACCACTGAGCCACAGAGGGGGTTATATAGAAAAGTTGATGCCCTGATTTAAGAGTTATGCAGTCTTCTTCTTCGTGTCTTACTTCACACAGACCCATAACGTCCCATTTTATGTGTTTTATATGTGTTTCACATGTAATTCTTCTAATTCCAGTAATTTTTCTTCAGATGACAGTGTTCTTACATCGTACGTGGCGATATACATTTGTATCGTCCGTGGTAGCCTAAACTGACCCAGGGATTCTTCGCACCCTCTGTTTGCTGTCTTTCTTGATCACTACCTTGACCAAGGATCAGCCGGGGACTGAGGGCCGTGTTTTTGTCGTGTCAAGCATGCTTGGATTTTAGCCATACTCTACCGCGCTGGCCAGTGCGAGGATGAAGGTGGGATTTTTTTTATTATTTCATCCATAATCAGGTTGAACAATAGAGGACACAAAGAATCTTTCTGTATTATCCCATTGTCAGCTTAAATAGGGCCAGTCAGTTCTTCTTCTACTTTTATTGGTTGTGAAGGATACTCATAATAATCATTTCTTTATTTTTTAAAAAGTTAATTAGGTTTATATTTTCCTAATCTGTCTGGTTTTATTTTTAAAGCCGGCTGTAAAAATTTGACAATAATTAGCTTGATTTTTTCATATTTAGTAAACAATGACGTTGAAATCATCTACAATGCAACTGGGTGGAGCTTCCCCAGACTACAATAGACGTCAACCTTGCGCTTAGTTTACCCAAATATTTTGACGTACATATTGCTTATTTATTTTGCACGTTTCACATACAAATATATTAATATTGAATAGGGTATTATTTCTACACTGAAAAAAAGTACTACTGCAAATTTGATGAGTAATTTAAATTACATTCCCAAATTTAACGACGTTGAAAGTATTTTTATTATTTGACCATGTTAATGTAAATATATTCAACATGAGCCATTAAAATAGTACACCCAAATTTTTGGCAGTATTCATTAGACTATGTGGAAATCATAAAATACTTCGATATTTATTTCAAAGAGACATTTGTCGCTAGTCGTTCCCCTTCGTCGCAGTTCCACAACGTATTACATTTAAATAAGGAATATATCACCATTACACAGATAGTTCAATGAAGAATTTAAGCATCCATGATTTCTTATAATTTTTTATAAAGTATTGGGCGCTTGTGCGTTCTTTGTTCAATCTTTGAATATATTATGTACTAGTTCGTTCCATTCTCAACTATTTCCTCCTCTCCTTTTGACTTCACCCCATCTTAGTCCAATATTTTCGTGTTGTCTAGTTGTAGCTCTTTTTCAGCAGTTTTTTAGTCATTCCCTCTTTCTTTTTCACCCAAGTTTGTATTCAAGTGGTTGTCTCGCTATGTTCTTTTGATCTTTTCTCAAGATATGACCATTCCGTTTTCATTTTTCCCTGGATTGTGGTAAATATGTTAGTTTGTTTTGTTCTTTCTCATACTTCTGTATTAGTTATTCTGCCTAGTATATCCAATATGTTATCAGGATTTTTCATAAAGATTTGCTTAGAAGAGTTTACCCTTCAATATAAATTTTGATCCAAAGGTGCGCAATATAGATGCATTAAGATTAAAAAATGTTTTTACCTCTTATGGTTTAAATCAATGTATTTTTGAATATACTAGAATACATAATGACTCTAAAACTGTGATTGATAATATTTTCTGCAATGTAAATATTAAGTTTTTATCTTGTTCTGTTGTTTATACCGATGTGAGTGATCACTTTTTACAGAAAGTTGAATACAACTTGAATGCTTCTTTTTTGGTGGATAATATTGTTTATAAACGTGATTTTAATAGCAATCTTAATATTTAATATTTTAATCAATTACTCTCTGGGGAATCTTGGTGCTTTCTAAACTCAGATCTATCTTCGGATAACAAGTTTTGCATATTTTATGAAAACATTTTGGAACTATTCGATAAAGCATTTCCTTTGCAAACGGTGAATACTAGACGATTTTCTAAACAGTCTAAAAACAAGGGATGGTTGACTTCTAATTTAATAAATGAGGGAGATTTTATTAGAAACATTTTCAGATCTATAAAATATTCAGAAAGTCATGAGCTCAGAATACGGTATAACATTCTAAAAGAAATCATGAATACAAAGTTAAGTTAGCAAAGCAAACTTATTTCAATAATAAAATGATAAATGCGTAGAATAGTACGGCTGAGGCTTGGCGCATCATAAATCGAAACACTGTCGAACATGGTCAACTTTACAATTTTTGTTTGCATATGATTCCGGTGTTTAGTTAGACAGATATTATCTACAAATTCAAGATCTTTTGTTTGAACTGTTTGAATAAGTTCCACCTGATGCCTGTTAGATCATTAGTTAGTTTCCTCATTATCCAGTCCACTTTCTATAGGTGTTTCCACTGTTATCTGTCTTGAGGGTTCCAGTTGAGCTTTGTATCCTTAATTATTTTTTCTGGTATCCCATATAGTCTTTAAATTTTCCACATCTGTATTCTATTTACATGGCCAAAGGCCTTTTTAAAGCTAATAAAACTTAAATCTATATCTTTTTCTCATTCATTTACCTGTTCCAAGATAATTTTAAGGATACAAATGCGGTCAATGATGAGACGACGGAAGCCTCTATGGTTACTTTATTATTCAGCTAGCTTCAATCTTTTCAGTATAATGTGGCTTTGCCATTTTTTAGAAGTTTTAGTGTGTTTCCAATTTCTTCCATTGAAATTTCTCCAATATTTATTTCTAGGTCCGGTGGGTCTACTGCGAATTATGAATGTTCCTTTGGAAAATACCTTTTCAAAATACAGAAAAACTCAAAATAAACTTTTATTTACAATAGCAAGAGTTTAGTTACAATTTAAAATATAATATTCAGACTGAAAAAAAGGCGATTTTACAATCCTTTATTTATAATAAATACACTTGCTGAATTTGTTGCTCCAGTACTTGGTAATTGATGTTGAAAGGTTCAAGAATATTTGGTGAAGATAGGCGGTAAATTCTTATTGAATTCGCGTGATAAAATATACTGGATTCTATCGGTCATTGTACTACAACTTACGTCTTTCATGACTTTTGTTATTTAATGTTTAGCATATACTTCTTTGAAGTATTCCTTCGATCTTTGTATTATTTCGTTCTCATTTTTTATCCCGTTTCCTTGTTTATCCTTAATTTCTAATATATTTCTTTATGCTTGATTTTCCTCTTAGATTCCATATGATTGCGTATTGCGTTCGTAGGTCTTTTTTGCACTGCTTTCTCTAATATTTCTAATACCCTTTCTGGTTTATTTCTTTACTGCTGCGCTTTTTACCTTGTATTTTTTTTCAAGGGCCATCTTCCCTTCCGATTCCTTCTTTTGTAAGATATCTACTATAATTTTCTTTCTTTACTCTATTAGTTGTAGAGTATCTTAAGTTATCTATTTTTGTTTCTTTTCTTTTTAGTCGATTGTTTATTTTCCTATTTTTCTCATTAATGCTTTAAATATAAAGTGCTTCTATGTTTCTTACACTGACTCCCAGTTGAATGAAACGAAAGAATTGAACCGAACTGTGGTGACACAGTTCGGTTTTTTAACAGTTTCTCAGTGAAATGATTTCTTTTTATGACATCGACGTTGAACTTGTTTCTTGTGTTGGTTTTTGGTTTTTATTTCCGGCTAATTTTATTCCTAGTTTCCCTTTGATTAGCATTTGGTCTAGCCTCATATCTGCTCCTTCTAAGCACCTGACATCTTGCAACCAGCCTCTCCATTTAGATTAAATTATTATGTGGTCTATTTGGTTCTTGTACCTCTTTCTCGGTGATTTCTATGTTTCCTTATGTATCTCCTTATGTTTAAAGATACTTTCCACCTATGACAAGTTCATGTTGTTCGCAGAATTCTATTAATCGATTTCCATTGTTATTGTCATTGTTATGATTACGCTTATGCGATTATCCTTTTTATAATAAAAATAAATTATGTTGTGTTACATACTTTGCATAAATCATCAGCACTATCTATGCTTTTCTCCCTATGCGGAGTCGGCTTCCATATTTATATTTTTACGTAAGTTTCTTTCTTCGGTAATACTAATATCAATACCCTTTACTGAAATTTCCTTAAAACATGACCAATTATTATTGAAATACGTATTCTAGGGAGGATAACGAAGAAGGTAATTTGTTGTGTTGAGTGCGTTGGCTCTACGAATATCGTTGAGAGCGCTGATTAAAATTAGGTTCAAGAAGGAATGGATAGATACATTAAGTTGACTAACAATGATACTTGTTAGTTTAAATAATTTTTATTCTCTGTATAAAAATTCGATTCTTAATTTTCTCTGTCAAATTTTAGAATTTGTGTAAGGGTTCAGCATTCATTATATTATTGCTATCATTATCACGAAACAAAACAGCACAAGAATCACCAATTCTTCGTGTAGCTTTCTGATAAAAATCGTGCAATGTCTGGAGGCATAAAAAATTCATGACTTCAAAGTGGGTTATGGCCTGATCGAAAAACTGACACTAGGCTGTTAAAATTCAGTTGCAGATAAGGCTAAACAGCCCAAAGGGTACCCGGTACCTTATTATTAACTCACACGGTACATTATTATAATAAACAAATTTGTGATATATTTTTGGATATAAAAGAGAAAGTCTTCTCGGTTGGTTATTAACGATATTGGGGTCATCGCAAAAGGGGTTGAACTAATCGCTCTATAATGTGTTTAGTCTTATGAATCTTGATCTAAATAAACTTAAACTGTATGTAGTGCACAAATAGTCAGATTGTAGTTTTATATAAATAGTTTTGACGCTTTAAATAAGAATTTACATATATTGAGTTTTCCTGTTTATTTTTGAGCGAGCGTTGTATATTTTTTACTCATTTTATACTATAAATATCATAAATACGTCACCAATGTCATCTATTTCATATAAAAATAGATGAATGAATGGTCCCTATTGTTTTATCGGTGTCAAAATGTTAGGCGTTTTTAAAAGAAAGAACACAAACAAGCACAGCCAAATAATAAGGTGCAGATTGTTGATATATCTATTTATAATGCGTTAAAGTACACAGAAGTGGGTCAGTAGCTGTAATAGTGCATCTGCATAACATCAGTCTCTACTACAAACGTTTTTGTTTTTTGTAGAACAACTAAGGAAAAAATCGAATGGAAGTATATCGGATTTCCATGCAGGTTTCATAATATCCGTGTAATAATTCAAGCGGGAGGAATTGGAACGTCTTGTTTGATTTCCGGGTAATTTCTAGTATGATATATTCATTTTATTTTTGAACAGTTAATATAAGAACTAAAGACGAATATAATTTGAGTAATGAAGAATGTAACATTCGCTAGACGTTAAAAAATGCACGTTTCGACTTTAACGCTTTAATAATAATATGTGACAAATAAATAATGTGATAACCATGTGGCAATCAACTAACAAGACAGAATAATAAAAAGACATTTACAATAACTTATGCATTGAAATATACTGGTTACATAGATAATATTTGTATTATACTTTATTTGGAAATACATTATAGCGCGGTTTTGATGGTGTTCGATACCTTTCTGTCTTTTGTTTGGAACAAGAATTTATAAAAATGATATAACCAACTTGATAACGATAGAGAAGTTCTCTTGAATATTATTATTAACTAGCCAGTTGTTTTAATCCAGTATTTTTAACGTCAGCAAATATTCTATCGAATTTCTCCGTCCTGCGCAAGGTTAAAAAGTTGGTCGACACTGCGGATACCTGGTCAGTCATGGAGATGATGAAGGAAGTACCCAAAACTGTAGGTGTTCAACCGTTCTGAATATTTGATATTGTATCATATTAAAGAAACATACAAACTGTAGCTAAGTGGTTCTTACAACCACTATCTGGTGAGAGATGAAGATGAAGATCTTCATCTTTCCTCACTAAAGGTCTCTAGTTGAACACTCTGGTAGCTATTTCCCTGTAATTGCCAGAGTAATCGGTGCGATTTGATTTGTTTTGAGTCTTCTTACAAACTCCTTCTGATGACGGGTAGACCCAGAAACACGTGTCAGAGAGTGGTAAGAGACTCAAATTAAACCGAAACGCAGCTTTCTTCATATATTTATCGTCCTCATTCGACGCAATGAGTACAATAATGAAGGTAATTTATGTGGGTAAATTGTTGGTGCATAGTGGAATAGAATTATTCCCAGCACCGCTCTGAATGGCTTGATTAAGCTTGGGTATACAGTTTACTTTAATTGCTATCGACGTATTTTCATCCAGATATATACTTATGATTTACCCACATATACACTTTACCTCCACCAAGTTCACAATCACAAACATATAAACACCTAAAAACAAGCCAAAAACACACAACCAATAACTACACATAACTATACCAACAACTCTATAAACCCACACGTCCACAACACCAAACACCAAACAGTGAGCACCATACACACTCCTTGAGAGTCAGATTCAAGGACAGGGGAGATTGGCTTTCTGTGGTTTGCCAATCTCATTGCACAACGATACCTGATCCTAGGTGAGGACACAGCCATAACTATTATCCACGCGTTTAAAACCAAACAAAACAAAAGGCCAACAATCTAAAAGTGACCGTTTTTCCCATGGAAATTGTACTTAGTAGCGTTCTTAGTCCATACGGCTCCCAAAAAGGTAAAAAAATTTTCTAACACTTCTGCTTTACAGCCACCACCCTATCTTATAGAGCGGCAAAATGAGACTCAAGTTTAACCAATAAATAAATACTACCCTTGAAGAGGCACCATAGCCTAAACAAGGTAAAAACATTGTAAACAACTATTGGCCCGTCTGTCTGTGGTTACAAGTCCCTCTATAAGGCACCGTGGGAATTAATAAGTGGCCGTAGTTTCTAGGCCCTTCATTCCCATATATTTATAATAGTCTTAAAAATATTTGATGTGTTACCATATTGAAAGGGTATGGTCGAAGAAGTTCTCAGCCGGGGCTCTATGCACTTTAATTTTATTTATGGATAAAGTTATCAAAAACATCAGTCAAGAAAGGGAAGAGGATACAGAATGGTTAACAAAGTAGTCAAAAGAGTTATTCGTCTTCTTCTTCTTTTTATGTAGACATAGCTCTATCTGTTTTCCAATGTGCCTCTAGTAAGTTATCGTTCCATTATTTTCGTGATCTTTCTACTGATGGTCTTTCTAATTCTTTCTAATGGGAAACCGTCTCTTGTCTTTTTTACTACTTTATTTGTTGATCGTTCCATTCTTCTCTGCTATTTCTAATCAAGATTTTGATGTTCTCCACCTTGCACCTGCATCCTATATATGTACTTCTAGCTCTGTCCCATAGTGTCTTTCATTCTTATAAGATATGGTCTTCTTACTAGGCTATGGTCGCTAGCTACATACGCTGTTTAAGGCATCTTACGTCGATTATTTTTGATGAATGTATATCTCTGATGGTTATAACATATTCTATCATAGATCTTTGTCCATGGGTGTTATCGAATGTATATTAAAGTTTGTCTTTGTGGCCAAATAATGTGTTGTTTACTCTAAGCCCAATCAAAAGAATTTAATATGATAATCTCAACTCAGAAAAGCAAAATAACAGTAATCAATAAATAATGAAGCAGATGTAAAGTGGAAATCAATGGCATTGAACAAGTAATGGAAGAAAAGTACTTTAAATTACACTGTTCAGTTATAGAAACCTTGGAAGAGAAGTGAGAGATCAAGTACAAAAAGCAAATAAACTGGCTGGATGCTGTAATAGCACTATATGCCGAAACCGACGTGTTAACACTAAGATGAAATCTGGAATTAGGAAATACGCTTAGACTGAAAGATGAGAGAAGACTTCAGAAAAAATCTAACGCAAAGTTTAATCATCTAAATATATATTCTTTGGGTTGGCAAATCTTCATTGTTATCCTTACCTTTGAGGTCGCTGTACGGAACAATTGTATTCTCTGAGATTTCTCAACCAGAGCATTCTTCTTCGTCCTATGCAGTATTTACCTTGAATCTTGCTTGGCATTATCAATTGTAGGATGTTATATTTTTCAAAACAGGTTATATGTTCTAAGTATTCTTAAAGTTTTTTAACTTTGCCGGTATATAATATATCATTGTCTTTGTTTATTTTGATCTTTTGTTTATCACCAAATAAGGCTATTTGATCTGGTAATGTACATAGACGTCTCTTAGGTAGTTTAAAAAATGTATTTGTAATCACCATTTCTAATGTATTGATTTAATTTGCTTTAAAGAATTAGTTTAAAGAATAGTTAATATATTTTTACTTCAACACGATTTTCAATGCGAAATAATTTCATTGCGGTGAAAAACAAACTCGACCTTCGGGAAATTGTCGCCTCAAAAACTTATCCAATGTTATGTTTACTATTCATCTGAAATATCTATTAGTTTGTATGCCATATCGTCAATTATTAAACAGTGTTGATTACTTACTTGCCAAAATTACACTCTGTAATCATAATAAAAGCTCTGGAGTTTACACTTTCGTAATTCCTTTTACCTTGAGCAAATAAGTTTTTTGATTGGATAAAAGATACGACAAGTTTGGTTGGTGTGATTGTGTAATTATATATTTTGGCAGCAGTTGCTTGCTCTATGAGAAATAATAAAGCACTCGGACAATATACAAGGACTGCATAAATGGAAAGATCACTACCAATAATCGAATAGATACTCAGTTCTGTCTTAACTTTATTTCTCTGTGTATCAAGTCAGAATACAAACTGGAGAAATAAGGAATTTCGTTTTGTTAACTTGTATTTTAGTTTTATCTCTTTGAGTCATTTCCTAGTTTGTCATTGTCGTTTTTATCACTATAACCTTTCTTGTGTTGCTTTGCTATTATGCAAATGATAATAAGAGATATTGTGATCAATGTCTCTTATTATCATAACCATGATCATTTAATCAATGAAGATCAATGTCCACTGCTGGACATAGATCTCTTTCATAATTTTCGATCTGTTTCGATTTTGTGCCCCTTGCACCGTTTTAGATCGTTAGTATTCTCTTTACTCACCTGTTATCTGTCATTTAATTTATGCCACGTAATTTGAACAGTTTCATTTCAGTGTTCCTATTCTGCTGCTGTAGCACCAGCCACGTCTGATCTTGGTTATACCTGGCTGTTTGGGAGTTTGTATCGTAGATAAACGGTCAACCTTTCACGCTCCATCGCCCTTTAAGCCTCACGGATCTTTGGTACAACTCCGCCTCTGGTTAGTGGATATATTGAGTAACTTAGTAACTACCAGTGCCGGTCCAAGTCCGGATAAAGGAGGATTGGGTGACCTATTCCCGGAGGAAAAAACCATTACTACGAAATTTCTCACAAATCTCTTCCTCGATTTTTGTCTTCGTTCCTTGTTCATGGTCGACATTTTGCTCGAAGAAGTATAGTGTTTGTATTTTGTCAAAAGTTTATACATATATTTTGAAACTGATCTGCAACCTTTTGAGGGTGCAAAACCAGCTTCTCGTTAAAGAAGGAGAGTAGACTATTTTATACAACTGATATTTATTTAAAATGATATATTTATATACATACAGACTTTTTGTTCGTATCTGGATCTGCTCCATGCAGGACAAACATATTCTTTTATTAAAAAGTAGAAAACCCTCCGTGGTTAAGTTAAGAACTTTTGATTTAGCACCAAGTTTACTCAATGCAAGTTTTGAACAAAGTTGTAAGTTTTTATCTTGTACTTCATTGAGCCTAGTATTTATATCTCACAGACACTAATATGTATATCTCAGTAAGATGATCTAACATAATCATGTATGTTCTAAGTGATCTCCATCCCTTGATAAATGTAGTTTTACGAAGTGTGTTCAGTTGAAAAGCACGTACGTGGGTTCTAAGTTTGAGTTTTAGAGAATTCTGTTGATAACATCAAACTTACGGCCGCATTAATTATGGATTCTATTAGTTAGAAGGTTTTCCTTTTGGCAGGTATACTAAGGTCGTCTGAGTAAACAAAGCTTTCATCTGGAGAGTGTATTGATTTGTCATTTCTATAGATGTTAGATTTGAAATCGGCTATTCTTTTCATTTAGAATAACGTACAAGCGCCTATTAGTAATTTGCTAAAATTAAACTATATAGAGAAATCCTGTAATTAAATTCTATTCTCACGATAGATTATCGTACAAAATACAATCGTAGTATACAAATGTACATATTTATTTTTTCTCGTAGAAAAGACCTTGAAATAAATGGCAAATTAAATAACAATGTGCTTGTTCTCACGTAAATATAACTCAAAATATCCGAATCATTTTGAATAAATTTGTTTCGGTTGGAGTGTTTTACTAATGCACTTGCAGCCATTTGTCAATATATTTTAATGGTTCACATAGCACACTGAGTTACATAAGCTATTACATTAAAAATAGTACTTGATAAACATACCAAATGCTTGTAATAACAATAAATATTTATTTTTGTGGTAGTCGGCGATTTATACAGGGCATGGAAGTTTATTTAAGGATTTTACGTAAGATTTTAAAAATAAATTAAGAGATATCATAGAAACGGAAAGATTGTACCATTGTGAAAATCGATCATTAAATGACAATAATACGGTAAATAAAACGAAACATTAAAAATGAAAATTTGATATAAAGAACGACATTTACCACATACTATTTAAAATATGTATTAAGAGAAATCACAGGGAAATTTGTACCTACTCAATACAGAGTACTGATTTATCACATACGAAAGTGGACAAAATCACGTGTGTGTGTGTGTGTGTGTGTGAATGTATAAATTAATGAGCCAGTGAGCCAACACCATAAGTTACTTGTACCAGACATTAAAATAAAATTGATATAAGGTTGAATGCTCGAATAAACGAACTTTGATAAAATGAAAGGCAGATATCGAGCACACTTTTGGTAATTAAATCTTGCCCAAGTACTTTCGCTTCCTAGAGCATCTTCAGGGGCATTTCGTCAATTTTGGGATATCCAGCAATCGCAGATTGTCATAAACATAAAATTGTACATAGCACAACACTAAACAAGGACAAACAGTTTAAAAGTATTTAAAAAATAGGCGAAGCTACATTGTGGTCGGCAACAGGAGAGAGAATGGCTATCTCAAAATGTATCTTTTCAGACTTACTTTAAATTTATTTATGTAAAGTTGTTTTAAATCTTTAAGAAGGACATTGTATATATATATATATATATATATATATATATATATATATATATATATATATATATATATAGTCAATTGAGTTTTTTGTAATTCTTTAAAACAATACTTAACTTTTCTGATGATATTTGCACCTCCTGTGCTATAGTTATATAAGTCAGAGTGTTTAATTAAAGTATCAGCGTTTTTATGTATTTCTACATTAACGCTGTATAGCCATAATGTTGGCAAGGGCATTATCTTATATTTAATAAACTACGGTTTGCAAGATTCCAATAAGCTAACCTTTGCAAGTATTTTTATTGCTAGTTTTTTGCAATTTAAATATTGTTAGGGCATTGCAAGAGTTTTCCCACAGAATAACACCATAGCTTAAAAATGAATAGAAAAGAGAAAAGTACCTTATTTTCAAGGTACCAACACTTGTAACAAGTTTTAATTGTCTGATTAAAAATAAGGTACAAGAAAGTTTACCTTTGAGATGATCAATATGGTTATACAAAGTGAATGTGTTGTCAACTGTTATGATCGACAATTTGATATTATTATTTTTTTAACACTCACATCGAAGTTAGACGAAAACATTAAATTTTGAGATTTGTTATCATTTAGTTTAAGTTTATTTGCTAAGAACCATGATTGATCATTGGAATTTACATACCCAGACGTGGTTTCTAAAACTGAACGATTTTCATCAGAAAAAACAAAAGTAGTGTCATCTGTAAATAAAACTGTTTTAAATGGAGCCATGAAATTGGGCAAGTCATTAACATATATTACAAATAATAGAGGACCCAGAACTGATCCTTGTGGAACTCCATGCTTTATCTGCTTAAATTCAGAGAGACAATTTCTGTACTTGACTGCTTGGTATCTATCCTTTATATACAATGAAATTAGTTCCAAAGGAGTACTTTATAATGTAAAAGTGCAGTTTTTTTAGTCGAAGGCCTTTAAAAGATCACACAGCGTTATGGCAAAGTGATTATCCTTCTCAAGGCCATCAACTATGGCACTCATCACATCTAAAAGTGCATGTGTTGTGGAACGATCCTTTATAAACCCATATTGTGAACTAGTAAAAAAGTTATTTGTTTCGAAGTACGTTCTGTAATGCATTAGTTGTTGATATTTTAATAGAATCTGATATTTTACTTGTAGATGGCGGTACATGTTGCAAAATTGAATTAGTATTTTGTAGTTTTAACAATAATATTAAATCTTCTTGTGCTTGAGTCCTTTTTTTCAAGTTGATAAGAAAGTCTAGTTACGATTTCAAGTTCTTTTTTAATAGCGTCATAATCTTTCCTAAGTCTTCCACAATGACAAGGTAAATTTTTACTCGTGGCATGAAATTTGTCTTCTTTATCACTATCTATTAAGTTCGTAGCTTTATCAATAAGTTTATTTACACAATTTATTACTTGAATGTTTGTCACTGTCACTGGTAACAAAAACTAAGCTGTCCACAAGTTCGTTCTTTTTCAATTTATTTAATTTCGTCTGATGTTGACGGAATGATTCCGTTATGATGACTGTTAACCTACTAGCCGCCATTTTTGAAGTGAAGGTTATACTAAGAGGGTAAATGATGAATTCAAGGACAGAGGCAAAGACTGCTTTGCGTTAGTTTTCTCTGTCGCACAGTCAGACAGTATTTGCTTCACCACTTTCGAGACTAGTAAGCCGCCACCGATTTATATTAAGTATAAAATTAAACCTTAGTTATCAAGGACTGTTCAGATAAATAAATAGTTACTTGTGTCAGAATTTAAGTACCAACCCCTATAACTGACTTTCAAGCGATACCCTGTATCATTAGCTAATTATAAATAAGCTATTTTAACCTGAACTTCAATACCCATCGATTGGCGAGTCGTCGAATAAAAATGTAGAGTCAGTTTACATACTAGCACGTTTTACTCATTTCTAATCTATCGTCAATTATCGAGATTTTAGGTTGGATACTCAAATGCCTGAAATTAACATCGATACAGTTGTTTGAACCTTATATTTGTATAACTCTGTAGTTTACGATCCAAGCTTGAGCACGAAATCGCCATCTGGTCCGCGATTAGCGAAAAGTCGATTATAAAAAGCTGTGGTTTATTTTTGAGCTTCAGATTTTACAGTGAATCATCGACCAGCTTTTATTTTTATTGCTGCTATACTGTTACATAATAAAAAAAGAACAAACAATAGTAAAATTTCACGTGACTGATATATAATAGGTTCTTTATTACCGACAATCAAAATAATTAAAGATATTTTTGTAGGAAGAAGAAAGGAAACTACATATATCATGTTATAGCAAGTGTTGTTAAATAAAAAAATAAATATGTACCTCAGAAAAATAATAATAAATACGTTTTATTTCTTCAAACATTCTTCAATTGCTTAATACTTCTTGTGAAGTGAAGTCTTTAAATTTTCAACATGCACTTTAACAGGTCTTTGTGATTTTCCATCTTTAATCCACTTAATAACTATTTTAACCTCTTTATTTGTTATTTATGGGCCGCAGTTCTACATGTTTCGTTTCTATCTTCTTAATTTGTCTTCAATTGTAGTTAAAATCTATCCTTCGATGTCTACTACTATGTCGGTATTGCGTTGTAGTTCCGTGCATTTTTCCGTTAGCCATGATTCTTTGGTGTTTTTTATTTCCATTAGTATATTCTTATGAAACGGATTGTATTCATTGACATTTCTACTTTTTAATTTCCTTCGATCTCCCATTATCTGCAATATTTCATCTGTCATCATTATATTTTTCTTACAACTTTTTTTCTTTTCATTTTTAAATTTAATATTTTCATGCGAAATTATGGTAATAGATGTCTTCATTTTGTTTCTCTATGTGGCTAGTGGCGTTTCCAATTATTTTCGAAAAATTCAATATGACAGCGTTTTGCCGAAACAGCATATTATAGATTGCACTCAACAGACTTATAATAACTAGAAATATTTCACAATGGTTACACGGTTGTCTTTTTGAAAAGGTGATATTTATAGTTTGAACCCATTACTACGTTTCTGGTATTTTAAATTAAAACGAACATTGATTTCTTATTTGTATTACTTTTGGTGCCGGTTCAGTATGCGATCAAAGGCAGAGTTTCTAGTTCGGTATGCGGTCTACCGTCTGATATGCGGTCTACCGAAATTTCGATATGCGGGGAACGTCACCTATCATCAAATGCTGTGGAGACACTCACTAAATTTCTATATTTATATGTACCACCAAAATAAAGTAACAAGTAGTTCAATGAAAATTTAAAACTTTTATTGGCTTCTTAAAGAAACTTTATATGAGAAGACTTAATTAGAAGCATTTATACAGATACATTTCTAACATCGTTCAGAAAAACGATGAACTTATCTTCTACACTTCTTCGTAGCACTTTCCACGCAAGATAATCCAAATGGGACTACAAAGTACTGACAGGAACACCTTTCATTTTCTTCAAAATCGTATTTTTACCCTTCAACCAGGATTTTTCTATCCCTTGCGTATGTGCTCCTGTTTGTATGTCGACATAATTTTTCTTGTGGTTAACGGTTGAGTGCACCTAGCCCAATTGGTGCAAATAGCTGTATGCTGGCCATTCGTCCGAGTTAATTACTAACCCAGCTTCAATTTCTAATTTTGTTATAGTTTCCCTAGTTTGTTTTTGCATTCCTAATTGACCAGCAATGAGTTTGTAATAGTTTCTCTAATTTGTTTTTGTACCTATTTTAGGAAGACATAGACAGCATTCCGAAATCTGTTTATATGGTAGATATTCTACAATAGGTTTATTTGATCTGATACTGTTGTTCGTTAATAGATAAAATGAGCACTAACTTTTTCTGTTCTATTTAGTTGTTATAGCTATTTCGTAGACTTCGAGATACTATAATCTGAAGGTTATGTTAAAACAAACCGTGCTGGAGTATCTATGTATATTAATATATGGAGAGGAGATGACTGTATCAAATAATAAAATATTTTTTGATAAAAAAATTTTGCCTTTTTTTTGTAAGTCCCTGATTATCAAACAATAGTCGGGTGAAAATTAAAATCAGTGTGTCTTCGACAGGTTTAAATACATGGATTACATGGTACAAATCTTCCGATTAATTCCTTAACTGACCAGCATTGTTTATTCAAAATTTTAGTGCTAGACGATAATGTTAGTTTTGAGAATTACGTTATGGCGTCAGTTTAACGCTTTTGGGTATACCGGTGATATTAGATAAGAGGCGGTTATGGTACATTTTAAGAGGAAGAAGATAATTTTGTGTATTTTTATCTTATTTAATATACTAAATGTACCATGTAACAGACGACATTCCATCCTAAATAAACATAGTATTGGTAGAAACCTTTTTGAGAGAACATTTTTTGAGGGTAGAAGTTGCTTCTTTTGAAAGTAACGAATAGTTGATATTTAACCTGTACTTAAAAACTAAAGACAATTTTACTATCTGACTTAACTTTAAAATTTGTTTTTTGTTGAAAAATATGTTGAAAGTTAGCGGAAACAAGAATTTTAAAAACTCAGTTTTGTAAAAGAATTAGAAAAAGAAGAAGATTAGAGGAATAGCAAAATGTCAATAAGTACATACGTTTGTCATTTCCCAAAGGAATTATTGTACTATTGTTTCTTTAATTACTGTATCGAGTTTCTAGGATTTTTCTTAATTTGCTATAATATATCTTATTTTTCTTTCTCTTTTGCCAATTGTCAGATGAAATTTTTTGTGTTGAGACATTTAGTAGTTGACAAATAGCTTAAAGTTTAAAAGTGGTTTTGTTTCTCGCCACACATCCCTTCATTTGAACCCAGACCTAGATAAGGTGGTAATGACGTACCCGTAGCCCACGCTTTGTACTACTTCCTCTGGCTATTGAGATATTGGAAAACGTTTATATAACTAAACACAGATCAAGAAATAGATCCAATTTTTATACGAAACATTTATTTTTTGCAATTGAATATCCCCAAAAAAATTGCCACAAATTGTGACTCTCCACTCGTAAGTGTATACAATATTCAGCTAATATGCGTTAAATAGGATTACTTTGTAACATTTTATTATAAATAAAATTCACGATCTCCACGCTTATTGTATAGCTGCCAATATGTGAAATATAATGAAAATTATGTACCAATTATAAAAACGAGCGATATTTCATTTCGATAGTTTTCAATTATTTTATTTTTGGCTTTCTACTGCAGTGCCAAGTGCCAAAGCTGCAATATCAATCCAAATTTTATGAATTACGGAATTGTTAGACAAAATATGAAGTATATAATAGCTGTAGTGCTGAAATCAATGAGTGCATTTAGCAGTTCAATAGAAATTCAAATTAAGTTCTAATGAAATCAAAACTAGTAGAAAAAGAGTTTCTTTGTCACATCAATGTGCTTTAGAAACAAAGAAGGGGAAATCAACGCCATAATCAGCAGATTTTTTGTTAAATAGAAAGGATTAGGAAGAACAACAAGCAAATATAACAACGACTTAAAGGCAGTCAAGTAGAGAGGTAAAAGTATTCTACAATCCTCTACTTTAAATACACACTATGAAGAACAGGTAGAATTAAATATACAACATAAATAGAAAGCACCTAATTCAAATCTTCAAAATTCGATGAAAATCAAGACACCATACAATAATTTATCTTATAGTTTAACTAATATAAGATACTTCAGTGAGAATATAGGATGTAGGAATAAATATGGATCAACAGTTGGAATTGATAATGAAACTAATCTGCCTACTGTCAGATTTAGGTTAGAAAGGCTTTATGAAAGTATATGCCATAGGAGTACGATTTATCAGTCTTTGTATTTAAAATGGTAACACCAGCATACTGCGGCCATACCAAGCTTGTTTACTACCATCAGGCATACATATATGTATAAAAACTCAAATACCAAGACCAACAAGACATCTCTACATTTTACTCTACGTAAGAGGGAGCATACAAAGGTGCCAGCTACTCTGAGTGCTATAAACGAAAATTATTTATTGAATATCATCTTCTGTGCTTTGCGCTAAGCGAGATGTGCGAAATATGTCTTCTGGAAAAGTTTTCTGTAACATATAGTCCGTCTCACGTTTTACATTCAGTATGGGTTGATTGGGTTACTGTTTTGTAAATTCTGCCTTTAATTTCTTTCGCGATATTTTTATTTCTCCATATTGTTTCATTCAGGCAATCTGCGGCCTAGTTTGCTTTATTTACTTAATCTTCCATTTCTGTTTCTAGCTTTCTGTAGGTAGGCTAGATATTTAATGTCCATCACTTGTTCAATTATCTGACCTTCCAGATCCAGTGTATATCCTAGTAAATTTGCTGTTATATCCATGTATATTGTCCGTTTTGGGGAAATTAACATGTTAAATTTTCTTGCGGTTACATTAAATTTTTAAACGCTTGCATACATTATTATCAGATAGTTTTAGTACCTATTGCCTTAAGATGTATTAACTTACTACATTAATATATGACATATTCGCTTGATTATGACGTCATAATTCCAAATGATCTAAATCGTTCCAAGATTTATAAATAATCGACTTTTTTGAAATTACGGGTAACTTTTTAAGAACGATAATTGGTTGTTTAGAAAACAATTATCCAAATCGTATGACTAGTTTTAACAAAAATTAACTTGTAAAAAATTTATATTACAAAAGGTTATACTGATTTGTATCAATTCTGGTTCTTCAAGGTTGAAAGAAGATATACCCATTCACTTATAACCAAATTCTTAAGACTTCTTTTTCACGGTGTGCACCATCTATTAGTATCAATTTCTCACCTTGCCGAGAGTATACGTTTTCAAAAAGGTTGTCAGTGGCAATTAGTATTAGGTGAACATGAGCATAATTTGACTTTGGCAAAGTTCACACACGTCCTCACGACTTTCACTTGAGAGTATCAAGTTTCAGGGCGGGTTAGTTTGAAAAGAACCTCGCCAAAGATTATTAGTGTTTTTTTTTCTACACAATATTTGCTATAAAAGTAGTTAGTTATGCATTTAGAAATGCGTTATGCATTTAGAAATCTGAAAGCTAAGTAGCTTTTTTAGGTGAGTGTTTATTAGTAATTTACCAGAAATCCCAGATTCTATAGTTAGAGGAAACTCCAGAAATAACTTAAAAAGTACATAAGAAAATAGTTTCAAAAAAGCTTTTGAGAAAATGTTTAAAACCATAAACAATAAAGCGCAAAATATTTATAGAAAAAAGTGATAGCGATGATGTTTGTAAACAAATCATATCATGCAGTTTGATTGGTGTAAGTTATTATGTCATATTATTATGTAGTATTATTTAATTACATTTAAACTTGAAATTTAAGAAAGGCATTATATTTTTACGTTTTTTTTTGAGTTATAGGGTATAGTAGCGTCAATCATAAAGACTCTAAAACTATTCTATATTTGTTTTTTGATGCCCTTAAGCACAGTTATTTTTCCATTTCCTCCAAACCTAAAATTAATAATTTACCTTGTCTGTACGTATCAGAATATTTTATGGCACTCTACTATCACTTTAAATAGGTACCCATTGCAACTTTAGATTATTTCTGGACATTATTTCTCCTTCTTCGCCTTGAACTACGGCAAGAGCAAGGATTTTTAATGAAATGAAGCAAAAACATAGACTAAACAACCTTGCTGATCATTTTCTGATTATTTTTAATGTAAACTAATTAACGTTGATGCAGTAAAAGTGTTTGAGAGCTTCGCAGATTGATTTTGCGGTGCTAAAACTCAAGGTTGGAACCAGGGATTCAACGAAAATTAACAGTTTAGGTTGTTACGGTAAAGAGGTTTTTTAGAAACGGTATTTTAAATTTTAATTGCGAATTTTCATACAATAGATATGTAAAGGGTAAAAGCATTGAAAAAACAAAATGTGTTAGAGGTAAAAAGTCTAAAATTAATAAAATAAAATCAGTATTTATACAGCTTAATTAAACACAACGTTATAAAACCAAAACCATTCTAAGATGAGCATTATTTACACTTTGTTCTATTTTTGATAGTCTAAAATGTTTTGTTATTTAGTATCGTAATGATAATGGAATTGGGAATTCAATTGACTGTTTTTGTTAAAAGTTTCAAACACTCTTGGATAGATTGACGGTAAATATTAAAGTACCTCAAGGAAGAAGTGGCTTGTTGCACATTGAATACATTTTATATTATTACATAAATCATTCCTTTTATAATCGTCAAGCGGAACATATCAAGATCCTAACGTTAAATTCATAGTAGTGTTGTCAAGTATTTAAATATTTCTTTTATGCGAAACGGGTCTATTTTGCAATTAAAATGGAAAATTCAGTGAACAATAAATGTTTAAGAAATCACGAAAAATTATTTTTATTGTATTGTAAATTTACAACAGAGTATTCAATTGAATGTATAATTAGAAGTTTTGAAGATGAGTGCTACAGTACCTTCATTTTCTTGCATTCAGCGTCTCCTATGGCGGTTGCTGATCAACATTGTTATTTGCACTATTGAAATTACTGCACGGAATAATTCGACCAATGTCATTTCAAATGTCAGTAACATTATTTACTTGTTTTATAGGAAGATAATCACGACTCATCGAAAATCGTTCTCAAAACACAAAATTTGTAAAATTGTAAAAAGTGTAACAATTTGTATTTCGAGAACGATTTGCGAGGTGGAAAGAGAAACCTTAAAAGTCAAAATAAACATATTTTAAACTAAAATTGTGCTTAATTCCCAAAAAAATAGTAAATTATATTGAAACACAACAAGAAATTAGCAACGATATGAATTCCAACAGTCTAGTCATATTTCTTCAAATTATATTACATCTGTTTACAAACAGTCACATCTTCCCCAATTTATAACCACATATTGCTTTGGCTATCTTTAAATAAAAGTAAAAGCGCGATTTCTAAGTACGTAGAAGACTTTTATCATCTATTGACTTATTAACATCTCAAACAACAAAGTTATCGAATTGAAAATATTCATTTATTCATTGTCACTAACCAAATTGAGATAAATTGCTGTTTTATGCCAATTATTAAGCCCGCTAGCGATATTTTTAAATAAAATTTTCGATAATAAAATAAATGACAGCGGCATTTGTAACAATAAAAACACGTGCCACAGGTCTATTAGATTTACAAATGAATTTACATACCATAAAACGCAAATCCCAAAAGATATTTAGGAATAAGGATTTTTATTATGTATAATAGAGAGTTATTGAAACCGAACGATGAATACTTCATGTTTAAAAGAGAGTTATTGCTAATATGTTAAAGAAATCTTTTATTTTGACAAATGACTTAAAACATTTTTGTATAATTACTTATATACCTATTCCTAGATTAAAACTTAAAATAAGATCAATGAAAGCATCAATGAAAGGAGTAAAACGTTGAATTTAATGATGAAATACAAATGATGAAAAAATAGAGTTGTTAAATGTGAATGTTATCGGTATAACGTAAAACAATATTCATGAAAATTTACTTATTGAGAATAATAATAATACTAAAAACAATATTCAGTAAAGCAGAACATATTAAAACAAATTTGATTAAATATCCTTATACAAGTAAAGTTACCACAACACCAGAATAGGAACCTGGAATGTTTAAGAGCATGTTTCAGTATGGTAAAATGCACAATGTTATTTAAGAAATAAACAGGTTGAATATCGATGTACTAGATATCAGTGAAGCCAGGTGGCCCAACTCAGGTTGTTTTTCAACAGACGAAGCCACAATATATTATTCCGGTGGCGAGAATAACCAACACAGACACGGCGTGATAGTAGTAGTTAATAAAAAATCTAATAGAGCGTATAGGAATGCTATTTCCCTATGTCAGAAAGGGTAATGGTACTAAAGTTAGTGACATCTCATGCCAAACTGAATTTGATATAAGTTTATGATGCTACGGCGAATGCCGACGAAGAAGAAGTGGAATTATTTTACCGAGATATCGAAGAGGCACTTAGAATAACGGAAACAAGAGAAATCACGATAGCCCTAGGTGATCTCAATGCAAAGGTTAGAACGGAACAAAGCGAAAAGTATATAGGAAACTATGGTCTGAAAAATTGTTACAAGAGAGGAGACCATCTGCTGCAATTCTGTCAAGAGCAGAACTTTATTATTACAAACACATTTTTCAAGTCACCAAACAGACGACTGTATACATGGCGATCGCCCGCAGATACATCGGAGAAAGTAGTCGGGAACCAGAAAGACTACATTATGATCAATAAAAGATACCGTAATGCTGTTTAAGCCGTGAACACATATCCTGAAGATCGGAGATCAGAAAGATGATAAAGCAGGCAAAAAAATACTTTGAAGAGAAATGCAAAGAGCTCGAAGATCTTCAAAATAAATATGATCTGTTTAACCTACCTAAAGTTAAAGAACTGGCAGGACTAAGAAAACAAAATCCCACTCGTGCAATTCTGGATAGACACGGGACTACTATAACACATACAGACGAGAAAGTAGAAAGATGGGCAGAATACATCGACGAATTGTTCGATGATGAAAGAGGAGATCTGGAGCACATAGAACGTAAGTTCTATGTGCTCTATGGTCAGAAGAAAAAATAGGTCCATATATTACAAAAGAAGAAATATTACACGCATTAAAAACAATTAGTGGGGAAAGTCCTGTACCTGACATGATTTCTATAGAAATCCTACAAAATCTAGATGAGAAGCACACTGATGTTTTAGTGACACTCTTGAACCAAATTTATAGTTCAGGCGTACTACCCAAAGAGTGGTTAACGTCGATTTTTATTTGTCTCTCCAAAAAGAAAAACGCAAGAGAATGTTGCGATTACCGCAACATTAGCTTGATGTCTCATGTGCTGAAGTTACTACTAAAAGTCATTCATAACCGAATATATCACAAACTGGACATAGACGTTAATGATACACAATTTGGTTTTCGCAAAGGCCTAGGAACGCGTGAAGCTCTTTATTCACATACTGATACAAAGATGCCTGGACGTCAATTAAGATATATACGCATGTTTTATCAATTTTAATACAACATTCGATAAAGTACGACATAAACAATCAATGAATGTCCTGAGATCAAAGAGATTTACTACAACGACCACAGGATCATATTAAATTTATACTATAAACAGCGAGCAAAAGTACGTGTTAACGAACAGCTGTCAGAAGAAATTTAAATTAGATATGGAGTGAGACAGGGATGCGTATTGTCGTCAATTCTTTTTAATGCCTACTCCGAAGAGATCCTGAAAAACGCTCTTGAGGGTGAAATAGCTGGAATAAAGGTAAATGGAGTTCCCATTAACACCATTAGATATGCGGCTGACACTGTGCCAAAATATTGAAGATCTTCAGAGACTGGTGACCAAAATAGAGGAGTATGGAAAAGAGTGCGGTCTAACAATGAACGTCAAGAACACGAAATTTATGAGAATATCGAAAACTCAAAGAAATAACGAGAATCTTCTAAGAAACGGAACCAAAGTCGAAAAAGTGGATAAATATGCATATCTGGGAACAATTAATTAACTTCATCCTGAGATTACCTCCACAAATGATAACATTCAGGAGATCAAAATCAGAATAGAAAAGGGTAGATCAAATTTCAACAAAATGAAAAGAGTTTTAAGGGATTTAAAATTGGAACAAGGGATTTAAAATTTTAACTAAGAGTTAGGTTGGCGAGGTACTATGTTTTTTCGAATTTATTGTATAGAATGGAATCTTGGACCTTGAATGCGACATTAATGAAAAAACTGGAATCATTCGAGCTGTGGGTTTATAAAAGATTTCTGAAAATCGTGGACAGAACACGTCACAAACAAAGAAGTTCTGAGAAGGATAAATAAAGAAATAGAAATTTTAAATACAATTAAAACAAGAAAATTGGAATATCTCGGACATATTAGACGTGGGGAGAAATACACCTTGCTCCAACTGATTATGCAGGGAAAGATCCAAGGAAAGAGAAGCATAGGGAGGCGTAGAATGTCATGGCTGCGCAACCTGAGAGAACGGTACAGATGTACATCAAATGAACTTTTTAGAGCAACTGTCTCAAAAGTCCGAAGAGCTATGATGATTGTCGACCTCCGCTGAGGAGATGGCACTTAAAGAAGATAAATGATGTTACACGTCTTTCTCCCTTCTACTCGTAATTTGACAAGTTACGTCAAAATAGTGAATTTTTAAATAAATACAACAGAAAAAAATTAAAGTGACGCCGTTCATTTCAAGGGAAATCAAAGTAATAGCTTGAAAGACAATGGAGAAAAGTTCTTGCAGAAAAAGATAAGTTTAGTAGGACAAAAGCAGAACAAGTTTTCTTGGTGAAATTCAATGATAGTGGTGTGTTGTATGATAAAAGAAAAGATAAAAAAAGTCATGTTACATATAACTTCTTCTTCTTTGAGTACCGAGCCCAAGTTTTAGGCGTGGGTAGCTTCCATGACGATTTGGCGATATCGTTCTCGATCTTGCGCGGCATGTAATACATATAACGCTGAATTAATAATCATCCAAAACGTACAATCGATGCGTTGCAAATTCTTGAAAGGAATAGTAGAGAAGGATAGAAGCATGTATAGAAATTTAATAAAGAAATCTGACCTAACAAAGATATAAACGCAAAGAGAATAATTTTATTATGTCTATCAAGGCTGTTTCAGACTCGTACTGTCTATCTCAGAAATCTGATTTGTAATAAGATACTGAAAACAAATTAACGTATTGCACTATCGTAAAACAAAAACTAGTTTTATAATTCGATTTGGGAAGCACTAAAAGTCTAACGTTGTTTGGAATGTCTGCTAAAACTGACTAATTTGTTTATGTGGAAAAGCCAACAACTTTTTTCCAATTATTGGAATTTTAGAATCATTCTAATATTTGTTTGGTTTACCTTAGTTGATTATCTGTAATGAATCTCAGGTAAATAAATAGCTTCGTATATCATTACATACGTACATCTACATACGTCAGTGAAATATGTAATTGGTTTGAAAAACCAACAGATGTGTCAATTTTCGATCAGTTTTTTATGAGGTTTTATTTTTATCACAAGACAATGTTTTTTACAGTTTTATAAATTTACAATATTTCACCAAAATTGTTCACGGCAGCTCTAGAGTCAATATTTAAGGGTACTCAATGGCAAGATATGGGCATCAATATAGATGGAGAAAGATTAAATCACCTAAAGTGAAGTGTTGTATATTATACCTTCGGATTGATATCAAATTCTGATATTTCTGTGCTTATTTAGTTACTTATAGATGGTGTATCTCTGACCTGCTATTAACTCATTTCTTATTGCCGACTTTTTGTTTCAGTATTGGTAACCAGAGCCTGCTAGAGTCTATTGATGTGTTTGCTATTTAGTAAAATCAAGACTGTTTTTGATATTTTCCTCTGTTATCTGTTTGTTTCTTTTATAACTATTGACGTATCTTTCCTTTGCCCGCTGTGCTCATTATTCCAGGCATATCTGTATATATGGGATCTGTCAAAGTTTTTAATGTATATCTTCTTCTTTCAGTACCCTGTCCGATTATCGAACGTTGGCGATCATATTGGCAATATTAACTTTGTTTACCAACGTTGGAATACTACAATACAACATTGGAGACCTTACGAAAGTAAACGACCAACAGAAGGACCACAGATAAGATCGGTTGATGACATTAAAAAGAATAGCAGGAACAAATTGAAAATATGTTGATCAGGATAGAGACGGTGGTCTCTTGATACCATTCTCGGAGATTCCGGAGCCAGGATGTTATTCTTCGGCTTGGGCCTCTCCTTCAGACGATCTTACCTTGTATTATAAGGTATAGAAGGTTATACCTCTCTGGATGTCTCATTACATGACCAAAATATTGTAACTTTCGAATTTTTATCGTTTTCCTTATCTCTATGTTTTTTTTTCATTCGATGTAAAACTATTTCATTTATTATTCGATCAACCCAATTTATCCGCAATATTTATTGTCTTGGCACACGATTAGTTTGACGTGAGATGTATTTGCTATAAAATATTATTTTATTAAATTAAAATAATATACGACGACAATTTTCATAGTAATATATATTGCTTACTATACATGTTTAAGAACTGAGTTTCGTTCGATACTACTAAAAATACATTACAAATACATAATACATAACAGAAATCCCTGGTAGAGGGTTGGGCATTACTAAAAACTATATAATTTTACCTTGCGGTAAAAACATAAATTACAAAATCATTAATATTTTCCTTATCAGAACCATATTCGCTCCGTGCGTGACCATGGTAGGGGTACATTGAAACGATGCCAGCGTGCGTAGCGGCGAAATATGACAAAATTGGAATATTGGACAAAATATTTTTACACATAAGTTTTATCAAAAATGTGTGCAAATACATGTTGCGTATTTAATTCTGCTAATAATAGCCAAAAAAGTGAGTGTAGTTTTTATAGGTTCCCAAAGATTACATATAAATTAGGGAAAAGAAAAAGATGAATTCGTGCTATTAATATGAAAAAGTAAATATCACATAATTTCATTTTTATGCAATTAAAATAGGAAAAATTTAAATAATTTACCTTGAATGATATTTAATAAGGCTTCAATCTAACTGCAGATGACTTTAGCTTTTATATCATAACTTTTACTATTATTGTTTTTAATTATATGCTCTTTTGCCTGAAAAACTTGATTTGCCAGTACTAGATTTTTCCCTTTCTTTTCCGTTTGGAGTTGAAAAGATATATTATGATGAATTTTGAGAAACTCAGTTTTTAATACTACATTTATTTTGTACATAAACAGAAAAAATATAGTTAAAAAACTAATTTATTAATAATTGTCAATTTCGCATGTATTTAACAATGTCAAACATATGTCATATATTTAACCTGAAAATTGGGACTCCAAAATTGTCAGATGAAGGCGGTAGGTGTCGCATCAGTCACGCACGCAGCGAATACAGACGCAGCGGATGCAATCACAATAGCCGACGAATTTGCCGGTTACATGATTTCTAATGGTAGGGATTATAATAGACAAGTTTTCCCCAGAAATATGTAAAACTAATAAATAATTTAATCTTTTGATAGATTTCTGGAATCTCAAATTTACCCAAAACTTTAAAAATTACAACTAATTTTACAACGAATTTAAATAAAATAAAATCGAAAAATAATATGAACTAAATTCTAATGAGACGGAACACTCGTCGTTAAATCCACATCTCAAAGGCCTCCAATTTTTTCATGATTGTCTCTGTAAGCGTCCAGCTCTTACTGTATGATTTTAAAGTATGATTCATGCTAATTTATTCTAACACTTAGTGGTCTTAAAGTTTCTCCTAGATAAAAATTGTTGCATTCACAAGGTATTGTATACACTAGATCATACGTTGTCTATGCTTTTGACCTGCATGCTGCAAACTAGGCGATCTGGATCACTTATTTTATAAATTTCCTTTAAAATTTAATTTAAACAGCATTCACATTCCTTATATAAAAACTTAATTTGAAAAATTTAATCAAAAAGCAAATTGAAAAAGGTTTTATATATATGTATGACATGGGATATATTTAACCCTGTAAAAGGTTGCATCACGGTCCTCGAATACGCCTTTAAAATGCTAAAGTGGAAAAATAGAGGAATAAAAATAGACGGAGAAATGACAATCATCTGCGTTTTGCCGACGACATAGTACTTATTACCAAAGATCTGGATGAAGCACAACAAATGCTACAAGAATTAGAAAACGTATCTTTAACAATAGGTCTATAAATGAACATCATATATATATATATATATATATATATATATATATATATATATATATATATATATATATATATATATATATACATATATATATATATATACATATGTATATATATATATATATATATATATATATATATATATATATATATATATACCCGGTATTTAGGCGGCACACGCCCTTCCGGTAGGGATCTATGGAGGAGTATCACCGGGCAGCGTTTATCTTTTCCGTTAATGCTCCAATAGGCCGATCAGATACCAGCATGAAAAATGAACATCAATAAGACCAAATTTATGACAAATTTAGTTCCCAGCGAACTAATCATCCAAAATCAAGTGATAGAACTGACAGAAAAGTACATATAGCTTGGTCATGAAATCAGAATAGACAAGGACAACCAGACTATTATGACTTCCTATTATGACATACGGAGCAGAAACTCTGACAAAAACAACAGCACTAAAAATGCAAGTGGCACAAAGGTGCATGGAAAGGTCAATTCTCGGCGTGACAAAAAAAGACAAAATAAAGAATCAAGACTTAAGAAAAAGAACAGGTATCAGTGATGTCGTTCAACGTATAGCCAAGCTGAAATGGAATTGGGCAGGTCACATAGCGAGACTGAAAGACACAAGATGGAGCAGAAAACTAATTTACTGTCGCCCACGAGAAAAAAAACGCAGCAGAGGACGACCTTATACGAATATCCATGAGGTTGCATGATGATGATGATGATGAAAAGGTTGTTACAGAACAAACTATGGACAATGTTTGAGGTACACAAAATGAACGAACCCATATTGCTCAGAGATAGAGAAAATATGGGGGTGGTTCTTAAGAAATTCTAACTAGCACATAAACTAAAAAAAATTAAAGAAAAACAAAAGCTACTAGAGCTAAACCAGAAATATTGAAGAAACAAAACAGAAAAAAATTATAAATAATGTTCCATAAAGGGCACAACCGAATTATTTTTTACACCTTTTTCGAATTGAAGAAAAAAATACGAAATGTGTAAAAAATAAACATAGAGCATATACTGACAACAAAAAATTATCATTAACCCAAATTCATATATAAATTTAAATGCACCCTGTAAAACAGGTTCTAAACAAATTACCCATTTATAATGTTAATGTAAGAATCCTAAAAATTACCACTTATCGAATGTGCTGACAGATTTATTTAAAAACAAATAAGTGACCTATATTTGTAAAACTAAAACAACTTATTATGAAATCGAAAAGTACTTTTACACCGTGTAAAATTTTAAATAAAAAATTTTAGTGCATAAACATGTTAATGTTTAAAATAAAAAAATATATAAAAGTTAATTAAAGAAATTAAAGAAACATTATTTCATTATTGGTTACTCTCTTCCATAGAGTAGGCAAGCACTGGACCGAAAGGTATAATATATAAAATAAGATTTTATAGTTACATATTCCCAAATCTGTCACAGATAATCCACAACTCAGAAAATGATCCTAAGTCATCCTTAATCCGACAGAAGGAACGACTTCGTGAAGTTAGTGCTTGACCTCCATTCCAACATAGTAAACCAAAAAAGAATCTCTCTCTCCTGTTACTGAATAATAATTCTCTCTCCTGTTACTGACAAAGAATGTAGAGCGTAGAACCATTTTAATTAATTTTAAACTGTTTGTTTTAGTGTAGTGTTTTGTACAATTTTATGTTAAAATTCATGTTTATCACATTCTACGCTTGCTGGATAGCCCAAATTTGACGAAATGCCCCTGAAGATGCTGTAGTAAGCGAAAGTACTTGGGCAAGATTTAATTGTTAAAATTGTGCTCGATATTTGCCTTTCATTTTTCAAAGTTTATTTATTCGAGCATTCAACCTTATATCAAAAAATTGATTTTGCTTCTGAATATCAACCACTATTTCGTTATATTTCGTTATAAATAAAAAATTAAAATGTACTCTTTCAACTGTTTCTCTCTTGAGGATCTGCTCTGCCATGTCGTGACGATGTGCTCTACCGTATAGTGACGATCTGCATTTAACAACATAGAAATAATCCACAAGTATAAAAGCTTTTCTTTAAAAAATTACATTAAATTAAAATAAAAATTAAATTAAAATTACATTAAAACAGGAATATAGCGGAGATGCGCTGAGTTTTTGCGTTCGGTTAGGAAACCACGTTGGGGTTCTATTACCCAGGACCTCCACATGAAGAGCATTTGGCTGATTGTTGTGCCTCTATAGCGCATCAGATTGCTATAGGAGGGAAAGGGATGGTCTAGAGCATTGGAGCACGGTGGGATGACTCCTGTTTTTACTCGAGTTAACACACCTTGCTCCAATGAATTGTTACACCCGATAGTACTACCTGGGTGAACATTTCTCATAGGCTGGGTTCAATTAAATTGCTTGCTTACATTAAAAGGAAGTGATTAGATCGACACAGTCAGGACTGTTTTGTTTGTCTTAAGTGATCTCCAGATCCTCATATATCTCTAATTGTTTTGTGTAAAACTTAAGAGGTCGCTGGTTAAATGATATTAGAGTAATATTAAAAAAAATGCAACATTTTGGCTGCAAATAAAAGTAGCGAAAAGTAGCAAATATTGTTGTGAATAAATTACGAGAATTAACTAGCATTAACTCATTACCGTTATCTGTACAAAGAACATAGACTTACCCCTTGAAATACTGGTGTGCTGCGCGTCACGACGTTAAGGGACGCCCGGCGCCGAGGCTCAAAAGAGGACCGATACACTCGATGTTTTAAGTACGCTGTCTCGTGATGAAATGTTTCTTGAGATGGTCAGAAAGAACCCTCTGACCGTTAGGTGATTTATAGAACAAGTGTACCCCCATAAATCAGCGCTTTGAATGGCGATAATTCTAACTACATTGTCACAATAATATGATACTTTACACGTTTTGTGTGTAATGGCGACACAATTATCTCCAAAACAGCAAAAGAAGACAAATTCTTTGAACAAACTAAATGTGTTTAAGCCAGTTTAACAATAATATTTTACTGAATAACAGGAAACAATATATTTTAAAGCAAAGAAGTTGAATATACCATTAAATTAGATCATATTATAGTACAGTAAAAGAAAGTAAAAAAATGTAAAATATGAAAATAAATACCACCTAATGTCCCAAACACTAATTTCATGAAGTTTTGATCCTAAATGTAATGTAATAGTGTGACACCACCTTACCTTCAAATTTAACAATCATCACTTTAGTATACCAGACGGTCTGTAATTTTACAGTTCTAATTGAGCTATGACATAAAACTGCTTAATTGATTTCAAACCTCAAATACAACACAAGAGAATGGCATTTCGTTGAAACTTCTAGGAACCTTTTCTGCCAAAGAAAATCCACTTCTAACCGGATGAACATCCATAAATGTACAAAAACATCGTTATAAATAAACAAATTATAATGTATCGCACACAAAAACGAAACTATAAACAGAAAATATCTGTTCTGCAATAATTTAGTAAAGAAGAAAATGTTTTGTCAATAAAAAGTTGTATTAAAGTAAAATTTGATGTTTTTTTTATTAACTTTGTTACAAAAAATGATTTCATCAACTCTGAACGTTTTCCAGTGTAGTTGTATCTGTCTTAAAAAAAGAAACATAGTAACGTACCTACTATCGCTTAAAGCCGACATTTAGTACAGTGTAAGAGAACCTGAAACGCATGTTTTATAGACTGCTTAACGGTTCTAAAAAATGATTATTTCAATTTGTCGCGAATTTATGGATCCCAAGCACGCAGCCTTTCTTATGGAGATGTTAAACCCACACAAAAATTATTGCAGAATACGTTTTTTATGGAAGTAATTTATTAAGAAATTTACAATGTTTAATATATTCGGTTTGTGTACTTCCTTATTACTTTTTCTTTAGAGAATTGTCAGGTTTGGGGTTTGGGTATTATTATACATTCGTGCTATTCTTTTCTTGTCTGATTTACGTATATCTACAAACAAAAGAAAACTAAAAAATCATATAAAACAAGCATGTAGCAAAAATGAGTAAGTTCAAAATCAGACTATATAATTTATTATTATTTTTACAGACTATTATTTATATAGTTCTTTAGTTGAAGCATGTGCAAATAAATTTCTGCCATTTATTTCCTCCCAATTTCTTCTTTCTAATTCTTGCTTTCGTAGAAACGACTTAATCCCTTCTTTGCGTATCTACTTGCTAACCCTTAACTACCAAAGAACCGATACAACGCCAACAGCCCGTTTTCTAAAGCTATTAATAAGGGCACCGCTGTGTTTTCTCTAACAGTATATTGTTTTAAGAAGGGAAAGTATCTTTGACTTGAAACAGTTGTCTGCCCTAACACATAATTAGGGCTAATTTGGCTTGATCATCGAAATTCCCTCATCTCAGGTGAAAATTTAAGCCCTAATATAATACCTCAAATATTAATTCACTTGTGTACCAGTTCCCAAATGAATCAGTTATATCTGGTCGACTTTAATGTTAATTCTGTTTGCCACGCGCGCTGTCTTGCCGATAAACTAGTTGCTTTCTCACTGTCGTCTTACCGCCGTCTTACCTACGTCTTAAGCCTGAATCAGACAGCTAGTGGAGTGACGCTCTTTGCTAGTTCACGTCAGCAAAGAGGAACTAAAAATATATTCAGTGAAACAGAGAGAGACCACGAATCCCACCCCATATTAGTGTGAAATTGATAAATATTTACTTTTTGATATCTACCGCAATGAAAAGTGTCTTGTCGAAATCAGGTTTAGCCTAGTTTTGTCTACCAATGTTGCCAGTAAAAATTCTACCAAGTTGGGTAATTTATACAAGGATAAAAATTCCAACACAACCTCGTTAGACCACTTCTAATGTTGTTAATTCGTGTTCCATTGACCTTTATTCCTGCTGTTTCTCCCTCAAGAGCTCTTTTCATAATTTCTTCAGAGTATGCCTTAAACCGTAGTGGTGACAATATATATTCCTGTCGCACTCCTCTTTTAATTTCGATTTCTTCTGATGTGTGTGTATTAATGCGTATGTATTTCTTGCTGTTTCCCTTATATTTCGAAGCTCATTGTATTGTAATTGTTTTGCTTTTAGGACGTCAATTAGCTCTTTGTGGCAGACTTTATCGAATGCCTTGTCGGAATCTATGAAACAGACGTACATATCTTGGTTAACATCCAAGTATCTCTGGATTAGTACGTTGAATGCAAAGAGGGTTTCTTGAATATCCATATCAAGTATGTATTTGATAAATGCGTTTATGGATGATCTTTAAAAACCTTTTAAGTGTGCGAGACAACAGTCTTATGGTGCTGTGGTCGGTGCATTCTATACCATTTTTCTTTTTTGAAAGAGAAATAAATGTTAACGTCAACTATTCATTGGGTATATCACCCGACTTATAAATTTCATTAAAGAGCATTAAGAGGACATTCATGTACTCATTTTCATACAGTCACAATTACGTTTTACCTAAAATTCATAAAATTTTATTTAATACTTACGTCTAATTATTTTTGTTGCTGTACATTAATTCTTTCTATGTCTATCTCTATCAATTCTTGACCAAGACACCTCTACCAGAATAAATTTTGGACCTTAGTATCGTGTTTTGTGTAACCGTGTTGCCAAAGATCAGATTATTTACGACAAAAAACAAAAATTATAGAAAAAAAAAACATCAAGAAACTAAAATGAATGAATACCTGCTATACTTCCCCTTCACAAATGATACGATACTGTCTCCAAGCAATTGAGCTGTTTTATGAGGCATATACATATTGCACAGATTTTATCTGGGTTTAAACCGAATGCAAAAAGTATGTTGACAGCTTTTTTATTAACCTCGTTAATTAGTTTCAATTATAAACTTTAATCAAATGAAAGGCAGATATCGACCACAGTTTATTTATTAATCTTGCCCAAGTACCTTCGCTCCTAGAGAATCTTCAGGGGCATTTCGTCAAAATTAGCATAGCTTCGTCAAAATGCTCCTGAAGATGCTCTAGGACTGAAAGTACTTGGGCAAGATTTAATAAATAAACTGTACTCGATATCTGCCTTTGATTTGATTTAATTTTATTTATTCGAGCATTCAACCTTATATATCACTTTAATTTCAATTGTATTAAAATCTCTATAATTTCGTGTAAATTCTGCTTCAATAACGCCATCCAAATTCTGTTATGAATAAAAAAAAACAGGTACATATTTTAATGTTTTTTTTTTGTATGATAGAACCACAACTAAATGTAATGCGAATTAAATTTTACATTTGTTTTGATGCTTCGATTGCCCATCCGCAAATCATTCTCAAACAAAAATTAAAAATAAAAATTATTATATAGGATCTAGGTAGTTACGTAGGGGTATAGGTAGGTTAAACATTCTTTAAATGCCCTCACATAAAATAATGCATAGGAATTAGATCTGGTGACTTGCCTTCGATCATTGCCTTCGAAAAAATAGGATCAAATAATGTTTTTTCTCATAGTTCCATCTTATATGATGACTTTTTGTGGGTTTTATATGTGATGCTTATGCGTCAATTGGAAATTTTCTTGTGCACAGTACCTAAAATTCTGACGGTTGACTTCGACATTTAAAGTAAATCTGGCTCCATCGGAAAAAATAATATTTTGTACCAACAACTAGTCTCGGTGGCAGTTATTCATCATGGTTTCATAAAATTCTATTTGTCTATCTGGATCGTTATCATTCAATTCTTTTATAAGTTTGATTTTAGAGGGATACAATTTTTGTAGGTTTAACTGTTTGTGTATATTCTAATAATTTCAAGATCACGACTGCCCTTATGAATAAAACTATGTAGATCTTCAAAAATAAGTCTATTATATTTAGTAACACTTACCATTCCACTACAAAGCGATACAGCTACGTAGGAACTTTTGTCTCCCCTAATTTGTCCCGTGTAGAAGCACCCAGATATGCGAGGATCATGCCGTGTTCTTTGAGTAAAATTGTTTTTGAAGTGTGTGGCAATCTGTAAACAACAGGTTTGTTTAATAAGAGAAATCCAATACACAGAAAAATCATTAAATAGTATTAAAACAATTAATAACAAAACATACTCAATTTTATGGTAAAAATCAAGATTATTTTGTCAAAATGTGGTTATTTAAAAAAAAGTTATTAAAGAAGATATTTATTAAAAGTATAAAAAGTCGGTCAGATAGCCAAGCGGGCTGGGCGGCCGGCTTCACGTTCGCTTCACTACAAGTGATGTGAGTTCGATCCCTAGCTCGGTGTACAGAAAACAAAAAGGCTAACGCAGCAGCTTAAAATTACTAGAATATGCTGGTGTCTGATCGGCCTATGATGGAGCAATACGGCAAGAGATAACGGCATAGATCCCTACCGGAAGAGCGTACAACAAGTGGTACTGCCAAAATAACACATTAAAACTGTGTTCCAAGAACTTTACACCAGCCTTCCGGGAGGACATTTCGGAGTTGAAAAAACAATTGCCAGAGTTTGAGACATATTTTACTGGATCAATTTCTGCCGATATGTAGAAGATTGGTGTAAGAAATGCGATTTATGTAATGTTAGAAAAGGCCCTAGAATAAGAAGTCGTGGTAAAATGGCATAATATCTTTCCGGAGAACCTGTTAAACAACTTGCAGTGGCAGTTCTCGGCCGACTTCCGATGACAGAGAGGAAACAAGTACTTAATAGTGGCAATGGATTATTTTTTAAAATAGCCTGAAATTGCACATCTACGTAATCAAAAAGAAACTACAGTAGCAGAAGCATTCATAACAAACGTTGTATCAAGACATTGAGTTCCTTTAGAGCTGTCGCTGGTAATCAAATAGATTGGGATACTTTAACTCCTTTAATCTTGTTAACCTATAGAAGTTCCGAACATAAATCAACCGGCTTTTCTCCATCAATGATAATCACCGAAAGAGAAATAAATTTTGAAAGAAAAATTGAAAAAAGTCTACGAATTTGCTCGTAAAAGTTTGAAGCTTAAAAGTAAAAATAAAAACCAGGCTCAACATGCATGCTACTGGTACAACTTGCGAAATAGGTGACCAAATATGGTTATATAATCCCACATGTAAGAAAGTACTTTGTCCGAAACTTCAACGGAACTGGGAAGGCCCGTACACCGTCCTGCAGAAAATAAACGATCTAATCTACCAACTGGAGGTTGTTACCTCTTAGGTCATAAGGTTTCCTTTTTCAAGCTGGGAAATTGTATGTTCTCTTAAAAAATGTAATCCCTTATCATCGATCTAGTGCCTTATCCCTCATCAGTCTAATCTCTTAATAATCTGGTTGGAATGTATTTTCCAGATGTACGTCATGACAACACTTATAATGGGAGATTTCAACGCGAAAGTAGGACGAGGCAAAACAGGAAAGGTAGTGGGAAATTTCGGACTTGGTGAAAGAAACGAAAGAGGAGATCGTCTAGTTTAATTTTGCCAAGAACACAACCTAGTACACTCTCTTTAAGTAACACTCTCTTTCAGCTCCCGCACCGTAGACTCTATGCCTGGAAATCACTGGCAGACTCACCTGGTAAAATAATCAGAAATCAAATAGATTATATCGCTGCACCAATCAGGTTTAGAAACTCCATCAAAGCCCTAAAAATTTACCCGGGTGCGGACGTAGCATCAGACCACAATCCGGTGGTATGTAAGTTTGAAGTAAAGGTAAAAAAGCCAAATGTAAACCGTGAAACCCATAGACGAATAAGAGCTGAGATAAGAAAAACTAAAGAGAAATGGTTCTCGGAGAGATGCGAAGAAATCGAACAGTGCGACAAGGTATACGACTATCACAATATGCATAAAAAGATAAAGGAACTCACAACAAAGAAAAGCTACAATATTTTATCGAAAGGGCTGTGCGATGATATGGAAATCTACAACTAGACCCCGACAAAATAGTTAGAATCTGGGAAACTTATGTGGAACAACTGTTTAATGATGACCGTCCTAGTGGGTGTACACTGAGTAATGATGATACTGGCCCTTCTATTCTAAAATCAGAAGTGGAGAATGCTATAAAGGGTCTTAAAAATAACAAAAGACCAGGCAATGATAACGTATACGGGGAAGTATTGAAAATGCTGTGCGAAACAAATAGTCAATTTCTAGACTCACTCGTCAGACTCTTTAACAATATTTATAACAGCGGGGAGTTTCCTGAAGACTGGCTAGAGTCAACTTTTGTTGCCATACCGAAAAAACCAAAAGCAAAGTCTTGTAATAAACATTGGATGATAAGTCTAATTAACCACATTTCGAAAATATACACCAAGGTTATTTACAACAGAATAAGCAAAAAATGCGAGGATAACATTGCAGATTCGCAATTTGGGTTTCGGAATTCACTTGGGACAAGAGAAGCACTTTTTAGTCTACAGGTACTCATCCAGCGCTGCAGAGATATGAACAAAGACGTGTACATATGCTTTACAGACTACGCAAAAGCATTCGATAACGTAAAGCACGAAAAGATAATTGAAGGTCTCCATAAGATCGGAGTCGACTACAGAGAAATTCGAACCATAGCGAGTCTCTATTGGGGTCAAACAGCTAAAGTGAAAGTAGGATCTACATTGATCAATAAAATCGAGATCAAGAAAGGGGTACGACAGGGCTGTATCTTGTCTCCAATTCTCTTTAATATATACTTAGAAGAAGTATTTAAGACAGCGCTGGAGGAAAGCACAGAAGGCATAAAGATAAATGGAGAAATTATTAATAACATAAGGTATGCTGATGACACTGTGATTCTAGCAAGTAGCATGGAGGAACTGAGTTGCCTAATGAGTAAGATACAAAAAACAAGTGCACAATACGGACATAGACTAAATATCACAAAAACCAAATGGATGTTAGTAAGCAAAACCCAACAACCAGCACAGCAACTGATATTAGACAATGAAAGAATTGAACACGTGGATTCGTACATCTACTTGGGAACAACAGTTAACTCAAATTGGGATCAAGTGAAGGAAATACGTATAAGAGTAGAAAGGGCAAGAGCATCGTTCACTAGCATGAAGCAAATTTTTACCTCTAAAAGCCTCACCCTACCTCTCAAAATTCGACTTCTGAAAGGTTATGTATTCCCGGTTTTGTTATATGGAATGGAGGCGTGGACAATGACCACAACATTGATCAAAAAAATAGAGGCCTTCGAAATGTGGGCTTACCGACGTATATTACGTATATCCTGGACTGAGCACGTGACCAACGAAGAGGTACTACGCCGGATAGGTAAAGAGAGAGAGGTAGGAATAAGTATAAAGAAAAGAAAGTTGGAATACTTGGGTCACGTTATAAGACATAATAAATATAGAGTACTACAGCCGATCGTTCAAGGAAAAATAGACAGCAGAAGGGGTCCAGGGAGGAGAAGACACTCGTGGATCCAAAACTTGCGGCAATGATTCGGATTGTCATCTGCTGAACTATTCAGATCTGCCGTAAACAAAGTCAGAATAACCATGTTGATTGCCAACGTTCGGAACGGACAAGGCACATGAAGAAGATGTCATGATAAATATTAAGAAACCAATAATAACAATGACTTCGAGGCGTAAAGATAGTGTAGTAATGTATAATGGACAAGCTTCAACGACCGTATGTTCGTCCGTTCGTTTTTTATGTAGGGATTCTTTATGGACATTAATATAAAAACTTTTTACAATTATTGATTAGTTTCAACTTACGTTATTTTCACACATATATACAAAACTATCTTGATTTTTTTGAACAAAAATAAAAATAATAAGCAAACTTACCTAGTAGTTAAGAAAGCAAAGAAGAGGTGTCAGTATACCCCAAACTAATATCTAAAATTATTAGTGTTAGTATGTACAACAATCTATTTCCTGAAAGAAATAAGACTCAATGGCGCAAGTACAGAGTTACATGCACTCAAATATTATGCTCTCTGCTACATTTTACAGTTTTTCTCAACAATAAAAACATCAGATTAAAAGAATATTGAATTTTTTTGAAACTTGTTTTTTGTTTATAAAATTTTGAATTTTATTTATATTTCTGTTTTTTAAGAATACATACTCATCCAGTTTGTAGCTATTGAGTGAGTAACACTGAGACGAAAGACTCCACAGCAAAAATTTTTTATGATTTCACATTTTTCGACTTCGAATCTGAAAATCGTTTTTAAAACTTTATTAAATATAATAATTGATGTTACTGCAAATAATTATGTTTTGGTCAATTGGTGGTAAATGAATTCTTAGTCCTTTATACCTACTTGGCTTCGATCTATAGATAAAGGTCTTGAAAGGTATTTCTGTACGATAGATTGACATCAAATTCTGATATTTTATACAATTTAATCATCCAGCTTTCTGCGTCTAAAGTAAAATATAGGCTTTCTATAATTTCTTTCAGTTCTGTCGGTCTTGAGCTTTCCGCAGCCAATTTACAGCGATTCTTTTGACGTCGTCTGTCTATCGTGTAGGTGGGCTACCTATGCTTCTTCTATCAGCTCATGGTCTCCACACTGTAATTTTTTGGTTCGACCGCCCTTTCAACCACCCGACCAACCGACCAACCGACCCCATTCAATCTGGCTACATGGCCAGACCAGTTCCACTTCAGCCATACTATGCGCTCTATCATCTGTTACGCCTATCCTCCTTTTTATTTCTTCGTTTATAACTCTGTATCTAAAAGTTAGTCCAGGTAGCGAGCATTTCATTCGTCTTTAGGCTACTCTGAGTTTGGTTACTATAGACCGGGTTAAGGAAAGTATTTCGGCGACGTAAGTTATGACTGGAAGCATACATTGGTCTAACATCTTCTTTTTCAATTAATTTGGCATGTTGCTCTTGAATATATCTAATGCTCCATATGCGGCACAAGCTAAGTGATTGTTCTTTGCAGTTCAGCAGTTTGGATGTCCATAGCAATTTAGATTTTATGACCCAAGTGTTTATATTATGTACTAATCCTATTTTATTGCAGTCGACTTTTTGATTTCCGCTTGGTACTTGATTTTTGTCATGTATTGTGTCTTTCCAAAATTTATGTTCCAACCAACTTCAATACAGGCGGCATCTAACTCAGTAAGTAAATTATTTGTTATCAGAACAACGTCGTCCGTAAATGGTAGGTGTGAGAGTATTTCACCGTCGACATTGGTTCATTTATCTTTCCACTACAATTTTTTGAAAGCATGTTCCAGAACTGCCGTAAAAAGTTTGGGAGCTAACATGTCTCCTTGCCTTATTCCTCTTTTCTCGTTCTTAGTTTTTCTATTCGAGCTCTTTTACGTCCATATTTGATGTTCTTTTGTAGAAGTTTTTCATTTCAAACTAAGTAGGAAAATCTAAGTAACAATTAAATACGCTCGTTCCTGTTTCCCAAACAATTTTTCCAATGATGTTTCTGTCTCATCTGCCTTTGTCCCGTTTAAGCGTTAAAGTTATCACATAATATGGTAAAGTATGATTTTGTATAATTTAGAGCTACAGTAATGCCATAGTAGAATTCTTCTATTTCATAGTCAGCGTGACCACTTGTTTGGACATGTACTTGTACGATTTGTTAACTATATCTTTCACTTGGTTTTATGGTTAAAGAAGCTACTCTAGTAAAAACAATTTTTACTGATATAATGCTGTTTTCTTATTTTCTGTGTACGAAGAAGCCAACGCCTTTATTTCAGTTTCACTACCGACCATAAAGATAAAAATTTAACTCGCTAACGTAATCACATCCAATGTGAGTTTTCGACATTTCTGCTTTTATCATCTCTATAGCGACGTTGAGTTTTAAGAGTTTTCCAAGTTTGGTATATTTACATGTCAGAATCTCGTCCTCCCCCTAACAGAATCTGAAGAACAGAATCAAACTGAAGGCATTCCCCTTCTTCTTCTTCCTCTTTGTTGTGGTATGTAATTTAAAGGTTTCTTTGGGCATCTATCTTCATTCATTCGCTTTACGTGACCATACTACACTAGTTGTCTGGTTTCAATTCTGTCTACACTGGAATATACAGTATTTGTCCTCCTTCTAATATCTTCATTTCTGATATGATCTTTTTTGGATACACCACACGCTCTCCTTAGAAAATCCATTTCTACAACTTCTATTTTTTTTCTATCCTTTTTCGTGATCTGTCAAATTTCTGCCCCATAAGTCATAATAGGCTCTACCAAGGTTCGATAGATTGTCAATTTTATTTCTTGTTTTATATCTGTAGACCATTGTAGAGAGTTTAGAATGTTAACCGCTTTTTTTTCCCTGTTGCGTTCTGTTTTCGATGTCTCTTTTGGGAGTGCCTTCTCTAGATATTATAGATCCGAGATATTTATATTCATTGCATGTTTTTGTGATTCTAATTTCTAACTATGAATCTTCTTCGTCATCTCCTATTTTAAGATACTCTGTCTTTGACATATTCATATTGAGGCCCCATTTTTCATATTTTTTCTTTAGTTTTCTAAAGTCCATATCTTCCTCATCATTCGCTACGACTACCTGATCATCTGCGAAAAATAAAGTTGTTAGACATTTACCACCGCCTATGTCTATTCCCATTCCGGATACTTGTTTCCTCCACTGCTCTAGCGATGATTGAATATATATTTTAAATAAGGTCGGAGATAGACAATATCCTATATCCAGTTTGTTTAAGCCTATTTGTTATTGGAAATGATTCAGATATAAAGTTTTCTTCTTTAACGACACTTCTTTCATTTTTGTATATATTTGCGATAGCATTTACACGCTCTCTACTGAGACCTACTTTCATCAATGTTTGAAACAGTTTTTTCAAAGGTACTGTATCGTATCTTCTTCTTCTTCTTCAGCCTGTGTTTGTCCACTGCTGGACATAGGCCTCTTCCATTTGCTTCCATCGATTTCTACTTTTGGCAATTCTCATCCACTGCTTGCCCGCGACTTGTTTGATATCGTCTGTCCACCTCTTCTGCGGTCTGCCTACTCCTCGCCTGTTCTCTCTTGGTGTCCAGTTTGTTAATCTTTGTGTCCATTTTTCGGGATTATCTCGGGCAACGTGTCCGACCCATTGCCACTTGAGCCTTGCAATACGTTCTGAGACATCAGTAATTTTTGTTCTTTCACGAATGACGTTATTTCGAATCCTGTCTCTCAAACTAATCCCTAGCATAGCCCTCTCCATTGCTCTTTGGTTTGTACTGAGCTGCTCTAAGGTTTTGTTTGTGAAGGCCATGGTCTCCAGTCCATATGTAGTTACAGGCAAGATACATTTGTCATAAACTCTACGTTTTAGACACATTGGTATATCTTTATTCTTCATTTAGACACATTGGTATATCTTTATTCTTCAAAATAAAGCTTAATTTGCCGAAAGCTCCCCAAGACAGTTGTATGCGTCTTTTTATTTCGGCTATTTGATTTTCTTTGCCGATTTTAATGGTATGTCCAAGATATATATATATATATATATATATATATATATATATAGTGGTCTACATTTTCAAGACTGACGTTGTCAATAACAAGATTAGTTTGTAAATTACTCATTATTTTTGTTTTCTGAAGGTTCACTTTGAGACCTATTTTATTTGACTGCTGGTTTAAAACCTTCAACATTTGCTCCAGTTGCTTGATATCTGTACTAAATAATACTATGTCATCCGCAAACCTCAAATGACTCAAACGTACACCATCAATGTTTAGACCTTTTTCCTCCCAGTCAAGCTGTTTGAATACATTTTCCAATGCTAAGGTAAAAAGCTTTGGTGAAATAGTATCACCTTGTCTAATACCTTTATTAAGGCGCATTTTTTCAGTTTTTTCGTCTTCATTGATTTTGATGTGGAATGTGGCCTGTTCATAAATGTTTTTAATGAGTGTAGTGTACCGTGAGTCTATTCGAGCATCCTTCAGGGCTGACAAAAAGGACCAAGTCTCAATACTATCGAAAGCTTTGTGAAAGTTGATAAATGCCATATGTTAAGGTACATTATATTCTGTGGTTTTTTCTACTAGTGTTCTGATCGTTTGCAAGTGATCATTAGTACCAAACCCTTTTCTAAATCCCGCCTGTTCAACCGGTTGATATAAATCAAGTTTTTGTGTTATGCGGTTGGTTATTATTCTTGTTAACAATTTGTATAAGTGTGACAACAAACTTATAGGTCTGTAGTTTTCAATATTAGTAGTGTCTCCTTTCTTGTGTAAAAGTATTATTTAGGCGTTTTCCCATAGGCTGGATATTCTTTTTTCTGTTAGACACTTATTCAGTAAGACTTCCACAACTTCTACAACGATGTTGCCGCCAATTTTTAACATTTCAGACGTTATACGATCCTCGCCAGGAGCTTTTTTGTTTTTCATTTGCTGTAAGGCATGTTTAATTTCCGAAGAGGTTATTTTAGGGAGGGTTTCCGAGCCGACGTTTAGAATTGTTCTGTGGTCTGTTTCGGGGTTATGTATAGTAGATGTATAAAGATTCTTATAGAACGTTTGTATTTCCTTGATTATTTGAGTTTTTTCGGTCACCGTATTCCCCTGTTGATTTTTGATTTTAGTTATCTTTGATTTTCCTTTAGTTAAATTTGATTTCAATACTCTCATGTTTCTATTGTTTTCGATGGTTTACAATATTTGTTTTGTTTTATAAGCCCGCAAGTCTGACCTTATGCTCTTTTTAACTTTATTGTTGATAGCTTTATACTCTGGTAATTCTTCCGATGTTCTTCTTCTTTCTTCCATTAAATTAAGTGTTGTTTGTTTCAGTTTAGTTTTTCTGGGATTTTTATTTTTATCACAGATCTTTTTTGCAGTTGATGTTATGTCATTCGTTAATTTTTGTGTTATTTCATTTATATCTTTCGTGTTGAATACTGGTAGAGGTCCTAGTTTCTTTTTTAGTTCACTTTGATATTCCTCTTGATTCATTTCGAGTGGTTCTATGTTTGGCAATTTATCCTGTGTTAATAATTTTCTTCTATCTAATTTCGTATTTATTTCTATTCGCGTCCGAACTAATCGATGATCACTACCAGTGTTGAAAGAATTTAGTACAGTAAGATCTTTAGCAATGTTTTTGAAGTTAGAGAGTATAAAGTCAATTTCATTTTTTACTTTGCCATCTGGGCTTAACCTCGTCCATTTTCTTTTCATCTTTTTCTTGGAGAAGGTATTTAAGCAGAATAGTTTTTCTTTGCTGAGGAAATTTACGAGCATATCTCCCCTGTGATTTCTACTTCCCAGTCCAAAATTTCCAATATATTCGTTGTCATTGTTATTTTCGTTCTTTCCTATTTTAGCGTTGAAATCTCCCGTATCGTATGCCTTCTCTAAATCTACAAACAATAGGTGGGTTGATAGATTCCTTGCCTTCCGTTTGTCGATAACCTGCTGCAGAACGAATATACCATCAGTGCACGATCTTCCTACACGAAACCCAGTTTGTTCTTCTATGTCTTCGTATTCTAATTCTATTCTTTCTTGTATTATTTGACCGTACAACCTCCCCACTAAGCTCATAACAGTTATTTCCCTATAATTAGAGCATGTGCGTTTATCCCCTTTCTTAAATATTGATCTGATGTATCCAATATTCCAATCGTCAGAGATATTTTGTCCTTTTTAGCATTTGTTAAATATACTTTATACCATACTTTACCAACTCAATTGGAATGTCTCCAGTTCCTGCTGCTTTACCATTTTTCGATCTTTTGAGGGCATCGTTTAACTCTCCGGTTGTTATCTCAATTATTTGTGTGTGTGTTCGGATATTTCTTCCATTTCGATCTCTTGGAATATACATCTATCCTTTGTCAGTAAGACCTCATAATGGTGTTTCCACTCTGTCAGATCTATTAATTGTGAGATTTTTCCTTTTCTTCTCTCTGGAGAGACTTTATCACCTTCCAAACTTGCCCTACTTTTGTTCCGCCTATATACCTATCAACCTTTGCACATCTTCGATCCCACATCCCATTTTTACTTTTCACTACTTCTATTTTTACATCTCGATTTAATTTTTGATATATCTTGTAATCTTCCATTTTTCTCGTTGACATCCATTTCTGATACGCAGTTTGCTTCTTGTTGACTAACGTTTGCATATTCTCCGACCACCATTGTTGATTTTTTGTTTCATGTTTGTCTTTAGAAACCAAAGCTTTACTTGCAGCCACATGAATGCATTTTTTTAGTTGCTGGCATAATTCTTCCGCTGATTCATTTTCTCGATCCACATTTTGTAGTTTTGTGGTCAGTCGTAATTTGTAAAGAAATTTCGTTGAATCTTCTTTTAAGCTTTCTAGGTTATATTTAGGGGATGTTATTTCTTGTCCTTCTTCTATATTCTGTACAGGAGTGTTAATGTTTTACACGGTATACCCTTACATCAGTTGTTTTTAACTGGGAAGTTTGACGTCGATTATTGAGCGCAGATTCCTAGTAGGTTGTATCCATGTAAATTTGTGGATGTCTCTATGTTGAAAAAATCCATTCATAATTTTGAGAGACATTGTTTCAGAAAAGTCTCTAAGACGCATTCCGTTGTTATTGGTTATTTGTTCTCCATATCTTCCTCTTACGACTCTGTTATTTTCTTCTCTCCCTACTCTGCCGTTTATGTCTCCTAGTATAAAGATTTCACAATTTTCTTTAATTTCAGAGAGTATTTTATTCATCTTGTAGAAATTGTCTTTTCTTTCTGGATCTGCATCTTCATTTGGAGCATACACTCCGACAATTACGATGTTGTGCCTATTTTTTTTTATTTCCAGTATTAGCAGTTGTTTCTTTACTTCGGTCCAAGATTTAATATTGTTTTTAAGATTTTTTCGAATAGCAATAGCGACTCCTTTCTTAGCTCTGTTATCTCTACTCACTCCACTGTAGATATTTTGTCAACTAAATAAAAAATTAAATTGTACTTCACTGCAACTTCATTAAACCTAACTTGTACCTTAATATTACAATAGTTGTGAAACTTAGCAAGTTTTGACTTATTTCTTTCGTGAATAGAGTAAAAACTGTTATTTACTACCAAGAAAAACACTTACATGTAAATTTGGAGACATAAACTTGTTGTAGTGATACAGTTCCAGGAAGAGAGTTCTGCCGAATGCTTTAATTTCATATACCGGATGAAGATCCCAGCTTTCTGCTTGTTTGGGTCTAAAATGACCACTGTTAGTTCCAGTTTCTGTAATTAAGAATAAAAATAAATTCTTAGGTTACATAAAAACATTTAAAAAACTTATACAGAAGTAAAATACTTCAAATTTGTATCTTGGTATAAAAACATTTAATTTAAAACTTGTTAAAAGTGTCGTCCAAAATTTACAGGTGCATAACGTAACGTATTAGATCTAGTTCAAATCATCCTCAGTGATTTCTTTTGGTACTTGAAGCTAACACTAAAATTAAAACGTAGACATTAATATATGGTTTTACACATACCAATTCATTATTTGGATTATTTTTAATTCTCATAATGATTTAATACAATTGTGTCAAGTTCGTTTCTGAATATATTTTCGGAATAAACATTAAACAAGGATGGTGATAAAGCAATATAATAAGGAATAATTGTGGAGAAGATCAATATGGCAGGCAGTTTGGATTTAGAGATGGGATGGAAACTAGAGAACTTTTTCCATTTAATGTTTTTCAATTCAAAAACAGATTTATAAAGACGGTACTATATTTTTGTTTTAATACAGAGTGGCGGCAACCGCTTATACGTATTTCGACCTCTTTAGATCTCGTCAGAGCGATATTGTCACCTCTCTGGATCAAAACAAAATCTCTTCCCGTCTTAAACAATAGTTATAAAATAACTATATGCAGCCGTAACTAAGCCACCTAAGAAAAAAAAAGAAATCAAACGATTTCTACCTGGCGAAATCGAATTCAAACCTTGACCACCGTGCTTTCTAAAACTTGCAAAGCAAACAGCTTGATAAATAACTCGACAAGGAAATGTAAGATTGAATTCCAAATGTCGTTTATCATAGTCAAAATTCGTAGTGAATTCAATTTCTGGTAAAATTCCACGAGGAAACTAAGTTCCTGTAGCTGGCTGTATACCATATATCACAAAAAATTTTGTTTAAAATCCTTTATAAAAGTTATATAAAAATGCCCCAAACGGGCTATCACAAACACATTGCAAAACGTTTTCGGATTAAACAATCCATCATCAGTGCAAACGGTTGTACATGCTAGTAGCCACCAAAATATATGGGTAAAAACCCTTTAAATGTGTTCAATTTGAAGTTTTTTTACATTATTAGTATTTATAATTTGTGATGTTTAAGTTACCGTTGGATAGGTAACAAGAGTTGTTATCAACAGGTCCTCGTAGACACTTCGTCTCAGGACCATTTTACTCATGTAGAGTCATACGCCGCCATGTTACCTATCCAACGGTAACTTAAACATCACAAATTATAAATACTAATAATGTAAAACAACTTCAAATTTAACACATTTAAAGGGTTTTTACCCATATATTTTGGTGGCTACTAGCATGTACAACCGTTTGCACTGATTATGGATTGTTTAATCCGAAAACGTTTTGCAATGTGTTTGTGATAGCCCGTTTGGGGCATTTTTATATACCTTTTATAAAGGATTTTAAACAAATTTTTTTTTTTTAATTTCTGGTACTCTAAACGGATATGGAATATATGATAAGGAAATTAAAGAAAGAATATTAACTTTGGGGACCCAAGATAAATATGTGCAAGACCGAATACTTATGGGAACCGAGGTTGCAGATTTTAATTTAAGTTTAGAAGAAGATAGTAAGTATTAAGAGTTGTAAGACTTTGAAGTATTTAGGGTCAATTTTTAGCCGAGATGGTACTTGTATGAAAGATAGAGAAATGAAAATAGCACGGGAAAAACAAGCCACAAGAGCACTTCATGGAGTGATATGGAAGAATACTCTAACCAAAGAAAACAAAAAGAGGATCTTTCAAAGCGTAGTGATGAATATTACCCTATATGGAGCGGAAGTATGGCCAATGACAACAACAATACGAAATAAAATAAGAACAGTTGAACTGGACTTTATGAGAAGATGTCTACAAATCACAAGAGCGGATAGAATAAGAACGGAGGAATTATGGAACAGAATGGAAGTAGAATGCTCAATTACAAAAAAGTTGGACAACAGAGCCCTGCAGTGGTACGGGCATGTACAAAGAATAGGTGTAGGTGGCCGAAAAGAATATTAAACTGGGACCCGCCGGGAAGAAGACGGAGAGGAAGACCTGCTACAAGATGGAAAACATACGTCGGAAATGCTATGATAGATAGAGACCTCAGAGAAGGTGACTGGGAGAATAGAGTGCTCTGGAGGACGAAAACGGCGAAATCATAATGGGAAAAGCTGAAGAAAAAAAAGAAGAATGGAGTAAAGAAATAAAATATAAACACGGTACTAGATTTTTGTTTTAATACTAAATTGAATTCACTACGAATTTTGACCATGATACATGACATGTGGAATGCAATCTTAGATTTCCTTGTCGAGTTATTTATCAAGCTGTTTGCTTTGCAGGTTTTAGAAAGCACGATGGTCAAGGTTTGAATTCGATTTCGCCAGGTAGAAATCGTTTGATTTCTCTTTTTGTTAAAAACAGATTTTTTTTGAAAAATAATGTCTAAGTTTACTTATTGGTACACAAAATAATTATCTGTTCATCGGTTTTACCTTTAAAAGAAGATTTATATTTATTTCTACGTAGCTATCACCGAAATCATTCCCGGTTAAGCCAAAAAAGTACCATAAATAAAATGATTTGTTGCGGCTAAGGTCACCGACTAATAAATCAATCTTAAAAGTCATAAAGTATTTTTGTTACAATTGTAGAAGTCGTAAATGTTTTATACCAAAGCGCAAGTGAATGGTTTTGCTCATAAAGTTACAGTGCTAGATTTTTACATTAGTTTTTAACGGCTGAAATCGTAAGATTTTTTTTGTAATCACTAAATGAAGAGCAACAGAGTCCATTAGTGATGTTAGAAGAGAAAAACACGTGTACGTGTGTCACGAAAATTCTAGGAAAAATTTAATAGTGGCATATAAGAAACAAAAGTTTATGCTATTATTACAAATTACAGATATACATATACCTATACACTTATGGACAAAAATATCGGATATTTTGGAATTTAATCATATTTATTTTTTTTAAATAAATTCTGGTCAATCTAGTCGTTTATTATGAAAAAGTTTATTCCGAGTTGATCCCATCGGACCAACGTGGCCGGTTGAGGCACTTCGATGCCTTTGCGCGCCGTTGCGTTGGTCCCACAAAGTAAGAAGCACATGGCACTGCATAGGTGACCTAAAATTTTTTTATCGGTCTATGTCAACTGTGACTATATATTGTTATATCAAGTTAAAAGTGTTTATTTTATGAGTTTATCTTCAAAATTATAATATAATGTAAGTGCCAAATATTATTTTTAAGTTATTATTTTATACTTATGTGATATTTTTTCAGAATGTTTCCTCGTAAACGTAAACTGACAACTCAACAGTTACAAAAATATGCAGACAATTTTGGAGAAATGTCAGATGATGAAGACGGTTGGGAACCGTTTGAGAGCTCAGATATTAATGAATCATTCCAGTATGAGTCTGAATCAGAGTCAGAAACTTTATCCAATTCAGAAGTAGAAAATATGCAGACACTTATAACTCAAACAAAACGAGTGAAATCAAGTATTCAGGATCTCGGATCTGTATTACCTTCAACAAATGGTTCAACATCAACAAATCCAGTGTTGCCGATTCAAAAAATGCCAACTAATAGGCAAGAGTCTCCAAATTTGACATCAATATCGGTAGCAGGTTCGCAATCAAATGAAGATCCATTATGGGGACCCACAATTGGAAATTATAAGACAATAGATTCTTTCTCAATTCCATCGGGAGTGAAACCAGAGGTAGCAGCATTGTTGGTGAGTAGTACACCAGGTGAATTTTTTGATGCTGTAGTAGATGATAAAGTAATATCACTTATTTGCGACGAGACAAACAACTATGCGACCCAATTTCTTACAGCTCAGGACGCTACACCAAACTTCCATTTGCATGCTTGGAATCCCACCACAAAGTCTGAAATTAGACATTTTTAGGATTAGTAGCTTGGATAGGATTAGTAAAACAGCCATCATTGCCTGACTACTGGAGTACAGACGAGCTATTTAGTAATAATTTTGCTTCAAATGTAATGTCGAGAAATCGATTTGAAATTTAATTACGCATGATTCATTTCGCTGATAATGTAACCTGAAGAATTTATTTGTGTAGACGAAACTCTCCTACCATTTAGAGGAAGACTAGGATTTCGTCAGTATATCAAAATAAAACGGCACAAGTATGGGATAAAGCTATTCAAACTTTGTTCTGGGTCTGGATACACACATAATATCAAAATATATGCAGGCAAAGAAGACACTACTGTCACTCCTGAAAAAGTTGTACTATATCTAACTCAAGGTTTAGTAAATGAGGGACGAACACTAATTATTGATAACTGGTACACTAGTCTGCCTCTGGCCAAAAAAATGTTAGACGCCTATACAAATGTAATTGGAACTATTCGGAAAAACCGAAAAGGTCTGCCCAAAGAAGTTGTAAGAGCAAAGTTAAAACGTGGCGAAATTTGTTCCATGGAAAATGACTGCGGCATTACAATTATCAATTGGAAAGATAAGAGAAACATTCTTATGCTTTCTACAAAACATAGAAACGAGATGATAGAAGTGCCATGCAATCAGCACACAAAACTAAAACCCCAGGTTGTAGTGTACTACAACAAAGGTAAAGCAGCTGTAGATCTATCAGATCAATTTGGGGCCTATTCAAATCCACTAAGGAAAAGTGTAAAGTGGTTGCGAAAAGTGGGATTTGAACTTATTCTTACCACATCTTTAGTAAATGCGTACATTTTATATAAACTAGTAACAGGAAATACGATCTCTTTAACAGATTTCAAAAAAGATGTGGTCAAACACCTAATAAAAGCCGATAAAACTATAGAAAGTGCCACTCAGACTTCGTGTGTAAAAAACAACATCATTAAAGTGAAGAAAGAGGGAAATAAACATAGCAGAAGAAAAATGTGTAAGAACTGCTACAAAAAAAAATCTGAGACACACGGGCGAAAATATGCCATGAATAAAACGAAAAAAGTTGATACATATTGTGAAAATTGTGAAAATCAGCCACATTTTTGTATCAATTGTTTTAGTGAGGTTCACGCATAATATTTTATATACGTATATCAGAGATTGTAAGAGTTTCTAAATACATTTTACAAAAAATTAAATTTTTTTATTTTTATCACTTTCTATCAAATAACTGGGACCACGAGGTACTATTTTCAAATAATTCAATGGGCTATTCTTACAGTATATACTTTCTAGGGCACGTGGATCTTTAAGTTTAAGATATTAGACATTATTATGAACGAGCAGCTTAACAAGCATTAAAAAGGTGTTGTTCCCATGGGACCAACGTGGAAGAGAACGTGTTAATGCTAGGTAAATAAGGTTTTTTACTCTAAAGTTAAATGCTAACTTAAATTATTTAAACAAGTTTTTTTAATTGAAACTAGTGCATGTTCAGTAACGAGTATTCCCTCCTCTAGCTCTTATTGTTGCTTGCATCGGCATGTGGTCGAGCATTATCGTACATTAACATGAACCTGTCATATTTAATGTAACCAAAATATGACAAAACATGATCTTGCAGGATATTTTTAACGTAAGCGTCACCAGTCATCCGTCCAATCACTTCCAAAAGTGCAGTGCATCACTCCCAACCAATACCTCTCCAAAGCATTATGCCACTACTTCCAAAACTAACCGTCTGGGCAAGACTGCAGGTTACGAATCGTTCTCCAACTCTTCTGTAGACAGACGTGGAACTTTTTTAAGGCGTCTGGGCTTTAAGTTTGATTCTTTTAATCTTCGTTTAACCGTTTTTGAACTTACAATTACTTGTCTGACATTTAGTAGCTCATTTCTGAGGGGCGATCGATGTCAGTGAGCGATTTCTTGTAGAATTAAGAACCAAAAAATGGTCATTAATTGCGGTTGTGGACCTTAAGCATCCTTAACCAGGCTTTCGTACAAAATTTCCTGTCTCATGGTACCTTTTCCAAAATATTCGAAACTGTAGATTGACTTCTCCTGAGATGTGTAATATTTTTTTGTGTATATCCTTCCTCATACAAAATTGCAATTGTGATGCTTGGGCTTCATCACAGTGTCGAATTAGTGGCATATTTTTTTATCTTACTTCAATCAAAACAATATTTAATTAAACTTAATAGATTAAACTAAAAATAATCGAATTACTATGGTTTTTCCTTTACGTGAAGAAGGTTTTTTATGATAAAATATACGAATGACACTAAGCGGAAAATAAACGTAAAAATAAACGTCAAAATATTTCAATTTATTTAGGCTACATCAGCCTACTATATGAGTAAAATCACTAATCTAAAATTATTTCAAAATAATAATGACTATAAAAAAATAATTGAAAAATTTCAAAATATTCGATATTTTTGTCCATGACTTTATATGAATCAGAATTAGAGCGGGATGGATAAAGTGAAAGAAAGTGACTGGTGTATTGTGTGACGTGACAGATAGATTTCCATAAACTTGAAAAGAAAATTCAATAAAACTGTTGAATAAAAATGTAGAAATGACATTTAACAGTAAATTGATACATAGGTATATATGGTGTTGAGATAATAATAAATGATAGAATCAGCAGATCAATATTGAGTTTTGTCCCTTACTATGATACAATTATCTTTCTACAATTTAAATATTTATGGCTCCTTAATTTTGTTTAGGTGTAGGTATCCTTCTTTTTCTAAATGTGCCTATCTTCTAGATATGGTGGTGACCAGATAGACCCATCTCATTCTATTCACAGCAGCTCGAAGTAGATCAGTTGACGTTAGACCAGTCCATTTCCTAAGATGCCAGACAGGATGTACGTCTACGTCCAGGGCCGCTCTTACCCTCAATCTTGCTCTGTAGAATCAACTGGAGAAGTTGGTATTTATTATTACGCATGATATGATCGAAGTAAGCCAATTGTCTGTTTTTTATGGTGTTAATAACTTCTTTGTCTTTTCTTAGCCTCTGGAGAATAGTTATGTTACTTGTGTGGTGTATATATGAGACACTCAACACTCGGTAGTACCACATTTCAAATGCCTCAAATCGTTTTATAGCATCTTATGTAAGGCTCCAGCTTTCTACTCCATATGGGATCATTAAAGACGTAACATCTAAGAATTCTTATTCGTATATTGATATTTAAAGATAAGTTGCAGAGAATCTTCCTAAGGCTGTTAAAAGAGCTTTTGGATTTTTCAATACGAGTTTTTATCTCGCAGCTGTTATCCCAAGTATCCTTAATACTGCAGCCCAAATAGCAGATTTTTCCACTCTTTCTAACAGTGTATCGTTAATTATAATTTGGGCGTTTATGTCGGTGTTCTTAGTAATGATCATTGTTTTTGTCTTCTTGATATTTAGTTTTAGGCCGTATTTGTTACATGCTTCTACAACGTTATCCATCATCCTTTGGAGCCCTGCGCACTATCTGCCAGTAACACTGTATCATCTGCATATCTAATATTATTTATAAGTTAGCCATTTACAGCAATCCCATTACATTCGCCCAAGTTCTCTCTAAAGATGTTTTCAGATTATATGTTAAATAATGCCGGTGACAATATGCAACCGTGTCTAAGTCCCTTTTCGACTGTGAAGATCTCGAACAGTTCATTTTCTAATGGTACTGTTGCTTTTTGTTGGAGATATCAGTTTGAGACCAGTCTTATATACTTACCATCGAGTCCTGATGTTTTTAAGATATCGATTAGTTTCCCATGTGGGACTTTATCAAATGCCTTCTCGAAATCAATGAAACATGAATACACAACGCAGTTGACATCCCTGGCTCTCTGTATTAGAACTTGTAAACTAAAAAGTGCTTCCCTCATTTAGAGTCCTGCTCTGAATCCAAATTGAACTTCACTCAGGTGTTCTAATTTGGTGTATATGCGCGAGTGAATGATAGTAAGGAGTACTTTAAATACATGACTTATCAAATATTTTTTAGGAAGTGGAATGAATATTGATAGTAGCCAGTCTCGTAGATGTTGAATAGCTTCGTAAGAGCTGTGATTTGGTGTATCTCTAATAGCTTTAAAATTTCACCATGCATCTCATCAGGTCCGGGTGATTTCCCATCTTTAATTCTTTGTTTGCTATTTCTGGGCCATAGGGATTGTTTATTTCAGTCGGATTTCGTGCTGCATCTTCGAATAATTCGTCCATATATTCTTTTCATCTTCGTAACTTATCTTCAATGGTATCCGTATTGCCTTGTTTTCTGGTATTCTGTACATCTTTAATTTTTTTGTGCATATGGAAATCGTCATGTTTGCGTTGTAGTGTTTCAACTTTCATACATTTCTCCGTTAGCAATGCTTCTTTTGCTCCTTTTATCTCCTTTAGTATAGTCTTATGCAACTCTTTATATTCGTTGTCATTTCTACCTTTTAATTTTCTTCTGGCAAACAAAGCCTATTTCGCGATGGGCCACATATTCAAATCGCGAGACGTACACCGGAAAACAAAACTCCGGGTATATAAAACAATAATCCGACCCATAGTAAGTTATGGGTGTGAAACATGGGTTATAACACAGAAATCTGCCAATGCATTAGACGTGTTCGAAAGAAAAATATTGCGTAGAATACTGGGTCCAATAAAGGAAAATAACAACTGGCGAATTAGATATAATAACGAAATATACGAACAATACACTGAACCAACACTAGCACAATACACTAGACTGCAGAGATTACGATGGGCAGGGCATGTGGCCCGCATGCATGAGAACAGAATCCCCAGAAAATTACTAAACGCAAGAATGCAAGGAAAAAGACCTGTTGGAAGACCAAAAAAGAGATGGGAAGACGAGGTAGATGAGGATGCCAAAAATCTCCTAAAAACGCGTTAATGGAAAAGAACAGCAGTAAATAGAGATGTTTGGAGAGGTTTAATGAAGGAGGCCAAGGCCCGGCTTGGGCTGTAGTACCATTGGATGGATGGAATTTTCTTCGCTCTTCCATCATCTGCCATATTTTATTTGTCATCCATCCTTGCTTCTTTTCTCTTTTTGATTTTAGATATTCATGCGATATTGTGACATTCATGAGTAATAGATGTCTTCATTTCGTTTCACTGTTCTTCTATGCCTCTAGTAGTGTCTTCAACTATTTTCTTAATTGCTGTTTTACTTTTCTCTGGATGTCATTTTCTTTTAGTAGTCTTATATCTGTCTTGGGCCTCATTTTCTTATGAATTATTTTGAGTCGTTATTATTATATTAGCAACCAATAGACTAGGATCTAAGAAGACATTTGCGCCTGGATATGTTTTTGTTGGGGTGATAGAATTTCTAAACCTTTTGTTTATGGTGATAAAATCAATTTTTCTTCTTATGATTTTCCCTGGGGTATCACCGGGTGCTTTCCATGTATAAAGTCTTCTTGAATGTAATTTAAAAAGTGCATTCGTTACAACCATATCCGGATATTGGCAGAATTGGATTGGTCTTTCTCCTCTTTCGTTTCTTATGCCAAGACCATATGACCCCACGATATTCTCGACTGTACCTTGTCCTATTTTGACATTAAAATCGCCTATAATAATAGTAAGTACATGTTTTTGGTCAGTTTTAGAGAGTCTCCAAGAGTCTGATAGAAATTTTTTATCTCTTCTTCAGTGGATTCTGATGCCGGTGGGTAGACCTGAATGATGTTTATACATACTAGAGGGACTTGAGTTAATTTTCAATAGCACAACTCTGTCTGATATGGGCGTAAGTCCTATTACTGCTTTAGCTATTTCCCTTTTTATTATTATCGCTACACCATTTCTGTTTCTTGTTGTGTGGTCTGCAGAATAATAGATATGGTGTTCATCTATAATTCTTATTCCAGAATTTGGTAATCGAACTTCACTGCATCCTAAAATATCTATGTTCAGGCGAGTCATTTATTGAATAGTGTTTGCTGCTTTGCCTGCTCGGTACATGCTTCGAAAGTTTCACGTACCGATACTTTTAACTTTTGGGACATTGGCTGATCGGGGGATTTTTAGCACCCTCTCCCCACTTAAGTAATGTCCGGGACTGAGGGCCGTTTGTTTTGGATTTTCAGCCATTGTGGTGTCCTGAGTATATCCTTATGGATCTTTAATGTGGTAGTGATCCCGTGGCTTTCCACATCTCAATGCCGTTGGCCGATTTAGCTCTTCCGCCTTTGAATTCAATTTCTCAGCTCCAGGGCAATGAAGTGCCCTACCACATGTCAGTTCTTCCACCCAAGATTACCTTCCAAGAATACTTTTATCGGTAATCGTTCGGTTACTTCGCAGTATCACAACTGGTTAAATTATAATTACCATCTGTGATTATTCGATATCAGATCGGTAAAGAGATTTACCTCTACCGCTTCGATCCTGTAATTTTTTAGTTGATCCGCGGGTGTTTATTTGGCAAAGCCTTATTCACACCTGTCCTACATATCTGTAGGGCCTTCCCCCCTCCGAGTATGTTTTCCAAGAAGTACTAAAGAGCCCCTACTCAATTCAGAACCCCTCCTTCATGGAAACTAAACAGACACGGGTAGTTTCCAAGAAGCAAACTAACCAATATAGGCATCCATAACGCACAATAAAGATAAAGAAATAGAATAGTTTTATGCCAGTTTGAAAGAAGTCGTTATATCAAGAAAGATTAACGTCAAAAACTGTACGGGATAATCAATTGGTTCAGTTGTGCCAAGAGGGTCCAACAATATTAAAGGAGGAAATTGAAAACGTAATTAAAAATATAAAAAAAAATAACAAAGCAGGCGTTACAGTATTATTTATTCAGCAACATCATTATTATATTAAACATAACTTATATTAAAGAAATCAATTGTTGAAAAATTACCTTGCTTACTATTGGGTGATCCACCAGCGGCATTACTTATTTTCAGAGGTTTTACGAACTCCACATCGTCTGTTTCAAAGTCCTCTAGATGTGTCTTCTCGATAAACTCTGTAATGAAAATAAAAAAAATTATTTCATACACAGTACAGAGTACGAAATCTATTATACGGAATATAATGTAGGTTTAGAGATACAAAATAAACTAAATAATGGCCTACGGTAGTTACAGCCATAAACCAAAATACCAACAACGGTTACTAACAATTTACATGATGAAGTAGAAAGTAAAATCCGGATACAAAATGAATTAACGGAAACAATAGATATGAAAAAGGGACTACGCCAGGGAGACGCTCTATCATGCATCTTGTTCAACATCGTATTCGAGAAAATACTGAGGGACACAACAGTCAATACTCGAGGAACAATCATTAATAGAAAAGCGTGCAAATACTAGCATTTGCAGATGATGTTGACATAATCGCAAGATCAAGAAGAGAAATTATAGAAGCATACAACCAAATAGAACGAGCTGCACAAAATAGTGGTCTTAACAATCTGACCAAAACAAAATATATGCAGGTAAGTAAAAACGCAGAAATAAGGCAGCCACAAAATATAACAATAGGAGAATACAACATTGAGGGGGTAAAAAACTTTATATACTTGGGATCCCTAGTCCGGCGACTACGAACTGCCCCACGCTACCTAGATTTTAATGGATTAAGTTTTATAGTAGGATTAAAAGCGACTACGAACTGCCCCACGCTACCTACGTACTTAGATAATATTTTTGTGAACATAATATACTTTTTATTTTACTTTCTTGTATTCAAAAAGGAACCCAATTCCCAAAGCATGAGCGAAAATTTTAAATGATTAAATAATGAAACTATAACAATAGAAGTAATCGAATAAAGTTTATTTATAAATCTACATTAACTTATATACAATAACAAAAACTACAGTTAAACAATAACAATGCTTAATTCTAATGTCAGACTAGTGATTCAAATAAGTAAGAGTGAACACTTTATTTTAGATTTTAAAAGTTAGCTGCATAATAATTGCAAACTGACTTATGTAATGTTTCGATTAACGTAATATTCATTTAGCCTATTTTCAATAAAATCAACTTTTCTTTTTGCTGTTTTATCAAGTATTTTTTCGAATCTATGTGCAGTTCTAATTTTCACATATACTTCTGCTTGAAAATTTAACAAAATGTGTGTAAATTTAAATATGTCAGGATGTGATTTATAAAAACATTCGTTATATTTCGAATGAAATGATTCACATGCGTTTGTAGTAAATATAAGAGATGATGAATTTGAAGCCCATATGTAAGGTGGAAATGTTGAATCTTCCGTTAAATAATTATCAACTAGGTAATCCCAAAATTCCAAAACTCTGTCATCTTCTGGCATAATATTAAAAAGTTCATCAGAAAAAAGTCACCAACATCAGTTGAATGTAAATAAGGAATGCCGAAAAACAATTTTAAATATTTTCCAATAACAGTTTGATTTTTATATTCCGAGGACAAACCTAAATTTTGAATTTTTCGGTACCAATTTTGTGTTAAATGAAATTTCCAACAAAAAATAATAATGTCGGGCCACATTAACTTGGCTGCATTTTGAATTGCTATTTCAAAATCAGAAATTATTCGCTTCGGTTTAAAATTTAAATTCAAATCTGTACATATTGTTATTAATGTATCAAAAGTACTTTTGTACGATTGCTGTGATTTATTTGGTAACAAACAAAATACTAGAGGAACATAAAAACCATTTTTGTAGCCATGTATAGTAAACATCTGACAAAAATATTTAGAACAGTATTGAAAAGTTCCATCTACATACAAAGAATCTACATTACACAAAAAGTAAAGACTTGTGAAACAACTAAAAATTGCGGAATTATTTTTCGTAGATAATAAAAAGTTTTCACCTATATTTGTTTTTAAATTTAAGTTCACTAACACTCGTAGAACTTCCTCTTGTGACTTGGGCAATGATGGTGTGGATTTTCGTCTTGTAGCATAGATATTTCTTCGAACGCAAGAAATGTCTTTCGTCGTCAGCGGTAAATTGCTGAATTTTTCCTTTCTCAATTCCTTGTGGACAATCTTAAAAGGTTTTTCACATATATCTTTTACAGCTTTTCTCTTTGTAGAATTACTAAAAATTTGCCGGTCTATGTGGATATCTGGAGCATGATTATGCTCCGATGCTTTTTCAAGAATAACATAATTTTCATTACCTTCCTTTGTGCACACTTTTTGTTGACAGCCTTTTTTGATGCATCGCCATCTAACTTTTCCATCTTTGGAGACATGGGCTTTTGAATATTTATATTTATTAATTATTAATAACAGTTCTCCCCTTTGACTAAACATAGCCGTTGGATTCACCATTTAAATTTAAACACAAAACTATACCGTAATACTTGCAACTGAAGTGAATAACTGAAAATATTCATATTCTTACTTTCAACTATGATCAAATTTGGAATTTTTGGTCATTAAGACTTAATCCCCAACTTTCCCGGCGATGGGTCAGTAGGTACTTCGGATTAAAGGCCCCAGGTAGTTCGTGGGGCAGTTCGTAGTCGCCCCCCTAGTCACGTCTGATAATAACGTTGCGGAGGAAGTGAAGAGGCAAATAGTTATTACCAATAAATGTTACAAAATATCCAAACAGCTGCCAGTAGGAAAAAGAACAAGAGGAAGACCGAAGCTAAGATACTTAGAACAAATATAAAATGATATAACAACCTTAAAAATAAAAAACTGGAGGAAAAAAGCACGAAACAGATCAGAATGGAGAAAAATCCTGAAACAGGACAAGACCCAAAAAGGGTTGTCGAGCCAGTGATGATGATGATGAATTTTAAAGTATCCACTCTAGCCTATCTAATTCTCCCCATTCGTGTCCCTGTGTTTAATTAAATAATAGGGCAAAAGCAGAACAAGAGTCTCATTAAGAATTTATGTAGCCTCTATTTAAAAATATATCGAAAAAGTTGCCTGATGATAATTAGACAAAGGCATGAGAATAGCCTACAAATCAAAAAAGAAATCAAATGCGGCGCCCCTGTATGTTATTTCTCTAACTATTTTATTTTCCTTCTTCTTTTTTCCTGTCTATAGGCAATTCTAGTTGATTATTAGTGAATTTATTCTATATATTTATAATATATCTGTAGTCGGCGATGCATAACAAATGCGATGAAAATCTAAGCCGCTCACAATAAATATAGTTTCAGAAAGGATACGGGAACAAGAGATTCATTCCTGGGACTAACGTTAATCCCTGAGAGATTTTTGGAAGTTAAAAGAAACCTGTAAATCAGTTTTGTTGATCACAAAAAAACTTTTGATCAAATCAAACATTAAATGAAATTCTATAACAGAAGGTGGGGTTGAACGGATGTGATATCTCTACCATTTGTAGAATCACAGAGCGAATCACATTCGAACAAACAATCGTAACATTATGTATATGGGTAACATTAAACGAGGAGTACGTCAAGGGTGTACTCTGTCCCCAATTTTTTTTATTGTATATGCTAAATATATAATTTTATCTTCGCTAGAAGAATAACCAGAGGGAGCAAAAATCAATGGCATTTTGATAAACAAAATGACATGCATTTGATACGGTGATCAGAACAAAAAATAAAGAACGCCTTTAGATACTAAAGAATATACTTATCGAAGGGAGCACCAGAATGGAGTTTGAAATTATTACCATAAATAGAAAAACGTTATTTTTCAGTTGAGACTTTCAGGGAGAACACTAAAGTCTTATATTGGGACCGTGCAAGTTCGGAACAGCGACACCTGGTGTCGTAAATCAGCAAAATTTACTGCGCTTTCATGTTAGATCGAGGTTACCGGATAACTGTCATGGACGTAGCCCCAAAAAAGAATAAGAAGAAAAAGTAAGATTGAGGTTATGTCGGTATGTTATTAAAAGGTAAACGTTGATGTAGCGTAAATACAAATAAATATATTATTGAATTACAGCATTACTGTTAATATGGATGCAATAATAAAAACTGGATTTGAGAAAGTAAATCACCAAATAACTTTTTAATCAAGCACTGAGTCAAAGGGAAAAGCTTTAGTAGTGGCAAATGTCAAAAAAGAATGGAAGAATTAAGAAAAATAAATTACCATAAATAATGCTAATGCATAAATTAGCATGTTAAGCCCATGATATCATCATATTGGTTTGAACAATTAATTCTTTCCCTGTAAACTTTTGGACAGCGAATATATCTTAATGCATCTTCAGAAAAACTTGAACTTGACGCATTTTTGTAAACTTCAAAAAAATAAAATTTAAACATTAAACTTGATTTTTGAGTTAAAATGAACTCTAAGTGAGTGTTATGAAACTAAAATTTACAATTAAAAGTGAACTTCTATTTATTATTTATTTCAAACTGACTTTAAAATCGGGCGCAAGAATAATGCATAATTAAGGTTATGTTACTTATGCTTTTTTATGATATAAATCCACTTTTCTCTTTGTAGTAATTGGTGCTTCGAAGTTGGAAACGAATAAAACTTAAATTGACAATTTTTTGTTGTATTTTTACAATTTATAACACAGCATTTCCTAAATCCAATTTTCTTCAGTGACAGAAGGTATAAATAAACAAACGAATATGAAATATGACAATTGACAATATGAATTTGTGAAATCTATGAAATGTGCAGTAAAAAATGCTAGATTTCTCCGCTACTCGCGCACGATCGTTTCTCGTATCACATCGAAGTACTTGCACGTCGCCAATATGGATCCTGTTTTCGTAATACTGCGGACACACAGATACTCAAACAAGGCGTCATCAAAAAAGGATTTTGCGAATAAGTTGGACTATAAGAACAACCAAGGCAGAAGTGTGGTGTCAAAGTTTAGGAAAACTTTATATCTCGGACAAAATAATGCGTTACAATAAATATGAGTAACTACAACTAATCATTGAGAGAAAAATTGAAGGAAAACATGATATATGAAGATTGGACCAGAACTAAAGAAAACGCTCTCATATACCAAGCCCACAATAGATAAAGACTTTGCCCCACTGGTTGAAAACCTCAATAGATATGGTACATAGGAGGAGGATTAGTAAATTCTGGGTTATCAATCCAATTTTTGTCGGTCAGTCGATACTTCTTTATTTAACCGTTTATACCGACTGTGTTACATTTTTTTGTATATCTCCATTCCTTTTTCGGTCTTCCATAGTACTTCGTTACTAAATTATATCCAGGAGCTCTTCCATGACGAAAGACCCATGAGTAAAGTTTATACAGACGACCAGCTGACTGGCACTTCAATCACCAAAGAGGAGATCGAAAAGGCAATATTAAATTCAAAAAACAATAAGGCACCTGGACCAGATGAAATCCCGTCAGAAATACTCAAATTACTAGATAAAAGGGGAATTTCAGCACTAAACAAAATATTTAATTTAATTTATGAAACTGGCTGCTATCCTCAACAGTGGTTACACTCAACCTTTATTCCCCTGCCCAAAAAAGTAAATGCAAAAAGGTGTGAGGATCACAGACTCATTAGCCTGATGAGTCACACTTTAAAGATATTCTTAAAAATACTACATCAACGATTATACAAAAAATGTGAATGGGACATCAGTGATTCCCAGTTCGGGTTTAGGTAAGGTTTAGGAACACGAGAAGCAATAGTAGCAACACAGGTGCTGGTCCAAAATTGTTACGATCAGAGGAAGGATGTGTTCCTATGCTTTTTAGATTACCAAAAAGCTTTTGATCGTGTCCAACACCACAAGTTAATGCAGATAACACTGAATACTAAGTCCATTGAAAGAGTGAGTAAATTTAAATACCTGGGATCGTGGCTTTTTGAAGACTGGGCATCGGACAGGGAAGTAAAATGTCGTATTGAGCAAGCTCGACAAGCTTTCGTAAAATTCAAGAAAGTACTGACTTGTTCAGAGTTTGATCTTCAACTGAGACTAAGGTTTACTAAGTGTTACGTATGGCCAGTGCTGCTATATGGCGTAGAGGGCTGGACACTCAAAACGAGGGATATAAACAGATTAGAAGCTTTCGAAATGTGGCTTTATCGCCGTATCCTAAAAATACCATGGGCAGCGAAAATCACAAATATAGATGTCCTTAAAAGAGTAAACCAAGAACGCCAACTTTTCGAAACCATCAAGAAAAGGAAAACGGCGTATCTATGTCACATCATGCTAAATGAAAAATACCAGTTCCTCCAACTTATAATCGAGGGTAAAATTGAAGGCAAGAGAGGAATGGGGCGCAAGAAAATGTCCTGGCTCCGAAACATAAGGCAATGGACAGGGATTAACGACATACAATATCTGATACATATTGCAAGAAATAGAGAATTAATGGAAAATGTGATCGCTAACATCCGTTAGTGTATTTGCATCTGAAGAAGAAGAATAGTACTTCGAGCATATCTTTTCAGTATTCTCATTTTCGCTGTTTCCAATAGTCTTTGTATTATGCTTATGCCGAATCTTGTTTCCATTGGTCGTCATTGGTCGTCATTGGTCTTACATTGTTTTATAAATTCATTAATTTCATTAATTACTATTTATAACTGGGAATAAGCCACAATTAAAGATAAAAAATACGTTTATTGACGTTTCAATTTCCAATTCGGAAATCGTTCTCAAAATACAAACAGTAAATTAAACAAATTTTTTTTTTTTTTTTTTTTATAAGGTTTTTTTAATTTTTAATTTTTCAAAAAAAAAAAAAAAAAAAAAAAAAAAAAAAAAAAAAAAAAAAAAAAAAAAAAATTATTTGTTTAATTTACTGTTTGTATTTTGAGAACGATTTCCGAATTGGAAATTGAAACGTCAATAAACGTATTTTTTATCTTTAATTGTGGCTTATTCCCAGTTATAAATAGTAATTAATTTACAATGCCACAAGAAAATAGCTTCAGAACAATATTAATTTCATGTAACGTTCTTTGTAAATCTTTACCATTATTTTTCTTTTATAGATTGTATTGTTGCATTTACCACATTTTATTCTTCCACGTACTTAATAAGATCTTTAAGCGTTTTCGTGCCTCTATCTGTCAATAGATTCCTAAGGTTCCTAAGCAATTAATAGGTTTATATAGAGAACAAACTTTATTAAGGTCGAATCTTGACTGCAACCTTAGATTAAAGAAACCATCTTTTCCTTCTTTCTTCAATCTAAGACTACAACCAACATCTGTATTAATGGTAATGACTATTACAGCAATGTAAAGTATTCATTTTTGAATAAAACACCTTTATTTATATCAACATTTTTAAGATAAAAACGACTTTTTTTGTGCCTACTTGTGCGTGACATCCATCTTTTCAAATGAATTTATTGTGTCGAAAAAATCATGCAAGAATTTAGAAATTTAAATTAAACATCTAAAATTCCCCAAATTAGTACTAACTCAATATTGGTGAACAATTTAAAACTCTATTACATAAAAACTTCAAGAAGAAGAAGGCATAATATTTCAATCATCGGATATTGTACTATAAAAAACTATTCAATGCTTAATACTTGCTAGTAATTATGTAAATATATCATTCCAACACGCTAAGTAAAAACCATACATATTCATAACTCATATTATTTAAATAACAAATTGATTTTTTGTTAAAATCTATGAATACTGGCGCCAATGGTATCTAAATGGGTTTGATAAAACTGATTTATGTACTTTCTTTCTTATTAATGTTACAAAAAGTGTAGTGTCTTGCTCGGGAATTGGCAAATATTACAAAAATAGGACATTTGTGCAATTGAAGCACAAAAACTAAATAGATTGACTTCGTAAGGGAAAATAATTGGTCGAATAAAATTATAATATACGTCTCTTACGTAAGTTTCTAAAATCTCTTCGTTTTTTGATTATGTGTTTAAAATAAAAACATTGTCATTAGTAGATCTGCTTGCTTCTATAATATGTTTTAATTTACTATCAATAATATTGAAAGAAATTGTATACATTTCGATAAACTGATATTTTTATTATACTGAGAAAAACAGTTTGGGTTTATGCCAAGAAGGAAGACAACGGATGCCTTATTTGCTTAGATATAGTTTCTCGACAAGAGCTATGGAGATGTATGAGAGAGAAATGGGTTCCTGTAAAGTACATAAGGCTCGTAAAGGATATGATGAGGGAGACTACACCAAAGTAAGGACTGCTGTCGGATTAATCGAAAGTTTTTCAGTGACGGTTGGTTTGCATGAAGGCTCTTCACTAAGTCCTTTACCTGTTTTAATCTTTTTATGGATGTACTGACATTGAAAGTAATGGAAAGAAATGTTAGAGGAGAAGTTGAAGATGTTACAAGGGACAGGATCAGAAACGTCTTGATAAGCGAAAGAGCCGGAAATAGATTCAAGATCAAAGACTTCAATGGTTTGGTCATGTCAGATGTAGAGATAAAAAAATGTTAAAGATAGAGCTATTAGAAGTTGATGGAAAAAGAGGTAGTGGACAACCGAGGAGAAGATGGAAGGACTGTGTGGCAGACAACTTGAAATAGAAAGGTTTAGTTGAAAAAGAGAAACAAGAAAGTTTGACGAAGAGTAAGGAATAAGCCTTGAAAAAAGAAAAGCTAAGTAAAAAAAAAGATTAAAAATTAGACATTTTTAGGTTTTTTTTATAGTTTTCTAAGCAACAAATTAGTAAATGAACATTTATAAATCGCCATTTTAAAACTTTAATAATTACCTAGAAATCCATTCAAAACACTTTACTTTTTACTGGTAGACGAAAGTCCTTAAAGTGGTACATTTTTGGCTTACATTGCTTATAATTTACCGTAAAGTCTACCGAACCTACTGCAGGAAATATAGAGGTTTGGGTTATTAATAGACTTAGGCAAATATGCAAATTGCATATTTTGCATACAATGCAAATTGCATATTTTGCATCTATCTCTATCTATCTAATTGGCCTTCTTCGGTCCATCTTTGGCCATAGGCCTCCCCAATCCTTTTCCATTCTTCTCTGTCTGTCGCTGCAGTCATCCATCTAGAGCCCACGTGCTTCTTAATATCATCTGCCCATCTCATTTGGGGCCTTCCTCTGCTTCGTTTATATTCCCACGGTCTCCAACTTATAAGAATTTTGTTCCATCGGTCTTCTTTTTGTCTTATATTGTGTCCGGCAAATCTCCATTTCAATTTTGCAACTTCTTGTCTAACATCCCTCACTTTTGTTTTCTCTCTTATCAACTCATTTCTCTTCTTATCCATTAGTCTTATGTGCAACATTTGTCTTTCCATTGCTCTTTGGGTTTTTATGATTTTGTCCATGTTTGCTTTTGTAAATGTCCACGTTTGAGAGCCATACGTAAGAACAGGGAGTACGCATTGATTATATACTTTGGTCTTAAGATGCTGTGGATATCTTTTGTTTTTAAGAATGTAGCTTAGTTTGCCAAATGCCGCCCATGCCAGTCTAACTCGTCTCTTGATTTCTGCTGTTTGGTTCTCTTTGTTAAGTTTTATAGTTTGACCAAGATATATATAATCCTTAACTTGTTCTATTTCATCTTGTCCGATTCTCATTGTGATGTCTTCATCTGTATTTATTATAGTTTTGGTCTTGCTGTAATTCATATTAAGGCCTATCTTTCCAGCTTCTACGTCCAGTTCTTTCATCATTTCAAATCATTCTTCTTTTTTATCGGTTATCAATACGATGTCATCAGCGTACCTTAGATGGTTCAAGCGTTGTCCACAAATTTTTATACCTTTTTTTTCCCATTCTAATCTTTTAAAAGTATCTTCAAGAGCCTGATTGCAAAGTTTCGGTGATATTGTATCACCCTGTCTCACGCCTCTACTTATTTGTATTGATTTTGTTCCATCATATACTTTAATTGTTGTTTTGGCTTCCTTATATATATTGGTTATTAGTTCCGTATATCTGTGGTCAATTCGGCTGTTAATCAAAGAACTTTTCACTGCCAAATGTTCGACACTGTCGAAAGCCTTTTCGAAATCTATGAACGCCATATATAGAGGAATGTGGTATTCATTTGCTCGTTCTATATTTTGCATATAATGCATAAAAAATACAAAAATGTCAAATTTTGCATATTTTTATAAACGTGAGCATAAAAGTGCATATAATTTGAAAATTTGGTGTTAACTATATATTTTTATATTCAAACTTAAAGATAGCTAGAAAATGCCAATATTTAATTTTGTTTTAGGTATAATCACTTGGTATTCAAATTCTTGGTATAGTAACTAATAAAAGACAGCGGCTTACAGTGTTGTCACGTTTTGTCCTGGAATGAAGGGTTTGTGTAAACCAGTTTATGTCTCTAGGTAAACATTTTTACTTTGACAGTCAGTTCCACTTGGTTTCACTTTTGTTAAAAAATTGGAGGCGTAAACAACGTGTATTTTTAATTGTAAATAATTATTGTGCTTTGAAAATGCCGAAAATAAGCAATGTTTCAACTTAGATAAAACCTTACAAAGATGGACTATGGATATGGATAAAGTTTATTGCTCATGTTGTTGCAAAACCGTAAGTACATACGTATTATTTTTTATTTTATTTTAAAAATTTACACGTTGGTACAAACAAAGATTTTAAAATTGGAGATTATAATTAAAAAAAGTACCGACACAAGGCTAGTTTGCAATAAATCGATGTATGTTTTCTTCTTTTGAGCATTTTTAAACTCCCTGCGATAAAAAATAGGATACCTATTTAAAATTCAAATCATTTAATAGTCTAGTGAAAGGAGGCTAACATTTTTTTTACCAATAGCATAGTTTGCTTTAATTTTGCTAAAAATGAAAAACGTCCAATATATGATATATCCATATATCATATATTGGACTTAATTAATTAAGAGCTTTTAATTTATGCTCACAGTATTTTTTCTTTAAATGTAAACAGAAAAGACCAAGAGCCTTTTGTAAATATTTGGGTGTTCTTCCTTCTTGCACACTCATTTCTTGATATTTTCAAGATTACGACACCGATTTTTATTTGATTTAATTTATATAATTTAATTGTTAAAAAGAAAAAGACAGTCAAGATTTGATTTCACGTATAGTACGTCTGTGTATCTGCTTATACGTATTTCGCCCTAATACGGCTCGTCAGAACAGCTATTCACAGTCGTTCTGAATGTGAAAATAAATCTTTTCTATCTTAGGAAGCAACTCTAACATGGCTTCGTATAGACGCAAATAGCGACATCTGATATTAGAATCCGTAAACTAATTTTCGAAACCCAATTCAGATTTTTGCTTTAATCTGTGCCTTCTAAGAATTGCAAGGTAAAACGGTTCATGTTTAGTTTATTTCTACAACCTTAAATTTTAAAAATGGGCACAACTATAGAATATTTATATTCTTTTTTTAGATTTCATCTGAAAAAAAAATTCAAATAGATCAGCGTGTCAAAACCGCGAAACATTCAGCTAAAACAGTAAAAACCACATCCGGTGAAAAATATCAACTTTCAATGTCCCATTGCTTTCAGTCAAGTTCCAAAAAAACAATCCGAACAAGAAACTTTTAACGAAGACTTGTGTCGTGCATTAGTATCTTCTAATATGCCGCTTTCAAAATTATCTAATTAAAACTCTAGTTCTTTAAAAAAAAAAATATTGCAAACAAAATATTCCCAGTGAACGAACTCTATAGAGAAATAATGTCAATTTGTTATACTCCTCAGTTAATCACAACATAAAAGCCGAAATAGGTAATGACTACTTTTACATCTGTGTGGACGAGACCACTGACTCGTCAGGAAGATACATTGTGCACTTATTGATTGGTGTACTTAGCGATGAAACCTTTCCAAAATCGTATTTAATTTCCTGGGAAAAACCAGCGCTCTAACAATATCACGGTTTCTACAAGTAGCATTAGCAAACCACTTTCTTCCTGCTGCTGTGCCTAATGATAAATTATTGCTTATTTTATCTGATGCCGCACCATATATGGTAAAAGCAGGACAAAATTTAAAAATATTCTATCCAAACTTAATACATGTAACTTGTTTAGCGCATGGAATACACAGAGTTGCAGAGGAAGTACGAAAAAAATTCCCACTAGTTAACAGTTTAATAGCGAGCGTCAAAAATGTATTCCTGAAATCATCTGTAAGAATACAATGTTAGAGAGATATGCTTCCTGCTGTTTCACTGCCACCACAACCCATTTTAACACGTTGGTAAACATGGTTGGAAGCAGCTAATTTCTATGCTGATCATTTTGTTGACTTAAAAAAAATTAACCTTTTCACGGATGATAGTTGCCAATCGTTATTGGAAGCTAAGCAAGCCTTTCAAAATAACATCCTCCAACAGCAACTACTATCATTTTTATAAAATCAAATTATAGTTTTGTCCAGAAAAGTATTACTCAATTAGGATCCTTCAAATTATCATTGTTAGAGAGTACAGTTTTAATAAAAGAATTTGAGTCATTGTGTCAAATCGTTAAAACGTAACCACAGAAAAAATAGTGGTTACCAGGTTCTTTCTGAAGTGGTTCAAGTACTAGCTGAGACATTTTCCGAACCACTTAATTTAGAACCATCTATTACAATAAATTTGAAAAATGCCCCAGTTACATCAGTTGATGACGAAAGCAGTTTTTCTATTTACAAATATATGTATTCTTATAGAAGCCATAAGTTTTTATTAGAAAATTTTGAACATCATTTGATAATCTATTGTTACCACAATTCAAAGTAATATTTATGTTAAAATAATTTTATTGTATATGTTATTTATTTATAATTTTGTAAGTATTTTTGTAAATCAAAAAATATTGTAAATATTTTGTATTACATGCATATTTTCTAGATAAATATGCATATTTTGCATAAAATACTGCATATTTATGCACATATTTCATACTTTTTGCGTATTTGCCTAAATCTAAAAACCTGGTCGGGAATCAAATACCTTTTTTCTCTGGACTATAAGTAGTTACCTTTTGAAGTTTCCATTTTTACTTGGGAAATCGTTTTAATTTCCGAAATTTTTGAAATGATTTTTAAAAATCTCCTATTTCACCCTTTCTACGAAGTAAGATTATTATTATTAATACACTACATTGCTATTAATATACCACATAAAATAAGAAGATCGTTATAGCTTTTAGCTATATTATGTCTCCAATAATTCAAAGATCTATAATAGTGACCGAGTTTTTTTCTACCAAAATATACCACTTCGTGGAAATTTATATGAATTGTTTCCTATTCAACTGTTAAAAGTGTCATGAATTGAGTTGTAAATATTGCAAAAACAATCATAACAGCGTAAAAATTTATTGTCCTTTTAACATAAAAACAACTTATTCACACGAAACATCTAGCGCTCATTTTTCAGCTCGACCTCGTATAAACCTGTATATTTACACGAAGTGCATTTTGCGGTATGCCAATTCTAAACCAATAAATATAATTTGAGCCTACGCACATTACAGGCTGACTGGCCAGCCGGCAAACGTTCAAGCAAAGATTCAGTGTCTGCTACATACCTGTCTATTGTTTTTTAAATACCTATCTACCAGTTTTACTGGATTTGCCGCAATTGATGTGTTTCCAATCAGTTTGGAAGTGTGAGAAAAACCTGCACACCTGTTTGTTATCTTTAGTTATGTAATGCGGGTTGAGAAACGGAGTTTGGGTTAGTATTAGCAAGAGAAAATATATGAAGTTCGATATTGGGTCACACTTGTTTTCGAGAACTAAAAAGCTGTTTAGTAGATGCATTTTTCAAAAATAATTATTTAGACTTCTGGCTTTTTAACATTTATAAAATGCACTTTTGCACATATCACACAAACAAACCAAAGAAAAAGTAGAGTAACTACAGGAAAATAAATATATTTAAGTCAATACAGGGTTGCGAAACATTACGTCGTAATTTGCTAAAATATTTGTAAGAACACCAGCATTTCATCTCTACGTGGTGTGTCAGGTGTTGACTGAGTGAAATTATAGCAAGCCATCTGCACGACTGATGTGGGTATCAAACATTTTCCTTTACCAAGGGCGCTATCTAAAAAAACTTGAGTAATGTGAAAAAATAAACGTAAATATGTCTTCTTTTCGATTTATTTTTTTCTATCTGGACTCCCTTGGTGGCCTTCTGACTATTAATGCAAGCAAGTATTTGAATATGGAACTTTAAATGTTTTTGAGTTCGTTTGGCTTCCACATTTGTTCTATCTTCTGTTTCCAAGTAAGCCTCGAGTCCCAGATTTAGATTTGTACCGGGTTAGAGGATCTATTCTCCCTAAATTTCTTCTTCTGGACAATTATGTAACTAAAGTTAGACTCTGTTGCATTTTATCGCTGATAGCACCATCAACTTTACCGTTAACAAAGATCAGGTTATTTGCATAGTCTAAGACATGCTATGATGTCTGTCGTTGCTAAGTCATCCTATCAGCCTATCCACGATCAGATTCCACCAGAGAGCTATCAACTCGTCAATGACCAAATAAGATTCCATCCTCTGGTCAGCCTCTGGAAACTATGTTAACACTCTATCCCCCAAAGAGGTTTATAGTTATTTGTTGAATTAAGTGTTTATTTTCGATCTCTCCTTCCTCTTTTATTTCTTGTGGACCCCATTTTCATTCTGTTCACTATTTAAAGTACTGTCTTCATTTTTTCATTATTTCATTTTCCATAGTTATTATAGTTATCTTTTTCTATATTTCCTTCTTTATAATTTTCATTCATCTTATACCCAAAATCTTCTCAGGATCGCTATTTTACTTTTCTTATTTCTTTTTTAATTTCATATTTTGTCGTTCTCTGTTTTGGTTTTTAAAAACTTTTCTAAGCAGAACTCATAAAAATAATAATAAAAAAAAGGAACAATATTTGAAAAAGTTAGGGCCTAGGTATAAACGAAAATAGAACAAAATACTTTGAAATGAGAGCAAAGAAAATAGAGCCCAAAGATCACATAGGAATAAGTAGCGGAAGTAGAGAATTTTGTTTCGAAAAAGTGGATTAATTCGAATACCTTGGAGTTATGATTACAACTAGAACCGAAGAAGATACTGAAATAGAAAAAAAGGAAACAATTTACGCAAGATATATGGAGGGACAAAGGCGCATGGAGAAAAAGACAAATAAGAAAGTAATGGAGCTCTACCAGCAAGTTAGCATCTTACAAAAAGTAAAAGCACAAAGAGCACGTTGGATGGGACATGTTAACAGGATGTCCACAAACAGACATGCAAACAAAAGTATTAACAGGAGGAGCGAGTGGAAAGCTCAGACGAGGAAGACCAAAAAAGAAGTGGTTAGAAGAGGTTAAAACCGATGTAAGAAAACTAAGAATTCCGGATTGGGCGGAAAAGACGAAAACCAGAGATGAGTGAAAAAAAATTAAAAATAGAAGCCATGAGCTTCCAGGACTGAAGCGCTGCTATATTTAAGAAATATTTCCATAAATTGTTTAGAATAAGAAAGTTGGGTAAATTGTTGCTAAGCATCCAAATGCAATAGATTTCGATTTTGGTTATTCCAAATGGTCTAGTATAACATAGATTTTGTGTCAAAAAGAAACCGGTAGATATATTTTTTTATATAATAGGACGAAATAAGGTCTCAGAAAAATAGGATTGGCCAAAGGAAGGAGGAGCCTCGATATCTCTTTTCTTGGAGTATTGTGATTGGTCAAGGAAGATATTTTGAACCGAACTTGGATTTGAACAAACAAATATTGTTGTTTTTTTGCCGGTGAAAGTGAGTAGTGATAGAAGGTTTGTTAAGTTTTGTGGCAGCAGCCAAGCAGTCCAAAGCAGCAGTTGGCAATTTTAATTTCGATAAAAAATCATTTTTTTGGACAAGGACTGCTTTAGGAGGAGAGTACCTGAATCAGGAGGAGTTGGAGAAAAAGAAGAAGCAGTTTTAAATTATAATTTCTTTTTTTTTTATTTTTAAATGACATTCACAGGGAGTTTAGGGTGGGTTAAAAATATATTATTGGCGATTAAATAGAAACAGTTTTCTCAGTAATTAGGAAGTTAGGAACATCTGGTCTGTGTGTTGTAGATGTTAGAAATTTATGGTAAAACTTTGTTGTGTTGGTATAAATTTGGTATGATATAATTTTTATTTTTTTATATATCGGTATATTAATTTTATGTTGATACAAGATATTAATGAATTTTACATTTGATATTTCTGTGTCTTTTAGTATTTTTTTTGGTCCTGATACTTGCAAATACAAAAATAAAGATATTGAGTCACAAAAGTTCAACCTGAGACAAATCGAATTATATTCAACCGTTATTTAAAAATAAGACTATTAGTAGCTATTTGGCACTATCTCGAAGAGGTTTCTTACAAATGTATTATATTTTAATTGCATTTTTGACAAATCGACTAATGTTAATAGTAGTTTTATTTGGAGCACACATAGGGTGAATTGCCCAGTTGTCGGCCACTTAACTGAATTTTCCCATTAAACCGACGTTTAAAAAGACCTGATTGATTTAATTCTAAATTTGATCATTTTATCTGATAGCCTGTAGTATACTAAACTAATTTATGTCCATTCAAAAATGAGAAATCTATTTAGTTTCCTTTCCTTAAATAAAATATTAAAAATGTGCTTTTTGCCAGTTCTCGGCCACGTGGTTTTTTTCTCGGCCATGGACATGCCGGTTTTCGGTCGGGTGGCCGAAAACCCCCTTTTTTCGACCATGTTAATTAAACATTGAAATAAAAGTAGAAAATAATAACAAAATACCTAGCAACTTTATTGCATGTAAGCGGTAAAATATGCTCAAGCATACACTACATTTTTAAAACTAACAAATACAAAAAACACTTTGAAACTAAACAAAAATAAGTATAGGTATTCTTCAAAACAGTAGTAATACTTTTAAAGTTGCATTGATTGTCTTTAAACTCATTTGCACGAACTACATACAAAATTTTTGATTGCAGCTTCATCATACGATAAATGAGATAACTCAGTGCAAGCTAAATGAAACCACTTAGGGCATATATCACAACCTAAGTTTTTCAACAAATCATTTTCTGTATCACTTATTAATTCGTCTTCGCAAAGAGAACACATCAGTTTCAATTTCTTGGATACATTTTTTTTTGCTGTTTTATTTTTTTTCGAACTATTTGTACTTTGTTTTTCCTTTCTTTCATCTTTTTTCTTCTGTTGCGCTTCTTGTTTGTTCTTTTTCTCTTGCTCTTGCTTTTCGATATGTTTTCTCCACGCTTTGGACGAGATAGCACTCGGCAATTTTTCTTTCTTTTTATTTTCCGAACCTTTTTTTATAGGCTCCGGAAATCTGAGATGACGAGAAAATGGGCTTAACACTTCTTTAACTTCCACAGTTTTTGTAGGGGTTTTTTCTTGGGACCATTTTGGTGCGTAGTCCTTAGTTTCAGCTTCAGTTTGTAGATTCTTTAATGGCGTTCTTACTTCCTTTTTCGTATAAAATGTTTCGACATTTATCGATACACATTTTTCTTTATCTCTTTCTTTGTTTTTAATTCCTGCCAATTCCGTTTTATTACTTTGCTCGTTCTCTTGCGTCTTTAAATTTGTCTCTTCTTTTTTATAAGCTGGTACCTCTGTTTCTTCTGCCTGCTCCAATTTATCATTTATTGTTTCATTTTTCTGTGTAGTGTCATCTTTTTCATTTTGAACATCTAGATCGGTAATTTCTTTTTTTGTTCAGATTTTTCATGCATTTTGCCTTTCTCTTTCACAAATCTCTCTTCTTCTTCTTTATATTGAATTTCCGTTGTTTTATTTTTAGTGGTATATTCATTTTCCTTTTCTGGCTGTTCGTTTTTATCATTTACTGAGTCATTTTCATCCATTCCTTCAATGTTACTTTTGTCGTTTTGACTATCTGGATCAATATTTTCCTTTAGTTCTTCCGATTTCTCCTTAGTTTTGTCTTTGTCCTGCTCAACCTTTTGTTCAATATTAACGCTTTCTTTGTCAGTTTTCTGTTCGCCATTATTAGTTTGTTCTATAGTACAATAACGAGCACAATCGCCATTCAACGCTTCCATTTCACAAGCATCATATTTGTCAGTATTTAGTACTTCGTGTTGGGGTTCTTCAAAAAACTGATTTATAGAGATATTATCGAATGCCATTAGATTTATTTCTTCAACAGGAATAATCTGCAGTGACTTCATAGGTACTACGGTTCCTACTTCCAAAGGAAAAGTATTTAGATTATCCGCAATCGTATCCTGCTTATTGATGGTAATATTGCTTATAACATGTATCTTTTTTTGTTCTTGTCTCACATTTCCGTCATTGTTAACACCAAATGTTATATCATTTATTGCTTTATAAATTATGTCCGTGTTAATACCACTATTTTTTAATTTCTTTTCTAAAATTTTAATGACTTTTTTTGCTGCTTGGGCTTCCTCACAGCTTATTTTTTCTGCATGCTCCATGCTATCGTGTTTTCTTTCTAATTCATTTTTTACACATTTAGTGTAGTCAACATTGTTTGGATTCAAAGGAAACAAGCCACACTTTCGGAAGCCATTTTTAATACATGGTTGCATATCTGCTTTATCTAACGCCTGCTGAAATACTTGACAAAAATTTATCTTTGTGACAGCGGTATTCACGTCTTGTTCACTTTGCCATAGTCGAATGGTCTTCTTCCATTCATGTTTTAATGGCCTAAACACACTAACATCAGCCGGTTGTAGGATGTGAGTAGTGTTTGGAGGAAGTGCATACAAAACTACTCCATTTTTTTCACAAAATTCACTCAGAAATATATTAAGGTGTGATCTGTGTCCATCAATAAACAATATTATTGGCTTCTTAATATTATTGTCTTTAAGCCACTGGTTAAAATCATTGCAGATATATTCGTAAAACACGTCGCTTTTCATCCACCCACTTTCAGATTTTCCCAGCACCCAATTCTCTGGCATATTATTTATCAATGCTTTCGGAGGCCTCACGTAAGGAAAAACAACAAGTGGAGGACATATATTACCACTGGCATTAAATGTTACGAGCACTGTTAATGTTTCTTTTTCGTTGCCTTGTTTAATTGAATAAACGTTTTTATATCCACGGGGAGCAAGAACTTTTCCGGTTTTCGGACACAATGAAAAACCTGATTCATCGCCATTAAAAATTCGGGAAGGGTCTTCCATGATATCCATAATATTGTTTTCTTTTAAGAACTGTTCTAGTTCTGAAAACCAGGACTTAATATATTCTTTCGTGATGACTGCCCTCGCTTTGTTAATACTCTCGGACTCACGTAATCGTATTTCTGGGTGCCGTTTGATGAAACACATATACCATTTTTCTCCAGGCCTGTCATTTTTGAATTTTTCAATTTTTCCGTTTTCTGTTGCTATTTTAGTTACTGTTTCTATTAGTTCTTGCTTTTTTATTGGGAATCCACACTTGGCCAGACTTATGACCCAATCCCTAATGCGTTTTTCTCCTTCGACAGTCATGATTGGCTCTGGGCCCGTTTTACGTAAATTGTCTGGGGTTTTCCCCGACACCCTGTCTTGGAGAGTGGTCCTGGGCACACTATAATGTTTCGCAGCCGTTCTTGTGCTCATTTTGCCCTCTCTTACAGAATTTAGTGCAAGCATTAAATTTTCTTCCGAGTACCGGAACAGTTTTCTTGCCTGCGTTGACATATTTAATTTTTTGCTGTGCTTAGTGGTGGCCATCTGGAAAAGAATAATTTAGTAAGTATTTTGCGTCAAATTATATTTTTCAGTTTTGGGGATTCCCAAATTTATTTAAAAGAACACGTAGTTAGATACAAAATAATTAAAAACAAATCAAACCTTTAAAGTTAAAGTTAATGGCCGAGAAAGGGCCAATTTACCTTTTCTCGGTCGCTAGTTTAAACTTTTTTATTTGCCGCGTTTTTTTAGATAGCCCGGCCGAAAACTGGCTGTTTTGTAGTACTAACTGTCTTACATACGCCGGTAAAATGGTTACGACTTATTATCAAGTCGTGACACAAACGAAGACAAACAATATTTTGCTTTTAAGACCGGCTCTCGGCCACCTCGGTCGAGAAATGGTTTGACAGTTTTAATTAAGCCAGTTTACCGGCCACCAAACAAAACATTTAAAATTCATGATTTATCAGTTTGGCTCTAAATATAACAATAGCTGAACATATTACTTATCTAAAAATAATAAAAACTTACCTTTAGAATCAGTATTTTACAAAATAATCACTATTTCCGCATGGGGTGCACACTAACAAATTTTTAAATAACGACCACATGTATACATCTTCGTCCATAGCCAACTTTTAAATGACGTTTGTTTTACATACGCAAGCTTGCAAAAATGGCGTTTAGTGCGAAGTGGGGGGTAAAGGGAGTCTGAAGTGAGGTATATCTCAGAAATCGCGGTTCCACTCAAAACTTCTAATTTATTCACTATATTGTCTGAAAATGACCGAGAACTGGTAGTGGCCGGCTAACTGGGCGATTTACCCTATTTCCCTATCGATTCTTGAGATAGGTAGTAGCGAGGTTTCATAAATAAATATATTAAAAAGAAAGCAAACGTTTACGAATGTAAGTCAATTTAGAGGTCAATAAAAAAAAGGGGGATTTGGTAATAGAAAGAAAAGATACATAGAATGATTTTGACTATGGCTGTGCAAAAACAATGTGAAATATTTTATTGATCTCTCTATCTTTTAATTTAAGTTGTTATCTCTAAAAAAAGGCACACTGTGCACAAAAGCGTAATTATTCTAAAAAGTGTCTCTAAAAACTTCCGACAGTCATATAATATTTACATAGAGATTATCGTCTTGGAAAAGTTGGAATGAATAAACACCACTTGAACCTTATGCAAATTTCATTCCGCTTTTCTATTATCTTTATTGTCTCACTTGACACACGCCTCGTACATATACTTAAAACTACTTGATAGTAATTTATTGCTATATAAAATATGCTTTATTCAAACAAGGAAAAGACAATTAATATTTCAATGACATTTACAACAGTTAATTGTTTGTTACTGTTAATGAGTTAGTGGGGAAAAAAGCCGAATGGATTTATAGCTCATGGTTTTTGATTGATTATGACGCTGTGCAGAATGTTGTGTGAGGTTGTTTGTAAAACGTTTCATTAAAAGAGGGTGAAATAATCGAAAAATAATTTCTAATCAAGTTAAATATTGTGTTTATACTATAAAATGTGTAGAAGGAGAAATACCTCTCTGATTTGAGGTCCTCTTTTCGGCATTATTTTCCAGAACACTGCAGAAATAAAAACTAGATAGCTGACTTTTTCAACACAGATGTTTCGTATATCATTGGCTTGACAACAATACCAAAATCATATATCAAATATATCACGAACCAAATATCATATGGTTCAGCTCCAAAACGTATTTTCAAAGAATATTCCTTATATTTTTGGGTGAATATAAAAACAGAAATTACAAAAGAAGCACTGAAACATTTACTGCTTTTATCATCCATACCTATGTGAAAAGGGATTTTCTGCTCTTGTATATATCAAAAACAGATACAAAAACAAACTACAATAATTTTTAATCCAATTTGAGATTACAACTAAGTAAAAACATCAAACCAAATAAAACAAATTTCTTCTTCTTCTTCGTCTTCTTCGGCTTTATAAGTAGTATAAGTCCCATTATAAGTTTGCCGTTTTCGTCCTCCACAGCACTCTATTCTCCCAGTCACCTTCTCTGAGGTGTCTATCTATCATAGCATTTCCGAAGTATGTGTTCCATCTTGTAGCAGGCCTTCATCTCCGTCTTCTTCCCGGCGGGTCCCAGTTTAATATTCTTTTCGGCCACCTATGCTCTGGCATTCTTTGTACATACCCGTACCATTGCAGGGCTCTGTTTTCCAACTTTTTGTAATTGAGCATTCTACGTCTATTATGTTCCATATTTCGTCCGTTCTTATTTTATCCGCTCTTGTGACATCTTCTCATAAAGTCCAGTTCAACTGTTCTTATTTTCTTTCGTATTGTTGTTGTCATTGGCCATACTTCCGCTCCATATAGGGTAATATTCATCACTATGCTTTGAAAGATCCTCTTTTTGTTTTCTTTGGTTAGAGTGTTGTTCCATATCACTCTGTTGACCCTAAATACTTAAAAGTCTTACAACTCTTAATAGTCTCTTCTTCTACACTTAAGTTCAAATCTGCAACCTCGGGTCCAATACATAAGTATTCGGTCTTGCACATATTTCTCTTGAGTCCCCAAAGTTCATATTCTTCCTGTAATTTGTAATCCTGTAATGTAATATATTCTCTTGTCCTGGTATGCCCATAATAAATAAAATAAATTTAGTAGCCAAAAAGCCAAGATATTTTGACCATTCCATTATAAGGATGGTTCGTGGAGAATAAAAATGAACTATGAGCTAGATGAATTAATGCAGAATGCAGATATAGTTAGATTTGTAAAGTCACAAAGGTCAAACTAGCTTGGCCTTTTTAAAAAGAATGCTAGATAATCAAGCTGTAAAAGTAATTCAGAGATGGAAACCCCAAGCAAATAGGACAAGACGAAGGTCTAGTAAAAAGTGGATAAACGATATAGAAGATCTTAAATCCATGAACATCAGGCTGTGCCGAAGGACAGTATTCGACAGGGCAGAATAAAAGAACGTTGTTAACCAGGCCAAGACCCACAAAGGTTTGTAGCGTCATTAGAAGAAAAAAAAGAAGTAGCCAAAGAGTAGCACCAACTTTCACATTAATATAACATTTTTAATTTTCATAATAATGCTTTTTTCTTCTTCTTATTGGTCTTTTTCCATTATGAGTTCAGGGCATCCGTCTTCTTCCCGGCAGGTCCCAGTCCAATATTCTTTTTGGCCACCTGTGTTCTGGAATTCTTTGTGCATGCCGGTACCACTGCAGGGCTGCGTTTTACAACATTTTTTTTGTAATTAAGCAATCTACTTCCATTATGTTTAATATTTCCATATTTCTTCTATTCTATCCGCTCTGCTGATTTGTAGACATTTTCTTATAAAGTCCAGTTCAACTGTTTTTATGTTATTTAGTCTTGATTTGCCATTGGCCATACTTCAGCTCCATATAAAGTAATATATTCCCCTATATGGGTTCCTTTTTTGTTTTCTTTGGTTAGAGTGTTTTTATAATCACTCCATGAATTGCTTTTGTGGCTTGTTTTCTCTGTGCTATTTTCATTTCTATATCTTTCATACTATACTCCATTCCACGAATATACGACTGTTTTAAATTTGGTTTAAGGTATCGATTGGAATTATCCAATGTGCTGAATTATACAATAGTAAATTCCCCCTATTTTTAAGATACTGTTATGACAGATTTAAATATGAAGTCATGATATAAATATTGAGTTGATAGTTTATAGATAAGTTGTAATTCAGATTTTGAAGTATATAATTACTATCATTATTTTAGTATTGCAAACAAGTTGGTTTTTGAATTAAGCGATTTAAACAAAGTGTAACAATACTTAGGTGATTAAATAATGTAATTTATTTAGTTGAATATTTAATTAGTATTAAGAAAACAAAAAAAATTCTTACTTATTCTCCTAATCTCCTAAAACTATCATTAACCATCAGATTCACAGAACTTCACCATAAGAAAGTACATTAAATATAAAGTTGTCTACATCTAAAACACGTCTCGATATTTTTGGCTTCAATAAACAAATACACTAAACTAAACTCTCTCTCAACGGCACCTCTCTTCACCGGACACCTCTATACGGACGGTTTTTAAAACTAAAATCAGTCGGCAATATTTGAAACTGTATATAAATGTTCGTTATTTTTTAATATCTGTAACGACTCGGTACTTTAACTATCAACAGCCGGTATGTTATACCCGTTACTTTCGGAACTTTAGATGTACATCCACTCAAAGCAAACAAATATTTAAAACTAACAAAGTGAAATATTAGATCCTTTTTCTGGTTTCTGAACCATCGTTCTGCCAATTTTTTTTCATTTATATTGAAAATAGTATATTTCTTTTTATTACAGTTGTAGTACCTAATAAAGTAATAAAATAGTGCAATATCAAAGAGACCCACCACGCCTCTTTGGTGTTTACATTTCACGGAAACCCAACCCAAATGTCTTATGAACACATTTTGGCTTCATAGAACTTATTGTATTTATTTGTAGGACCGTTTGCGTAAACATTTTTGTTATTTTCGGATTAAATTTCACAATAAATTTTGCGTCTATCTGAACATCTATTAACTGAAATAATTTTAGTTTAAGTGTCAAACAAACAGTAGATCCATTTTATTGGAATACTGTTTAGACCAATTTACTTTCATACTTCTACTTGCACAGTAAAATATTCATTATTGCAATAATCCAAAACAGTCGTATATTCGTGGAATAACCTATAGTACCATCTCGGCTTATAATTGACTCTAAAATACTTAAAAGTCTTAAAACTCTTAGTAGTCTCTTATTTTAAACTTAAGTTTAAATCTGCAACCTCGGATCTAATACATAAGTATTCGGTCTTATACATATTTATCTTAAGTTCCCATAGTTCATGTTCTTTGTTTAACGTCCATATCATATATTCCACATCCTCCCTGACTCCCGATAAAAATGACTTGGTCATCTGCGAAAAGTAGTAGTGTAGTATATACTGTTGCATTGATATGCCCATTGTTCCGCTTTTTTAGAAAATAATTGTTCTAAATTTATTTTTATTCTCTTTATTAAGGAGATTCTTAAAATTGTGCATGATTTTCTAGGGATCTGCGGACTGAAAAAGGTGAAGAAACGCCGTAAAAAGTCATACAAAGTCTCATTTCGATGCTTCTTTTAAGTACTTTCTAAATTTAACTTTTAAATCAAAACACAATATTAATATTAAAAAGGGAATCATTAAATCCTTATACAATAGAGCCAAAATTACTTGTTCTAACGAAAATTCGTTCTTGGAGGAGAAACATTTGTTAACATCTGTTTTATTAAAAAATGATTATCCTTTATGGTTTATAAATAAGGAATTTTCAACAATCAATCGAATAGAATAGAACAACTTAGAACGAGATCCTACAGCATACACAAGGAATAATACGAAGAAAATAACAAAACCGTATATAAAAGGATTATCAGAAAAACTTAAAAGGATAGAAAATAAATTCAACATTTCAACAACCTTCAAAACAACAAACACGAGATCTATTTTGTCCAAAACCAAACCTAATAATCAACAAGAAAAGACAAAGAATCGCATTTATAAAATACCTTGCGAATGCGATTAGTTTTATTTGCGTGAAACATCAAGGCCATTAAACGTAAGAATAAGTGAACGTCAATCTTATATTAAAAATAGAGAATTTGATAGATCTCAAATATGTAAACACGCATGGGATAATGAATATAGGGTTCAATGGAATTATTCAAATGTAGTCCTAAAAGAAACGGATGGTAAAAAAAGAAAATTCAAAGAAGCGGCTCTAATTATGCTAAATGAGACCAATTGTGTCGCAAATTCCTCGGCAGAATGTAGTAGGATCTGGTTACCCATATTGAAAGAGGAAGTTATTAAAAAGGAAATACCAGTATTAGTAAGTCAGTAACATATAGAGGATACATCATTTATGTTTTTTAAATAATAAACATATAAAATCAGAATTTGGTGTTTATTAAAGGTAAACTAAATGCACGACCAAATACTTACCATGTCGAGATAGTATTATGAGGTTTTGTTCTGGTTTTCTCTCATAATTTACTATGGAATCACTAACAGGAGAATTTTACTGTCATCATGGCATGTGTTTGTCTTTTTAAAGACGAATTACATGCTATGATTTTTTCTGATGGATATTCTCAAGTTAAAGTTGATTTCATGTAATCGAATGAACTATCTTACAAGTAAAGTCGTCCCAGGAGCGCAACTCAACAATATTAGCAATATCATTTTAAAGTTGTCTACTTTAAAATTTATAATTTATGTCTGAATTGTCAATATAAATAAGTCGGATAAAATTAAATTATTAGAAGAATTTTTTGCTAAGTATCCAAAAAACAAAATTTTTTTAATTTACTTATGTTTGTATTTTGAGACCGTTTTACGAAGTGGAAATTGAAACGTCAATAAACGTACTTTAACCTTTAATTGTGACTTATTCCCATTTAAATAGTAATTAATTTAAAATGCCACAAGAAAATAGCTTCAGAACAATACTTTATAAATATATTACGAACTTTTCCAGTAAAATTAACTGTTTTAGTGATATTACAGTTTAAGTTTTAAAAATGTTTCGTTAAATGCAAAACTGTCGTCTTTAATGAGTTAGAACTTGGTTTGTATTATGCTTAAGCGAAAACAAAGCAACCTCTTTGATTTTTATAAGCTAAATTTTATCTTTTAACAGCTTTTTAAATAAAATGTAAAGGTTTTGATTTTTCTATTGAGTTTTCTATCGATTCTTGATATTATTTTCAATATAAAGGTACCAACTTCTCAGTTGGTAGATTCCACATAATTCCAAAATTTCATCAAAATCGATGCCTCTTGATACAAATCTTTATTACACTGGACTATTGTCTTGTCGACAATACAAGCTAAAGAATTCTTAGTGTATTAAATACCTAATACGAAATGTTTCAAAGTAACCAAGTTTCCGATTTATTTTAGTAGACAAGGCTTCTAGATCTTCTGCAATATGGAATAATTGCCCTGCATTTGATATCTGAATCCAGTCACGAATGTTTTTTTATTAAAAAACTTGTTTTCTTTCTACACTTTTACGGCCCTCTATTTTGCCTTTATAAGCCCCAGATAAGACATTTTTCGATGTTTAACAGTCTTTAGCAGTTCTTTTTCTTTGTTGCAGCTCCTTAGTACTTCTTCATTAGTTTTTACTTTTTCTGCACCATACAAAAGTATGGACCAAACATAGCAGTTAACCATTCTTTGTCTTAGTTCTAGACTCAGATGATTATTGCAAAGAAATGACTTTATTTTCATAAAAGTAGTTTTAGTCATTGCTATTCTACGTTTTATTTTTATGTCTGGATCTAGTTGGTCCATTATTACAGTTCCCAAATATATCATTTTGTAAACTTTCCCAACTTGGACTCCGTTTAATTGAAGCGTTGCATCGGGATGTGGATTGTGGGTCACGACTAAACACAAAAAAATTGGTTTTGTTTAAGTTTATTTTAATGCCTATTTCCTCTCCTAGCTTGTGAATACGATTAAGCCGAATTTGGAGACCTTCATATCCCATGGAGGTATCCCATTAAAGTGATTAGGCAAAAAATTCTCTGGGAATATTTTTCCGAACGAATTCGAGCTTCTCGCCTTGTCTATATGGTCAAATGTAATATCTAAAGAATGTAAATAGATGACCTCACACTAATTACACTAATGTGTGGTAATAGTAATGTTTACACCTCTGTCAGTTTTTTAAGTGTAAAAACTGCCGCTTGATACTGCAAATCAGAATTTATTTATAGCACCTTAGAATTGTTAATAAATCTGTTATGAATCCCACACAACTGCATAGTTAACTGTCTGACTGTCATCACAACATATATAACCTTCTAAGCCAAAACAATTAAACGTTCAAATTATACTATAAAAAACAATCCAATAACAATAACTGCAATTGTGTTTGTTATCTATTCCTATTGCGTCGGTGTCGACGATTTTTTATGAGATCAATCACCTTTGAAGGATGCACTCGCTAATAGTTCAAACGTTCTTTACGACGTTTCTCTCTTTCTTCTATTGATTCTAATCTTTCGTTTAATTGATGTGGGTCGGTTTTTTATCTGGTGTTTATGGTGGCACTAAAAGTGCTCACGAGGAAATAACCTCTTAGAGGAATTTGGTACGAGGGTTATTACATACGTTCTGAGCCATACCTAAACTGTATCAAACGTCAAATATGACATCAACATCGTTGATATTACTGTTTTTTTTTGTATTATCCTCCGTATGTTCACAAATCGATCTTTCCATAATAAAAGATAGAATTTGGACATGAAAATTTGTGTTAGATAAATGTTCATGATTTGTTAGTGACCTTATATAATTTTGACTATCTTTTGTTTTGTTTTTATTAAGATTCGTTCCATATTCTCTTACCGAGACGAAACGACATATCGTTTGTAGAAATGTCCATGACTGCTTACTATGCATTACGGATCATGAAATCGATTATACCCTTCATTAATGTTTAATTATTTTCATAATAACGTTAAATTTACTTATGAATCAGAAGAAAACCATAAAATTACTTTTCTTGAAGTTTAAACGCCAGCGCCGTCTATACTCTTATCGAAGTTCTTCGGACGAAGTGTCGAGGTGAAGTTAATCGAGGCGAGGTGAGTCTCTACATACTCGTGAAGTCGAGTAATGTAGTGTGTAGTAGCATAGAGTAGCTGTCTACACTCTCGTACTAGCTAAACTCCGATCAACTTCGCGAGTAGTATAGTGGCTACTTTAGAGTATAAAAACAGATAACGACTATCTCGTTTACGAAAAATGTGTGATCCGGAAGATATTTAAATTTTACCACCAATGCACCTATAACTCATAAAAAGCAGTGTTTTATTCAGTCTTATTGACAGAGCAATTAAGCTATCTAGCTCACAATATCATTCAGAAAATCTGAAAAAGTTAATATCTTAGAAAAAAGATTATCCACCTAATATACCAGATTTTACAACCTTTTAATTAGAAAAAGGACTTGCGTTATCAAGAATCAAACTTATTCCAATACAAATGAAAAAAAAAACCCAAACTATGCCTAGCAATAATAATATGTCACTAACCAAAACAAATACTACATCTTATTAACGTGCCTCCCTAAGGACATTGGCGATCACCATGACCTATTTGACTCCATCTGCAGCCGTTATGAAAAGTTGTATTGACGTTTTCCCACTACATTGTCCCAAATTCTTCAACCAGGACGCGCGTCTTCTTCCCGGTCCTCTTTTGCCTTCCACCTTCCCTTCTATGACCAGCTGCATCAATTTATATTTTTTTCGTTTCTTAGTATGTGAACAAAGTAGTTCATTTTTCTTTTCTTTATAGTGTTGAGTATTTCTTTATCTGTTTTCATTCTTCGTAGCATTTTCGCATTTGTTATGTGTTATGTTCAAGATATTTTCCACATTCTTCGATAACACCACATTGCAAAGTTAGTAAGTCTTTTATCTGTCGCCTTTGTAATTGTCCAGGCTTCAACTCGATACAACAGGACAGAGAACACGTAGCATCTCAATACTTTAGTTCTAATTTCAATGTTGAGTTTTCCATTGCATAATATTGCTTTCATCTTATTAAAAGCACTTCTAGCTATCTCAATACGCCATTTTATTTCCGTACTTCTATCCTACTCTTCATTTAGTGCGAAACCTAAGCACTAATATCTGTGCACCCTGCCTAAAAGTTTTCCTTTAGCATAAACCATGTCTTCCTCAATCTTGTTCTTGCTTACCACCATGACTTTGTTTTATTTGTATTCAGTGCCATTCAATACCTTTCGCAGTCTTGGGTAATGCGATCAACCAAGAACTGTAGTTTTTCTCTGCTGTCCGCAAGGAGTATTGTGTCATCTGCGCATCTAAGATTATACATACGTGCTCCGTTAATAAATATGCCTTCATTTACGTCTTCTAATGCCTCTTTAAACAATTCTTCTGAATACATATTAAAAAGTAAAGTGGAAAGCACACATCCTTGTCTTACTCCACGATTTATAGGTATGTCTTTCGATTTTTGTTGGTCTATTCGTATTATGGCTTTCTGATATCAGTATAGATTAGCAATGATTCTCACGTCTTCGTCATCTAATTCTGTGTTCTGCAGTATTTTTCCCATTCTTCGGTGTTGTACTTTGTCGAAAGCTTTTTCGAAGTCGACTAGACATATGAATACGTCGCAATTGACATCGTTCGATGATTGTTTGTACAGTAAACAATGCTTCTCTGGTACCAAAGCATTTTCTGAATCCCAATTGGTTTATCTAACTTTTCTAATCCCAATTGTCTATCTAAACCTTTCTATTTCTTCACACTTTTCTGATAGCCACAGTTCCTTAGCTTCTTTGATTTTCTCTTTGAATATTTTATTAATTTTCTTGTACTGTTGTTTTTATTCTTGTGTGCTCTTCTTTCCATCATATCATCAGTTCTTTTATCTCTTGTGTGATCCATTGTTTATTTTTAGATGATGTATCTTCTTGAAGTTTTTGTTTTGTGATATTTCTCAAGATCTCCTCTACTTTCCTACATTTATACGTTGCTGTCTATTGCTTTTGCTTTTCTACTTCCTGAACTTCATTGTGCACTTGTTCTTTGATTTAATGGTATATATCAGTGTCTTTTAGTTTTCTCAGATTGATTCTCTGTGTTTTGTCAGTTGTTTTTAACTTTTTCACCTTGAGTTTCATGTTTGCTAGAAGTAGATTGTGGTCACTTGTTATATCTGCTCCTGGGTACGCTTTAGCCGATATTATGGCATTTCGGAATCTTTGATTTATTATTATGTAATCTATTTGGTTTCTTATTATATTTTCATCATCATCTCTAGGTACTTTTCATGTATATATTCTTCGATTTGGAAGTTTATACCACGTGTTTTTGATAATGAGTTCGTCATCTTTCCAAAGCTGAACCAGCCTTTCACCTCTTTCATTACGTGTTCCCAGTACGTGTTCTCCTACAACTTCTCCATCTTTTCCTTTTCACTACCTACGAGTTGAAGTCACCTAAAATCAAATTTACTTCTTTTTTTTTAGTTTCATTGAATGTTTTGTTTAAGTCATTGTAGAAGCTGTTTACTTCTTTCTCTGTGCTATTAGATGGTGGTGCATACACTACAATGATGTTTATGTTGCATGGTATAGCGTTTAATTTCAATAGTGACATTCTATCCATTATCGGTATGAACCCTTTGACTGGTCTTTCGATTTCTTTGATGATGACTATTGCTACTCCAATACTACCTATCCTTCCTCCTCCTCCTCAGTCCTAATCCTTTTTGCTATGTGACTTTAGAGTCAAATATCTCCTTTGCATCCCATTACAAACTTACAAAAAATGGAGACAAAATATAAAGTGTAAAACACGAAAAACTAGATACTGGCTCAGTTCTTATTTATTATTATTGCCTGAATTCTCCTTAGCTTGCCTAAAATCAAATAAGAAATATTCTGTTGAGAAATAAGTTTCCATTCTTTAAAAGGGATTCTTCTAAGTTTAAAGAGACAGGAACACGACTTCGTATCCTTCTCCCAAGCATGTCGCAAACATGTTAGATTGGGTTTGCGTCTGGAACGGCCGGATTGGGTTAAGTGATTCTCGAACTGTAAGGTTTCGCATTATCAAGCATCACAACAAAGTCATTTTCAACAAAACCAGCATATGGTACAACAAAATCTTGCTGTTATGGAGCACCTCGGAACAATGTACAATTCTGTACGTGCCTCTAGAAAAATTCAAGCTCGTACCATAATGATCCGTCTTGATAGTCTACCCTAGGACTGAAGGTACATTCTGCAAAACGCTCCGTGGTCTTTACCATACTCTGTTACGGTCATCTGGAGACCGCAAGTAAACCTGGACTCATCGGTAAATAAAACGTGCCTTCAATTACAATGAGCCTGGTTTCTGACAAACTAAAGCCCCGCAACTTGATGGCGTCTAAGAAGTTGTAGGCCTATTGTAGGTCTGCGACTGATTAAATTTGCTTCTCCAAGCCTTTGTCTAATTGTTCGTTCACTTACGTTAGTATTTCGGACGAACTGAAGTTGATTTCGGATTTGTACAGCCGTGGCACGACGATCTCGAAGCATTTGTAAGAGGATAAAGCGATCATCACGGGCATTAGTTCTTCGTTGGGGACCGGTTCCAGGTCGTCTAGTGGAAGCTCCGGTTGTTAAAAAATATGTGAAAGTACGGTGCACAGTACTATTGGATATTTGGTACGTTTGAGCGACATATCGCTCACTTGCTCCGTCTTGAAGCAACGCAATAATAGAAGCCGCTATTTTATTATTTACAACCATAATTCTTGAGATTAAATTAACGCAATTCAACTTTAAATTGTGTTTGACACTTGATTCGATTTGACAGTTTACTCACATCAACAAAAACAAAAGAATAATAATAAAATACCAACAGCTATCTTTGCACTCACCTCTGCACACAAGTGATAAGAATAGAGTAGGTATTCTTCATTTCTTATTATTTATTTGTCGGATAAGCATTTAACTTTTATTAGAAATTACTTAATACGGTATACATATATACCAAATACCCCGTATTGTGTACAAACAGGTAATGAGAATAAAGCTACAGGTATACCTTCAGAAAAGAAACATTCTATGAATATTTTCTTTTAGAGTGAACTTTGTGTCATCAAAAAAGCAACTTGTATGACTTTTATCGGCCTCATCTTACTGTAAACATTTTGAAAGCTGAAAAAGCCGTGTAAGAGGTTAATTAATAAAGATTTTACAGCACAATAATTTTTAATTGGGTGGCAGGAAGATTATTGTTGAGATAAATCGTCTGTGGTAATTTTATCAGGATTTAATTGAGATTACACCGAGTAGTCGTTATAGAGGTGGATGACACAACAATGTAGCCAATATTTAAAAAGGTGATAATTGCTGTAAGATAAGAAGGAACTGGTAAATTGGTTAGGAGAGTAAATAAAATTTTAATAATATATATAATAATAATACCGTATAGTAGGTTCGTTAAATCTTTGCATAAACGCCATAATTCATATTTATTCGAATTAAACCAGATCGTCAAAGATTTTGTTTTGCAAGTCTTTCAGTATAATGGATGAAGTATTATAAACTTTATTATATATGTGTGCACAAAAAAGCCAAAGACACTAGAGAGAGATCTTAAAGTTTCTTTGAATATGAAATTGGGTTCCCAAGACGGGTTACCCATAATTAAAAATAAAATTAAAAACAAATTCAAAAATCTTTGGAAAAATTTAATTAGTAAAAAATCATATTAATAATACAGAGTACAAAATATTTTCCCAAATAACATATGGTTTCAAAACTTTTTATATAAAGATAGAAGACACATTAAGGTTGTTCTAACGCTAATTAAAACGTTATTGTAATCAAATATTTAATTAAAATAAAATATATCACATTTTGAGGTTATGTTGCCTGATTTATTTTATTCAATTTTATTATTTTGCGTTTTAATTTAAAATAAACCATAATTAAATTCTTTCTGATGTTTTCATGTTTAACAAATCAACATCTTTTCAAACTGAATTTGACGACAACCCTTTCTGTAAATGTGCTGTTTTCTGTATAGAGAACCTAAATGATGCCCCATAAGGACTTTAAATGTCCCATAAGGATCATTCCTACACAAAAAATTCATTTATGTAAATTATAATTCACCAATTACTATATATTTCATTTTAAATAAACTTACTGAAGAATTAGTCAGCATCTTGATAAAATTCCTTTCAATTAATAAATTAAATTAATAATTGACACTGCTCAATGACATTTTTCTGTTGTGTTTACTTACCTAACCTTTATTAAGGATTTTTACAAAATTATTTGACACATGCATGATACTAAGATTTCCAAGATAAACCCACTTCGCAATCGAATTCTGTACATCCACGCGCATGACGTCAAATAAAAGTCACTTTTATCACCAACCTTTTATCATCACAGTCGGTAAAACATATATGGAAAGAAAGGGGTTTTTATTTAAATATTTAGAATATTAAGGAATGTTAGGTAAAATATTTGCAATTAAATCTTAAAAATATGTTATATATACATCTCTGTTAGCCTAGCAATGTAAACTAAAATTATATAAAAAAGTAAGAACTAAACATCCTTTTGCAAATGGAAATTTATATACAATGGATTGATTTATTAAAATAAAAATTTAATACAACTGATAAAATAAAATACACTGTAATAATTGACAAGTTTATTTAACAATTTATTTTACAATTTTTAATATTTTCTTCTTCTTAACTTTGGATGTTTCTTTAATATATCTATTCAATTTTCTAATTTTAAAAAATAATTTACACCTTTACTAACATTACATTTGAACACAGCTAAATCCATTAGCGATTTTAAATAATTCTTGGTTAATTTTAATGACCCTTTGTTAAAATTGTTAAAAATATGGTCCAGTTCAGTACATTTAATTAGAAAATCTGAATATCATGATACTATGACTATAAGATAAGATATTGCGCATGTTTTTGTGACGTCATTGGAGACTTGCACGTTCAAAATGTCAGTTTTTGTATATATCAATAAATAATCTTTAATAAATAGTTTGGAGATATCCTTATGTGTACGATTATTGTAATTATTAAACCTCTTAACTTATTTTCGTCTAGTAATTTCATCACAGAATGCATACAAATCTCATTTAACTTTAACAAGAATTCAAATTCTAGTCTCCAATGACGGCATGCGCGAACCCGACCGATTTTGAGCTACGGGAAGATCCTATCTTGTTATTCATAGTATCATGCTGGATATGGTTTAAGTAAACCTCCTTCGGAAAGATGGTTTACCCAGTAAACCGATGTCAACGTACAAGATAAACGATAAAACAAAACTAAATCTCAAGGTTAGTAGATATTTAAGTAGATACTTAAATCTCTACTAACCTTGACTAAATCTGACAAAACTCCATACAACACAGAACATTTCTGGTGACATTTGTCGCCAAGTGACGTCACACGACTGATCGCGTGCGCGTGGGTTTATCTGTAGTTTATAGTATCATGTGACACATGTAAGTGGACTCGAGTTTGTTTAGAACATCGAGCAAAAAGACAGAAGAGGGAATGTAAAGGTAGTGGGGGCAAAAATATTGTTAGATGGGAAGTGCCATTTTAAGAGGCCACATTAAACAGAGAAAGAGAGTCTCTTTCCTTGTTTAAGAAATTAAATTTAGTTGGGTTATGTTATTCTTTATCCCAACTGTCACATAAAAGTTTATTTATGTTGAAGTTTTTTAACAATTGTGTCACAGTTTAGACTATTATCGTTATTATTTAATTAAAACTTTCTCGTCTAAGACACATTCTGAAAAATATTTTTTAGCTACTGTTTTATGACCTTATGAAAAAAACATGAATTTCAATCATTTTATTCAAATTTTTAAATTTTGTACTAATTCAATTAGATAATTTAGAACCCCTACACCACTGTATGAATATTGTGAAGTGTCGTAAAATTTAAATTTGGCTCCTTTGCATTTCCGGATATGTCCGCCATATTAAGAGACCACTTTTATTAATTTTGGTCTTCTTTTCATAACGATTAGATTCCCTCTTTTCTCTTTTTGCTCGATGGTTTAGAACCAGACTTCTTCGTGGTCACCACCAAATTGAGCTGGCATATCACCACGGCGTGAAAGTCATAGAAACAAAAAGAAGAAGATATTTGAAAATATTAGTTGTCATTATTAACTGATAGATATATACCTATTCCATAAAATTTAACACTATCGTTAATTCATTCATTTAAGAATTCAGTTATCTTTTGGATGCAGCATTGTGATGTGCTTTTAACTAAAATTCACCCTTGTTTATTAAACTGGCTCAACCCACATCGGAGGAAAGAAAAATATATAAGCTGAAATTTATTTTCACACCCAAGTATTTTCATTCTCTCTATGTAGCATCACAACAGTGCGCGGATCTTCGTGCCTCTATCTAGTTTGTTTTATCATATATTTTCTTTAACTTTGTATTCCCATGGTATTTAAATCTTTTAAGATGTTGTTCCTTCATCTGAATCTGCCTAAGGGTCTCTTGTCAACTTCGTTCTTCTGCCATATGCCTTAATGAGAACCACATCCTTGGATATCTACTAATGTCTTGCATTCTGGAGCCTATGAGCGTTTATTTCATTGATTATACTTGGGTGGTCGTATACCCTTTCCAATGCTTTATTATTTCTAATTCGATTTTGCCCAGTTATGCTATTAACTAGAGGACCATATGTTATCTTTGCTATCTTTGCTTAACTAGCTATCTATGTTATATTTTTCGTTTAAAACGCCTTAGCGGTATTTCCTTTTGTTTTATAATGGACAAGGTAGCTTAGTCGTGTGTTATGACTGTCCTATAAATTTAAATCTTTGCTGAGAGCATCTTGAATTTCAGTATATCTTGTAGTACATAGACTTTTCTTAGATGAAGACAATATAACAGTTAATACTTGTAGTTCACATATTTAGAGACAAAGATAAACTATAGAGGCAGTACTAGAAGAGGAAATAGAAGAAATAAACATAAGAGGAAAAAATGGAGTATAAATTCAATGCTGTCGTCTAAAGGTACACCAGGAGAAAGAAAACATTTCCTTCTTAACTTAATGTCGCCAGACTTCTATCAGTGTAATTGATTTCATTCTTAGATACTTTTTAGTGGCCCATTTGGTGTATATAAACTGCGTATAGTAGTGTTTCCATACATAATAGAACAAGCAGTAAATAAATTTTTATTCTTCCTTATTTATTCTAGACGAATTGCATGTTTAAACTTTATTCACCTTAAACATTTTGACATATATTTCTAAATTCTGATATATCATATTACCTTACATTTTTTTATGATTATATATTTCAAATCATGAATGTGTTGCTTGTGTGAATCCATTTCAAATTGGTAAAAGAAACAATAAATAAGACTTACTCACAATCAGTTTAATTTAACTATCTAGACGATCGGTTTGCTTTCTACAATATGCAAAGCATCTTCAGGTCTGTCGATACAAAGATAATTAATGCTGAAATAATAAAACCCATACAACATCCTAATATGTACTTTGTATCGACAGACCTGAAGATGCTTTGCATATTGTAGAAAGCGAAACCGGTCGTCTAGATAGTTAAATTAAACTGATTGTGCATAAGTCTTATTTATTATTTCGTTTACCTATTTGATTATATATTTTTTTGTTGCCAGCTTTTTACATTTATTACTAATAGTGCCACGTTGGGATCAGTTATTTCATCGAGGCTTTTTCCTATTTGGGTATTCAGATTTGTTTCCTATGGCTTCTCTTGTAGTTTTTCTCGTGAGAGGTAACTGATATTTGTTTGGGATCTTTGTCACTACCTGGAGGCCCGAATTGTAGCCTATTGCCTTGATGAATTTTAGATTAACTCCCTTGGGATCCTAGTTTTCACCCACTACCTTGATGTCCGAATTATACTAGTACTGGCATCAAAAACATACATATTTATGGAGACCTAAGTAGCCACATCTTTGGCCCAGATATACATAGTAGCCGTACACATCGGCCAATAAACATGTGAAGACTTTATAAATTTTTAATTTCTGTACCTTTCTGAGATGGGCAGAGAAAATAAGCAGATAATGAAGCCAGGGCTAAGCAGTCAGACAGAATACAACCCTGATCGTATCATGACTTGGACGTTACACTATACGTATGCGAAACATGGCAGCTAAACAAATCCCTAGAATGACATTTATTGTCTTAAATGTGGATTTGGTGGACGAAGGTGCACCAAAAAATCAACACTGGAAAAAATAAATAAAATAATAGACATACAACTAACTTGGTAGGATCCAAAGAATAACTCTGTTCTTTCAATATACTCTCCTATAGTACTATGATTATGCCACAGATTTTGATAGTTTATTTGTAAAATAAATATTGATAACACCCATGAAAAACAAAATCGTCCACCTCTACCATATTGTTCGAACCCGGCAGTGACCTTGCCAATCTTACCTCCTTTTATTCATCATTCAACTGCATTTTTTTTTAAGTAACGTCTTGATGTTTCATTGTTGAGCACTGTAGGCGGGAATAATGGTGTTCGATATATACTTGGTTTTACATCAAGTTGATAAGTTAGTCATACTGTGTCTACTTCCTCTTTACTTGACACTATAAATTTTGCACCTATGGTAGTAATGTACTCTTGATATCAGACAGTGAAACTGGATTGCGTTGTTTACAATCAATATTGTTGTTTGTCTGTCCCAAGAGCTTTTATTTTATGGGAAAAACCATTAACAATAAAATACTGAAAACTTAGTTTTCAAAACTTCCACAACATTTATTATAAACTCTTATCACGACAGCTGTTTCGGCAGAGAGCCTTTCTCAAATGATCTATATTGGCTATGTGTTTACGCTTTATAGTTTTTAACGAAATAGGTTGGTACGGGAGAACTGTTTGTCTCAAGGGGACCATTCAGAATTATGTGTTTTTTAATTTATTAATGTCCATAAATTCAAATAAAGATAACTTGGCCTTTATTTTGAATGTGAAGAATTTGAAATTAGCCATTAAAATAATAATTATGATCTAGCAGGTGAAGTACGTATGTACAATCTGTTTTTCTATTATTGAAAGCTCTTTTACGTTCTGCCATATGTTTGTTAAAAGCTCTACCAGTTTGACCGATGTAAGTTTTTGGACAGTCACAACATTTAAGTTTGTATACAACACCGTGTAAGTGCTTTTTATTTTGGCTCTTGTTGTTTATAATATATTTGTCTAAGTTGTTGATTTAAAATTTTATTAATTGTTTGTTCGTTGTACCCATTGTTTACTGCTATTTGCTTAACGATATTTAATTCTGTCTCAAAGTTGTATTTTGACATCAGGATTTCTATTAATCTATGTAACATGCTATATAGGCTGCCAGTTTATGTTGTGTAGGATGGGATGATAGATTGTGTATAGTCGTGTCAGTATGGGTAGTTATATTAAATACAGATATCTCATGTTTGTTTTTAAGTCTGATAATTTTTTATTTAAGACATATTGGCATGTTGGATGATTTGAAAATGTGTTTTAACTTGTCGAGGGCTGTCCAAGTCGGTCTAAAACGATGGATAAGCTCAAAGGTTTGGTTATCTTTTCCTAGGCGAATCTTATGAGCTAGGTATTTATAGGCCATTGCCTGGTCTACCTTCCTACGCATATATCTTCCCTGGCTTACTCCACGTTGTATCGGGAATTTTTGAGTTTGGCGATCACTCACTGTAATACGAGCTGTTGCGTTTTGGTATATGTGTTTAATTATATTTATATACCGATAGTCAATTCGGCATTTTGTCAAGGTTTCCAACATTTCTTGTTGATTTATGGTGTCAAAGACCTTTTTATAATCCACAAATATTACAGTTGGTGGTTTAGTATATTTTAGTATATATAGTATAGTATTTTTCTATATGATTTTTAAATATAGTATTTTTATACAAGATTTTCATTACCAACAGGTGATCGTTTGTGCCGTAGCCTTTTCTAAAACCTGCCTGTTCTATGGGTTGATAAAATTACAATTTATTTTCTAATTATTTAGTAATTATTTTTGTAAATAGTTTATAAATATGGGAAAGTAGGCTTATGAGCCTGCGGTTTTAGAATCGGCTTTTCTTATGAAGTAGGATCAGTTCTGTGTTATATCTCTGAGTTGGTGTTACTGCTTTCTGCAGACACCTAGTGAATAGTTTTGCAAGAGCCTGCCGTAATCTTTTTCCAGCCACTTTCAAAGCATCTGTCACTATTTTATCGCCTCCGGAGGCGTTCATAATTTGATCTCGATCCTCAGTGATTTAACCCTGTTTATTTCTTAATTTATGCATGTTTTTTCTTCCAATGTACTGTTCCAATGTTTTAAGCTTTTGTTTTCTTCTATTACTCTAGTTATTTTCATCGTATTGTATCGTTTCAGATCTTTTCTAATCTCATTTTTAATTTTCTTCAATAATTCAATATTCTTAGTTCATTTTTGTTATGATTCCGATTTTCTCCAAGTTTTCTAGGTGAAGAGGGCAGGTTTCTTAGACAAAGTGCGTTTTGCCGCAACTATAGTCAGTTTCTATAAAAGTGATAAATAAATAAACGTTGCGCAATTTTTGCCATTTTTTACGATGCTGATGAGATAATTATCGCTTTTCCATTAACCTGTCACTATGTAATTTTAATTGATAAGCCCAATCTTCAAAAGCCCATTTGAAATATAACTAAAAAACGGTGAATTTAAACTTTCAAATTACAAACGATTGTGTTGATAAAAACAAACTTGTGTAATCGAAAAGAAGCAGTTTTAAATGTTTAAGATCGTTTGTAATATGAAGGTTTTTATTATTATAATATATGTTATAAAATTTGTATCGAGAAAGAGCTTCGAAAGAAAAAGGTAATGGTTTAAAGATTATCTTCCTAGTCTTTATAACTTCGTAATTCAACTTTTGTTCTTTTAAACGAAGCGTCTTGCCGAGTTTTTTACAACTCCCAAGTAGCAGTAAAATTTGGACGTAAAGTATCCAAAGAAATGGAAAATGAGAATAGGTGTCGTCAGAGTGGAAGAATCACAGCAAAGATTGTCACTCCGGCCGGCCAATACAAGGGGTTTTATTTTTATTAACTGCAATTGTATTTGCTTTCCGACGGCAGATCGCTGCGGACATGCGACCAGCGGCGTTTGTGACCGTTCGACTATCTTTTGTCGAGATAAAGAACAGTCTGGAAACGAATTATAATTATCTCGCAAAAAGCCATCAAACAGCTTAAAGAGAACTCTCGCGTCAGGGAGATGTTGGTCTTCGAAATAGATAAAAGGTAGGATATCTGAAAACTATTTCGGATCGTGCCAAAGTGTCATAGTGTCCCAATAGACCACCAACGGTTAGGAATAGAAGACCGATCGGACTTTAGAATTCCTCCATTGAATTCCAATTAGAATACTGGCAAATATTTCATGTAAGACAAATATATACATTCAAGTGTACGAAATTCGAACTGTTAAAGTATTCTACACTGCTGCTAGCACTTAATTGATTACAGGAGCCCCTGGTGACCTCTCGCTGAGTGTAAGTCAAAGACACATAACTCTCCGAGCAAACACAGGATGGAATCGAAAAACCTTAGTTTCTCCTCAACAGCGGCGGTCGGAAAGCATCCTGGAACTCCAGACAATATGGAGGATAAATCAACCGTACGACATAGGTCCAACGCTAGCCCTAAAAATATCATTCGCTATATGTTATGTATAAACTTCTCTATAATGTGGAGTTAAATCATAGACGCTAGATAAATAGATGGGTTTTTAAAGTGCCATGCGTTGATCATGTTACAAACGTTAAACTTCTGAAAATAATGGTGAAAGAAAACGAAATTAAAAGGACAATAAAATAAAACAAGTAAAATAGAGAACATTGGACATGCAGTGAGTGATGAAATATACGACATCTTGTAGCCTACATTTCAGTAGAGTGCTTAGAAATCTGCAAAAACATATTTTTTTTAAATTTTTTAATGAAAATCACTTATTATGTTAAAAACCTTCGAGCTTCGATTTCTCACTTTTTAAACGGTTAACGGCGTTATGTAAATCGGTTTCCGATATCTCAATACTTTCTGTCAATGATGGATCACCATATTCGATGTAAGTCGAACAAATCGCTGCGAGCTTATTTAATTAACACCTTATTTTGTAATTTCCGAACACGACAAACGTTTTACTCGCTTTAATGAGCAAAATCCAATTCAGTAAGGCTCACCTTCACGTTTTGTTGAACATTAATGTTAATACTGGAGCTAGTTTGAAAGGCGTACTATAATTTTCCCTCAGAATAAGTAAATTTTATACACATCATTTTCAAATATTTATAGTGATCTGAGGTCTTTTTCTTTGAATCCAGCTATTTTTTTACGTGAGTTTTATCTATATTCCTCTGTTAGTACTTTCTTTAGCTAGAATCAACAGATTTGTAATTTTATCAGACTTTATTATAGCCACATTTTTCAGCCTTACTAGTATCTGTTTCTAAGCAATGTTATTTGTTGTGACAACATTTGTTATCGCAAGTTGTCCATACATTTCTGTCCATAACAACTTCGTTCGTAGATAGTTAAAGCAATGTCAAATTTGAGCACTTTTTTCTTCGCATCTTAAAAATATGTCCAATATGTTCACTGCATCTTAATTTCATATATAGAAGCGAAGCACCTATCTGGCTTTGTATTACATTTTCTCTATGATAGGTTTGATAAATCACTCTGGTTGTAAATTGTCAATGCGTACTTACAGTTTTATACAATTGGCACTAGTCCGGCGAAGAACCAAATGGAGATTGTGTTAGCGTTCAAAGGTAATTCTTTTTCTTCTTCTTCTAGTTCCATGACCGTTATCGATCGATGTTAGCTACCATATTCGCTATCGTGACTTTATTAACAGCAGCTCTAAATAACGATATAGTTGATTTTCCATAGCATTGCCTAAGATTTTTTAGCCATGATGTTCATCTTCTACCAGAACCACGATTAGCTTGGATCTTTCCCTGAATGATCAGATTTAAAAGATCATATTTTTCAGGGTGTCTTATAATGTGACCGAAGTATTCCAGATTGCGTTTCTTTATTATATTGACCAGTTGTGTTGTTTGGTTCAGCCGTCTAAGAACCTCCTTATTTCTAACTCTGTCGACCCAGCTTATTTTCAGTAGTCGTTTGTATACCCACATCTCAAAGGCTGTCAAGAGTTTAAGGATAGCCTCAGTTACAGTCCACGCTTCCACTCCATACAGCAGGACAGGAAAAATGTAGCAAGATGTCATTCGAACTCTAAGGTCAACGCTAAGATCGTGACTGCAATGTACGTTTAACATTTTTACAAAGGCAGCTCGGGCTTGTTCTATTCGGCTTTTAATTTCTGCGGTTGGATCCCAGCTCTCATTGATATTACTGCCGAGATACATGAGTTTCTCTACTCTGTCCAGTGTGGCATCTCAGACTTTTATACCGTCATACTGTATATAATTTTGTTTGCTAACTATCATATATTTAGTTTTCTTGACGTTGATTTGTAATTCATGCTGATCACAAGTCTGTTTTATTTTGTTCATTAGATTATGAAGGACTTCTCCGCAATTAGCAAGTACTAACGTATCGTCGGCATATCTAATATTGTTGACGGTTACTCCATACATAATAATACCTTCGGTTGTCTCCATTAAGGCTTCCTTAAATATTTCCTCCGAATATAAGGTAAAAAGTAAAGGCGACAATATACAGCCTTGTCTCACTCCTGTTTTTATATTTATTTCATACGACAGTTCTTGTTCAACCTTTATTTCTGCCAATTGATGCCAGTATAGATTTGTAATTATTCGTAGATCTTTATGGTCCAATTCATCTGTTTCAAGGTAATACAGCAGCAGCATACAATCAGTTATAGGCGGTATTGAATATACGGCACTGTGATGCAACTAATTGTTGGCAGAATATAACTATTCAGTGACAGAATCTAAAAGTTGTAGGCGATATTGAATATACGGCAGTATTAGGCAATATGCAATATGCAAGATTAAAGATATGATGTTAAAGAGAAGTGACATCCAAATCAATAATTATTAAAAATAATCGAAATTAGAGGGACAATTACAAAAAATTATCTAAATAAACGACTTACCGCCAAGTTGATGTGCTTAACTTGAGGGCTGGTACGCACGTAAAGTAATACTTTGATATATTCGTATGAAAGTCTATATTTTCTCTAAAAAACGTATTTTTTGGCCCATACGAGATTAGCCCTAATTATATTTTAGTATTGAGAACCGATCCGGACGAAAGGGACTTCCACGTTGTTTTTTTTTTATTATACTTAATTTTCAGAGAGTTTTAAAATCCGAGAAAATTATATCTGTTATTAGAAGTGGGGGGTTAGTGAATAGACAAAACACATAAGCTATTGACTTGTTCTTGAGAAGGGAAAAGATCGTAGGAGAACCATGACTTGCCCTCTATATACCAACTAGAAAGCGGGGTATAATTCTTCTAAGGATTTGTCAGCCATGGGCGTAGCTATCAGAAATTTCTTAGGGCAAACATTTGGAAGAATTTGCGGGATAAATGAACATGCTTCAACCTACCCAGGTCTAAAGATTGTAAGACTATAAAATCCTTTAATATACCTACGACAACCTTGAATGGTTAAGGAAAGTTGTTACATAATTTACGTAAAAAAAATGTGTATATGTCCAAGGACCTTTGTAAATTTTGGAATGATTTTGTGTCATCCGTTTAAGTTTCTTAATTTTTTCTTCTTAATAGAAGTAACCAGGACAAATTATTTTTTTCAAATAATAGTATTAGTGGGATGGTGGTTAGTACCAATTTTCTTTAAATTAGAAATTAAAAGGTGAAAAATCTAGAAAATCTTGCTTGAAAATCGAGCAGCAAGGTTGCAAAAAGATGTTTATTATTGATGCGTAGTTGTTTTCCTTAATTCTAGTAATTAAATTTCAAATCATTTACCTAGAACTTCAATTTGAAATAAACACTTGATTAAAAACATTAATTTAATAATATGTTTATGATACCTATTGATAATTTTACAAAATTGATGCACATGCAAACCATTGTTTCCTTGGAAAAATGAAGACAATGTAACAACTGTAATTACTATGATTGTTTGATAAATCTAAGTAGTGAACGTGATCAATGGAAAATTTTATTAAAAAGCAAAAGTGAAAAAAATAACTACATTGTACAAAAACGACCACCGCCAATAAATTCTGCTATATCATATAAATATTTCTCCATAATCGAACATATCGATCGTTTATAGTATTTAGAACACGCCACTTATCGTTCTTCAAAAGGTCTTTTCCCTTTAAAGAAATGGTAACCCAATTTTGTTGGGTTCCTCCCAGTTATTACCTTTATTGTTATTACAGGCAATTAAAATCTTCGAATTAATGCTTGTCTGTTTGTTCCCACGATGTTAATAATATTACTTAAGAAACAATGTCGATGATTGCATCTTATTACAACTAATATCTATATACACTCAAAACGATTAGCCTGGCTCATAACATACTTAATAAGTCTATAGTTACAGAGCTGGGAAAATAGTGGTGTGCAGGTCCGAATAATGTCAATTCAATTCAATTTCAAACTTATATTTATAATCAGCTTCATTTTCCTTTTACCCTTATCCATTTCGACAGGGTTACGCAATTCAACTGTTACTTATTTAAACGACCAAATTTTTTTTGTGTGAAATTATTTTTTATTGATTCAAATGATAAAAATGTGTGCAAACAATCAAAATTTCAGAATCCACTCACTTTAGCTCGATGTGGCCACCTTTTGCCTTGACTATGACCTTCAAACGATTAAAAAACGAGTTGCATGCTGAACGAATGTGATCTTCCGGTATTTTGGCCCATTCACATATAATCCCTTTCTTCAGCGCATCCATACTGGCATATTTTTTAGTCCTCAGCTTACTTTCCAAAATGGACTAGATGGAATAGTCCTTCGGATTTGCGTCTGGCGAATTCGAAAGCCATTGTGGGAATGAAATGAAGTATGAAACATGGTTTTTTAACCATTCTTGGCTCACACTAGCTTTATGACACGGTGCCGAGTCTTGTTGGAACGTCCATGGTCTACAACTGAAATGTTTGGGTGTTTGGGCTATAAAGCAGCTTCTAAAACATTTTCCCGATAATTGTTCCCGATAATAAGTTGCATTGTCTTTGACACTAGATTCAATTAAAACAATTTGAAAGCGTCCATCGGCGGTTACAGCTGTCCATACCATTACTTGAGATGGAGAATTACTTCGGGTGGCCGTTCGTAAGTCCAAACTTTCGTAGGTGCGTTCGGTCAAGTAAACACGATCATTTTGAGAATTTATGAACTGCTCAATAGGGAAATTTTTGTCATCAGAGAACACTTTGTTCGAAAATTCGTCACGTTCGTGCAGGCGTAACAACTCCTTTGCTCTTTCAAGCCGAATTTTTTTTGCTTTGGTGTAAGATTGTGTACTTTTTGAAACTTCTAAGACAAGACCTTGACCTTATTTTTCAATATTCGTTGCATGCTTCGCTGGGATATTTTCAGTTCTTTGGCCATTTGATTATCACTAAGACGTGGATTTCGCTCAAGTCGAGCCTTCACTTTCCGAACCATTTTAGGTGATGTTGCTGTTTTTTTTCGTCCACCACCATAGCGTTTAGCAATGCTACCAGTATCATTATAACGAGTTACAGTGCGATACACAAATATTTTATTCACTTTGAGGTGTTTAAACTGACGAACAATAGCTGGTTGTGATTTTCCTGCCAAATATAAGGCAATCACACTATTACGTTTAAATTCCGTTGCAAATAACTTTTGTTGTATGTATAAAACTGAAATTCAAATGATTTTGACGACTTATAAACATACTGAAGTGTTATCAGAACAACTTTGACTTAGCTGTATATATTTCTACGGGAGTTAGGAGTAAAAAACGAATATAATAGCCTTTTATAACTTAATGTAGACCTCTTCTTCACGTGGTGCTCCCTGAACTAACGAACGACTGAGTGACTACCGAAATAAGTAGTACCCTACTTTCCAATTAATACTGACCTCCCTATTCCCAATGAGAGATCCATAAACACTCTTCTATATGCTGAAGATACCGCCCTACTCTACTCCACGCTAAATAAATGCCAAATAAACCAACTTATGGTAACCGAGCAGAAAATCTTAAGGAGCATAATAGGAAAACATCGTGACTATCTGTTAGTCATAATCCACTAAGTATCTATCGAATGTTTAAAAGGGAAAAAGAGATTCTTAAGACATCATGCCATCGCCAAGAAGAAGTGCTCACCCGAATTCGCCAAAATAAGGTTTAGTTCTTGCTAAGAAGCTAAGCTTTTAAACTTAGTAAGCAACGAACTTACAACTTATAACTTAAATTTAACAACTAAGTTAGATAATTACCAGTCAAGAGAGCAAGCCGGTTTTAGAAAAGGATTCAGTACAAGCGACCATCTGCTTACGATAAAAATATTAATTAAAAAGGAAAACGAATATCAAATCCCAATGTATATGGCATTTGTAGACATTGAAAAAGCATACGATAAGGTGGAATATTGTGCAGTAAAGAACTCTTTACAAAATGGGAGAATAGACTTTTTGTTCTCACCTACGGTTCTCAAACTTGGACGTTTATAAAGGTAAATATGGAAAAAATAGCAAAGACCCAAAACGCAAACCCAAAATGAAAAGGCAAATGCTGAACATCAGGCTATCGGACAAGAAAAGAAATACTTGGGTCCGCAACAAAACAAAAGTGACCGATATATCAACGCAGATAGGAAAACTTGTGGAAGTTCGTTAAACATACCATAAGACAGAAAGACGACAGATGGAATAAGATGATTATACACTGGAGACCATATAGTTACAAACGAAAAAGAGGAAGGCCACAAATGAGAAGGTCAGATGACGTTAAGAAACACGCAGGCCCGAAGTGAATACAAACAGCCTACAATAGGAGAGAGACGTGGAAGAAGGAAGAGGAGGCCTATATTCAAAATTGGACAGCAAGGGCTGTATAGATAGATAGGGAAGCAACGAACTTCCTGATGAATATTTTAACAATCAGTCGGAGAGTGAAAACTTTTACATTTTTAATCATATACAGAAAATGTTTATTGAAAAAAAAAATCAAAAGGCTTATGCTTAAACAAAAAGCAGCCATTTTAGGTATTTTGGTAATTTTCCAAATCATCGACAGTTTCTTCTAGTGAAGTAGAATCTTTCTTCAAAGGCTTTTTTAAATGCCTTTTTATAAAAGGCCTAAGACGAGACCAGGCAGAATACAGAAATGACCGACAATCGGAAAAATCAATTCAATTTGTTGTTGTTCAAAATCAAAATTATTTATAGCATATTGTAAAGCTGATGATATTGTATTAAAACATGTTCGCATGTCAATTTCAGTCCACAAGTAAGAAAAAACATTTCTCAGTCATAGTTTATTTGTAGAAGTTCCAGCAACAACTGTAAAATTATTATAGTTTTATATATTTCGTAGCTGAAATATGCTGCTTCGTCAGGTAGTCAGGCAGTGTCAAATTTTTTTGGCAATCGAATGAAAAGTAAGTGTCAAGTTTTGGATTTTAAGGAGTTTGAAAAAAGTCTATGGTTTTGTCATACGAACACGCTGTGAGACGTTTGTGAACGCGATGCTGAGCGGTTAACTTTTGCTAAATAGCTGAAGAAGTTACTTTCAACTGCTCCTTTGTTTTAAAGCAAGTGGAGCAATAGTCAAACAGCGGAGTTCCAAAAGTGTGAATAGAGTTTCCACTCTATTGACATTTGTACGTACCCTGTTTAGCTAGCTCCCAAGTGACAACAAAATTTTTTACAATTTTTTATATACGGTTCGTACTTAAATTTGTGATTCCTAAAAACGACTTGGCATATACTCTAATCATCTCGCCCTCCCTTAAATATACATGGTATTTTACCGACGCTGCAGCATGATAAGACTTCCCTCTTTTCGGTTTTTGTGCCATACAACAAGCCAATATCAGAAGGTCTTGTTTACTTTTACCTTTTACCTGATAAAGTTAGGCATGACAATCTTTCACTTGCCTCATCGTGAGTGTGGTACAATAATGACTACAAGTTGGAAAGGCCAGCAGCACTTTTGGTGTATTTCTATATCAATACAACTCTTTTACTCAACTTCATAAAATTACAAAGCTTTTCTTGATTCGACAAAAAAACAACTGTTTAGTCGCTGGAATATATATAAGCAAATTTCATTGCTGGTAGAGCAAGCAGCGAGTTTTGCAAGTAAAAGCTTAAAGCAAAGAGGAAGTTCTATATATAACGGTAATTTTCTCCACCGCATTTTTATGCTAAAGTTTTGGGAAATTCTGATTTTATCATTTAATTTCTATTTAAAATTGAAATAAACTTGGAAATTTTTCCAAGATTTTGTTGATTAGCGAGTTTTGGAAATAATGGCCTCAAATATTGTAAATCGTTAGCCTGTATACGTTATGTAGTAAAAAGTTATTATGACAGACATCCAATGAACGACGAACTCCATCTTTAAGGCATAACCCGATCGTCCGCGATAGATTATTGAGTGACCATGTGAAGAAAGACTTCTTCTTCTTTAAATGCCGTCTCCCAATTGGAAGTTTGATATCATCATCACTATCTTTACTCTATCTACTGCTGCTCTGAAGAGTTATATAGAACTGCATTTAGACCAGTTTCTTAAATTCTTCAACAATGACACTCTCCTTCTTCCTATACTTCTTTCTCCTCTTATCTTTCCCTGTATTATCAGCCTTAGCAGTTCATATCGCTGTCCCCTCATTACATGTCCCAAATATTGTAACTTTTTAATTGCTATTGTATTTATTATTTCGCATTCTTTGCCCATTTTTTGCAATTCTTCCGTGTCAGTTTTCTTCTGTGTCCATGCTATTCTAAGCATACTCCTGTAACACCACATTTCAAAGGACTGTAACTTATTTATGTGTTCTTGCTTCAATCTAAAGCTCTCAAGTCCATATTGCAGATTGCAGTATCGAAAACACGTAGCATCTCAGTGCTCTTACTCTCAGTTCTAATCTAAGGTCTTTGTTGCAGAGAATTGTTTTATTTTTACAAACGCTTTTCTTGCTACTTCTATCCTGGCTCTTATTTCGGTTGTTTGATCATTATTGTCTAAAATCCAGGTTCCTAGGTATTTGTATTTATCAATGAAGAGAGACTTAAAAAAGAATAATTTATACAGCCCTGAAAAGAGCAATTAATAGCAACAAGAAATGACGAGCCTTTGTGAAGGCGATCTAAATCCTGAAAGGGTTATTCGGTAAATAAAGATACAACAGTTAATACTCACGAAAGTATAGAGGAACAAAGAGAAATTGGTAGGAAAAAATATTTGTGACACAAGTTTGAAAAATATATCGGCAAATTGTCATTGAAATTACCAATTTTTTTAAATCTGAACATGGTACTGAAGTAAGTAGATAATTTTGATTCTACTGTTGTAAATTTCACAAATCATTCATGTGTGTGTGCGAAGTAAGTAAAGTTGGCATTGGAGTAATCCATTTGCCGCAAACTTTTCATAAATCTTAATCCTACTACATTTTGTTAATTCTAACTAATAATTATTTTTATTGGAATTAATCTATCACGAAGTATATTAAATTACTAATTAGATTCATCTCAGGCAGCCTTGGTTCCAAAGTACTGCGCATTCGCCATTATTTTTTGCTAATAATCCTGTCATTCAAAGAGTATTATAAAAAACGTACTGCATTAATAATCTGACCACATTAATATTGCGTAATTTTTCTTATTGTCTCTGTATTGGTTATCAGATCATAAAAAATCCCGAACATGATAAATGTTTTGACTTATTTTTCGTTTTGATGTATAGATATATAATAAAAACTATCGGAGTCATAATTAATATGTTTCCTAATTGACAAGGACACCACCATTATTCAAACATTGCATTATTATAATGCACGTTTTTTCATACAAGGCTACTCTTCCGGTAATTTTAAGCGTTTTATAATGCAACGTACTAGAATTACTAAGAGATCGTGCATAGATCTTCAAATAGAAGATCGTAAATAAATCTTCAAAGAGATCTTTAAAATTAAAATGTGAAAAATTTGGCAAAAAATATATAAAAGCAAAAATGATTCAGGTAAATAAAAATAAATTAAATTCTCTTGCATTAACAGTATTTCTAGGAATATTGCAATTGCTCAAACCTTCTGGGAAACCTGCAAGATTATGGAATAATAGAAAATTCTGATTAACTTTTAAAAAGTAATTTAACTGACACGCAACAATGTTTTGGTTTGCTTTAATTATTTTTGTTTTACCAGTCTGAATATCTCTTTATATTTCTTGTTCTCTTTGTCCTTACAACGTCGTTGTTGTTTCTAGAATCTCTTTGGTTTTACAAATATTTCCTTTGCTGTTTGTTCAGATTTCTGCAATACCATTTTTATCTCATTCCATTCTCGTCTGAATCTTCTGTTGATCTGTCATAGACAATGGTTTCTTTACGATTTTTATTCGTTAGTTTTGTACCTTCTTTTTATATCGTTTTCTTTTAGTAATGACATGTATATTATTTCTCTTATTTCCTTCTTCTGACAAACTTGGCTACTATTAAGTTATGACCAATGGGTACAACAAATAGGTGCCAAGGTAAGTTGGTAAGTCAACAGCCAAATGCTGTTTTAAAATCTATGGTTTATCTTCTTCTTGTAGTGCTTATCCGTTTTGGATATTGGCAACCATCACAGCAATCTGTATTTTGCAAACAACGGTTCTGAAAAGATTTGTGGTTGTTGTGTTGAACCGCGTACGGAGATTTTTTAGCCAGAAAATTTTTCGCCTTCCTGGTTCCCGTTTTTACCCTAGGTACTTGTCCTTGAATAATTAATTGCAGCAATCCATATGTTTCGCTGTTCCTCATGGTGTGACCGAGGTATTCAATTTTGGCTGTTTTTATTGTCGTTAAAAACTCTTCTCTTTTTTGCATTCTTAATAAAACATTCTGGTTAGTAACGTGGTCGGTATAGGATATCTTCAGGATTCTACAATAAGGCCACATTTCGAAAGCCTTAATTTTCTTACAGGAAACATCTGTGAGAGTCCACGACTTAAATCCGTACAACAATATAACATAGTAGTAATCTGATATTTATGGGTACTGAGAAATCGTGGCATGTGAATAGCTTAGCCATTTTTTTAAATGCAGATCGTGCTTTCTCTATCGTATCCTATATATATATATATATATATATATATATATATATATATATATATATATATATATATATATATATATATATATATATATATATATATATAGTAGTTGCCTTAAATAATATGCGAAATTGACATATTAGGAGTTGGCATAGTTTCTTGCAAGTCGAAGATGATTGTTAGCATCTTTTAGGTCATGACACTCATCTTTTGCTGTTCTTATGACTTCCACCTTACGCAAATGTAAGTCTTTTTCTCGCTGAGCTAAAGTTTTTCTCCTGCCAAACCGTGATTTATTTTTATCTGAAATTTGTCACAGGTTTCTGTACTTGACCTTTTAACACTAAGGTTAAACTTACCTATTCAACTTGTTAATATTCTCTTTTTATGATTTCAATAGACCTTTTCGTCTTTTATGCCTGTGGCCTTTCTAAGCCTATGGCACACCATGCCTGAGGGGACTTTTTTTTTTAACTTACGTTCAGTTTTTAGGTTACGTACATCCATGTCCTTTAAAGCTTAAAAAACGAACTCTTTTTAAAAACACTGTATTTTACAATCACGTAAACACTGCAGTTTACAATAAATTACTATAACAACAAATTAATATTGCTTTAGAGAAGCTATAATATTACTACCCGTCCAAAATTGTAATAAACTCAACTAACTGTCTGACATGGTGGAACAGGGGTACAAGTGCACTTGTACCTCTTCTCTTCCAAGCCTTAATCTCAGTTGGCTTGGAGGTTAAGTAACTTGCCGCTAGAACACAGCACCTGTTAGACTTATCGCTTAGATTTCTTTACCTCCAAATAGAATGAGAGATTTCCAGTTCGGCTATGCAGTTATCTCAAAATTTACAAAAAGTCAATTGTATCCCTTTACTTCTAGGTTCCTCAATTGTACATTAATGGTGCAATTATTGGAAAAATAATCAAAGAATTCAGTAAAATAAGTTATATTAAATTAGATCAGTATTTTAGCAAAGTAATTTGGTCGGATTTTGGCGGTTATAGTGATTCTTGGAATAAAATTGAACAAATTTTATTTAAAAGAATAGATACTTGTTCTTTAAGTACACACCAACACCCTTTTATCCCTGGCTAATTTTAGAAGCGCCTGGATAGATAATCGCCTGATCGCAATGAGTAAAGAAAAAAATATTTTATGAAAAAGGGAAAAAAAGACTGCATGTGAGAAAAACAAACGTATTCACAAACAATTTTTCAATACAGGCCTACAGAGCCCGATCTTTGAATTTTATTATGTCGTTTGTGCACAATTGTCCTTCTATGAAGTATTTATTGCCTAATTGGCGATAGCTCTGATGATGACATTTATTATGTCGAAAGTATACTTAGCTTAATTATTAAATTATTTTACACACTATCAATTTTATTGAAAACATACAAAACCAGCTTACCAGTTAGACCTACTTAGAAGTGTGTACAAGTCTTACAGTCTTTTTCAATTTCAATTTTTCAATAGATTGACAAAAGAGTTCAGATTTTCGAGAAGTAACCATGAAAACAGAGTTAGTTCCAGAGGTCCCAAACATTTTTACAAACATGTGAGACCAATTCTGAATAATGAATGGTACTCAAACAATAAAAGTAGTCATACAAGCGAACTCTGCTTTACATCGAACACTTTATATCAAAAGCCTTTCATATATTGTTTACAGATTTGTTTTTAAAACTATATAAAAGTTATGTTAGATTTCACCTAGAATTTGCAGTGTCAGTTTGGTCATAGCATTTGTAAAGAGACATTAATTTATTAGAAGGAGTATAACGAAAAGCTATAAAGCTACCCTTTAATTATGGAAGATTACACTATGAAACCCGACTAAGAAATCTCTTGTTGTCTCCATTAATTCATTGATGAGAAAGAGGATGTTATATCTACTTATAGAATTCTTAGGGGGATTTTTTGGGGAATATCAAACTTTTTTAATATCAACGAAGATACTAGACTAAAAAGTCATAACTATAAATTGAAAAATGAGCTTTAAGACTATTGGAAGGCCTAAATTTTTGGTTGATAGAGTTTTTGACAAATGGAACCGTTTAAGTGATGACATAGTAGAAGCTTCCAGTTTAAGTAGTTGTAACTGGATGTTGTACCTAATCTTATGTTAACTTTGTATAATGTTTGTATTTTTTTTATGAAAACTATTATACACGTAAGGTTATCTATTTTATATGTTTATACTTTGCAATGTTTGTATTTTTTGTAATTTTCTATCGTAATTTGGGCCACATAAGATCTGTTTGGCCTCTAAATCATTGTATAATAATACAAAATAATAAAAAATAAAAACTTTGTTTCGTAAATAGTACTTATTTTCAAGAACTGCTTCAACGTTTTTTTTGTTATTACATTAGGTGCCGCCACATTGTTTACCTACGTTTGTGTAGAACTCCGAGTGAAAATGTTGACGATTCCTCTTTATTTGTATGATAAAATCAGTTGGCAATAATCAATTTATCTGCACACTTCTGTTTTGTTTTAAACACGAAGACATTTATTATTGCAACAACCTTGAATTACTTGCCAAACATTATATTATTATTCTTAAATTAATCAAATAACAGTTTTCAATAATTACTTAAATACAAGTCTGATAATACATAAAAAACCACAAGAACCTTATTGATATTTCGATAAAAAAACCAAAACATCTAAATTGGTTTTATTACTTTACATTAACGATGATCATTAGTTCAATTAATTCGTTATTGCTGACAAATTGAAAAAGGCAACATTATTATCTACGATAATAATCTGATACGTCAAATGTCTTGATTTATTCGGTAATGACTGTGATGTATATGGTTCTTATATTGGCCTGTCATAATATAAAGTACCTCTCTTGTTGCCGTGGCATTGGAGCTGTCTCGGCTGATACTTCCTAGATTTTACAGAGAACAGGCGATAAAATATTGAGTAATAGTACAGTGCATCGAGGAAAGGAACGTGTAGAGTGTAGGCCAAAAAAGGAATTTTAGTTTCAGGGTTTGTCAATATATATATATATATATATATATATATATATATATATATATATATATATATATATATATATATATATTGATATTCTAGGCGACCTGTGAGACTTGTACCATTAACCTTACAATATCGGCGTCAAAGATTAGATTGGGCTAGAGCACATTTGAATTAAAGAGATAAATAGTGTTGTTCACAGACGAGTCCATATTTTGCTGATTTTTAGATTGGGACTATTGGAACCAACATGCTGTGGTAATATTAGATGTAAATAGCTTGGATGCGCAATAGATAAGTAGAGGAGTGAGACAGGGCTGTGTACTTTCACCATTACTATTTAATATATATTCCGAAGAGTTATTTAAGCAAGCACTTAAAAATTGTACAGAAGGGATCAATATAAATGGTGAAAATATAAATAACATCCGTTATTGCTGAACATACAGTCATTATCGCTGAAAGTGAGACAGACCTGCAGACGTTACTAAACACAATTTGTGATACTGGGGAACAGTTTGGTTTAACAATAAACATAAAGAAAACCAAAAACTTGGTTATTTAACAGTAAGAGGGGCAAAGTCATTACAAGGATCCAGATAAAAAATGAACATATTGAGCAAGTGGACAAAATGAAATACTAAGGAGTCTGGATTACGAAAGATCTGAATCCGAAATCAGAAATTCGTTCAAGAATAGAGCGATCAAGAGCAGCCTTTTTAAAGATGAGGAAATTTCTGAATAACCAACGACTTAATCTGCAAATCAGATATCGGATGGTAAAATGTTATTTCCACTCTATTCTTCTTTATGGTATCAAAGCCTGGACTGTTAATGTTGACTTAGAGAAAACTGGAAGCTTTTGTGATTTGGCTTTTTAGGAGAATTTTCAAGATACCATGGACCGATCATATTACCAACGAAATGGAGTTGCACAGAATGGAAAGAGACAGAGAACTTTTGACCACCATTAAAAGGCTAAAGACAGCATATTTGGGTTACATACTTAGAAATAATAAGTATGAGTTGTTGCAACTGATTATAAAGGGTAAAATCGAAGAAAAAGGGGTGCTGGTAGACGACAAATATCCTGGCTGAAAAACATTCGCGACTGGACCGGGTTAAACACTTAGACGCTCTTAAGAAAAGCAGAAGATAAAAACAAATTTGCAATGGTTGGCCTGATTATTGAAGATTATTGGAGACGGCACTAGAAGAAGAAGAGTCAAGTACGTGTGTAGGCAAAACCAAGGGTACCAATGAATCAAAGACCATGTCAGATGGTTCATTCATTTAGAGGTGCTAATGTTATGATTTGGGCTGGGATTTGTTTCGGTGGAAGAACCTTTGCTAGGGCACCATAAATAGTGAGATGTACAGACAGGCCATTATTGAGCATATTATTGTTAATGTTCATGAAGACATTGGGGACCAGTTTTTTTTCTTGACAATAATACTCGATCACATAGATCTGCAGTTGTCGAAGAAAGTAGAGATTTTTAACTTCTCATTTGGTGTTACACCTACGCTCTTCAAACCTCAATTCCATAGAACAACGCTTAAAAATTAAGTAACCTTTAGCAGACCCTTAAGCAATTTTCATAGATAATTACTCTCTTTTATATGTTTTTTTAAGGGAATAATATTTTTTGTAAATAGGTTTCATTTAAAAAATAATAATAATAATTAAAATAGCATTACTAATTTAAGAACATATTTTCAGGTGCAGGCGGAGACAGCAGAGTATGGGGCGATTGGGCCAGACAGTGTGACGTCACTGTCGGTAAGCACTGGATCTATATTACCATTTTTCAACCCCATTTTTCATCCCCTTTCCAACGATATCTCACACGTCACGATCTGACCAATAACAACGGAGATACGATATAGTGCCGTTTTGGCAATGTCTTTGAATTTGATTTTTAACTTAACATATTCGTTACCACCTCCCCTTCTCTACGATACCTTGCAAGTTGTTGTACGTTAAGCCGTTTAGACGTTACAAGCTTAGTGTCCTTTTGGCAATACGCCGCCATCTATGTTTTTTGTGCCTGGGTGTTTGTTGGCCCCTCTCCTATATGGTTTCGGTAACGACTAAAGGTTCGGAACCAAGCTAAGTTACGCGTTGGTCGGTAATGTAGATCCAATACTTACCGATAGTGACGTCACGCTGTCTGGCCCAACCGCTCCATACTCTGCTGGAGACATCTACTCTTTATCGCGCGATTTGTGTAGTAGATAACACAACACCGATCAAATTTAGGGAACAAGAAGTGCGCATAAACCATCTTACTAAGAACGAAAAAATACGCATTTGGATGGATAAACCTCTGCACAGGCGACATCCGAATGAAGTCAGTTAAGAATATGTCGACAATATAGCGTCGAACTATTGGCCGACATCAGGAAATATGTTTCCTGAAATAGAAGGTTGATTACTTGCCATTCAGGATTAGGTTATACCCACCAAAATCTACAAACAAGACAAACAACACTAATCGATGTGGCGATACCTAACAAAAATAATCTGCGTGTTAAGTACAACGAAAAGATCGCCAAAGTACAGAGAACAGGAAATACAAATAAGGAGATAATGGAAAGTACCCAGACGATACCTATTATTCTTTCTAGCACTGAAGTCATTCCGAAGAACATTTAATTCCGAATCATGCAGAAAGCTGTGCTACTTTCGACGTCCAGATGCGTGCGAAAATTTTTGGGAGATACACTGACGTACCAAGTCACTTAGTACTCCATAACATGGAAAGAGTCCCACCAGAGCTCAATCAATTTTCCCCTTAAAGGAAGTGTGGGCCGTATGGCTAAATCTGGATAATTAAAAAAAATAAATTTATAAGTCGTAAAGCTGTAAAGTCGTTTAAAAGTCTAATTAACGTCTCCAAAATCTTCTCGTTCGAACCACTAAAAGTGGAAAGATTTTGGAGACATTACTTAGACTTTTAGTTCGAATAGGAATCAGCTCGAACGGGTGACGAAGTGGAGATTTTGAAATAACTATTATATCGTTCTATTGATTCCGATTCAGACGTGCAAAGTTTGACTAATTTGTGCTTAAATATCATATTATATGGCTTTTATTTCATCAGAGCAATAGCAAGCTTTTGCTATATTTGCAATTTTTCGACATGCCAGAGGACAGAACCATCTGAAACTTCTATGCTACTTCATGAGATCCAAAGTATTCTTTTCAGTCTTTTCATTTTTATTTTTCATTTTATCCAGATTGTTCTATCTTTCGTGTATATTCCTCTTGAAAAGACTTCTTGTCTTATTTGTTTTATATCATTATAAACATTTGTAATTGTTCGCCATCTTTTTTTGTTAAAATGGGCTGTAAGTGATATAAAAGTCAATGATATCCATGTCAATTTGGATATAACCTATAGATGTCCTACAATATTTGCCTTCTTTGCTTTATGTTTGGCAATTGTGTATATTTTGTTTTCGCCATCTAGATTGGTTGGGTAGATTTAGTACAGGAAGTATACAGCTAGGTTAGCATCATACTGATAGAAACACAGACAGCTCACAGGAATAGGGTTATGCCATAATAACAAGATGGAAGTCATAGATGCTTACAAGATCTATAGACATAAGCAACGGATTACCAGAGAGGGACACATTAAGACCTCTACTTTTAAATTTAATCAAGAATGCTGTCATCAAATTAGTCAACATAAAGGATAAACAATGGGGAACAAAAAAAGTAAAATGTTCTGTAGAACTAGACGTAATATTAATATTAATAAGATAAAAATTGTGTACAAAGAATATTTCTAAGATTTAACACAAGAGCAAAAGAATTTATTATGACCTTAACTTAGAGAACCAAAACAATCGTAGTCAGTAAAGCACTAGGTGGATATTAGAAATAAATGACGTCAGCATTGTACAATTAGTAAAAATAAAATACCTTGGCATTTTAGCGAAATCGACATATTAAAATTGAGATGAAAAAAAAAGAAACAGCTGAGATGACAATTAATGGAAGTACGATATGAGACAAAAATAGGAGTAAAGTCATTCAAATAAAATAAACGAGTGGATACTAAAGAGAAAAAGAATGAAATATGTACGTATATAAAATAAAATAGAGTGTTTTTCTAAAGGACAAATAAACATTTGAGAATGCAAATGTAAAGGTTATTAATTTAACCTTTTGTAGAGTCAATCGCCTTTTTTGTCTACATTTATTGTACTATTAACTCATTGTAGTTTGTTGTAGTCATGTGTTTTCTTCAAAGCTCACGTTTTCAAATCTTGTTTTTTGTATAATTGCAAGATTACTTTATTATTAAGAACGGGATGTAATTATTGTTTAAAATAATAAGACGGTAATAGAGATTGTCAGTGATTTAATGGTATAAAAAAGTTTTCTTCGGAGAAATAAGATTGCTTAACAGAAACCACTTACTTTAACAAGTGTAATTCTATTTTTATTGAAGATTATTTTAAATTAAAATTTATCATAAAAAGGTATAAAAATTGTAACAATCATACGATCTTTTCAGTATGTATAAGAAACGTTCTAAAACTGTTTTCTTGTGGCACGTTTATATGGGATTAACCCAGAATTATTGGTTGTAATGAAAATCATATTATTACCTAACTAGTGTTTGAGGTTTCGACTTCCACTTCGAAAATTATTTTCAAGGAAAGATTTTTTAAAAATTACAGGAAAATATATAACTAACAAGTTTTTGGTAGGCTATGTTTTTTAACTAAGTAATTTATGCCAAATTTGGTTCCCAGCGAATATCTTACCGTTCAAAATCAAGTGGTAGAAGAAAAGAAGCAAGGATAATCAGACCTGTGAATTTCAACGAGGAAAAATTCTTGCTTGGGCGGCGTACGGTTCACTAAAAGATATCTTTAAGAGCAACATCTCAATGACTATAAAACAGAAGACATTTTACCAATGGGTTCTTCCTATTATGACATGCGGAGCAGAAACTCTTACTATCACATAAACAACAGCACTAAAATGCGAGTGGCCTGTAGACGCAAGCCACTCGTAACAGGCTTGTTTTGTCCACTCGTATCATGAGTTTCCTATAGCCGTTATCTCTACCGCCTCGCTCCTGCCTGACTGGTGCCGCGTAGAGGACTGCCGACTGTGCAACACCGTGTACGTCCCTCCTCCTTTCGGATTTGGGTCCCCCAATGTTGAAGGAGAACAAGAACAATAAATTCCCAGGTGAAGACAGAGTAATGACCGAAAGCCTAAAACTAGAAGGAAATAAGCTCTTACTGACACTTGCTAAACTATTCAATAAATGTCTGTGCGAAGCGATAACACCGACGCAGTGGAAGAACGCGGAAATTATCTTACTTCATAAGAAGAGAGATATCAGCGACCTTACAAACTACCGCCCCATTAGCTTGTTATCACAAGTATATAAGCTATTTACAAGAGTTATTACCAACAGGCTAGGAAGTAAGTTGGATTTCTATCAGCCAAGAGAGCAAGCAGGTTTTAGAGCAGGATATGGCACGAATGATCATTTACAAGTAATTAAGAACTTAATAGAAAAGAGTGTTGAATATAACAAGCCATTAGTCATGATATTTGTTGACTACGAAAAAGCTTTCGACACAATAAGTCATCAAAAGATGTTAAAAGCCTTAACAGAGTGCCGTATAGATCATCGCTATATAAACATGATAAAATACATCTATCAAAATGAAACAGGAAGCGTGAAACTGGCAGATAAAAAGACCAACGTATTTAAAATAAAACGGGGAGTGCGACAGGGAGACACAATTTCGCCAAAATTGTTTACGACATTATTAGAGCATATGTTTAAGAACGCAAATCTGAGTGAAAAAGGAATTAATGTCAATGGAGAAATGCTTAGTCATTTGAGGTTTGCTGACGATATTGTCCTTTTTGCTGACAGAATCGATGATGCGTTATCTTGAAAATAATCATGCATATCATTAACTTGAAAATAAATCGATATATTTGACCCACGAAAAACACAAAATTGGGAGAAATCAAATCAGATGTCATAACTGGGCTTTAGGTTATCATGGGTCATAACAATATGTGGTTCTTCAAATTCGGCTGTTCAATTTCAAGACTCGAAAATATTAACATTATCAATCTCAAAGATGCAAAAAGATTAAGAATCTTTTACGATATTTAACATGCTTATTAAAAAAATTGAAAAGGGTAGGAAATAAGTACACTACAACAACATTCAAAACACAGCGAAATCTATCCTTTCCAAAACCAAACCCAAAAACACACAAGAAAGATGAAAGAGCTACCCTATCTTCAAATACCCTGTGAATGCAACAATTTCAAGGTATTAGAATAAACGAATATGAAATATAATCAAAAACAGAGACTTCAAAAAATCTCAGATGTGCAAATATGCCTAGGATAATGATTACAAAGTACATAGAAAGATGCATCAATAATCATGAAAGAAACAGATCTGACAAAGAGAAAAATCAAAGAAGCAGCTCTTATCCTACTCAATGAAGAGAAATGTGTTACAAAACCATCAGCAGAATGTAGCAAGCTTTGGTTGTCAATACTTAAAGAAGTCAATTACAAGAACATACCAATAATAGAAAATTAAAGTCGCAGACATCTACAATTTTACACATTTCATAATACCAAACAATACACAAACATAAAATCTACATTAAACACACATTATATAAACAAATAAAATAACAAAATACCCACGATAATCAGAATTTGATATTCCAAGGGTAAAAACACCACCATTAGATATTTTGTCAACCAAAAGAAGGCTATCGCTTACAAGATCGAGGTCAAGTAAGTCAACCATCAATTCTAAAAAACATAGCCAAATAAAAACTTGTTGGTTATATATTTTTCCGTAATTTTTTACAATAAATTGTTTTTGAAAATTATGTATACAGTGCAAATAACAATGTGAAATGTTATTTAAAATGTAGTTTTCATTACAATCAGTTGTGGCTTTACCCCATATAAAGATAATATCATACGGGCTTTATACCAACAATAAATTAACGAAGAAATTCATGAAGCCATTTCAGGGTCAAATTTGACGTGTGTAAAGCACAATTTGACATTCAATTTTGCCGTGAATAAAGTCATAAATAAATTCGTGAAGAAATTCATGAAATAGAACATGTTCTATTTTTCTCATTTATTAGACGCGAATTAAGTGTCACCAACCTGTGTAGATATGGCGCGAAATAGGGATAATAATTTTTTTTGATTATTGAACCAAATTGAACTTTGCATTTTAAGTTTTGTGTCAAATAATAGTTATGGAAAAGTTTAACATTCTATAACAAAAGACAGAAAATTTGTATTTTTTTTTTTTTAGAAAAAACACACAATTTCGAGTCAAAAAACTATCTTTTACTTGGTCTAGTCATTGGGTAACTGTTTTTATCATCTTGAATGTTTAAAAATGGATTAATCAATGTTTTCTAAGAGATATGGGTGCTATTGATTTCTGAAACAGAAAAGAATGGTTTTCTTTGAAATGCCAAGTAATATAAGATTGCCAAATGAAAAGTATGGAGATAGTACCTAGGTTGTCACATTCCGCTCATGATTCTCAAAAACAGCAACTTGCAAAAACAATAGTTATAAATCATTATTGATCCAAATAATATCAAGGGTGTACCATGCAATTCTCAAAATTTACAATAAATGCTCTAAATACATCAAAGGTTGATTTTAAATTCTGATAATTTTGTGATGCTCCCTGGATATATTTTCCTTTTGAACCAGATATGGATAATTCTGTATTATTGATAGGATTTTTAAATTAACTTTGCATCGAGTCCGCTCATCTATTTTTTTTAACCAAGTATAGATAATTCTATATTATTGATAAAATCTTAAATTTACATTTAGACTAAGTCCACTAAAACAATTCGCTAAGACATCCTGAAAATTTGTATCACGAATTCCAGATATGTAACAGAGTGTGTATGGAAGAAGAAAGTTTCCCATTTTACCCATTGGGAGTGGCTGTTTATAGTTGAAATGATTCAATTAAAAAATCAAAGTGGAAACAATTTTAAAGATAAATTGCTAAAAAAAGACATAATTGAACTTTCTTAAGTTGAAGACGTTTGAAATCCCTATAAAATATTTTTGTGTTATGGGAAAACCTCAGAAGGTACCTACATTAATATACATATATTTTTTTATTTTGTATTAAATTTTTCTATGCATAATTTAATTTGTAAACCTAATAAATCTATTTCTTTTGAATGCATGTCTTTCGCCAGTTCCATCTCTTTTAAATGTTTCTATTGTGCTCTTTTCTACATGAAGCCATTGGTCTGCTACTAATTTTGTTCTTTCTTATTCATTCTTCGTCATTTACCATTTAAATTATATAATATTTAAAAATTATCCTATTTTTTTATATTTAATAATAAATAGTTAATAAAAAGTTAATAAATATGTTAAACTAGTAATATGTTAGGGCCCGTTTTCACGCTACGTCTTATTGTACGTTTTGTTGGTCATATAAAACGTACAACAAAACGTACGTTTTGTCCAGTGTATACATACCATCGAGCAAAAAGATAAAAGAGGGAATCTAATCGTTATGAAAAGGAGACCAAAAAAGTGGCCTGTGATGGCGGACATATCCGGAAATGCAAAGGCGCTAAATTTAAATTTTTAAACACTTATTAACAATAGCTATAAAATATTTTTCAGACGAGAAAGTTTTAATTAAATATTAACTATAATAGTCTAAAAAGTGACACAATTGGTAAAAAACTTCAATATAAATAAAATTTCATGTGACAGTTGGGACAAACAATAACATAACCAAACTAAATTTGACTTCTCAAACAAGGAAAGAGACTGTCTTTCCTTGTTTAAAGTGGCCTCTCAAGATAGCACTTCCTGTCTAACAATATTTTTGTCCCCACTACCTTTACATTCCCTCTGTTATCTTTTTGCTCGATGATACATACTGTCCGTTTCCTTCCGACAAGACGTACGTTTTGCTGTTTACATGCAACGTTTTATTGTATAGGATTTGTCCTATCCAACAAAACGTACAATAAGACGTAGCGTGAAAACTGGCCTTTAAAGACAAATCATTAAAATTGTAAAGAATCAGCTCACAAACTAGTGGTTTTACAGATTATTACCATTTTTTATTTTCTTTTAAGGACTTATTTCTTTACAGCTTCTCTTTGTGATTAGAATTGTACACATCTCAATATTCTAACAATAAATATATTTATTCATATTAGATATCTCTTGAGAATATATTATGAATAGTGGTTAAAAGATTAAAGATTATAAAAAGTATTGTACCTTTCTTTCTTCTGTACTTCGACTTCGTGCAGACAGGTAGTGTATTTAAATATGTGCTTTTATCATTCTAAAAGTAACTATCATATAAAAAAAAACAAAATTAACACTTTTTCTGTTTCTTTAGCTATGTTGTCCTTATTAAAGTTATTTGAAATTATTTTCTGTATCTAAAATCAACAGTTTTCACTGATTACGTGTAATCTTCACTAATTTTTACCTCTTATTCAAGCTCTTATTCTTTACCAAATTTAGCATAATTTTTTTTGCAATCTTAATTACTATTTTCGTTTTAAAACGATATTGTTTTCTGATTATACTTCCAAATCCAAATATATCTTTATTCAAACACACAACAATAAATAACATCCAATAGTAAAACCATTGGTACTACAGAAATAATGTAAAAATAATGTAAAAATTAAAGTCAAAGAAACTTTTACATCCAAGAAATTCACGAATTTATTGACACTAAAATTGATGATAAATTCATGAATTTCTTCGTGAATTTATTGTTGGTGTAAATCCCGCATAAGAAAGACAGAATTATTTATCATGATCTAGCCTATATTTATCACGTCCACTGCTGGACATAGGCCTCCCTTAAACTCCTTAATTCTTTGCGATTTTGTGCTCTTTTTGTGTTGGCAATTTTTGGTGATACGCCTGATGTCGTCGTTGACGACGACGACGACATAGAATTATTAATAAACTAAAATGTTGTGTTGTTTTAGTTGTTTTTAGTTCAAATAAATTTGAATTAATGCTTAGGCAAACTCTTAAATATATATATCTACTATGAAGTCAAGTAAAGAAAAAATATAAACAAACGAGATATAACAATTCGACGGTGGAGAAGCAAAATCTAGTACAGACGAGGAAAACCCGGACAATCAGTCGGAAGGAGATTCGTATCTTAAACACTACTGAAGAAATTAACAAAATCATTGCCAGCATAAATACTACAATAATAAACAATAATTTTTACACAATATAGCGATTATTTAGTCGTAAAACACAAATTTTCTGCACTTAATTTTATTGCCGAATTATCAACATCTACTAGTTCCGTTGACCCCTACAAATAATTTTACGAGCGTACCCCAAAAATTTAATGGTCCACCGATAAGAGAATAAAACTAGATCATTCATGAGAACTTTTAATGTAAACTATATTTATGACTATATAATTGTTATTATATTGCGCGGGTTGTTATCGCCGTTGATAAGGTTGCGTAATGTGTGGATTGTAAGGTCAAGTTCAGGCAGGTTCTTGGGAGATTATATTTATGGTGGAATCGTGTTACGTAAATTTGGAATATTTTTTTAACAGAAAATAAATAAAGTATACATACATGCACAATATATACGGTGACAATTTGGGAACTTCTCACTGTTAATAATACGAATATTAATATGAAAAATCGGAAAGAAGTTCAATTTTGTTTCCAAGGTGGAGACAGTGAAAGGGTATATTGCAATGATCTTGTATATGTTTTAATATGCACAAACCGACTACTTGGGATTCTCTGGAGTCTGCTATCTTTTCTCATACATATATGTAAGCCTTCCCAGTAAAAGTATTATGAATTCTTCAATTATAGACGTACTTATTATGTTAGCAGTGGGCTCTACTTTATCTCCATTATTAGCGAATATATTTGAGGAGTCAGGGTGGAAAATAATCATAGTCCACTTTAGGTCGAAATTGAGATGACGAAGTTTTCTAGTGATGAATACATATTACTTTCGGATTGTACGGAGTAAAAGAAAAAAACATTTACAGTCCTTTGATTAAAAAAATGTTAAATGAAACGGTGTACTGGGGAAGAACCGTCATAGTCTGCGAGCTGCACGGTAATAACCGTCAGAATCCGACGGTGATCTGTCACAACAGGTCGGGTCGGATGCAGAATTTATGTTATTCTCTTTCTTACTTTAGCGATTTCCTTGATGTGTTTTAGTTTGCTAGTTGATTCTATTTGAATAATAGTAAAGTAGTTATTATGTACTGATACATACTGAAAGTAATGGTAGCGATTGTAGTGATGTAGATGTGGGGACTAATGCTAAAAAAACAGGCCCTGTTCGTGACGTTATGAAACTTCTGAGAGCCGCCACTCATGAGGTAAGGCCAGATTGCAAGTGCCACTATTTTAGTTGTTTTTGAAACGTCAATAAAGCCGAAAGACGACGCATTTTAACTTAATTCAATAAACTTGCTAACTACGACGATCAGAATCGGTAGTTAGGTGGTAGGTCTGATAACCGTTCTCCCAGTTATGCGTTCGCGAATTCGAGTGGGCACAAGAACACTTAATCTTGCTTCTTATTCCTATCGTGTTAAGAGTAAACCTGATGAAGACTTCCGTGATATGCAAGTATGATTCAAAGCATTCTTATCCATTTACGGCATTTCTGCTTTTAGAGTGCAAAGAATTCAAAAATCACTAGCCTTAACTGGCACTGTACCAACAGACGCTAGAGGAAAACACTGAAATGGGTCCCACAAAATTTCTGAAGATACTATCGACAAGGTGACAGAATTTATTGGTTCCTTGAAATAAAAAAAATCGCATTACTTCCGGAAAAAAAGTAATAAAACTCCCTGAATAACTCAACATAACTAAGTTACAAACTATGTACCCACTTAAAAAAAAATTTCGATAATAAATTATCGTATGACAAGTTTTGCGAATTTTTCGAAATAAAGTTTAATATTGCATTCGTTTTTCCTAGGAAAGACACCTGTAGCAACTGTGATACTATAAAAGCGGAAATATCTGAACTTTCACAGAAATTAGATGCATGTAAAACCCAAATCTTGAAGAAATTACAAGAAAAAAACAACGAGAAATAACTTCATTTTGCTAAAAGTGCAAAATGTTACTCTGTAAAAAAAATTGTCGTCAAAAGCAATCGACGCGGAAGCCATAACCATAGATTTCCAAAAAAATTTACCGGCCTCTAATGTGACCTCTAATTAGTTATTTTGACGAAACTTTTTTATTTAAAAAACATTTATTAACATCTGTTTTATTAAAAAATGTCACTTATAAATGAGGAATTTTCAAGAATCGACCAGATAGAACAGAACAACTTAGACAAACGGAATCCTCTAACATTCACAAGAAATAATACGAGGAAAAATTAATTCCTTCCATGAATTTTGTGGTATTCTCTGTTTTTCTCCTCTTTGTAATTCTAATAAATCATAGATATATGATAATAAAATAATAGATCTTAATACTCGAAAGATGGTGCAACAGTCTTGGCTAAGATATTTCTTATTTTTATATGGTGAACTCTTGTAAAATGGCTTTTATAATTGGGACTAACAATATGATTTGTACTAAGGCAAGTACTACCTCAGATTTTTTATTAATTGCCTCATGCTTTTCTTGATTGTTTTCATCTATAAATCTACCAAATTCTTCTTTTTGTGACATCTGGACTCTTCTCTGCAACTGATCACATTTGCGCTTTTATGCTTTTAAACTGACCAATTTTGGTTCTTTTGAAAATATAACGTGCCTAGTGTGTGATTGTTAAACTGAGTGCTTTCTTGAATATTTTATTAATGGCCTCATGCTTTATCGAACATCTTCATCTGAAGATCTACCGTTCTTCTTTTTTTTTACATTTGGATTCTTCTATCAGACACCAAAAGAAAATTAAAAAAAAAATTGCATACTTGGTATTTATCATATATCATATTTGGTACTTAAAAATATAACGTCATGAGGATGTGATTGCCGTTCTTATAAAGTTTCACAGAGATACGTTTTGTATTAAAAACCATGTAACAGAAATGATTATATATAATTTTTTTGTTAAGAATTTACAATTGGTGGTGAGCTATCATATCACTGAAAAGAATCAAAATATCTTGGAAAAGACTGGATCGATCTCTTAAATGTAAAAGCTACTACTAAGATATAAAATTCAATATTTCCTCAAGAAACAACATAATTTATGTTAGTTAACTCTAACGAGTTAAGGTGCTCAAAGAACTGAGCTAAGGATCACAGCCTGAGCGTTCTGTTTATGTACAGAGAAATACTGATCTTGAGTTTGGTCCCGCTCTTATCATACTCACGACGTTATTCACGCTAATTATAGGACTAACCGAATAATATCTGGTTGTTTAAAACCATATCTAGTCTTTAAGGTATATTCTATAATGGCAATTGGTCATCCCAACATGAAAAGAAACCTGATTGCTTAAATGGAAACAAATAATGAAGAAAGTGTCTCCCGACTTTCTATGCTTTTCCAAACGAGGTTTCCATAAATGTTGAAATCTCGTACAAGTTTAATAAGTTACACGACTTTAAATAATACCACTACTGAAAAGCGTCTGCTGAAAAGCACAGTCAAAAAAAACAGAAACAGGTAGAATTTTCTAATAAAAAGGTAGACTAGTATGGACACCTGATGAGAATTCCTGAAAATAAATAAATGAAAAGATACAAAAATGGACTCCGCCTACTAAAAAAAACGAGGTAAACCAAGTCGGTCTTGGAGAGGAAATGCTAAAGATACAATCGCCAGTCCACAGAAACTTTGTCGGTTGGTGAAATAGATTCTAAAAAAACTGAGTGCGTATTATTATTTATTGTACACCCCAAGATGTGCCTTAGTGCCTTATCAGACTCAGAACCAGAACAACACGTAACACGATGCAAGTTAAATTTAACCCTCCGGCAGGCGCGCCGCTGTGTACAGCACCGCAACTATCTGAAATGTTTGCGCACGCGTCTATGTCTGTTAGTTTTGGACCGTCTGTCTAGGTATTCCTTGCTGAGAGTATCTGGCAACCTATCAAGCACAAAGCGAGCTGTGTTATAAACTACTGTAGTACTTGCGTAGCTGCGAAACTAGTAAGTTCTGTTTAGCGGTGTGGAACACAGCGGTGCGCCTAGTCATGTAAGTACATTTTCGCATAACAATGAATTTTCTGTGAGCCTTTGTGTGTTTTTATTTCATAGGAATTGACATATTATGAGGTATATAACTGCAAATATTTATATCACTTTGTTCTTTAGCGTTATAGGCATGCTACAAACGTTTATTTTAGGTATATCTAAATATCATTTCATGTATCTGTAAATTTCAGAGGTTTCTGGATTTTATTTAGATTAGCATTTTTTTACAGGGACAGAAAACAAAACAGAACTCCTCTTACTCAAAAAGAGCTTGAACATTTGGCTGAAAATCTCTCAGAAATTGAAGATACGTGTGAATTTAGTGATGACAGCGAGGGCTCAGAAGAAAACATTATGGTCAGTGAGCATGACAGTGAATCTGAGGAGTCGATTGATTCAGATATGGACATTTCTGAGGAACAGCTTGATACACCAGGCGATATGGACATTTCTGAGGAACAGCCTGATACACCAGACGAGCAACCTCTTGCCGTGGATTTTCGATTTTATATTGGCAAAGACACTTCCACATTATGGATAAGTAACCCTTTAAGCCTTCCAAGTAAAACCAAATCAAAAAATATCGTTAAGGTTATTGCTAGGTCCACAAGTCAAGCTAGAGATACAAGAAATGAACTAGAAGCATTTCTTAAATTTATTGATACAGAAATTATAGACTTCATCGTAACATGCACAAATATATATATCGACAACAAAATATCTGTAAATTACAAGAGAGAGAGAGACTGTAAGAAAACAACAAGGAACGAAGTAATGGCTCTAATCGGTGTATTGTTTTTAATTGGTATAAAAAAGGGCAATCATGCTAATGTATTGGAGTTATGGTCTGACGATGGTACGGGCATGATGATCTTACGTGCTAATTTTGCCTATAAGAGATTTCTGTTTTTACTACGTAGCTTAAGATTTGACGATATTACAACAAGAAATGAAAGAGTCATTTCTGACAAAATTACAGCTATTCGAAATATTTATTCCAAATTTACGAATAATTGTCAAAAGAACTATACCCTCGGCGAATGCATTACTATTGATGAAATGTTGCATCCGTTCCGGGGAAGATGTGGATTTGTTCAATATATTCCGAACAAGCCAGCAAAATATGGTTTGAAACTTTACGCAGTGTGCGATAGTCAAACATGGTACACGTGGAATTTTGAAATTTACTGTGGAACTCAGAAAACTGGCACTTTCCAAGCATCAAATAAACCAACAGATATAGTTCAAAGATTAGTGCAACCCCTCCTGCACACTAATAGAAATCTTACGACGGATAATTATTACACCAGTTATCCATTGGCTAAATATTTACTAGAAAATGGGATGACTATTGTAGGGACCCTAAAAAAAAAATAAACCAGAAATTCCGCCAGAATTTGTCAATATAAAGAACCGCGAAATTGGTACAGCAATGTTTGGCTTTCAACACGATGTATCTCTTGTTTCATTCAAGCCAAAACCGAATAAATGTGTGCTATTATTATCAACGATGCATGATAATGGAAAAATTGATGAACTTACAAATAAACCTGAAATCATTGTGGATTACAATGCTACAAAAGGTGGGGTTGACACAGTCGACCAAATGTGTAGTTCGTATTCGACACAAAGGATAACACGAAGATGGCCACTAGCTTTATTCTTTAGAATACTTGATTTGGCTGGTATTAATTCCGAGATTATTTATAAAGCAAACAGACCTTTAGTAGAGCATCCAAGACGCAGAGTATATCTTACAAAATTAGCATTTGAACTAATGGAAAGCCACTTGAAGGAACGAGCTGAGATAAAGAGCCTTCCCAAGGATGTGCGCGAGTTTCTTTCGAAATATAGACTACAGCAACCACCTGCCCCCGAAGAGAGAAGAATTGGACCTTGTAAATTATGTGGAAAACATAAAAATATAAAAGTTGCCACTAGATGTATCGAATGTAAGCATTTTGTATGCCAAAAACATGGTGTGAGGCAGATAACATGCAACAACTGCTCGGAGCTCAACAATTAGTTAAATATTTTTTTTGTTTGTTAATGTATCTTGGTTCGGTTCCATATTTTTATTTTATTTTTTTATAGGATTCTACGTTAGAAACTCTCTTAATTTTTTACGAATGTCACTTTTTAATAATAAATGGTTATTTTGCGTATAACTAAGTTTTATATGAGAACTAGAGTTTGCGGTGTTCTACACAGCGTCGCGCCTGCTCGTGCAACTTAAAATGTCGCGCCTGCCGCAGGGTTAAAGAGAATAGGGTATTAAGATAAAGACAGATGTGTTCGTGACGAGATGTGGTGCCCTGAATACTACTGGCTTGCACGTACGTAAGACAAGAATGCATTCTCCTTAAATTAACAGCAGTTTAATGAAAAGGCCATTCAAGAGAAGGAGTAATAGCAGTATAACAATTAAAAGAGGTGAACTAATCACGGAAAGTAAATACAAACGATGAGCAGGTTGGAAAAACCTAAAAAATTAAAAAAAAAGTTGGATGAAAATTATTCTAAAAACTTCAAAAATACTACTGGCGGAATAAAATCAGAAATTTTTTCTATACAAAGGGATTTCTACAGCAATAATATTAATTATTACTAATATATTTATATATTTATACATATATTTATATATTTATACATATATTTATATATTTATACATATATATATATATATATATATATATATATATATATATATATATCTAGTATATATACAATATATGTATTCTGGTCATCATCACCAACAGCTATTCCATCCATCGTATGATGTAAGATTTCCTTGATATGTGTTCATTTATTTCTCTTCATTGTTTTTTACATCCTTCGGACCAGCCAATCGCTTGATGTCATCAGTCGATTTTCATCCTAATTTTCTCTTCTTCAACATTCAACAATTCGCCTTATACAATGATTGTCGAGTGCAATTTCTTTATTATTCTGTATAATTCTTTTACGTTCTTAAAATGAATCAATATTTTGAAGATTTAATTTTATTTGAGTGTAATCTTTGACTGATCGTACCAAATTCCAGAAAAGATAGAAATAATTTGATGAAATTTAGTAAACTTCCAGCTGCATTTCCTATATCAGTATCACCTTGTACACAGCCTAATGAAATCACTGATTAATGCATCTGGTTGTTGTTTGCTATTTGCAAATGCACGTCGGCTGTTTTGCTTAGCACTTAAACAACAATTTGTTATAATAGCGATATAAATATTCGAGGACGTTTAAATAAAGTAACAATCGTTGCCCCCAACCAACCAATATCCATTCATGTGTCTATGTCCGTATGTGGAAAATGAAATTTTCGTCCAGGGTCGGCTTGTAGAGAAACAAACAGGAATAACGGTCTTTGGTTGGCGTTTAAACTCATATTTTATTTTCATTACTACGGGTTATACTCAGTTTTTCAAGGTCTGAAGATGTTAAAATCGCTAGGAAAACAATACTTCAGGCCCCAATATTTTTCATCTTAATGATTTAATATAAGACAATCTAATATATGCTTAAAATTCTTATATAGATTTGTAATCTGTCATAACTATCTTAATCACATAATTTAGATTTTGGTACAGCTTAAGTTTTCCAACTGCGATTTCTACAACATGCATACTTATTTTGTTTTTCTTTATTGTAATTGAGCAGCATTCATGTAGCAGGTCATGTGTTTTTGAATTTGAAATCAAATTCTAAAACGCATGTCATGCTACATGAATTTAAAGTTGGCCAATGTTTTTAATATCTCTTAAATCGATGGCAATGTCAATATCCAAAAAATACTGCTTACTATACTACTAAGTATATATTTTAACCCTACAGGGAATTTAGTCATTTTTATGGACACATATTATACATTTAATATCTGTTTTGATTAGTCTGATTTTGTCATAAGTGGCGATTTAACATACATTGTCTTAAAGGCTTTTATGACTGCTTTTGGACATAACTGTAAAATTATGAGGCAACACGAGTATTTACAAACAAAAATAGTAGTATCGTTAGGACAAAGTTGAATTATTTTCTTGCAAGTATCCCACAAATATACGGTGATGTTATGTGAGACAACTTTGAATGATTACGTTTAGCATTTCTTAAATCATCATTATCATTGGCTCTACGAGTCTAGATGAGTACTAGCAGTTAGAAAATTTTTAAAACTTTATACAATGTAACAATAAAACACTAAAAACTTTGTTTTCAAAACTTCCACAAAATTGATTTTAAACTCTTATCACCACAGCTGTGCGTATTTAGAATCTGTTTTTCGATTATTGAAAGCGATTTTATGTTCTGCTATTCGTTTATTAAAATTTCTACCAGTGTGACCAATGTAAGTTTTTGGGCAGTCGTCACATTTAAGTCTGTAAACACCACTGTGTAAGTGTTTTTTATTTTGGCTCTTGTTGTTTTTAATATATTCGAATAATTCAAGAGGAATCTACGTTCCTGTAGTTGGCTGTATACCATGTATTAAAAATTTAATTGCAGTTTAATTTTATTAACAGTTGCACTCATACAGTCCTCGAAGATATACCGTCTCAGGACTAGCAACTTCAACGTGGAGTCATATGTCGCCATGTTACCTAATCCATCGGTAACTCTATCATCTTAAATTATTATAACGTATTTTTAAAACTAAATGTAATTAAACATCTCTTAACGGGTTTTTACCCATATATTTAATCTTGGTGGCTACATTCATGTACTCCTAGACACTGATGATGGAACATGGTATCCGAAAATGTTATGTCTTTTTAACTTAGCCCGTTTGGGCCTTAAATATATACCTATTACAAAGGATTTTTAATTAAATATTCGAATAAGTTGTTATTTGTTCTGAAAGCTCGAGTTATTCCTATTTTTTATGTGTTTGGCTATTTTTGTTGATATTTTGCCTGTATATGTAATGGAACAGAAGGTACTGGTTTTTCTCTGGTGGTGGAAATACTAATTCCAAGGCTTTCTTGTGTAGTTTTTGATTTAACATTTTATTAATTGTTTGTTCGTTGTATCCATTGTTTACTGCTATTTGCTTAATGATATTTAATTATGTCTCAAAGTTGTATTTTGACATCGAATTTCTGTTAATCTATGTAACATACCATGATACTATGAACTAAAGATAAACCCACGTGCACGCGATCAGTCTATCTTTTTCCACGTGTGACGTCACTTGGCGACAAGTATCACCGGAAATGCTCTGTTTTGCATGGAGTTTTGTCAGATTTGGTATTGTTTTATCGTATATCTAGTACGTTGACAAATAAATGTGTGCACTTTATATAAAATATATTTCAGAATATTAAATTAAAGATAAACTTTTATCGCCAAGTGACGTCATGCGCATCGACGTACAAAATTCGATTGCGAGTCATAGTATCATGGTAACATACTATGATAGGCTACCAGTTTATGTTGTGTGGGATAGGATGATGAATTGTGTATAGTTGTGTCAGTATGAGTAGGTTTATGAAATATGGAGAAGTCATGTTTGTTTTTAAGTCTGATAATTTTTAAATCTAAAAAATTTATGGATTGATTTTGTTCTGTTTCTATTATAAATTCAATATGAATATGAAGTGAATTAATATACGATAAAAATTGTCGAGTTGCCTGTTAGTTCCTGTGAAACATACCAGTACGTCGTCTACGTATCTCCACCAATATAAATTTTTATGGATCATCTAGAGACAAACAAAACATCCCATATTCAAACAGTTTTTAAATATATTAAAAACAACAAGAGCCAAAATAAAAAACACACAGTAGTGTTTACAAACTTAAATGTGGCGACTGCCCAAAAACTTACATCGGTCAAACTGGTAGAAATTTTAATAAACGAATAGCAGAACATAAAAGGGCTTTCAATAATAGAAAATCAGATTCTACATACGCACTTCTAGATCATAATCTTTCTTTTAATGACGAATTTTGAATTCTTCAGATTCAAAATAAAGGTCTTAAGCTATCTTTGTTAGAATCTATGGAAATTAAAAAATTAAAAAACACAGATATAATTCAGAATGACCAACTTGAGACAAACAGTTCTCCCCTCCTCAACCTATTTCATTAGAGACTATAAATTTGTAAACCCAAGCCAAAAATAGATCACTTGAGAAAGGCTATCAGACGAAACAGCTGTAGTGATAATAGTTAAAATAAATTCTGTGGAAGTTTGAAAACAAAGTTTTCAGTGTTTTATTGTTACATGTTAGAGTTGCTCCTAACACAGAACAGATTTATCAGACAAACAGTTCTCCCCTTCTCAAACTATTTCTTTTAAGACTATAAAGTGTAAAATCATACCAAAAATAGATCACTTGAGAAAGGCAATTAGCCGAAACAATTTCCATCAAGTAACTGTCAAATCCATAACTTTATACAAATCTAAATGATGTAGATGACAGAAAAATGAAAATAGGTGAAATTGATGTAGTTTTCAGCAATGATATTACTATAAGCAAGTGGAAGGATCGTGGCTCAAAATCTCAAAACGTTAAGCAATATGCATAATCACGCATAAATTGGTTTTGTTTTGAAAACATCAAAAGCTCGAGAACGAGAAAACATCCGCTGTCCTTAAGCCATTGTAGACTACAATATGTATATGGGCGGTGTTGATCGGTTTAACCAACGAATGCAGACATACTCAGTAGCTTGGAAAATTCGTCGATGGTGGATGAAGTTATTTTATTTTTTGACCTTTTTGACGCATCAATAGTAAATTCTTACATACTTTATAAAGAATCCCTTAGGCAAAATAACAGTAGAAAAAAAGCAATATCTTACCTTGAGTATAGATCCAAATTGGCTACCGGTCTTAAAACAAAGATTTTTATCTTAAATCTTCTTAATCTTGATTTAGTTTTGATTTGTTATTTAGTATTTAATTTTGATCTTAAATAAAAGATTTTTCTACGATAAAAAAAAATTGGGAGGTCGTTGAATATCGAGTATTTTTAAAACGTTGGTCATTATCCGCAGAGAACGATGCGAAGACAATGCCATAGCTGGTGTACTGCCATAGCTGCCGCAGCTATATGCCTATTTAGAACGTTTAACTACTACTTGAGTGTACAACGGAATAGAATCATTAAAAAAAATGGAAAAGAAGAAGTTAGAGGTCAGATGTATGGAAAGGCGTCGGACGTCCGCACCGAAACCCTTTGATCTGTGCTAAAAAAACCTACAACAATTGGATATCTCGCAGACGCATCCGTGAACGTGATATGTAAACAACACATGATGAAATCACCCCATCTACACATCTCCAGATGCATACGTAGATGTCGTCCGCGGACGCGTCTGCCGATGTGTAGAGGAGCCATCAAAATCATTCATTTTTGAAATGCACTGAGCATTTCAATATTAATTTTAAAGTTCTTCCATTGACTGTGGATTCAACTGAACTACGTGGACTATAACACATTTATATATTTTGTCTTCAATTTTGATTTTAACTTTTAGTAATTTAACTGCATATTCAGATTTTTCTTTTTTACAGTACTGATAGCGCTTGGTGGACCATTTTATTGTAGTCAACCATCCACTGTCTAACATATTGTTAGTCTTTTCCCACATTCATACTTCATGTCAACTTCAATTGCTCTCAAACCAACATCCTAATTATCATAGACAGGTTTGAGTGTGAGATTGGGATTATTCAATCTACATAAAAAAATTATACTATATAATTTTATATTTCATCAGTCGATTTCCTATAGTGGTGTCAGTTGGACCTTTGGTTAATACTTAGTGTCATAGAATTTTGAAAGGTGCAGATCACATAACTGCCCTTCAAAAGCTGTCATTTGTCACATGTCATCTCTACATTTCCGTCAGACCGGGAGCCCATTCTGTCTCCAGCTTCTATACAACATGTAGCTTCTCCTCATAAATTTTAAAGTGTTTGTTTGTCTTAGTGTATTGTATTTTGTATTGTTATGTCCAAATTTTACATTTATGACATTCTACTATGTCGGATAGGCCACAACTGACGAAGTAAGTCTATAAACGTTTATCACATATAAAAAATTTTTTTCAACCATAAACTTGGAGTTTTTTGTCCAAGTGATTTAATTTTCCTTTTTAATAAAAAACGTTTCTTGGCTTATTTCAGATGCCCCTGAAGATGATCTATTGATCGAAAGTACTTGGGCAAGATTAAATTAATCACGGTGTTCGATAGTTGCCTTGTATACCCCCAAAGTTTCATTCATTTTTGAATTTAGAAGAAGTGTGAGATTGGGAGCACGAGAAGCTCTTTATAAATGTGTTAACGCAACGATGAATAGACATGAATGTAGATGCATACATATGTACGAAATATAGATTATCAAAAAACAATTAACTATGTTACTTATCAAAAGATGATCTTGAACTGGAACTATTTGATTGTTTTATAACATTATATAAATATTTTTTTGTTGAAAAAAACTTTATTTGGCGTTTCTGCGCTAGTCCGTTACTGCTTTCATGTTGCCTTTAAATGTTAATCGTTAGTTTACAGATTTTTCTTCTCAATTGATATTTGATAGTCGGTTTCATTGCAGAAATTTGATAGCTGGCTTACGAGGAAGTCAACAACCTCCTAGCAGACAGGATTATAATAAACAACAATATTTAGAGTTACTCAAACGTCTGCATATGTGATGACATGGCTGTATTTTCATCTGTAATTAGTTAATTAAATATTATTAAATTCGATAATTCAAGCTCGAAATTTTTCGATAATAACATATATATATATATATATATATATATATATATATATATATATATATATATATATATATATATATATATATATATATATATATAGGGGGTTGCTATATACTTAGTTGAAGGTGCGATTAAAAATAAACATTTGTTACTAATTTTGATGTATTGGTTTTTATTACTTTCTATTATAACAATGAAATTTAAGGTGTAAGCATTTGAATTATTTTTCGAAAAAGAGAATATAAAACAGCTAAGCTATAATTTGGTTTTTTAGTTTGTTATCTTGTTGATAGTTATCTTATTAACAACAAATAAGGCTTAATCTTTGATTAAATGAAAAGGCAGATATCGAGCACAGTTTATTAATTAAAGCCCAAGTAATTTCGCTTCCTAGCTTCAGGGGCATTTTGTCAATTTTGACCTATCCAACAAACTGTTAAGAATGTTATAAACATATATTTGTACATTACACTACACTACACAAGGACAAACAGTTTAAAATTTTTTAAAAAAGCGAAGCTACATTATGGCTGGCATAAGCCATAATGTAGCTGAATGTTATTTATTTACTCCTAATAAGCTTCCTGATAATAGGCTATCTCCGAATATTTTTCAATAAAAATATTTAACTATCACCATTCTTCGACCAGAAGAAAGATCAGGTTGTATATGTTTGTAGGTAAGTAGGTGGACGAATTCCACCGAACATATTTATTATTTGTTTATGTAGTGTGTTGATCACATTTATTCAATAATTAACTGTTAATATCTTTTCTTGTATTGGGTATTAGGTCTCCGGACCTAATTTTCTCTCCTTATCTCTTTTCGTTTCTAAGGTTTCTTAATTTGCCCCTTGTAACCCCAAAAAGTTAAGTGGCGTCCTTTTTCTTATCTTCTCGTATCGTTGGTAATTTTACATATCCCTCTTTTTATCTATTTCTCTGTCTTTTCTAATCTATTTTATCTTGTCTTATCTTTATAATTACTTCTGTTGGATCCATTCCTGGTTCAAAAAGCTAGTTTCAAACCCCCAACTTGCTCTCCACCAACCATCTAGCTGCTCTGTGCAATGTCTCCATTGGAGACCTTTCTAGCACCATCCAAAAAAGGTTTCCGAGGTTACGCGGTTAGGATTTTTTAGAAATGCTTACCTGCTCGTTGAGATACACAGAATAGGTAGACCCAGGATAAGCTAGAAAATAAACGTAGAAGAGGTTTTGAAGAAACTTAACGTCACAAATTGGAGGACGAAAGTACCAAACGAAAAAGGATGGAATGATTATGATTAATCAAGTCGTTGGCCTACTTCGCGACGTGGCAATTACTATTATCATTAATTAAAATGCTTATCTTACCAGCGGTTTGCTAACCTTACTAATCTTAATAAACTATAAGTTTTTTCGGGTAAGGGTAGGGTATAAGGTAAGATAAATGAGTAACATACATAAACCAACTCTTCAAGGTCAACAGAACAGAACCGCAAAACTGATGATCAGTTTGGGTTTCGTCAAGGGTTCAGAGAGTCTTGCTACTATATAAATTCATAGACTAGACAAAATTTATATGTGTTTCATAGAAACGGCGTTTGTTGTAAGCAAAACACACCAAACTTATTGACCTACTCACTAGATAAGGGTTATTAACGATTTATTAATTTTAGTAAAAATCTGTATTGTAGACAGACAACTTCAGTCAAAAGTTTCACTGCCACCTAAATTTCTATCTTATTCGGTTTTACAGAAAGCGATCTTTTGTTCACAAAAAAATCGTGTGAAGTTGTTAGTGTCAAGTATGCATCATTTCAATACAATAATTACTGTAAAGCCAGATACTATAAATTTTTACAAAGAGACAAAAGGTGAGTGTACTAATTGGATAAAAAATATGCATGCTATAAAACTGCCAGAGAAAATCGTAGATGGCCATAAGTACTATGGTTTTGCATTTTGGGCATTGCACGAGTAAAGGCTAACGTAATTCACAAGACAATGACGGTATTAGATTTTGATTCGATACAGAGCAGCGACAAGCCGCATATACGTATTTCGACCTCTTTAGGTCTCCTCAGTACGGTATAGCCACTAATCCGTATCGAACCAAAATGTTTTCCCGTCATAGACCATAGTTATTAAAAATAACTATGTACAGACGTAGCTACGCCATCTAAAAACAAAAAGAGAAATCATACGATTTCTACCTGGCGAAATCGAATTCAAATATCAGCCACCGTGCTTCCTAAAACTTGCGAAGCAAACACCTTGATGAATAAATCGGCAAGGGAATCTAAAATTGCATTCCAAATGCCGTTCATCATGGCCAATATTCGTAGTGAATTCGATTTCTGGTACTCCAAACGAAGTAAAGAAATAAAACACAATGACGGTATTAGATTTCGCCAGGTAGAAATCGTATGATTTCTCTTTTTGCTAACGTAATTATTATTGGAGTTCAGCAAAATCAAATAATGGAAAGAAGCCTTATTCTAAGCACTTTAGGTCAAGAACTTAGCGAGGGAAGTTCGTAGTGTCATTTTTAAAGTTTACGAAATTCTGGAACCAACGTCTGCCGCAAATCTATAGCCACAACGAGGAAAAAGGAGAATAAGGTGTAAAATAGGTCCAAATTTAAAAAATCAAAAGAAAGGAAGCACAAGTTATGTTGAAATGTAGGGTAAAAACATGCTGGTCATTTTTTAAATACGAAATCTATATCGATTTTTTTAAATTTTATGTAGGAGCTATGATACTTAAAATTCAGCATTGTTAATAAGAAAAACAGCACTAAAACTTTTTTTTCTTATAATTCTAGAAAGTGCACAGATATGTTAATTTGACTGAATACCAACGTTTTTTTTAATAAAGTTATATTTAACTAATTAACCAAATTCATTTTTTTATAAAAATGTAAAGTTAGTTGAAAATAAAATAATTTAAGATAGAAACAAGTTATAAAGACTAAGATTTCTTATACAAAAACAAAGGAGTCAAATATGACCCTACCTGGTATAAATGTTACTATTTTTGACTATGGCAGTTAAAGATTATTAATCTTAATGTTGTAACAACTAAAAATGTAACAATTAATATCAATGTTTTCTATTTTCTGTATATGAAGTTTTATTATTAGAAACTATAACCAGACCGATTTATTCTTAGCCAAACCTGGAGTTTTTCTCTTGGCTAGATGGCAATTCCAAGAAATTGGAACTAAAACTAAAGCAACGTTAAAGACATCTTCATAACAAACGTCTTAGATATTTTATAATAAAAAGACTATCACATACAAGTAACTGTTTCCTCTATGTTATTTAATTTCTTATATCTCATACTTATTGCATATAACAAATATACATTTTTAATAACTGTGCATGAAGAATAATCCATCAAACCAAATTGTCAATCAAAACAGCTGTTCCGTCTAACCTTACAAAATAAAAGAAACTTCACTGACCATTTTCGTTCAAATAAAAGCCATATGCTTGTATATCCTTTATATAAATATAATAAATCATTTTTAAACACTAGCACTTGTCCCACCAGTAATTTATGATAGTTGTTTTTTAACGTGGCATACGAACTACACTAACTGTTCTTGGATCTGGTGTTACACGAGCTACGACTACTTGTCACAATGTAATGGGTAATAAGATCCTAGGTAAATATCAGTTAGCAAGTTACGTTGAGCTATAAAATAATTAAGTTTATTGACAAACTACAATCCTAACAGTTATAAAGGAAGGTTGGTATTTGATAGTTATAAAAAATAGTCAGAAATTATGAGAATGTATATGAAAAAAAGTAAATTCTTGAAAATTTAGTTACTTATTTATTATGTGACACTAATAAAACAAGTATTTATCAAATTTTCTTTGAGTTTGATAAAAATTAAAGAATACGGAGTATGTAGATCCAGATACAACCATGAACTCTACCAACTGTTCAAAAAGGCACCGATCTTAGAATTCGTTAAACTTCAAAGACTTCGATGGACTGGTTATGTAATTAGAATGGAGACCAAACGATTGCCATATTGCCAAAAAGAGCTCTAGATAGTAAAATAGATAGGGCAGAAGACCAAAAAGGTCACGGACAAGGTGGGAGGATAAAGTGGCCTAGAGCTAGGATTAATACTATTACAAAAATTAATATTAAACTCACCAGTCTTCCGGGTTAAACTGCGTCGATATCCATTTTGCCGAGCTTCCGACATCCTCTCTGATGTCTTCCTCAGGGCTTCCGAGGTCTCAGTCTCCCGAGCCCCTAGACACTACTAAACTGTTCACTAATCACTGAACTGTCACTACTACGGCTGGGAACAGGAGACGGCAAAATGGATATCGAGGTGAGTTTAATATTAATTTTTGTAATAGTATTAATCTTAGCTCTATGTTTCATTGTACTAACCGCGGAAATATTTCAAAATATATATGTATGTATATATATCAAACTTTAAAGAATTACAAACAAACAAGAAGAAAATTATATTTTATTGATTGATTGATTTTATTGAAAAACAACAGACGCTATCGAAAAAATCGTGTCGCTAAAATGGTAGAATGGTTCTATTGGGCAGGTCACGTCGCCAGGTTATCAGACAACCGATGTCTGATAGGGATAAGTTGATGACAAGTCAAGAAGCACTACGGAACACAGTGCGTCCACAAACCAGATAGACTGACGACTTGCGTGTTAACAATAACTGGATGTAAGCCACACAAGACAGAGACAGATGAAAAGAGCCGAGGGAGACCTATGTCCAGCAGAGGACGCGTACAGGTTAATGTGATGATGATGATGATTACCTCTGAAGTTGCAAACAGAAAGTCTTCGGGGCTACCATATAAGATATTGTCCCCTCTTTAACAATGTGGTCGATGATTTGGTTTCCTCCATAGTTACATTGTTACGGCCGCTCTCACCATTTATATTTGCAACGTTTTGCAACATATATGCATATCTTCCATAACTGGTTCCGATTCTATTTAGGGTGGATCATGTTTTCCGCGAAAGATCAAGTCCTGGTGGTTTGTGGGTAATGCAGGGCATGTTATTGTGCCAAGCTGTCTATTTTTGAGACAGATATGTTATATAATGAAACATTGTTACAGATTTGTTGATGGCCTTTTGGAGCGGAGTTGGGACTTCGACATTCTTAGTATATTGGGTGGGAATTGAATTAATTATCCTAGCTATCATCCTTATTCTGGTGTTCAGCTGATTATCGATTTATATCCCTATTTCTATTATTACTGGATGATGTTGCTGTATGGGAAATCAGTTAGAACTTTCGTGACGCCCGAAGGTAAGTTGTCTCTGTCAGTCACATAGTTCAGGTTTGTATTCTTTCTTCCAGGCTGCTAATTTGAAGGTAGGTCAATTTCACAAAAGATATAAACGTTCATCTTCTGCCCACTTTACCAAAGCAATCCAGTTTGTATTATTATTTTTTATGTAGGATGGGGCTGCGCTTATATTATTTGGGCTGACAAAGATTGACAGGTGGTTTGTAGATGACGTTCTTAAACTTTTTGTTGTGGCATGTTTAACTTAAATATTGGTTGATATGAGATTTAACCATAATTGATTTCAAATTAACGATGATTTGTACAAGTTTCTGTCCGGTAATGTAAGTACTAATATCGTAACTGTCGTACGGTTGATTCATCCTCCGTTCTATTCTGGATTTCTGGATGATTCTGAATAATAGTAAACAAACAGCAGGTTGACCACTTCGGCTTGTTTACTATTAAAAAAAAAATTTCAAGTCCCTTCCGAACTTTTACATATACAATCGAATAATAAGTTATCAGCAAAGTGTTATCTCATTCACTAACTAGAGAGTTCTAATTCTTAAATTTTTATTTATTTCTGCCAAATTGGTGATTCACCAGTGCTCTTCGACGGTTCAATGACGCGTAAAGTAATTGCAAGACCTTTGGTCGTTTATTTATTTCAAAAGAATACTGACTGAATGTTATTTAAAGAATAATTATAAGTCCTTTCTGAACTCTTCTTTATTCCGTGAAAATATGAAATTGGTAACAAAGGATCGAATTCCCATTTCTTTTATTATTTGCGAAACAATTTCTAGGTCGTGCGACTTTTTTGTTTATTTCTAACAAATTTATAAATAGCGAGAAGTTTGTGTCGACGAAGTCCAGAAGGTCCGTTGATTGAAGTAGAAGAGGAAATAAAACGCAGATTTCCTTTAGGTAGACTACTCAGCAAAAAAATGTGTCTGGTTAGAGATTAAGAACTATTCTAGCCTTTCGGCCGAAAAATGCACTGCTTTTATGCAATTCGTATTCACATATTATGCGCAGTGATTTCTCCGTTGAGAGGCCAATCAAATAATAGAAAATAAGCTTGATTTTTATTGGAACAGAAAGAATAATCTGTCTTGATTTTCCGTTCTGGCCACATAACATTTTTTATCCTAAAATAAATTCTTCTATTTCTATATTAATTTTTTTGTTTCACGTTTAATTACCATATAATGTTCGACATCTTTTGTATTTTTTGTATTTAATCATTTTAAATATAAATCTTTTATTTGTTCTAAAAATATTCCGGTCTCTTCATTCTACCACAAATTAACATTTACAAATTGTTTTTGTGTTCCTTATGTAGTCTTAACGTACATTAAAAAATATGAATATAGAAAATTATATGAGTTATTCGATCTCCAATGTTTAACAAGCGATATGAATTATATTGACGGAATGTGCCAATGTCCCAATAAAATACTAAAGTTTATATCGCTAGATACTTAATTTTATGTGTAATCACAACTTTGGCATAATTAACAATTATAATTTCGTCATTATTTATACATGTTGTCGATATTAACATAAATACGTCATATTTTCTAATTTATTTCGACTTTAAACATGAATGAAACGACAATTTATTATTTTGGATCAAAACTAAATGTGATTTAAAAAGTTACCTCAGCTCGTCTACTTCAGCGTTCTTCGCGGGTATTTAAATTTAACAATGACACAGGTCTTTAAGCTTTTATTTGATAACCAGCTGATACAAATGAGCGAGGAAAGAACCTTTTATAAAAAAGAGTAAAGAAACATCCATATGCACTCATAGAAAATTTCCCAAATTTAAAAGGTCCCAAAGCTTTTTACAGTATCTATGTAATATCAAAAGTGTCTGCAAAAACTGGTATAGCCTTGTTTTTTAAGCTTTTCTAAAACCTTAACAGTTGTTAAGTTCATCCTTATCTCAGTGTATCTATGCCAGATATACACACTAAGATATAGTGGTAGAAGTAGATAGAAAGCTAAATTTAATGGCATTGATGATGGTGTTGAATATATATATATATATATATATATATATATATATACAACATAATATGTATATGTATGTATATATATGTATATATATATATGAATATATATATATATATATATATATATATATATAAATATATATATATATATATATATATATATATATTTATATTTATATATATATATATATATATATATATATATATACAACATAATATGTATATGTATGTATATATATGTATATATATATATATATATATATATATATATATATGTTGTTATTTTTTAGAATTATATTGCACTGCCTTATCATGCTGTTTATTAGTATCTGTCTTACAAATACAAAAAAAACCATCTATGACAACCTTAAGTTAATCTAAGGTACCAAGAACTTTCTATACATATTGAAGAATGAATCCTTATATTTTAAGTTATTCATAACCACATATACAAACGGCATTGTTTACATTCTCTTATGGTTGGCATCAGGAGAGAGAATTTTCTCTCCTGATGCTAACCATAATGTAGCTTCGCCTTTTTTAAAAAAATTTAAACTGTTTGTCCTTGTGTAGTGTAGTGTAATGTACAAATATATAATAATATATATTTATTTATAATATATAATATTATAATATTATTTATAATATATAATATTATATATATTTATAAAATTCTCAATAGTTTGTTGGATGGCCAAAATTGAAGAAAAATCCCCCGGAAGAAGTTCATTTATTCGAGCCTTCAACCTTATATCAATTTAATTACTATTAGTTGAATTAAAAATATTTGTAATTATAATTGTTGTTAATTTTATTTTATTAATTAATTATTTCCAAAGTGGAAATCGAAATGCCAAATAAACTAATTTTAAAATTTAAGTGGTGGCTTATTCCCAATAAAAATAGTAAAATTTAATTTTATTCAAATTTTTTTGGTAAGCAAATTAATGTAAACGATCTTAAATCGCTCATTCTGGGTAATAAAAATCTCTTACCGTATTGTAAAAATCTTCAAATACGAACCTGAAACAAAAAACAATAATTAGTGGTAATCTACAGATAAAATAAGATTTTCAAAGTGTAATTTTAAAAGGCAAAATTTAGGCTACCAAATTTAGAAGCTTAAAGAGTCCCAGCAGAAGGAAGTCTTTATAGTATTTGATGGAATTTTGTCTGACTTCCACCAATTGTTGGGGGAAAGCTTATTAAATTCCTTTCGTCGTGCGTGTACCAAGTACCAAATATTTTAGGACCATGGACTGTAAAAGAGTTTCCTTCGATATATGCAAGCAGACTTCACGGCGATGATTCCTTATGTGTTTGGTTTGATAGGGGTTTTACTTAGAGAAAAATGAAGCGTAATTAATTGAATCTACACATTTAATAACTAGAATATTTACAAAAGCACTAATACTAACAAAAGAGTTCGCTTTAGTTAAAACGTTTTAGGGGGTGGGGGGACCAAGAAAACAAATACACATTTCACTGCATTTTGCACAACTTGAGACACAAATCAAGTTTTTTTTTTCAATTTGACTAATATACTTTTCTTCTTTCTTCAATTTGACTAATTAGTTTTTCTGATGTTGAAAGTTTGGATGTTGGTGTAATAACTGAAAAGGTGGAACAAGATGAGAACTTTAAGGCGCGACCTTTAATGGACCCCTATGCTTTGAGTACCGATAAGAATTGGTGGCACAGTTTCTAAAGTTGTTATTACATATATTTTAATATTGATTTATACGTGATTTAAAATGTTATATCCTATCGGATATAGTTAATTGTCAAAAATAATAGTGAATCGGAAATTATAAACATTTTGATTTGTTCATAAAACTAAATGTTATGCTTTAAGATATTCGAATATATTGTTACGATAAATATGTTTCATAAACATTCTTTTTAATTCTGATATGTTCTAGATTGTCCGACCCTCCGATGAGAACCAGGCGGCAGAAATTTCAGGTAACACCTGACCGGTCTCCGGTCTCCGGAAGTTTCCAGAAGAAGGTCAAATGAAAACCAGTCCGAGTGACCTTCGAGTCTTTTCAAAGGGAATCGCTGGAATTCTCGATTAACTGTATTTTATATTTAAAGAAGGAATTTTGTTGAAAACGTTAGTTCTAGTTCTAGTTTTGAATATCGAGTCCGAAATAAATATTGTAAGCCGGAAATAAATAGAAATAAATTAGTGAATATTAATAAAGACCAATAAATTTGTAAGTGTTATAAATATACCCTTTGATAATAAATAAAGACAATAAATTAGATTTAATAAAATACTACAATATGTATGGGAAAATGCTAATAATCCTTAGTGGCCGAAGTAGCTTCGTAAATAAAAAAGTCTTGTGCCGATATCATTTTTACCTCTTTGTTCCGTTGCCATAACATACTAATGAATACTTTTCAACGACAAGATATCGTAGGCCTCAACCTCAGCGCCACAATTAAAACTCACGACGACATGTTGTGGGTAAATGCAACCTACACTTGATGCAGATTTTGAAATAAGGGAAAGCGAACTGTCAAAGTTCATTAGTTGCGTTGACGAAACTGAATGCCAAATTTGTCCCAATTACCTCGGTAGTCTTTTAAAAACGAAGCCGTACCATGCTTTCCTTATTTTATGATTTGCATACTAGAGGTGCCCTTGAAAACTACTTCAATCGTTTTATATTGTAACTAGTCAATTGACGTATGTAATTCAGAAAATGCGACAGAAAAGCATATAGTGTGCACAGAATTAACTAATATATTTTAAGAATTTAGGAAATATTCTTTTTAGTTACTTAATCAATATACTTCGGTTTCGGCCATTTACATCACAATTAATTACAATTCATAATATTTATAATATTTGAAGCTATATATAATTCTTGTAGCATATTAATACAGTTTAGTATTTTTGCTAGGAATATGCCACAATTTTACTTCAATATAAGTTTGACGTTCCGATTTCCACTTCGGAAATCGTTTTGAAAATACAAATTTATTGTATTTCACAGTCAGGTACATTTAATAATAATTATATTTATTTTATTCTTCCCAATTTGCTATTTGGTATTTAATAATCTTCATATCGAAAGGAAATATTCAAAAATTCCTTAGGCCAGTTGATCAATCCATGTGCAAGTGGAAGTATCCGTAGTTTCAGACAGATCTAACTTTTTGCATATATATAACCACTGACAGATTTCTGAGCATCATACTCTAATTGGTTTAGTTTAATTATTTTTAAATTAAGTATTTTTTTATGGCAGTATCCACTTTCTTCTTTTCCTGCTTCGCCAGATAAATCTGAGAATATGTTCTGAAAATATGTTTTGCTTAACAAAATTTTTCCTAAATTATCGATTGGTCCATCCATGACACCATCAGCTGTGTTGCCAGCTTTAGATACAATCCCTTAATTCCTTCTTAAAATATAGTTTTTTAAAAACATACTTAAGGTTTTAGTTTTAAATTTGTCCTGACGGTAACAAGTAATAACTCACAGTTTTTCCATTACCGAATCCTTGAGAAAACCATGAACCCTAAGGCGCTGGTTTCTCTGAACACACTGAACACGCGAAATACATACAAATAATGTAATAATTAATTTAAACATAATTTTTAATTATAACAATTATACAACGTGAGACTGCCAAGTGACCCTTCCAGATGGCGAATACAAGTAATTTTTTATTTTGATCAGTATTTTTGAAAAGAGGCAGCAAGTGAATAATTAGTTGTTTGAAAAATTTTTAACGCAAACAGAAACTGTATCAGAAAAATCTGCTATTCATAAATTTTTAGAGACCATAGCTGATACTGTTTCAAACTTTACACCACATATTATTGCTGAAACTAGGTTACACGTTTGTAAAATAGTAACAGAGATGGAACTGAAAATTGATAACGAACAGTGACTGTTTTTGTGATAGTCGAAAATATTGTATGAATTTTTCATTATCACATTTAAGGAGCGTATGAATTAAGTTACTAAATGTCCTTTCACTCTCTCTATTTTTAAATATATTGTGAGTCTGTCTTTCTTTCTTTAAATTTCTAATTATTAGTTCAATATCTTCCTCTTCTTCAAGTAACAGTTTCATTAACCTTTTTTTCATTATCATTTTCATTATTTATAAAGTTCTTTGTATTTTTAATCTAACCTAATCATCGATGTCTATACCTATTGATATCTACCAGCAAACTGACTAATTCTAGAGAAACCATTAAACCGTTACCGACGACGTGTTGACGTTAGCCGCATCGTCCAAACGTCGGCGTCGACGGCCGCGGCTTACGTCTGTTCAGTGAAACCAGCGTCTAAAGGATTTATTTGCACCTCTTATCTAAATATCACTCAAACAACCAGCTATTGGCGCATTTTACGTTAATATCCCATAGCAAAATTCCCTAAAAAATACGGGAGGGGCATGAGTATGGCTAAGTATTAAGTGCTGACTTAATAATAATTAAACGTAGTTTATTTTTAACTACTAAAACGCCAAAATTATATCCATATAAAGTAGGTATACTAAAAAGCGAACAAATCAACTTCATCATCATCATCATATAACGGGGGTCCTACGGCGATTACCGCTTCCCGCATTTTAGCCTCCATCTTTTCCTATCTCTCCAATCTCCCTCTTCTAAGCCTCTAGATTGCATTGTTTTTGTAATTTCTCTTCTCCAGGAATTTGGTGGTCTTCCCCTTTTCCTTCTTTCTGGCGGAACAAACATTAAGGCTTTCTTTGGCCACCGCTCCTCCTCCATTCTCATCACGTGACCATACCATTGTAATTGCCTTCCTTGTATTCTATCTGAAAGAGTATCTCTAATTCCTGTACGGTTTCGTATTTCCTCATTCCTGATTGACAAATCAACTTAAATCTCATAAAACACCATAAAATTTACAACAAGCTTACCAAAGATGTCAAAAGCAAAAAAATCGATAAAATTCCCTATATAAACAGATGTATTACAATGACGGTCACTGTCATTGTGACGTCAAAAGAAAGGGGATCAGCTGATAGTGGCGTATGTAAGGTCATACCTGTTTGTTTGACAAGGCCTAACAATTGGCTCCCAAAGAAAGTTGTGAGTTTTATTGTTCTACATTGGATCCCAATTTTCGGAAGTACTTACCAGGAATGAAGCAAAAGAGAAATACCTTTGTAGGCCCAGAACCTTTCTCATAGCATATCAAGGCATAGCATAACACAAGTCTTGCAAGAACCATAGTTAAAAGAACAATATCGGACTAGGTGGAATGGATGAAAGGTAACCACTGATACGAACAAACTGGTCTCAAATCGAAGGCTTTTATACCTGAACCTTCGAAGAAGAGATTCAAAGATCTACTTAATATGAATAGAAATCATCTGCGAATTATCATAGATCTCTTAACAGGATACTGTGGCTTTAAGACAAGACAGCGGACCACGTTTTGTGCCACTACCCAGGGTTGGATAGTATAGGGTTCAATACATTTGAGCATTATCAACTTAAGCCCTACGACTTCGTTAAAGTGTCAACAATAGACTTTATTAAAAAGAACTCTATTAAGGATAACTTTCCCCTAAGGATGAACCATAATAGACCTCTTAGGCTTCTAACCATCCTCGAGTAAAGGGATGGTTAGAAGCCTATCTCTTATAATCTTGCAAGAACACGACTTTCCGAGTAGGTACTAAATAATAATCAATTCTCGCAATTTGCTGAAGTTAAATTTCTTGTATTTCTAGATAATTGTATTAAAAATCAAAACAGATCAGGATATTATTATAAAAAGGATAAAACGTTACGAATATTAGACTAAATAAATTTTAAAAAATCGCACGTGGTTTAAAAAAATAATCTTCCGCTTTTTTAGAAAAAATAAACTCATGTCCTGCTGAGTTTATTTTTTTTATAACTCTGCGGTTTAGAGTAACGCAGTATCTATTGAATAAACTTACGTCCAGGTGTCTTGATTTCAATGTTACGACTACACCATGCGGTTAACCGAAAGTAAATTTGTTTAAGAGGTTACTGCTGGTTGAATTATATAATCAGTGGTAAATATTGATTTAAATTTTTGTGCGTAAGGTTATATTTCGTATCACTTTTCCTAACTAGGAAGCAAACTGTACATACATATATAATTAAGAAGAAATAAAAAGGTCGTGTAGTAGGTAATATGTAAAACAGGTTTTGCAATCGCTATATAAACACAATAATTCTTCATAGAATTTGAGAAAATTATTCATAAAATTCATAAAAGTATTAATATAACTAATATAAATATAATTCATTAAAATTGCCATATTTCATACAAAAATATTTTTATTGAATAAAACACTGACAGTTATAATTATTTACAGTTTACTTTAAATATTCAACGATTAGTTGGATACTATGCGACGTATTACAGAGGTGACAGTACTACGGTATTGGTATAATAGCTTGAAAATATATTCTTTTTAACTTACTTATCCATGGCTTTATACAACATATTCTATTTGCCGTTTACCACATCCCAATCGCCGTTTCTGCTTGTCACATATATCTTCTTTAGTGAGGTCTCTTTTTACCACTGCATGTTTTTATTTGACCGTTCCACTATACGTTCTCTGTTCCTCTTTCATTAAAGATCATCGTGCATTCACGATTTCATCGTGCATTCCTGTATTGTCGGTCTCCAAAGATCTCTGCCCCTGGTCATTTCTTTTAACTCATGCATAGGTCTTTTTCAATGACAAGATGAAAATCAGAATCGATAAACAACTGGAACATCTAGACATGGAAAACAAAATAGTATAGAGGAGCCAGGGCATGTAGCCTGTGGAGTAACGGTAAAACGCTCTTATGCAGACGACGCAATATTGATAGCCCAATATGAATATAGTCTAGAAAGACTCATCCACGATTTAACATATGAACAAAAGAATCTAATATGATGATCTCAACTCATCCAAAAATTAAAAGTAAAGAACGAACCAGACAAATTAGAAATTGATGGGGGCAGCATTCACCAAGTGAGAGAAATAAAATACCTTAGGATTATATTGTCCAGTCACGGAGGAGCAGTAAAAGAAGCAAATAGACTGACAGGATTAAAATGAGGATGAATATGAAAAAACAAAATTATACAGATGTTATATCTCATCAAAGCTATTTATAGTTCAGATTGAGGAGTTACAATTTTTTACCATTAAGTGTGCTGTCAAGAGGTTGTAAAGAATGATATAATTTAAACGAAGAAAAGTAAAAAGATATATTTAGCTTTCAAGAAAAAGTAAACATTAAACAAAATCTAAGCAGAGCAAAATTGAAAACTAATGGAATGTATTTTTTTTCCTTTTTAATTGCTAACATAGAGTATAAGAAACTCCTTTAGAATTTTAAAGAAATTTACAATGTCAACAATATATTTTTAAACCAAGTTTTTAAGCATTCCAAAACTTAATTAAAGCGATAATATCTCAATTGCTTTCTAAAACCAAGTAGCAAATATGTATCTGGTTATTGCCGTACACCAGGTGTCTGCGATGCTAATCTGATAAAAAAAATCTTCACATAGGTAACAAAATAAAACTGCTTACTAAATCATCTCACTTTTAATATTTCTTGTACTTCAACAACTAGTTTTCGTCTTCTTTTTTGCCAGTATCATTCAATTTATCTTATGTCAAAAATGAAAAAATGCATCGTTTCTCTGTGCTAGTGGCGATTCAAAAACGAAGTGGGATAAATGGTTACTTTTATTGACTCGATTCCGTCAGTGTAACACCTATTTCGTTTCAGGTAGAAAATATCGTCGATATTAGAACCTCATCTTCTAGCGGTACCTATCCATTGTAGATGTTGGCAATCACGTTGGTATACATAACTTTCTTGTCAGCTGCATTGAATAAATTCATCACGGTCGTAATTTCCGTCTAATGTTGATACTTTTTAGCCATGATGTTCTCCGATGCCCCAGAGTTCTTTTTTTCCACTCTTGTCCTTCTACATCTCCTTGCAAAATCAGCTGAGTTTGTTGGTACTTTTCATTGAGCACAAGCGTATGTATTATATCTTTTAAAGTTGTCTGTGACATGATGAATGTATCAAATTTTCCTCTGTTAAGGTCCAGGTTTCCACCCGACACAGAAGGAAAACATAGTATCTTGAGACTTATGTTCTTTTGTTAATATTCAGGTGCCTATACCATATTTTTTCCAGTAAAAACAAACACACAATTGAATTAGAGAACGAAGACCAAACACGAATACAGCCATTTCAAAGAAGATCATGAATCAAGGATCCGAACTAATGCCGGAAATAAAGATAGATGAGATTTGACAAGCATTAAGAACAATGAAAAATAACAAAGTTCCAAGAGAGGATGGAATTGTAATAGAAGCTATCACAAATTAAGTAGATATGCTATTAAATATATTAATGAAATTGTTTAATCTATGTTTGCAACAAAGAGAGTTGCCCAAAGAATGAAACAATGCTATAATCATTCTTTTGCATAAACAAGGAGATAGAATGAACCTAGAAAATTATACACCCATTAGTCTCTTGAACCACATATGCAAGCTCGTGACTAGGAGTGACATCAAGATTGGAGAAAAAATTGGATTTCTACCAACCGATAGAGCGGGCACGATTCCGTTTAAATTATGGTACCAATGATCACCTGCATACTTTAAACACTCATTGAAAACTTTATAAAATACAACAAACCTCTTGTCCTTACTTTCATAGATTTTCATAAAGCCTTCGACACGATCAAAATATTGACCATAGATATAGTGAACTTATTTTACAATATTTACAAAATGACTTAAGATACACGATAAAACTCGACCAAGAAAAATAAAACGTTTAAAACATTAGAGTATTCCTTTAGGATGGTCAATTGGGAGCACAGAGGAGTAACAAAAGACGGCGAAAAGCTTAATCATCTCCGTTTCGTAAATGACATTGTCCTATCACAGATAATTTAGGAGAAGCCACAGATATGTTAAATAAATTGGCCTTTGCATTTTTGAATATGGGCCTCAGAATAAACTTGACTTGAAGTTTATGACAAATATGGTCCCCAATAACCAGTTAACAAGACAAAGTGGTAGAGCTGCTGGAGAAAAATACGTATTTGGGTCATGAAATAAAAATCAGCAGGGATAACCAAACATGCGAAATCCAAAGACGAATTACTTTAGCATGTGCAGCCTTTGGAAAACTACTAGACACACTTAGAACTAACATACCAATTAGCCTCAAAAGAAAAGTATTTGGGCAGGCCATTTAGCTAGAATGCACGACTTACAATATGAGCAACATTACAAATTGGAGGCCAAGAACAGATAAACGTCGTATATAAACACCACCTACAGGTTGGGCTGACGACATCAGGCGTATTCCAAAAAATTGGCAAAAAAGAGCTTAAAATCGTACAGAACGGAGAAGTTTAAGTGGAGCTTATGTCCAGCAAATGAAGGCTAGGTGATAATGATGATTAACACAGTAAGCAGTTTCACATTTTTAGGAGTCGAATTAAGACCGGACGGAACAAAAAAACCCGAAATTTAAAGAATAATGGTCAATTGAAACAAAGATCACTTTCAAGTGTTCAGCTCCAAAACCACATACTGAAGATAGAACATTAGTTATTTGTGCAAAACATGGACGATGACAGAAAATGTAAGAATATAGTCTTTGAAAGAAAAATCTTAAGAAAGATATTTGCAGCTATTAACGAAAACGGAGATCTAGGTACAACCATAAAATCTACCAACTGTTCAAAAAGGCACCGATCTCCAGAATTCGTTAAATCTCAAACACATTGAGAGGCTGGTGGTGAGAATGGAGACTTACAGATTGCCGAAAAGAGCCGAAATTTGCTAGAAATCAGAACTTGGATAAAAGCCGAGCTGGACTGGCAATGTTGGAGAAGGCCAAGGCTCGATTTGGGTTGTAGCGTTATTGAAAAGAGAGAGAGGGAGAGAGAAACCATATTATATAATACCTTCTTAAAATGGTGGAAGACAGTTCTCTCCTTTTCTTTGCGACATAGAGTGTAGAAATGTGTGTAGAACACACATATGTGTAGAATCTCTTGTGAGTAATTTTATTCTTTATTTAAATTACATTTCAAATATGTAACTTGTCGACTGTCTTCAAAGTTTCATTATTTGCTTTAAAATAGTGCTGCATTTTATCGTTTTGGCCAACTATAAGAACTTTTTATTTTTAATAGTGTCAGTAGATCCCCAACATGATCAGCCAATATAACTGTATCATCCACATATATCATAAGGTATAACTACTACCGTCTTCAAATCGTTGGGTTTGTTAAAATTACTTGATAATATAACGAAATTTATTCATATATCAAATAAAAAGTGTTCGGTACCTCTTGTATTTTTTAATATTTCTGATACCTCAGTATGAACTTCTCATTACTTCTGACTAAATCAAATAGTTTACATTAAAATCTCAGGCGTTTTAAGTACCTTATGATTTAGTTATTATTATTATTAAATACGTTTTACTTTTACATCTTTATCCCATCTAATGACTTCATAAGATAAATTCCTATAACGTTTAATTCTGCAAGACCAGTGTGCGCTTTTATCGCTGAATACCTTTTAGTCAGCGGTAAAATTATGATTGTGAGCCATGATTTGCTTAGGCCAAGATAATCAGACAATTGACATACAAAGAAGGATAGGTCTCACATGGGCTGCATTTGGTAGATTGAATAACATTTTCAAGTTTACTATCCTAGTTTGTTTAAAAAGAAAGGTTTTTAACCAGTGCCGGTACCAGTGCCTGTAACGAGTTTTACCGGTTCTTACATATGGTGCAGAAATATTGACTATGACAAAAACAACAGTATATAAAATAAGAATTACACAAAGCGCTATGAAAAGATCAATATAAGGTATTACCATCAGAGATAAAGTACCAAACCTAGAAATAAAAAGAAGAACAGGAGTCACAGATGGAGATGAAAAAATAGCCATGGCTAAATGGGCTTGGGCCGGATATGTTGCCAGATTAACGGATGATAGATGGACCAGAAAGATTCTGGAATGGCGACCAAGACAAAAGGCATATCGAAGCAGAAGACGACCACCAACTAGATGGACGGATGATATCAAGTGCATCAACACAAACTGGATGCAAAAGCTCAAAATAGAAATATGTGGAAATTTTCCGGGAGGCCTAAGTTCAGCAGTGGACAAATATGAGTTAATTAATGATTATGAATGTGCGCTAAAATCTTCTCCAGTTTAGCTGCGATTATTCCCTCTCTCTTATTTTATTTCTTTTGTACAGTTTCTTTATTTCCGTCAGCTGAAGCAGGAAAGTTCAGCTTTAATCATTCTATAGCTTATGTTTAATTTATTGCGTATGTTGTGTAAGTTTATAAGCTAATATAAGTTTCTTCATCTTCTTCTTTAAGTTTATTGTATCATCGAACATTTGCTACCAAAATCGCAAAAGTGTTGTAGCCATGCCATTAATACAGATTTTTTAATCATAAAATGTGCCTCCGATCTGGAACTATAATAAATAATAATAATAATGCTTAATTAGGAAGCTTACATTATAATATAGTTTACAAGGAACAAAAAGCATACTCAATACTAAATAAACATGAAATTCTGTTGCTTCTTCATTATTCTCGTATTATCAGTTTTGATCCTAATACATTTCCAGACGAATCCCAAGATGAACCAACGACGTAACCGCCTTTTAATTATTAAGGCCATAAGTGAACTCCCACAAACAGAGACAGAAACACAACCTTAACTAACAGATGTAAAATCGTGCTCTTATTACAAAATCTATCAATAAATTATAGGCTTATAGTTTATTCGTCTTCCGGGTTTGGACTGTGTCATTTGTGAGTGACCCAGAAGTGGGTTCATCTCGACGTTTCGCTACAATTGTATGTAGCTTCTTCAGGAGAACAAAGAGAAAGAAAAAGAAAAAGAAGACAGGAAGATGGGTAGTTAGCAACGGTAACTCAGTTACTCAACGCAACCAGAGGCGAATACTAACTACCAAGATGGGCATTTGGTCACAGTAACTCAACTACTCAAACGCAGCCAGAGGTGAAAACCAAATGCCAGGACAGGGATTCACGTCCAACAGCTCAGAACACTAACGCATCGAGAGACGGGGAGTGAATCCGACGATTACTCCGCTACCGCTCTATTTATAGTCGCGGTGACCTGTCGTGTCGGGACGTATCGGCACACTCAGTGGCGCGAACGTCAAGAAGCGCGCGCTGGCCAATCATGTGGCTGCATCGTGGTAGCGAGACCGGACGGCGGCTCTAGACTGAGATTCCAGATGGGAGACAAGTAGTATCCTTCCTCTCGATTGATATTATGTGGATTTTTTCGGATCTCTAGAGATTCGTGGATTTTCCTGAAATAAAAGAAGGGGCTCTTAGAAATAATATGGGTTTTTTCGAACAATATGAAATGACCGGTTTCTTGGCAGTGTTGTGCAACTGCAGAATGGGAGAAAAGACCTGATCGAATGCATCTTTGATGCTCTTGAATCCGAGTTTTGACGGAACGACCAGTTTCGCCAATATACACATGTCCACATGAACAAGGAATAGAATAGACACCACAGGAAGATAGGGGCGGTAATGGGTCCTTAGGAGAGGGTAGATATTGTGAGATTTTCTTGGGTGGGTAGTCCTGATACCTTATTTGCGAAGAATTTTGCCAATCCTATCAGTGACACTTCGAATATACGGAAGAAAAGCCACAGGAGTATTACCCGAAGATTCTGAATTTGTCGTCCTAGGGTGTAAAGGGGGATGTAGATGTCGGTGTGTAATATTTTGAATTGTGGACTTTTTGAATTGTGGAGTAACCGTTGGCGACAAGGGTTTTTTGCAGATGGCCAAGTTCTTCTCTAAGGTTGTCAGGTTCAGAAATCGAAATGGCCCAATGGATGAGAGAGTTGATCACAGAATTCTTATTCTCTTATTCTATTCCTTGTTCATGTGGACATGTGTATATTGGCGAAACTGGTCGTTCCGTCAAAACTCGGATTCAAGAGCATCAAAGATGCATTCGATCAGGTCTTTTCTCCCATTCTGCAGTTGCAGAACACTGCCAAGAAACCGGTCATTCCATATTGTTCGAAAAAACCCATATTATTTCTAAGAGCTCCTTCTTTTATTCCAGGAAAATCCGCGAATCTCTAGAGATCCGAAAAAATCCACATAATATTAATCGAGAGGAAGGATACTACTTGTCTCCCATCTGGAATCTCAGTCTAGAGCCGCCGTCCGGTTCCGCTACCACGATGCAGCCACATGATTGGCCAACGCGCGCTTATTGACGTTCGCGCCACGGAGTGTGCCGATACGTCCCGACACGACAGGTCACCGCGACTATAAATAGAGCGGTAGCGGAGTAATCGTCGGATTCACTCCCCGTCTCTCGACGCGTTAGTGTTCTGAGCTGTTGGACGTGAATCCCTGTCCTGGCATTTGGTTTTCACCTCTGGCTGCGTTGAGTAGTTGAGTTACTGTGACCAAATGCCCATCTTGGTAGTTAGTATTCGCCTCTGGTTGCGTTGAGTAACTGAGTTACCGTTGCTAACTACCCATATTCCTGTCTTCTTTTTCTTTGTTCTCCTGAAGAAGCTACATACAATTGTAGCGAAACGTCGAGATGAACCCACTTTTGGGTCACTCACAAATGACACGGTCCAAACCCGGAAGACGAATAAACCATAATTCTGACTCTTGCCGTGGAAGCCTACGATTTCAATTATAGGCTTATTTTCTTCAACAACCGTATTATCTAATTGTGCTTGCTTATTTGATATATAAACAAAATCAAAATTGATAAGACTGACGCGAATTTGATTGAACCGTTCCTATAAAACGATTCATTCAGATCCAATTCACCTCTACTCGATCTATTACCGATGGGTAGGCGGATCTGCCTTCGATTGTTTAACTGTCGTGGCGCCCCCGCACAACCATATGTCATTACCTCGATGAGACGTCATTAAGTTCAATTGTTATTAGGTTGAGGTAGTGTGGGAAAGTCAACGATTAAATAGAAGAAAAAATTGCAGAAGTAAGAATAAAAAGGATTGTAATATTCAACTTCTGGATCTACACAAACTAATAGCGGGTAAGAGCAGTAGAAATTAAATAGGGATACAAACTGTTTTATAATAAAATATCAGCACTTTGCAGTCACTTTACAATAAGCAACGAATGGCACGAAACGAAAAGTATACCAGAGTAGTTTCATTATCAGTCTGTTGAGTATCCCACACGGGTGTTTTTTTAAACATATAGGGCATTACATTTAATTATTCCAATATAAGCTAGGTAATGTATCGTAATAATCAAATCATTTCTTTTTCTAAATGTGCTTATCTTCTAGAGATGTTGGCGACCAAATTGACCCATCTTATTATATTCACAGCAGCTCGAAATAGATCAGTTGCTGTTAGACCAGTCCATTTCCTAAGATTGGTCAGCCAGAATATACGTCTACGTCCAGTGCGTCTCTTACCCTGTAGAATCAACTGTACAAGTCAATATTTATCATTACGCATGATGTGACCGAAGTAAGCCAATTTTATGTTTTTTATGGTGTTAATAATTATTTCTTTGTCTTTTCTTAGCCTCTATAGTTATGTTACTTGTGTGGTGTATACATGAGACCCTCAACATACATCGGTATCACCACATTTCAAATGTCTCCAATCGTTTTATGGCATCATGTTTTGTTTATTTGTACAGTTAATCCATTGCATAGAGGACAATAGGCTAGTTCTTATGTTTTTGTTAAATAAACTATTTATACTCATGGACAAAAATATCGAATATTTTAGAAATTTCCAATTTTTTTTGGATTCACTATTATTTCAAAATAATTTAAGATTACTGATGTTACTCATAGTTGCTGGTGTGGGAACGTAAAATTCTTCGAACGATATATGGCCCTTGCAGAGACAGCGTGACAAGCTTCGGAAAAGAAAATCTAGTCAGATATATAAAGGCCAAAAGACTCAGATGGGAAGGACATGTGATACGCAGTAACGACAGTCGCCTTATAAACAATGTGTTCTGGGAAAGGCCAGATGGAAGAAGGTCTGTAGGGAGGCCTAGAAAAAGGTGAAAAGATGCAGTCAAAGAAGATCAGAGAAAATGGGAGTGCGACAATGGGAATTACTGGCACAGGACCGACAAACATGGAAGGCAATAGTAAACGGCAAAGACTCACGAAGAGTTGTAGTGCCATTGATGATGATGATGATGTTACTCATAATACTAGGCTGATTTTGTCAGTTAGCTTAGAATTTTTGACGTTTATTTTAACTTTTATTCAGCGATTAGTGTCATTCGTATATTTTATCATAAAAAACTTTCCTCACGTAAGGAAAAAATTATACTAATTTGGTTATTTTTAGTTTAATTTATTAAGTTTTACTTCTCTTCTTCTTTCTATGCCGTCCCCATTAACTTAGCTTGGCGACCACATTTCTAAAAGTTTCTTTATCTTTTGCAAGGTGGAATAATAGTTTAACTAAATATCGTTTTGATTTAAGTAAGTTTAAAGTAAGTATGCCACGAATTCGTCACTGCAATGAAGCCCTATCAGCATAGATTGTAATTTTGTAGGGTATACACGAGGAAGGATATACATAAAGTGAAGAAACAGGAAATTTTTAAACGAAGACCTAGTCAAGGACGACCAAGGTGCACAATTGTTTTTTGGTTTCTAATTATACACGAAATTACTCATGACATAATGCTTTGGTAAGGTATTAGCTGGGAGGGACACACCGCACTTGTGGAAGAAAATGGACGGATGACAGGTGACTCTTACGTTTAAAACATCCTGCAAGATCGTGTTTTGCCATATGTTGATTACATTGGATATAACAGATTCATGTTAATACACGATAATGCTTGACTACATACAGCTGCCATAATAATTGATTATCTTGATGAGATCAAAATTCAAAGATTGGATTAGCTACTCTTTACTTAGTCCAGATTTAAATCAAATAGAGTGGGACATGTGGGATCAGCTAAAATACCACATACAACAAAGAAATCCTGTTCCAAATACGATAGAGCAGCTTCGGCTTGCTGCATATGATGAATAAAATGCAATTTCCTAAGGATATATCCCAAACTTACAAGCATTCCGAGAAGGAGGCAGGCAGTAATAAGAGTTTGAGGAGGAAATACTCGTTACTGATCATGTACTTGTTTCAGTTAAAATGACTTGTTTAAGCAATTTAAATTGGCATTACAGTTTAAAGTAAAATAATCTTATTTGCCTAACATTAAGCAATTTTTTTTTTCGTAATTTTATTTGCGTAAAAACTTAAAATTGCTCATTAAACATTGTTAAATAAACTCTTCTTCTTCTTCACAATAAACGACTGGTTTGACCAGAATTTATTTTCAAAAAACAAAAATTTGAAAATTCCAAAATATTCGATATTTTTGTCCATGAGTGTAATTTGCTTAAATATTTTTTTTTTATTATTTTTTTAATATTTGAAGTAATGTGTATTATAAATCGTAAATATTTATAATAAATATATACATCTTCAATAAACTTCGTGAATAATTTATTTATAATAGATTTTTTGAAAAAAAAAATTCTATTCAATTATTTCTAAAAATAGTATTTGTTTATGTATTACGTTGAAAATAAAAAATCTCAAATAAACTAGGTTTTATTTCTTGCTAAACATGCTATTAGATGAATAAAAAACTGAAGTTACAAAATGATTTGCAGACAATTTTCCAATTTTTGTTTGTTATTCATTTCGTACAGATATTTTCAAAGTCTAGGATTTCCTAGATTTTGCTTTTGCCAAAACTTTTTTGTTGTGAAATCTTGTTGGCCATATTCTATCCAAAAATACGAATTTTATAACAAACATCATATTCACTTTATGCTCAAGTTTATTCAATATGTGAAAAAGAGACATTAACTTGAGCTTTTTTGGAAAATATGTCATACAGATACTACCATTTGTCGCAGTACCATCTAAAACGAATATTTTTCATCGCCTCCCCCTAATTTGTAATTTATTGTTGAATTGTGTATAGAGGTTGCATATGTTCGTGTCAAATGTCAGGTGACGAATCACTGTCATCTAGTGGTTCACTTTACTTAAAGTTTTGTATCTAAACATGTATTTGAATAAATTAATATTAAGTATGCATTTAAACTACAGATGTTATTTAATTCTGTGATTGGCTTAGGACGTAAGGACCGGACTTAGTGTAACAAGTTCAGGTACAAAAGAAAAAAAATGAATTACAAAAAATTATACCTTGATAAAGGTCCTTTGATATTTACCCATTTAAGGTTTGACCCATTTAATTGATAAGGTCATAGATAAAGTAAGTTCTTTAAACTTTTTGGGAAAATCTCCAAAAAAATTCGAAGTTTTTTAAAAATTTAAATTTTTATACACGTATTACCATTTTAAAAATTTTGATACAAATAAGTGTAAGGTGTCAAAAAAATACGAAAATACGAAAATAATGTTAATAATAATATAAACAGCTTTTGTCTACATGTAACCTACAACTGTTTAGTCTTCATCTGATCGGTTCTGAGTGCGTATTTCTGATTTATTTTATGTAAAATATACCGAAATTTTTTACGCAAAGCAACTAGAGCTGGCCTTAGAGAAGGTGGTATGTTGAGATGTGAAGTATGGAGTTAAGCAATGAAAATGGTAAGTATATCTTCATTATTGGAGGTTTGTGCACATTTGACCATATTATTTTTTCTGTTAAGTATTACCCAGCAAAATTTTTTGTTCTTTCTAGAGCAAATCTATGTCTATATTACATCCGAGGTAGATCAACTGACAGACGAGGAAGATTAACAGTACAAAGTACAGGACTTTGCAAATAATATCCAGAATATTGACATTGACTTTCGAGATTAAGTCCAGTCCAAACGATCTAGATGAGGAATCTGATAATCAAGATTTAGCAGCAAAACGTCAAGAAGTCTTAGAAGCAACGGCAGGCAGTGGCAAACCGATTTGGGAGCTGAACAATTCGTGCACCAAAATGTACTTGTATCCAAAGAAGAGAATTCGAGAATTAAAAGACGAATTAAAGGGCCTGTCACCAAAGGATATTTTTTCAATTTTATCGATGAGGACCTAATGAATTTGGTAATTCAGTTTTCGGAAAAATACGTACGAGAAAATAACAGACATGACTTCCATCTATCACGAGAGGAGCTGCTAATTTTTTTGGGAATCATACTTTTGTCAGGCACATACATTACCGCAGATTGATATGTATTGGTCTTAAGATGAAATTAAAACTGTGGATATTGTCAGAAAATGTATGAACCGAAATAAGTTCACATCAATAAAGCAAAACCTACATTTGAGTGAAAATGACAACCTGGATCTAACTGAGAAATTTACAAAACTTCGTCCCTTTTTTGACTCAGTCAACCAGAAATTTTTACAGTTTGAAATTTTTCATGTGACTTGTCTATTAATGAGCACATGATTCCTAATTTTGGGCGACAGTCTTGCAAGATGTCCAACAAAGGCAAGCCTATCCGTTTTGGATTTAAGATTTGGTTCATGTGTTTTTCGAGTGCATACCTTTATCACTTCATTTCTTACGTGGGAGATGCGGAAAAGAAAACTGTTCCTGGACTTCGCGAGAGTAGTTCTTGAACTTCTGTACAGGATACAGGGAACAAATCACTGTTCTTTGATACCAAGTAAATTGATTTCAAACCAGGAGAGGGTTCCTATGATCCACTGTTTGAGGAATCAACTTTCATTGGTAAATAAAATGATAATTCCATTGTGACAGCAATCTGTAACCATTATAATATATAGGACCTCTCAGCTCTTTCAAAAACTATAATAACAAACTAAAAAAGAGACGTTAGTCCCACAGCCAGCCATAATTTATGCATATAATAAATCTACGGAAGAGGTAGATTTGCATGATATTGGTGTAGCAAACTATAAATCATTTGTGTTTCACGAAATGGTGGTGGCTACTATTTATAAATGCAATCGACAGTATTCTTGTAAATGATGGTAAAATGCCACAACTAATTTCAAATTATTTATCGCTCTTCGACTTCTGACAATAAAGAACTTCGTCCCAAGGGTACCTTCATTCAGAACCACCCAATGAAGTAAGGTTTGATCAAATTGGGCATGTTATTATCATTAGAACTGATTCTCGTAGAAGATGTCGTTTGTGTAAAAGTCAAACAATTTATATTTGTGAACGTTACACAATTTAGTTATACACTGACTGTTTTGTGTAATATCACTTAGTGCTTTAGGCCATTGATGCGTAAACGCAACACCATTTATTTTAAGAAATGACTAATTTTAATTTTACGGCTGTCCTTGGCCGTAAATGGGTTTTGTCTGATCAAAATCTGTTTGATCCTTAATTTTGATAGTTTTTTTTTATCCTTGCTTAGATCTCTTTTACCCAGCTTTTTTTACTATGCCTTGAGGCTAAATTTCTCATGAGCTTTCTTCTTTCCCTCCGAGTATTCTTCTGATATTTTTATTTCTATGTTTTTCTATTTGTAATTTTTGTGCTGATCTTTCAATAAAGTTAATTTATGTTGCTAGTAATTTGTTTTCTGTTCGGGGATTAAGTTAGAAATATGAATATTAAAACAAAATAAGATCGATCCAAATGATACCAGTATGACCCTGGTGCCATACATTAATTCTCCAATTGTCGAAAGTGACTCACGGGTCATTCCAGACTGACATCTATTCTCTTTATGCCGCTGATCATTGATCGCGATCTTGCCAATCAATTTGTAGGCGACTTTAATTGGACAATCGGATGACACTCTCTGCTACATATCAACTATCATCAAGAGTACGTTACTCTTTGACAATGAATCTGTTTACGATGTTTTTAAAGTCGAATTAAAAAATTTATTTGGTCTATTTGAGTTGTTTGTGGTGGAGGTGCTCTAGCTATCACTATCTATCGTTACAGCCCAGTCAATAGATTTTTAAATACGTAAAATGAAATCAACAGTAAGTTGTAGATGTAGTTTTTTAGTGTATTCTTCCTTTTTTTTTTCTATCTATTGATGTAATTGTCAAGTAGGCTTTTTTGTGTTCAAGTCAGGTTTTGCGTCAAGTGAAAGTTTGTATTAGTTTCTAATAAAGTGTTACAAAACTATTGGAAATCTGAAAATTTACTACGAAGACGTATTTGTTACTATATATTTATTATTATTTATTTAAATCACATTTGATATTAATTTGTATTCATCTGAGGTACCGGAGGGTCTTCGGTACCTCTATTGATATTTCCGTATCAGCCACTATGAACCTCGTCTCTTGCAGCATATTTGTTGATGCCACATACGATACATGGTTTCTGGGCTTACAAAGGTTCCTTTCGAGTCACTTTGCCAACAAATCACTCTTTTGTTCCCATGCACTCCTACATGGATCGTACCATTAAAGACACTTTGTTACCTTGTGCCAGGTTGTTGAGGAGATCTTTTGCAGTTCCTTATCAATTTTGATTTGCTGAGGGGGTTCTTTACTGCCAGAATAGCCGCTTGGTTATCTGTATAATTCTTGATTTTCTTTACTATGAGGTCTCCATCCATGATAATTTCATCGATGCAGGTCACCAAAGCAAAAACTTCTGCCTAGAACATAGTTGTATATTGACCTCATCATCATCATCACAGTCATTAACATCTTAGTAGATGTGTTGTGGTTCATAATTGGGCTTCAGCAGCTCGGACGGTTTGATTGATAATATTTCTCCACTGGTCGCGATCATCAGTTATATGTATTGCCTCAGTATACTGTTTATTGAGAAGCTTTTTAGTAATGTCCGCTCGTCGCTGTGGAGATCCTCCGCGTTGGCGTTGAGTCTAAGGCCTTCCTTGGACCACCAACCGCTCCATTTTGTGATCACTTCGATGGATATAGCCAAAGAACTTTAAAATTCTAGTGTATATGTTTTGGCCTGCTTATAGTCAGATAAAGTATATATTTATCCATAACTTTATATGTATGTATATATATATATATATATATATATATATATATATATATATATAATATATATATATATATATAATTCTTTGGAGGGTAACTTTCGGGAAAGCGTCAAAACAAGGATCAGCTAGAGATGGTATAAGCCAGCTTGGTGTAGAACTTTATTCTAAATGTGAAATTTTCGAATACAAATTCGAATTTATAAATACAAATACAAATTTAACGAATTTGTCTCCTAGGCCATATAGTTGGCCATTTAATACATAAAGCGATAGCGGCTTTCGCTAAAAGATTTAATTCTTTACACATTTCGCATAGCATAAAGGATACAGAAAACGATTATTCATATCGTTTCGTTCACGGCCTTCAAAGTAAGGGGCGCCTTTATAAGCTAACTACACGGTAGTAAAGATTTGGGAGACATTCGTTTTACTTTCCGAGTTTGAATTTGTATCAGCCCAAGTGTCTGACGATGGCTGGGATAGGCCGAAATGATCATAACACTTTAGTGATACCAATTCGAGCACGGGAAGTTTAACGAATTTGTCTCCTAGGCCATATAGTTGGCCATTTAATACATAAAGCGATAGCGGCTTTCGCTAAAAGATTTAATTCTTTACACATCTCGCATAGCATAAAGGATACAGAAAACGATTATTCATATCGTTTCGTTCACGGCCTTCAAAGTAGGGGGCGCCTTTATAAGCTAACTACACGGTAGTAAAGATTTGGGAGACATTCGTTTTACTTTCCGAGTTTGAATTTGTATCAGCCCAAGTGTCTGACGATGGCTGGGATAGGCCGAAATGATCATAACACTTTAGTGATACCAATTCGAGCACGAGAAGTTTAACGAATTTGTCTCCTAGGCCATATAGTTGGCCATTTAATACATAAAGCGATAGCGGCTTTCGCTAAAAGATTTAATTCTTTACATATATATATATTATATATATATATATATATATATATATATATATATATTATATATATATATATATATATATATATATATATATTGACTGGACTATTAGTTCTAATCCAAAGAACTGTCTATTCAAGTGAGACCGATACACTATAAAAAACAGTTATTAAGAACACATTCGAGAGGACCATACCGAGGAAATGATTGAATTGATAGACTGTTTGGTATTCTATCAATGCAAATCAGTCAGTGATTTGTTAGGCAATTAGTTGCAAAAGAGTGCAATGGGCTATTAGATTACATTTATTAATATTTATTCTTTAAACGAGGACATCTGGTTAGCTTGTTAGAGCTTGTCACAGTAACGAAAAAAAATTTTGTATTCGTAGATCGGTAATGATAATGGAAAGTTTGTTGAAGTTTAAAACGACGTCTTCTTTTTCAGGTTTATTAGCTAAACACATGAGACTTATTATAACTATAACTATTACTTATTATCATTCTCTTTGCCTTTATCCACATGCGGAGTCAGCTTTTCCAATTATTTATCTTCATAAATCTCTACCTTTGATCATATCAATGTCCTGGGACATAGTCATGCCCTGCCTAAGCGTCTCCCTTTAGGTCTTCTTTGGTGTTCTATTCGTACTCCTTTAACGAACCCGTAGATCAGCAATTCTCTGCGGATTACTGTCTCCGTTAACTTAACTTGTTATCAGTCAAGTTCTTGATTTAATAAACTGTCAAAGTACTTTTTCCATTATTTTTGTTACATCATTACACTGTAAGCAATTTGTATCCTTCACATTATATTCTTTCCTATTCTTTCGTCCTTTGTCCGTTACACTTTGTCTTTTGAATGCAAAAAATTTGTACTCTCTTTCTTTTAAGCGCATCTAGTAACTCCATACTTTTACCTGTAAGACCTCTAAGATTCCAAGACCCTATTCTAATTTTGCTAATCTGTAATGGTGTTCCCCCTGAAATAGTCCTCATCCGAAAATCCAAACGGAGGCTCAGTTTGCTTCTGGAATAGTTTACTTCAGGAGATGTCATCATTTCAGTATAATTTTTATTATATTGGAGAAAGTCTTTTCATTATTATCGCCATGAATGCAACCAAAATGCAGTATTACCTTACACCCGCTTGCATTTTCCTTTTTAGGATTCCTACTATAAGCACTGGACTATAAGCTAATATATTGTTTCCGTAAAGCCACTAGGAGGCTCGTACTGTATTCATGATAACTATTATACCTACTATAACTATAACTATTATTTATGATTCAAATTATATGACTCAAAGTAGTAACCCAATACATTATTACATTTTTTACAGGAGCGTATGGTATTTGTCGTTATATTTGGAATAATTTTCACTGGAAGCTACAGATAGCTAAAAAGTTTTTAAACTATTTAAATATGTTTTCACTTTTAAAACTTTCATATAAGAACAAGTAATAAATATAAAAATAATTATATACACTATACAAATTATAGGCTTCATTTTGCTTTTTGATTTATTAACAGACGACTTTATGGCAATATTCCTAATTAGCAACATCTTACAGTTTTTAAACGAATGTACCCATTTCACAAGTACCGTGATGCTTCTCTCGATTTCTAATTGCATCTTCAAAACTATCATTAGTTAAATAACCTGTTAAATAATAACCAGCTAGCACTAATCTTCTGGTGCGCCTACCTCCTTGAATATTATATCTATAAATCGTCGTGCTGTGTTTGGGACATTATACATACCCATTATTGCATAAAACGCGTGGTATACATCTTAAGTTGCAACAAAACACAAATTGTTAGATTAAATATGGAGTTCGTTTATGTTATTTCGCAATTAGGAGACCACCTACAAATTTGAGATATATATGACGGGAAAATTGCTTTATGGTTGACCAGTTTGAAGATGTACGGTGAAATAATAAAAACTGAGAAGATAATAAGGATGTGTATTAAAAGTCGTGCCTAGTAATGACTAGGTTTAGTCGCTAATTTATGATCAATAAAGATACAAATTACAAGAACTATGTTGCAATATGAAAATTGAGAGTGGGCAGTACATTTTTTATAGATACAGGTAACTGATTAAACTTAGAAAGCTTTTAAAAAACAGCGAATTTATCGTAGTTGTATATATATAGTTGTAGGTTATATATAATACTCTGTTAACCCAAGACAATAATCTGTTAAACTTAAGAAGACATCTAGAAATAACTAGACAAGACATCGCTAGAGTTTTTAGCAACTCACTCCGAACATTAGCCAATCCGAGAAAAAAGCCCTGAAAAAACTTCAGTCAAATCAAAATCTAGTCATTCTTCCGCCGATAAAGGCAATCCCACCGTTATCCTAAACACTTCTTCTTTTATTAATAAATTTTCAAATCTTATTAATACTCTAGACTACAGACCAATTTCTAATAATCCAACAACCTATCTGGAGAAAACACCAAAAGCCAATATCAATAAAACTTCCTTCTTCTTAACACAAAACAATCTCTAATACCTCGTGAAAAGTCTTTCAGAAAACTTCGACTATATGGCCTAAAGTGTATACAACTACCCTACACAACCATTATCACTTGGCCAAAACTCAACAACTTCTCGCCGAAAATGCTTTATCCTTCGTAAAAAAATCTTTCCATTTCATCGAACTTCTTAAGCCCTATCTCATCGTCAGACATTATAGTAAGTTTTGATATCTTTCAGTATTTACAAACATCCTATAAACGAAACTCTAAACATTCGGAAAACTAAATACAGTGTCCAACAAGAGCACTTATCTCCCATTAATCATTGTATATCCGACACTTATTTCATCTTCCAAAATCAATTTTACAGACAAATAAATGGTGCCCTAATAGGCTCCCCACTATCTTCGATAATTGCAAATATTGATGGAAGACTTCGAGACCCGAGCACTATCCACATCAATGCTCAAACCCACATGTTGGCTACTATATGTTGACGATACATTTGTTTGACCCTGCCAGTTGACCCCATGGCAGGGATGATTTGATGTCTTTTCAAACCCATCTAAATGGTTTACATCCTAGTATCCACTTAACGATGAAGGTTGAAACTGATTTATCCCTACCATTGCTTGACGTTATCATAAAGAAAAACCAATTCCAAGTTATTCGTCACTCTGTTTATCGAAATCCCACCCATACCAATCGTTACTTGCATGCTAACTCTCATCATCCCCCTTTACAAATGAATTCAATCATTAATACGCTTGTGTCCAAACCAATATGCCTCTTTGATGATATAAGTAGACCCGCTGACCCTCTAGCGTACAACAAGCCTTTATCCAAAACGGTAACTGCAAAACTCACATCAAAAGCTTTTCTTCCTTGCATCAAAGGTGTCATTGATTGTTCACAAATCGTTGACAAAAATCTTAAATAAAGAAAAATAAAGACGATATTTACCCCCCAACAAAAATTTTTATCTCTTGTCCGATCAATCAAAGAAAACATTCCAAATGAACAACACGGAGCTTATGAAATTCCTTGTGCAGACTGCTCCCGATCCCATATAGGCCAAACAAATCGAAGAATTCAAAATAGGATTTATGAACATTACATTTCTGTTCGCAATTTCGACTCAATTGTAGCTCTAGGTTAACACAATCTTTATGCAGGCGACAAAATTGATTTTGAAAACTCCAGAAGCATAGCCCCATCCGCTTCTATAAACCAAGAATTATCCGAGAATCCATAGAAATTGAAAATAGGCCAAATTGTCTTAATAAAAAAAATGAAAGCATACGGTTACCTTCTACTTGCAGACTTTTCATAAAGAAAATATCGTCTTCTTCATGCACCAATCAAAATTCTGCTATTAGAAATGTTCACAAGTCAACTCCCGCGCTAATCCCTACGCTAACATTTACGCTAACCTCCTCCAAACGACGCCACAATTGACGGTATAAATGAACCGTCCTTTGCTCTCAGTATCAGTAATGCATTGGTTAGTGATCAGTGCAGTAGTCTCTGGGGGCTCGGGAGACTGAGACCTCGGAAGTCCTGAAGAAGGCATCGAAGATGATGTCGAAAGCTCGGCGCAATAATAATCGACGCGGTTCAACCCTGACGACTGTTGAATTTCATATTAATTCCTGTAATAGTATATTAGCTCTAGGTTTAATTGTACTAACCGCGGAAACATTTCCGAACATCGTCGTCCCAATTGGAGTTAGTAATTATTCTTATTCTTTGATTTTGTAATTTTTGTAACATGTTTAGTTTTTTAAGAATAAATAAAAATAAAATTAATGAGCAATAGTTCGAATGAGGTTGAAATTTATATACCATGATTTCGGTCTCCATCGCCAAATTTTAAGATATTCGGCTCAGAAAGTAGAGTATTTGTGATATTTTTTATGTATGTATACGAAGTGACTATGAAAACTCAAAATATTGTCAAGCTGTAATCGCAAATATTTAACTCTTGTAGTCACCTCAATTTTTTAGATGATAAGGTTTTTTGTTTAACAAAAAACAAAATTTGTTCAATTTATCAATGTTTTGTATTTTAAGAACGCTTTCTCAAGTGGAAATCGAAACGTCAAAAAGGTAATTATTTTAAACTTAAATTGTTGCTTATTCCCATTAAAAGTAGTAATTGTATGTAATGTATCGGATATAAATGAGTGGACAATAAATAAAAAAGAAGAATAGAATAATCACATCAGCAGAATGGCAGACACAAGAGTCGTTGAAATAGCACAGCAAGAGATGGAGTGATAATCTTCCATAGAGTCAAAAATCTGCCAATGATGCAAAAATTGACCCGCAAAATTAGCAGTATAATATCCTGCAAAAGACTGTCCTCATCAAATACCCTGTGAATACAAACATTTTTATTTGTCCGGACATCAGACTGCTTAAATCAGATTTTTTGTCCAACTCTAAATTTGTAACTAAATAAAATAATATCGACTTTTTAAGAAATTTTTGTGAATATAGAAGGTAACATGAAAGTACCAAGCAGTCTAGTCTTGCCCAACGGCACTTTATTCTGTAACGAAGATACTAGAATTGTGGTATGATAATCCTCTCGGAAACATAATGCGAAGAGTTGTGCGTGGGCACTAACGAATGCAGCTTCTACGATGACTTACATCTTTGTTAGGACTACAATATGGAAATTTATAAGGTAAAACTAGTTTAACAAGTAGAAACAAGCATACAGGGTCGTTTTTTTTAAAGTGCGTATAGTAGAATGTATGTAGTATGTTCTTTTTAATTAAGTAAAATAAGTTTTCGGAAAAAAATCTATACCATTTTGAATGTAGAGTCTATTTACACTACTGCTCCGATTTCAGTTTGATATAGGTTCGAAATAAGTTTCTGGTCTTCATATTTAATATCCGCTATCGTTTTAGAATTTTTCATTAGTAAGTTTCCCGTTTCCTCCACATGTTTATCGTAGTAGTTGAAGAATACTGATGCTCTATTATAGGGTCAATCTCTTTACACTTTGCTTAACAAGCTTTATTTTTACCATCTATAATATTTTGTTTAAAAGCCGTTTGGTTTAATTTTTAGGTAAAACGATACCGATCAAGTATTTTATAACAAATATTCAAAAAAGTTGTGAAGTTGTTTTCCTTTTTTGTTTGTGCGTTTTTTCTTCTTTATTATAAAATAACAAATTCTAATAACAATACAATAACACATTACACACACATAGAACACACAAACACATACAACATGCAAAGAACCACACAAATAAACAAATAAGACATAATGTAAACAGTTGACATTATCCAAAAGACAAATAAACGCAACTTCAGTTTCTGCTTACACGCGAAGCATTAACATCTCCAGAAGATGCCAACCCCTAGTGTTGAAGAAACGTCGAAAACTAATCTCGGAAGACAACGGCCTAATAGCCCGAACAAACAGTTTAACAAGAAAACCTGATGTTCTCAAAAGGTATAAATTAGGCTGTAACATACCCATTAGTTCTTAAACTAGACATAATTTTAAAGTTTAAAAAGTCTGTGAAGAATTACCAATATTCGTAAAAAAATATAGCATACTGTGCAAAGGAGAATTAGAAAAAAGCATAAAATCAAAAGCAAACGTTAGTAAACAGAAACTCAAAGCTATCAAAGCTCTAAAAGAAGATGAATATATAATAATATTACCAGCTGACAAGGGCAACACAACTATAATTATGGGCAAAAGTTAATATCAGAAAAAAATCCGAGAAATCTCCCGAACTTATAATCAAACAAGAGTTATAAACAATGATAAAGATCGATGGCGAATGGAGGAAGCATCAAAAATACCAAGATATTTCAATAGAATTTTTCGTATGATGAGATTCTGAGTCTTTGGGTTGATATTATGTGGGAGATCAATGTCTGTGAATGCTCCTATTGATGTGCTTCTCGCGGTAACCGTTTTGGAGGAGAGCTTGTTACCAGAGAGGATGTCGAAAACTCAGCGACATGATAATCGACCCGGTCTAACCCGGAAGCCTATTGAGTTTCATATTAAGTCTTGTACTAGTACGGATACCTTCGACATAGAGACCTCTCATAAAGAAAAGATCGTGCGCTCCATATGCCAATCAAAATCCTACTGTCAGAAATGGTCGCGCCCATTATCCCGCTAATCCCCATTTAACCTCCTACCAAACCACGTTACAATCCACGATATAAATAAACCGTCCTATGTTCCCAGTAGCAGAAATCCATTGGTTGGTGATCAGTGTAGTAGTGTCTGGGGCTCGGGAGACTAAGACCTAGGAAGAGCTGAAGAAGACATCAAAGAGGATGTTGAAAACTCGGCGCAATGATAATCTACTCGGTTAAACCCCGAAGGCTGTTGAGTTTAATATATAGAAAAGGTTAATGCGAGTGAATAATGAAAGTAATATATATATATATATAATATATATATATATATATATATATATATATATATATATAAGGATCACTCAGACGAGTGGTGGGTTCTTATATCGGTCTCTAGGTGGAGAAATAAAAGACAAAGTTGATAGGCTACTTTATCTATTTTGAAGACGTTTCGCTTTCGAGTTTTGAAAGCATCATCATTGCTTATTATGTCTATACATAACTATATGTCTATACTAACATTATTATGTTTATACAAGATCAGCGTATTATGTCCATTTACTTAGTTTCATTCACATGTTTGTTAATAACATTGACTGCTACATATCTTTTTAAGGTAACAATTAACATCGTTTCCATGATTGTGTGGTTCTCATATTGTAAAATTTTTTAGATGAACTGATGATGCTTTCAAAACTCGAAAGCGAAACGTCTTCAAAATAGATAAAGTAGCCTATCAACTTTGTCTTTTATTTCTCCACCTAGAGACCGATATAAGAACCCACCACTCGTCTGAGTGATCCTTATATATATATATATATATATATATATATATATATATATATATATTGGATTGACGGTCGTACTCCTTTTTCCGATATATATATATATATATATATATATATATATATATATATATATATATATATATATATATATATATATATATATATATTATATTATATATATATATATATATATATATATATATATATATATTATTAATGAAAAAATACTACGAAGGAAAAAATATCGGTGTAACATTAGCAGAAAGCAGAAATGTAGTCATTTTTGATAACCACCCTGTATAATACTATGCTATTGCCTTGTTTTCTATTATATAATCTAAATCATTGTTTTTTCATGTTGTGGTTTGAGAATGCGACGTCTTGACTAATGGATACACAGATAAAATGCAAATATGGAAATCCATTTTGGAACGCTATGATAAATCTTAATGTTACCGACGAAATTGGACATTTATATTAACAAACCTTACCAAAATGGATTCTTGCATGACTTATTAGACTGTAGAAGTTGTAACATCGCGTAATTAAGCAATTAACGTGTGGTAGTGGAACATTTATTTTGAACTAATGGCTTTATTTGTAATTATGTTTAATGTATCCTCAAATAAAATTTATAGAATATTCTAAAATGAAGACGAAGCCTTATTTGAAAGATATATTACATATTAAAGAAGTTTAAATTGTATATGATCATAAAAATTAAAGTACATAAATACCATGCTTCTAATAGCTTTCAACAGAATCTCAAAGATATTTCAGTTGTCGTCTATACCTTCAACTATATCAAGCTCCCAATCTTGAAGCTTCTCTTTACAAGTTTCCTCAAACATCTTAACTATCTTAGTGTTGTTTAATGCTTCTACATACTAAAATAAGCATATACTAGAATTCAAGGCGAAAAACCAAGCAAGTATAAAAATATCATAGGCAGCAAAGACGCAATAAAGAAAAATAGTGAAAACTAGAAGAAATAATAACGCACAGTTTAACATAACACCTTTTGTAAATATTTCAGAAATCGAACATACACACGAAAATTTTATAGAGATGTTAGTCAGGAAAAAAAAAACGAATTCAAACCTAGATGATCAGTTGTCAGAAACTTGAAAGGAGAGATCATTGGCGATGAGGAACTGATACTGAAAAGATTAGAGGCAGAAAAATTGGACAGAAAAAATTAAATAGATGTCCAAGAAATAGACCTGGAAGACATGGAAAATGACAGAGAGTAAGATATCGTCTAAACAGAGCAAAAAATATCGAAGGCCGTTAAAATATTAACAGAAAACAAATCGCATGGAGTAGATGATATTCCTTCCGAGTTCCTAAAATACGAAGTATCGTATGTGTAGGCTGTTAGTATTGATTCAAAGACACGTAAAACTACCAGAGGGCAATTTGGTTTACATCATGTGACAAATACAGAAAAATTACTCTTAGTCTAGGAGCCCCTGGGAGATGGGGTTTGGGTAAACACTTTTATGTGTCGGGTACTTTGACGTTTTTTATGTTTTATATGTTTTTTGGTGCACAGAATTGATTTTTTGAGGACACTAGGCTAAAAATCTGTCAGATAATTTGTTATTAACAATTTAATTGCTAAAATCATTGTTTCTCCCAAACTATTTTTTTAAGCCCTACTCTCTATTCGGATTGCCGAATATAGGCCTCTTCTAATTCTCGCCATTTATCTATGTTGTTTGTAAGACGTTTCCGCATTGGTACTGCAGTTCTTTTAATATCATCGCTCCAGCGCATTTGCAGTTTTCCTCGTAGTTTTTTGGCTTCATATGGTCGCCAATTACCGATTTATTTATTCCATCGGTCATCCTTAAGACCTTAAGACGCTCTTTATGTCCAGCAAATTTCCATTTCAGTTTAGCTGCCTGTTTGGCAGCATCTTTGACTTTTGTTCTATTACGAATATCTTCATTGGTTTTATGGTCTTTGAGTTAGATACCCAGCTAGCATCTGTCATTCTATAGTTCTCTGAGTTTTTCTGATCTTCTCCCATGTTTATTTTAGTGAATATCTAGGTTTGAGCTCCATAAGTAAGTACAGGTAAGATACAAGAATTAAAAACTTTGGTTCGCGGTCTTTGAGGTATGTTTTTATTTTTAAGTACGTATGAGAGCTTTCCCAATGCTGCCCATCCCATTTTTATACGTCTGCTTATTTCGGTAGTCTGATTTTCTTTGCTTACCTTGACATTTTGACCCAAACATGTATATTCATCTACGTGTTCTATCTCTGTCCCTTGGATGTTTATCATAGGTTTGTCATCTTTGTTTGACATCAGTTTAGTTGAAATTCAGTTTCGGTCCTTTTTTTAGGGATTCTATGTGTAGCTCCCCAATCATCGTATTCAGTGCATTCCACGTGCCGGCTATTAGTACTACATCATCTGCGTATCTAAGATTCTTTCTAACTTTCTTTATATTGTTCTGAAGCTATTTTCTTGTGGCGTCTTACGCAAGACGCTTCTAGTCAAGAAGATCTGCAAACACTACTTGATAGTGTCGTTGAGAGTTTTAGGGAGGCAGGTCTGGATCTTAACATACGGAAAACAAAAATACTCCTAATAAGTAAACAACAGCATATAAAAACGTCTACCAAACTTGAGCAAGTTGATAAAATCGTTTACCTTGGACAGCAATTAAATTGTAACGCAGAAAGTCACGGCGAAATTAGATCTAGGATAGAGCAGGCTAGAGCTGCTTTTAGAAGGATGTTCAAGGTGTTATGTAACAGACACCTAAAATTGGCATTGAGAATCCGCCTACTTCGCTGCTACGTATTCTCGGTCTTACTTTATGGTGTCGAGTCCTGGACTGTGAATAAAATCGATCTAAATCGCCTTGAAGCTTTCGAAATGTGGTGCTATAGAAGAATTTTAAAAGTTTCCTGGGTGGAGAAGATTGGAAATTCCACTTGTAACTTATAACTTGTCTATAACTCAGCAAGACTACTGAGATCATAAAAAGTATCAAGCAGAGAAAGCTGGAATATTTCGAACATGTGATGAGAGTTCCCAAATATAGGTTGCTACAAAATATCATGCAAGGATAAATAGCAGGCAAACGCAGTCCAGGACGAAAAAGAACCTCATGGTTGAAGAACTTGCGAGATTGGTATGGTGTTGATAGAAGCATGCTATTTAGGGTGGCCGTGAATAAAATTAAGATAGCTATGATGGTAACCAACGTTCTGAAAGGACATGGTACATGAAGAAGAAGTCTTATGCAAATTTACTATTTTAATCGGAAATAAGCCTGAATATTAGTAATAAATTAAATTTATTTGACGTTTTTACTTCAACTTCGAAATATTTTGATAACGATTTCCGAAGTGGAATACCAAACATCAAAGCGTAAAGTTGCTACACGGCGTTGTTCAGTACTGACACATTCACGCATGACGGTATCTTTTGTGGAAATGAGTAGACCAACTTTTTCCAGTAATAGCGAAAAAGTGAAGTTGTCCATTCTGAGGTAGTTTTTGTAATTATCCTCATCAATGACATTGAGCAATTCCGTGTCACAATAGTTCACACGATCAACAAATAATTTCTTCATCCAACATTTTTTCTTATTTTTTTCAAATGATAAGGAGTACTAGCACAATGGTACCATTTTCCTTCTCCTCATTATATTTTGCGTAGTGTTTACTAAATATTTTTTTTGTCAAGTGATGTACACCATCGTAAAAACAAACAAAAGTCGGAGTATGAGTGGAGACGAATATCCAACTAGGTCCGACCGCAAATCGGAACGTGAATTTAACAAATTATCTGACGGGTTTTTAGCCTGGTACTCTAAAAAAATCAAACGACAAAAAAAAGTCAACGTACCGAGGAGACATAAAAGTGCATACCTAACTTCCTCCTGGCTCCTAAAGTATCTTCTGGATTTCACCTACAAAATATTGACCTGTATTCTTTATAATCCACTATCCGTGAAAACATAATTTCAGTGTGGACTCATTTTTATACGACTTGAAGTAATTATTCGTTTTTATGACTCTTCTTCCTATTCGTCAAAACTTTAACGATGTTATCCACTTTCCAAATCAATTTCTAATGTTTATATACATTTAAAGATTGTGTTTAACGACCAAACAAATACACATAAACAACATCGTCGCTGATTTATTATTTAATAATTTATACATACAATTTTTTAATTCGTAATTGATTGTTGCATTGAAAGGTTTGTACTATGAATATTTACTGCCTATGACCGCTCCTCTAATTCTACGTAATTATTGTTTTATTTCTATTTAATTTATTCTGTCGTATAAAATGCTTAATAGTACTAGTAATTAACCTAGGTTACGCAATATGCAACGTAACCATGAATGAAAAACAGTAAACAAGGAAATGTTGTATTGTAAATGTTAGCAATAAAGAGGATCTGACACTACAACACCGTTTTACGATTTTAGTTAATTGTTTAATTACAATAATCGGGTGCTGACATTTTATGTGTTTTTTGAGTATAATAGTGCGTATAGAAAGTAACTAAACTGATAAGTAACTTACAGATGACTAGACTAGATAACTAGATGAGCACTTACTACTAATTATATCTAACCTTTCGGAATTGACAAGCTGAGCAAAAATGTCGTCTGAGGTTCACCCTGTTTCCTGCAAGTTTTTAACTTATTTGTTGATTTCTATGGATGCCATGTAGGATAAAGCACCCAGTAGTCGACCTTTACAGTGTTTATTAAAATGTAAATAGTGTTGAAATTAGTTTAAACCAGTGAAATAACTGTTGACAAAATCTATGTCCCTTTATTGGTCAATACGCACACCCCGAACAATAGCACCACAGGTTGATGTTGATGAGCTGTACTCGTTCATTTTCACTAGAGACCGACCGATTAATCGGCTTCGGCATCGGCTTCGGCTACCTTCGGTCAATATTTAAACCTTCGGCCAAAATTCGGCTTCGGCCAAAATAAAGCCGAAGGTTTTGTCGAAGGTGGAAAAATTCTCTGTCAGTATACTATACTACAGGAATGAAATAATCTCTGAACGATACGCTTCGGCGAGTCATTGATAATTTGAATAATATTTACACCCTTTTATACCCTTAACTAAAACGTTTTACAAATTTTCCGATCCGGTAGTAGGTAGGATATAAATTTAAACAATAGGCCAAGATGTCTCAAAGGACTTCATTTAAATATTTCTCACGTAGTAAAATTCTGATAATAATTTTATTGTATTTCATAATTCAGGATGTGAAAATGAAAAAGATGGAATAGCACTTATCTAATGTTGTAGCGGCTATTCGAACAGAAAGTTGGAATAAATTTTTATATGGCTGCACGTGGTGGTATTGAAGTTCCCAGTTTAACAGAATGGGAATTGATCAAAAATTTAATTTCAGTTTTAACTTGTTTTTACCAAGCGACGCTAGATCTTTCAGTCAATTTTGCTTGCATATCATAAGTTATCCCACTAATAGAAATGCTAAATGGTACAGTTTCTGCAAAGGATCAGGACTCTGAGGAGATAAGTTTATTAAAGCTACGACTTCGTGAATCATTAATTAAAAGATTCGCTAATATTACAAATTTGCCAGAATTGTCAATTGCGACTCTTCTAGATCCTCGCTTTGAATCAAAATATTTGACAGACGAGGAAATAATGACATGTAAAGCAAGTATTTTAAAATTGTTACGTGAATCTGGTATCTCTAAGTTTAGTCATACAAATAAAGTTCCTACGGCTATCGCTTCAACATCATCATCTACAACTACACATGTAGTAGATCTAGAAAATAATAGTCTTTGGAATTCACAGGATATTTTTGTCACAGCCGTTCTGGATACAACACACGAAATTCATAATGACAACGATCCCAATGCAGATTACCTAGATTCGTATTTACGAGAGGCTTTGCTTCTAAGAAGTGCCGACATATTTCATTATTGGGAATCAAGTTCCTATATTTTTTTAAAAACTGCAGCCAAAAAATTTCTATCGGTACCAACGAGTGTACCTAGTGAGCAGTTTTTTTTCGAATAAAAACGTGTTCGAGATTTTATGTGATGATGTTGTAAAATGTTTAATTTGTGCTAAAATTAATCATTTGACGCATTTTGTTTGTTTATTGCGTTTTAATTTAGAAGCCGACTACTGAGTTTTAGATTTTTTAAGGTTGATCCAGTACTCAGCCACAAGGGGCTGACTACTGGTTTTTACGATTTTCTTAGATTTCGTCAAAATTAATACAGCAAATAGTTCATATGTTAAGCTTTGGATTAAATTAACCACTTAGATAACACAAGGTTAATTTTACCAGTAGTCAGCCATGTATAAAAGTAAATGCAGTTCTGATACATAAAACTGAATTTAATGCCTTTTAATTAGGATTAAATTTAAGGTAGGGTTTTTAACATAAAAATCTTTGTTATCATGTCGAAAAGACCAATTCACGGTATAAGAAAGAGTAATTGTCACAAGCTATGACCACAATAAGAAATGGGATGAAAATTAGAGAAGCTAGTCAAGTTTTTAGCGTACCACGAGGAACCCTACAAGATCGGCTACATTTAAGAGTCCCAAAAGTACCCCGTAAAGTGGGACAAGACTCAGTACTTTCTAAAGAAGAAGAGACTGCCTTGAAAGAGTGGTGCATAGCCTTAGCAAAATGTGGCTTTCCTTTAAAACGCGAAGGTCTTCTTAATACTGTCCATAATATTATTTCCCAAGAGGACACACCTAGACCTAAACCATTTGTAAATAATAGGCCAGGAAAAAATGGTACCAGTCATTTTTTAGACGAAATCCTGAGTTAAGTGAAAGCACACCCGAAAATATATCTAAGGCCCGAGCAGCAGTAACCAAAGAACGTATTCGGAAGTGGTTTACTGAATTACTGAAGCAATTAGAAGATATAAACACGACTGAATTTTTGACTGATCCAGATCGTAGTTTTAATGGTGCTGAAACCAGTTTCTACATATGTCCCAAATCAGAAAAAATTATTGCACCTAGAGGATACAAGAATGTCTACAAAATCGTACAAAGAAAAAGATTATGTTACAGTTCTTGTATTTATACCAGCTTCTGGGAAGATTTTGCCTCCTTGTGTAGTGTTTTAATATGTAAGACCACCAAAAGATGTTATAAATAATATGCCTGCTGGATGGTTGTTAGGAAAATCAGAAACTGGGTGGATAAAATCAGATATATTTTATGATTATATTGTTAAAGGTTTGAACACATGGGTGGAAGAAGAAAACATCAAAAAGCCAGTTATCGTTTTTGTTGATGGACATAAACATATCATTTAAGGAATCTGAAACAGAAATTTTTAGAAAACCATAACTATATTACGGAGAATATAAAAATAACAAATAAAAAGTGTACGAACCCAAACCCCACCGAAAATGATATTTTGCAAGAAAATGATGCACAAAATATGCAAAGCAAATTAAATGACAGTCCAAAAAATATCAAAAACAAAATAAACATCTTGTCCAATGTTGTTGTCAACTCAAAAAATATATCACTCTTAAGTATTTAACTTTACCTAATACATCTAAGACCATAAAAAAGAAGATGTCCATTACTAGAATAGGAGTCATTTCTTCCGATAAGTGGAGATAGTTTTAGAAGCAGAAGGAAGAAATTAAGGAGCAGAAAAAGAACGATATATTGATTAAAAAATTAAAAAACTGGAAGCTAAGGAAAAGAAGGAGAAAGAAAGAGAAAAGAAAAAAGAAGAATTGCAAAAAAGCAAAGCTGAAAAGCTATTGAAGTCCAAAAACATTAAAAAGAGGAACAATAGTACAACATGCACAGTGAGAAGAATAAGGTGTAACTCGTGTGAAGAGGCACTGACTAGTGACACAAAAATAAACGAATTAAAGAATTTTGGTAGTGACAATTGTTCTGCGTGGTATCGTCTAAAATGTACTGAATTTGCTAGATTGCTAGTAACGTTTATGAGAATGTATATAATAAAGAGTTTCTATGTCCAACATGCAAGAATAAGTAAGTGACTGACTACAGGTAGACATGGCTGACTTGCGGAGAAATGAACCTGACTACGGGTGAAAAGTGCCATATTTTGTTAAGTGGTTTTTTTTTATAATTATAACATAATAATAACATTTAGTTAATCTCTTTCGATAATTTAATAAACAAAGTTTCTCATTGTTTTATGTTCAATTCAAACAAATTAAGATTCTCACTAAAAGGCTGGATACAGGGTGTTTTACCCTATCAAACGCTGGCAAGAATTTTGCATTTTTTGTAAGCGATAACTATCAAGTTCTGTAACACTTAAATTATAAATAGTATTAAATAATGGTGTAATGACACCAAGATATCACACATCAATTTGTTTAAGGCTTTAGTCAATATAATAACGATATTGGAACACATCCAAACCATTAACCAAATCGTTAAGTTTTGATCTATATGTAACCTTTGTTTGTTTTAAGATAGTTCGATGTTTTGAAGTGTAATAAATAGCTGGACTTCTATTATTGAGATAACTAGATAGCATATTAGATGCTCGCTTAGACATAGGGGAGAACGGGGCCCCCGGATTTAATTCGTCAATAATTATTGGCTATTGTCTCAGAAAAAATTTTCATAAAGCTTTAAAATCAAGGAATCAGTGATATACGTCTATATCACAGTATTTCGTAAGGTACATTTAGCTATTACATTCATTTTTGCCAATTTCCACACGTTCGAAGTATATTTGAGTCTATATGAGACATTCAACAGGTAGGTTAATTTTATATTTTTTTAGGTGATTTTTCGGGTTCATGTTGTCTACTTTTAGTATTTAAGGAGTAATATAGCTGATTGATATCATTGAATTTCAACTGTTTTTGAAGTTCTTCTTTATCAAGTGGTAGAAATATATTTTCTAAATAATCCGCAAATTTTATTGCTTGTTACTTTCTGCGCATCCAGAGGCCATCGCTATTTCTAATCCTCCTCCTTCTCAGTCAGGCCTTTACAGTTTTTTCACGATTTCCCCCCATCCTTCTCTGACCTAGGCCAGTTGTTCGGTTTCATGTAACCCTTGGTTAATCAATGTTTTTGTTTGATCTACCCAACGGCTTGGAGACCTTCCCCTAGGTCTCTTTCCTTTAACTCTACCCTCGACTATCGGTTTTTCCATCGTGCCTGTTCTTGTAGCAATGTGTCCAAAGTACTGCAAATCTCTCTGTTGTATTTGTTTAAGCAATCTATCCTTTACTTTAAGTTGTTTTAATATTGATACATTAGAGCAATAATCAATTCAGGATATTCTTAGCATGCGACGGTATACCCACATTTCAAAAGCGTCCAGTTTATTTTTATCCGCTTTTTTTAAGGTCCACGTTTCGGACGCATATGTGGCTATGGGAAAAATAAGTGTACTTACCAGCCTTAGTTTTGTATGTATTGTTATGCTAGAATTTTTCCAAATTGCTACCAGTTTCATCATAGCTGTTCTACGTATCTCTCTGTCACACCCTCCGTCATTTGTTATTAGGGACCCCACGTATAGGAAACTATTTACTACTTCTACGCCCCCAATTTATTAAATGCGTTAAAGATTATTTCGAGCTCTGTCTTCTATCATGATCTTTGTCTTACTCTTATTTAGCTTTAGTCCATATGTTTGCTTTCTTTCTCCAGACATCTCATTATGTCTTCCATTTCTTTTGATTTGCCGCGATTATTAAAGTGTCATTAGCATATCTCAAGTTATTGATTTTTTTAACTCCTGCTGATATTCCGCCCTTTCATCCGTCTAGTACATTTCGCATAATATGTTTGCTGTAAATATTAAACAGAGTTGGTGAGATTATGCATCCCTGCCTGACACCTGCCTTTATTCTGAAATTATTTTTGATAATTCGTTTTTGTTGCTGTAGTTTTGATATAAGAGAGATTTGATTCTCCTTCACTCTTTGAGAAGTTGCAGCGTCCTATCTGTCATCCAGTGTTTTCGTTTGATGATTCCATTCTATTTTTTTCTATTCTATTTCTATTCTATTTTATTATGTTTCTAATACCTACTAAATAATTGACCTATTGAGACATTTAGTTACTTTTTACAGAGAATAATTTAGCTTGTGTGTAGCATTGTTCAAAATATTTTCATTTCAATATATTGTTACATCGGTTTCAGGAGCTTTTTACTGAACTTCAATGGAAATATTTCACATTATAGTCACCTATAATTTTAAGCATAATTAATCAAGAGGGTATAGCTTTCCTCTATTAGTATACTTCATTCTCTCACAATCCGGCTTGTACAAGAACACAAGGGTAGCAGAGCTAGCAGGTACATTTGACATTCTGTTATAATTCTGATAGCTAATTTGACTAGTAGAGGTATATCATTATTCCGAAACTCTAAAATATCCATATTTAGTTGAATCTTTCGCCAAAATAATTTTATTTTAATATCGGTCTTATGTATATACCCTTCGTCTGATGAACCATTAAATTTGTCAAAGATCCTTGTTGAGGAAGTGTAGATTTGGCGTTTGTGGAAGCAAAGCCTTCGATAGTTTGTTAAAAAGTTCAAACCTCGAATACTTTTTATCGGAACAAGCTTGCCACAATTTAAATAAAACTTATCGCATTAATACGGACTATCTGCTACCAACCTCAATCAATCAGATGTAGCGTTTGGGCTGCAGTACCGTCCAACATTAGACAACAAGAAAAAACAAAAAGCATCCAGCTCATACGCACACCCCTTTCTGTGTGCCTATAAATTAACCCGTCAATGATCAATTGACAACCGTAAAATCCAGAAAAAGTTTTAGAGACCAGCCGAGATACTTGACTGAACTAATGGAGAGATCAAAGTAACAACAGTAATAAATGGATAATACCCTTCGCGAATCTTACATCTGTACAAAAAGAAGGATGGGCAACATGGAAAGCGCTTAATAGACTTTGTACACGGTGGACAAGATCCAGAGTAAACCGAATAAAAGGGGGTTTTCCCTATGAGTTAGCCCTGTGAGCAAATAAGTACTGCTTCCAGTCACATTTTGCCTTCATTTTTGTCTTGACCTAATTTTATATACGTTTAAATATAAGTTTATCAATAATGTATATATATATATATATATATATATATATATATATATATAAATATATATATATCTGACATGAATAAATAAATAAAACTTCAAATATAAGTTATGCCGCGCCCGCGCCCGATTAGTAATATTATCTAAGAATTGTCCTGTAACGTAAACTGCCGCAAATGATGCAATGGGCATAAGAGCATCTACGCTTACAGACCACACCGCTCACATTCACGCTCAAGAAGTTACTCATGCTGATTATCCGTTATTTTACGTAACGCGCCTTACGCGTTAAACATACTTTATGCGCCCAAACTTTATGCAACACCGTTGCATAAAGTCCTCTAATTAGGTTTTCTCGATAGCTTTTTAGTTGTGCCTTTAGCGATATCATCGAGACGAATGAAATAAGAAATTTTATAACTTCAATTGCGCGTAAGAAGTACAATCAACGTGTTATTTTTACTCCCGACATATTTAAATATTAAAATCCTATAAACCAATTTTCGAAAAATAAATAATCGTTCAAGTGGATCCCAAGGCAACTGGCGCCATCAATCTATCGTAATTTTTTATAGACTTTTTACGATCGTTCTTATATACGCCGTAGCTACGCAAACGTTAGATCTCACAAGATAGGTTCTATAAAAAATATAATTGCTGTAGTTTTTAGATTAATATGAATATTTAAGATACAATGTTTGGTTGAAACTATAAATTAGTCGATACCGCTTTATTATTAATTTATGAAACATGTTAATGTGTACAGTTAGACGGTGAATAATGCTAAATAATGGTATAAAATAGGCAAATTTATGTCAAGTTCCAAGAGAACTTGACATTTTATTGGAAATTGGGGCTACATTAATTAATTGCATGGAAATACTTTTGTATTTATATAGTGTTTACAGCAGAAATTAGTTTTTTTATAATTTCTACAATTGTAGAGTGTTTTCGTGTTATATGAACTTACCTTCACTGTGTAATCCTACCTATGTAATCCTATTACCTTCTCAAACAAAATTAGATATTTAACAACATATGTACAGACTGTTGAGGTAGCAGGTAGATACATTTTACGATCCCGGTAAAGTTAGGTCTACTTCAGGATCGCGACCCTGCCTATGCGAGCCGTGGCTCACTCTCAATCCCTTTAACCTAGAGGGTACCACGTCCCAACCTATCATCCTTGTCGATGACGCCAAATTCCCTAGCCCATCCTACAATCCTTCTACCAACCCGCACAGGCCAGCGTGGTAGAGAAACGGCCAGGAACCCCGTAAAATGAGAAAGGAAGAAAATTCAAGGCCCTCAGTCTCCGGCAGTCCCTTGAAAACAGGCTATGGTAGCAGTCCTGTAGTTAGAGGGACAGAGGGTGCTAAGAATCACCGGAGTCAACCAGGCTACCTTCATAAACGACAACGGCAAAGAATATGGTTTATGGCAACATACAACACAAGAACATTGATGGAGAACGAAAAACTAGTTGAACTGGAAAACGAGCTGAATCATATAAAATGGGATATACTTGGATTGTCCGAAGTACGGCGAAAGGGTGAAGAACAAATGGTACTTCCGTCGGGAAACCTATTGCATTATCGAGGAGAGTCTTCCAATGGTGGCGTAGGATTTATGGTAAATAAAAAACACACAAAGAATATACTCACAATTAAAAGCATAAGTGATAGAGTTATATATCTTATCTACAAAGTAAACGAAAAAATTCGGTTAAAGATCATCCAGGTATATGCACCTACTAGTACCCATACAGATGAAGAAGTAGAATGGTTCTACGATGACGTTAACACTGCCATACAAGAGACAAACACCAACTTTACTATACTGATGGGAGACCTAAACGCCAAAATAGGCCACAAGCAAGATGATTCGGAGTTTGTAATTGGACCTCACGGATATGGCGATAGAAACTAAAGGGGTGAAACTCTCATAGAATTTCTTCTGCAACACAGGCTATATGTCATGAATACGCACTTTAAAAAAAGCGACCAAAGAAAGTGGACTTGACAATCACCAAATGGTTTAAACAAGAACGAAATTGATTTTATATTTACTAACAAAAAAGACGCTGTTCAAGACGTAACTGTATTAAATCAATTTTCAACTGGAAGTGACCATAGAATGGTTAGGGCGAAGATAGTCTTAAACATACAGAAGGAAAGAAGACATATGGTAACAAGGACTAATAAGGTTACATTCACTGCGATTACTAACACCAGGGCATACCAGGAAGAAATAGAGAGTAATCTACAGAAAGACCTGCAAGATGAAACCAGTATTGAACAGCTTAACGAAAAATTGGTAGAAGCCCTGAAGAAGTCACAGAAGAAGTGCCAAGCCAAGCACTCAACAAAAAATGAAAAACTCACAGAAGACACAAGGAACCTAATGCAAAAAAGAAGGGAAATGAAAGAAAAGCATACAACGAACATTGCAGAGCTAAGGAATTTAAACAAAACCATTTCAAAAGTCATTAGGAAAGACATAAGGAACTTTAACACTAAGGAAATAACTGATACCGTAGAACAAAACAAAAGCCTAAAAGTTCTAAAACGAAAGTTGAAAATAGGAACGAGGAATATTTATAAGTTAAAAAATAATCAAGGACATGTCATACATGAACAACAAGAGATACTAAAAATCATCGAAGAATACTATAGAACATTATATAGTCGAGATGATCACATTCCCGAAGTAGAAATTCCAGCAATACTAAATCAAGGGTCAGAGGAACTTCCAGATATAACCGAAGAGGAAATTAAGTCAGCATTAAAAGGTATGAAGAACAACAAAACACCTGGAGAAGATGGCATTGTAAGTGAAATGATAAAACTAGGAGGCGAATGCGTCATAAAGGCTTTAAAAACCCTTTATAATGCCTGCCTCTTTGAAGGAAATACGCCAGAAAAATGGAATAATGCCATTATGATAATATTGCATAAAAAAGGAGATGTAACAGAAATTGGCAACTACAGACCTATCAACTTAGTATCTCATTTATATAAACTCTTTATGAGAATAATTACTAACAGACTGGGACCTAAGCTAGATTTTCATCAACCTCTAGAGCAGGCCGGATTTAGGAGTGGCTTTGGAACAAATGACCACCTACAAGTAATAAAATCCTTGATAGAGAAAGTTATATAATACAACAAGCCATTGATATTAATATTTGTAGACTTTGAGAAAGCAATTGACTCAGTCCAGCATAGCTCCATGTTAAGAGCTCTTACAGAGTGCAGTATTGACCATAGGTACACAACTCTTCTTCGAAATATATATGATAGTGCAACAGCTGCTGTAAAAATGTACTATGGTGACACAGACACATTTCCCTTGGAGAAAGGTATTAGGCAAGGAGACACTATCTCTCCTAAACTATTCACCGCCCTATTACAGAGTGCTATGAGAAAAAATAATTGGGAAAATATTGGATTAAATATAAATGGGGAATTTTTGAACAACTTGAGGTTTGCAGACGACATAGTCCTTATTGCAGATCAGGTAGATCATGCATGCCAACTTCTTCAAGACCTTCAGAGCTCTTGTGCACGAGTTGGCCTTAAAATTAATTTTTCCAAAACACAATACATGACCAACCTGGTACTGGCAAAAAACATTTCCACTAATGGCACGCAAATAGAACAAGTGTATTCCTATAAGTATCTGGGCCACGAGATTAAATTGGGAAGAGACAATCAAACAACAGAGTTAAAAAGGAGAATAGGACTGGCATGGGCAGCTTACGGAAAACTGAGGGAAGTCTTTAAATCAGCTATTCCCATGTGCTTGAAGAGAAAAGTTTTTGATCAGTGTGTACTTCCAGTTCTGACATATGGAGCAGAAACATTGACACTTACCAGAAAAGTAATTAATAAGATACAAGTGGCACAGAGAGCGATGGAGAGGTCAATGTTGGGCGTATCACTCAGGGACAGAGTTTCGAGTCAGATAGTAAGGAGAAAAACTGGTGTGACGGACGCAGTTGAAAGAATTACAACCCTGAAATGGAACTGGGCAGGACATGTTGCTAGGGTCAGAGATGGAAGATGGACAAAGAAAATTTTAGAGTGGAGGCCTAGACACGATGCTTATCGTAGTCGAGGACGTCCTCCAACAAGGTGGTCGGACGATTTAAAGCGCATCCAGTCTAACTGGATTCAAGTTTCTCAAGATCGGATGCAATGGAATTATTTACGGGAGGCCTATGTTCAGCAGTGGACGCAAAATGGCTAATGATGATGATGATGTACAGACTGTATGTAACTTTAGCTTACGGCTCGCATTGAAGTGATTAACATTTGAAACCTTTTTGGAAATTTTGCAAATCAAATCACAAACAAGAGGTCTACGTTAAGAGGTCTTGTATGTCCTGAGCTGAGCTGTGTTTAAATGCTTTTAGAGAAAAAAAAAACTTAAAGAGTACTGTCATAAGAGTTTTTACAAGTTACAAGCCTATTCTTGCAAATCAACTACCAAATAATGAACCAGATGCCTGTTGCGTTCTGTACATACGATGACTTCAATATAACAATTGGGATCATCCTGAAGGGGGAGAGAAGATATTTTGTTCAATCTAGAACTCGCTGGTTTTCCAATTTCGGATTGGGTATAGATATTCAAATAAAGAAAGAAAATCAAAGCCAGCGGACTGTATAAAACTCTATTTTAAAAATCTGTGAAATTAAACATAAATATACACAACCACATACAATTATAACTAAAGAATCTACACAAACTTAAATATTTGTTAATATGAAAACGACACCAAAAAGATAACCATTTAAGGGATAGAACACTGACAAAACAAAAGACAAACCTACCATAGCCGCAAACATACTATACATAAAAAGATAAAAGACAAATTAATAATCTTACAAAAAAATCAACCTAAATAAGGATACATATGTTACCGTTGTAAAAACAAATTAAGAATGTGGTGCATACAAATAATGAATAAGTACAATTATTAATACAAAACATACAATAAATAAAATCGGTGTTAACAAAATACAAAAAAATATACAATACAGTAAATAAACCGAAACAAATGCAAAATTTCCAATTGACAATATTTAATCGCAATAGCGGCAAAAATTAGGTAATCGTTCCAAACAAATATCAAATAAATATACCAAGTGCACGTAATTGATATATGCAGCAACATAGATAAATGCTGTATTGTTCCTTACCCAATGAAAAGATAGCACTCCGCTATCACAAACGCCTTCTGCGACGTAGTTACAGGAACCACAAATTTGACGTCTTTCTCGGTCAAAGGATCGATGCGGAGTCTTCAGGTACTCTCAACCCAAACGCAAATTCACATCCATATCCTTTGAAAGATAAAACTCGACTCTCCTTGTGTATGAAATGCATCCCCTATGGTGATATTTCGCAGATGGTCCACCTTGCAATCTTTAGCCCTTAAAATCGCTGTGCCACTTACACGCAAATATGGTTTAAAATATACTACGAGGAGAATCAAAACTAACAAAAAGTCTGAATATTTTATAAATGTTTATCTATCTTTGCGAAACTGCAACAATGCCGTCTAACAAAGATTACAGATTTTATGGGCTACAAAATGACTTATATTGTTCTGAAGCTACTTTCTTCTGACATTTTAGTATAATTTACTATTTTTATTGGGAATAAGTCACAGTTTTACATAAAAGTTAAGTTTATTTGACGTTTTGATTTCCACTTCGGAAATCGTTCTCAAAATACAAAACATTAATAAATTAAACAAATTTTGTTTCTGTTGATTGGTAAACAATTGTTCCAATAAATTAATTTTATCTGAATTATTGAATAATAACAAAATGAATAAGAGAGGAAAATAATAAATAGGCTAAGACCTTGCACCTCTTCTTTTCAATAGGTATATGTATGTAATAACATATCCTGTTATCATGACAACACTTTTTAATACTGACTAACTTACTTGATTGCCAAGGCATATACATATAGGTAGACGTACTAGGTATTACAGATATCAATGTAAAAATCAAACATTGTTACTTAGTCAGCTGTCATAGTCATTAATAGCTTGATAGATGTATTGTGGGTTATCATTGAGCTTCAGCAGCTCAGACGGTTTGATTAATGATCTTTTTCGATTGGTCTAAATTGGATATTATATATGCTGCCTCAGTATAGTGTTTGTTGTGTAGCATTTTTGTAATGTTTGCCCATCGGAGCAGCTTCTTTCCTTCCTTGGAGCAGCTTACTTTTCGAAAAAAAGTCGACATTTCAAGTTTCTATACGTTATCTAGCCTATGCTTTGACCATCTATGTCTCGCATGCAGTGTATATGCTAAATATCAGCGGGGATATAACGCACCCCTGTCTGATGCCTCTTTGACTGTAAAATTCGTCGGTTGCTCGCCCATCGACTGCTTTCTGCATCGACTGGTACGACTGCTTTCTGTTTCTAATACGAAGACAAAGTGTCTACGAGGACTTGTTGATAGCAAGTTTGTCTCGGGACCAGCAACATCATGTAGAGTCTTACGTTGCCATGTTATCAATTCCACTGGTGACTTTAAGTTCTCAACATATAAGATCAAATAATGTAACATAAATTAAAACTAATAACTTTTAAAGGGTTTTTACCCACATATTTAGTGGCTCAAAACATGTACACCTAGTAAGTAATAACCATATTTTGTATTAACCTTAGTCAAAATTTTAAATTTCACGTTCTCTTCAGTTAAAGTGGTTATATACTTTTAGGACACACTAATGATGGAATATAGATTCCGAAAACGTTTTGTAATTGTAATATAGTCCGATTGGGTGTTTTAATTATATACCTTTTATAAAAGATTTTAAATAAAAGATTTTTTGTGATAAATGTATACAGCCAGCTACAGCAACTTTGCTTCCTTGTGGACATTCCGTCTTGGCTAGCAGTTCAAACTCCATGTAGACGATGATCAATACTTCCTCTGGCTTGATCCACCAGCCTGTGACAGACACAAACCAAGGATTAACTTTTCTAGGCTTTTTTTTCTTCGTGCTACAGGGCATATAGTACTTATATACAACAAGGCTGTCATTTTGATATTAAAAAAATTCTAAATTCTTTGTAACAAATATAGCTCTTCATAATATTGATGCCTTTGTTTGATGTATTCTATTGTGGACCAGGAGATGTTTAATTTTATAGTTTAATTGTTATGTATTCTTTTAATGTATGTTTTATAGCCACTAACTTGAAATCAGATATAGCCACAAAAAAAGTCAGATCAGATAATATGAGTGTCGATTTAAAGGAATATGTTAAACAATCCAGGATAATTTAAAATAAATCATGTGCAACTAGATGCAATGATTGGTATATGCTACAAATGGATTGATTTTCAAAAATTATTACTAGTATCTTGAAATAATTCAATTTATTTTTAGTACTCACAATATGAAACAAGACAGAATACATATCTATTTTTAGCCATGATACTGGTTCAATTTTTTATTGTTTCTTTCGTAATCTGTTTAGAAAACATTAAAGAAAATGTTATGATCTTCGCATTATCTACTATAGATCATAAGCTATCAACCTATAAATCTAAGCGTGTAGGAGCTACATCAGTGATGAAAATATACACGGAGGTGAAGGTAATGTTAACAAAAGACCAATGTATGTTTTATAAATTAAACAGTTAGTTCAGTCAAACAATGATTCAGTCTCGGAATATAAAAGAGTGAGTTCTAAATTCAGAAAAACACTTGTTTTGGGATTTTATATTTATCCATGAACCTCATATATGGCTATGCTCATATTTACATTTTGTTTTATTTAATTATGATCAATAATTTTTGTTTAGTTTGTTTTAAATAATACTGAACTACAAACGGATAAAGACGGATAAAAAATGGTTATTATTAAAGACAGAAATAGATAAAAGTCAAAAAGAAATTCTAACACCAACCAGATATAAAAAGAAGCAATGGACGACGAAAGAAATTTTAGATTTAATAGAAGAAAGACGTCCATATAAAAACAAAGATAATCAGATATACAAAAAAACAAATAAAATACAGAATTAAGAAAGCGAAAGAACAATGGTTAAAAGAACAATGCGCACAAATAGAAGAATACCAGAAAAGACATGATATTTTTAACACACTTAAAAAAAATTAAAGAATTAACTCACAACGATAGAAAAAAAACCGGGAATACTGAAAGATGCAAATGGGAAACTTGTGTTGAATACGAACGACAAATTAAAGAAATGGACATAATACATCAAAGAACTGTTCAAAGACAATAGAACAGAGCAAATGGAGATAGAAGTAGAAGAAGATATGGTTTTAAAGGTATTAAAAGAAGAAATTAAAATGGCATTAAAAAACAGCAAAAATGGTAAAGCAGTATGTCCAGACCAAATTCCTATAGAAATTTTAAAATGCATAAATGATGAAAACTTAGACATTATAGTAGAATTATTTAACTCAGTATACAAAATAAGACACATACCGAAACAATGGTTACTCTCCACCTCTTGTGTTATCCCTAAAAACAAAAGCGCTAAATATTGCAGTGAATACAAAACAATATCACTAATAAGTCACATTCTCAAATTATTCTTGAAAATAATACATGGTCGTATAAATAAAAAACTGAAAGAAGAAATACATGATAATCAGTTTGGGTTCAGAAACGGACTAGGAACCAGATAAGCGTTATTTGCTTTTAATGTGTTAGCTCAAAGATGCATGGATATGAATGTTGATGTGCATGTTTGTTACGTTGATTTTGAAAAAGCATTTGACAAAGTAAGACATGAAAAATTAGTCCAAATTATAAAGACAAAAACATAGAGCATAGGGACTTACGAATAATAACAAACCTCTACTGAAATCAAAGAGCACAAATCGTAATAGATAGCGAACCCAGTCCAGAAATTGAAATCAGGAGAGGAGTTAGGCAGGGATGTATTATGTCTCCATTACTATTTAATGTATATAGTGAAGCCATTTTTGAAGAAGCATTACTATCTCAAAGTGAAGGAATAATAATTAACGAAAGATCTATTAACAACATAAGATATGCAGATAACACCGTGATTATGGCAAGCTCTGCTGAACAACTCCAATTACTCCCAAACAAAACAAAAAGTTTCTGTGAAAAATATGGACTAAAAATGAATATAAAAAAGACCAAATACATGAAAATAACAAAGAAAACAAATATACCAACAAACATATATTTTGGAAATGTACCTAGGAACCTATATTTCAGACTATAATGATCAAACAACCCTAATAAGAGCCAGGATAGAAATAGCAAGAAATGCGTTTGTAAAAATTAAAAAAATTCTCTGCAACAAAGACCTTAGATTAGAACTGAGAGTAAGATCACTGAGATGCTATGTCTTTTCGATACTGCAATATGGACTTGAAAGCTGGACATTGAAGCAAGAACACATAAATAATATATACAGTCTTCTGAAATGTGGTGTGACAGGAGGATGCTTAGAATAGCATCGACACAGAAGCAAACTAACACGGAAGTATTTATTTTATAACACGAGAAATGGGCAAAGAATGCGAAATAATAAACACGATAAAAATAAGTAAGTGAAAATAAATAAATATTAATAATAATAACAATATTTGGGGCACGTAATGAGGGGACAGCGATATGAACTGCAAGGCTGATAATACAGTGAAAGATAAGAGGAGGAAGGAACATAGGAAGAAGAAGAGAGTCATGGTTGAAGAATTTAAGGGGCTGGTTTAAATGCAGTTCTATAGAACTCTTCAGAGCAGCAGTGGATACGGTAAATATAGTAATGATGATATCTAACCTCCGATTGGGAGACGGCACTTAAAGAAGAAGAACTACAAACGTTAAAGATTTAAACCGAGATCACGTACTGAGAAGACTTGCAGTCCCATTTTTCTTTACATTCAATTCTAAAATATCTTAGTTAAAGTTTAGTCGAGAAAATTAAGTTATGAATCTTCGAAAATCGGCGCAGTATGACTGATTGAGATGAAGTTTTGTGCATTCGATTCGCGATAGTGTCAGGAAATTTTGTAAACTAATCTGATCGTTAAGAAATGAAAAATTGCATTTGTGCATTTTTCAGAGTTGCAACTTAAAAAAAATTAATTCGGCAAATATGGAATAAAATATGGCTGAACACGAATATTATGTTGTCGAAATTCACCGGGCCTGGGTAGCAAAGATCTAGGGTCGAAAATTTTGTTTACTGGAATTTAATTTTTTTATTGACCTCCTTTTTTATAGTAAAGTTTAAGCTACTTCAGGTAGCTAGCTACTACAGCAATAGCTGTATAAACGCTCACGTTCGTAGTTTTATAGCATTAATTTATGTATTGTAAAATATTATTTATTATAAAAAAACTGGTATGAAAAGTTGTATAATTTTAAGTAATTAATTGATTTAATTACATTAAAGAATAATTAAATATTTTTGTTATATACATAAATATTAAACTTATGACGGGAAAGATAAATAAAACATTCGAATTATTCAGTTGTGAGCTTAATACCGACAGAACATTCTACTGTGAATCGATAAATTATGAATGATGGTTTATTTTTTTACACTTTTAATTAAATAATTTTTTTGCATATGTTTATGTATTATGTTTATGTTTATATATTTATTGCATTCCTCACCTCCGCTGAATGAGATTCTTGTTCAGCAACCTCGAAAACCCACGAGCTTCGAATGATATTGAATGGAATCTGCTTAAAACTCTCGGAGACGAGGTGCGTATAATGACGCTCTGGGCACCAAGTACCTCGGAGATCTTTACCAACATCATATTCGTGTTTAGCGACCTCGTAAACTCCCCGAGAAAGAAGTTTTGAATGAGTTTACACGGAATCTGCAGAAAAGTCCCGGAGACAAGGTAGTTATCGTCCCTCCTGTGCACTAGGTACATGTGAGATCTTTGCCAATATAATATTCGTGTTCAGCGACCCCCAAAACTACAGAGTAGCAAAATGGGAAGTATATTATTAAATATGTGCCGAGTGATTTTTTTTTTAATTTGCAACTCTGAACAATGTATATTCCATATGCAATTGTTCATTTCTCCATGATCGCATTAGTTTACAAAATTTCCTAACGTTCTCACAATCTAATGCACCAAACAGCATCTCAATCCGTGTTTCTGTGCTGATTTTTGAATATTGAACCGATTTTTGTGATTCATTGCAACTAGTTTTTTGCTTGTTCTAGTAATAATATCGTTGTGGGTTGTATAATTATACATTAAAATAAGGGTCTCCATTTATAGGAGGTTAAACTAATTAGTCAATACACTTGGATTCGTGAATATCTATTTAATGGAGATCTTAATACCGCTCATGTTGTTTATTGACATAGAAACCAACACTACAGGTTGCTAAGCACACAATCTGCTCCCAAGTAGGGAACATGTTGTTTCTAGTGGAATAATTGTGAAAATCTACATGTGCATTGTATTGACTAAGATTTTGTTTAATGTGTAACAGACACTGCATAATATATACAGAACGTAAAGTTAAAAGTTTAAAAGCTATAAAGGAGTTTCGATAGTGTGCTTTATATCCGAGCCCAGAGATAATACGAACATACTTTCTTTATTGTACAAATACTTTATCAATATTATCAGATTGACCACAGGAACGAACAGCGAAAGTAGGAATTAAATGAAACTTACTATAATAAATTGTTAAAACAGTTTACCTAAAAATCACTTCTACAAGATTCGTAAAAAGGTTGTCGGGAAAGCTTTTTTGAACTATATTTTGTTTCCAGGTTAATCCTGCATCCCAGTTGTTGGAGAACTATAATCTCCAACCAAATAATTATATTTCAAAACAAATAATTCAATTCAAAGCAAATAAAAATATTTTCGGGCCGGTTACCTAAATAAATCCAGTCTGCATTACTTCTTAAGGTCGATTCAGACACATCAGTCACGTCTCGTCACAGTCCTGGCGCCGAACCGAACAATCCGTCATACAAAATATTCTTTAATAGAAATATAGCGCCGGCATTCACATTCATCAGTCGACGAACAGTTTGCCAGCTGTCAGATAGTTGATAGTTCTGTGACCAAACAGGACACTGACACAAAAATTGTTTTATTTCACTTTAGATCTATTCAATAGGACAGATTAAAGCACCTTTAAAAGTCCATTTAAGTTTCTTTACTGAGCTGTCGAAGGCTAGCGGACCAATTGGACTTACAGCAAGTACAAAACCGCTGAAAGGGACACTGTTAGCATACAAGTCTTTCCCTGGAGGGATGTTGAAAACTGGCACCCCTCCACCAGTGCACTCCCAGAAACTTCGGTTGCACATTGTGGTCTAGCAGTATGTCCAATACCAGTATCATTTCTTAAAGTGAAATTACCACTTTATGGTTTAGAGTTGTTTAATGAGAGACGAATAGTTAAAAAACCAATTAAATAAGTTTTTTCACATGTTTGGTAACTTAAAGTATCAAATTTAGAATGGTGACAGCTTACATAGAAAGTAGTGTCCTCAACAACATACTGGTTGAAGTGAACATACTGATCACGATTTAATAGATACGAATTAATTAGTTGAACAGTATCACTATGGAATTTATATTATGGCAGTTTTCTTAGCACAATACTATGTGTAAGTCAATCATAAGCCTTAGTGTAATCTAAAAAGGATGCAAGAGTGTCGTTAAAATTGTTTTCAAACCCTTAGAAATTATTGCTGGTGAAATGATCGACAAAGTTGTTGTTTTATTTTTCGAGAGTCCATACTGGCTTATAGCAAATAAGTTATTAGAATCAAAATGTAAATTATTTTTTTTAAGTTCAGAAACTGTTGATGATATTGGTAACAGAGATATTGGTAGATAATTGTTTCAATTATCAAAAGAGGTATTACCTTTGCAGTTATGTAAAGTTTATGATAATTATTACACGATATTTATTAAATTTGTTAGAGGTTGGGCAATTATATTTTTATTAGTTTTTATAGTTTTTGTGTTAAATGCATCAGGATATTTGCTCTTAGTACTTTTTATTTATGAAATAGCCAACTCAATAGCTTTTGCTTATACACTCGTCTAGCATTTGTCTCACTTCCATAATTCTATTAAATAGACCCGTTAACCATATTGTTTATATCTCCTAAAGCTATCCAAAATTCTCCACCAATATCATCTGGTCCAACTGCTTTACCTTTTTGTATTTTTTTGCGTGAACTTCTTCGTTCGTTATTTTAGTGATTATTGCTGTTACTGTCCCCATTGTATCAACTTTTTTTTGTCAAATTCTTCATTTAATCAACTAAAGAACTTTTTCTATACTATAGTATATTTTGTCATATGTTTTGTTAGTTGAATGGTATAATACAAAAGTTTCGACTTAAGATATCGTGTGACAATAGCATAAGATTCTATATTTTTTGCGAGGTTGAATCCCATTTTGACTTTACTAAATATGACTCACTAATTTATTTAAAATCCTTGTAGAATTTTGTTAATATGTATTTAACCAACCTAACAAGTGTTTTTTGTTTTTATTGGGAATTTATGTTAATGATATCAATCCGAGTCTTCATTTTTGCGGGTAATATCTCTATTGTGTTCACACCTGGCAAATATTTACCATTATTCTGCAATATTGTCATTCCCACGCAACTGTAATTACGAAATTACTCGTCGCAGAGGTAAGGAAATTACAGTTTTATGACATTTGCGTAAGTTTTACAACTGTCGTTATAATTGCCCATTCATATTTTATCAAATTTCTCTGATGAATGACCCGAGATGATGTTTTGACTGGTGTCCTTGGTGTATATCGATGTAATAGTTGTAAATTGGGAGTCTTAAGTCATATGTTTTTGTATTTTTAAAGGTCGTATTAGATTTGTATTTAAATGACCGTTAAGTGAATGTACGAGGGGGCGTGTATAAATCTGATGAAAGTTTGTGTTTCAGTTTTGTATTCGTGAAGTTGGAATGCCATACAAAATATTCATCGTATGTAATACATTTTTTTTTTGAGTCGATTGTTCGACACACTTGACTTTATTGACTGTATTATTTATTTATTAAGGCTGTCTTTATTTAAATTCTTAATATATATCTCAGTGATTCTTCAAATTACACACTCAAAAAATATTACTGTAATTCGGTCTGGACGACCCCTTGTATAGACTAATTCACAAAAAAAAAACAAAATCAACAAGTAAAAATAAAGATAATTAAATAAAAATCAAATTGTTTTTTTATATCTGTAAGTGGTATAGAACCAGAGTTATGACTTTTTGAGGTTGAAGTAAATTTTGATGCTAGCTAAAATCATTGATTATAAACCACCCACTTATGGTGGTGGTTTATAATCAAGGCTAAAATTTAAATTTTCATTGTCATTTAGCAAAAAAATTAAAGGTTTTTTCAAATAAAACTCATATTAAACTTTTTAAAGAAGTACTTAAAGAGACGTTTCAATTAAGTATTGGTAAAAGTCATTAACATAAAAATTAACGGAAGTACAATCAAAATAAACTGATGGATTTTTCAGAATAAAAAAAATTATTAATAAAATGAATTACTTGCAGCATTACTTACAAAAATAGGTTCTGGGAGTTTGAACAACTTTAGAACATTATTTTCGAAACAAAGTTTGATTTAGTTTCAAAATATTTCAAAAACTAACAAAGTTATAAAAAAAATAATAGAATAAAAAATTGCTGAAAAATTTGCTTGTTTTATTTTTGATTTTTGTGGGACCAAATTTGACTCAGTTCTGATCGTCAGAATGTCTAAACTAAGTACGAAGATTAACTTTGCTAAGATACTTTATTGTTCAAAAAAATTGTAAATTATAGGACTTATAGAGCTTCAAGTTCTACCCTAACCTAACCTACAAATCGTTTGAGGTAATTGACAAATTAAAAAAGTTATAAAAAAACAAATTCGTCGGAAAAATTTTCGGAGCAGGCAAATTACTATTATCTTTGTCTATTTATTTAAGTATGTATTTTTATATCATACCTAGATATACGAAAATAGAAAAGAGTTCTGATGGATACATGAAAATATCCCAGTTTATTGCACAATAGTACTATATGGCCCTTCCAAAGAGACACACTTCAATAATATTAATCATATTGAAAACTTTTTACTTTCAGTATATCTTAAGCAGATGCGTTATGATTCGTTCATAAAAGCTGCAGCAAAACAAAATTCTGCTGTTAAATTCTTCTTTTAACAACAAACACTTTAAAAGAGTTTATTTAAAAACTCCGATTTGGCTTGGTAATATAAATATTCTTCTTCTTTTTTTTTGTGCAGACATGACTCTGTCTGTTTTTCAATGTAACTTCAGTAAATTATAGTGCTATGATTATCGTGGTCTTCCCACTGATCGTGTTCCTATTGGCGGTTTAAACATAAATATACCAGTTTGTTGCATTATAATTATTTCTATTGCACTTTATTTGTTATCACGTTGGTCATTAATTTTAGTGTTGTGTTATACAAATTAATTTCTCTGTAGTTTTCTGGGTCCCATTTGTCTTTCTTTCTGAAGCGGGGTGTCGTTTAATCTAAGTTCGTTTACTACAGTCTTATCGTCCTATTAGTCTTCTTTCAGTGGTTTCCAAAGTTTTTGAACTAATACCATTACACCAATTTAAGGGTAATAAAATAACATTTAATAATACAGCGTTTGTAGAGAGAATCAATCAAACTTTGAAAATACTAGGTACTGTTATAATTTTAAAGTCCTATATCACCCTCAGAAATTTCCAGGTAAAGTATGAGAATGAATACACAAGCATCCAACAATTTCTCGCTAAGTTATCCCTCCAATAATAAAATAATACAAAGATTTCAATCCAACATATTAAGAACAATAGTAGCAGTTCCATGGTTCATGACCAATAAAGCCATACATCCAGACGCCGGACTAACATACGTCAAAGATGATATCAAAAAGTGATTCCTAAAAACATATAGAGATAATATAACGCATATACAGTTCTAACGTTTAAACGAAAAGTTCCGTTAGAGTAAATTGATTAATACTAAATGTATAAATACAGATTATGTATAAATAGGTGTCAAAGATAGTGAATATTGAAGACTAGCTTTAAAAAAGGGCTGCATAACTGGATACCTCCCTGTATGTCAAAATACTTTAATTGTCAGTCCTATTACTTATTGCCTATTATCAACTTAAATATTTAGGTTGAGATTGTATAGATAAAATGTAAAATAAGCGGCGTTAATAAAATAAATAAAAGATGATTTAGTTGCAGCTACAAGAAGGGTAGTCTCAAAAAGAACAGTTAAAATCAAAGATTCCTTGCAATGGGACTGAGAGCTTACCGTCTGCTTTTGTTGTTAACTTTGACACCACGGTATAAGGCTCGACGCAATATAAACTTGGCTGTTAAACGTGATACACCAAGACAACTAAGCATTATGGTATGGGCTTTGGAAAGCAGATCATCTCTAGTTCCTATTAATGGTACTCTGACAGCTCGAAGATATATTGGTGAAGTACTCCAACCGGTTTTACATCCCTAGATACAAACCATTCCAAATGCAATCTTTCAACAGAATATCGCAAGACCTCATATTGCTCGTGAAACCATGTAGTTCATACAAGAATCTGGTATAATGACATTGGAGTGGCCATCAAGATCAGCTGATTTGTCACCCATTAAATAAGTGTGGAATATGGTAGGTCGAAACGTAAATCGATTGCTATGTCCTCCAACAAACTTAGAATATCTTTGGCATGCCTTAAAAAGAATCTAGACCACTTAAAATTCGATCAATGCCCCATAGAGTAACTGGGAGTATAAAAAATTAAGGAGAAGCGACTCATTAATTTTTTGACGAAAATAACGGTGCATTTTTATTTATAATATGATCAAATAGTAAGAATATTATAATGTATACTTCCATAACATTTTTTTTAAGTATTTGTCCTTCTAGATGTTGTATTTTTTGCCATCAGTACATAACAATGCAATAAAGCGATTACATACATATTAAAACAGCAAGAAAGAGGTGAGTAACCAAAATCAAGAGGGACATAAAAAAAAGAAAAACAACAGACTTGAAGGAACAAGCAAAGGATCCAAAAAATTGCAAAAACTAACCACTACCAAAAGAATTTATAAATGAGTTTATTAATAAACGTTGAAAAAAAAAACTAGCAGTTCCAATTTCTTACTTATAAATATATTTTTGTTTACAAGAAATAATTCAGTCTTGCCTGTAAGGTCCATTTTTTTGCTTCTGTATTAAATCTCATAATATTTTTTCGATTTTTTTTATTTCTATACCCGTCACAAATCGCAGGAATTGCCAGACGACAAACGCTGGTTGGCCAGTAGATTCGTGTTGCGATTTGTTATTTTTGGCTGGATAACTATCGATCCAAGGTTATTGTGGCTATATTTTTCTTTCAGATATTTTCCGTATAGTATTTTTATTGACCGTACCAGATGTGTAAAAAACGCAATTAACTAAATGCTTTAAAAATCGAAAAACTTTTGTGTCTAGTTGAATGTCTCTGGATGATATTTTTGGACGATTGGGAGAGTGAGGGGTCGAGGATGAGTTGACCGTGAAGAGATAGATCGTTTGGATTAATGAACTTTTTTGCATCGATATTTACAATATTTTGTAATTCCAAAACTCACAGAAATGAAAAGGTGAGACAAAAGTGAATTGATCTTTCGATCAATGAGAAAATAAAAGAACAGAGAATAAAATAGAAACTACAGAGACTGAACTCTCTCTTGAATGAACAGCAAGCGTTCCGCATAAACTGTCGGTCGAAAGGAAAAAGATGTCCCTTAAAGGGAAAAAAATAAAAATGTGAAATATTAATAAAAATTATGTAAATCGACTATCTAAACAAATACGAAATTACAATCTGTTGGTTTGTTCGTTTTATATTGCAATGTTACTTTCCTTTCTTCACGACATTTTCTGCTCTATTTTCAATTTAGATGAAGGTTTTTTTGTGCTTTGACACTAATGGTACTAAAAGTACATATTTATTTCTTCCACCAATTGTCGTATTAAGAACATAAAAATGTACGATGTGTAGAAAACCATGCTGTCTGTTAGTCACCTTTTTTTAACCTCTAAAACTAAGGTAGTCAGTTGCCAAAAATATAGAGTTATTGTCCCAATTAGTAATCAAATCTTCCCGGTTATTGCTTCCGTGTTAAAAATAATCTGCCTGAGAATCCCACCTTTATAGACTATCATAAAAATAGAAATATTGCACAGAATGTAGTTTGCGAAATTTGGGCTTTTGAATCATAGTGACAAAAATAATTACGGTGGTTTCCAGCGGCGTACTTAAAAAAATGTCAGTAGGCTTAAACTGAATTAATAGTGGTAAGCTAATTACTTGTCATGTCCAAATTAAATTTGAAGAAGAAAGGAGGAATGATCGAACAAATAATCAAGTTAGTAAAGGACAGCGACGATTGAAGATTTTAAAGAGGTATTTGCCATAGTACCTTTCCACACTGAAAATAATTTCTTTATTAAAACATTAAACAAAGCTCTGACTGATATATTGTCAGACGCCTTAGTAAGGTACAACTCTTATTTTGCTCTCTGTTATTCTTTTTTAAACTCATTTTTCGCTTAAATCCAGTTCTTGCTTTTATATAGCCGTAAAAATATGAAGGTTTTATAATATGAAGGTAGTAAGCCATTTGTATTGAGTTTTTGCTTCTTATTATCTTATTTCTGCATGTTCCAAAAAAATTATGATACAAAAATAACTGTTTCAGAAGAGATCTGATTTTTGTACAAAAGATCAGGATCTTTAATTATTTTGCATCAGCATAATACAGCAAATACTTAATGCGATATTCTTTAATACTATGCGATATGTATTATTTTGTAAGATCCAATTAATTGATATATAAGTGGGCATAAGATATAAAAACATAATATAACGCTTTTTCTTCTTCTTTTTCCTTGTTGTATGTAGGCTTTAAAGCCTGTTTCTTCTTTAATATTAGCCTTCTAAATTATGTAAATTGTCGCACCATCTTTTTCTTGGTCTACCAATACTTCTTCGTCCATTTGGTGACTTATCTCGTACTATTCGTACTATTCTATCCTCTGCCATTCTACTGATGTATTCGTTCCACTCCTGTTTTTTTTTCTCGCCCATCCATTTATGTCTTCTGTATTTTATACTATTCATATGTTTTTGCTTCTCTCTTTATCCAATAGACTTTTCCCTTATATTCGTCAGAGTATTTTCATCTCTGTTGTTTTTAGTAGTCGTCTCGTTTTAGATGTGTCAGGTCTTGTCTCCGCCGTGTATGTTAATATAGGTCTAATTGCTGCTTTATAGATTCTTGTTTTTGTGTCTTGTCTTAGGTGTTTGTTCTTTCAGATTGTGTCATTAAGAAATCCCGACGCTTTACTTGCTTTTAAGGTTTGTTGTCGTATTTCTTCTTCGACATCTCCGTAACTAGTTTATATCTATTCCCAGATATCTAAACCTTGCTTCCTGCTTTATTATTTTCCTATTAATTTCGTTTTTGCACCGTAGTAGTGTATGAGGTAGTAGGTATAGGTATTAGGTGTAGTAGGTATTTAGATACATTTGGTTTTTTTCTGCTGATGTTATCATATTGTATTTCTTAGCTGTTGTATTGAAGATATGTGTTAATCTTTGGAGCTAGTCTTCTGTCTCGACGATTAATGCGGCATCCTCTGCATAATATAATATTTTGATTTCTTTGTTCCCCATTCTGTAGCCATGACCTCTACGTGCTGCTTGTATTATTTCATCCATTGTTATATTAAAAAGAAGTGGGCTTAATGAGTCACCCCATCTGACTCCGCTTTGTACTGGTATACACTGTGTTAGTTTTCCATTTATCTTTGCCTGTATTCGATTATGGAGGTAGATGTTTTCGATGTTTTGTATAATATTGATTGGTGTGAATCTTTTATGGCTAATATATGGTTATATATGGCTATGATAAGATAACTGCGGAAATGCTAAAAAATATGGGAGAAAATGGAAATGAAATGCTTAGAAAAGTTTGCAATAAAGCATGGAATGAGAACAAGATCCCACAAGACTGAGAAGTGGGCGTTATTCTACCCATTTTCAAAAAAGGTGACAGACGAGAATGCAGCAACTACAGAGGTATAACTCTCCTGAGTATCTCTTCCAAAGTTTACGAACGAGTACTGGAGAAAAGACTACTACAAGAAGTAGACCATAAGCTGGAGCAGTCACAGAGCGGTTTCATCCATGACCATATTTTTACACTCAAGCATCTAATACAAAATGCACGAAATACAAGCACGGAACTATACCAAGCCTTCATAGACCTCGAAAAAGCATTTGATAGAACCCCGCGAATTGAAATAGACAAAAGCCTAAGAAACGGAGAAGTAGACGGCAAACTCAGAAAAGCTATTATGAGTCTATACAAGAACACAAGAAACAGGGTAAGAACAGATAATATGGAATCAGAAGAGTTTAGAGTCAATGATGGCTTACGACAAGGAGGTGTACTAGGCCCCATCCTGTTCAATATTGTACTAGATGATGTAATGAAGGAAACTAGAGAAGAAACATCGAGATTATTTGTTGGACATAGAAACCTGGAAATGATACAGATTGCGGAGTGCGCATTTGCAGATGACCTCGTCGTATTTGGAAGAAACGAGGACGCACTTAAGAGAAACCTCCAAATATGGAGAGATAAACTTGAGAAACGCAATCTGAGAATTAATGAAAGTAAAACCAAAGTGATGGTATGTGGGAAAACAGACCAACATACAAACATTAAAATCAATAACTATACTTTAGAACAAGTAGAAACCTTCAAATACCTGGGAGTGCAACTAGAGAGTAGGGGTACACAAGAAGCAGAGATAAATAATCGAATAGCAAACGCTTCCCGGATATACCACGCAATTAAGAGCACATTCCTATCGAAAAAAGAAGTATCTAAAAAAGCAAAGATAGCTATCTACAACACAGTTTTTGTACCTATCTTAACATTTGGATGTGAAAGCTGGACGCTCACCACCAGACTAAAAAGTAAACTGCAAAGTATATCAATGAAGTATCTAAGAAGAGTACTAGGGGTGACCAGAATGGACAGGATACGGAACAATGAAATAAGAGAACGCCTTAAAGTCCAGTCAATAGAGAAGAAAATCGAAGAATCCCAACTGAGATGGTACGGCCACATGGTAAGGATGGATAAAAAAAGCCAAGTAAAACAAGTGTGGGAAGCGAGAAGAACCTTGAAAAGACCGAGGGGTAGACCCATGAAGACCTGGTACGATGAAATTGCCGCCATCCTAGACAGGAGAGGAGTCACCAAGGAGCAAGCGAAGAAGTTGGCAAGGAACAAGAAGAATTGGAGGAAGTTTGTACATGAAAACTAAAAGAGACTTTACACCCAACACCTTAGGGATATATATATATATATATATATATATATATATATATATATATATATATATATATATATATATATATATATATGATTCTTTTATACTTGTTGTTCATCTAATAAAGTTAATAGTTTATTGGTTTTGTTGGTTAGGACTTTTGTGGTAAGCTTAAGTGCGGTGTTCAGTAGATTTATACCTCTATAATTGTTGGGGTCTTCTTTTTCTCCTTTCTTGAACATTGGTATCATTTTTTCTCCACGCGTTTCTCCATGCGTCTGGTATCTTGCAGTGCAATATTAGTTTATGTATAATTTTTGTCATCTCTAGGGTTATACTTTCTCCTCCGTGTATTAGAAGCTCGTTGGCTTTTCCGTCTGGTCCTGGTGACTTTCTATTTTTAAGTGAATTTATGGCTATTTCTACTTCCTAAAAACTGATTTCTATTTTGTGTCTTAATTCAGGTATATACGTTATTGTTATTTTCCTTTGCTTTAAACAGTTTCGTCAGGTATCTTTCCTATTCGTTTGCTGGTATGTTATTGTATTCCTTCAATTCTGCCATTTCTTTCCATCGATTTCTTATGAATCTCCATATTTGTTTTTATGTACTGTAGAAGTCGCTTTCCATTCTTTTTGTAAACTGTTTCTAGTGTTCATTTTTTGTTCTTCTTACCAACTGCTTTGTTTCATTTCGTATTATTCTATAGTTGTCTCGAGATTCTGAGGTAATTAATGTTTTGTACTTCGTGTAGGGCTCTCGTTTCTCGTTACATTTCTCTTTTATTTCTTTTCTGAGCCATGGTGTATGGTTGTTGTTTCTTTTGTTCAATATGACTTTGCGTTTTCCTAAAGCTTCTGTTGCTGCTTCTTCAATGTTGTTTTTAATTTTCTCCTAGCTCGCGTTTATATCTTCGATGTCATCTATTTGTTTCAGCTGTATCTTCTGTGCTAGTCTCTTTGGTACATTTCTCTTGTAGAGTCGTTCCATAGTGATTCTAGATTAAATTTTTCCTCAGTAATTTCCTGTAAAAAATTTTGTTTTGGTGTTATTTTCACTTTTATCTTTGCTAATATTAGTACTGTGTTCACTCCCTGCGCCTGCTGAGTTTAAAGTTCAGATACCTAGAATTTGCTTTGGGTGGATTTTCAATTAGTTATTGTAAAATCAATCATAGATTTATGCCCTCTGGAGCTTTTAAATGTATATGTATACTAGTGATTGTGGTCCGCCATGAGGTATAGTATAACACAATGAAAGAAAGTTCTTGATAAAAATCTGTTTGCCTTCTCAGATAGTTTTTCTTAGTGTGGTCTTCTAAAAATGGTGTTCTTCGCTTCTCAAAGTATAGCTTATTAAATAGTTTATTTCAAAAAATATTCGCAGAATAGACTAATCAGTGAATACCAAACATCTCTTATTTCTACGCCTATGATTTACCTGCTTACAAGTAGCTTAAACAGTCGTAGGAAGCCAGCTAAGAGTGTTACTTCCGTAAATAAACAGTTGGTGGTACTCTCTTTTTAATGGTGACGGCACTTTAGATCAATTTGCATAAAAAGTTTTTATATAAGGCGGCACTTAATAGTTTTATTGGATTAGAAGAGAGGCAATTAAAAATATTACAAATATGTATAGATTATAAATCTGTCAAAGTTACATTACGCATTTTTAAGAGCCCATATGGGTCATGAATTTCGATAAAATTATGTTAAAATAAAGGTCAATATATATATATATATATATATATATATATATATATATATATATGTTAGTTTGAAGTGTTTCACGGATGGAGTAATATGTTGAACAATTATTCCGGGAAAATATCCGTTGGTCATTTTTTAATTGCAGACGTTTCGCCAAGGTCTCACTTGGCATCTTCTGTGCGTTGTCTTCGGTCTCGTAGTCGGTAACTGAATTCAGTTACCGACTACGAGACCGAAGACAACGCACAGAAGATGCCAAGTGAGACCTTGGCGAAACGTCTGCAATTAAAAAATGACCAACGGATATTTTCCCGGAATAATTGTTCAACATATATATATATATATATATATATATATATATATAAGTAGTTAGGTATTATTCACTGACACGTTATGTAAAATAAAGTTTTATTGTAAGTTTTTATACTAGTTTTATACAATGTTTTTTAATTCTAATTTCATTGTATTTACTGATGATACCATATTTTAGCATACCCTGAAAAGCAAATAAATTTTGCGAAAGCTTGATTAAAGATTAAAGAGTTTCACTTATCCTGCCCTATTAATGACTGCAACATCAAAATAAAACTTTATTTTTATATATATTTATATATATATTTCAATCTTTTGGCATCATTACGGATACAATAAATATTCTAAATAATTATTATTAAAGTAATAAATTGTACCCCTATAAGATAAATAGTCGTCCATCGGACGCATTTCCTATTGGCAAGTAGGGCAATGCTTCCCAGATAACGATGGTATCGGGGAAATGAAGTACCCGAGGTGGATCAAAACTAGCAGCATCATGAGTTCTGACATTAGGCTTAAAATAAATGATATAGACTTATAGACAAAGCGTCATAAATACACAAATCATACATGAGATTTTATCAAAAAAAAGTGTCTTACTCCTCAATGGAAGACAATCGAAACCCATCACGTATTTTTTCCTAGCATATTCTAATAAGGTTGAGTCAGATAAAAGTATGGGCCTTATCCCATAGACTAGTTAAAGCACCGATTAGTTTACCGATGTCACCGGTAACAGCAAATCTTTTTTATAGGGAAAATAAAAATAAGAGCACTAGGAATGACATAGCATTTATCTGGACATAGTGAGAAAAAAAACATATTTCCGCAACACATCAACAATATCCATCCTAAAATACAGTTTACCATAAAATGGGAGAAAAATCAACAAGAGGAAAAACAGGTATTAAGACGCTGATTCATACCAACATTTTGCACAATTATTATCAAAACCATAATGGCAAGATTTGAAAAACTGTCAGAATAGGATCATAATAATGAAGAAATACACAAAGTTAAAACAGAGTTAAGAAAAAACGAATTCTCTAAGTCTAAAATTGAAAAGTCACAGAAATTCTGAAACAAAGTCGAAGACCCAGTGGAAGAAGAGAAACCAATTGATTAAACTATTCTGCCCCATATAAGGAAAACAACAGGTAAAATCAGCAAAAGTTATAAAGAAAACCAAAATAAAAACTATCTAACACCGACAAAATTTTTAACCATATTACCATTCGCAAAAATAAATGTGGACTGTGAAAAACCAAAATAAAGACTATCTACACCAACAAAAATTTTTAACCATATTACTAGCCGCAAAAATAAATGTGGACTTATAAGGACTGCGACAAATGGTACATCGGACAGACCAAACAAAGAATGCGGATAAGCTGAGAAGAACATCAAAATGTCATCCAAAGAAAAGACAAGACGTCATTCTAGCACAACATATAATTTACAGATACACAAGAAGAGAAAATGTAAATTCAAGATGCTTCTCCAAGACGTCCAACTGCATGAAAACCAACTCTATAAACAAACTCGAAATTAAACACACAACTAAACGCGAATAAGATCCTGTCCACTTATATGCGCACAGGATGAATCCCGGAAGTACAGGATATCAAAAAGTACAAAAAGTGAATATGGTCCAGCCAAAATCAGAAGCTTAAAAAGAAAACACAAGTTAATTTTCATGACGAAGACAAGGCTCATCAACAGCATCGTACTACCCATCCTGATATACGCATCTCTTGCATGAAGACAGACCTGCAAAACAAAGAGAAAGAACATACAAGTTACCACAACGGTGTACTACGAGAAACAGCAAATATCCCTTAATACGTAACAGAAAGGTTTCTGTTCAGATATACTTAGCAGATCAAAGTACTAGCTAAATGGACGAAAAAACAAGAATAAAATTCTTTATGTTTTGTTTTGTTTTCTGCTGAAAAGAACCAAACAGCAACTGCTTGGCAAAAACTAGATGAGATAGTAACATAATTAGCTCTGTAGCGCTCGACCAACATCCACCTTCTGCTGATCCTCATCTCAAAATCTCTCCAACAAAATCATAAAAAATAACAATAAATCGACCCAAAAAACAAAAATCAAAATACTATCAAAAAAATACTATAAAAACATTGGGAAAGAGGAGTTCATTTTCCATCACAGTGTTGAGACTCTGGAGCCTACTCAACCGAAAAGCTCTGGCAAACCTAAGGAGATTCGATGCTCAGGCACGCGAGCACAAAAGACGATAAGAAAAAGAACGCGCCTAACGCTATCCTTGATTTCCTGCGGTGAAGACGTCAAGTAAGAGTCTCATTTCTCAAGGCCTTCACATTACAAGCATAATCATGATAGTAGTCTTTCATAACATATCAGTTTGCTATGGTAGGCGTTTGGTGAAGAGCCCGAAAAGTGGTAGGGCTTGGATAGGATTTATCCCCGATTTACTCAAACCAATCCTCCTCAATCCAATGAATTGTACACCTGAATGTACTTAAGAATATGCAAATCTTTTTCAGGACGGGCTTACTAGTTTGTGCGTGAGCATGTGCGTATGCCTACATATCAGCTAGTGATAGACGCGGTTCAAAACGGAAACCTGTTGAGTTTAATATTAATTCTTGTAATAGTAATAGTATATAAATAGTAATAGTAATATATATGATATGATATGATATGCTTGTATATATAATACCCAACAAATTATTTTAAAAGCTTTTCCAGTATTATTCACGCCAGAATATCAACGTCCACTATTATTGCCAAATGTAATTACCGGCCGGGAGTGACAAAAAGCGTTGTCATTATCATTCAAGCAAGTATTTCTAAAGAAAGTCGACGACGCCAAGTTTTTTATGCTCTAAACGATGTCGTTCTGAGAAATGGCTATATGAATAGTGCAACCTAAAAATTCTCCAGTACAGTGGTTTTGACATTGTTCCATTTTTCGGAGTAAAATGTATTTACTAAATTTCAATGGCACCAGCTAAATTTGAAACTACAAATTATGCCGGTATTTTTGGAGGCAGTTAAATTAAGCGAGATGCGCGTGTTAAATTTGTTGTTAGTACTGGGACTGTTGCTACCAGTGCAATTATGATACTGTTCTTCAGAAGACTTCGGTTTAAGACTTATCTCCATTAATTTAGAACTTTCAATCATCCCCATTGCCAATCGTCTGGTGGGTATTTCGATAAACTAATTGTTGTCCAATCAGCATCTTATAAAGGTTAATTTCTCGAAAAAACACGGCAGCAGATCTCATTTTTTTACGATAAAATGTAATATTAGTACCTCGATGTTGTAGATTAGCTTTTTTTTTAAGTTGGAGCCAACTAATTGAGAAGCCTCCTTGAAAAGGTTCAGGTCTCTAACAAGGCCATTTAGTTCTGTTGATTGAAATTTATGTATCTGGACAGCGTTGGTCACTGATACAGGTAAAATTTTATTATATTCAATTTTCCTGTAGTTCCTTTTATACATTTATTGTTTGAACTTTCCTGGTAAAACCTGGCTTTACATAGAAAATTAAGCCAGTTTTGTAATTCACCTACTTTTATTCTATGTACTATATATGTAAATTCTTAGCCTTAAGTTTTAATTTGTCTAGACGGCAACCCTGATAGCCCTATGCAAAGTTGGTATAGTTTATAAAGGTAGAATAAAAGCATGAAACACCATTTAAAGAGGATGTTATTCGACAAAAAACTTATCTAAGAAGATTTCAATTCTTTGCTTATTCAAATCGAGGGAGTCTCTAATTCTAGACCTATGTTTGCACTCTCTAATGACCCAACTGACCTAACACCAATTACTCCTTCCCATTTCCTGATTGACCGTTCTATTACAACCATTCCCGACACTGACTTAAGTACAATTCTAATAGGAAGGCTCTCCAACCACCAAACGATTCGTCATATGTATCAACAATTTTGGAATCGTTATGTGAAAGAATCCGTTTCGCAACTGCAACATCAATACAAATGAAAAGAATCGATGGCCTTTGGGACGTATTATTAGCTTGCATTCCGGTAAAGATAAACTTTCAAGAGTGACAGAGGTAGAAACAAACAATAGGACTGTTATTCGTTCTTTTCGTCATTTGTGCCCGTTGCCAATGCAGCGAGAGAGTGTTAGTGATAATAATAATACATAAGACTTTATTTACATTTATTTTATTATTATTTAATTTTGAAGGTGTCCGTAAGTGGGCGAGTTGTCTAAAATTGTTTCAAAACATTTTTATTCTATGTACCTATATGTCTACCCTTATTTAATTAAACCCCTTATAATAATTTTATAATCAACAACAATTAAATCAACAATTTAAATACCTAGCGAGTTGATGACATTTTTTCCGGTTTTTGACTCAGTAAATAGTAGTGAAACGGTCCAAAAATATGTTAACAAAACAGAATATAACCTTGATTTGCACACGAAGAAGAATCTTTGGAGGGCATTAGATATTTATGAGTAAATCTTGTATGATCTGTTCCAGGTTGAAGTATCAAAATTTTGTTTTTTTCGTTTCATGGAGGTAAAATGAACTTTTTAAATGTGAGATTTTGCACCAGTGATCTTGCCATGACCTTAGGCTGGTAGGTTAAGAGAAAAATGACTGTAAGTATGTATGAAAGTGCATGTTTTTAGTTTTAAAGTTAGAAAAAGCCGGTTGTTTTAAAGGAAGTTTATTGGGATTTGCACATAAGACTGAATTGAAATCTTAGGAATGGGCACTCCAGTGAAATTCAATTATAAAAAGAAATGTGGATAGCTTGAACAAATGATGCGCAGTATACATATTTTTAAGAGAACGGATAGACGCTAAAGCGTCGGTGAATATTTTACTACTTTTTTTTTCCTAATTGTTTCAGTTTTGACTTACGTTACATATTAGTTCAACAATTAAATCTTGTCCACCCAGAAAAAATGGTCTGAACAGCTGTGTCATTTGTTGCAGAAAATCGTGTTCAAGGTTTTATCAACAGAGGACAACTAAGTGGATGTCTTGGAGAACGGAAGTTCTGCAGGACAAAGCTGATAAAACAAGTGAGTTTTTCTGTCTAATGTGATGTCATATAGTTTTTGAGAAGTCTCCCGTGTTCGATGTTTTCCTAAGATTTAGTATTTCTGATATACATAATCTTTCTGGTCTAAATCTGCTTTGTTCTTCTACGAGTTTTTGGTCCATTCTGGATGAACTTTTTAATCAAGGGCCGTAAGCTCTATTTTGAATAGGTGACAGAGCAGATATAGTGGCTAATAGCGTTTGTGGTCATTGAGAGTGCCAGTAAACAAAATAAATTTAAGATGTTTATTTGTAGCAAATTCGTTGGCACTTATTTCGGAAGATGGGGTTGATAAGATTCGATGGATTATTGATTTCTATAATAGTCCAGTTGTCAGAGATTTGACCTCTAAAAATCACACGAACAAGCTGAATTTTGTCGAGAATATTAATTTTGGGACCCCAAAAAAGATACAAAAAAGTTTACCACTTTTACCACCGGGCTTTCCACTAAATTCCCCCTCATAAGGGGGTAAAAACGCAAGAAAATCAATTTACCAAGAATATGTTCACCTTAGAAAAAAAAATGTTTTAAATAAAAAATGTAGTTGAGATAATTTTGAACAAAAATGGTTATTAGCACTTTTTGTGTGGAATAAACCGTTCTCTGAGACATAACGCTTGAAGCGACTGGCGATTTTAAATATCAGTTACGCGTGCCAAATGTTCTATATAATTGGTATCAGCTCGACGGTAAAAATTCGATATCTTTTGACCAGAGCGTCCTATCGACAAAAGTGAAAATTTGTTTTAAAGTTAAATAGTGCAGCTTTTGTATGCAAGTTTTGTATTTCGCCGTATATGAAGTCAGTTTTTGTAAACATGTTCAATAAATAAACGTTGAATTTATCACTTCAGTTTAAACCTAGTTTAAAAAACTAGTTTAAACCTAGTTGTATTGTAAATTTATCACTTTTATTGACCGGTCGTAGTGAACTTTTCATTGTTTGATAGCAATCTTTAAAACTAAAACATGAAATTTCGATGTTTAATTTTGGCAACAAATATGAGGCATTTGGAATATGAAAAAAAAATGTAGAATTCAAACTTATACATTACAAACGACAGCACGTCATGGGTTTCAGTGACAGCACGCCTTCAAAAAGACGGTTTTGGGTGTACTTTGTAGGTATTTTTGAAAAACGAAAATCGTTATAGATCGTTTCTAATGTGAAAATTTAAATTCAGCATTTTTTTAAGCCTATTTCAAATGCCTCACATTTGTTGCCAAAACTTAAAACTAAAATTTCATGCTACAGGTTTTGATGAGTAGGCTCTAGTAATGAAAACTCCATAGTAGCCGGTCAATGAAAGTAATACATTTATTGATATCATGAGATTCATCAAAACTGGCAAAACTCGCGCAACGTTTATTTATATAATACTTTTATAAAAACTGAATTCATTTGCGACAATATGCAAACATTGCATACGAAAGTTAAAACTCTTTACCTTTATAACGCAATTTGGTTTTTGTCGATAGGACACGCTGATCAAAAGATATCGAGATGTTACCGTGAAGCTGATATTTATTGAACATTGATTTGGCGCCCGTAACTGACATGCTGTATCGTCGATCGCTTAAGGCGTTGTTTCTGAGAGAACTTTTCATTATACATAAAAAGTACTATATTATCTCAGCTACATTTTTTATTTGAAATATTTTTTTCTGCGGCGTATAGATTCTTGATAAATCAATTTTTTGGGTTTTAGAGAGAATCTCGGGGTAAAATTAACAAACTTTTAAGTGGTATTCAGTGGTATTTTCGTCTCTGATGACTGGAATATAAAGAAATAACTGCAATTAGGCCTGCCTTGGTAGTAAATCGAGTAAGTTTTACCTGTACTAGATCCTTAAATATTTGTTTATAAAAATAATTGTGAAAAAAAAGTATTAAATCAATTTTTAAAATTTGAAAATTTGGGTAATTTACTTTCACTACACTCATCACGTAACCTTGATCCACCGGTTTATTTTTATGACATTCATTTTACCAATACCGATAATATTTGGCGAATGCTTTACTGTAAAAGCTTGATTAAAAGTATTAGTCTAGTCACTGGTGTATTACATCGCAGAATTTTATATACCTACAGCAAAAAATTGAAAATTTTAAAATTTTCCGTTTAAATTTTTTAAAAGTTTTTCTATTTTCTTTATAACTCTTATTCGCGAATCCTTAGCTCCCAGAAGTCCAAGTTCATCAAATTTACCAGAAAATTAGAGAGAATCCAGACGCACTCCGGAAAAAAAAAATTAGACACTGGACGGTATATTGGTCAAAAGTGCAGCAAAAGCACTAAGCAAGGTATAAAGATTTGTTTGTCTTTGAATTATAGCGGCTCTGTGGGACACCAACGGCACTAGATCCGTACAAGTTGGAACAGAGTGATGGGTAGACTTGTGGAAGTACCGGTTACTTTATAAAAATTTATGTTCAATAGTAAAACAAAACAGATCACTTGCGAAAGTGATCTGTTTGTTTCAGGTAACGTGCGAAATTGTATGCATAGGTCAGACAAGAAGAATATTTAAAAAAAGAGTAATGGAACACAGAGCTAATTTTGTCCATGGCAAAACCAATTGAGCTTATGTCGACTAGTTGATTACAGAAGGCCAAGAATTTAAACACAACTTTATGATTTACCCTAACCAACAAAAAAGTTAAAATTTAGATATCAATAATAAACTTTGTGTTGCTACCACTGTGCTTTCATTTACTTTTCTTATATAATTTTTTCTTTTTTGTTTAGGAAAACTCGTATGTTTAATTTCCCTTCGGGAAATATTTGAGAATCTTTTTTTTAACACATGTATATTAAAAATATGACATTAAATAATTGTTAAGTGATTTAAATTTTAGATGCTTATATAATTGATAACGATTTGTTTGTTTTGTTTTTTTTTTAATTTAGTTCCATATTTAAATTAGCAGTTTTATTTGAAGATAATCTGAAATATTTGGTTATAATGAAGGCAATAAAAAACAATTTTTATATCTTCAGTTGAAAGTGACATAACATAACATCAGTTTGGAGGCTATATTATTATTTTGTTAATTAATGAACACACTTTTTATGTTAGTAGCTGAATTTGTTTTGCTTCATTGGTTACACGTTTTTCATGTAAAGTTATATTTATACTTATAAAAAATATATATCTTATATTTTTTATTTTATTTTTAGCACAATTCCACACTATTTTGCTGCTAAAAAAAGAGGCAATGGATGGTTTATTTATAAATATTTAATCTCTAACAGTGTGTTTACACCTTAGCTTTGCTTTCGCTCCGATAAAATATTCCCACGTAAGAAACACTACGCTAGACATACTGAGGTTCTTGCTTAAGGAAAGAAAACTAATAAAAAACAAAAAGTTTCTTATTTTTATTTTATCAACTGTCTGTTCCTTTTTCTAGTTTTCGCTATGCTTCTTGATTAGCAATTTTCTTTAGCAACAATTCTCTTTAGCAACAATTCTACTTTCAGCAGTCTCTTATGCAGCACATCTCAAAAACCAACACAACTTGGTCAAATTCACGTTTTTTATGATGATTTCGATAGGGGGTTTATACTTTAGGGGGGAGAATTTACTTCTTCTGCCTTAGTAATGTCTAGGTTTTCCTTCAGTTCGATACTGAGTGTAACTCTTGGTGTTACTAATCCAAATACTAATCGTCTCTACACCTGTAATTAATAAAAAATAAATACGATGGAGAAGACAAAGAAAACAAGCCTGTAACCACCATATAGTGAGAGACTAACCCGAAGAACCAGAGATTTAACACCAACAGGCATCATACCACCAGGAAGAGTTTAAAAGACGGTGAGATATCTGGCACTGAAAGTCAAAAATATGACTGTAACTTAAATGATTATTAAAAGGATTCAATTTAATATAATTGAAGCTTCTTCTTTTCACGTCCAAAATTAAACATAGACCTCACTTAACTGTCTCCATTCCTGTCTCTTGTTTTCTGTTATTTGTCACGTTTTGGCTGCTTTCTTTTTTAGCTTACCGTGCAATTGCGTTAGAGGTTTTCCTCTTTCTTTTTTCATCCCAATTTTTCCATTTTATGATTTTTCCATTCGATCTTTCGTCTTTTATATTGCAATGTATCCTGCCTAGTCACACTACTTCTATTTTTCTCTCTGTTCATCTTCGGGAAATTTTTATGTTGTTTACTATTTGTTTGATTAGTGCCTACCTCCTTAGCGTCTACTTTAATATCTTTATTTTCTTGTTTTATTGTTATTTTTTGGCCTAAATAAATGTATTCGGTCAGTTAATCTAACCCTCATTTTATAAATAACATGTATATTGTATACAAAGTTTTCAAAATATTAATTTTAGTAAATGACTCATCCCAAAACAGATATAAAATACGAAAGTTTAAAAAACATTTGCCTATGACTGTGAATCATAAAATAGTTCTGACATAGTTTCGTGTTATCAACTAGGCGCCAACGACCGGGCATGGCTCAATCAGCCACATGTTCAATTCTAATAAAATTCTCATAAAATCGTTTGTTTTGTAGACGAGGAAGAAGCAGTTAATTCAAAGCCGTAAAATTTATTAAACAGGAAAAATTAATTTTAAGCTTAAACTACTGTAAACAAAATATTGGCTATTGTTAATGTTCCCCACAAAAAGTAACTTTCGTTGGTGTCATGAATTAACTTTCATATGGCCACGAGTATAGAAAGTGCTATACTTTTTTAAAATGGAGTGATATAAATAAAGATTTATTTTTACTTCGTATTTTCATACAGATGAACTGAAAGAAAGAAATCCTTTAAGAAAAAAAAAATAGAAAATAAACAAAAATTGTAAAATTAACAACCTAAAATTTCTATTCCTGCTCAATTTCTAATATCCCGAAAAGAAAAATTAATACTGTGTGGGTAAACCTCTGTGTCGACTTAGTGCTCTAACTCTATTTTGAAGACCTCTTATTAAACCTCTTGTTGAACTGCTGCGGTATACGTACCCAAATCGCGAGTAATATATTGACCAACTGATCTAAGGTTTGGGGCATTTGAAGGAGCCTGTTTTGTTGCCTAGACATTTCAGCCCAAATATGTTCAATGAAATTCATATCAGGTGAACATGGTGGCCACTCCATTCTTGTAATGCCATGAGCTTCTATACACTCGTTGATAATTCTCATTATTATTAACCAAAACAAATTGTTCGCCTATTGCACCAAAAAATGGAACAACTATTGGTACTATGACTCTGTCTCGATATCGTGTAGCAGTCATTGTCTCATTAATTAAGACGACTAAGTCCATGCGACCGTCAAAACATATACCTCCCCACACGCAAACGGATCCACCTCCAAAAAGAGTGGTTGGTACTCTCAGATTTGCAATGTAACGCTGTCCTCTTTCCCTCCACACCAATATTCGGCCTTTATTCGGATACAAGCGAAATCTGGACTCGTCAATAAAGAGACAATTTCTCCAATTTTAAAAATTCCATTGATAGTGTTCCATCGCCCAGCGATATCTGCATGCACGCTGCTCCCTAGTTAGTCGTGGATGGGTAGCGCGCCGTCTAGCCCTTAAATTGGATGTATGTAACCGTCTTCTGACAGTTTGACTGGAAATCGCTCGTTCAGTAGCATGCCTGAAGATACTGTTAATTCTGGAAGCCGTGAATGTTGTGTTTCTTCTTGCCGTCAGAACTACAAAACGGTCTTGCCGACGAGTTGTAGATCGTTTTCTTCCTCCTCCATGTCTGTATGTTGCAGATCCAGTTGCTACATACCGATTCCATACACGACTTATCACACTTTGCGACACATTTAGCCTCACAGCAACCTCTTGTTGAGTCATGCCTTGTTGGATCCAACGAACTAATTGCTCGAGCTGCACTAGTTCTAAACGTCTTTGCGGCATAATGTTTTTGTAATAAATAGATTTCTTGACTTATTGACAACTGGTAAAGCCAATACAAGCACTTTTATACGAATGATATATTCATGTTTGGAACAACATTTCTCTTTTGAACGAGATAAGGGCCGATAAGAATAGGGAGAAAAAAAACACCTGCAAAAAATATTGGCAATAAAGATAGCATAGAGAGTATAGTACAGGCAATTATTTTAAAAATAGTTTTATATGTTAATTTTAGGAATTTTAAAATTATCAACTTCAATTGTTGAGTAGTGTATATAAACCATGGAGAAAGGGCATAACGATATACAATATACCGTTTACCATCACGGCTAAGAAGTCGGTGTGAAGATATTCAGTTGGTTCTTGTTTTATACCTTCATTTTTTAAGTACATTAACTCTTGTGGCCTTTCAGTTTGCTGAGATATGTATATAAACAAAAAAGACACTTACGATTGATTATGTTATTATTAAAGCACGGATTATAGGCAAAATAACTTTTTTTGCCTATTTTACCTGTTTTTTTTGTACATTTTGCCATTTTTCAATAACAATTATAAACTCACAGTGACCACAATTAGGCTAGGAAATAAAGTATTAAAAAGCACTCAACTACCAATTTTCTGCAGCAAGATGTGCAACTTTTTGCACTCGATTCAGGAAAGTGTAATAAAATTCATAGTGGTAAAGCGAAAATTGCATTTTGTTCCTTAGAAAAATGCATTTTCAAAGTCCATAGCAAATGAAAAATTTGCAAATTAGAAAATATTGACAGGAATGAGTTTAAGTTTGATACTCGGGGGTTTTCGTGACCGCTAAAAACAGATATGATAACGACGTTGATTCTTGATCTAGGTGCTGTCTAGGATGAATCTCGGATGAAAATATTACGACGCGATGGTCTCCAAGATATCTAGAGCATAGGGTGACCTCGTCCACTGGAGTTTTATGTAAATAAAAATCGTAAATAACAAATTAATAAACACTTGAGGAACCAAAGTTTACGCTGGACACCAGATGCCTTGGAGATCATTACGTTTGTAATATCCGGGATCAGCAAACCCAAGAAACCCTGAACCAGGACTTTTAACAAATTTCAAATAAAAAGAGCATAAATCTCCAAGAAACGAGGTTCACACTGAGCTCTAGACTCTCGACACCCCCCGAGAAATGACTTTTGACCAATTTCGAATAAAAATAACATAAAACTTTAGTTAGATCATCGCCATCATAACATTCATATTCATTGACCTCGGAAACCTTCCAAGTAATGGCCTTAGCTTGATTTTAAATAAAAATCGAAGGTCCACCTCCACAAGATCAGGTCCACCTCCACAAGATCAGGTCCACCCTGGGCACCAGATAGCTTGAGGACCATCGTCGTTATTAAATTTATATTCAGTGACCTCGAAAACTACCGAGGAGTAAAATTAAACTTATTCTTGAATTCACCATATTCATACCACCATGAATTGTATTTATAAACTTTCCTAACACTGTCCCAAATGGAATGCAAAAAATTTCACAGCGATTCATCTTGCTGCAATAAATTGGTAGGTTTAGTGCCTCCTTTCTTCGACGTAATTACCTTATTAGAAAGGTAAGAGGTAAATGTATGCCATTTATGCTATACACGTTACCTCTTACCCTAACCTATCTATCTCTAATCTAACCTCTAATATAATATATATAATTCAGGGATATACAATTGATTGTGTCCATTGTTAGATATTAGTATAATGTTAATATTAACTATTAATATTATTACTATTAATATTACTATTAATAGTTATACAATGTCATCCGTATATCTGATGGTATTGATGATTTTTCCATTATTTTTTGTAACTTCCTGTACGTCATATAAGTAGAGAAAATCTTTACAGAGGCCTTGTATAACGTACAGAATGTTACAAAAGACAATATAGGTTTCAACAACCGAGAACAGAGAACGTCAGCTTGTCTAACGCCTCTTTGAATTCTCTATTCCTCTATGCCTCTATTCATGACTTTTGTGTTAACAGCCCTTACCCTTGTTAAAACAGATTATATGGGAGTACCTAAGCATCTAGCTAACCTAATAAGAAATCTATATGACTAAAACTCATCCAAATTACACGGAATATGCTCAAATGCGTTTTAAACAAAAAAAAAAAGGAACTACAAAGAGCAGAAAAAATCAGTTACCTGCTATAAGCAGATGCTATACCAGTACCAAACGAAGTCAAAATGACTAGCATCATTAAACGACTAAGCCAAATAAGAAAAAAATTCGAACTTCGGACCCAAAGGGCAGGTAATAATCTACATGATGCCCTTATTTTTACAATTGTTAAGTACGCGGCTGAAATATGGTCTGCCGAAAGAATCGATAGAAGAAGAAGATCTAAATTTTTGAAATGTGAGAGAATTCACAGAATAATTCTACTAGTGTCCTGGGAGAACACAGAACCCGTTTGTCAATTCTTAAATAGCCTATAATATAAAAGATAGGCTATTGGTGGTAGAAGAAAATGTAGAAGGCCGAACACTAAGAAGAAGATCTTCAACAAGATGAGTAGACAGCCAACAGAGGATGAACTCCAATAGAACAATGGAGGCAGCAGGTCAACAGTATTTAGAATGTCACCACACTCTCACAAGAGCTCAAGGAATGAGCAGGGGAAAACATTCCATTTCAACGTGTCGGGTAGTCGGATTACTTTTATTAAAAGCTTTTTCTTATTAGCTATATATTTGCTGATTCCCACCACTTCTGAATGTATACGATAAAACTAAGCAATGCTTCTCGAATTCCTAGATGGTTTCTGAAGCCAAATTATTTCGCACTAAAGTCTTGCTAACATTTTCTATATATTCAGTTTTGAGTAATTTTTACACATTTTTAGATCTTATGAGTCGGTAATTGCTGCATTTTTTTAAGTTTCTAGTTTGTTAGGGGGACAAAACTTTATATCAACCATTCCCTAACAAATCTAAATTTTCCATGTTTCTCTTTTTCTCGAACACCATCTGCGTACCAGCAATTAATACTTTGTGGAACTGTATTTCTTTGAAATTATTCTTTATGATTCACTAATCAATGGATGGTTTTTTATTCGAAATTAATATTAATCAACCATATTCTGGTTGGGATTTTAATGTCGTTAAAGACGGCTAGCGTGCACATTTTCATCACGCCCATTTCAAGAAAATCTAATTCTATTAAACTTTAATCATATACATTAATTACTATACTTCTGGGATTTTCAAAAAGTCTAGATATACGTCAATGTTATAATTCAGTTTTTTTGAATGAATCACAACTGCATCATTATATAAATAATCGCTTTAATTATACGAATTATGCAGCAAGATTCGATAGTCATAAATATTTTAATTAAAGTTGTTTGGATCATGTTTATTGTAAATAACTTTTTTATTAAACATCCCATTTAATTAACAATCTTTAAATTTTACAATAGGCAAATGTTAATGACCGTAACAAAACATATAGGAAAAGTGTCCAGTGACAGTTTCCTTTTACGTATTTAAGGATGAATTTGGGAAACGTAACTACTACACAACACTACCCAACACTATAGAACTAAGGTTCGAAAAATCTAATAAGCAAATCACATTAAAGATGCCTTCTTAACCTTCGCTGGATAAGACGTCTCATTAGGGGTTAAGCGAATGCATTGAGGTGACTCAATGAGAGAAGATTTCTTCTTTGACAGATTTCATTTTAAGATCCCTACAAATAATACTGTTAGTTACATATCAGAATTAGTGACCTATACCAGCCCTCTATTGTATATTGGTTGATTCTTCTTGAATATTGGTTAAGTTCGTGATGCTTCACTGTCGATTTAATAATAATTGCGATTCCTTCATGTGTCGTGACATCTGGATGATTTGTGTAGAAGCTTGTGTAATTCGAATGTTTAAAATAGCTTCGATGTATAAAATGGGTTTCAGAAACAAGCACTAGACGAAGAACTAACCGACCCTATTGAAGTTGGAAATGGGATAAGACAGGGAGATTCCCTCAGTCCTCTACTGTTCAACCTGATTATGGATGGAACAATAAAAAAGTAAGAACAAGAAAAGGATACCAAATGAGAGAAAAATAACTTAAAATAATGTGCTATGCAGACGACGCAATACTACTCGCTCAAAGTGAAAATGATCTACAACGTATGCTGTATCAATTTAATACAACCGCCAAAAAATTTAACATGGTAATTTCCCCAACAAAGACAAAATGCATGGTTACAACAGCAAATTTACTAAGATGTAAATTGGAGCTAGAAGGTCAGATAATAGAACAAGTGATGGAGTTTAAATATCTAGGCATCACATTATTTAGCTACGGCAAGCTCGAAATCGAAATGGAAGATCAAGTGAATAGAGCAAATAGAGCCATAGGCTGCCTAAATGAAACTATATGGAGAAATAAAAATATCGAGAAAGAAACGAAAGGCAGAATTTACAAAACAGCCATGAGACCAATAATGACACCCGCGGCAGACACAAGACCTGACACAGAGAGGACAAAAGGGATGTTAGAAACAGCAGAGATGAAAACACTTAGAAAAATTGATGGTAAGACACTATGGGACAGAGCTAGAAGTACAGATATATGACATAGATGCAAGTTGGAGAACATCAAAAACTGGGTAAGAAATAGAATAGTAGAATTGAACGAACATATAAGCCGAATGACAAAAAATAGAGCAGTAAACACGGCAAGAGACGGTTCCCCAATGGGAAGACGATCAGTAGGAAGACCACGAAATTGATGGAATGACAACTTACTGGAAGCACATTGAAAAACAGACAGAGGCATGTCTATATAAAATCTCTGCAAATTTATCTCTATCCTGTGCGTTTCTTATTACGATTTGAAAATCTTGTCCTGTCGCTTTATAGTAGCGCTAAGAAATAGTTAACAATATTTTTTAACCCCAATTTTATTACAATCTATCTATACAATCTCAACCTAAATATTACGTTAAATAATAGACAATTAGTTAGGAATGACAATTAAAGTGTTATGACATGCAGGGAGGAATCCTGTGTTTTACCCCTTTTTTAAACTTAGTCTTTAATATTGACTATCTCTGATACATTTGGATGGACTTTTAGTTTGTCTGTTATAGAGCATATACCTAGTCCGAGTATATACCTAGATATTTGACTTTATCACTTTGTCAGATTCCTTTACCGTTTAAGGTTACAGTCAGACATATTTCCTTATGGTAAATGTTAGGTGTAGTGATTTGTTTTCATTTGATTTGACTTTCCATTTTGTCATCCATTGCTGTATTTTATTCAAGTTATTTTGTAGGATTTCTGTGGCTATTTTCGGATTTTTGTTAGATGATAATATTGCCGTATCATTCGCTAAAGTGATTGGGGTGATATTTGTATCTGTTGGTAGGTCAACAGTGAAAACAAGGTATAATATGGGCCCTAGGACTCTGACTTGGAGCATCCCAGCTATAATTTGTTGTATGCTGGTGTATTCATTCTCATACTTTACCTGGAAATTTCTGAGGGTGACATAGGACTTTATCACTATATAATAATTTAACTTTGATTATATAAAAGGTAAATATCGAGCACAGTATTAATTTAATCTTGTCCAAGTACTTTCGATCCCTAGATCATCTTCAGGGGTATTTGAAATAAGCCAAGAAACGTTTTTTTTTACTAAAAAAATTAATTAACTTCCATAAAAACTCGAAGTTTATGGTTAATAAAAGTTTTTGTGTGATTAACGTTTATAGACTTACTTCGCCAATTGCGGCCTATGCAACAAGAGTAAAATGTCATAAACATAAAATGGAACATCACAATACACTACACAACGACGAACAAACACTTTAAAATTTTTGAAAATAGGCGAAGCTACATTTTGTATAGAAGCCGGAGACAGAATGGTTCACGATCTAACGGAAATGTTGAGGTGACATGTGACAAATGACAGCTTGGATGGGCAGTTACAATCGTAGATATGTGATCTGCAGCTTTCAAAATTCTATGAAACTAAGTATTGACCAAAGGTCCAACTGACACTACTATAGGAAATCAACTGATGAAATATAAAATTATATAGAATACTTTTTTTTTAAGTAGATTGAATAATCCAGTTTAAGGGCAACTGAAGTCGACATAAAGTATGAATGCAGGAAATAGACTAAACAATATATTAGACAGTGGGTAGTTGACTACAATAAAATGGTTTACCAAGCACTATCAGTACTGTAGAAAAGAAGAAATCTGACTAGCCAATTAAAATACTAAAAATTAAAAGCAAAATATATAAATGGGTTATAATCCAAGTAGTTCAGTTGAATCCACAGTCAATGGTAGACCTATAAAATGAATATGGATATACTAAGTGCAGGAAGTCTAAACAGCCGAGCTGGATCCTCTACGAGGTGAAGCTGTAATAAAGTTTTTAAAAATAGGTTTAAATTTAGTACAATTTAGATTAATTTGAGTATTAAGACAGTGAGAGTTTTCATTTGTTTCCCTTGTAATCTCCAAATCTTCCAATAAATCCAACTCCAGATAGTTTTTCTTTCTACTAATGTCATGTAAGATAGATGAACCACAATTGATGTTAAAATTGTGTTTGCTGGATACTAAGTGTTGACCAAAACTTGAAGATTTTGGTCTTTTTAAATGTTCAGAACCTCTAGTGGATAACTTTCTAATGGTTCTACCTACATAATCAATCATCACATTTTAATTTGTAAATACCACTTTTGTCAAGTGTGTTCATCCTATCTTTGGTGTTGATTAAGAAGGAACCTAAAGTGTTGTGTGACTTGAACGAAATCTCGGTGTTATCAATTATTGTAGAAGTAAAAAGTTTAGATATTTTATTGGATATGCTGCTAATATAAGTGAAGGAGAAATATCTGATGTTATTTGAAGTATTAGGTTGAAAAAACTGTGATGAATATGCAAGGTTTTCTGCAATTTTTAGTTTAGCTCTGTTTGGAAGCTTATATATAATGTTAGGATCATAACCATTATTAAAAGCAATTTGCTTAAGAGTATTAAGTTCTAAATTAAACTAATCATTAGAAAGTGGAAATTCTGTTTGAGTTTACATAAGAGACCTTTGTGCCAGATTTGTAACAGACTATCAAATGTCTGGCTTATGTCCAGGAATACCGCTAAATAGTACCTATGATTCTTTTGAAGAGTATTCATTGATTCTCTCTAGAACTCTATGTACCAGTTGTATTGTTGAATGTTTGCTTTAGGAACTCACTTGGTGTGATGATATTAGTTTTTTGTTTTTCAGTACAGGCATTAGCCTAGTAAGTGTCAGCTTTTCAAAAACTTTGGAAACCACTGGAAGAACATTAAGAGGACGGTAGAACTGTACATTTTCTGGCTTTAGAATTATTGTTATCTGTGCTAATTTTCATTAGGGTGGGAAATAACCAAAGCTCATTATAGAGTTAAATACCTGTATCAGAAATTAAAAGTCTTTCTCTAGGAGTTATTGCAGAGTTTTTTCAGTAATAATGTCGTATTCTGGGACCTTTTTTGGATCGATGTTGGGTTTTTAACAATATTGAAAACCAAAATAATAATACTTTAGTTGATAAAAACAACACCAAGAAAATGGAATGTTAACTCAGGAATAATTATATGAATTTCTAATTAATAATATTAAAAAGAACACAAAATGGTCTAGTTTACGGGTTTTATTAGTATACTGATAAATAAGTAACCAGTATCTAAATGTTAGAAAAGTAAGTGAAATTGCTGTTGAGCTAAATAGCAAATAATTATTAGATTTCTGTACCTCTCTAGAACATTGACTATCGTACGTTCATTGCAAAACCTTAGAACTTTCTGGGGGTCTCACTTCATGACCTAGTAAACTGTTGCCATAGTCCCAACAAAGTTCTTTATTATTTTATTTCAAACAATAAACTGGCACCATCAGCGCATACAATCAATTAGATCGTCAAATCACTTATAAATTTCAATATAGTTCACATAAAAAATATTTTAAATAATTACAAATCTAGTAAAACCAATCCTCTAGCAATTGTTTATATACATATTTGGTGAAAACTGCAACCTTTCTACTACTCTTACCGTTTTGGACATCTTTATCCATCATTTTTCAACCACTATTTTAAGCCATTCGATCGTATTGGTTGGTCTTGTGTCCACCTTATCTACGCTTTGATTTTCTCACTAATCCGTACAGTGATGTCATTTCGGTTATTATAAGTGCGAAATTTTATTTATTCGATGTGTGAGTTTGTGTGTCTTAAATATTCGTCTAAAAATAAGAAGTGACATAACTGTTGTTAGAGGTTTTTGCTCCTGAATAATAAAAATTAATTCATGGGCCAGATAGTTTCCGCGTGAACTTTAATAAACTCAATTGTAAAGGCAAATATTCTTATGTGTAATTACAACAAACTCCCCAATTAGTTTTTTAATACAATGTCTTAAGTTAACCGTTAAAAATTTATTTTAAACTTAGTAAAACGATTGTCTTCTACTGTATAAATGATTTATGTCCGATATACATAGTTATTTTTATACAAAAATAAATCAATCCTACCTCAGAAAACCTACTCATATTTCTCAGAAGAGCGAAAACAATATCTTTGTATTTTCTCATGAGAAAATAAAAGTATATATAACAAAATGCAAACAATATATAAACTCCTGGGGTGAAGAAGCTGTATATTTATGTACATTAGACGAAAAGACAGTTCTTGGAAATGTGTTTATATACTTAAGCACCCTAACAAGAGAACTAACATTATTAACTTAAGTAAAATATACCATTACTTAATTTTACATAATTGAACTTTACTCCTGATTCAACTTATTGTTTCTTTATCTTTGCATACAATTTTAAAAATTACATACTATTAGATTTTTGTAAGATCAGGCCATACATCAGGCTCAGGTGTCAGTCACGTCATTTTTACATCGTGAAAATGATGGGCACTTTATGCTCCATGCTAGGGCTATGTTGAGCGAGCCATACAGACTGTAGTCAACACCCCGAAGTACACAGGTGGGAATACAAGGTATATCATTACTCATACTCTTATGAAACGCACCTAACTAATTATAAGGGCCTTTACATTTTACTCTTTTTCAACATCTCTTGAGTAAAATGTCTTTAATCTTTCCTATCAGCCTCTCTTGGCTAACTCTTGATTCTTCTGACCCCGAATGGATATTAGGTTTCCGAGGACAGGCAAGTCACTATATTTCCTTCTACTACGCACTTTAGGAAGGCAACGGGAAACCACCTAGAGCCTAACTTTCTCAAAAAACAATCATGGAAATGGCTGATAAATACAAAGGCACCGAGTAGGGGCGCTTCTTAAATGGACCTTCTTATATCAGCTAGAAGCATGAATACATTTTCTGATGAAAGAAAAATAAATACATGGACTGTAAGAAGCATGTACGAACCCGAAAAGGTTAACAACACCATAAAATAAATGAAGCGCCTAAATATAAGTATACTTGGAATAAGTGAAATGATATGACCATGTTTTGGCCAAATAACTGTAGACGATTACATTGCATACTATTGAGGAGAAAACAATTAAAAACATAGAAATGGTGTAGCCATAATTGTAATAACCGAAACAGATAAAGCTGTAAAAAACGTCATCCTTGTCTCGGACAGGATACTAATACTACAAATACAAACAAATGAAGACTATGAAGAAGAAGAAATTGAAAAATTCTACCATAATTTAAAAAAAAGTATTAGCATGTACAATTGTACTAAGAAAAAACGAGATCAAATTTATCATGGAAGATTTTAATGCGAAGATTGGTGAAGGAGAACATAAAGATATCAGGAAAATATGGTCTAGGAACATGAAAGGAAAGGGGAAATATGTTAGCATCTTTTTGTATAGAAAAGCAACTAGTAATAACAAACACACTATTTTATTGAGAATAAGCCACAATTGATGGTTAAAGTAAGTTTATTGATGTGTCAATTTTATTATCCGAATGATTTTCAAAGTAGAAATTGAAACGCTAATAAACTTATTTTAACAAGCACAATTTTCAAACTTTCAAAACGGCGTCTTTACACCTGGAGATCATCAGCAGATACACCTGAACGTAAACAAATTGACTTCATTTGTATAAATAAAAGATACAGAAATTTAGACGTAGTAGTCAAAACATATCCAAGTGCAAATGTACCAACAGATCACAACACTTTGGTAAGAAAATTAAGAATGAGATTAAAAAGAGTTAGAAGTACTAACAAGCAAACAGTTACGATTGACAGTGAAAAGATGTCAAATGATACCGTAAAACGAGAAATTATCAGTGTATTAGAACAAAAAATAAAGTTTACATCAAGCACAGATGAAAGTACTAAGGAAAACTAGACGAGAATTAAAGATATATTAATGACTGTTCAAGAAACAAAATTAAGTGAAATAAAAGCAAGAAAAAAGGTGGATGACAGACGAAATACTGAGACTCATGGATTAAAGATGGGAAATCAGAAATAAAGATAAAAACAAATACAACAGGATACACGTAATAATTAGGAAAAGATAATAAGACATGTGAAAACACAATTTCATAGTAAGGAATATAATGAAATTGAATAATATAAAAAGAAAGACGATACATGTCATCTGCACAAGAAGTTAAAGGGGATCGCCAAAGTTAAGAAGACAAAAAGGACACAGAATATTATATATCAATAAACAGTTAAAAGAATTAGAGTTAGTTAGAAACAGTTACAGAAAACTACATTTCTAAATTATTTGAAAATAATTGAGTAGAATACTGGACACCGATTGTTACAACAGGAATGTCTATATCAGATAGTAAGGTTACATGGCCAATACAAACGACAAACAATGAAGAAGCACTTGACCCCGATGAAGCAATTGTTAAAGTTTTTGGGAGAAAATGGAATTAAAGCAGTACTGTGATATCTTTTTAACAGAATTTATGATACTGCGATATTACCAACTGATTAGCAGAAGTCAATATTTGTCAAAATACCAAAGAAACATCTTGCAAAGACATCTAGTGATTATTGGACAGTAAGTCTGATAAGATGCGTTTTGAAGATCTTCCTGCAAGTAATACATAGCAGAATATACACGATATTAAAGGAGAGAATTAGCAATACTCAATTCGGATTTAGGAGGGGCTTGTGTACGAGAGAATCCCCTGTGCAATCGACTTTGAAAAAGCTTTTCACAAGGTCCAACATACCAAAAGTCCAGTTTTATTTAAAACAGCTGGATTGGACGATAAAGGTTTAAGAATAATTACAAATCTATACTATACTGGCATCAAGTTAAACTGGCAAGAATAAAAGTTGAACAAGAACTATCAGATGAAATAAATAATATAAAAAGACGAGTGAGACAAGACTTTATACTACCGCTGAAATGAAGTCAACAGAAGGTATTATTGTTAATGGTGTGGCCGTGAATAATATTAGATATGTCGATGATATCTTAGTGCTAGCTAATTTCGGAGATCTTTAAAATGTAATGAACAAAATAAATACGCTATCACTACTTGTGATAGCTAGTGATCAGTGAACAGTGTAGTAGTGTCTGAGGGCTCGGGATACTGAGACTTCGGAAGCCCTGAGGAAGGCATCAGAGAGGATGCCGAAAGCTCGGCAAAATGGATTACGACGCGGTTTAACCCGGAAGACTGGTGAGTTTGATATTAATTTTAGTAATAATATTAATCTTAGCTCTAGGTTTTATTGTACTAACCGCGGAAATCTTTCCGAACATATTATATATATATATATATATATATATATATATATATATATATATATATATATATATATATATATATATATATAGTAACGACCTGTAAATAAAACAAAAACTCCATGTAAACTTACTTCAAACAGACCGAATAATTAAAACAGTCGAGGAAGTAAATTAGAAACTTCGACATTAAACAAAAATTGAAAACTTTTAGTATTCGCTCTGTTGGTAATAGATCAAAAAAAATGAAGTCTGAAAGATTGGCAGCAGATACGAGTATATACAAATACACATCTAGAGATGTATAAACGATCGTAGTAATTTGGCGCGCCTAATAATAACCAATTTTATTTTTATATGCTCTTGCCCACGATAATTGAATCCAAATACAATACAGGGCGTTACACCCATCTCTGAACTTGCCCACGCTATTGGTTTTTTGTTTAAATTTTGGTATATTTCGGTGTGGTCGAACGTTAGAAGGTTTTAAGTGTATTTATAAAACAAATAAAACAATAATTTTGTGTTTGGATTTAAATTGAAGATAATTAGAAATTGTTCTGAAGCTATTTTCTTGTGGCATTTTAAAGTAATTATTATTTTAATGGGAATAAGCCACAATTTTATTTATTATTTAGCGTATGGACTTTCACAGTACGATAAATATACAAATACAATTACAATAATATACACATATATATTATATATATTATTCAAACACTAAAAATAGTAAAAATAGAATGAATAAAATGAATGACACTAAATATTAATGTCCAATTTACATAGCCATTCAATTGCTTCTGGGGAACATTCCGCAAAGTCCTGGAGGTTTCCACAGTAGGCACGATTCAAGCAGTCTGAAACACAATGGCTTATGGTCTGTCTAGATTCTCCGCAATCGCACTGTGGACTTTCTGCACGACCCCACCTGAACAGCGAATCAGCACATTTACCATGTCTGGTACAAATCTGATAATACATAAATCGCCGATCGCTTTAATCGTTGTACTTGAGAGAACGGTTTTTTTATACAAAAAATACAAATAAACGTTTTTGCTCAAAATTATCTTAGCTACATTTTTTTTATGGCGTATAGATTCTTGATAAATCAATTTTTTTCCATTTTCCCCCCTATACGTAGGGGGGTTTTAGGGGAAAGTCCAGGAGTAATATGTGGTAAACTTTTTTGCATCTTTTTAGCTCCTAATGTTGACATTTGTGACAAAATTCAGCTTGTTCGTATGATTTTTAGAGATTCAGTAACATTCTCGTCCCTGAAGACTGGAGTATTTGTATTTCTCGGTTTTTCATCTTCTTAGTTTTGAGCGGTCTTTTGCCAAGTTTTTGACATTATTTATATAACTTCTACCGCTGCTCTACCAAGTTACTATTAGATTTCAATAATGCCAAGCCAATTAACTAATCCGATTGACACTGATACCATTTGTGAACTTTCTTTGGATTTGATGCTGATCTTTTTTGTGAACAATTGTTCTGTTCCTTTTCTTTGTTATTTTCTTATTTATTAGTTTCACGTGCTATTTACTTACTAACCCCGTTTGTAAATAAAATAACCTTCTATTGTGCTATCTTATTAAAGCCACTATTTTCATGTTCTCATTATAAAGACATAATCAGAGATCACATTGGAAAGCACAAAAGTAAAGCTTTGCAGTCTTTATTGCAGTTAAAATGATTTCTATGTGAATCGATATTGAAATCAATACAAATGATTAAACATTTGCTAGATTTGACAATCTTCTCTAGAACCGCCTCTAAGTTCCAAAAAAGAATTAACATTACCAGAAGGAGCTCTGTAGCAATTTTATATACATACTGATATTAAGAATTGCAATATTAGGTTCAAACTAAAGAATTTTAGCTAGTATGCCACCTGAGTAACTAACACAATATTTTTAGTATAATCTTATGATAGTTATTTGTAATTATTTAAAATCTTTCAGCACTTTGTTCTATGATACCTATCTCTTCAATATGTCTAAAAATGTCTTATTTTACACCGTTTCATTGGAAAGCTAACGACGAAATAATAATAAGTCCTTTTTTTGAAACATGAGAGATACGAGAAAGGTATTCAACAAAATGCTATTTAATTTAGAGAACACAAAACGCATTTTCTTCAGTATACGCACCAACTGTCACAACTTTTTTATTAGCCTGATATCTCGTATCCAAATAATACCCAGACTAGTGATTTCTGACATCTGTGACAACCAAACAATCAATATTTGTTCAATTGACGCAAACTCAAACACCGAATCCTCTCTTTATTTGTAGATTATTTTGTATTTACCATCGTCATTAGAAAAAAAAAACTAAGACAAGTATCTCTAGGCCGTTTAAAGGCCGTCCTTGCTTTGCCATAATAGCTCATTTGCATAAATTCTCTCAACAACTATTTATAAAAAACTGCGTGGTTAATGTGCGATGTGTTGTTGTGCGATCTTTGTTTTATAAATAATAGAGGTATGTTTTTCCGTGAAATGATTGAGATGAACATAAAAATTAATAAAATATTGTTTATAATGTTGTGGGTCTTCGTGTTTTGTGCACTATATAATTTGTGAATTGATTTACAGGTATGCTCTATTCGCTGAACTCAGTTTTAACTGTCTAATAAGTTTAGTAATTAATTTTGTGCTATGTTGGTCACATTTTGACTTCGACTTAAAGTCGCTGGGGGTTTCAATACAACTAAACACACGTGCTCATAGCGAATGTTGTAACTTATCTATAAAAAGTATAAAATATGATTCACGTGCAGGTTATAAACAAAATAAAACTACATCAATGAAAACAATAAAACAAAGGCTTAAATGTTTATCATTGAAATTGTACAACCATTTATAGGTTAGTCTTCATAGATTAAAAGTTTTTAATCAAATTTAAGGAATATTCACGTTCCATTATTTGAAAATATTTAGAAAAGCCTGAAAGTGCAGCCGGTACTTTATGATTGGGTCAGCAAAATGACTTAGGTAGAAAAAATGTTGTTAAAATATTGTACTAAGGAAGTCCTCGTTATTAAGAACATTTTTTATAAACTACTTTCAGGGATAAAATGCGTTGGGCTTGACAAAATGGGTTAGGCTTTTCCGGACGTCGCGCATCGTCTAACTTGGTAAACCAGAGGATACAAAGCCAAGAATATGCAACAGCGAAGCAGTCCCACCACGGTTGTATGGCTTACTGAAAATACACAAAGACGATGTACCTCTACGCCCTGTTGTAAGCTCCATAGGGTCTCCGTCTTACAGCCTTGCTAAATATCTGGCCAATATTTTACAACCACACATCGAAAAAAACCATGCTTTTGTAAATCATCGATAAGATTAAAGGAATAACTTTACAGGAACCTGACATTCTTGTTAGCTTTGATGTTGTTTTCCTATTTACAAGAGTTCCCCTAGAAGACGTTCTGAATTTAACTGAGGGACCAGCTTCCAAGAATATGGTGTAATTATACCGTATTTGCTTCACTACCACTTTATGAATAAGTAGATGGACTAGTAATCGGAAGCCCACTAAGCCCGGTCATAGCCAAACTTTTTATGGAGCATCTAGAGAAAAGGGGAAATGGAGTCAGAATGCAAGCCAAGGCTATGGTTTAGATACGTCGATGATACTTTTGTGATTTGCGGTCACGGAATAGAACAACTTAACGATTTCCTGTCTTATATAAAGACACTACATCCAAATATTCAATTTACGATGGAAACAGAGAAAGGTCAACAACTAGCCTAGATGTATTAGTAAGTCGAAAGGAAGGTTACTTAGGACATAAAGTGTATCGAAAACCTATACACACGGACAGATATCTAAAAAGGAACTCAAATCATCATCCAGGCCAAAAACAAGGTATCATCAAAATTCTGGCGGAGAAAGCGAAGGGAATTTGTACAGCATATGCTAAGTGAACTTCTTCACAATGAAAAAGCACTCACCTCTAATGGTTATACCAGAAGAGAAATATCATTTTAAAACCTTTGCGTGCATTCGAAATATTTTTTACCGGTTTAATGCTAACTAAAATAGTGACATATACAAATCAAGAAATAAACCGAGAAAATAAAAAAAATATCATGACGCTGCTCAAAGAACATCTGAAACCAATCTAGAAGAACTGAAGGCGCTCTTGGGACTTTATATACTCGCTGCAGTACTAAAGGACAATCACTTTTCATCAAATATGTAATTTCATACATCGTTTTCCGAAGCCAGATACAGGGCGACGATGAATAAATTTCGATTTGAATTTCTGAATGCTTGTCTTAGGTTTGATGATAAGACAACTAGAGCTGAAAGGAGATAAATTACTGCTTTTGCCCCCAAGTCAGAAATATAGGAGGAATTTATTAACAATTGTAAAAAATTACGTCCAGTTCCTATTTGACAATTGATGAGCAGCTGGGCGGTTTTGGAGGAAAATGCAATTTTCGCATGTACATGCCAAATAAGCCTGCTAAGTACGGCCTAAAATTGGTTTTGTTATGCGATCTCGCCACCAAGTACTTGGTCAATGCTAAACCGTATTTAGGCAAATCTACCCAAATAAATGGCCTTCCACTAGCCGATCACTTTATAACTGTTTGAACAGCTCCAATTCACGGCACTAACCGGCACCTGACCATGGACAACTGGTTCACGAATATTTCTTTGGCAGAGAAATTACTAAAAGGGCCCTATAATTTGACAACACTTGGGACGATCTGGATATAAACCACAAATTCCATCAGAATTATTGGAAAATAATAAGTAACGTCAGATCACCACGTCTATGTACGCATATAGTAAAACTGGTTCTTTGGTATCCTATAAACCTAAAAATAATAAAATAGTGACTCTACTATCAACAATATATAAAAAAGGAACAGTTGACACAAATACAAAAAATCCAAAATGATAATGTATAATTCCACGAAGGGAGCGTCAATACGTTTGACCAAATGTGTCAAAATATGTGTGCGAACTACAAGACCAAAAGATGACCGATGTACATATTTTATAATGTGATCAATATGATGTTAACCATCAAAAGATGATCGAAGTTCTGAGAACAACTGGAGTTGACGAACAAGGCTTGCGAATTATCTCAGAACTATACTGGCACCAAACGGCAACAATTGAAATAGAACACACAACATCCGAAGATATACAAATCCGACGAGGAGTGAGAGAGGGTTGCGTTTTATCAGCCCTTCTGTTTAATTTATATTCGGAGTCTATATTCAGAGAAGCATTAGATGAGGTCCAAGGCAGAGTTAAGATTAACGGAATCAGCATAAAGAACATCAGATACGCTGATGATACTATCTTAATAGCAAGCAACGCACAAGAACTACAAAATGTAATAAATGCGGTAGTTCACCACAGCGAAATGTTCGGCTTACATCTAAACGTTTCCAAAACGAAAACTTTAGTATTTTAAAAGATACCAATAAACGTACATGTGTATGCCAAGGGTCAAATGATAAAACAGGTAAATTCCATAAAATATTTGGGAGCAAATATCAATAGTCAGTGTAATCCAAAAAAAGAAATGCCATCAAGAATCGAACAAGCAAGGAAAACATTCATGAGCATAAAAACATTTTTTACAAGATCAGATCTTAGTCTGCAGCTTAGAATCCGAATTTAGTAGATGTTACGTTTTTTCTGTCTTACTGTATGGCTGTGAAAGTTGAACAATGGACTCTGAAATAGAAAAAATAATAGATGCCTTTGAGATGTATATATACAGACGAATATTGAGAATTAAAGGGGTACAAAGAGTTACTAATGTTGAGGTACTTCGTCGAATGTGTAAACAAAAAGAATTACTAAGAATAATCAAAGACAGGAAAATGCAATACTTGGGTCATGTGTTGAAAAATATGAATTACTTCAAGTTATACTGGAAGGAAAAGTACAGGGCAAAAAATCAGTAGAAAGACGCCAGAACTCATGGCTGAAAGACCTAAGGAGATGGTTCGACCGCTCATTCGCAGAAATCTGCAGCAGTTTCCAAAACCTCAATTGCCATTTGGATCGCCAACCTTCGAAAGGAGACGGCGCCATGAGAAGAAGAAGATCAATATGGCTTGCATCAATGCCTACGTTATTTATTCGCATAACGTTTTTACTCAAAGTGTAAAACTTTTAAAAAGACAGCAGTTTATACTGCAGCTTCATAAAAAACTTACAGAATCTCACCAGACAAGTCGCTTAGAAAATAAAAAATTGAACCGTGAATAAAAAAAAAAAAAAATATTTCTGAGGTCTTGGAAAAAGAAGATACCCCCGAAGTCGTAACAGAAAACCAAATAGGTCCAAGGAAGTATTGCTCAATCTGTTCCACAACAATTAAACGAATGACGACCACTTTCGTGGTCGAACTATTTCCGGAGAACACCAAATTAAGCAATGTCAAAACTGATATTGAATATGTTATTATTTTTTTTTTATTGAATATGTTATTAGTAAGAGTTTTTTTGTGTATTTCTCCTTACAACAAATATTTTGTTAATTTAGCACTGTTCTTAAATTTGCTTATTCAATATACGTAAATTCTACGTGTTAAGAGTAATAAGCGTTTTATTACGTACGAGAGTATTCTAGGATGAAGGTGGTGCGTTAATTTTCGAGAGTAATGTCTAGTGCACACTAAAATTTGAAGTGTATTAAGTCTAGAATATAATGCTGATATAAACTCATTGACAATAAAAACAAACATCCTGTCCTTTGTATATTATAAATAAACGGTTTTCTACAAAATGCTTGCCATTGTTTTCCGACACAACGCATATTCCTCACCTGGCACTTTCGAGAAGTATCAAAATAAAATATTGCAGACATCAATTTACCAGACCGTTAAAAAGTCGTAAAAGTTCTTGAAAAATTCAATATGAGAAAACCACAGGGTCTGGTTTGTCTGTCTGAGTCTAATACGTGATGATTTACTCACGCTATTTCATTCTGTACGGACGGGCAATGTCCTTGTGAAGGATTCTCTTATAATCGCTTAGTTTTATCTATTTACAACATATTTGAAAAAGCGATGGAAATTTAAATAGTAAACTTAAATATTTATCTTTTGTTCACCGGTTACTGAGTAATTTTAGCAGATATAACACGATGTCGGTTGTTTATAAAACTAATGGAACTATAACAGGATCGGAGGGTAATAGAAGTCTTTAAAAAATCAGAATATATATGTATATATGAGAAATAAAAGTCATGAAATAATATTTAAAAACCAAAATTATGCACAGCATACAGCAAATTGATTAAATTGTTGCACCATCTTTTTCTTGGTCTACCAATACTTCTTCGTCCATTTGGTGACTTATCTCGTGCTATTCGTATTATTTTATCCTCTGCCATTTTACTGATGTGTTCGTTCCACTCCTGTTTTCGTTTTGTCACCCACCCATTTATGTCTTCTATATTGCATGCTCTTCTTATGTTTTCGCTTCTCTCCCCATCCAACCGACTTTTCCCTGATATTCGTCGGAGTATTTTTATCTCTGTTGTTTCTAGTAGTCATCTCGTTTAAGATGTGTCAGGTCTTGTCTCCGCCGTGCATGTTAATGTAGGTCTAATTCCTGCTTTATAGATTCTTGTTTTTGTATCTTGTCTTAGGTGTTTGTTCTTTCAGATTGTGTAACTAAGAGATCCCGTCGCTTTACTTGCTTTTAAGCTTTGTTGTCGTACTTCTTCTTCAACATCTCCGTAACTAGTTATATATATATTCCCAGATATCTAAACCTTGCTTCCTGCTTTATTATTTTCCCATCAATTTTGATTTTACACCGTAGTGGGTATTTAGATGTTGTCATACATATGGTTTATTCCAAAGATATTATTATATTTTCTTTCTTAGCTGTTGTATTAAAGATCTGTGTTAATCTTTGGAGCGCGTTTTCTGTCTCGGCGACTATTGCGGCGTCTTCTGCATAACATAATTTTAGATTTCTTTGTTCCCCATTCTGTAGCCATGACCTTTACGTACTGCTTGTATTATTTCGTCCATTATTATATTAAAGAGAAGTGGGCTTAACGAGTCACCCTGTCTGACTCCGCTTTGTACTGATATACACTGTGTTATTTTTCCATTTATCTTTGCCTTTATTCTATTATGGAGGTAGATGCTTTCGATGGTTTGTATAATATCGATTGGTATGTTTCTTTTATACAGTAGGTGTTAGACGTCTTCGACTTGGATGCGATCGAAAGCCTTTGTCAGGTCTAAAAACCAGCATTTATTGTAATCAATGGCCTTTTCTGTGATTTGTCTTAGTACAAATACGGTGTTTACGCAGAATCTTCCGGATCTGATTCCTTTTTTTTTGTTTTTGTTAAATTTGCAAATTTACAATCTGCTATTACAAGCTATAAGTAAATGTGATTATTGCAAATACATTAGAGGAGAAATTATCCATTGATAACACTCCCAATACTAACACTAACAAATTAAATTAATGTATGATTATAATTTAAAACTAAAATTGAAATGAAAAGTTATATTAAAATTGAAATTAGTGTATAAAGTCTGTTGGCCACTGTCTCTTCAATCTTCGTCTGACTTCTGGTTGGAGGTGTAGTTGTCTTGCTTCCTAGTTGGGGTGGGTTGGCAGATGTTCTAAATAATTTCTTGTTAGTCTGCTGATTTCGTCTTCAACGAACGGTATACCAGAGTCATCATGCAGAGTTTTGTTACTAACGTACCACGGCGCGTTGAAAATCATTCTGAGTGTTTTGGATTGGATTCTCTGAATGATTTTGGTTTAGAAGGCTTTGCACAGTCCCATAGTTGCACTCCATATGTCCATATAGGCTTTATTATGCACTTATACAATAGAAGTTTATTATCTGTTGATAACTGTGATTTTCGGCCTATTAGCCAATTCATTTGACGTATTTTCATGTTGATTTTTATCTTTTTGGACAAGATGTGTGCTTTCCAAGTGAGTTTTTGATCAAGTGTCATTCCCAGATATTTGACTTCTGTTTTTACTGGTAGTAGTATATTGTTCCGTCTGATTCTCGTACATATGATGTTCCTATTGGTGAATGATATTTGATTAGACTTATTATGGTTAACTTTGATTTTCCATCTATTCATCCAGTCTTGTACTAGGTTCAGGTGTATTTGAAGGTTTCCTGATGCTACTTGGGGGGTCATGATCGATGGATATTATGGCGGTGTCATCTGCGAACATGGCTACTGTGGTTGTATTTGTTGTTGGGACATCAGCAGTGTATATGAGGTACAGGAGGGGACCCAGGATACTTCCTTGAGGGACACCGGATTTTATGGGATAGTAATGAGAGGTTTCTGTAAGGAATTTGACTTGAAAGTAACGTTCTGTGAGGTATGATTTTAAAAGAAGATAGTGAGGGGTGGGAAAGGATGACTTAAGTTTATATAGGAGGCCGTCATGCCAAACACGGTCGAAGGCTTGTTCTATATCCAGGAAGGCAGCAGTGCAAATTTTTTTCTCTTCGAGGCATACATTAATGTTTTTTACAATCCTATGTCACTGTTGTAAAGTTAAACGGGCTTCGCGGAAACCAAACTGGTGGTTTGGGATCACTGAATTAATTTCGATGTCTTCTGAGATTCTTTGGAGCAGAAGTCTTTCAAAGATTTTTAAAATTATTAGAAGTAAGCTGATTGGTCTATATGAAGTAATAGTATTTGGTGATTTATTTGGTTTACTTATCATAATTATTTGTGCAAACTATTGCATCTACAAATTTGTTCTTTTACATTATTAGGAGTAAAGCATTTGATTGGTAGCATCATTGGGCATGGAGTGTCTAAGAAGTTTTTAACTTGTTCTTCGTTATTATGGTTATGAAGTTCAGGTGCACCAAAAACGTGTGAGAGATGTGCAGCAAAGATTGATGCCTTTTCTTGTTTAGTTTTTTCCTAGCTTCCAACGTCTTTCCTTAGACGTGGTATGTGCTGTGTAGGCCTCTTGAATGATTTTGTTACTTTCCAGATGCTGTGGTCTTCTTTTGACAGGCTGTCGATGAATAGTTCAAATGTATCATTCCTCGCGTCTTGTAGAGCAATTTTAAGTTGCCGTGTTAATCTATTGTATTCATTTTTGTCTATAGGATTGCGACTTCTTTGCCATATGCGCCTGGCTCTTCGTTTTTGTGCAACAAGACGTTTTATAGTTTGGGTGAGAATAACCACAGCATTATCGATATCGTCTGGTTGCTTTAATCTTATATTTAAATTTAAATTTTCATTTATGTAAGACTCGAATACATTCCAGTTGGTCTTTGATGTTGTTAACTTAGGGATATTCGGACGTTTTATAATTTGAGTAGATAGTGTTACAATTATGGGAGTATGGTCGGTGGACAGATCCCAGGATGGTTGTATGTCAAAATAATTTAAGGCCATGTTATGAAGGATAAAGAAGTCGAGTAGATCTGGGATTTTGTTTGGATCTCATGTTGTTTACCTGATAAAGTTGTTACTTTATTGATTTTGTTGGTTAGAACTTTTGTGGTAAGCTTGAGTGCGGTGTTCAGTAGATTTATACCTCTATAATTGTTGGGGTCTTCTTAATCTCCTTTCTTGAACATTGGTATTATTATGCTGTTTTTTCATGCGTATGGTATCTTGCAGTGCAATATTAGTTTTTGTATAAGTTTTGTCATCTCTAGACTGATAGTGTGATTCCTTTTTTAAACACGCTTATCCATCGTGGCAGTGATGGCATGCTAAGGACGGAGTGGTATCGTAAACCTTGTTTTAGAAACCGTTTCATAAATTTTCATTCTCAATATCCATCTAAGATGAAAACAAATTTGGTTTTGGCCTTAAAAACTAGGGTTACCAACTTGTCACACATCGAGTTCAGGGACAAGGGACTAAAAAGTTAAGATCTATACTACTAGAGAACTCCTACCTCACAGGGCTTTTAAATAAACTCATTTTGGGTTCCCCTTTTCCTTCGCAGTACGGCGAAAAGGCGAAGAACAAATGGTACTTTCGTCGGTAAATCTATTTCACTATAGAGGAGAACCTTCTAATGGTGGCGTCGGATTTATGATAAATAAAAAAACACACGAAGAATATACTTACAATTAAAAGCATAAGTGATAGAGTTATTAATCTTATCTACAAAGTAAACAAAAAAATTCGATTAAAGATCATCCAGGTATACGCACCTATCAGTGCCCACACAGACGAAGAAGTTGAATGGTTCTACGATGATGTTAATACTGCGCTAAAAGAGGTAACCACCAACTATACCATACTGATGGGAGAGCTAAACACAAAAATAGGCCACAAGCAGGATGATTCGGAGTTTGTACTTAGACCTCACGGATATGGCGACAGAAACGAAAGAGGTTAAACTCTTTTAGAATTTCTTCTGCAACACAAACTATATTTCATGAACACTCATTGCTCATGAGATGTAAGTTGGAGTTGGCTCATGATCAGGAGTTGTAAGTTATAAACTATTAGATCTGTATTTCTTATAAACTCTATGTCATCTATTGTATTTTAGAGAACTAATGAATCTTTAGAAATATAAAGCGAAACGTCTTCTATAAACTTATGGAGTAGTTGATTTCTTGTTTTATTTTGTCAACCTGAATGACCGAATAAACCTCTGAATTTACTAGTTGAATACTTTATTATATATATATATATATATATATATATATATATATATATATATATACATACATACATACATACATAATACATAATAGCTTTTTATAAAAACTATAAAACACACTGTCAATAAATAGTAAATCACTTACCTTTGTGTTTTGTAGTGCTCTGTATATCGTTATTGTGAAACGACACGGTCGAGGTGAAGTTGACTACAGAAGCGTACTGCGTTTTTTCCCTAAATGCACCCTGGCTGAATTCCACCCAAACAAAGATTATTATTGCACCCAGCACCAATATGGCGCAGCTAGCTAATACTTGTTTCTTTAAGAAGCGCTTAGTCATTGCTAATACGTCACCAAAGTAACTGAAACAAAGGAAACATAAATTAATAACTACTAGCTGAGTGAATGAGGATTTCTGGCAATCTTTTGGTACGTATTTTTATAAATGGAAGAACTCTTTACTTAATTTCGTAACCCTTCATGAAAGTATCGATTTTAGTGATAGTGTGTTAAAATTTTGTAAGTTCAAACAATGGACACTATAGGTCTACTTCCACCAAGAAAGATGAAGGCAGGCTATTGGAATCCTGAGTAGAAGAATTGGCAGTATAAAAAGTTTGAAATATTTGTAAGTACAAAAAAATTAAAATTCCCTGGGTGGCTCATAGCTAAGGAGAGTTTGGCAGCCAAAAGGAGATGTTTGCCAGTCAAAAATGTTTGTTAGGACATTTTTGATTGGCAGTCCTGTTTTTATAAGGAAAACCAGGGAAGCAGTTTTCGCTAGGGAGCTAATTAAAGTTAATAGTTATAGTAAAGTAGAGAAGCAAATTGTTGAGAGGAGATAATTAATTGAACTAAACTTGTATAATTTTCTTCTGTTAATTTTATGTGTAAAAGCTATATAATTTAGAAGAAACATTTATTTCTTAGGGATTTGTTTATTGGTATGAAAATGTTCAAAGGTATTTTGTCATTATATTTTAATTGTATTCCACAGATTTGAATTGATTGATTTAATTCTTTCTACTCCTCTTATTAACGAACACTATAAAAGATGAACTCAAATATAGCTGAACTCAAATAAAAATTCTGAGAAAAGAAAATTTATAATTATTGGGTGTCTGTAATAAAAATTATTCGCATATTCACATTAAACCACATTAAAATTTTTTGGTTTTCGAAATATCTGTTAATTAATCAGTTAATTTGCTACTTGATTTCGAAATTACAATATCATAATAAGAGACATTTGAAATAATAATTACGGATTTAAAATAGTGTTATTTATTAATTTAAGATGTTTAATTTATATATAAGTTTACATTCTGATCTGAGAAGCCTAAGTTTCCATAAAATTCTCGATAGAAAAGTAAAGAATTATCTAAAACAAAAAGAGAAATCATACGATTTCTACCTGGCAAAATCGAATTCAAATATAAGCCGCCGTGCTCCCTAAAACTTGCGAAGCAAACAGCTTGATGAATAATTTGGCAAGGGAGTCTAAAAATTGCACTCCAAATGCCGTTCATCATGGCCTATATTCGTGGTGAATTCGATTTCTGGTACTCCAAATGAAGTAAATAAACAAAACAAAATGACGGTTTTAGATTTTGATTTGATACAGAGCAGCAACAAGCCGCATATACGTATTTTGATCTCTATAGATCTCCTCAGTACGGTATAGTTTATACTCCATTATCTAGAACTTTAAAATAAGACGTCAATAGAAAGAATTTAACCTCTTTTCCTAGTAGAATATTAGCGAACATAATAATTCAAATATATTTTCTTTCAAGCATATTCGTGAATATTGAAATGATATAAATAGGCTGTGATTTGGAGGATAAAGGACAGTACTTCGTAGTCAGTATGGCAGTATTCAGTGGTCAATAGTCGGTATTTAATATTAAGTATTAAGAGAGTATTAGTTGGAGATTAAAAATTATATTAACTATATGGTGATTGGAGATTAGAACAAATTAAAAATTATAATATTTATATGGTGATTAGAGATTGGAAGAGAAAAAAAGATTATTAAAAAGAAGAATAAACAAGAAAGCAATAAAGAAGGAAGGATATTTTACCGATTTATAAATGCTATTAAGAAGAAAAATATTTTAAAATGGTGAAAGCTGATAACTATAACATTGTGGTGTATTTGGCAAAGCAATTTCACAAAAAAAGGATAACCGAGGCTGATAACGAAAACATTGAGTGGTGATTAAAATCTTTATTTTGGAAAACAATTTCGTGTGGGCATTCAGTGACAGACAGGTACCAAATTTTGTAATTTAATTATTGTAATAAGAATTTTAATTTAAAGATAGGTTGTTTTAAACTTATATTGTCTATATTACATATATATGTGTGTTTCATAATAATTATAATAAAGATAATTTGAAAAAGTGCTTACAAACTAATTCTTTGAGAACCGCGACAAAAAAACTATATATATATATATATATATATATATATATATATATATATATATATATATATATATATATATATATTGTTACGATAATTATGGCGTTTATAACTATCAATATATTATGACTAATTCTGTTTTCTGTTCCAGTAAATTCGAAGTTGTTTACAGAAACCTTTAGACCCTAATTTTATGAGTAATCCACGTCTCGAGGCTTTTCAAACAGTTGAAAAACGAGTCGAGCGCCTTCACCAAAATACGAGATTATTCAAGAAGTTCGCCGAATTTTCTAGATAACAACAGTTGTGTATATAAATGAAAGATTTTTTTATTTGAGTCAGTCATAATAAGATCGGGAAGCGCGATTTACTTGTAACGAAACGTAATAAATAAATTTGTATTTAATAAGCTATTTAATAAATTAGTAATTAGTTATCGTGAGTTTTAATAAATTAGAATATAGACAATAAATTAGAATAAAGACAAATAAATTAGAACAATATAAATATACAATAATATATATATATATATATATATATATATATATATAATATATATATACACTTCACCTAATTTACATAATGATATATATATATATATATATATATATATATATATATATATATATATATATATATATATATATATATAGGGATATCTTGGGTTTATTAGTCAAGACTGGCCTTCAAGTAGAACTCTTTAAGGTTTGTTAAGCTTTCGATTTGAATTTGCAATGAAGGTTTGCATAAACATAGACACTTCCTCTGTCAAACTAACCTAAAATAAATATAAAAAATAGAAGAGACATGTTATAAGTTTTGACAGCACGAAAAAGAAAATCAAATTTAATAATGTCATTATGTTAATTAATTTTGCTAATTTTAAAACACAATCCTCACAAGGGTAAGCCTATTGAACAACTTCATTTTTTTAATGTAGTTTTTTATGTTAATTTTTAGTACGTTTTGAAAAAGAGTACAATAAACTCGAAAGCTTAACAAACCTAAAAGAGTTTTACTTGAAGGCCAGTGTTGACTACTAAACCCAAGATATCCGTACATATTACTCACGTAGTCACTAAAGCCCTTTCTAAGAAAGAAATATATATATATATATATATATATATATATATATATATATATATATATATATATATATATATATATATATACAGCAATTCTACGGTTTTATAAAGAAGTATATTTCAATCGACAAAATTCGATTTTACGTTTGATTCGTCTTTGTGTTTGGTCTTTTTTAACACGCATGATGACGTCAAAGGAAGCAAATGAGAGTGCGAGCTGAATTAATTAGCAAATGCTGAATGAAATTAAAAATCCACGATTTACGACTGGACGTGTTAGTTCGGTCTTATTATTATTTTCCTGGTTGTATCGTGTATTTAGTATTTACTGGAAGTACGCCTATTATGAATTTTCACTTCCTGAAGTCGGGAATTGTGTACTATAAATTATTTTCTGTCAGTTATATTTGGAATTGCATCCTGTATGTAGTTTTATTGCATTTATACACAATGTTTCATTAATATGTACGAATATTATCATACGAGCCAATAAAAGAACACTAAATATTTAATATCACTCAGACAAGAAGTATTTGCTTTATTGTATTCGCTACTAGAAGAAACTTCGACGAGATATATACCAAAAGTGCTTAAATCAATATATAGAACAATAATCTAGGAAACCAGTTACAAAGAATGATTGGTATAATTTAAGAACATGTTTTACTACATGTTAATACTAAAATCTCCAATATACAATAAGAAACCATAATTAAAAATAATTGTCTGACCATATTTTCTTAACGCGCCCCATCCCTAATGATATTGGCGATCATCATGGCCCATTTGACTCTATCTGCAGCCGTTCTCAAAAGTTCTATTGACTTTTTTCCACTCCATTGTCTCAGATTCTTCAACAATGACGTGCATCTTCCCCCCGGTCTTCTTTTGCCTTAGGCCGCCACTACACATCGGCAGACGCGTCTGCGGACGCATGTGTAGAAGAGCCAAAGAAAACCGACAACAATTGGATATATTGCAGACGCATCCGCGGACGTGATATATAAACAACAGATGATCATATTACCCCATATACACATCTCCAGATGCATACGTAGAGGTTGTCCGCAGACGCGTCTGCCGATGTGTAGAGGAGCCATTAAACCTTCCCTTGTGATGACCAGCTGCATCAATTTGTATTTCTCGTTTCTTAGCATGTGACCAAAGTAGCTCATTTTTCTTTTCTTTATAGTGTTGAGTATTTCTTTATCTTTTTTCATTCTTCGTAGCGTTTCTGCATTTGTTATGTGTTGTGTCCGAGATATTTTCCACATTCATATATAATACCACTTTTCAAAGTTAATTAGTCTTTTCTCTGTCTCTCTGTAATTGTTTAGGTCTCAACTCCATACAACAGGAGAGAAAACACGTAAAACTCTAGTTCTTATTTTAATGTTGAGTTTTCCATTGCATAATATTGCTTTCATCTTATTAAAAGCACTTGTTCTTGCTTACCACCATGATTTTTTTTTTTATTTGTATTCAGTGGCATTCCATACCTTTCGCAGTATTGGGTTATGCGATTAACCAAGATCTGTAGTCCTTATCTTCTGTCCGCAAGGAGTATTGTATTATCTGAGTCTCTAAGATTATTCAGAAGTGCTCCATTAATAAATATGCCTTTATTTACGTCTTCTAATGGCTCTTTAAACAATTGTTCTGAATACATATTAAAAAGTAAAGGGGAAAGCACACATCCTTGTCTTACTCCACGATTTATAGGTATAGGTAATGAATTTTGACAAGAGCTATGACCTTGTAAATAACAGGTAAACTTGTGTACTAAATCAGTAAGACTCATAGCTCTTGATAAAATCCATTACCTCTATTTCTTTCGATTTTTGCTGGTCTATTCGTATTTAGGCTTTCTGATATCGGTATTGGCAATGATTCTCACGTCTTCGTCATCTAATTCTGTGTTCTGCACTATTTTTGCCATTCTTCGGCGTTGTACTTTGTTGAAAGCTTTCTCGAAGTCGACTAGACGTATGAATACGTCACAGTTTTTCACAGTTTGTACAGTAAATAATGCTTCTCTGGGGCCAAAGTATTTTCTGAATCCCAATTGGTTTTCAGCTGTTCTATTATTTAGATTTTTATAGATACGTTCGTGTATCACTCATAAGAAGTGATTCACACTGTTGAACACATTGAACACTTTTAGAATATGGTTCATCAAGCTAATTGTCCTGTGCGCTTCACACTTCATTGCGTTTGATTGCATTGCGTCTGACCATATACTATCAGGAAACTGTTGCTATCAACATTGTGCTAATTTGAGGTTAGTTCTAAATACACTAATATGTCACTGTTTATTAGATAGTAAAATAAACAGAAAAATAAAAGATCGACATTAAAATTCGAGGCGTAACGATTCTCGAACGTCAAAATATAAAAGTTATCATAAATGTCATCCAATCAATAACAATATAAAATCGTTTGTTTAAAAACACCGTATTTCATAATAAATTTAAAGTGAAAAAAAAAATAAATTAAAAGGACACTTTAAGCGTAAATTTTAGTTTCATAATATGTACTACGATCTTACTTTACCTTAAATAATAGAAATCTGTCAATTAACTTTTAACTATATATTACAACTTTTAAATTCTGACAATCGTCTTTGTCTTGCTTTAAGTTTGTTTAAAATGATTTTTTTTTTTAAATTTAAAATTATGCTGGTTTGAATTCTTCCGAAAATAAATTTATCTATGTACGCCACTAAAAAGTTTACAGGAAAAGAATGAAGTATGATGATTTATATTTCTTTGAAAGATTTTGTCTAACCTCGTCCTCCACTCAAGCAATCTCTTCGTTCACCTTTCATCACTAATTCGTGCGACGTGTCCGGCTCATTTCTACTTAAGTGTGTCAATTCGGGAAATTACATCGGTAACTTCTATTCTTCGTTCTAAGTCTTCATTTCTAACTTGGTCACAAAGCGATATACTCAGCATTGACCTTTCCATTTTTCTCTGAGCTACTTGCAGCGTTTTAGAACTTGTAGCTGTCAATGTCAAAGTTTCGGCACCATGGGTCATCACAAGTCAAATGTTTTTCGTTTTAATGCAATTGGTCCTATCGCTTTTAAAGATGTCTTTGAGTTTGTTCCAAATTCGGTACGAAATCCCGCTTGCTCTATTGGCTGGTAGAAATCAAGTTTTAATCAAGATGATTCGTTACTATTCTTGTAATGAGTTTATATAGGTGACTAAGAAGACTTATAGGTCTGTAGTTTTCTAATTCATAGGGATCTCCTTTTTTAAACAATATAATTACATCAGTATTGTGCCATTTGTCGGGTATATTACTGTCCAAAAGGCACATGTTAAAAAGGTTTTTTATTGTTTTAAGTAGACAAGTGCCTCCGATCTTGATTGCATCAGTAACTACACAACCTGGAGATTTGTTATTCTTAGCTTTTCTTAGAACTAGTTTTATTTCGTTCATTCTGATTTCCAGTAGTAGTTTTGATCCTTGGTTGACAATGCCCTTTTTCCTTTGTTTTTGTTTATATTTCTGGTACTTGATCTTCTCTGCTATTTGCTTTATGTTGGCTTCTGTGCAGCAATTTGCAGAAGTCTTCAGCTATTTTAAGGATTTCCTATATGTTTGTCGTCAGATGACCATTTCTATCTTTTATCTTTATTATCTGCCTTGTCCCAGTTTTTAGTCTTTTTCTCAAGACTTTTATACTTAATTACTTTAGTGAATATTAGTTAAGTTTTAGTTTAGGTTGTCATTATGAAATCCGGCTTTAATGTTTATTCCATACACTTCTCATTTTAAAATAATTTCATATAAATATAATGTTTAATTGTTATTTATTAATTATATGTATATATTATTGTGATATTTAAAAGTCTTGGTGCGCCAAGCAATTAGTTAGCTAATTAATTAATTAATTATTTAAAATTATTTTAATGATATGACTATGATTCTATCACAATTTTTTTAATTCTCTTATCTCAGGGTTAAATTCGTGCTTCAATATCTATGCATTACATGTGAAAGGTAAGGTCCAAAGAATACCGGAATAATAAAAAAAACATATAGGATCTAACGTTATATATTGAAATAAAATAATGAAATAAAATTCACACTCAAATGTTTTCAATAAACAAGATCTCATATAATGATTCTCAAAATTGTGTTCTACGTACGTGAACCTTCAAAATTAATGGTACAAACAATATTAGTTGAAATCTCAAAATCCAAATATTATTCTAAATCTCCTAATCAAAATATTTATATGCTTTTTTAATTAAGTGTAAAAATTGTGTTATCAGTAAAAGAAAAACTGCAGAAAACAAACTATCTCTCTCTGATGATGAGTGGTCCAAATCCTTGTTCCTTGTAGACTATACTATTTACTCGTAGCCGCTCCTAGGTAATCAGCAATCTTACAACAAATTATTACAAGTTTATCGTCCTTAATGATCTCCTTCAAATGCACGAATCGTTCAAATTATGCTAGCTTCTTCTTCTCTCAATAAACTGAATCTCTCGTTGGCCTGAACAGTGACTCTTGGAATATAAGTAGAAAATATAACTTACAATCTTTTACTGGATCAGCTTCTGTCAGATACACTAACTACACGAAAACTCACAAACTTTCACTGCTACTGCTTCCTACCTCTGGGAAACTACCCGAGAACAACGGCCGTTCGCCTTCTACCCTTGGAAACCAACTGACTATCTTTTTTTTCTTCCGAAACTAACTAACGTCTCATTTTCAAACCAATCATCCCACCTTTTTCAATTTCATCCAATCAAAACACGTCATCCATCCCCATTTCTTCATTTCGATAACAAACAAATTTTTACCTATAATTATAAAATTTCCTAAAACTTATTTACAAATAATATTTTTCTACAATTCTTAAAAACTAACAAAAACATATCTTTCTAAAATCTATTCTAGTGTCCTAATCAACTGCACTAATGTATTTGGAAAACCCGGCTCAATTGTGTTTTATTTCACTTAAGCTTATTCACGTCATACAAATATATTTTAACAAAGAAAATAATTTATGCATATCTTACGTTTTGTTAAATACAGGTAATCCAAAATTAAAAGACTTTCCTCTTTCGAAATGTTTGTTGGTTATTATCCTACTTATCTGCATTATTTTAATGTTTTTGAACTTTGAAATATTTTTAAACAAACCGATATTTTCTTGATTTTACATATCATAACAATATATATATATATATATATATATATATATATATATATATATATATATATATATATATATATATATAGGTTTTAGAACATCTTTCGACGTTGTCCAATGGCTAACTTCCAGGTCCTTCTATCGTCTCATTGGTCACCTCTAAGTTCCCTTGTACTCATTGCCTTGGTTACCCTTCATTCCATGTCTTTTTGAATGTTTCTTGTTTTTTATGGTTTGGTGGTACCCACGACATAATCTTTTTGGGTAATCTTGTGTCTTCCATTCTTTGAGCATGACCATAGCAAATTAACTGTTTCCTTTCAATATCTGTTGTTAAGTAACCGTCTACTCCTATTCGTCGGGTTATATCCTCATTTTGAACTCTTTCCCTGCGGGATATACCTAACGATCTTCTAAACACATCCATTTCAACAGCTTCTATTTTTTCCTGTTGTTCTCGGTTATTTGCCAAGTTTATGCCCCGTAAATTAGGTTGCTTTTTATAATTATCAGTTCAAAAATTGTATGAAAAAAAGAGTTATTAGTAAAACATTTTAAGTTGAACTTTCAAATTTATATTTTTTATTTTTTTTATTTATAATTTTATTCATTTGTATGATTTGTTTCGTTGGCATGTGACAATGTAATAAACGAAATGTTCAAGTAAATTATTTGCGAAATATGTAGCAATTGTTATATTTAACAAATGTTTTATAAAAAAAACATTAAAAAGGATGATGTGTTTTCAGAATCTTTTTAAAATTAAAATTTTGTATTTTTTAAGAAGCAAATATAAAAGTTGTAAAATCCCAACTGGAAATAATAAACAATCCCACTGACCAGACATACTAAAGAACCGAACGTTTGTTACATCACCTCGGGATATCCAGACTCCCATACCGTAACAATTATAGATTTATTAATTAACAGGGCAAATAAAAAATCAATGAAACGAACCATTGCTTCACCATTAATATTCTGAATTTGCGTAACTGACTCTATGGATCGTAAATTAAAAAACTTATTAAAGTTTAAAAGCAATATTGAGGTTTTGATGAAGTTTGGACATTTAAACATAACACATTCGCTTGAAAATCAATGAGGAAGTGTTGCCACGTTTATGCGATTAATATTAGATCAAAGAAAATTTGTTTTAAATCGATTTAATTTATTTTAAATTGTATATTAGTTTACATCGTCGTAATATGTTGAAAGTTTTAAATTGGAAGAGAACATATAAAAGCTGTACTACTTGTCTGTATTTTCAATAAGGCATTTCCCTTAATTACAATTAAGTCAAAACATCACAAACTCTGGACTACCAAAGGTATTGGCATATAAGCCAATAATATGTGTTCACTACTGTACATCAAGAAATTTACTACCAACGTCTTTGTCACTGAATATATCTCTAAGTACAGAGGAAACTATCTAGACTGATCAAAACAGCTAAAAAATGTACATTAATGTACATGTAATATAATGTACATGTAAGCATAATCTTCTGGAAAGCTCTAAAAATGTTGCAAGAGAAAATTGGTCCACAATAAACGATCTTCGAAATAAAATTAACACAGCTCAAATATTTTCTCTTCCAAACCCTAAAAATCTTAATGAATACTTCGTTAATGTGAGTAAAAATATAACATCAACTATTTTGCCACAACAGGATCCTATTTGTTATCTTCACAATTCAAAAAAGGTCTCAAATTCATTCTTTATAAGACCGTTGATAAATCTGAACTGATCCAAATAATCAGTAGTGTCAAAAGCATATCTTCCTGTAGTATTGATTGACTATCTTCCAAAGATAGTCAATCAATACTACAGGATAGATTGATTAAATCTTCCAAAAAATGTGTTGGAAGTCCTAATCTAATTAATTAAGGATTCCTTTGAAAAAGGTATATTTCTATTAATATTCCTTTTCATAAGGGTGGTCTGCAACTATAGACCTAGTGCCTTACTACCGGTTCTATCCAAAATTATTGAGAGACTTAAAAAGCCCGACTACGTTATCTAATACATGTGCCAGTGATGCTATGTTTTCTGTACTACATGAGATCTATCATGCATTGAACAATAATCTTTTCATTGTTCTGAAGCTATTTTCTTGTGGCATTTTAAATTAATTACTATTTAACTGGGAATAAGCCACAATTAAAGATAAAAATACGTTTATTGACGTTTTAATTTCCACTTCGGAAATCGTTCTCCGAAATTCGAGAACGATTTCCGAAGTGGAAATTGAAACGTCAATAAAGTTCCTGAATGATTAACACAATCGAACGCTTTCTGGTAATCTATAAAGCATAGGAAGACTTTTTGCTGATCTCTGCATTTCTGAATTAAGACAGTAAAGCTATAAGGTGCTTCTCTTGTGCCAAATTCTTGTCTTAAATAGAACTGTGTGGGGCTAATGTCTCTTTCACATCTGTTGTAAATTCTTGTGTGAATTATCTTTAAGAAGAGTTTTAGGACATGTCTTAATAACCTGATCATTCCGAATTGGTCGCAACTATTAGCGTTTGGCTTTTTTGGGATTGGTATAAAGGTTGATTGAAGGCAATCCTGTAGTATTTGATCGGACCCATAATGTCATTAAAAAGATCTACCAAGGCGTCTATATTTCCTTGACTCAACATTGTTAGAACCTTTATGTACATGTTGTCTGGGCCTGGTACTTTTCCTCATTTTCTCTGTTTGATTGCCCTTACAACTTCTGACTTCAATATTTTGGGAAAGGGTTCACTTTTATATTCACTTTCAGAGTTTCTTCTACTGTCATCTTAGTATAGTTGCTGTGTGTAGTTTTTCAATGTTAAAGTAGATCCTTGAGATCAGTAATTAATTTATTGTCCTTCACAATACTGTTAAAACTGCAAGGTTTTGTATGACCTGTCACTTCTGTAACGAGTTTATGTATATTAAAGTGGTCATGTTTTTCTTCCAATTCCTCCATTGTGGCACACCTGTCTAGTAGCCACTGTTCTTTGATAATATTTCGTCAGTCATCCAAGTCTTCTTTTTTTACTTTTGGGAAGTGATCAGAGACTTGGTGGTCGTTACGATAGCTTTTTTAATACAATTCCATTAGTCTTCTATACTGGCCGGTTGATTATATCTTGCCGTGATATCCGCTATTGCCTCATTTAATTTTTCTGTGACTTTTAGTTTAACGTTAGGTTGTTTTAAGCTGTTTATATCAATTTTCTTTATGGATTTTCTTAAGCTTAAGTTTTAATTTTACGGGATTGTATCAGATATTACGGGATCAGATCTGATATCTGTTACAGGGTACGGTTTTACTGCTTGCAATCCATTTCTATATATCTGATTAATCAATAAAAAATCAATTTGATTTCTAACGATGTTGTCATGCGTATGTTATGGAGACTGCCAGGTGTAGAGCCTCCGAAGTGGCAGTTTGTACCAGGTATTCACAATGCCTAATGTTTCTTCTTTACAAAACTGGATTAGCATATCACCTCTCTCGTTTCGATCTCCCAAACCAAAGTCACGTGTTAAAGTCGACATCTTCAACACGTCCTCGCCCTACCTTCCCCTTTGAAATCTCCCATGATTATAAGAGTCTGGTCCTTCTTGATCAGTTTCATTAACTCCTTAATCTCTCTGTACAATTGTTTTACTTCATTTTAAGGCTTGTCTAAGGTTGGTGCATAATGTTAAGGTCAACAGGATCGGCTTGGACTTAGTAGTAGTGCTGTCGTATCTAAGTATGCCACGAAGTTCCTTACTGATTTGTTTGAAGCTGTGTTAACTAGAAATCCAACTTCGGTATAATGATGGGGTACGTTATTTTCTCAGTAATATAGTGTCGTTTTTTCTTTAGTACATTTACCACTGTTAGGCCATCTAATATCGTTAAGTCCTATGATGTCCAGGTTGCATCGTTCCGTTTCTTGTATTATAAGGATATCCTTGGGGACCTTTAATACGGTGGATTCCCATTGCCTTCCGTATTCTTATGCCGTTGACATCCTTTGTTCATCTGCCTTTTACAGACAGTTTCCCACCCTAAGGACAAAAGAGTGCCCTGTCTTACGTATACTCATCCGCCCTCTATCCAGAGACCGTTGGCAAGGTAAGTGGAATCGCTTATACCGGCTATCGTTCGGTTAAAATGGACTTTATATTAGCCCTAAAATCTGGGATCGCCACTTCCGCCATTCTCGTCGTACCGAAGGTGTCCTTCTCCGCCGTGATTGTCGTTGTGGTCTTCATCCGTAACCCTGGACAAGGGACCCTAAACAGGTACTAGTTCCCGGTTCAAGGACCACCTGAAATCTGTAGAGATCAGCGACTGATTAATTTTCCCCTGATGGGATTGTACAAGGAAATCCAAGGAGTTCCTGCCCACTATCCACGATCTTTCTTTAAATCATTATAACTAATTTATATTCATTTTTGGCCATCAGTTATGTCCTTTCAAAAAATTGTTTTTTATATACTAAGTAAATCTTTTTAAAACGTATGCAGTCGCTAACATAAGGTTTCTCATTTTAGTTTTTTGGCCTTTTTAGTGGGACATACCCTAACCATATAAGTGGAACTTCCTGAGCCTTGTGATACCGCACGTGGTTGACCATAAAATAAAACCTGCAGCTGCTATTCAAAACTCAACGGCTACTTGAAGATACATACATGCAATTATCTAGATTCAGCTACATCTGAAGACAACAACTACGTTCAACAAGCTACTCGATTGCACGAAGCCAACAGTACATACAACAACAAATCATAAGTATCATTTTTAAATTTTTGTGCATCTTTAAGCAGGATTTGCTTTGTTGGTTAGTACTACAATTTCATTTTTTTAATGTAGAGTAAATGAATATTTTGTTTTATGATAATGAGTATGAATATTTTGTTTTATTTGTCCCAGCCAAACTCATTTTTCAGATTTACAATTAAGATACGATAATCTCACATCTAACGAATAGATGAACAAATAGATGAAATCTTAACAATTGGATTCCAAAGAAAGTTGAAAATTTATTGTTACACATTTTCCCCCAACTTTCAGAGTATAGTTATATTGTTACATATTGGCACCCAACGTGTGGCCCAATGTGTACATAGATTGTACTGGGCGCAACAACGTTTATAAATACATATACCTTATACACAAAATTAGAATAGACAAAAACAACCAAATATGTGAGGTATCAAGAAGAACAGCACATGGATGGGCAGCATGTAGAGCTCTTAAAAACGTATTTAAAGCATACACATATCGATTAATCTTAAGTGGAAAGCCTGCGATCAGTGTGTTTTGCCAGTAATGACCACCAACGATGCGAAAACAGTGTCCCTAGCAAAAAATAATGCTTTAAAACTAAGAATAGCTCAATGAAGGATGAAGCGTTCATTATTAGGAGTAAAAATAAATCAATATAAGGTTGAATGTTCGAATAATTAAACTTTGATAGTATACAAGGCAACTATCGAACACAATGATTAATTAAATCTTGCCCAAAAGATTTCATTAATCACTGTGTTCGATAGTTGCCTTGTATACTATCAATGTAAAAATAAATAACAAGATAACAAAATTTGAGCTACGAAATAATACGAGAGTTGTAGATGTTGTGGAGAGAGCTTGCAGATTGAAATAAAGATGGACTCGTAGTAAGGATGAAGGATCGAAGATTTACACGTAAGTTAACCGAATGGAGACCAAAAACAGGACCATAACAGAAAAAAAATGGAGACCATAAATGAAATAGAGAAGATAGACCAGATAGAAAATAGACCAGCTACACGACGGCAAGATCATCTGCGAAATGTGACGAAAATTGGATCCATACTGCACAAGACGTGCACTCTGGATACAAAGAGGGGAGGCCTGAATCCTGCAGTGGACTTAATATTATTTTCTCATAAATTGTGTCTATCTTTACTTATCTTCAACAATTTAATCCATTTTAAATCATAAATTTCGACATTATTGTTCAGAGATATTCTCGCCACTACATTTAAAACCAGCTACATTTGGAATTTTTAAGAACTTAGCAAGTAGGCTACGAACCTTAGAACTAGCTTTGATTTTTTATACAGTAGAGTGCTCAATTCAGGTTTGAATTTAGTATGTCCACTCACTATGTTGACCACGCTATAAAACAAAAGGGTTAAATAATAGCCAGATATTTTAAACTACTTAATTTATCAAATCTCTTGCAGTGCGCAACTTATTAATTTTGGTCACTCAAATAAAACACTGTGATACACCAATTTATCAGTATCCAATTTAGACGTATTTTCCAATGATCATTTTCCAGCAAGTTCAAAGAAAAACAGTGACTCAGCTTTTGATTCCGTCGTTCAATGACTTAACGAATTCGATAATTTTTTTAGAACTTGAAGTAGCAGACATCTGCTCGATTTTCGAGAGGCGTATACTGTAACACGGTTAATTAATGATGTCTAAGTGGCTAATTTTCAAAGCTACTTCAAATATCCTTCGTTGAGTTCGTCGGTGTAATATCGAAAATGCATTTTTAGACCAGATGTTTTCCCAGTAGTGTTTACATGTTTTTTATTAATAAAATGTTGCTAATTTGCCTAACGTATGGTGATTAGCACAGGACAGTTTACTTGCTAAATATTCACAATAATTTTAACTAAAAGTTGTAGGTTATGCTCTATGCCACCTTATGGGAACGAAAAGAGGGAATAAAAATTGGGGAAGAAATAATAAACACCATAAGATTTGCAGACGACACGGTAATTATGGCTGAGAGTATTACCATATAAATATATGCTATATGGCGTTCGAATAGAAATGACAGCGTTGTTAAAATTCAGGCTTTTACTGAGTCAAATCTGAATACTGCGTTGAGACTGATGAGGAACTATCTAAAAAGTACTGTGTAACATTTTGAGTTTCGACTTCTTCAAACTTTTCTAATATGTATGGGTCCATCTAACTATTACCAAATTATTGTATATACAAGAAAAAATAAAATTAGCTACAGCAACGTTATGGTGCTGATAAAAACAGGAGAGAAAGATTAAAACAAAGGAGGAAACAGGAAAACTTGGAGGAAAAAATTTAATTTAAAATAAACATCAATAAAATGAAGCACTGACAGACTAAAAAGGAAGACTATATAAAACCAAACTTTAAGGACCTAACTCAGATCAGGCGCTTAAAAATAATGACTACAGGCTATTTTGAGACCATATTACACACACCTGATTAAGCAGATCATAGTATCTCTGAGTCAGAGAGACCAAAGCCACATTGTAGTTAATAAAGTGTGTAGACAAATATCATTAAAATAACAATATTTTACAACAATGATAGATTTGTTAAAGCCAACCTAAGATTCGAAAATTATAGGAATATCAAAACACGAATAAGAAATAAGTAATGGAAATTGTGTCCAGGTAATATGTATTATAAATTCCTATTTATCCATTCCTATTCCATATCCCAGACAGAAAAGTCAAAATCATTCTTGATAGAAAATAGCAGTGAACGTCAGTACCCAGTTAAGATGCATAGGAAATTATCCTGATCCAGCTTATCACTTAACAGCAGAAAAGTTGTGGTACTGTGATGCAGTAGGAAGTTGGGGACACTAGGTTACATTGTTCATTAAATATGTATATCTAGTAGCACTAAAAATGAAATATCTATTCGAAAAACGATCTGTGATTTAGTCCTAAAGGGTTCTTTTAAATAAATATACCTTTTATAAGTTATTTTTTAATACAATAATTATTTCTAGCAACATATATTCAGAAAAAACTGTTGATCCTCTTCCCTTTTTTTGTCGCTTTTACTTTGAGTTCTTTAGTCTTTATTTATTTTTCATTCCAAAATATACACTGCGTCTCAGATAAAACGAGCTACCCACAAAATTTAAGAAATTGTTTATCTTTTTATTTTATTTATATTTATATCAAATTAAATCTATTGTATATTGAGTCAATTACTCTTGTAGTACATAACTCACGACATTATCATTAGTAAGAAATGAAAAACAAGGAAAAACTTGAGAAAATTTTAAATTTATTGAAAATTTCAATGTTCCATTGCAGTTACAGTTATAACAATAATTGAATTATAGAATCAAGAAAAGGATTTTATACTCGATTCAATAATCACCACGGTTCTGGATGACACTCGTTAATTCTATTTGGAATAAAACTGATCACGTTTTGGATGTCCTTTTGAGGAAAAGTGGTATATTCCTCCATGAGAGCCATTCGAAGCTCTTCATATTTTGTTGGACCATACATACGACGTATTACAAGCCTTTTAAAAAGGCTCCATGTATGCTCAATAGGGTTAAGTTCTGGACTTTGAGCAGGCTTGTTCATTTTTTTAAATATAAATGTTTCAAGATACTGTGTTACAATCCTTGCCGTTTATGGTCTTGCATTTGTAGAAAACTCTTGCTAATAAACCCAGTATATGGCATCACGTGATGTAAGATCTCCGTTATGTATCTGTGTGCGTCTCTTTTAAGACGAGATCCCTCATAAGAAATACGTTTTCGTCTATTGTTCAATTGACGTGTTCATGATCAAATGCAAGTCTGCTTCTTTCGTGAGCAGCAGTAATTAATGGCCCAGTTGCTAGATTGTAAGCTTTCAAATCCTGTTCTCTTAACCTTGGGGTTGCTGAATATGGCTTCTAGCAGATTGCTTCCGATTTCGCAATGTAGCAATACTATTAACGCGACCGTACCAGGTAGCTGTTAATGAGATCCAGTTCCAAGAAAACGTTGTCTTGCCACATCCCTTTGGCTTGCTCCATTTCCCCGCAATGTAACATGGTTTGCTCCATTTTCCCGGAATTTAACATCTAAACAGTCTTTTGATATTTTTCCATCGTTATTAAGAAAGACATTTCACTCTAACGAGACCAGTCTAACACTAAGATATCTCAGAAACTCTTTAAAACACTACAATAAAAACAAAAGCTTCGTTGATTCATAAATAGTGACTTCTGAAAATATTATGGTTTAATAGGTTTTGTGATTTATTCTTCTTCTTCTCTCTTCTGTTCTTTTGTTTCATTTACAAGCTCGGTATAGCTTTTCAGTACGCGTGATGATTCATTTAATTTAATTACCATAAAACAAATTAAAAGACAATAAAGAAATATATATAAAAAAGATTTAAAATTTTGTAAATTTTGTGGCTGGCCCGTTTTCCCTTCATCATCATTAACCATTTTGCGTCCACTGCTGAACATAGGCCTCCCGTAAATAATTCCATTGCATCCGATCTTGAGCAACTTGAATCCAGTTAGACTGGATGCGCTTTAAATCGTCCGACCACCTTGTTGGAGGACGTCCTCGACTACGATAAGCATCGTGTCTAGGCCTCCACTCTAAAATTTTCTTTGTCCATCTTCCATCTCTGACCCTAGCAACATGTCCTGCCCAGTTCCATTTCAGGGTTGTAATTCTTTCAACTGCGTCCGTCACACCAGTTTTTCTCCTTACTATCTGACTCGAAACTCTGTCCCTGAGTCATACGCCCAACATTGACCTCTCCATCGCTCTCTGTGCCACTTGTATCTTATTAATTACTTTTCTGGTAATTTTCTGGTACGTTTTCCCTTACGTGCAGTGTATATTAATTATTGTTTATTTAATTGTTTTTATATTAAATACAAGGTATTTTGGTTTTTTTCTTGTAATCGCGGATTTTCATTAATTCGAATTACAATTCTGATACACAATTAGCAAATGTAAATGAATCGATCAATGACATTATAATACTTCACACGTCCGCAAACTATTTATAAACTCATGCAGGCGCAGATAATTACTTCCTTGCACAAACATAACCATTTTGCAACACCTGATTACAATATTTATTAAAAGCAACCAAAACCGGCGGTGTTAATATGTCTGGAATGCCTTTTTCACCGATCCACCCATCATTATCCAACCTTGCTCCATATATTCGATGCTCGACGAGACTCTTTAATAATAACGATAAGAATAATAGACTGTTTTTTAATTAACCAGTGTTTAAGTGGCTTTAGACCAGTCCTGAAGGTTTTCTGAATATGTGTCAATATGCAACGATCTTTTCTTCAGAATGTAAGAATGACAGAAAATATTTGGAATGTTATTATTTTCTAAGCAGTTAAATCACTTGTCTTCAAATTATTTCTATCAACCTACATATACTATAATACATATACTATGCATCAATTAATGTGTGTTTTAAAAGCTTGGAAGAACGCCATCTGCTCCAGGCTAATTGTGCTTTCAGTTTTTCAATTATCTTAACTACTTCTGCCTCTATTTCGACTTCCATGGCCTCCAGCTTTACTTCTACTTATTGGGCGTCACATTTCTTAAGTTTAGCCTCTCGTTAATCTTAGCTTGACGTTAACTTTTTTCTGATTATCTTCCTGATTGCCATTAATCTTTACCTTCCTGTTTTTAAAGATTGATATTCTAGATTCGAATCTTTCTATCCTGATAAACCTTTCTTTAGAATATCAGTGTTTTCATTTCGGTAGTCGACTCTTCTAATTGTCGCGGTTGGTGTGATAAGTGCTCTTTCTCATTTTATTTTCAGTATGCATTGTTCATTTAGTCTCCGCTGACACTATTCTTCCTATAATTGTCTCGTTCTTCGCCCGTGAAATTTCATATTTGCTTTGCTTGTATCACTCTGATCTTACTTTCTTACGTTTTACCTTCCAATCACTTCTTCTAATATGTTTTTACAGTGTCTCCAATAGTCGTCTGCATTTAAAGAATATCATCCGTTCAGTCTTCAAAAATGTCCTTCAATATCTTAGCTACATTAAACTTTTCCTGCCTTTCCGCCAGAAATATATTTACAATTAAAACCAGGGGCAAAAGAGACCGGACTAAAAATAAATATTCAAAGGACAAAAAAGCTAACACAAGCAAGAGCTAGGGGAAACTGACGCACGGTTGAGTTAGAAAACACTATTTAAACTGTAGAAAGTTTCACATATTTGGGAGTTGCATTAAGTACGGATGGAACAGAAGAACCAGAAATTAAAGGGGAACAGTAAAGGAAAACAAAGCATATTTTTAACTCGCCCATGTGTTTTCCTTTAAAAATATACACTGAATATTAAAAATCAGAGTCAACAAAACTATTATCAAACCAAAAGAAACAAAAGTGTAATGAAAAACCGAAAACGGGAAGTATTTGAAAGAAAAGTCTTTTGGACCTATTAACTAAAACGGAATATGGAGATCCAGGTTCAATCATGAACTCTACTAACTGTTCAAAGGAACATCGATCTCAGAATTCGTTAAACTTCAGAGACTTAGATGGGGTCCATGTAGTGAGAATGGAGACCGAAAGATTACCGAAAAGAGCCATAGATAGTAAACTGCAGGACGCAAAACCAAAAGGAAGATCATTAAAAAGGTGGAAGGATAAACTGGCATCGGATGCGCAAAATTTGCTAGCAAAAGAAGATCGTCAAGTGACCGGCAGCTGTAGCTCGATTGGAGAGAGAGAGGGGGGTAATGGCACAATGGATAATACCATTATTGACATTGACCTTGATATCAAGAGCAATCCATAGACTGCCGATTACAACATACAACGAAATATAGAAAGAAAAAAACAACAAAAGAAAGTAGATCCATAAGGTGTTTTATACTAGCTGAGCTAAAAACATATTACAGCGCAGAAAAAAAAGCTAAGCCGACAAATAACCAGGTAGTACAATTAAATCAGAAAGACAATAAAAAAAATGGATAAACACGCAGCAAAACTGAGATACTTGGAAACAGATGATCAAGGTTGGTTGAGGAAAACAATGACAAAAAACCAACAAGGAAAAGAAAGACATTTTGACATACCAGCATTGATACAATTGTTCAATGAAACAGGCTCATATTAGTTTATAAGCAAATAAGACCTATACAGCTTGTTTTTCCTCTACCGGATAAGGTTTTCCTATGGATTTTCTTCGTTTTCTTTTGTTTTAGATCATCTTAAGCGTTTTTCTTTTCTTTCTATATTCGGTATTATTATAACGTCGCCAACTGTTTTGGGGGCGAAATCCGTGGAATATAGTGTAAGGTAGAATTGCATAAGCTATATATCAAAGAAACAAAATAGGTAAATATTGAGAATTTTAGGTATTATATATACAATTCGGTCATGTCAAAATTTACCTCGAGGTTGTTGTACGCTCTTGCTTAGTATTGTAGCTCTTAAGTTTATATTGGCATCTTTTACAATGTATTCTAGGACCAAATTGAATAAAATAATCTCTCTAATAATCTCATTGTTCAAGACCGGTATTTGCCAAGAAACAAGACCCTTTAATGTCCAAGGACTTTCACCTTTACATTCTGTGTTCTACACGGACACATATTGTAAAGTATCTTTAAATAATCCTACTAATTTCTTTATGTAAAAGCTTACCGCTCCTCTATATAGCATGTCACGAACTTTACTTTCGTACGCAATGCGGGGAAATCTATAGAGTTGATAAATTTTATCAAGAATGCTGAAATAGCCTATACTAAGACAGGTATAATATTGTGTATAAAACAAACTCACTACCGTTTGTCAACTACTTTACCTAAGTAATATACTTAGTACTTTACTGGAATAATAAAACAAAAAATTTCTATAAACAAGACACGCCAGCCTGTTTGTTTTGATATTTTGACGGACTGGTCTAATCAGGCTGGTGTTGTGTATAATTATTGTTACAAAATGGATGGGCTGCAGCACGCTATCAAAGAGATGCACCATGTAAGATAAACTTTAGACACGCGTTAAATGCGAAATAAAGCAGATGCTACTCAGATGCACCATTTTTCTCTGTGTTACGGTACGGTTGTGGCCTCGAATCAATTAACCGGGAGTACAGACAATCGACAATTAGTACGTTGTTAATTTGTATTTGAATTTTTTTTATACGAGATTTATAACAAGGCATTGAAGTTTATATAGTTCAGGTTTGATATTACGGTTCTTCTCGTTAGTATTTGTTTAACCAGTCAATTTTTACGCATTCTGTTTATTGGTTGTTTCTGTTTTGCTCTTTTCTTTATACTTTTTGATGATCGAATAGATATTCAGTTCTTATCTTAACTTCTTACTTACGTCTTAACGTAACAATATGACAATATCTAATACATTACCCCTAAACCCAATTTCGTTTCACTTCTATACCAGCAAGAGAGTCTTTCTGGACGCTTCAACGCTCGGTTGAAAACATCCACATTTCTTTTAAAGTACCTAATAATTTGGGTCATGATATATCTAATTCCAAAGACCCCATCAATTATATGAACGTAGTGTTGTTTATAGACTAAAATGTTCAGATTGTGATGAAGATTGTAGAACGATATTCAGATTCTCCATAGGAAGAACATGTAGATCATTATTTTCACGCTCTTTAGAGCACACAAAAAGAGAAAACACTTCCACGACACCCTCAATATCCCAGAAGATGTATTTATAAAATCCCCAAAAAACTTTCGCAAACTAGACTTATACGAAGACCTTGAAATTATTAAAGAAAAACAGACAAGTCCAAATTGTGTTAATCGCCATGTCTCGTTCAATCGAGACTTCCTTCCGCTCCATCTCCGACTATTCTCATAACCCACATCCTCAATTTACGTCTACAATGAATTTTACCTTTATCATTATTCTCTTGTCGCTTATTCATCTTCATCAGTCCAGTCCAAATCTCTTTCTTAATACATCAAACTCTCCATCTTTCTCCACTTCTTTCTAAGAATCTAAACTTCAAGTCTGACCCCAATGCCTAATGTTCTCCATGCTCCTTTTCGATACAACTCTCGATACTTTCTTTCGATACGATACGAACTTTCGATAAATTCAGAGCAGATTATTCTTTTTCCCCCTCTTAAACCATTTACTATCATACATCTTTACCTATATATCCACACATCCAGATTATTTCATAATCCATCTAAAGTCTAGCCACACATTTGTATCCTCACTTATCAATCACAACTCCTTTGTTACATAGTATTAAATCAACAAATCTTTTTCACCACCTCCTACATCAATTAATATAATTACACACCACTCATTTTTTCACCGGTAAGAACAAATATAATTGACAATATACAGCAACACCCAGATATAAGCTTCACCTAAATCATCATCCTTTTCATTCTTCTTGTTATACCTCATCTTATTGTACTTATTCACAAATTTCCCTCGGGGTATGGTTTCGGATCTCTAGAGATCTCAGCCTCCTGTAGAATATTTTCTCTTCTCACAATAACATTAAAACACCACATATTTTTAGTTAAATTTACCAGAGCCACCTTCAACCTATCTACTTTTGCAGTTTTTACATATCTTGTCAATACACACCAAGAAGTCTATTAACTTTGATAGACGCTAACGCGTCTAGCATATTTCTTAAAATGTTACCAACGCAAACCAATGATTAGAATGAACGACGTCACTGCCATTTTGGTGTGCGCTGAATCATTCGTTTTCGTTGGTTACATTTTAAGTAACATGCTAGACGCGTGCTACTTGCTACTTGCCACTTGCCATGCCAGTTTGGTGGGCGCTCTCCCTTAAGGTCACGAACATATAACTTATCCTTTTTTATATTTCTTAGGTACCAAATGTTGCCTTTTAACATGTAGGGCCTTTTCTTCTCAAGTCATAAGTTAAGTAATATACGAACAATACATTACAAAACCTTCTTTTAGCAATCAATTTTCTCTTTGTTTTATATATTTGTTAACACACAAAAACAACCAATCAACTCTATTCTTTAACACCGACTCAGTTACTTATGTTCATAAACTTGTAACTCGAAATTTTTTATATTTACCAGGTACCAAATGTTGCTTTTAAACATAGAGACCCTTCGATGCCTAAGTTATAAGTTAAGTACTACATGAACAAAATCTTTAGTTTACTACCACTTAATTTAGATTTATGTATATTTGGTTGCCTATCAGTACCCACAAAATTTCACCACACTTCAGTCCAACTACACGAATTAATAAAACAATTTTTTTAATGTTCTTAACATAAATTTAGGATTCAGATTTAGAATTTTAGAATTCACAATTCAAAATACAACATTGATAGTTGCTACAGTTATATTATTATAATTTGACTTATTCAATTTTAAATATTGCTGGCTTCTGTCATATTTAGACAAATAACTTTAGTTACACTAACTGTTTTGTTCCGACTTTCGTCCTAACATGTCAATATTGTCATTTCAATTAGTTGCTATCAACAAGTCCTCGTAGACACTTTGTCTCAGGACCTTACAACCACATGTAGAGTCTTACGTTGCCATGTTATCTATTCCACTGGTAACTTTAACATCTTAATATATAAGATCAAATAATGTAACCTAAATTAAAATTAATATCATTTAACGGGTTTTTACCCAAATATATAGTGGCTCAAAACATGTACACCTAGTAAGTATTAATCACATTTTGTATTAACCTTGGTCAAAATTTTAAACTTCACGTTCTTTTTAATTAAAGTGGTTATATACTTTTATAACTAATACATTGTTTAAATACAAAGTAATCTACATGTATACTAGAGAAGTCAAAAGTCGAAATAAGAAATACATAATTGACTATTTATAGTCTATTTATAGACTATTTATATATAATAGTTGAAAACTGTTATCAATGATAAAAGAAAAGTTATGTATACAAAAGTACAAACAGAAGCCAAAATGGGCAGCGATCATTACATGGGAGTAACTAATATACGACAGGAAATAAAAAAGAAGAAAAAACCTGGTACAAAAAAGAACAAACAAAATAAAACATAGATGATAAAATCATATAAACTAAGAAATAACGACTCCTCAAAAAAGAGCGTCGTGGTCTGAAGAAATAAAAAAGCAAGTAACAATGGAGAAAAAAGACGTAAAAGCAATAAAAGGGAGATAAAACTAACCAAAATTTAAATAACCTTAAGCATGTAAGAATAGAAAAGATAACTCAAAACTCAATGAACAAGGAAGAATTCGAAAAAGCAATAAAAACGTTAAAGTATGGACAAGCCCCTGAAATGGATAATAACAGGAGAAATAATAAAAGTCATGTGAAAAAAAAGAGAAAAAATATTACTTAAAATAATAAATCAAATATGGAAAAATGATACATACATTAGACGAAGCACAAAGGGGATTTAGAAGTAACAGGAGCATAAAGGATCATACAGGTTGCGGCATATGGGCGAGGAACTCCTATTACTCATTTGTCGCATGATATATAAAACAAAATATTTAGGTAAAAGTTTGAGCACGGATAGGACCGTACTACAAAAATATTTTCAAATATACAGAGCCACCCATATTGACGAGGTGGAACGAACTTATCTTTTTTAATGGAATACCCTGTATATTTTTACATTTTTGAACTCTCCTAGATGTTTCCGTTTTTTTAATACAATATTTTTGAACGAAAAAGATTTTTTTTAGTGAAATACCAAAATACAGGGTATTCAATTTAAGAAAACTCAGGAAAGACTCATTCGGAGTTTCGAGCCACCCTGTATATCAGAATTAAATATTTCGCTTTGTTAATACTTTTAGACAATAGTGAAATATTTTAAACAATCTTTTGAACATAAATATATTTCTTGATATCAAATCTGTACAATTCTACAGGGTGTTAATTTTACCACAATATTCATAAAAAAAACATAATTATCTTTTAAATTACCTCGTATAACACTGCCAAACCTGACATTGAAAACCGAGAACATCGAGAAGAGTTCTAAAATGTAAAAATATACAGACTGTTTCAATAAAAGAAGATAAGTTTGCTCCACGCCGTCAAGGACGATCCATCTTCTAATCTCAAACGAACGAACTTCTTCAAAAATACGGAAAAAGATTCCTTTAGTCATCTCAAGATCTTGGGCAACACAGTGGGCTAGAGTGACGTTATGCGAAACACTAAAAAGATCCTGCTGAACTTCTGTGGTCATGCGGAATCTAGCACTCTTTCTCTCTGCGTAATTTGACATAAATTTATTGAAGCTTGGTCGCCGGTCATCTTTGATCTGATGTTGAACTTCTGAAGCTTCTTCTGTTTCATTTGAACCAGCATAAGGTGCAAGAGGATTTATGTGAACTACTTTTGGTTTACCTGTCGGCAACTTCTTAATTCTGAATATTACGTCATTTATTTACTTTTTAATTTCAAACGGACCTTCCCATTGTCTTTGCCTCGACGACGTTGTGGATTATAAAGCCAAACAAGATCACCTAATTCACAGCGTTCATTCTTGTATCGAGAATCATATTGATCTCTCATTCTGTGACTGGCTAACTGGATGTCTTGTCGGGCAACTTCAATGAATGTTGTTCATTCTTAACTTCAGGCGGTCGACATAATCTTCGCTTGCAATAGGTTCTTCGGAAGGTCTGCAGCCAAACTTTACCAAACTCTAAGTCGCAGGGCAAACGAACTTCACGATTTAACATCAGGTAGGTTGGAGTTTGGCCTGAGTTTCATTCACGGCCAAGCGGTAGGCCATTGGGAGTCAATGTACTGGTCCCAATCTCTTTAATGTTCTGATACAACTTTGGATAGGTGTGTACCCGTTCGGTTCATCCTCTCGGCCATTCCATCTGATTGAGGATGTAGTGGCGTAGTTCTGTTCACTGGAACACCAAGTCGTCTAAAGAATTATTTAACCAGTACCTTTGCAACGGTAGCAGCTCCTTAATTTGGTATCATATAGGCCTCAGTCATTTTAGTCCATTTCGTAAAATAATCCATGGCTACTAGCATATATTTAGTTCCATCATTCGTCTCTGGAAGTGGACCTGCAATGTCGATAGTTACTCTTTCCATAGGACTTCCAACATTGTAGTGTTTCATAGGTGCCTTCTTTTTACCAACTGGGCCATTATTGGTTGCACACAGTTAACATTTCCCTCACCATCTTTTTACATCATCTTTACAGTTCATCCAATACAACAGTTCTCGAACCTTTTGCAGAGTATTCGTAATACCAAAGTGTCCACCTGATGCACCGTCATGCAACTGACACAATACTTCTGACATTTTACTTTTAGGTACAATCAACTGAAGCTTATATTGTGTACCATCATTGTTCGCAAAGGTTCTATACGGAAGATCTTTTAGCACTAGGCAGTTCCATTAGCTCCAATAAAACTTGACTTCTGGACTACATGCACTAATGTCTTCCCAAGTAGGTCTCTAACTTCAATGCATCCAATCCAATAATCTTTTTATACACGGATCATCTGCTTGGGCGTCTTGTAGCTGTTGAGGCTGCTTAATGACAGTGGTTCGTCTCACAGAGTAAAGTTGTTCTAATTTAAGACAGTGATTAAAATTTTCACTGCACGGCCGTCTCGAAAGAGCATAAGCATTTAAATGATTTTTTTCAGACCGGTGTTTGACCTGTTATAGCTTTCTGACTGTTATATTTTCATGCAATTTACAGCGAATGTGACATACGTCGCCATCATTCCCAAACCTCTCTTCAGAGGTTCATACTCGATAGCTCTGTGAAGCTTGACTAGCTGTTTTGTATTTTAAGGCCACGACGAGACCTTTATCTAAAACTTTCGGTCTTGCTAGTTGTACAGCTTTCTGTAATTCACTTTCTTTTAACCCATTGACGAAGGTATTTACAGCAATTTCTTTCAAAATATTGTCTGATACCTCCGGATAAGCCAATCGCACTATACGAGCAACATCTGCTTCAAATTATTGCAAATTTTCACTTGTCCGTTGAATTCTACTTCTTAGAACTAGAACATAAAAAAAGAAGTTAAAAAAAAGAAAAGAATATTCAGAAAGTGCGAAGCGGATATGTATAATAGACAGTTTGGCTATCGTAAGGGCTTCGGAACAGTGAAAGCTCTGTATAGTTTAACAAAAAGATCTTTTCGTTGCGTTTATAGACTAAGAGAAAGCTTTCTACAAAGTTAAAATTCTCATGAAATGTCTAAAGAGAAAAAGACTAGACAAAAATGACATTAACATATTGAGAAATCTCTATTGGAACCAATAGGCTCCAATACAACAACAGTAATATTAGATGGAAATAGCACGGATGCGCAACAGATAAGTAGAGGAGTGAGACAGGGTTGTGTACTTTCAACATTACTATTTAATATATATTCTGAAGAGTTATTTACGCAAGCACTTGAAAACTGTACAGTAGGGATTAAGATAAATGATGAAAATATAAATAACATCCGTTATGCTCACGATACAGTCATTATCGCTGAAAGTGAGATAGACCTACATACATTACTAAACACAATTTGTGATACTGGAGAACAGTTTGGTTTAATAATAAACATGAAGAAAACAAAAACTATGGTTATCAGTAAGAGTGGTAAAGTCATTACAAGGATCCAGATAAAAAATAAAGATATTGAGCAAGTGGACAAAATGGAATACTTAGGAGTCTGGATTACGGAAGATCTAATTTCGAAATCAGAAATTCGCACAAGAATAAAGCAATCAAGAACAGACCTTTTGAAGATGAGGAAATTTCTAAGTAACCAAAGACTCAATCTTCAAATCGGATATCGGATGGTAAAATGTTATATCCACTCTATTCTTTTTTATGGTATCGAAGCTGGACTGTTAATGTTAACTTAATGAAAAAACTGGAAGCTTTTGAGATGTGGCTTTTTCGTAGAATTTTGAAGACACCATGGACCGATCATATTACGAACGAAGTGGTGTTGTACAGAATGGGAAGTGACAGAGAACTTTTGACCACCATTAAAAGGCGAAAGACAGCATATTTGGGGCACATAATTAGAAATGATAAATACGAGCTATCGCAGCTGATGATGAAGGGTAAAATCGAAGTAAAAAGGGATCCTGGTAGACTACAAATATCCTGGCTGAAAAACATTCGCGACTGGACCAGGATAAACACACATACGCTCTTAAGAAAAGCAGAATATAGAGACGAATTTGCAATGTATATAGCCAACCTTCATTGGTGAAGACGGCCCTAGAAGAAGAAGAAAAAGAAGAAAGGAGCATGACAGAATATATGAATACAAAACGAGCACGACAAAATAAAATACCTTTAACTCAGGGACAAAGTTAAAAAATTAATAAGGCAGGCAAAAGAGAAAAGCAAAGAAGGAAATTTGAAAACAAGTTCGAACACTAAACGACTCCAATTACCTTTGAAACAAAAACAAACGATATACTTAAAATTTAACATAAACATTATACACACAAATTTGACCTAAATGAGGAAGATGGCAGAAACAATAGGCAAGATAATATCTGAACCAATCAGTCTGAAAGAACTTTAGGAACATATTGTCCCAGAGTTAGTAAAGTACATTAGACCATAAGAAAAAAAGGGCAACTAAATATTCAACAAAAAACATGGGATAAAAGCACAGTACCGAAGGAATGGGAAGTAAATATGTTCCTTGCGATCCAAAAAAAAGGTGATATAACCGAATGCAAAAATTATAGAGCTGTTTGCAGAAGAAAATGAGAATAATAAAATCTACTGCAAAGGACAAGAACTAGAGAAAGTGACAACATTCAAATATCCAGAGGTTATGATAATAAATTATGGAAAAATAAAATAAATTAAATTATACTAAGGGAAAACGAGACGGAAAGTAATATAAAATTAGATGTGTATAAAGCTGTAGCCAAAATAGTAGTAACATGCGCAAGTAAAACATGGATCAAACAACCTAAGCACGACATTAAGGTTAATGCAACAGAGATGAAATACCTTGGAAGAAAATCAGAAATAATAACATTTAATCGAATTAAAAATGAACAAATATGAACTGACAACTAAGGAGAATAGCCAGCTGGTACCTAAGTTGGTACGGACACATTTGCAAAACAAAAGATAGTAGACTGGTCAAAAGGATATAAGAAACAAAAATACCAAAAAGCAGAAATAAAGAAGAAGAAAACCATAAGAAAAATAAAAGACTTTACCTAGGACTATAAGGAATGCATTAAGAGTTAAGAAGACTTATCTCCAGCGCATCTCAGAGGGCACAAGGTGTCACCAGCTGAAAGAAGAAGAAGATGCATTTCAATCAATTAAAAACAAATCGATAGATCAACACTTCCCTTCTCCGGTTATCCCATTCTTTAAAAAAATTCTAAATAATACCAACCCCGAAGTATTAACATTTATCTCATTTAATTTCCCCGTCGTACATTTTACGACTATAAAGATAAGAATAATTTTATACCTGAGTGAGCTAAACTCGTTAAATAAGTCCAACATCTTCTATGATTATAGTGTAAGTGCATGATTGGTGTGTATTTTATAACAAAAAAAAACATCTTGTACATATCTAATCTAATGTATTTACAATTAAATGGTCTAGTTAACACAAACATCACTTTTTATTAAATAAAGGAAGCAACAATCATTGTACCAGTTTATTTTCCATAAACACCTCGAAATAAAAATGGTATTACAAGGCTCCAAAACCTTGTTTCCAGTCGCGATAAGAAAAATCCACGTTTTTGCGATTTCGACACAATCTTTTGATTAATATTTTGGATAAACAATTTACACTACGACTGCGTAACCATGAAATCGTAAATTTTGGGTTTTTTTGTTTAAAATCCGATCTGTCGATACTTGGTACTAAATTAGAAATAAGTTGTTTGAGATTACTCGTTACAGAGTGATTCAAAAACTTTTGATATAATATGGTAACCGCATATGAAAATACATGTAAACAAAAAGCCATTTATAAAAAATAAGTTAGGCTAATATAACTCCATATCATGTATTTTTTGATGTTAATACCGCATTCGTTATAAGTTTTATGTATCAGAACAATTGTTTCAGAATTTTACATCAATTTTAAACTCAATACTAAATACCAGAAAAATGTTGATTGCAAAAACCTATTGCTCGAAAAGAAATTGGGGAGGATGACTCATACATGTAACAAAATCTACTAATTGTACGGGGTGCAGATCAAATAATATGTCTGTTACTAATAAGAACACCTAAAATATCTGTTCACATTTTGATAGCTCTTCTTGCATTTTAATGTGTAAAATGCGGTCCTTTACGGGGTTCAAAGGGGTAGTGATGCGCAATATAAGGTGTTGCTTCCTGATAACACCTCTATCCACTCCTACTCAATTTCTATCCGCATCTTCAAGAAGTGTGACTTAATCACACGAGTGAACCGGAAGTGGCACCATCAACAAAAGACACCACATTATATTCTATAATTGCGACGCTAAAGACCACGCACTAGATACTGGCTTCATTGTAAATAAAAAGGTTAAACACCTCGTAAGAGACTTTCGTGCTATGAACTCTAAAATGTGCATCCTGAGACTAAGGGGAACATTTTTGAATTAAGCATCTTAAATGTACGTGTCCCTACAGAGGAAAAGGAAGACGATGCTAAAAACAAATTCTATCAAGAACTACACCCTGCATACCATTCATGCCCAAAGAATGACCAAAATCATTTATGGTGATCTCTATCTATGGTGATTATTTGTAACAAATAATGTAAACTAATTGTAATCAAATAATTTTTAACGGGTTTTCACCCACATATTTAGTGGCTACATTCATGTATACCTAGTAAGTATTAACCACATTTTGCATTACCTTGGCCAAAATTTAAATCTCATGTTCTTTTTAATTGAGTAGTTATATACTTTTTAGGACACTGATGATGGAATCTCTCTCTTCAATCCTGACCCCCCAGGGGGAGTGTAGTGGTCGACGTGATGTCGTGTATTGTCCGTCTCCAGAGATATCTGTCTTTGGTCATTTCTTTTAATTCGTGCATAGGTCTTTGGCATATTCTTGTAATTTGATATATCCATCTTGTTGGGGATCTTCCTCGTGATCTTCGGCCTTCTACCTTTCCTTGTATTATAAGTCTCTCCATGTTTTCTGTGTTTGCTCTCATAACATGGCCAACATATTTTAATTGTTGGAACTGGACTTTACTAGAGAGTCGTTGGCTAACTTTTAGCTCTCTTAAAATTGAATTATTTGTTCTACGGTCGGTCCAAGGAATTCGTAACATTCGTCTCCAACAGAACATTTCAGTGGCGTCTATCTTTTTTCTCTCCGATTGTCTCAGAGTCCAAGATTCACATCCGTAGGTCAGTATTGGGAATATTAAGCAGTTGATCAACCTCATCTTTATCGCTCTTGAAAGTTGACAGTCCTTCCATATTTTGGTCATTTTTGCTGTGGCAACTTTTGCTAGATCACATCTACGGTTAATATCTTTTTGTAATGACTCTGTGTTAGTGATTAATGATCCCATATATAAGTATGAGCTCACAACCTCGAACCGGTCAATTGTGGTTATGTGTGGATGATTGTTGTGTAGTCTATCCACTATCATGATCTTTGTCTTTGATATGTTTAATTGCAGACCAAATATTTAACTTTCGTTTTCGATCAGTCGTATAAGTTCCATCAACTCTGCTTGACTATTTGCAAGAAGGGTTGTGTCATCTGCGAAACGTAGGTTGTTTAGTTTATGACCATTTATTGAGATGCCCTTTTCCCATCCTTCAAGTGCTCTTCGCATAATATACTCCCCATATATGTTGAATAATTGTGGAGATAGTATACATCCTTGTCTGACACCCCGTTCTGGATGAAACTCGTTCGAAAGTGTGTCAAGTACTTTAACTGATCCAGTAGTGTGTTCATATAGTTCAGTTATAAGCGCAATTAGATGTTGTGGTACGCCTACTTCTTTTAGTATTCGCCATAAGTGTCTCCACTTGACCCTGTCGAACGCTTTACGGTAATCTATAAAACAGATGTATAGTGGGATGTTGAATTCCCTAGATTTCTCGATTATCTATCTTATATTCAGCAGGTGTTCTCGAGTGCCTCTACCTTTGGTAAATCCAGTTTGCTCTTGTGGAATTTCTCTTTGGAGGAATGTTTTCAGTCTCTCATTGATTATATGTAGCTGGCATGGGATATAAGAGAGATAGTTCTATAATTGTCGCATTTATGGAAGCTGCCTTTTTTATGTATGGTCGTTATTGTAGGTTTTGTCCAGTCTTCAGGCCATTGTTTGGAATGCCACATTTGGTTACAGACTAGATGAAGTAACTTTACGCCGGTTTCTTCTGTGGCTTTAAGCATTTCTGCTGTTATCATATCTGGACCTGATGCTTTGTTATATTTGAGCTTGCTGATAGCCTGTCTTACTTCATTTTCGAGTATATCAGGTTCTTCTTCCACCTCGTCAGAGATTTGGCTAACAAGCTCTTGGCGTTGATCATCTTTATATAGGTCCCTGCAATACGATCCCCATGTCTCTGCTATGTCTTCTCTGTTTGTTCTCAGGGTTCCAGTGTTATCTTCAATGGCCCAAGTTCTGGCTCTGAAGTCTCTTGTCAGGTAGCGTATTTTTCTAAATAGATCTCTCGGCTGATTATTCTGACCATGTCTCTCAATTTCTTTGCATATACTTTGATAGTACTGTTTTTTGTCGGCCTTACATCTTCGTTTTATTTCTTTATTGAGGTTTCTTAAACTAGCTTTTTCCCTTTCACTATGTACACCACTTTTACAAAGATTTCTTCTATTCTCAATTATTTTAAGAGTTTCATCTGTTATCCAGTGTTTCCGTTTCATCGGATTATTTTTCTTTGAGCGATCCACTGGTGTTGTTACGCAATGTTTCACAGTCTCCCATATTTTTTGTGATGTTCCGTTATGAATAGAGGGCATACTTTTCTGTACTTCCTGTAGAAGGTCGTCTTTCTTTCTTAGTTCTATCCTCTTTATCTCTCTTTGTTTGTTGGGTGCTTTAAGTTTAAGCATTACTTTAGCTACGAGGACAGTATGATCGGATCCGCATATCGCCCTTGGATATGATCTGACTGTTTGAATGGACGATCTCCAGCGAATATTGGTGGGGACGTAATCTTTTTGATTTCTAAATCTATCTCCAGGACTTTTCCAAGTATAAAGTCGACGTACATGGTGTTTAAATCGAGTATTCATGATAGAGTAGTTGTTTGTGATAGCAAATTCGATTAAGGATGATGGAATAGGGATTCCGAAAACGTTTTGTATAACATAGCCCGGTTAGGTTTTTAAATATATACCTTTTATAAAGAATTTTTAATATATGGTATACAGCCAACTACAGGAACGTAGATTCCTTGTGGATATTTTAAATGCCTTACATTTTTGCCAGTTATTACTTAAATATCTTAGAATAAGGACGTATTCCGACGAGTGCGATAGTAAAAAGTGACCAGCGATAAGAACCAGTAAAAAATCTAGTTATTAAAATTCTAGTCATTAAAATAAACAGTAAAGTTGCAGTAGCGTACCACATTCTGTTTTCTACAATGGAACACACTATACACATCGAACACAAACAACCAGTGTCTATTGTAGTATCAGCAGAAACTGCAGGTAAGAAGCAGGTCTACTATTAATATACATCCAGAAATATGTACCAAACTCTGCAACTAGAATACATGTACAACTTTTAAATATGGCGTCTTAAACATAGACCTTAAACCCAAGAAAAACAACAAAGACATACTTATTTACCCTACAATTGTTATGTCATACCAAAATAGCAGTCGAAGCACTAAATAACAAAAACTTAATCATCCAATACATGCGATGTCATGAATGCGGTCATAGTAAAACATATTGGACTAAACCGCACTACTGCGTCAAATGTAAAGGAACCTAGAAACACCCCTGCTAAGTGTGTATTCTGCAAACAAGATCACCCTGCTAACTATATAGAGCTGTGTAGGTAACGTGAAACTAGTATAAAAAAGAAATATGCTAAAAAGAAGAATCCAACAGGCCCAAAGAACAACGTTCAACAACCCACATGTACGTAATGAAACAAATTAGCTAAACACCACTCTATAAAACCATCAAAGAACATTTGCAAATACTAGAGCACATCAAACCAACTAAAACTAATATAGAACAACAACTAATAACATTTCTTAACTAGTTCAAAAACATGTTCTCGCAACATAAGTCAAAATAGTATGAAAACTTACTAACACAAGTCGTTTCATTAATCGAAGAAGTTCTTACATATACTTAGAATTGCCACACGGAACGATAAGGGCCTGCTAAACCATAAGCAGCAAATGATTACTTTCTTAAAGCAGGAGTATAATCAATGTACTGTATATTTAAGAAACCAACTTTACCGATATAACTGCGTTCAATATTCCGCTCTACACCACATACAAACACCTCATCCCGATGGTACAGCTCATGGTGTTTCGGCGGTTATCATCCGCAGCTGCATATCACATCATGAATTGCAGAAATATTCAATATAAAAAATTCAAGCGGCAATTTTAGGTAAATGCAACGCCATGGCACTCTAACATATCTGCAATCTACAGCCCACCTTGTCATGAAGTTTCCACAGATGAATACAAAGCCTTCTTCCAATTACTTGGCAGTAAATTCGTAGTCAAGGAAGACTGGAATGCGAAACACACATACTACTGCTCAAGAGTCATAACAAAAAAAGGTCGTAAGCTTTTAAAAGCAATGACTGACAACAATACGATTACCACTTCAAAACTTCCAGTTCTAATGAACTACTACATAAGCAAAGGAGTGTCCAAAAACAGCTATCTAAGAGAACTCAGCTATGATCTCTTATCGGATCATACACCGGTTATTATGAGTAAGAGCACCACAGTTGCAAAACAACCTACCCCTTCTCAACTAACGTCAAAAAACATTAACTGGACAGCAGATTTTCACTCCTTCCTAGAAGAAAACGTTAATATTAATTTGCGGCTAAAATATCCACATGATATAGATACAGCGGCTTAATACGTCACTACACGTAGGCAAAATGCAGCATGGCAATCTACACCATGAACTGAACGTAAACCAATATATACCACACATATTCCTCTGCATATTCGCCAACTCATTGCTGAAGAACGTTGTACGAGAAGAACCTGGCAAAGATCTAGAAACAACATAAAGCAACAATAGACTACGTAGGCAACTTGGAGTAGCTACCAAAGCAGCAAACAACGAAACCATCGAATATTAGATTACAAGCCTTGCAAAAAATGACCAGAAATTATGAAAGGCGACTAAGAAGCTTAAAAAACCATACACAAGTATCCTTCCCATTCGTAAACCAAATGGCGAATGGGCCCATTACAAAAAAGAAAAAGCGGACATCTTTACTGAATATCTTACAAGCGTACGTCAAACCGAAACAGCAGACCGTGATAAAGAAGTAGAACAACTAATTATAGCTTAGCATGTCAAATGTCCCTCCCGATTAAAAGTTTTATTCCTACAGAAGTCATTAAGCCAGGAAAAGAGCCCAATAAAGTAATATCTTATAGATCCCTTAGCCTACTCCCAGGCGTAAGCAGTACCTCCCAGAAGTAAGTTTTTGAAAGATTACTACTACAAAGGATATACGCAGATCATGAATTCCTAATATTACTACCAAAAGATAAGTTTGGTTTTCGGGAAAATCACTCCACTACCCAACAAGTCCATCGAATGATAAATGAAACATCAAAAAGTCTTGAAGAAACGAAATAATGCAACGATATATTCCTAGACATCTCACAAACATTTGACGAAGTCTCACACAGAGGTATGCTTCACAAAGTAAAAATGGCAATATCTAGTAACTATTTACTCAAGCCCTACATGACTTGAGTCTGTAGCAGAACTTACGTAGTAGTCTTTTTACCGAAAAGTAGATACTTTTCTGTAAAATTATATGACCAGCAATCCAACCTCGATCCTATAAAATTCAGAGTCCCGCATGGTACTGCTTTCGAGCCGGTGCTTTTCTCACTCTACACAGCCGATATACCAGAGACTAATAATATTACATTTGCTTCATTTTCCAAAGCAGCTCTGTGAACAAAGATCCCATACAAGCCTCACAAGACCTGCAACGTTATCTGGACATACTAAATGATTGGTAAACAAAATAGCGAACAAACGTAAACAACACAAAACCAACTCAAATAACATTTTCCAACCGCCACAACACATGCCCACCTGTGAGAATAGGCAATGTAAGAATACCAACAGTAACAGACACTATATACCTTGGCTTCTATCTTGACCAACGTCTCATATAGAAGAAACATATCCAGACCAAAATAAGACAACTCGACTTAAAATTCTGGCAAATGCATTGGCTCCTCTAACGTAAATCAAGACCCAACATCCAAAACAAAACTCTTCAATACAAAACCACACTCAAACCTATCTGGTACTACGGACTAGACCTATGGGGCTGTGCAAAGTCAATGTTGCTGCATATTCATCCAAAGATTTTAGTCTAAAGTGCTAAGATGATAGTGAATGCACCATGATGCTTAAGTAATCAATCAGGTCACTTTGACTTAAAGATTCCTTTAATCAGAGAAGAAAAGTATAAAGCCAAGGAGTCACAAAATGAACGTCCCATTCACCACGATAATGAGCTGGTAAGAGAATTATTTAACAATGATCCAGCCACAAGGAGACTGGATAGAACTATCACAAAACTAAATCAAAAAAGAAAACGTTAGATATCATTGGATATTTCCCCTTCACGCATTCAGTAACACATTTACTTAATACTCTGGAATGCTCTTGCCAAAACTCAAAATCAAAATTTCATGTTATAGATTTTAAAGATTGAGCTCTAACAAAGGAAATTCTATAGCGAAGGTCAATGTAGGTGATAAGTTTTATGAGAATCATAAAAAATGACAAAAATCGCGCAACGTTTATTTAACAGGTTTATAGAATCTAACTTCATTTGCAGCAAAATACAAAAATTGTATACAAAATCAGCACTCTTCAACTTTAAAATCCATTTTAATTTTAGTGCATAGGACACTCTGATTAAAAGATATCGAGTTTTTAATGTCAAGTTTATATAAATTTTATTTAAAAAATTCGTTTCGCGCGCCTAACTGACACTCAAAATCGCCGCATTTTAAGACTGTTTTAGCAGTCAAAACACACTGCGATTTGAAATAGGCGTATCACTTACTTTTCTACACTGCTTACGCCAGCCGACGACGGGTACAGCTGTTTTCGCAGTGGCGCCGGCCGGCAGGTGGTTTAATGACAACAAATGCATTATTCTCCATTTAAATTACTTTTGTCGGGAATACCTTTTTTGTTTGATTATCGTAGATGTTTTAAAAATAATTATCACATTTTTAATTTATATGTCTTAGCTAAATATAGTATTGAATAAAAATTTGTGAAACGTGACTGCAAAAAACAACATGGTGTTTACTTATAATAAATTTAAAATAACATAAAAATATTATTATCAAAAAAAAATACAATTTGTTGTCACAAACAAATAAACAATTTCGCAGTTATAGCTTGAAAATGATTTCAAATCAAACTAACTGACCGTACGTTCATGAGATTTGACGTCACGCAGCCGATAACGGTGAAACTAAATGCCAATGATGAGTAACACGTTTCACTATTAGATTTCAGTATTTTTTAGCAATTTTCTTCAAAGTTTGAACACGCTTTTCTCGATTATTACTGGACATAAAAAGGTGAAAAAAAAAATCAACGATTACAGAAAAAAAAACTCTTTCAAGTGATGGGCGTAAAAAGTTTGGTTATAATAGAACGTTAAAATGCAAATCCGATATTCCAAAAGAACTTTCAGAAAATTGAAAATGTAAAACCATCAGTTTAAAGGCAACATCATTTTGAATAAGGTGTCCAAATTTCGAGACATTTTGTCAGTAAATAGCAGAGAAAACACTGTATTTAGGTTTTGGTGTACCGATAAAACAGCCTTAAGCATTGTTTGTGAGAGAACAGTTCATTCTACACAAATGGGGATAATTAACAATTTTGTTTAAAATTATCATTAGTCTGAAACATTTTTTTTGACGGCCTACAGATACTTGATAAATCGATGTTTTGCCTTTTGCCACCCTACGATCCCCTCTATCTTAGGTTTCCCCTAGATTCAGTAACATTTTCATCTCTGACGACTGAATTATTAGGTAAGAAGGATTATTGTTTAAACGTTGATTAAAATTGCCAATAATGAGTATTTTAGATTCCTCGTCCTCTATAAAAATGTTTGCTTTTTGCTACTGATCCATAATCATAACGTGCAGATCGTTTGATTTGTACTAATAGTGGCAAAAAGCAATATATAACAAGGAAATGAGAATTTATCAAGACAATCGCTGTAACTAGTATCTAACAATTTTTTAGATTATACATAGGCATAACAAAAGTTATGCAAATTCATCCAAATTTTTATCGTATATTTAATTTACTAACAATTTAATGTAAAGTAAGTTAAAACCATTATATTTTATCAAAAAATTGAAAATAGACTGAATACTTCCTATAACTTTAATATTTATGGTAAATCATATAGGTTACTTACCTCGATAAGTAAAAAATTACTTAAATATTGAGAAAATTTCGACTTCACGAAATTAACAAATTTAAATCTCTGAAGTCCCAATAACAACCTTTTCTGGAGATATATGTCGGTATCATTTTTTTCTGACGAAATTGATTGTTAGCTAGATCTGGGCTCAAAGGTGCAAGGCAAGATGGAACATTGTCAGTAATATCCGTCACCTGAAACAATAAACAGCAAAATTAGATGGTGAAACTTACAAATTAAAAAGAATATAAGATGTATCATATTTCGGTGCCATTTAGTATCGCAGTATTAAATCGCAGCTTATATCAAATTTTATATATACAGTGAGTATGGGATGACTCAATTATCTCCTAAAACATAACCTCTTCATTATTGACCTTATTTTTAGTGACGATAGCATGTTCTGTCAAATATGTATATATACATATATATTCGAGAACGAGCGAACTAATGTTAATATTTAAAAAAGGATATAAAAACAGCCAGAAAACTACAGAGATATCAACTTGTTAAATAGTACGCTAAAACTTACAACTAAAATTTTACAGCTGCTTATAAATCAGATGATAAGTTTAGCAGATGAACAACAGGGTTTTCGCAGTGGAAGATTGTGTACAGATGCAATATTTCTTATAATGCAAATTACTGCGAAATCACTAGAGTATAATAGACCAGCATTTCTGTATCTGATTGACCTAAAGAAAGCGTTTGACAGAGTAAGACTCTGTCAAAAATGTAATCGATCTTCGGTATAATAGAGAAGTTCTCCTAAATATTATAAAAACTATCGAAAACATCTACCAAAACAACAAAATGGAAATCAGAATAGATGGACAACTTACAGAACCTATAGAAATAGGCAGCGGAATATGATAAGTGGATTCATTGAGCCCCATGCTCTTTAATTTGATTATGGATAATATTATCAAAAGCGTTAACATACAGAATGGAAAACAAAGAAATAAAAATACTCGGCCTGCATGACGGCTGAGTGATTTGAATAGTTCAGCTGTTATGTTGCCGGTCCCAAGTCCGGATAAAGGAGGATGGGGGAGGAGTAAGAACCTCGTAAAAAACCAGGGTCCATCTGGCCCGGATGATAGTACCGTAAGGGCTCCTGTCTAGGATTACAGGCGAAGGTCAACGGTGGATAGAGCAAACGAGATTTGCTCGGAGTGGATGACAGGAATCCAATGGTCCCGAAAGCGGAAGAATCGAGTTAAGGAAAGACTAGTCTCTATAGTCCTGGAAGACAACTAGTCTAAAGAAGAAAACCTTGCTTACAAATTACCCGATCCTTCAGGTAGGGGGTTAAGGCGTCAGGCCGGTTCCCTGTCACTTGTAAAAATTAGAAAAATACCAAAAAGCCTAAAGATTGCATTGAAATCTCGGATGGATTAAATAATAAACGACTTCGGCGACGGAAAAGGATTGTGAACATTGGCACCTGGAATGTGCAGAGTATCAGCGGAAAGATGGAAGAAATAACTAAAGAAATTAAAAAACTAGATATGTATCTAGAAATGACTAGATACGTATGAAACTAGATATGACTAGACATGTAAAAGGGTAGTATCCGTTCTAATACACCAAAAACATAAACATAAAATCACTGACTTTGAAGCACTAGACGAAAATATAATATGAGTAAACATAACGATGAAAGAAACATCTATTACGATACTTGGGATTTATGCAATCAGTGATAATGAACCTAATGATGGGGAACTACTGAGAGAAAATAGGGACGAATACTTAACTCACTCACCAACCGAGGTTAATATTGAAGGAGATATAACAATACAAGTGACAGAAATTAGAAAAGCTATAAAAGAACTGAAAAACGGTAAAAAAAAATATGGATCACAAAAATTTTTTTAAACCGTCACTTGGTGCATAAATCAATTTATAAATGGTTCTCCCGTACCCGACGAGTGGAAAATTGCTTATATTTCATCGATCCATAAGAAAGGAGATAAGCTTAAATGTAAAAACTATAGAGGTATATCAGTCACTAGTACATTCAGCCGTCTGTATGGACGAATAATTAGAGACCGCTTTGACAAGGAATACAAAGACCAAGAGAGAGAAGAACAATCCGGTTTTCGAACAGGAAGAAGCTGTACTGATAATATCTTCTGCCTCAAACAACTAATAGAAAATAAATTAAGCACAAATCAAGAAACCTATCTCATGTTTATTGACTTGCAGAAGGCGTACGATACACTTCCTGTAATCAAACTCTGGAACGTGTTACGACAAACGAATATTAGTGCCACCTTAATAAAAGCCTTAAGAAATTTGTATGAAGGATCAACACCACAAATACAAAATAGAAACAGACTATCGCAAAGCTTCCTGGTTAATAAATTTGATTTGGAGTACATGACAAGAAAATTACAAGAAGAATATAGAAAGTGGAGACTAGAAATTAATACAGAAAAAACAAAATACCTGCCAATAGATACCGAATTATCGAACATCACATTAGAAAATAACGAAATCATCATACCCTGCGACCATTACACATACCTAGAAATCGTTTTTGACACAACGGGGAAAGATGATGAATAAATAAAGAGAAGAATAACACAATCCAGAAAAACAATAGGTTGTCTAAACAGCGTACTGTGGAGTCATGAAATAGGAAAAAGAAGAAAACACAATATCTACGAATCTCTTATTAAAAGCAGTCTATTGTACAGAGCAGAAACTTGGCGTATAACCGAAAACAACAGAAGAAAACTGGAGGCAGTAAAAATGAACGCTTTTAGAAGATCAGTAGGAGTGCCCAGCAGAGAGAGAATGCGTAATGATAAGATAAGACAGCGAATGGGGTTGACGGCTCTCAAGAAAACAGCTGATATGGTACGGACATGTCCAGAGGATGGATAACTCAAGACTCCCAAAAATAATTATGCAATGGGTACCACCAAACTGCAGAAAGAGAGGAAGACCCAAGAAAGATTGGAGACAGGGAGTAACGAAGGCGACGAGCGCAAGAGATCTTAGAGAGGGCCAATGGGATGATAGAGTGTCATGGAAATTAGGCATCGGACAACGTCGGAAGACGTTTTAAAAGCGATTGATATATATATATATATATATATATATATATATATATATATATATATATATATAAATATATATATATATATATATATATATATATATATATACATATATATAATATTAATAGCCAAGATAAAGATAGTCTGCAAAGACTGGTTCACAGATTTAACATAAGAGCAAAAAATTTAATATGACAATCTCATCCTAGAAAACTAAAACAATAGTAGTCAGCAAAGAACCAACCAGATGTAAAATAGAAATTGATTGCATCAATATTGAGCAAGTACTGGAAATAAAATAGCTGGAAATTACATTGTATAGCTATGGAGGAGGTCTAGAAAAAAAGTGAGAGATCACGTACAAAAAGCAAATAGACTGGCAGCGTGCCTTAACACTATATGGCGAAATAGACACATTAACACTGAGATGAAGTCAAGAATTTATAAAGCCAGTGTAAGACCAATAATGACATATGCCTCAAAAACAAGACCCGACACAGCCACAGCGCAAAGGCTACTGGAAACTGCAGAGATGGGAGTACTGAGAAGAATTACCGGAAATACACTGAAAAATCGAAAGCGAAGTGAAGACATTAGAAGAAAATGTAATGTACAGTGTATAAATGAATAGACACAAAATAGAAAAAAAATGGATTGGCAGAATGGAGAAGACCCCTGTCGTCAAAATAGCAAGATAAAATAATATATATATATATATATATATATATATATATATACATACATATATATATATATATATATATATATATATATATATATATATACATACATATATATACATACATATATATATATATATATATATATATATATATATATATAAACAATGTTCCTTTTATCTTGATGACCTTAGTAGGAATCTGCTTTAAAACGAATTATTTCATTTTTTACCACAAGCTCCCCATCACGTTTCTCGTCGTATGTAATAAAGTTATAATGGCTTTAGCTACACTTGCCTTCTAAGGGAAGTACATCTCGTTTATTGACGTTAGGCTTGCCATTTAAGTCCTAAAGACTAACCACAGCCAAATAAACTAGCTTGACAAATACATTATATCTTAAATTAGCATTTAGAAAACCATATAAGAAGGCGTAGTATCAGCAAATCAGCAGCGTATCACAGTACTGTTATGTATGAACGTCTATTCTAAGTGTATAAATCCTATTAAGAAAACAATTTTTCTAGAGAAGCGGTAAAAATAGTAGATGTTTGGTTTAAAGAAATAAAATTTGAAATTATTTTAAACAATAAAAGTAAACTGCCGCTTGAAAGTGTCAACTAAAAATTATTTTCCCCGATGTGTTTCTTCTACATCGATCAAGTTTGCCTCCAATATATCTTTTAATGTTGTTTCAATTGTTAGAGTTTATCAATGTATCAATAGTTTATCAATTAGTTTATCAATAACGCCGTCTGAAATATTGATGACTGGATCACGTGCCTCAAAAGAACCATTTTCAATTCCAAGCAGGGTAAAAGGAGTGACTCCAGCCAACTACTAGACTAGCACTCTACTGATAGAATGTAATCTTATACAGCTCATAAAAATAGGACCTTGCCTAGTAAATATTCAACGATGAAAACTACTTACAATACAAATATATTTTTGAAAATACTAGAGGACAAAGATCTATAAAAGCTACACCCTTCTCAAGTCTTGAATATCAGAGACACCTGCACAGGTACAAAGAGGTAATAAATTGCTACTGTGCACAATCAGACTAAAAATACATATGTATGAGGGAAGTAAAAAAGCAGAATACGCAAAAAATGAAAAAAACAAAGAAGGATAACACAAAAAAGCAGAAACATAGAATAAAAAGGATGTTGAAGAAAGTTGGCCAAATATTAAATAAAATATAGTGTCAGTGAGTGGGGTATTACTCCGGGGAATTTAATAAAGTTATTAGTCATACCTAAGTTCAGTTTTAAGGACGGAAATCTTCTTTTCCTTCAAGTGCCTTGTTCACTAAGAAACATATCACTGGTAGATGTTCTTGAGCCCAGATGTTCTCGAGTCAGGATGTTGTTCATCGTAGAGTACCACGATTCACTTCCATTTTTGCCAAAATAAGTATTTAGTAATTCATATTTAGAATTTCTTATCACGTAGGCAAAGTACTCCATTTTCTTCTTTTTTACGGAATTCATAACATCCCTTTCTCTAAATCCTTCTGTCGTATTTACAGGGAGGTAGGCATAATGATGGACTTCGGGAGGCTTCCTCATTACCCTATTTTTACATTTCTAATTTAGGCTATATAAAAAATACAAGAAAAAAAAACAATGGCTTTAAACAAAAAACGAAGAGGAAAAAGAAGTAATAAAACTGAAGAATTGAGGATAGGCGCAGACCTGCTTAAACTTTTCATTGGTAGAAATAAGAACTTCAGAGCGGTAGAAATTACTGAGGGGACTGACAAAATGCAAACAAAAATGAATTAAAAGATAATTTCCTCAGAATTATCAGAATTTATGTCTTAATAATACCGGACTTGGCCGAAGCGAGTAGAAGTGAACTGGAACGCTGCATTGTTCGTCCAAATTTATGGAAAATAATAAGTGTAACAGTCTACTTTGGTGAAAATAGAAAAAGAAAAAGATGAAAAAGTAACAAAAAGGTGTAGTTGTCAGGAATAATCAGCTGTTATAGGTAAGTGCTATAATTTCAAAAAACAGTAAATTTTGAAATTGCAATGCTTTTTGTACATAGATCTGAGTGATTCTTCGTTTTAATAATAATCTGTTTTTAAAAATTGTCTCATTTTATTTTTTTAAAGCAAAAAAAAAACACTAATTTACATGGTGCATTTTTTATGAAATAATATAATACTAACTTTGTCTTGTCAACTATTTTAATACACTTACAACTATTTTACTTAAGTCATTTGTAACTGTAACAATAAAACACTGAAAACTTTGTTTTTAAACTTCCGCAAAATTTATTTTAACTATTATCACTAGAGCTGTTTCGGCTGATTGCCTTTGTCTAACGAAATAGGTTGAGGAGGGGAGAACTGTTTGTCTCAAGTTGGTCATTCAGAATTATATCTGTGTTTTTTAATTTGTTGATTTCCATAGATTCTAACAAAGATAGCTTAAGGCCTTTATTTTGAATGTGAAGAATTTTAAATTTGTCATTAAAAGAATGATTATGATCTACGTCGTCTACGTATCTCCACCAATATAGAAATTGTTAGAATACGGGATGTTTTGAAATCTGTGTCTCTAGATGGTCCATAAAAATATCTGATAGTAATGGGCTTAGAGGATTGCCCATTATAAGTCCTGCATGGTGGAGATACGTAGACGATGTACTGGTATGTTTCACAAGAACTAACAGGCAACTCGACCAATTTTTATCGTATATTAATTCACTTCATATTGAATTTACAATAGAAACAGAACAAAATCAATCCATAAATTTTTTAGATATAAAAATTACCAGACTTAAAAACAAACATGACTTCTCCATATTTAACTCTAACATATTTAACTCTAACATGATTTCTCCATGGCAAATATATTAAAAATAACAAGAGCCAAAATAAAAAACACTTAAAAAGTGGTGTGTACAAACTTCAATGTGGCGACTGCCCAAAAACTTACATCGGTCAAACTGGTAGAAACTTTAATAAACGAATAGCAGAACATAAAAGGGCTTTCAATAATAGAAAAACAGATTCGACATACGCACTTCACCTTCTAGATCATTATCATTCTTTTAATGACAAAAACTTACATCGGTCAAACTGGTAGAAACTTTAATAAACGAATAGCAGAACATAAAAGGGCTTTCAATAATAGAAAAACAGATTCGACATACGCACTTCACCTTCTAGATCATTATCATTCTTTTAATGACAAATTTAAAATTCTTCACATTCCAAATAAAGGCCTTAAGCTATCTTTGTTAGAATCTATGGAAATCAACAAATTAAAAAACACAGATATAATTTTGAATGACCAACTTGAGACAAACAGTTCTTCCCTCCTCAACCTATTTCGTTAGTGACTATAAATTGTAAACGCATGCCAAAAATAGATCACTTGAGAAAGGCAATCAGCCGAAACAGCTGTAGTGATAATAGTTAAAATAAATTTTGTGGAAGTTTGAAAATAAAGTTTTCAGTGTTTTATTGTTACATAAAATGAATTTCCATCAAGTAACGGTCGAATCCATCAATCATTTGTAACTTATATTAGTAACAAAAAGTTCAGCTACATATTCTTATTGGAATTGATTATGTATATGGATTCATATACGAAACGTTTTTATATTAAATTTTAATAGAAATTAAGATACTTATTTATTTGTGGCTCTTTTTTCAATCTCTCCTTCCATTAGGATTCAATCATGATGATAATTGGAGTTCCGGTATTGGTTAATAAGATTTATTTTATGAAATGTTGGTGCTTTTAACTGTCACCGTATATATAATAATGTCTGCACATCCTTTAGACTATCATCAAAATATCGTAGGTCCTCTTATATAATTCAAATTTTTAGTTTTGAAAAGATTTTTCCTTGTTTCGTTATGTTATATATATGCGATATCATTTCAGTACGACAACCAATGTATTATTTTTGGTATTTATTTCGTCTGGCTCTTCCAATGTATCGTAAAATTGATATTCTTAAATTTGAAACGGTGCCGTCATAAAGTTTGCCTACAACAATGAAATGATCATTTCGAAAACCATATTAAGAACGCACACAGTATGAACTGAATAATTCCATTTAGCGAATTACCATATAATACAACGAAATGGTTCTCTAAAGAAGATTTATTAACATATAATGTTTTTTTTCCTGTAAATGACATACCACGGTGGTCTTTAGTTGCTTTTACAACATGTATGTTGGATGTAATGATAGTGGAGTACGTGTTCCTTTCGTGTTCTCTGACACGGCTTGACATTTGTCATCTTGTTTGACCTACATTCAGAAGAGAAGTGACAAATACTAAAATTGTATAATTTTTTATTAGTTGAATCATATTTTATTATAAATATTACGTTAACTATTTTTCATATTTTTGTTCAACAACTAATGACAGACAGTTAATAATAGAGCAAAGTTGTTTGATTAAACAATTTATAGTGAGAATAAGAATGATCAATTTTGATAAAAGGCTCGCATTGAACTAACTGTGTTTTTGTACATTCGTTGTTAAGAACCATCCTTAAATATTGTTATAAAGTAAAGCTAAGACTTATTGACTTAACGCGCCATGTTCTAAAGGTATTTCTTCACGAAATGCATGACAGCACAGTTTTTATGACAGATTACAAAATTCTTTTTAAAAAAATGTTCAAAGCAAAAAAAATTAATATCAATACATTCTTGTCTCAATTTTATACAAGAATTAATAAAAATAATATGACCACCCCGACAAACTTTAAATAGAATAAAATATAAATTGCAAATAAGTAAACCACGAACTAAAACTTAAAAGAAGTTGTAGAATGCTTTAACACTTATATCCATGAACACCGTACGGTAGAACCCTCCAAAATTAGCATTAATCAAATCTCCTGTTGTTTTTTTACAATATATCCAATCTTAGCTTAAAAATTACCTTAATGGTTCTCCAGCCAACTATTGCATGACTTCTTCTTTAAGTTGCCATCCTCTCAGTGAATTTTGGCAACTACTTCTGTAAATATTTCCATATTTTGGAATTTTATTAGTCTTTGGAAGTCTAATTCTTCTTTTTCTTGACGATGGAAATTTTTAGTCTGCTAGGATCAAGTATATTTTCTTTCTTCCCTTTAATTTATCAGGTACAGGATATATACCGACTCTATGTGTATAAATATCCTCTTCCTCTATATTTTGTTCTTCGTAAGAATCTAGTGGCGTCATGTAATTAGTTTACCTATTTCTATTCAATTATCTCTCTCATATGAGTGTTGTTTTGCTTCTGAGAAGTAAACAGTCATACAAGTATTGTGCGAATTAATGTGAACAGAGATCGAAATTCAGTTTTCATTAGTTGGCATACCTGCTGTGCCTATTCTGTCAACTGTTTTGTCAAAAAAAAAAACAACATAACCTCAAAATGTTCTTAGTATATTGTTCAAAACACGTGCGTTGTATTTTATGTCATTATTATATTTTGTTGTATCTCAAGTTACGAGAAAGTTGGTGTTATTTTCATTGTTTTAACTGTGCAATCAGGTTTAACTTTTGAATATGGATATCACTACTAGGAAAAGAGAAAGGATCATAACATTTAGTGAGCATACAGCAATGACTCAGAGGGACATTGCAAAGGAGTGTTGTGTAAGTTTGGGTGCAGTTACAAAATAATTAAACAAAAACGGAAACTGGGTCAGTTGAAGTGGAGCGGAAAGGAAAATGTGGAAGAAAACGGAAAACTACTCCTCGAGATGAAGCCTTTCTGTAGCGCGATAGCAAACTTCATCCCAGAAAAACAAGTTATGACCTCCAGCAAGATTTAGAAAAGACGAATAAAAATTCACGACTAAACGGTACGCAGAAGTCTCTTAGAAGGAGGGAGAAGAGCCGTGAGAACACTAAATTGGGCAAAAAATATGCTCATTGGAGTGCAGAAGATTAGAGAAAAGTGTTATTTTCTGATGAGACTCACTTCCTAGTGCAGGGTCAGCGATCAAACTTCGTACGAAAGGCAGCCAATGAGTCACTTTCAGCTAGCCATATTAACCAAACATTTAAACATCCCATTAAGAAAATCTTCTGGGGCTGTTTTTTATACTCAGGAACTGGCACTCTTATTCCTATTGAAGGTATGATGAATAATGAAAAGTACAAAGCCATGCTAGAGCAACGCTTAGCTATAGAGCTTGACAAAGTACAGGCCAAAGGTACTGCAATTTTTCAACAAAATTCAACTCCGTGCTATGTATCGAAGGTTATGATGAAATACTTCAAGGATAATAATATTACCCTTCTTGATTGGTCTGGAAATTCACCTGACCTTAATCCTGTTGAAAATTTATGGGCCATATGTAAGGCTAAACTACAAAAATTTGAAGCAGTGATTAAGGTGTTTTGAAATGAAGCGCAAAGAATTGTGAAAAACTTGTGGATTCCATGCCTAGAAGACTCCACGAAGTCATAAAAGTAGAAGGGGAACATATTAAATAATAATTAGTAAACAAATCTCATGTAAGTGTACCTAAATTGACCTTTGTACTAAAAAAATCATATTTATAAATTAATTTTGTTTGTTCACATTAATTCGCACAATACTGTATATACTTTATTTGTTCCGACCATCGTGCTGGAAATCTTTCTCTGCATCTTTTGCCGCTACATTGTCTTTATGGCCAAATTATCTTAGTATATTTTGGTTGATAGTTGTGGTAAGTATAGTTTTTATGTAAGGTCCTTCTGGTATTGAATCATTTGTGCGATGTACGGTCCATGGTATGCAAAACATTCTTCGGGAGACCCATATTTCAAATGCCATTATACGTTTCGAATTGGCTTTGTTGATAGTCCATATTTCTAAAGCGTAGGTGGAGATAGGAAATATTAATGGCGAGCAAGGCGTAACTTTGTGTTTTTGTAATGTCAGCATTCTTTGATTTTATGCTGTATCAAAAGAGCGAGAAGAAGGGGAAACAGTCAAAGAATATTATGAAGAACTACAGTTGTTTCCTGTTTCCAGAATTTCCTGTTTATAATTTATATTGGAATAAACTCTTGTCAAGACACTTAATCAACAAACTAAAAACGTGGTTTGTCTGGAGGTTGGCGTGTGGGTTAACAAGGGGATTGGCGCGGGTCTTGGCGCGAGTGTTGGCGTGAACATTTCTGACAGTAGGATTTTGATTGGCGGATGGAGCAGACGATATTTTCATAATTAGAGGTCTGCATGTCGAAGGTAACCGTATGCTGTCATCTATTTTATTGAGATGATTTGCCTTTTTTCAATATCTATGGCTTCTCAGATTTTCTCAGATCTCAATTCTTGGTTCATAGAAGCGGATGGGGGCTATAGTTCTGGAGTTTTTAAAATTAATTTTGTGACCTGTATGAAGATGACTTGCCTTTAACTAAAAACATTGCAGAAAGAAAATTAGAAGCGAAAAAAAACTATGTCCGAAATTTCAAAGACTTGAGAGCGGCTTTCGATACAATAGACAAAAACAATGGAAGATTACTATGAAAAATTATTAAAAATCATTTTTATTGTAGTTTTTGTGGTTTTTAAATTTATCATTGTTCTTGTGTCATCTGACATTTAATATGCAGTTCGTTATGGGGCCTTATTTGGGCTCTCAAAATCGCCTTCAGCTTAAAGAAAACTAAATAAATGAGTGTTTTGGTTAACTTAAACGAGAATAATATTGAATTAAATCAATGATAAATAGAAATTTTTTGTTTGTTTAGTAATTGATAAAAATATTAAATACTTTCATTCCTATTATAGTATTATTATAGGGGTCAACGATCAAACACAATTACCTCTTTGGATAATAAATTTGGTGTCATTACCATACGATTTTATACGTGTGGTATAAACTTTGAGCTATTACCATTTAGATATGGAAACTCGTTAAAATTACTTGACGTATTAATTGCTAAACTATATTATTTAATTATTGAAACCGTAATGATTGTAGCATGCTAGTTTGGTATTTTTGGTACATAAAATAATTGAGTTACACTTATTTGATTGGATTGTATAAGTAGCATCATTGAAAAAGTGTACCGGAATTTGTCGAAATTATTAAAGGGAAGGGCACATAATTTGAACGCTAATACGAGAGATGTTCTTATAGCTGTTTTTTAGTAAACACATAAACAAATGAATAAATCATGAACCTGTTAACGTTGTCACCATGAAGTTTATTGCCGATACGGTAAAATAGGGCTGTAAGGGAAAAAAAGGGTAATTTTTTTGACTTATTAGTCAGTTACAATAACTTCTTAGCTTAGTCAACTAAGCAGAAATCCTTAGCGAATTGGTTTCTTGTACTCGTACAGAGTAGATCCAAAAAAATAAAAAAGACAGCAAATATTTGATTTCACGCAAACAGCGCCTATGTAGTTGAAAAGACATGTCGTGGAATGCAAATTTTAGATTCCCCATGTCTCTTTTAACACCTTCATCAACGTCTGTTATGCTTTGCAATTTTTAGAAAGGACAGATTAAAGCAGAAATCTGAATTGTGTTTCGAAACTATTTTACGTAAGAAATATTATTTTATTTTGAATTTTCTCTTCATAAAGTAGGTAGCCACTAGATCAAAGAAGCATGTATATTAAATAAGATTTTATAGTTACGTAGTCCCAGATAAAGATAATCCCTAGTTCAGCAAAGGGTTATAATCATAATCATTGATCCATGATACAAATACAAACAGATAAGATACCGCGCATGTGGGCGTGGCTTATGCATGACTTTTGTGACGTCAACTTGTGCTAAATTTCGCCATATTGTGTTTTGACGTTTATGTACATTTACGGTTCATAGCCAATATTTAATAAAATAATATTTTAAAAGTGTTACAAGGCTTTAAATTTTTCCCGATATGAGGTGTGCAGTGTATGGTTGTGCCGTTGACAATATGTGCAAGAGTTTTGTACCCGGTACAGCATTTTATAGCTTTCAAAAAAACAAGGAAATGCAAGCTGTTTGGAAACATTTGTGTAAACGCCAGGATAATTTTAATGTTAAATTTGCTCGTGTTTGCTCTAAGCACTTTGTTGAAAGTGAGTGAAGTGATGAATCGGTCATTCAGGTTGGCAAAATATAAAACAGAAGTCAACTACTTTATAAGTTTATAGAAGACGTTTCGCTTTATACTTCTAAAGCTTCATCAGTTCTAACCTAATATGTAGTATTAAAGATGTTATTATATATGTACTTAAGTTTACTTATTATTTAGAACTAACTTAAAAAAAAATAGAAACAAAGGACACAAAAACTTTGCAAAAAATAATATTCGCAGAAACTAAGATTTTACAAAATTTTAAACGTACATTTGGCTTCATTTAGAAACGGTTCTCCAATGAAGACAAACAAAACACTGGTGAGTCTTCGCAGAAACGAATCTTCGTTTCTGCGAATGATATTATTTTTGCGAAGTTTTTGTGTCATTTGTTTCTGTTTTTTTTTATTAAGTTAGTTCTAAATAATGAGTAAACTTAAGAACATATATAATAACATCTTTAGTACTACATATTGAGTTAGAACTGATGAAGCTTTAGAAGTATAAAGTGAAATGTCTTCTATAAACTTATGAAGTAGTTGACTTCTGTTTTTTATTTTGCCAACCTAAACGACCGATTAACCTCTGAATTCGCTAGTTGAATACTTTATTAATATATATATATATATATATATATATATATATATATATATATATATATAGTTGGGAGATTAAATAATTATAACCATATTTTAGCATATCCTGAAGAAGCGAATAAATTTTGTGAAAGCTAAATAAAAGAACAAAGAGTTTTACTTATCCTGCCCTATTAATGACTGCAACCTCAAAAGAAATAGTTTACCTAACGTGTCAGTCAATAATACCTAACTACTATATCTTCTTCTTTGGGTGCCGTCTTCAATGAAGGTTGGCGATAACCTCAGCAAAATCATTTCTGTCCCTGGCTTTTCTTATTAAAGATTGAGAATCCAGACCAGTCCACTCACGAATGTTCTTCAACCAGGACGCCTGCCGTCTACCAGGACCACGTTTTCCTTCTACCTTCCCCTCTATAAGAAGCTGCAGTAGCTGGTATTTCTCATTTCTGTATATGTGTCCCAAATATGAGGTTTTCCGTGTTTTCATTATTTTTAAGAGTTCTCTGTCGGTACCCATCTTGTGTAGGACCTGCTCGTTGCTCATATGCGCTGTCCAAGGGACTTTCAGCATCCTTCGAAATAACCACATTTCAAAACTTTCCAAACGCCTTAGTGAGTTGATTTTGAAGGTCCAGGCCTCCATTCCATATAGTAAGGTGCTGTAAACGTAACATTTCAGCACTACTATATATAACTACTATATATAAAATATATATTGTATAAAAATCACATTCCATAGTCTGCAATTTGTGGCATTTGCCATGGCTCCCTCCATCAAACTTCACTCTTATGGGAACATTGTTATTTTTTACGATATACTAATTTAAATACTTAAGCTTAAATTCACGTAGTAAATAAAACATCTAGTAAATTATATTAGAATTTCAACAGTTCGTTTCATCCGCAAGCATGAATACATTTTGAAAATTTAGCACAAGGTGACGTCATGCGCGTGAGTGTACGAGTTTAGTGCGTGGCAATATCATATCTGGTATCCTTATATCATGTCATTAATCTACCTAAGGTATTCCCAGCCTGCTCTAGCCCTGCTTAGTCCTACTTAGTAATCAATAAATTCTATTTAGTGATTCATAAGTCCTACTTAGTCATCAATAAATCCTACTCAGTCCGCTAGAAAGATTATCATTTAAAAGTCACTGGTTATTTCCATTCCAAGATAGACAAAAATCAAATTGGAATGTTCATAAAGACAAAGAGAGCAGTCCAATATTTAAAAGGAAAATCACTATTTTTTCCTTCTGTAAATTAGTGAAAGAATAAGTTGTTATTGTCCTATTCATACTAAAACCGATATAACATAGATTATAGAAAAATTATAACGACTCACCTGACGGACATCTTCGGGCCTCGGGACATCACAACACATGTGATTGGTTCTGTGGTCAGAAACAGAATGAGATGCGGATATATTGAAAACTTTGCATCTCGCCGTCAAAATCACGCCAAAGCATCACTTGTATGATCAAATCCGATTAATAAAAAAAGTTCCAGAACAAGCTGGCACCACCTTTCAAGAATCTACTTAATGAAAACAAATCTAATGTTTACTTTATTTCAAACAAAAATACGTTGTACAGGAAGAGCATAAAATTATTGTGTTTTGCGAATTTAAGAAAATTATAGGTTTTTGGATCGTTACAATATTAGATAAATAGGTGCATACACAACAAGAGTGACACGATTTTTCTAACTTTGCGCTACATTGTATATAGATTGTTGTTAACAAAGGTGTACAACATTGAAGGTTTAATTCAGTATAAACAATTTGTGGTTTAATTTGCGGATTTGTGGTAAATTGCACTGTGCATACAAATTCGTCAAACTTAGCGGAAAATAAGTCTAAATAGGTGTATATCAACAGATAATTGAAGATGACAGGAATAATATTTGCCGAATTCTACCAAAACTGTACTGACGGCCCAGAAATTATGAAATGCGAAGTAGAACATGCTATAAATAATGCTAAAATTAAAAAAGCTTGTGGTCTAGATGATACACCAACTGAGTTGCTGAAACTAATAGAGAATTATAACATAAAAGTAATAGTGAGACTTTTTAATTCAATATATAACACCGGAATGATTCCCGCAGATTGGCTCAAATCCATCTTTATCGCAATACCTAAAAAACACAATGCGAGAAAATGCTCAGAATATTGATTAATTAGCCTAATGAGCCACACTCTTAAAACTTTCCTCAGAATACTTCACAACAGAATTAGACGCAAATGCAAAGAAGATCTTGAAGATACCCAATTTGGTTTTAGAAATGCTATGTGAACCAGGGAGACACTTTTTGCGCTTAACATCTAATTACAAAAATGCCGTGACCAAGGAAAAGATGTATTTGCATGTTTCGTGGACTTCGAAAAGGCATTCGATAAAGTACAGCATGTGAAATTAATGCAAATACTAAAAAATATCGGAATAGATGACAAGGATATTCGTGGCATTAAAAATTTGTACTGGAATCAAACTGCTATCGTAAAAATTGGAGATAACTACACCGATGAAATCCCCATACAACGAGGAGTCAGACAAGGTTGCATTTTGTCGCCAAAATTGTTCAATGTTTACTCGGACCAGTTATTTAAAAAGGCACTTCAGAGATAACCATATGGAATAAAAATCAACGGGGAACTACTTAATGTGATTAGATATGAAGACGATATAGTAATTCTATAAGATAATATTGAAGGTCTTCAAATTCTGCTTGATCATATTCACGAGGTAAGAGAGGAAATGTGTATTAAAATAAACCCAAACAAAACCAAATTTTTAGTGTTTAGTCGTGACCCACATCCCGATGCAAAGCTTCAATTGAACGGAGTCCAAGTTGAGATAGTTCACAAAATGACATATTTGGGAACTGTGATAACGGACCAACTAGATCCAGACATAGAAATAAAACGTAGAATAGCAATGAATAAAACTACTTTCATGAAAATGAAGTCATTTCTTTGCAATAACCGTATCAGTTTAGAATTAAGGCAAAGAAGGGTTAAGTGCTATGTTTGGTCTGTACTTTTGTATAGTGCAGAAGTGTGGACGCTAAAAGTACCGATCATGAACAAAATTAAAGCATTGGAAATGTGGGTTCATAGACGAATGCTGCAGATACCTTGGACAGCAAGAACAACTAACGAAGAAGTACTAAGGAGCGTCAACAAAGACAGAGAACTGTTAAAGACTGTTAAACATCGAAAAATGTCTTATCTGGGACATATAGTAAGGGGAAGTCTATACAAAATTTTACAACTGATCCTTAAAGGCAAAATAGAGGGACGTAGAGGTGTAGGAAGAAAACAAGTTTCTTGGTTAAAAAACATTGTGCGAACTCTGTAGAATGTGATTTAGTTTTTCTCACAGAGCCAATAGGACCTATTTTTCAAGATCAATTTAATTTAATTTTTATCGACCAAAAATTTTAATTTTAATTTTATCTTGATTTTGCTCACTATTTTTAGCATCTTAACTCAGTGTTAAAGACGCTGAGAAAAAGAAGTACTACGAAGCATATTGCTGCAATAAAAAATATTAATAAATGTTTCCGCCTGGGGCAAATTCTTCATTAATGGCCAAAAATATTAATGAATGGTAAAACATTTTCTACTTATATTATAAAATTAACACCTGCTAGTTTCTCCAAGGACGAACGTTTCATTATCGTTAACAGAAACAGTTACTAAAATTTGAATTCTTTATTAAAGTTACGAAATGAGTTTGAAAGTTTAACATAATTGTCCCAATGGATTAAATCACAGCGTGGCTTCCATATCGAAATACTATATTAGAACTGTATGTATAATCGTGGAATATAAAGATGGATATAAATTTCCTATTGATACTTATTCATATTACATTTTTGTATAAATAATTATTTACACTTTTAAATTTAAATAGTTGGTTCAGCACAAACGAGCTATTTTTAAACGTAGAAATCAGTAGTTTTGTAATATTTTGATATTTACAAAATACGAAATAAATGTTCATTTCAACTAAAAAACTGTTGATAGAAAGAAACACGTGTTTTTAATATTGAAACTCAAATGAAAACTTGTCATGGAAAATGCATTGTTCAATTTGCATTCCTATGAAGCAGTTAACTAAAATAAAAGATGCAATTTAAAAACAATAACCATCCTACCATTGCAAAGATAAATTCGTCTTATAAAGAAACCTTATTTTGATCAGAAAATAATGTACAAGAGGCTGAGAACAAATATAAAACATCAAATCAAATTTTGTAGACAAAATATTAACGCTTCATGTAATAATAATTTATTCACCCTAAAAAATCATTTACATAATATGTATAATATTATGTAAATGATTTTGACTAATACAAGTCGGGTAAAAAATATAAATATTTATAAAAAATCACAATTTCAGACCTAAAAGATAAAAAGCGGCGGGCGAACTTTTGACACCAAATTGTCTTTATACCTGGGGTAATCGAAGGGTCAAATTTTATTATAAGAAATTTCGACACCGCGGCATAAAGCAGTTAGGTAGGAAATAAGCGGCGATGGACATTTGCACCCAAGCAGGACAAGCGGGTTTTCCCAATATTTATTGTCACGGCGGGGGGGGGGGCACTTGTGTACTTGTGACTAAATTATTTCAGTTGTAATTTATTTCTTGTTTGACGTTGACTTTTGCACGTATACGGATATTTAAAAAATGAGTTTAATAAAAAGTTCCCGTGGTCGATTTATTAGTGGTCGAGCATCATTCGTTCTCGAAACAGAAAGTGTTAAAAAGCGGCGAGATATTTTGGCGTTGCATCCAAAGAAACACTAAGTGTTCCGCAAAAGTGTTTACAATATGCTGTGACGACCTCACCTTCACAAGAAGTGATTTGGTACATAATCATGAAGCTGATCCAAAAAAGCTTGAAGTAAAGATGGTAACCAATGCATGTAAAAGAAAAGCCCAAGAGGACATATCGAAAAAGCCTGCCAAAATTACAAGAACTGCTGTTGCTGAGTGTGATGCCAATTTGATGACGGTTCCTGACATAGCTAGCATAAGAAAGAATATTTACAAGTTACAAGTAACATATTTACAGGTCCGTTACCAAGAAGCATATAAGTCCATAACGCGGTTAGTAATTATTCTTCTAAAACCTGTCGCAATGAAAGTTTTTTGTTTTTAAATCATCCTGAATTAAATGTAATTGTAGTTTCATGCGAGACAAATATTCGTTTGTTGTGTAAATTAAAAACTTTGTATATGGATGGTACATTTTTATACAGTACCAAATATTTTCTACAATTATTTACTATACATGGCTTGGAAATGGACATTATGTTCCTTTAGCATACTGTTTGTTAAAGGACAAATTGTCAATGACATACAAAAATTTACTTTCTTTATTAAGGTCTAAGATTTTTGAAACATTTCAATTATCATTAGAGCCAACTGAAATATTTGTGGACTTTAAAAAAGCAATTCACTGTGTTTTATTGTATATATGGCCCAATGCAAAAATTAGTGGATGCCGTTTTCACTTACACCAAAACTGGTTTAAAAAAATTTAATCTTTGGGTTTTGTACAAGAATATAAGGATACAAATTCAGAAATTGGAAAATAGTTAAGGCATACGTTTGGTTTAACTTATTTAAATCCAGCAGAAGTTGAAGAATGCTTTCTTTATGATTTAATGTCATATAAACCTATAAACGCAGCACTTGATATATATGCAGATTGTTTACTGGAAAATTACATTTTCGATAGCGCTCTATTTCCACCACACATATGGTCTAATCAGAATCCGTCTATTGCGAGGACCACAACTGCCTGTGAATCCTTTCATTCGAGATTTAATTCTTCTTTTTATTTAACACATCCTTCTATTTTTATTTTTATAGAAAAGTTAAAAGAATTTCAAATAGACACTTATACTTATAATAAATAGTTTACATATACCAGCAAAAATCAAAGATACTACTGTTAAGGCTAAATTGGCATTTTTGAAGAAAATGATGAATAAACTACGATCTTAACAAATACGTAGGTTAGATTTTATAAAAGCTGTATCTTATCATTCCTATAATAGCAAATAAATCATTGTATACAAGTATAATAATGGTAAAATGTACAAAAATTAGGTACTAATTGTATTATATTTAGATATTATTACAGTTATAAAGAAATAAAATGCACATTACTTTTATTAAAATAAATAAATTAATTAATTATGGTATGTATTTTATTTATGTCGCAGCTATATTTATTTGGTGTCGAATATACCTGTAAGATAAAAACGGGAATTGAGGCTGGTGTCGAAAATTGCCATTAAATTTTAGTCGCTACCTGCTTAGTGTCGAAATTTCCTACGCCCATAAAAAGTACATAACATATCTCAACACTTTAGAAACAATTTTGCAGTAGAAAAGATTACTTTCCTCGAAATTTATTTAAATTTGTTTCAAACTTAATATTGCTGGGAAGATGATTGAAAAGTCTTTTACCCATATAATATTAGGATTTTGCAAATCGTGTTGTATTATGTTTTTTTACTCTGATGAAGTTATTTTGCCTAATTGAGTGCTGGTGATAATCAGAGTTTCAATGAAAAGTAGTTATATTATATATACGGTACTGTTAAAATGTATTTTTTTTAATATTGTCGACATGAATGCCTACATGGTAAATTATAAACTAACCGAATTATCCTTTTCTGAGAGAAAGAGCTACACTCTTGTAGCATTCACAGCACTACCCCAAAGATTTATATTGAAGGCTGTTTTAGCAGTCAAAACACACTGCGATTTGAAATGGGCGTATCACTTACTTTTCCTCACGGCTTACGCCAGCCGACGACGGGTACAGCTGTTTTCGCAGTGGCGCCGGCCGGCGAGTGGTTTAATGACAACAAATGCATTATTCTCCATTCAAATTACTTTTGTCGGGAATACATTTTTTGTTTGATTATCGTAGATGTTTTAAAAATAATTATCACATTTTTAATTTATATGTCTTAGCTAAATATAGTATTGAATATAAATTTGTGAAACGTGACTGCAAAAAACATCATGGTGTTTATTTATAATAAATTTAAAATAACATAAAAATATTATTATCAAAAAAAATACAATTTGTTGTCACAAACAAATAAACAATTTCGCAGTTATAGCTTGAAATTGATTTCAAATAAAACTATCTGACCGTACGCTCATGAGATTTGACGTCACGCAGCCGATAACGGTGAAACTAAATGCCAATGATGAGTAACACGTTTCACTATTAGATTTCAGTATTTTTTAGCAATTTTGTTCAACGTTTGAACACGCTTTTCTCGATTATTACTGGACATAAACAGGTGAAAAAAAAAACCAACGATTACAGAAAAAAAACTCTTTCAAGTGATGGGCGTAAAAAGTTTGGTTATAATAGAATGTTAAACTGTATAATCCGATATTTCAAAAGAACTTTCAAAAAAATTTAAAAAGTAAAACCATCAGTTTAAAGGCAACATAATTTAAAATAATGTCTCCAAATTTCGAGATATTTTGTCGGTAAATAACAGAGAAAACACTGTATCTAGGTTTTGGTGTACCGATAAAACAGCCTGAAGGCCAAGTGAGAATAAACAATTGCATAATAAACAGTCAATAACTATTCCATTTTAAGAAAACTTATTAATTGCAATATTGCGTAACTACTATTTAGTCTTTTGCAAACATGATTAATTTGAGATTCCCAGCTCATGTTACCTATCAAGATACAAACCTAAAAGTTTAGTGAAAGTTATAGAATGAACCGGACTATCATTTACTTTTATGGAAAACTGGTAACTTGATTTTGATCTATAGCAGAATTGCATGCATTTTAGCATTAGTAATTAAAGCATTTTTTTAAATCACTCTGTAAAATATTCTTAAATAACATTCAGTAGAAGAGTTAATTTCTTGTCACTTAAAGCAGATGTAGCAATAGATGTGTTATCTGCATACATAAATATGTTACTTGAACTGACATATTTGGGCATATCATTAACATAGCATAGGAATATTAATGGCCCCAATATTGAACCCTGAGGAACCCCAATATACATATCACCATAATATAATCGTGAGTCACTAAGTTTAATGAGGATTTTCCTAGAATGTAAATAAGATGACAGCCATAATGAGAACTGACCCTAAAACGAAGATTTTTCAAACTTCTCTATAGCAACTCTTACGTTATGGTATCAAATGCTTTTGATACCATACCCTATCCAGTGTCTTGTGAATGAAATTAAGTAATTCAGTGGTAGCACCCTCTGTTGATATTCCTGCCAGAAATCTGTGTTGGATGGAACATAATATAATGTATTTACTAAGTAAACTATACATTCTTTTGTATACACGTTTTTCATAAAATTTTATCTAAAACAGTAGGGACCGTACCGTAAGGCCTGTAATTATCTGAAACTGAATTATCTGCACTGTTAAATATTGGAGTTACAACTCCTACTTTTAAGCGATGTTAAAAAAAATACCCTGTTTCACTGATAAATTTATTAAGTCTGCAAGTGGTTGCGCTATATATTTACTAATACACTTCATTAAATTAGTTCAGATGCAATCAATACCTATTGAGGTAACATTTTTTAAGGAGCCAATAAACTCTTTGACATCATACTCATCTACAGGAAAAAATAAAAGGACTTATCTACATGTTGTGTGGTATAGTGATCAAAATTGGTAATATTCTTACATTCTACTAACTATTTTGAAAGAAACTCTTTTTGTTTCATCGATTAGTTTGACATATTATTTCTTGGTTTCTTCATATCTTAAAGATATGTCTATATTTTTAAAATTATTTGATAGCTGTTTTGTAGATTTAATAAATTCAATTAAGAAACATTTTTGAATGTTACGTTTTGACTAATTTTACCTTGTACTTTTTTTGATTTAGCATCTAATAACTCAAACCAAAATGATCTCCCAAATAAAGTCTTTGGTAGTTTCTTCATATTGATATCACTAGTTTGTAATAAAATATTCTAATTTAGTTTTTTAAGTTTTTCCATTTTTGTCTATAAAGTTTCGTGTAGGTTCTTTATTTTCAGAGTCTTTAAGATAATCTATATTAAAGATGTCGTATAAAATAGTGGTTTTAAAATGTTTAAAACAATCATTTAGACACCAGTAAAGTTTGTTTTTAATGAAACTGCGATATAATTTTCACCACAGACGAGAATACTGACAAAAACATCAAAATTCTACCTATTTTAATAAAGATAACTAAAATTCTGATAGCTGAGAACTGTACAAATCCTCTTAAATCAGCTCGTTATAATACTAGCACCATATAAGGACTAATTCAATGGAACTGAGCTATGATTTTTACCCCAAATTAGAATACTTAAAAAAACTCTTGTTTTCAAGAAACCAATTTTACCAAAGTTCTCCACCCCTACCTAAAAACCTACACTCGCTACAACTGTTTATGACCTACACACATACGAGTAAGTGGTCGGCTCCTCTATTTTTGCTTCCAATGATATCGTCCATCAGAAGTTTGCCTTACACACAAGCCTAGAAGCGATTGCGATAACCGCGTGTTGTCCCAACAAGATAGTACGTTGTTCTATGTATTTCTATAAGCTACAGATTATTCAGCTCAGAACTAAGTGACCTCATAAAACAACTGCCAAATCGTTCCATCTTAGTTGAAGACTTTCTCGTTCGCAACACAACATGGGGTTCTCAGCGTACCTTTGGGATAGGAAAACTTATGAAAATTATCGTAAGTAACTCCAACATCAATCTCTTGAATACAGGTAACTCCACATACTTCCACATTCAGTTTGGAACCTGTTTTTCCATATGCCTAAGTTTTTACGATCCTATAACCGCTCCTCTGGTTCAGTGACAGTGTTTTGTTTGTCTTCATTGGAGAACCATATCTAAATGAAGCCAACTCTCCGTTTAAAAGTTTTTAAATCTTCGTATCTACGAATATGAACATTATTTTCTCCAAAGTTTGTGTGTTCTTTGTTTGTTTTTTTTTTTAAATTAGTTCTAAATAATGAGTAAAGTTTACAGTACATATAATAACAACATCTTTAATATACTACATATTGAGTTAGAACTGATGAAGCTTTAGAAATATAAAGCGAAACGTCTTCGATAAACTTATGGAGTAGTTGACTTCTTTTTTTATTTTGCCAACCTGAATGACCGAGTAAACCTCTGAATTCACTAGTTAAATACTTTATAAATATAAATTGACGGTCGTAGTCTTTACTATACATATATATATATATATATATATATATATATATATATATATATATATATATATATATATATTTATATACATATATACATATATATATATATATATATATATATATATATATATATATATATATATTTATATACATATATACATATATATATATATATATATATATATATATATATATATATATTGTAAAAACTACGACCGTCAATTTATATTCATAAAGTATTCAACTAGTGAATTCAGAGGTTTATTCGGTCAGTCAGGTTGGCAAAATAAAAAACAGAAGTCAACTACTTCATAAGTTTATCGAAGACGTTTCGCTCTATATTTCTAAAGCTTCATCAGTTCTCTAAAATACAAGGATGACATAGAGTTTATAAGAAATACAGATCTAATAATTTATTACTTACAACTCAATATGTAGTATTAAAGATGTTATCGTATATGTACTTAGGTTTACTCATAAATTTAGAACTAACTTAAAAAAAAATTAAACAGAAATATGCAAAAAATAACATTCGCAGAAACGAAGATTTACAAAAACTTTAAACGTACATTTGGCTTCATTTAGAGATGGTTCTCCAATGAAGACAAACAAAACACTGATTTATTGCAATCTACGCAAAACGACGTGGCGCGATACCGAAAATGTTTTCCAAGGGCCATATGTTCAACAAATTAATAATTGTCTCAAACCTTGGAAACTTTCAAACTGATGTCTAACAAAATGCCGTTTGTGATTTTAGGTACTACCAACCATGTTACCAACTTAGAATTGAGAGGGAAATTTAAAAAAAGGTTTTATTATTGTCAAAAAATAAAAAGAAAATAGTATTTAGTAAATAGGTTTAGAAAAAACAAACAAACAAAACAAAATGAACATCTGAATAATAACTGAAGTTAATCATGATAATTATAGCAATTAATAATGGAATTTACGAAACATGAAGCACTCTGAGATGCAGAAAACCCTAGTCAAAAGTCAAAATAAAATTGTAAATTTTGCTAAGATTCTGGATCTCAGATCTTTTATTCAGATTGTTGTTATCACTCCTGCTGATATGTACCATTTCTAAGAATGTTCTCTTTAAATTTATTTTTCTCTCTGGCTAATATTTTAACATTGTTGAAATCTATCTTATGGTCTAGATCGATAGTGTGTTCTGCCAAAGCACAAGTGGGTTTATTTAGTCTACAGTCACTCTTATGAGAAATGATACGATATGAGTCGTATCGTGAGATGTGACTGAATTCAAACCTGCGAAGACGACTGTTTTTTGTCAAACATGTCGTCTTATTTTTTACTTTTTAAACTTTGTAACATGTTCTTTAATTTTTAAGTATTTTAAAGTTTTTAAAATTTTTAATGCCTTCAATAATTCAGATCACATTATGTTATTTAACGTTGTGTTTTATATGCTATGAATCTTACTTTCTGGTAAGTTTTTATAACTTTTATATTACATCAGCCTAATGTTATAACACAGTAATCTTCATTGTAGACCTTGATAAAGGTGGCAAATAACCACCGAAAGCTCGGAATTCAGAATAAATAGTACGCCTTAGCAAAGCTCTATTTTTTATTGACTACCACACCCAAAAAGAAAAAAGTATTTACATATATATATATATATATATATATATATATATATATATATATATATATATATATATATTTCTATTCTATTCAAAAAGATAATTCTACCTGTTAGTGTGAAGCTGTCAGTTGAGGTTTAACAAATTAAGAACCAACATAGACCTTGACTGTTTGATTAGGCCTTGAAAGGAATTTAACGGTATGTATAGTAAGCTACAAATGGGGATTTCCTAGTCACTCTTTTGGCAACGTACCTCTCCGTTCCGATATTGTTCGATAATATCGATTTGCAGATTAGAATTAAACCATTTCTATATAAGGTATTCGCGAAATATTGATTTTTATTTCCTTGTAAATGGTTTTGAATGTTTTACAAAGTCCAGGGCTATTATTTATCATAGATTTAATTAAGTATAATAATATATTTATGAAAAATTAAAAAAATTATTGAAGGTCTTTATCATTTGATCACTGCAAAACAAGAATAAGAGCATGTAAAGAAAATTAAACATTAATAAAATTATATATATATATATATATATATATATATATATATATATATATATATATATATATATATATATATATATATATATATATATCCGGTTTTTTAGGCGTTACGCCCGTCCGGTAGCGATCTATGGAGGAGTATCACCGAGCCGCAAGCCCTTATCTCTTGCCGTACTGCTCCACCATAGGCCGATCAGATCCAAGCATATTCTAGTCTAAGCCGCAGATTCATCTAGAATTTTAAGCTGGGGCTCGATCCCACATCCACTGAGCCATTCGACAGTGAAGTGAATGAGAGGCAGCCGCACAGCCCGCTGAGCTATCTGACCGACTAATAAAATTAACCTTAATAAAATTCAAGAGTTTTTATTGGCCCCTTTTTTAACAGATTTCTTTTGATAATCGAGCTTAACCAACTTATAGAAAATATCGAGATACTGACAGTTTCATGACTATGATTATCCGGAGCTCAAAGATGACGTTCACCGTAGAACGTTCATCTATTTCTATTCTGCGTCTTTGCTATCAGATGGTCGCAATTCGCCTAAGGTTGATATTTTTAAAGGTCTTCTTCGGGTTTATTTAAACAATTTTTTGTCCTATTTTAATCTTGTACTACGTTCGATAATGGCTTCTATTCCGGTTTACCTACGAATTTCTTCCCCCATTTTTACGAGTGCTGCAACTCCTAAGCTTGCTGTTTTGAGCAGATTAGATGTCCGGTTGTCCCAAGCTAATCTTATTTTATCGTTCACATATACATATTTTTCATAAATTTTTATGAGCGGTTTCTCAATTATTTTCAGTTCCCCAGTTCATTGGGGACGACCTTTGTCATCATTTTGGTTTTTCCATAACTTCGTATACTCCAAAACTAAATAAATCCTTCGTGCTACTTGTTAAACTCGATTTCATCGTTCTTGGCGTGTGCCTGAAATAAGCTACTACGGAATTTTTAATATTCGTCTCTCTCTGATACACAGATGCGTAATTCAATTGTGCGAGTCACGTTTGTCATGGTAAAGTGCTATGAGAAGGGAATGATGAGTCCACTCACGTCTCCCAGTATTGTCGCAACAACATCCATGCGTTTGGCCGATACGGTGTCGGTGATAAATTCGGCCTCTTTACGAATACAGATAGCTGCCACTGGAGGAGGTAAACGAATCGAGCTTAGACAAAGAAATACAGATGAAACAACTTATTGCAAGTGTTTTTACACGCACACGCCAAGAAAGATGAAAACTTCTATATAGTTATTTTAGAATAACTCCCGGTTCACCTAAGTTTTCTGGTTTGCTGTACAAGCAATGTTATCTAAATATCAGATATGATTTAATTTCTGTCCATCGACGTTAACAATCTTTGATCCCCACTTAAATCGTTTAAATGAACTATGATATATATTTCAACTATTTCTATTTACAATCTCTCGATTTCGTTGGGAAAAGAAAAAATAAAACAAATAAGACTTCAAGTCGAGAAGTAGAGTATCAGCGCATCAAATAAATTTCGGAAAATTTGACATGGAGTGTCTATGGAAACCAAAAATATGGGTGAATGGTATGCGGGACAAAAAAGTTTGAGATACACTGAGGGTGGCCGCACACAGAAAGAGCAAAACTGTTTTAGTCAAAAACGTTGTTTGAAACGTAAACGTTTTTGTTCCACAAGAAACATTTTGTTTTCAAGAGAAACAAAATATTTTCACAAACCATACTGCAATCAGTTTTATTAAAGATGTTGACAGATAACAACGAAATTGCACTAGTTTTCTGACAGTTGTTCCTCCTACAGGACGAAAAAACGAAAAATAAAAGAATACTTCTTGTTCACTACTCGAGCGGTTTCAATAAGGGAATTCCAAAAACACGTTGCGCCTGCGTACATTGAAATGTTTCGATACAAAACGACGATCCAGTAATCAACATCAAACAGACTGACTGAAACTAAATGAGCTTAAACATGCTTTAGACACACGACTAATCAGTGTGCGTCAGCTCATTTCATTTATAAGGGTGGCCGCACACAGAAAGAGCAAAACTGTTTTAGTCAAAAACGCTTTTGTTTGAATCGAAAACGTTTTTGTTTCCACAAGAAACATTTTGTTTTCAAGAGAAACAAAATGTTTGCACAAACTATACTGCAATCAGTTTTATTAAAGATGTCGACAGATAACGACGAAATTGCACTAGTTTTCAGGCAGTGGTTCCTCCTACAAGACGAAAAAACAAAATATCGCTATCTCCACATGTGCTCCTTGTTGACTCTTCGAGCGGTTTCAAGAAGGGAATTCTTAAAACACGTTGCGCCTGCGTACATTGAAATGTTTCGAGACAAAACGACGATCAGGTAATCAACATCAAACATACTGACTGAAACTAAATGAGCCTAAACATGCTTTAGACACACGACTAATCAGTGTGCGTCAGCTCATTTCATTTATATGGAAATATCAGCATCAAACTCGTTTAGTCAAAAACGTTTTTGACTAAAACAGTTTTGCTCTTTCTGTGTGCGGCCACCCTCAGGAAACATCAGCATCAGACTCGTTTAGTCAAAAACGTTTTTATCTAAAACAGTTTTGCTCTTTCTGTGTGCGGCCACCCTGAACGAATCACTGAACAAAAACACAGTCCAAATGCGGAAGATGATTTATTAAAAAAGCTGCCATTATAATGCAATATATTACAAAACTAAATCTATAATTTCGTAAACATATACATTATAAACTAAAACTAGATATGATGTTATTGGATTATTTCTATTTATTGTTGTTTCGCCTTCATTAGCACCACTCTTTTACTGCTATAGTTTGATTGATGTCTCGTTATTATCAATAAACGAATATTATTTACACAGCGAGCTCCAAACCGACTACATACTCATCATTTTTACTACCGATCGTTTGCGCTGCTCGGCCTTGTATGCACTAAAATAAACATTTCCTTGATTAATCTATGGTTTTTTTACTATTGTTTTTAATATGAGATTAATTACAGATGATTGCGTTATCTTTGGAATTGACCAATACCAAACTTTTTTTTATTAGCGCTAGTAGAAGATAGTAACGAGAAACATTTGTTATTATTTTTTCTTAAATTATTTTTAAGTTTCATCAAAACTCATTATTCAATTTCTGCAATTTTATTTATTGAAGGGAAAATAAATTAAACAACATAAAAAGATCCCGGACATGACGGAATACCAAATGATCTGCTAAAAAATGAAGGGCAGAATCTAATAAAACAACTGACACAAATAATTCAGAAAATCCTCTATAATAATACTAACATAGAATCCCAAAATGAATGAGGAACTAGCACCAACATACTCATGTTTAAAAAGAAACATAAGCAGCTGACAGACTCCTGGCTAAAAAATCTCTTTTTGTCAAGCTGGTACCTAAAAAATGTAATAAAACAGTTTTTGATTATAAATCAACATTGTAATGTCATTTTTATTTAGTAAAAAAGGAAAAAATTAAACTGTAGGACTTATAACAAAAAGAGAAAAAAATGGTAACATGTTTTATAACACAAAATTTTAAAGTCATTCAAAAAAAATTAACCATGTACAAACAAATATAATATATTATGTATGTTTAAAAATAGGTACATTTTATATAAAAAATTGTTAAAAACAACATAATTGTCATTCTGCACAAAACCTGCAAATCACAAAAAACGTTAAAAATCTATTCTAAACTGGTACCATTTATACAAATTTTTCGAGAATATTGCAAACATATGGGTTGTTGACACGTTGTGCATATATATCCAGTCTTTCTTCTTAATTTGGATGGACAGATGTAGCAATATTTTCTTATTTCAAGCTTTTTTTCTTCGTTGACCTTATTTTCGGGAATACTTCCGATCAGTTCTTTCAGCTACCTTTGCAATGTAAAATTATTTTTGTACGTCTATTTTATAAAAAATAGCCATGGGCCATCTACGTGTTCTGCGGCTACAGGAATATTTTACACACTTTTCATCCATCGTGTCTACACCCTCTTTGGTCAAGTTGTAAAAAGAATTTATTTCTGGTAGTCCATTATCTGCATCTACTTCTATAAAATGATGCACGAAAAAAATTAATATCACAGCTTTATTTTTCTTATTTGTACGAGATAAAAGTGTTAAGTCTTTGGTAAATCCATACAAAGTGTCGTCTTTATTACGATTTGGTCGCGGAAAGAACTGTGAAGGAATTTGTTTTTTATTTATTCGCATTCTGCCAATGTGAGTTTATGTTGTTGTAGATGATGTACTAAATCAACTGAACTAAACTAGTTGTCGCCAGTTACATTTTTATTAGTATTGTAAAGATGTTTGACTAATCTTATAACTGCTTGAGTGGGTCTGCTCATTCTTATTTCTTCATTTGTAAGGCTAAATACATCTGAACCTTTCCCACCATAAATGTAAGCATTATGTATATACCCAGTTCGTGCATCATTCATACATAAAATTTTTATCCCATATTTACAGGGTTTGCTGGGAATATACATTTTAAAGCGACATCTGCCTCTGAAGGATACCAGCATTTCTTTTACACACACATGTTTCCAAACCGTATATGCATCTTTTGAATTGCTTACAAATAAGTCAAAGAATTCTTGGATAGCAGCATCTGAATTATCCCTTGCTCTTTGTTCTCGGTCCAAGGCATCGTTAAACCTTAAGGCGGCCATCAGGGTCAGAAAACGTGTATGCGACGTAACTGCTCAAAATATAGACCGTCCTTTCCCGTTCGTAGCAAACAGACTTCATACATCAGCATGATTTGACTTATAAATAGAAGTATAAAGAAGCAGTCCCAAGAAAGCTCTCAATTCTATTTCATCAGTATCAGCCAACTCGGATTTGTCTTTTTTTATATATTGTTGATATTTTGGCCGAAAAATTGCGAATTTTTCGTTAGTTCTCTTGACAACACGACTGTACATATCGGCTGAAGACAATTTGTTAAAATAATAAATGGGACTCGTTGACTTTTCTACTTTTGAACGGATTAATGGGAGTAAAACAATATTGTAAGCAGGCGTAAGTTTCTAGTTGGCTCCTTTTTACTCCCCTTATATCTATTCTTTCCATAGTAATAATTGCTGGAATTGACACACTTTTCTTCATCTTCGCTAGATATCATTTCTGAGTGTTCACACTTCTTGTTCACTGTCTGTAAAATATACCTCTCTATATAATAAATATCCTTATTCCACATCATCATCATCACTAATGTCACTGCTCGCCTCATTATACCATTTTGTGCACATTTCTTCGAAATCATCGTCTAATACTCTTACAGTTTTACGAGAACTATCCATATTAAAATAACGTAAATATTTCGAAAACGGGACGAGCGAGTATATCTCATTAATACGTGCGAATATACTCTAAAAACTAGGAAGGTATACCGAATTACAGATTGCTACGTATTTGTGGCGAGAAACGCAGACGCGTTAATAGACGTGCGGAGTCTGTGAGATGCATGGACACCAGTTAACGGATATGTATATAAAAAAGACTGATGTGTTTTTGTACACACGTATGACAAATAAAAGAATGAAAAAAGAAAAGCATTTGTAAAGTAAGTAAACATTTATTTCCTAGCTGAGCTCTTTCAGCTTACAAAGCCATCTTCAGAGCTATGGTCAAGTATTAAAAGTATCACTACCTAAAAAGAGAGATCTCATTTGATAAAAATTTAGAAATTCTCTTTTTATGCTGATTCTGTTACAAATTTTCCATTGAAGAAACACAAAGATTGTACACTGAACACATTAAAAAATTTGGTTATGGTACGGGTGTAAGAACCTTACAGATATTATTTGCTTATTCAAACCGATCGGTCAAATAGTTTAAAAGCTAATTTATTTGATTATCCCAAATCAAATTTTCTTGCAACAAGTTAGAAAATTATATAGCTATAGTAATTATACGGGTAGCTTCTCAAAGAAGAAAATTTATTTTATTATTATTATTTAAACTAACTATTCAAACTAAGCTAAATTCTTAAAAACAAAAGATATCCACAGCATCTTAAGACCAAAGTATACAATCAATGCGTACTCCATGTTTTCACTTATGGTTCCCAAACGTGGACATTTACAAAAGCAAAACCCAAAGAGCAACGGAAAGCCAAATGTTGCACATAAGACTAATTAATAAAAAGAGAAACGAGTGAATAAGAGGGAAAACAAAAGTGAGGGATGTTAGACAAGAAGTTGCAAAATTGACAAGGAGATTTGCCGGACACAATATACGACAAAAAGAAGACCGATGGAATATAATTCTTATAAGTTGGAGACCGTGGGAATATAAACGAAGCAGAGGAAGGTCCCAAATGAGATAAGCAGATGATATCAAGAAGCACGTGGGCTCTAGGTAGATACAGAGAACGAGGGAGACAGACAGAGAAGAATGGAAAAGGATTGGGGAGGCATATGTCCAAAGATGGACCGAAGAAGACTAATTAAAATTATTATAGGTATATTATTATTTAAAAAAATAAAAGAAATTAATTTTAAATAGGTACTGCAAAATAATTTTGCAAAAACGTTTTTTTGCTTATAAACAATTAGAATAACTTTTTAACTATTGCCTACAGGAAAATAATTTTTCATATTTTCATATTTAGCCAATAGATTCAATGGAAAAATGCTTTTAATTGGCTTTTCTATATCCTGGAGGCAGAGTTAAGAAAGTGTAACTATCCTTCTGATCGCATATTTAATGTGGATGAGACCGGTTTATCCGACGAACAGAGTAAGGTATCTGAAGTTGTGGGCCTTAAGTTGCCGAACTTAAGGCCGATCATTTGATCCACCACTGATGGTTTTTGCTATTAAAAACATGACAGATGTTTTGATGAAAGGTGCCGCTCATGGTTCTGTAGGAAGAACCCATCCTTCTGGTTGCATTCAAGGAAATTTATATACTAAGTGAAAAAGACAGCAAATATTTGATTTCACGCAAACAGCGCCTTTGTATCTGTTGATACGTATTTCGACCTAATAGGTCTCATCAGAACAGTTATTCAAAGGTGTTCTCAACGTGAAAGATCAATATTTTCTGTCTTTTAAGAAGCAACACTAAAATGGCTTGGATACGGACGCAATAGCGACATCTGATAATAAAACCGTAAAATAGTTTCTTATATACTAAGTGGTTAAACCATTTTATCAAAAAATGTAATCCTAAAAAAGAAAGACTCATTCTTTTTATCCCTGATGGGCGTAACACCCACACTAAGAATATTGACGTCGTAGATATTACCAGAGGCAACCACATAACAATAATTAGCTTACCACGAAATACCTCTCACAAAATGCAGTCACTAGACAAATTATTCATGTATCCACTTAAAAATTATTATAGTGAAAATGTTAGGCACTGGGTGCTCCATACTGATAAACCACGTGGACCGTATAACATAGCTGAGCTGTTTTGAAAAGCCTATCTAAGGTGCCAAAGTGATCAAATAGCCATCCATGGTTTTGAAGTTTATGGAGTATATCCATGCAAATCTTTTAGATGTGAACTTTGGTCCTTCTAATATGGAAGAATCGGACATAGACAGTCTTCGGGCTCAAAAGAGTAGAAAGAAATTCAAAAACAGTCCACGTCTTGTGCCACAAGAGGGCATTATCGATGGTCCAGGGACCAGAGGATTCGCCCCAAGTCACTGGGAGCACACAACAGCTTCAAAAAACTAGTGCAGTCCAGAGCAACACACCCTGTTCTAAAGAACTAGCATAAGCTGGTCCTTCGGGCATGTCATTTATGTCAATTAAAAAGGCAATGGTATAACCAAGAGACATTTGACCTCTTTCAAAAAACAAGAAAAGATTCTCGAAAAAGTATTCAAATAATAGGAAAGTAGAACTATGGGTTCAACGTTTAATGTGTGAAATGTGGGCTCACAATGATTGTGCTAAATTTATATTTTTGAGTAAAAAATAGACTTAAAATACTGTTTATGCCATCAAAAGTTTGATTTTTATGACATTTTAATTGGTAGCCAATTTAACCACCACAACTACTGGAAATCTTCAAATCTTGTCATTTTGAAAAAATATTTGTGTTTCTGTATTAGAATTTTTATAAAACTAAATTTTTTGTATTACATAATAAAGGTATTTATAATGAAAAACCAAAATAGTAGCCCATATTTGCCTCTACTTAATTGATTTTTATTTGGATACTTCCTCAATAAGTAAAGTTCCACTTTTTGTGAAATTTAAAAAACTAGTTTTTTTGATACAGACATAATTAATAACAATTAACAATGTTACACACAAATTAACATACAAGAATATTAAGATTATTTCGGCCATAATAAACCAAAACTAATAGAAACAATTACCAACCTACTAATGTAAACACCTAAGTATACTTTTAATAATCAAAAGAGCTGTAGGCATTATGAAACTGGGTGTGGCACATAAGTGTACTTTAGTCTAAAATATTCATTCATGGAGAAGTATCGCCCCATCTGTCTTCTTCCATGCATCACTAAGCTGTATGAAAGGATGCTGCGAGTACACATAGACGACATGATTGATAGGTCAGGTGGTTTATCTCGGAGACAATTTGGTTTTTGTAAAGGGAAAAGCACGATTGATGCAATCATGAGTGTACTCGAAGCATTGCGCAACAGAGGGAATGAACATCGCTGGGCGGCCCTGCTGTTGTTTGATGTTAAGAATGCATTCAATACGCTGCAGTGGAACAAGGTAATGAAGGCAATGGAGGAGAGAAAATGTCCTGGTTACCTGATGAATGTTGTGGCGGAGTATCTGTCCGAGAGAAGGATTATGGTGGAAAAGGGCACGATCGTGGACGTGACGGCCGGGGTACCCCAGGGATCTGTCTTGGGCCCGACGCTATGGAATCTGGCATATGACGGGTTTATGCACTGTGAATACGGAGAGGGTACAACCCCCTTCGCATTCGCGGATGACCTCGCTGTACTGGTAGTAGCCCGGGATGAGCCAGATCTCAAATACCGGGTTCGGAACGCAGGTGGCGTCGTAAAGAAATGGATGACGCAGTACGGACTAAAACTTACGACAGAAAAAACCGAAGCCATCATTCTGAAGGGGACAAGGAACAGGCAAGGTGTTGAATTAAAATGTGCGGGAGTATGTCTTACACCCAAGAAACAAGTAAAGTACCTAGGAGTGACATTACACCAGAATGGAAAATGGGGGGAGCACGTTCCGGAGGTGGTCCGAAAGGCTGCGAATAGTGCGGCTGCGTTGGGGAGAGTGATGCCGAACATTGGAGGATCCAAATCCGAAAGGAGGAGGGTCTTACACGGTGTTGTATAGTCTATCGTCCTCTACGCGGCACCAGTCTGGAGCGAGGCGGTAGAGATAACGGCCTATAGGAGTCTTATGAAACGAGTAGACAGAACAAGTTTGTTGCGAGTGGCATGCGCCTATAGGACTGTGTCTGCGGCAGCCTTATGGACCATCACTGGATGTATTCCGTTGCATGTTTTGGCGGTGGAAAGAAAAGAGCTTTATGAGAGAAGAGGCCCAAACCTTACTATGGCTGAGAGAAGACAGGTAAGGGAAAGGTCAGTTGTAAGATGGCAAGAAGAATGGAACAATACGGAGGATGTGGCACAGTGGACGAAAATGCTGATCCCGAACATAAGAGCTTGGGTGGACTGTGGCCACAGGCGACTGGATTATTTCCTGACGCAGGTGCTCACAGGACACGGGTGTTTTAGGGCCTACCTTTATAGGATCGAAAAGGCTGATACAGATGAATGCCTATATTGTGGATATTCGGACACTGTGACACATACGATGTTAGATTGCAGCAGATGGATAGTGGAAAGGAACAGAATGGAGAGAGAGACAGGTGGTGTGAATTTTGTTACAGTGAGAGAAATGATTGAGAGAATGATTGAAAATAAATTAGGTTGGATTAACATACACAGTTATATCCGTGCAGTGATCAAGAAAAAGGAAGAGGAAGAAAGACAGTTGGACCAACGGCAAAGGTGGAGTGAATGATGCTGAAAGGTAAAGTTAGAACAGTGGGTCACACTTTTTGAGTTAGAATGCGTGAGAATGAATGAATAAAGGTAGTGCTTCGGAAGTGATGCCGGCCTTACAGCGGCCATTCCGCTTCCGGATCGCTGAATGACAAAGGAGGGTCTGGTTTAGCAGGTAGGCGTTCGGCGTAGACTCGGCGACGAGAGGGCATTTTAAAGTACCTCGGGAACTATCGCCGGGAGTACGAAGAACGAATCCTACACTAAGGTTAGTCAGGAGACGTCCTGGACTGAGATGTCTTTTTTCGTTATTAAGGTTTAGTTTAGATTGTAATTATGAAATCAGGCTTTAATTTTTATTCTATACACTTTTTATTTTAAAATTATTTCATATAAATATAATCTCGGATTTTTATAATTAACAGTTCAAAAATTGTATTAAAGTGTGACAAAAAGAGTTATTAGTAAAACATTTTATGTTAAACTTTAAAATTTATACTTTGGAAGAGATTTCTAAATTAGCACATATTATGGATTTTTACGAAACAGTAGTCACAGCAGTGGCGGCTCGTGACATCTGCTATAGGGTGTGCTGCATGAACCACGGTCAATATAAAATAATAGAAATAGAATAACATACGAAAACAAAAACAATAAAATTAGCTTTAATACTAATTAATAGTAACTAATAACGACATGCTATAAAAATCTGATTAACTTACATTTATTGCATTTTTCTAAATTGGAAATTAATACGCCGGTCCTTTTTTGTCGCAAACTTTTCGATTACTTTATCGTTAAAGTTCGGTATTGAAGCGATGAACTTTTTTTCTATCGAGAGTGTGGAAAGGGCTGTTAATCTGTCTTCGCACATTGAATTTCTTAAAAATGTTTTGATCCGTTTTAAAGTTGAAAAACTACGTTCAGCTTCTGCTGTGGTCATTGGCGTAGTCACCAGAATTTGTATCAACTTTTTGGTTTCTGTTAATGTGTCCTCTAAATTATTAGAAATTATAAATTTTAGTAAAGGCACTGCACCTTTTAGATTCAATTGATGGGCGTAACAGTGCACAAAATGAGCAGTTTCATATTTTCTCTTAATTATTGTTTGCACTCCGCCATGTATCCCACTCATAACAGCTGCTCCGTCATAACTTTGTGCAATGAGCTTATTTTTGTTATTCTTTAATATTGGGTCTAAAACATTCAAAATTGTGTTAGCTAAGGTTTCAGCATCATGTTTTTCTGGAAGCAAAAAAGTCCAAAACCTTTCAACTGGAGCACCGTTTTTTACATAACGAAAAACAATGACCATTTGAAATTTCATAGAAACATCCGTTGTCTCATCAGCTATCACTGCTAAAAATGGGGCTTCATTGATTTCGTTTAAAATCTCCTCAGCGTATACTTCTAGCATGCAATCCAAAATATCATTTTGTATTGTTTTTGAGGTACCTTTGAAAATTGTCGCATTTGTAAGGTGTTCACTAAGTGTTTTATCAAGTTCAGCAGAAAAATTCACTAAACCACGAAAAATTCCAGGGTTATCTGATGTTTCAGATTCATCGTGTCCTCGTAAGGCGAGCTCAAAAGCCCCACAGAATTTTATACAGTCAATTATTTATTATTTATTAATTATTAATAAAAACCAGAGAATTACGAACACACATTAAATTTATTGTCTCCGAAGGCTCAGGTCAAAAAATCAACACAGATGTTGGCCTACTGGTGTGAAAGCGCTCGCAGACAACAATACGAATATAGTATTTTTAGGAAATAAAAATATATAGAGGGTTTTATACACGAGAATATTTGATTTAAACGAAACAAAGAAATTCCTAAAATGCTCAAACTAAAAATTGTTGGAGACATAATTAGATCGAAAATTGGGAAAATCTTAAAATTATAACAGAACAAGACTTCAAAATAAAAACATGATTGCAAATAAACAAACTTACATTAACATAACTTCAAATATTTGCTGTCTTTTTCACCAAACAAACTTACATTAAATTATGAAAAAACTAAATGCTCATCTACTTTTTGCTATATACAAAAGTTGTCTGTCAATGTTTAATTCGTTACATATAAATAACAAAGATCAAATATATGGATCGGAGTACACAACATATTTAGGGAATAAATATTTAAATGGGAATTACAAATAAAAAATATTAAAACTTTATTTATTGTATATCTCAATATTTAGTGACAATTTTGTGACTTAATCAGGAGAAAACTGTAAATTTATTAAGATGAGATATTGACAAAAGTTAAATACTTCATTATTTACAATACACTTCGAATATACTAATACTCTTATAGTTGTAAGTAATGAAGTATTATTTATAAATACAAATATATTTCATGTGCAATATTTCATATTTATTGAAAGTCAACATAAATGCTAAATTTTATTTAAGAATTTATATTGTGTAATATGCCCACTGACTATTAAAAAATAAGGTGCTTTCCTGTCATTTTCACTCGTTGGCGGCTTGCCCACGCAAGATGAAAGGAGTGTCGCTTCTCTGCGTTCGTAGTTCTCTGGCACAGATGCAACGGTCACGAATAACTGTCGTGAATTGCAGCTCGCAAACACATTTCCGAGGCCGTTAATCAGCCGATTGCCGAAGCACATCGGCTAAGATCGCCGTTTGCCTAATAAATGCATTTAACCGCTGCCAGTGTTTCGGTTGTTATCGACGCGGCTTCACTGGAGCAGCAAATACGTAAAAAGATTGCTTCACTGGAGCACCAAATACGTAAAAAAATTATACGGTTTCACTAGAGGAGTAAATACGTAAAAAAAATAATATTAATCATCGTTGTTGGTGAATTATTATTAACAGTTTATGTTTAATATGATAATATGGCAGATTTGAAATAAAACTATATTAATTATTCTTTAATAATTAAGATTTGCTATGGTTGTTTGGTAGTTCTGCAGCTCAGCAGCACATAAAGAAAAGCCGCCACTGAGTCACAGTAAACAATTGGAAGAGTTCATTTGCGTGACGAGAGGCGAGAGGTGACCATTATACAACATGTACACTTTTTCAGTTGTTATTAATCAAAATAATATGTTTTTTTTGTTAATAAACTGCATGTAAATAATTTTTTACTTGTAAGGTACGATTAACATTAGCTAAGAACACGTGTCCTTGGTTGTATAGTAACTTTCAGAGTCTTCCAGTGAAATTTAAAATTCAACCAACACATAATTAATTATGAAATTTACTAAACAATTGGAATTCGGTGGATTCAGTGAATCAAGTACAATACCTACTGAAGAAACAAATACTTTTTACAGATTATTGTTGTTTTTTTTTTTAATTTCAAGTAAAAACCAAATATTTTTCCAGACACAACTTCCTGAAATATAAAAAAACATCGTTGATTTCAGCTAGTATAATATTATAACAATAAAATCGCGAAATGAAATAAAAACAAAAATAACTTTTTGGCACCATCAAGCAGACCAGTCGAGATATTGGGCAACAGAATTCAGAAGCCGGCGTTAATATAAATACGAATTAAAAAGCGGAGTTGCCAGGTTTTGACGTATACAATGCAAGCGTTCTACATTATATTTTGTAAAACTATTTTTTCTATCTTATTTTTATCTAGAGTAATCCTAGGTCTTTTATACAATTTGGGATCATCTAAGATTTGGGAGTTGTCTTTCCTCTTTCATTTTCGATGATCTTTACTATAGTAAGTTAGGTTACTTCCGCCGGATAGCTTCTTGTGGCCGGATACCTCGAGCGGTACAGTATCTGACTATCATGCAGAAGGTCGGGATCGATCCCCAGTGCCGTCCATAAATATTTAGATATTTTTAGAATATCTACAGGCCCCGATCATCATTAGCCGTTTTCAGTTCACTGCTGAACGCAGGCCTACCGTAAATCAATACATTGTATCCGATCTTGAGTACCTTGAATCCAATTTTGCCGGATGCGTTTGATGTCGTCTGACCACCTGGTTGGATAATGTCTTTGATTACGATAAGCATCATGTCTAAGTCTCCATTCTAAAAGCCATCTTCCATCTCTGACTTTGCCAATATGTCTTGCCCAGTACCATTTCAGCGTTATACTCGGTCTGCAATAAGGACTCTGTTGTCTGAAAAAAATTGTTTAGAAACTTCCCATTTATGTTGACTTCAATATTTTCCTAATTATTGTTTCTCATAGCACTCTGTAATAAAGAGGTGAATAATTTAGGAGAGATAGTGTCTGCCTTCTCCCAGGGAAATGTGTTTGTATCTCCATAGTACATTCTCACTGCAACTGTTGCGTTATTATATATATTTCGAAGAAGATTTGTGTCCCTATGATCAATAATACACTCTGTAAAAATTATTAACATGGAGCTATGATGGACTAAGTCAAATCCTTTTCTTGCTCCAGCGGTTGCTGAAAATCTAGCTTACATTGAAGCATGTTTAAAATTTCGTTAAGTATTCCTCTCAGAAAATTACTTTCACGCCTCTTATGTCCACGACCTTTACAAGACCCATTGGACCCTTAAGCAACGAGCGCTTTGTCACGCGTGTTCGCAACAACAAAACGCATCACAGTATGTGTTACTTTCTTTTATTATCTTTCGTTAGCTAAAGAGAAACTCTTCTTCTTAACAAAGAAGTTTGTTCCTATTGTCGAACAACACAGCATATTTTCTAAGAAAAGCTGAGATGTGACTCTTCTATGAAATAAAAAAGAGGTTAGTCTTCGTAAATGGGTATATTTATTTAAAAACCCTTAAAAGGGCTACATCAAAAAAACAAACGTTTTCGGACTAAACAGTCCATCATTAGGTTTAAATTTTAAAATTGCTAGGTTAAAATGCCTGAGCCACCAAAATACATGGGTAAAAACCCTTTAAATTACATATAGTTGTAAAAGATTATACATCATGTTGTTAAAAAACTGTGATGTTCAGTATTAAATTAAATATGACTTCAGGTAACATACATGGCTGAATTGAGTTCCAGAGCCGGAGAGTAAACCTCTTCACACGGAGAACAGCTGGTAACTGATTCATGAATTCATGAAGACAGACATTGTTATTGATTGATATTACGATTTGATTTATTATATAAACAATTTATATGTGGCGAACTATTAATTATGTACCGCGTACCTATAATAATTTTTCTCTCACGGTTTATTTTATTCTCGCGTGATTATCCTAACCGTACCTTACCTTTCCCATTGTGTTATTTTATATGTCGTAGGTTCCCTTGTTCCTTTAAAAATAGGGTGGTGCCCAATTAACTTCTCTTCTCTTTAACATCTAAATTATCTTCCCTTTATCTTTAGTACTCCACTAACTAGTTCTTTATGCTTGAGCCCAGAAGAACCCCGACCAATATATCTCTACCAGACTGAAGCCCTAGCCTAGTGCCGTTTCCTGGGTAACCTCAACTCTATCCATAGAGAGTGTACAAGATACCACTCTGTTAGTAATTATTCTCCTAAAGAGCTTATATAAATGAGATGCTACTTTTTAACTCTTTAACTCTATTGTTTTAAGGATTTCCATAGCCAGTCCGTCTGGCTTAGGACTTTTTCCAATTTCGTTTAGTCTTTATTATTTATAATATTTCTTCCTTTGTGATTTCTGCACATGTTTCTTTTTCTACTAAGATATGTCCTGTACGTTGCCTCTTTTGTCTTCGAAAAACTCTTCAATGGATTCTTTCCATCCTCTTGGTTTTTCCACAGTCGTTATTATAGAATCCCTGTTGTTATTTATTTTTATTGAAAAAACATCACCTACATAAAACTTTATTTAACAGAATATTTGGATATGTAACTTCCTACTATCTGTATCAGCCTGTGGCAATGAAAATATTTTCTATTACAATATTTATCACCTAAAAATATATTTAATCATCTTGTTTATTTATAACAAAAGTCGCGTACTTACTCTAGAGATTTTTGTGTTTCATAACTGACCAAATTACACATTGTCGTGATATTTTAACAACTGTTCAGTTATGTAATACGTCGACAAGATTGTTTGTGTCATCAGATCCAAAACAAAGGTTGTTCATTTGATTGTATTTTACACGGAGCGTGCCAACTATTTAGAAATGCGGGGAGTGTAAAAGTAAACGTGTAAAGTTATCGTTATTGCTCGCATATAAGATGTGAATCACAAAATATATTAGATAAAAGAACTGGCACGATTCATTACCAGTATACATGAATTCCAATAGAAAAGAAAAATATAGCATAATTAGATAATAATTTTTTACAAACAGGACTGGCTTGGCAATAGACTGTGTTCTATGTGTACTACCAACTGTCTTGATTTGTTTTTCTTGTTCCAATAAGAATAATCTTCAAAGTATAATATCTATCATAGACACAAATCCTCCAAGAAATAATGAAAAAACCATAACAAAATAGAATGTATGCAACTGTGTGTAAACAATATTGCAAAATGATGTTTTCTAATAATGATCAAGAGACCATACGTATTAGAAGCCGTAAAAAGAGCTACAAAGAAACCTGGTGGTGGTCAAATAAAAAAGAAACTTATTTAAACAGTCTTAAGAAAATAGGTCAGACACAGATCTTCAAAACTATAAGGTCGTCAAAAATGTAGCGAAATTAGCAGTAGCAAAAGCTAAAGAAGAAACATATACAAATCAGTACAATCAACTTGATACCAGGGAAGAAGAAACAAAGATATATAAAACAACCAAACAGAACAAAAATAACCAAAAGATTTTAATAAGATAAGATGTATTGTTATGTAAAAAAAAAAAAAAAAAAAAAAATTTGTTTAATTTACTATTTGTATTTTGAGAACGATTTCCGAATTGGAAATTGAAACGTCAATAAATGTATTTTTATCTTTAATGTGGCTTATTCCCAGTTATAAATAGTAATTAAGATAAGATGTATCCGAGATAAAAATAATAAAATACTAATTCACGAAAAGAATGTCAAAAAGAGATGGAAAAAGTACTTTGACAAGTACTTCATTAAATAAAGAATTTTACAGAAAATCAGTTGAATTAACGGGGGCTGTAACAGCAATTGGGGACACGAAAATAACAAATAGGGAAGTGGTTCAAGTAATTCAAAAAATAAACAAGGAAAAAGTAGATGGGTCAGATGATATTCCTGAGAGTGTGCGATTAAGAAAAACAAGAAAAACATATTTACGGTTGCCTTCCATCGATATATATATTTTGTGTTTTGTTTTCTTATTTGCGAGACATGCCATTACATTTTACCTATATATATATATATATATATATATATATATAATATATATATATATATATATATATATTTATATTTATATATATATATATATATATATATATATATATATATATATATATATATAGTTTAGGATTTTATGTGGGTAAATAGGCAGATACCTCCGAACCCTCTTCACAACGACTCTAAACAAAATTTGCCTTCAGTTTTTCTAAGAATTATTGTAGTCTTACCTGCCAACAACGGATAAAAAAATCCTTTGGTGATTGGTAATAGTAAAAATCCTAGATGTTGGTAAAAATCTTTATGTTGGTAAACTCTAAGTTGACTGATACTACAAAAAAGACTGAATGATCAGAGATATCACGACAGATTGGCTGCACAAATTTGACAATAATGATGATTTGATAAATGCAACGTCAAACAAGAAAAATTGATATAAGGTTGAATGCTGGAATGAATGAAATTTGATAAAAGGAAAGACATATATCGAGCACAATTTTATTAATTAAATTTTGCCCAAGTACTTTCGATTTCTGCCCTTGATGATGCCCCTGATGATGTTTTAGAAAGCGAAAGTAGTTGGGCAAGATTTAATTAATAAAATTGTGCTCGATATCTGCCTTTCATTTTATCAAAATTTAAAAAAGAAAAATTCTCTTATTCCTAGACAGCTCAACAGTCCATTTGAATATTCAGTTATCTAACATATCGATAATATTTTTGTCACCTAAAATACTACAGCACATTGTCAACCGTTGTGATCATCTATAAAATTTCTTTATCAACGGCTGAACTGGAGAAGTCTGGAGCTACAAGACCTGGAAGATGATTTGCCATTGTCAACCTTTTGCGAAAGTCGTCTAGTTAAAATTTTTTTGAATTACCCACAGATTGATGCAGCCCTATTGACGGAAAATCCTGAAGTAAACTTGCTAGTTGTGTACGTGATTTTAAAGAAAACGAACAGGTATCTAATGTTTCGGACAATGAGAGTGACTATGAAGTCGAATTTACTACAAATGTAAGTAATTTAAATGATGCTTACCTAAAATTAAGAGACTTAGAATTATTTGTTATATATAAAGATGAAGCAAGAGTAAGTTAAAAAATATCTGATGTAATTATAAATGTTCAGTCAGAAATTGTGAAAAATAATGTTCAAAACAAAAAACAAACCAAAACTGATGGTTATATAGAAGTAACAGCTACCTTTTTTAAATTAGTATTTTATTTGTTTTAGTTGTGTATATGCTCATGCAAATAATGTCCAAAAATGTCTAATTAAAGATGAAGCAAATTAAAACCTCTTTTTTTTATTTCAATTGATTGAGCGAGAACTCTACATAACAGATAATTATTTTTCTCATTGGTGTCAGCTATGGAGAAGTTTCACTGTATCTGTATATATAGCAGAATTGGTTGGATTATTTAACGAAACATAAACAAATAAATTTTGTAGTTAATTAACAGGTATGCGGTCTGTTGTATATTTGTAAATAAAACTCCTTTTTTCTTTAGCTCATTATAACTATTCACCAAAGCGATATTGTGTCAGTACTATTTTGAACATGAAAATGTAGTTTTTCCCTAAAAAGCTAACAAACAATTAGCGAAATATAGGGATGTAAAGAAAAAAAAGGGTTTTATTTACAAATATACCTGCATACCTTGCATACCTGCTAAATATATATATATATATATATATATATATATATTATATATATATATATATATATATAAACTGAATTTAAAGTGCACAAAATAGAGATATGGGACCGTTTAAGGGAAGCTTACGTCCAGCATTGTCAAATCTATAAGCTGAATGCTTTAAATGATGATTTCTTTCTCAGCACTCCGTCATTCACTGCGTATTCATAGGAAAATATCGACTTATGGCTAGAACTAGAAACAAAAGAAACTCGAATACGTATGCCAACTAATATAGCAAACATTAATCCCCACCACCAGAACAAAATCACGCCAAAATACGTGTCATCGCCTTATCAGTTCCTAGACGGCTGAATAAAAAACCTTCAGAGGTCATTATCAATGGGTGAACGAACCACCGTACGCTTATTTGGAATTAGGTAAGATAATAAGGTACCTGGAACGCTAACTGAACACCTTAAGGTGCAACTAGATACACCTATCGTATTATATGATAGGGTTACGGCAACAGGGACGGCGTCGGCCGCGATTCACAGAATTTGTCGTTTGAAATACAATGAAAGATTTGCTTGAAATACATAAACAACATTTTTTAACAAACAAGATATTGTTACTGATTCTATTATATTTTTATGGAGTGTGTTATAAACTTAGGGATGAAGAATGGCGACTTAATAATGAAACATTAGGTCTAATTTTGATTTTGATGATCACAAAGAACAACAGATTTTTAATTTGTTTCTTTTTTGTTGTACAAACTATAATGTAAGCTCTAAACAAAGCTGGGTGGACTATAGATGTACATCTCTATTTAAAAACATTGAAAATACTGTCCTATTGAGTATATTGTTACATAAAAATATAGGGAAGTTAAGGACACTACAACATAAACCGAAGATTGTAACTATCTAGATAGACTAATGATTGGAAAAGTAATCTCCAGATATTAATTATATAAAGCTCACAAGCTTGAGTGTACAATTCATTGTGTCTTGGTCTGTTCCAAGGTCAATCTCAATTCCTTCCTATTCCTCCGTTGATTTTCCAGTTTTTCAATACTCTCAGTTTTTCTCAACCTCATCTTTAAATCTTGCTATGCAGCTACCTCCTTTTTGGTATTTGGTTGTAAATATTTTTTCAGTTGGTCTTTTTTTCAGTACCTTCAAGAGTTTCCTTAAATGTCTAAGGTATTTCAGGGGTTTTTAACGCTTCTCCGGTAAAAGTTTCCTCTTTTATGCTTGACTTTTTTTAAATTAAAGATGCTGACCCTTATTTTTGTTTGATTAGTCTATAACTGCTTTACATTTTACACATACTTCAATCACATCGCTGAAGTGTTTTGCCTTGACTACTATGTGCCTAATCTGATTCATTGTATCCCGGTTAGGGCTTCTGTATGTTCGTTTATGTACATCTTTGAGCATGAAGCGTGTACCGGCAGTTACCTTGTTAATTAAAGCAGCTACCTACATCATGCGTGGAAAAGGTTGGTGCGTATTCTCTCGTCTTACACATATTTACATTAAAATTTCCTATTAAGACCTTTACATGAGAATGAGACGATGAGAGGGAGAAAATTAATATACCAACAGAAAAAGAAGTCGCCAAGGCAATAAAAAGGTTAAAAAACAACAAATCCCCTAGAAAAGATGTTCACCCCCTGAGCTGTTCAAGTATGGAGCAAACGCGCTAAAAAAATACATAATAAAACTTGTTGCATCCATTTGGAGACAATGAAAACTCCCAGACAGTTATGATGTAGGTATTATAATACCTATTCACAAGAAAGGAGATCCACTAATATGTGACAACTATCGAGGAATTACCCTCTTAAATACGGCTTACAAAGTACTGGCTTATATACTTTATGATCGTTTACAAGAACATACTGAGGAAAAAATAGGCAAATACCAATGCGTATTCCGAAAAGAAAGATCAATAATTGATCAGATTTTCCTTCTCAGACAAACCTTAGAAAAGGCATATGAGTATGAAGTTGATACCAACCACCTGTTCATAGATTTTAAAAGCGCTTATGACAGTGTAGACAGAAGCGCACTTTATAATGCCATGGCAGAACTAGATATTCCGTCGCATCTAATAACATTGGTAAAAGCAACTCTTTCGAAAGTTAAGTGCAAAGTCAACGCAAAAAACGGAGCGTCAAGGTCTTTTCAAACACATACTGTATTACGCCAGGGAGACAGTCTATCGTGCCTATTGTTTACCATCGCGCTAGAAAGAGCCATAGAGAAATCGGGCATAACAACCAGAGGTACGATCATCAATAGAAGTGTACAAATATTAGCCTACGCAGATGACATTGACAGTAACACGGACACAAAGAGACCTGATACAGGCTTTTGAAATATTAGAAAAAGCCGAGGAAGACAATGGGACTGCAGGTCAACGTATCCAAAACAAAATACATGAAGGTTACCAACAGCACACAAATAGCGACACCACAAGATCTGGTGACAGAAGCACACACATTCGAAGGGGTCTCGGAGTTTATATATCTTGGAACACCACTAAATAATAGCAACCTAGTAAGCATAGAAATTAAGAGAAGAATATACCTGGCGAACAGAGCTTACTTTGGACTAAAGCAGTTCTTAAGATCACACATAATTAATAGACGTAAATTAATAGACTAAGGTGGCTAGGACACCTTGAAAGAATGCATACTAGAAACCCCCAAAGACAGATATTATATCAAGAGCAAGTAGGAACCAGGAAGAGAGGCAGGCCAAGATCTAGATTTAAAATTCAAGTCGAAGATGACTTGAGGAATCTAGAGGTCAGAAATTGGAAAGCCACGAAGAAAGATAGGGGGGAATGGAGACTAATTCTTGAACAGGCCAAGACCCAAGGCCAACCCAGGGTTGTAAAGCCAAAGATGATGATGATGATAATTAAGACCTTTAAATTATTTCAAGGACAGTTTTGTTTTATTATTTTCCAGTTTTTTGTCGAATTCTTCCTTTTCCTCGTTCGGTTTTTATTAAGTGGGTGCATATCAGTGTTATAAGATATACAAAATTGGAGAATATTAATAAAGTGTTTGATAATGTTTAACTTGATTAATCGATTGTGATTTTGGCGATCCGATCCTGGTAATTTCCAGTGTAGTTGAAGTTTATAATTCAATCTACACTCCAGGGAAATAGGAAAAACGATTTGTTAATGAGTTAGCAGATTCTTTTAAGCTATTCTCTAAGAATGTTACATGATATTTTAAGGCCGTTTAATGTGTGAGTTATTACCTTGCAAATAGTCAACGTTGATATGTACAAAGCAGTAGGGGAAAGTGGGGTATATTCACGCGCTTTTTGTTTATTTTTGTTAATTTTTTAATTGTAAATTTATAAATAAATTATACAATGCTACAAATCATAAAATTAAATTTAAAACGTAAAGCAGAGTTATTCTAGAATGGATAAGTGTAGGCATTCATAAGATTTTTCCTTTTGATACTTCTACTTTTTGTAAACATATTTTTTGGGGTTCAAATGGAGCGGAGATGCGCAATATACTGCTTTTGTTATTTAGGCTCTCCCACTTAATTTTGGCTCTCGCCTTTAGGCCGGTAAACACAAGATATCTGAGCAACCTTGTGAAATACTGTGGTAACCAATCCCAGTGGGAAGCAAAGTTCAGGGCTTAGGAGAGCAGAAAAAATGGTCCAGCGATAAGGGAGTTTACCAAGTTGGAAGTTGCCCGCAAATCGACCTGGACGATGTGAAAACAGACCTACATGTACTGGAAATAAACACATGTAGAAGATAATCACTGAATAAGGAACGCTAAAAGGAAGGAAGACTCATTAAGGCTGCAAAACTGTTAAGCAAAAAAGAAGAGAAAACAGTCAAAACAGATGGTTGTAATATTGTAGTATTAATAAGAGTATCATTAATATTAGGTTTTTATATTCAAATAAAAACAGAACTTACAGAAAAGTCAATTTTAAGAAATACTTATTGGTTAAAACGGCATTACACTCTATTATTGAAAATATTAACAACATTTATACCAGTAAAAGCACGATGGAAAATTATTTTAGTTAATTCAGCTATGTTGCTGATCGTATAAACTTATCCAGGACCGCAAAGTAACCAGTCATTGCTATAACCTATCAAAGATACCCCAAAGATGTAATATGTGCCCTAAATATGCATATATTTGATTAATATTATAAAAACTGAGCGACAAAATTGCTTATTACTTTTGCTAAATAAATAGTGTTAAGCTAATGCAAATATTTAAATACTCTTTAAAAATGCTAAAACATATTTGCCATTCAGTAGTAAAGGAATGCGAAATTTACATATGGGCCAGTTCAGAGGAAGTCAAACAATAACGCATACACACCTGGCTTTATGAATGAGGCTTAATATTTTTCAAAACTATTTAAATAGATTTTTGCGATATAGTATCAGTACTAGACAAATTCGTTTATTCTAGGAATCTTAATCAGTTTTTCTGCAACTCGAGTTTTAAACGGTGCATAAAGATCGGTTGCCGCCCTTATCAAATATGTATATTAGTAAAAAAGTTTAATGTACATTTGGGTGTAGGATCAACCAGGCTATGTGTAGCATTCTTAAGTCCGGATTCGAACGTTTAAAAGAACTTCACATTGGAAGATGTAGTTTTTTTGGCCGTAGGTTGAAGACCTATTTAGTTAGCTAATTGGTTGAATAAGTAAAAACAGTTAACTTTTACACTTCCTTTAAATTTATATCTGACAATTTCCTATTCCGTTTATTCAATTTCCCAACCTTCCAATTAAAAACTCTATTGGTGTCTGTACAAAAAGGATTGAACATGGACACACGCTTCACGCTAAGGTGTCCTTCATAGCGACTTTTTTTAAACAAATAATACAGGCAACGGTTAAAGGCAGATAATACAAAAGGAAATACAGTACGAAATCCTACAACTAAGGTTCTACTATTTCGGATTCACACACCACTGTTTGGAAGAGGCAGTTTAAATTTTCCATTTGGTATGTTTGAAAAATGCCCTTGAAATGGCACTAATAATTGGGTTTTGACTACTTAAATAGAGGAGAGAAACAACGTTCTTGACGAAGATGGCTTGGAAAATTTTATGGCTTTTTGATTATTCTGACAATAAAACATCCATTGGTTAAGGTCATCAAAGCTGCCCTTACATTCACATGTAGCTGTTTCTGAAGGCATCTACATAGTATAAATTTTCCGAGAGATGAAGGGTAGATAGAAGAATGGCATATATAGTGCAGTAAGTATCTTTGTAATATTCGATACGCAGAAGACACTATACTAGTTGCAAGAGCAGTAGAAGAATTACAACGATTACTTACAAATATAAATATTGCCTACAACAATTATGGCATAAATATCAATATTAAAAAAACAAGTATATGGTTTTCAGTAAAAACATGACACAACCAGCACATATTAGTATAAACGGCATTCAAATTGAAAAAGTTTAAAGTTACAAATACTTGGGGACTTCAATAAACGAAACTGGAGACCAAAACAATGAAATAAAAAGACATATTGAAACTGCCGGGGCCACCTTCATAAAGATGAGGACATTCTTCTGTAATAGAGATATAAGCATCCCTCTACGATTAAAAATGCTAAGAGGAAACGTATTTAAACGCTATTATACGGTGTAGAGGCTTAGACTCTCAAACAGAACAACATAAAAAATATTCAAAGTTTCGAGATGTGGTGCTACCGTCAAATGCTGTAGATAAGTTGGGTTGAAAGAGTCATAACCTTTGAAGTAATACGAAGGATAGGAAAAGACCCAGAAATTTGGTCAACGATCAAACGAAGAAAACTCTAACATTTGGGTCACTGATGAGAGGACATAAATATGCATTACTTCCAAATATAATGCAAGGAAAAATAGAAGGAAAACGGAATCCAGGCCGTAGAAGAATGTCATGGTTGCGTAATTTGAGAGAGTGGTTTGGCTGTACCACTAATGAACTATTTAGGTCAGCTGTAAACAAGATCAGGATAGCCTTGATGATTTCCAATCTCCGATTGGAGTTATGGTGTTACCGTCGCATGCTGAGAATCCCGTGGACAGCACACATATCTAACGAACGTGTGCTAAAGACCGTGCACAAAGAGCGAGCATTGACTCTTAAAAGAGCTTGTGTGTCGCTGTTTACTGTGTCTTTCCAGCGCCTTCTTGGCTTTCCAACCGGTATCTTTCCGTGCATTCTACCATTCAGTGCTCTTTTTGAAAGCCTATCCTCTTATCCATTCTTATCACATGTCTCTACTAAAGATTTCGTTTTCCCATATAGGTCCTAGTATTCTCCTCAATACTTTTTTTCGGAATGTGTCGAGTTTGCTTTTGGATATTTGGAGTTAGAGTTGGAAGTATAGTTAGAGGTGGAATAATAAAATAGATGGAAATATGTAGGTAGTAGAGTTAGGGAGGATGGATGAAGTGGAATGACGCGAGTGGTGTGTTTCACCACTTACGGAGAAAGAGATTTCATAAAAATGAAAAGAAAATGCTAGAAAACTGCCAAAGACCAGGTGTAATGTAAGGAACTGATTGTTGGGCAATTAAAAAGAAAGACGAACAACGAATGTATATGGCGGAAATAAGAAGAAGAATTGTTGATTTGCAAGTTCCTGGGAGGAGTAGGGGAAAAGTACCAAAGAAGACCTAAGGGAAAGAACACTTAGATAGGACATATCGGTAAAGAAATTTGATACTAACATGACAAGCGGTAGAAACTTATGGAGAAATGTAATAATGGAAGACGACCTCGCATAGCGATAAATTTAAAGATAATATTGATGAACTGAGCTTCTATATGGGCTATCTACCGATTATCATCAATTTTGTCTTTGCGAAATCGATAAAAACTCCGTTATCTTCTCTAGGTGTATTAAAAATATTCATTAATTCTTGTAGCTCCTCTATATTGTCAGCTATTATAGCTGTAACGTGAGCGAATCGTAGATTATTATTCGCAAATGATTGTCGTAGTAACCATACAATGATAAAACTTGGAACATAGATGGGAAGATGTAGGTAGTAAATTCAGAATTCTCATCACCCGATACGAAGAATTGTTGATTCGCAAGTTCCTAGGTTACTGACCAACGGCTTCGGGCGGATGAGTTGGTAAGTGGTAGGGCACCCTTTTGTCCTGGGGTTGGGAAACTGACCCTAAAGGCGGACGAACCGAAAAAATAGGTCAACGGCGTAAGGATGTAGAAGGCAAGGGGAAACCACTACATTAAAGATCCTTAATGGATATCCCTAGTTAATCATTATGGCTAGTACAAGATGGTTACAACAAGTTACTGATCATGATTTTCGGTCGTCAAGATCCGGCAGGGGTAGACAACCAAAAGACTGTAGGGCTCCCCCGGTCGTTAATCTACGAAAACCCTACAAAAAGAATAAAGGTGCAAAGATCGCTACCTGGAATATTAAAACAATTTATGAAGCCGGAAAGATACACAACGTCATACAAGAAATGCAACGCATGTCTGTCAAAATATTGGGACTAAGTGAAACCAGATGGCCAGACTCGGGTGAACAACAGATTTTAAATTCCAAAATATACTATTCGGGAAATAATGATCCAAACCATCGAAATGGAGTAGCAATCATTGTTGATAAGAACTTATGTCAATCAGTCACTTCTTTCAGTCCTATCTCAGATAGAGTAGTTATGGTTTCTTTAACAATGATCCAACGAAAGTTAAATATAATCCAAGTATATGCTCCAACTTCCGACAAGACAGACGATGAAATAGAACAATTCTATAAAGATATACAACAAGCCCTGGATAATACAAAGCATAGAGATATCACGATTGTTATGGGCGATTTTAACTCAAAAGTAGGAAAAGGAGAAGTAGAAGATATTGTAGGGAAATATGGACTTGGTTTAAGAAATGAGAGGGGGGAAAGATTGGTGGAGTTCTGTCAAGAGAACAGTCTGGTAGTTACAAACACTTATTTTAAGTTACCTAATCGTCGACTCTACACCTGGAGATCGCCTGCGGATAATGATAGGAAAGTTATTAGAAACCAGATAGACTATGTTTTAATAAGAAAAAGGTTTCGGAACTCCATTAAATCAGCAAAAACATACCCTGGGGCTGATGCAGCCACAGACCACAATCCCGTTGTTGTATCATTCGATCTCCGATTTAAAAAACTAACTGCACGTTGCAATAAGAATCAAATACAACGTTCATTTTTGAAAAATTCATTTGTAAGAGATCAGCTATCCAAAAAAATTAACGAGGAAATAAAGATAAATATAATCGATCCAGACGAAGATTCGAACAGAAAATGGGAAACATTTAAAAACATAATGCTGAATCCAACGAAGGAGATTCTAAAAGGAAAGAAAAATAAGAACACAACAAAGTCATGGATTAATGATGAGATACTGCAATTGATGGAAAAGAGAAGATTGTACAAGAACGTAGACATCGAAAAATATAAAGACATATATGGTGTAATTAGAAAGAAAATAAGAGAAGCCAAGGAAAAATGGTACTCAAACAAGTGTGAGGAAATAGAAGTACTATTGGAAAGGCATGATGACTTTAATCTACATAGGAAGGTAAAAGAACTGGCCGGCATCAGAAAAACAAACCACAGTAGTGTTCTATTAGATGAAAAAGGTAAAATTATCCTTGATAACAACAAGAAAATAGAAAGATGGAAACAATACATACAGGAATTATTTAAAGATGAGAGACAACCAGAAAACATAGAACTATACAACAGTAGAGAAACGGGGCCCAGTATAACAAAAGAAGAAGTCATGCATGCAGTAAAATTGGCAAAAGATAATAAAGCTACAGGTCCTGATGAGATACCAGCGGAAATTATAAAATTAATCGCAGAAGATCAAATAGATATACTAAAAGACTTGTACAACACCATATATGATACAGGCGTCATTCCAAAAGAATGGCTTAAGTCGACGTTCGTGACTCTACCGAAAAAAGCTAACGCTAGAGAATGCTGTGACCATCGAACCATCAGCTTAATGAGCCACACTCTAAAGATATTCTTGAAAATTATACATCAAAGAATTTTCAGAAAACTGGAGCAAGATATTAGTAACACGCAGTTTGGCTTCAGAAACGCAATGGGTACAAGAGAGGCCTTGTTTGCCCTGAATGTATTGGCCCAAAGATGTATGGATGTTAACCAACCTCTTTATGTCTGTTTCCTTGATTACAATAAGGCATTTGACAAAGTCAGACATAATCGCCTCCTACAGCTACTTCAAGATAAAAATCTGGATATGAAAGATATTAGAATAATATCAAACCTTTACTTTAATCAAGTTGCATCTGTAAAGGTTGGCAACGAACTATCAGAAGAAATAGAAATACAACGAGGGGTAAGGCAGGGATGCATATTGTCTCCGCTGCTTTTTAACCTCTATTCAGAAGAGGTAGTTCAGAAGGCACTAAAGGAAACATCAAGTGGAATTAAAGTCAACGGAGAACTTATAAATAACATCAGATACGCCGATGATACTTTAGTAATCGCAGAGTCAGTTGAAGAATTGCAGGTTCTGATAAATAAGATTGTAGACAGTAGCGAAGAGGCTGGACTTACTTTAAATATCAAAAAGACGAAATTCATGACCATCGCAAAGACACAACAACAGGACACGTTATGGATTAGGGACGAACTCGTTCAAAAGGTGAACAGATATACATACTTGGGAACAATCATAACCGAAAACAACGATTACACACAGGAAATCAAATCACGTATAGGAAAAGCCCGATCAACATTCAATACTATGAGAAAAGTACTTTGCAGCAATGATCTGAGTCTGCAACTTAAAGTACGAATGCTTAGATGTTATGTATTTTCTGTGTTATTATATGGAATGGAGGCTTGGACGCTTAAAAAAGATATAAGTAACAGAATAGAAGCGTTTGAGATGTGGGCTTATAGAAGAATTTTAAAAATAAGTTGGATCGATAAGGTTACGAACAACGACGTTTTAAAAAGAATGAACAAGGAAAAGGAGATATTAAATACAATTAAAATAAGAAAATTGCAGTATCTGGGTCATGTCATGAGAGGTGAGAGATATGAGTTGCTGCAGATCATTATACAGGGAAAGATACTGGGCAGAAGAAGCATAGGCCGACGACGTGTATCCTGGCTAAACAATTTGAGGCAGTGGTACAATTGTAACTCTGTTGAGCTGTTTAGAGCAGCAGTGTCAAAGGTGAAGATAGCCGTGATGATAGCCAACCTTCTTAAAGGAGACGGCACTTAAAGAAGAAGAAGAAGTTCCTAGGTGGAGTAGGAGAGAAGGACCAAAGAAGACCTAGTGGAAAAACACCTAGACAGGACATGTCGGTAAAATTTGATATTCTTTAACTGTATTAACAATATATATTAATTCTTGTAGTTCCTCTATATCGTCAGCTATTATAGCTGTAACGTGAGCGAATCGTAGATTATTATTCGCAAATGATTGTCGTAGTAACAGAACAAGCAACGATACAATGATGAAACTTAAAACAAAGAATAGTCACATATTATATTCTGTTATATGGATTAACGACGACGACCTAACAAAATACTAAGGGACAAATATTCCTTCCTCTCATAGTTTAAATTTCAATTTGTTCTTACTATTACTTTCTACAGTTTTATCACAGGACTTGGCTGTTTTCTATTCGTTTGTTGATCAGTCTTGTCATTTTTCCACAATTTGTCGTTATAAGTTCCACCGTGATACTTCTTGACCCTCTTGTCTTTAATTTTTAAATTCCGTAAATGCTATTTTACTGTATTTATTGTTAATTCCATCGCTTTCACACCACCATTCCAAAATCATTTTACTCATTGTTTTATGAATGAAACCTGAGACTAACGTAGGAAATCGGAAACAAAGTCATGTTCACTCGTTTTACACCATTAAATTGCTGAATTGCCACTATACGTTCCTAGAAATTGGCCGGTAATTGAGGTCTTTGGGTTTCACGTGTTGTTTTTACGCTGTTGTTGTGTCAGGTTATGTTGCTGATTGAGATATAAACGAAGTGCAGTTTTGAAAAACAGCTAAAATTGTTGAATTTGTTGAAATACAGAACATATTACATGGTTTACTAAGACGTTTGTAGAATATCATCCTTGAACACAGTTTAAATCTGTCTACAATCCTTTCATTTTTGATGTTTGACAGAGGCTCAAATATCAGTGTAAATACTTTCTCTAATATACTTTCTAATAAACTTTTATATATTTGCGATAGATATTAAAGTAATTAATTAGTTATATATTGGTTTCCAAGTATTGGAGACTGATCATGACCGGAAATAAAGAACCACCGACTTTTAAAACAACGAAAGCAAGGAACTATTAGACACACATAGAAAACGTCAACTCGATGAAAAACCCCAGCAAGTAGATGATATCGCACAACACAAATAATTAAAAAAGCCTTGTTATCAAATTAACACTATGGGACATCCTTTGACTATATTGCACGTCCTTTTTATTTGGTTTTTATTGCCAGTAATACACAGAAACACATTGTTGTAGCCACTAGTGTTAAAGCGAATTCATACTGCAATCAAAAGTTGAAAAAAAAACGAACATTGATAACTATGATGTTTTGGCGGAATTTATACAGTCTGAAGATAGCTTGAAGAGGATCCAGCACAGCCTAATCTGATATGGTATAGCACCAATGTTCGTGAATCTTAATATTTATTGCAAGTGAATAACTGCGCGGACGAATTCTTCTATTGTCGCTCCATGATCGCATTGAAATATGTCTTTCCGAATTTCTTTCCGCAACTCTACCTAATCCTTTAAATCCCAAGTAAGCTGGTGGTACCTGATCAGTTAGATAAATGATCATGTAAGTCATGAATGTGTTGCTTGTGTGAGTCCATTTCAAATAGGTAAAGAAATAATAAATAAGACTTACTCACAATCAATTTAATTTAACTATCCGACGACCGGTTTCGCTTTCTACAATATGCAAAGCATCTTCAGGTCTCGATACAAAGTTAAACAAATGCTGAAATGATAAAAACCCATATTAGGGTGTTGTCTAATAAAGATAAACAAATTAGATGTTATAAATTACAATAATTATGCCAATATTACCTGTCTGTGGTTTTATTTAAATGATTGAATGAATAAAAGGTATAAATATTTCTTAAAAAAGTTAAAAGGACAAGGTAAGGCCCACAAATTGTCATAAAATCTCTTCTATTGCAATAAATTAATGAATGAGCAAATAAATAAATAAAATAAAATTACTTACATGCCGGTACTCTATTAATAGATGGATGGTAGAACATGTTTGAAACTACTGTATATTGTTGAATGGAGAACTCAATACTATTATTGCAGTTGTTTGACGGTTGTTTGACTACAAACAACTGCAATAATAGTATTGAGTTCTCCATTCAACAATATACAGTAGTTTCAAACATGTTCTACCATCCATCTATTAATAGAGTACCGGCATGTAAGTAATTTTATTTTATTTATTTATTTGCTCATTCATTAATTTATTACAATAGAAGAGATTTTATGAGAATTTGTGGGCCTTACCTTGTCCTTTTAACTTTTTTAAAAAATATTTATACCTTTTATTCAACTCAATCATTTAAATAAAACCACAGACAGGTAATATTGGCATAATTATTGTAATTTATAACATCTAATTTATTTATCTTTATTAGACAACACCCTAATATGGGTTTTTATCATTTCAGCATTTGTTTAACTTTGTATCGAGACCTGAAGATGCTTTGCATATTGTAGAAAGCGAAACCGGTCGTCGGATAGTTAAATTAAATTGATTGTGAGTAAGTCTTATTTATTATTTCTTTACCTATTTGATCATGTAAGTTTTTACCAGTGAGATTGTCCGTTAGAATGTCGCCTCTACTGGAAGGATTTAAGCAGATGCCATTTTACTAATCAGTACAGTGCAACCTAAAAAACAGAATATGTGCAACTAGTAGGATACATTTCACATTCCACAATAGTATACTTATACACAGTCCTTACGGGCTTGGCAAGACCGTCGTGAAAATAGAGTACGACCGCAGCGACTTGCTACCAAAAGGGCCAATGAGGTTTTCTGCATTGTGCACTGACATCGTCTGAGGATGCTGATTGCCTTGGCGAAGACAAAGTTGATGAAAGTAGTTTAATAATTCCGGAACCCTCTTCGTCTGCTCCGCGAATGACAGTAATGAAAGAAATTACTATTTCAATGGGAATAAGTCGCAATTAGAGGTTAAAGTAAGTTTATTGACGTTTCAATTTTCACTTCGGAAATTGTTCTCTAAACACAAAAATTAGTAATTAGTAATGAAAGAATATGAGTGGCTGACAAACTCACAGATAGGGGAGCAGTAACTCTAATTAAATTGTTTTTTTTACATATCTCCCTCTTGTTTACATTATTTTCAACATCAGCAAACTAATTTTAGACGTCAACAGTTACATGAAAGAAATGAAAACAGCCGAAAATATTAAGACAATGTGAAAGTTATTTTGTGAACATATATATATATGTATATATATATATATATATATATATATATATATATTATATTATATATATATATATATATATATATATATATATATATATATATATATATATATATATATCCGATGTTTAGGCGGCACACGCCCTTCCGGTGGGATCTATGGAGGAGTATCACCGAGCCGCAAGCCCTTATCTCTTGCCGTACTGCTCCACCATAGGCCGATCAGATACCAGCATATTCTAGACTAAGCCGCGGATTCATTTAGAATTTTAAACTGCTGCGTTAGCCTTTTTGTTTTCTGTACACCGAGCTGGGGATTTGAACTGACATCTCTCGCATTGAAGCGAATGAGAAGCCGGCCGCGCAGCCCACTTGGCTATCCGATCGACGAGTAGAAGAACATATTGTAACTAATAGATTCAAGAAACAACAATGGATGATAAAAGAAATACTAGACGTTATGTAACAAGGTAAACAATACAAGGACAAGACAGACGAATGAAAAAGAAAACAGAAAGCATTAAAACAAAAATGGCGAGCGGTAAAGAAAAGAGCATGGCGAATAGATGTTTAGAAATTGAAGAATTAGAAAATAAACATGGCATATTCAAGATGCACAACAAAGTTCATGAAGTTGCTGGCCTGAATAATAAGGAAAACACTAAGACTCTAGTATATAATATAGAAAAAAGTGATGAACGAGAAATACTTGATATATGAAGTGACTCTATAATTTAAATTTTCCAAGATGACATTGCAAACATACAAAGCAATGTTAATCAAGAAGAACCTGAAATTTTAAAATCGAAAGTCTCAACATATCGTAGAAAACTTATATTTTCAGCAAGCGTACGGGTTAAGATTGGAAGATTGGAAGATGGAAGATTAACCAACGAATATAACATTCAAAGAGGCGTCATACAGGGATGCAAAATGTCCTTGCTATTATTTAATATTCACTCGGATATAATTTCCAAACAGGTTTTGGTAAATGCCTTCGGTAATAGTAAACTAATTAATAATCTTAGATACGCTAACGACACTGTTATCTTATGAGATAGTCTCCAGGGCATTTAAGAGTTGTTGCATTGCGTAAACACAACAGTAAGAGAAATGGGTCTAAAAATTAATGTTTTAAGACAAAATGTATGATATTCAGTCGTCAACTAGACCCAAGTTAGATATAAGTGCAGAATTACATGCGGTTCGCACAACGTTTTTATAAATGTGATCCTTCTTCTCTGATCGCATCTTAAACCTAAAGTCGCGTTTAAAAATAATCAAATACTATATTTGGTCAGTGTTGTTACATGGCATCAAAACCTGGACTTTCAAGGCGGATACTATAAATCGCCTAGACAAGTTTGAGATGTGATTGCATAGAAAAATGCTCCTAATACTCTGAACAGCGATGCAGACCAACGAAGCTCTGTTAAATAGAGAAAATTTTGTAAGTTATTAAAAACTATTAAAATGAGAAAGATTTCATACTTAGGACATGCTCATAGAGGAGACCGGTACAGAATATGTACAGAAAAACTATTTTAATTAACTGAAGACCGTGAACAATTCTCCAATATAATTGCCTACATTAGGAGGAGGGGGATGAGGTAATATGGTACTGGAAAAAAAGATACCTACTTTGTGATTTTATTTTTAATTTTTGTTACGAATACAATGCATTCATACATTCTTCATACAATGTTGTGTTTATTATCTCATATCCAACATATAGAGATATACTTTTTTCTTATCGTTTTTGATATATTACTTTAGTGAAAACCCGAACACTACAATTTAGCGTAGGTATCGATAATAAAACAAACATTTTACATAGAATATGTTATGGCTGTGTATCAAAACAGATATCATATAGGACGCAACAGTAATAAATATGGCGTCGCTAAGTAGTGATCACCGAATGGTTAGAGCCAAATTAAAAATAAAGCATAATAAAAATAGAAATAAATTTAGAAAAACTTGAAATGTAGACACAGATAAACTAAAATCTAATACAGGACAATATTAAAGAAAGTTAAACCCGCGAAAGTATTAAATGTAGATAAACTTAGATTAAATGAAATCAATAAGTCATATCAAATGGCAACTGCTAACAGAAAACGAAAATCCAAAATAAGTGTAGAATTACAAAACATGCTGCAACAAAGAAAAGATGTTCGAAGACAAAACAAAAGAGACACTGCAGACTTTAAGGAACTTAAAGAAGTAATAAGAAAACGGATAAAAGTGGACATTAAAAAAATATCAAAAAGACCGTATAAAACAAGTCATAGAGAAAAACCGAAGTCTTAAGTGCACCAAACCGAAACGATCCCCCTAACTCCTCAAAGCAGAACTTGAAAAGGCAGATAACAAAGATCAACTCAGAAGTGATGCCCTAAATAAGCCACGAAGAAATAGAACAAGCAGTAAAAGAAATAAAAAGGAATTAAGCTCCTGGAAGCGATGGAATCCTACCAGAAATGTTGACGGAAGGCGGAGAAGAAGATATCAGATATCTAAAAATACAAACGAATACAATCTCTCATTATATCTGGCTTTTATAGATTATGAAAAAGCTTTTGATAGCGTAGAACTGTAGGCAATAGAAGAAACATTAGTCAACAACCAGGCTCCAGGTACAGAATACTAATACATAATATTTACGAATAAGCTGAAATGATAGTTAAGTTGGGTAATGGAATCGAAACAAAACCTGTAAAAATCAACTGAGGCGTAAGACAAGGAGACGCAATATCCCCAAAATTATTTACAGATGCCCTAGAATATATCTTTAAGTCAATAGAGTGGGAAAATAGTGGAATCCCTATTAACGGAAGATACTTGAACCATCTTAGATACACAGGTAATGTTATACTAATAGCCGACACGTGGAATGCACTGAATACGATGATTGAGAAGCTACACACAGAATCCCTAAAAATAGGACTGAAAATGAATTTTAACAAAACTAAACTAATGTCAAACAAAGATGACAAACCTATGATAAACATCGAAGGGACAGAGATAGAACAAGCAGAGGAATATACATATTGTAAAGGTAAGCAAAGAAAATCAGACTACCGAAATAAGCAGACCTGTAAAAATGGGATGGGCAGCATTCGGAAGACTCTCACACGTACTTAAAAATAAAAATATACCTCAAAGACTGCGAACCAAAGTGTTTAATTTCTGTATCCTGCACCTGGACAGTTGGCCTGTCCAGGTCCAGGCCAAACCTGGACATTCATTATAATAAACGTGGAGACATAAACATAACATAAACATTCACGAAAACGTTAGGCCGTACAATTTACACATATTAAGATTTTTATTACAAAATTCCCCAATTTATACTATATTGATCAAAATAATTAACCACATCTGTATTGTGTAGCAACTAGCTCTGAATATGTATCTAGATATAAATATATGAATGAGATATTGATGATTTAACAATATATTTCACCACATTCACATACAAAGTGTATAATTTATTGTTGTCTAATTGAAGAAAGTGAAATTAGCATATAAAAATATTCTAACTGTATATTTTCAATACCTTATCACTAATTACAAAAATAAACTATCGAATTATCGGTGAAGCGCGCCACCGTGTTGTGCAATTTCGATAGTACCAGTCGTTTAACCTCTACAACTCAGAGTTGATTAGTCCCCTATAGATTAACGAACTCCTCGGTTTTATAAAATCTTCCTCTTTATATATAGAAGCATAATAACTCACTTGTGTTGATGTCTGACATGGGTATCTACGGTATCAGGTCAAAGTGATTGTAAATATTTTTTCTTAACGTCTGTTTTGCGAAATTTACACGTATTTAACATAAAAACATACAAGCTGACATGTGTGGTGACAGGTTTTAAAACAGATAACCTACAATCGCTATTTTTAAATTAAAAATATACTTTTAACAATTAAGGGAGAGTATCAACGAATAAATTAATATCACAGCAGTAATTAGGACTACGTGGTAAAACCAGTAATGCTAAAGTGAAGAAAGAATCTCTGTACACTGCAGTAACTAGTAACCACAGTAAACATAACGTATAAAACGATAACGGTCAAAGACTTCTTGGATTTGCGATTTAGAAAAACATGGATGTCAGACGCACATAACTAAAAGGAAAAGAGATATACAAAGTTACGTGGGTTTCCCTAGCTGTCAAGCAATTGAACAAATCCAAGGCCTCACAGAAGAAGAACAAGATAAGCTTGTGGATTTGTCGAGTTGTGGTACGATGAAGGACATTTTTAATGGCGAGAAAATAGCAGACTTCTGGGCAACAGCACGCAAGGATTATAAAGAACTTGGAAACAAGGCCATGAAAAAAATCATTCCGTTTGCAACAACATATCGGTGTGAGCAAGCATTTTCGTTCATGTGCTTCATGAAAAACAAATATAGGATTCTGTTTGAAAGTAAATACATGAATACCATTCAAAAGGTAAGAAGTATGAGAGAAGATAGAATCAATTCGGAACATTACTTCGTTAAGGTCACATGTGAGAGAAGGCAGTAAGAAAACGTGAAAACGAAGAAAAAGTACAGATGAACACCGATAGCCGCAACCTTCAAGGTCATTCCATCTGGACGAGGACTGACTATCCAGTTGCTTGAAAGTGAGCGAATCGTAAACATTCATCTAGATAGCACTGGACACCAATTTTAGAGGGTTTGCGACGTTGCCAGATAACTTTGTAATTCGTGAAATATTTAATGTAGAGTTTTGATAACAAAAACTGAGAGGTCAGATAATTTTTTATTAAAATGAATAAAGTAAATGCCGTAAAAAATAGATTTTGAGTGCACCAGCTTATAGAAAGCACAGAAAATAATTACTCTGTTTTAAAATTTACGCAACAGGAAGCAGAATGAAATGCACTTCTTATTGAGTTATCCAAAGTACAAGAACGAGTAGCTGGGTTAACAGGTAAATTGATGGTATATTTATATTATAACAAATATGTTATTTTGCGACAAATTTAAATATATAAAGATGTGAAATAATCGAATAAGTTTATATAATATTAAATGCTTATAGGTGTCAATTTATTCAGCGACAAAAAAATTGCTAAAATGGATCGTGAGGTTGAAAATGGATAAATCCTTGTATTCTTCACACCTAATTAACTAGAAAAATGTCCTTAAAAATGCAGCTAGCTGCATGTGATCAAGGTATCTAGATCTATTATTTTTATCTTTGCAATCAACAAGTTCCCACAATTAGAAAAATTTATCAGAAATTTGTAAGCAAATTGAATTATGCAGGAAGTAGAGAAGGTATGAGAAGGAAATTTCATAAACTTGGGTTTCGCTGAAAAAAAAGCAATCGAGAACTGTTAATAGAATACCATGAAATTAGACATTTAAGGTTGCAATACGTGAGGAACATTAAGGAATCTAGAGAAGTCAATAAATAAGTCATATTTCCAAAAAGAATCGATCTAGGCGAGGATAATATGCGATGGTTTCCGTTATGGACGCACCCTTAGAAAGCCCGTGTCAAAAGGGCAACCTTTAATTATTGTTGCGATAGGAAATGAAAAAGGTTTTGTTCCTGGACCTTATTTGACATAAAAGTCGACGTCAAAATCTGGAGACTATCATAATGACATGAAAAATTTTAAAAAAAGGTTGGAAGAACAACAAGTAACTTGTCTCCAAATAGTGTTTTAGTGTTAGATAACGCATCATACCATAATAGACAGGCAGATAAATGTTTTATATCCTCATCCAATCGATAAAATTATACGAGCAAAAGGACATGGCGTATTTAGACTAACACCATACCATCCCGATTTGAACTCTATTGAAATGGTTTGGGCAGCTTTGAAATCCTATGTGGAAGCCAGAAATTTACGTCAATTTACATTTACGTCAATAAAGCTGCTATCGGACGAATTTTTTTAGACATTTTCAGTGGAAGAATGGAACAAAAATATCTCAAAAAGTCATTGCAACTGAACGTGAGTTAATATCAAAAGAGTCATTAATTATTGTGGTCGTGGATAATATGGTTGTCAATGTAGACGAAGGTTCAGACAGCGAAGATTTTCAATCAAATTCTGACAGTAAAAACAGCGATTTTGATGACATTTAAATAAAAACTGGTAAGTAAATTTTTTATAAGCTTCTACCGCTACCGTTGAAAACAATTTATTTTACCTAAATAGCTTATTATTAGCTTTCTAATTGAATATACTTTTATTCATTTTAATAACTATGACGAATACTTCACCTAATAACATATTTTATCAATTACCTAATTTTACAGTTCAAAAGCGAACCTCTAAAATATTAATGCATTATGCAACGCTGCACAAATGACTCTCTCTATCGTTTCTCTTGTTCGCGGTTTCAGAAAAATATGTTCTACTATACAATATTAAAAAACTTAAGGAAAAAGAAGTAAAAATTAAATAGGAAGGAGAAATAAATAAAATTCTCCAAAAATGTGATTAAAATTTACAAATAGAGGGAACTTCTATTTCTAAATTTTTACAAAACCTGGGAACAAATTAATTAAATCTACCTTAGTAGAATCGAGCGAGGAAATAGTTAAGATGGGGTTGACGAAGAGTGTCAGAAGAAGGAAAAGAATAGAAGATAAAACAACAATTATTAATAGAAAATAGAGATCGTAAAAAACATAAATATAGAATAATTCAAGGAAAATTTAAAGCTCTGTGTAGAAAGAAAAGGAGATATAATGAGTTATAATTAAAAGAGATAGAAGAAAAGTTCAAAAACGAAGAGGTGACGTCGTTTTAGCAAGAAGTTAAGAAGTTGGTAAAACACTAAAAGAGTTGTAAAAATATTAAATGGGAAGGTAGAGCGTGAAGAACTAGTCCACTGGGCAGTTGCAGAAGATGATATAGTTGAAAAATTGCCTTAAGGGGATGAGGTATCAATAGCAATACAAGAAACGAAAAATAAAAAAAAATCCTGGAGAAATGACATATTCATACAAATTATCAAGTTTGATGGAGATCAACTGAAGAGAAGGATGATAAAATCGATAGAGTCAAAATTTATTGAGCACTGGAGCATTTGGTTATACAATTGCTTGGCACGGTCGTATGTCAGATCAATTTACGACTGAAAAAAGAATATAGGGAGATCTTTTATCTACTAGATTATTTAACACAATACGTATCAATAAATAAATTAAAAACAGCACTGTAGAATAGATAGATTATTAACCAGTTTATTACATGTCATAGATTGAACCAAGCGCTTTCCCAAAAGTAGCTATTTTTCTCTGTTCTGCGCAGCTTGAATCCAATTTGTTCTCATATCTGTTAGAGCATTTGTTCAGCGTATGAGTTATCTTTTTTATCTTATTGGCCCGTTCCTAGTGGTCATTCCAATATATACGATCAGACGATCATACGATCAGACCAGTGTTACGTTATTTTGAAAATTCGTTTATGTTTTGTACATTCCTTAAAAATATCGTGATTTGATTTCAATTTTTTGCCCATTCTTCTTTTTATTACTTTCCTACAATCTGTACATGTTCCTACTATAAAACCTGCTTTGTATTTTGAATTTTTTACGTTAACTGAACTGTTTAATATTCGCTACAATTTCTACATTTAGTCTGCCTATAAAAGATATTAAACTAATTGACTTCTCGTATTTCCTCTTTTATACGATATGTTATGGATATATCAATGGATAGTTTATGCTTGTTTCTATTCGGTCGGTAAATTTCCTCAATTCAGTATTATCTTAAAAACTTTATGTATCATGCGAAATTATTTGTCCAAAGCATTTGTATTCAGTTCATTTGGTATTCCTCGTGGACCTTCTGATTTTTTATTGAAGTGTTTTAATTGCTATTTTAACTTCTATCAAGGATATTTATATATGTCGTCTATTGGAATTGTTTAGCAAGTCAAATTTTCAATATTCCAGTAAAAGTAAGTTACATATTTTCGCTTAGACTATAATTTTCGTTTCAAATTAATATTTTAAAGGTCACAAACGTATACAAAAAGATTTAAAGGTTTAAATGTCAGTAACAACTTCTACCCTAGTTCCGATAAAAATCAATAATACCAGGAAAATATTATAATATATGTAAATATTATGGTGTGAAGAAATTTATAAGAGTTTTTCGATATGGTGTTGAATAAATATATGTATTATAGTTAGCGTGAATACTGAGTACGTGTAGACATGTAAAATCTTTCCATATGTTTTATTCACAGAAATTAATTGTTGTTAACATAAAAAAGTTGAATGTAGTAACTGTAAAAAACTCTGAGAGAGCTCAAGATTTGAAAAATATTTTAAATGTAAGCTAAAGGACAGGACGCATGATGTAATTAAAGATGTAGACTACTATTGAAGACAAGGTAGAAACATATTGGAGGACGTAGCAGCAGAAGTAATTAAAAGTCTTAAACGTCAGGAAATAAGGTTAGCTAATTTTATCTGTTAATAAATAGATCATCTACTTACTTAGTTAGTAAGGAATTAGATAAAGTGTGGCACGAAGCCTTACTTTACAAAGTAAAACAAAACTTGCTATACCCCATCTATGAAACGATTAAATCTTATCTAATTATGCGTAACTTTTAAGTTAAAATAAACGTAACCTCTCCGAAATTTTTCCTATCTCTGCAGTAGTACCACAAGGAAGCATACTGGGACCAACATTGTACTTGTTATTAATTTACTGCCGATCTAGCTGCAACCAAATCGGAGCTAATTGCAACCTATGCTGATGACACTGTTATTATGGAATTACGTGTCAGGCCTGAAGCTTCCTCTAGAGGCTTAGGAGTCACTCTCGACAAAATACAATACTGGTTATATATTTGGAGTATGAAAGCAAATGCCAGTACATCTGTTATCTGTTCATGTAACGTTTACTATGAAACGAAATAACTGTTTACCAGTCACACTTAACGGACTTCGGCTTCCACACTCCGACCACGCTAAATAGCTAAAGATGCATCTGGACCTCAGACTAAACTGGCAGAAGCACGTCCTCGCTAGGTAATAATTAGATCTGAATCTAAAACAGTTTTATTACTTCATAGGAAGGAAATCACAACTCACCCTCGAAAACAAACACCTCCTATACAAAACTATCAAAACACCGATTTTGGACTTATAGTATCCAGCTATGGGGCACCGCCAGCAACTCTAACATAGATATCATTCAAGGGTACCAAAACGAGATACTACGCATACTAGTGAACGAGCCATGATATTTACCCAACAGCATAATTCATACGGATTTTAATGTTCCAAGTGTTAAGGACGTGATCAAAAAGTTTAGTACATCCTATCGGAAACGAGTGAAATAGCACCCAAATAAGTGGTCTAATAAACTTACCAAAAGAAAATAAAAGATTCAAGAGTTTCTTGGTTCAAAAGGTTTAAACCAGTAAACTTACCCACTAGGAATTAAAGGACGATATTGAAACTGTAGAAAGCTTACCATATCTGGGAGTTACATCGGGTCATCTGGACATCTGGTCTACAGAGACAGACCTGCAGAAGTTAGTAAACACAATTTATGATACTGGGGAACAGTTTAGTTTAACAATAAACATAAAGAAAACAAAAACCATGGTGTTCAGTAAGAGGGACAAAGTCATTACAAGAATCCAGATAAAAAATGAAGATATTGGGTAAGTAGGCAAAACAAGGGAAGAAGAAAAATATCGTGGCTTCGTAATCTACGTGAATGGTTCGGATGTAGTTCGATTAAACTTTTCAGGCGCGCTGCTAACAAAGTCGCAGTGGCCATGATGATTTCCAATCTCCGCTAGGAGTGGCACGAGAAGAAGAAGGCAAAACAAAATACTTCTGGATTACGAAAGATCTGCATTTGAAATCAGAAATTCACTCAAGAATAGAGCAATCAAGAGCAGTCTTTTTGAAAATAAGCAAATTTCTGAGTAACCAAAGACTCAATCTGCAAATCCGATATCGGATGGTAAAATGTTATATTGCGATGTCGAAGTCTGGACTGTTATTGTTGACTTAATGAGAGAACTGGAAACTTTTGACATGTGGCTTTTGAGGAGAATTTTAAAGATACCATGGATCGATCATATTACGAACAAAATGGTGTTGCACAGAATGGGAAGAGACAGAGCACTTTTGACCACCATTAAAAAGCGAAAGACAGCATATTTGGGGCTGATAAGTACGAGTTGTAGCAGCTGATTATGAAGGGTAAAATCGAAGGAAATAGGGGTCCTGGTAGACAACAAATGTCCTGGCAGAAAAACATTCGCGACTGTACCGGGTTAAACACACAGACGCTCTTAAGAAAAGCAGAAGATAGAGACGAATTTGCAATGGTTATAGCGCACCTTCATTAGTGAATACCATACTAGAAGAAGAAGATAGTAAAGGGAAACAAAGTTTACTTTTCACTTTCCCATGTATTCCGCTCCAAAAACACCCACTGGAGATAAAAAATCAGGGTCTACAAAACTATTATCAGACCAATAGTATTTTATGGTAGTCATGGGTGATGACAAAAGACACAAAACGAAAGCTGGAAGTCTTTGAAAAATAAGTCATAAGAAAGATATTTGGACCTATTAATAAAAACGGAGTGTGGAGATACATGTATAACCATGAACTCATCGAGCAACCTCATCAACAACATCGAACAACAATGAGCAACATCATCAACCAACTGTTCAAAGAGAAACTGATCTCAAAATTCGTTAAACTTTAGAGACTTCGATGGGCTGGTCATGTAGTGAGAATAGAGACTCTAAGATTGACAAAAAGAGCAATAGATGCTGGGCGCAATACCAAAAGGATAACCACGCTCGAGGAGGCTCGATTTGGCTGTAACGCCATTGTAGAGAGAGGGATTGTTAAACTGTTTTTTTAAGTTAAGACAAATCTTATTTTTGACTTTTAAAAGGTGCTGTTATACTCCGTAAAAGTAATTTTAAAAGGTTTATCTAACATATAAGTTAACTAAACTGATAGTCATTTATTATAATCACTTGTCACTGCAGATTGTGTAAATAAATTTTCAAAAAAAAAAGATATATCAGCCACATAAAAATGACGTTGCAGGGTTCAAAAACCGCTGTTAGAGTAGATGGAGATCTGACTCTCCTATTTAACGTCAATGTGGGAGTGAGGAATGGAGACGCACTATAAACAATGCTGTTCAACCTAATTCTTGACGTACTCATGAGAAACACGAATGTAACCGGACATATAAATACCAAAACAGTACAAATGATTGCATATGCCGATGATGTAGCTATCATTAGTAGGAGCAAGCAACGAATAAAGATAGTGTTTAAGGAAATTGATTATAGTGCACGCAAAAGAGGGCTTAAAATAAGCAAAACAAAAATAAGTAGATGACCGTCAACTACATGACAATAAAAATAATATCGCAATAGAACACTATATCTCAAACGTGTGGATGCCTTCACAAATCTGGGCACAGAAATCAATTAAAAGAAGTCTGTAAGTAGCGAAATTAATGCACGTATTTCCAGTGAGAATTGTACATTCTACTGTGATTAAGATTTTAAAATTTATAGTTGTCACTCTGTAAAAGTATTGTAAAGAAGTTGAAGTTCAATAAAGTTATTTTCAAGAAGTGTAACATTGGATAAATCTTATGGAACTTTCGTAACAATGCTATGCTAATAAAATATTGATGACGGCAATTATTAGACAAATGAACCAAAATGGCTATCTACAGAACATTAATTAGAACCATAGTAACCTTTGGTTGCGAGACCTGGAAAATGACCAAAATTTTTGAAAAGCATCTCAAGACATATGAGAGAAAGATACTGGAAAAGGATATGACCCAGTGCAAGAGAAAGACGGCACATGAAGTATCAGGAGAAACGAGGAGATTAATTGATTGAATGAAGGACACTAGATTGTGAGATTTGTTAAAAGTCAGAGACTGCATGGCTGGGACATATCCAGAGACAAGAAGTTAAAAAAAAAACAAAGCAAATATTACAATGAAAGTCGATGAGAAGACGAAAAAAGGAAGACCCAGAACGACTTGGTTGGATGACGTGGAAGACAATAGAGGTTAAGGGCACAAGAGAGGTCTGAATCGTAAGGACATAGCCAAACAGGCAAAGACTCATCCAGGTTTATGATGCCAAAAAACAAAAAAAAATGAAGATTTTTGCGTACCGCCCTTTATATAGGGCAGGATAACTGTTGTAACTTTTTTAAGATTTTTTTTTAAGATTTTGTAAGATAATTTTAATATTTTTACACATATGTCATTAGGACCTACCGCTTTTTGAGGTTGGTTTGGATAGTTTTACTCTTCTCTTCTACTTCTTCTTTTATCTAGACATGATTCTGTCTGTTTTTCAATGTGCCCCCAGTAAATTGTCGTTTCATTGTTTTCGTGGTCTTCCTACTGATCGTCTTCCTATTGGGAAATCATCTCTTGCCGTCTTTACTACTCTATTTGTTCTCGTTCGGCTTATATGATCGTTGCATCCTACTCTTCTATTCTTTTCCAGCCCTTCTTATCCTCCACCTTGCATCTACGTCTATATCTGTACTTCTAGTTCTGTCCTATAGTATTTTACTTACCATCAATTTTTCATATATATATATATATATATATATATATATATATATATATATATATATATATATATATATGTGTATATATATTATTTCATGTGATATACCCATACGTACACATGTCTAGTATATTTTTTTTAATAGTAATTTTTTGTTGAAAGTGTAGTATTATGATATGACTAATATATCACTATTTTTATTGGATTTATGTTTAGTATTTTATGTAAATGAGACTTTTAGTAGGTTAAACACGTTTTTTTTAATACGATTAACTATTTTAACGCGAGAAAACGAGCCTACAGGTTAGAAAATTGTTTATTTAGATTCCAATCTGCTTTACAAAATTTTGCAATAAATCAATGAGTCTACCACGTAGCCTTGAATAAATTTTAAATATAGATGTGCGATATAACTGTATAACTGTTTTTCATCAAATACATTACATCAAATTTTACACAGGAAAAAACTAAGAAATCAAGACATATATATAGTGTGCGTCTCAAGTATTCTTTCGGCAAAGCATTTTCTGAACTGTAAAATTTAAATTTATACATTCCTTTCATTTACTATACATAATCAACGACATAACCAGATACATAAATAACTCAGTTTGAATCCGTAAACTGATTTTTAAAACCAAAATCCTTTATATATAAAGGATTATAAAAGGATTACAAAATAAAAGGTATATATTTAAAAACCCAAACGGGCTAATTAGACAAAACGTTTTCGGAATCCATATTTCATCATCAGTGTCCTAGAAAATATATACTAGGAACCCTGTACTAGCTTATGAAGGTCTAGAAGATGTTATATATATATATATATATATATATATATATATATATATATATATATATATATATATTTAGAGTCACTTCGTTTGTCTCCAAAAAGTATTTGCCGTCTGTAACAAAATGCTTCGCAGTTATGTACAATACAGTTGACTGTTTCAGGTTAACTGCTAAAAAATTTGCAGCTCCATGAAACAATCCTATTATATGTAGGTGTCCCTTAACTGACGCATGTCCAATAAGGAAGCTTATTTTGACTCTAAGCTGATTCCTGCTTATTTTCCGTAGTACTTCAGCCGTATTAGCAGATGTCTGTTAAATATATACATTGGTATATGTTTAATCGTTTATATTTTCCCAGTGTGAGTTGTGTTGTCTTCGGATCCAAAATGTTTTCCGGTCGTAAACGATGCTTTTTGGTACTCCCACGCCGGCTCTGGGCCGAAGTATTTTGTAGCTGACACTCTTTTGGCAAATGCATCAGCTCTTTCATTACCATATATTCTCCGAGGACCTGTTAGTAGGGCATACTAGCCTAGAGTCCACCTTGGGGTTTATGGCTGCTTGCTATCTGTGCATATATGCATTCGCTTCAGTTCGAAAGCTCTTATGTTAATTTCTCTAGCACAATGCAAGATTGCAAAAATCTCTGCCTAAAATACAAATTTGTATTCTCCTAGTAGAATAAATATGTTTAAATTTTCACTACTACTTTCTTAATATGAGGATGGCACTTTTTTGTTGGACCTTGGTCGACCGTACCACCATGTTATACATCCAATATAACATGTCTGGTTTTAAACCCCACATCTTTTATCAGTGCGCCTGACTACGTCATCGATATATGATTTTGATGTTATTATGTTAATGTTTTGTCTAAGCGAAGTCATGTTCTTATTCTTAAAACATTCTGTGATCTGACTTTTGCCTTTTGACACTGTTTTTCAGTCACTTTTCTTTCGCTTGACTTATTTCATTTCCCCGTATATTATGTTATCGTAAAATATGTATTTTATTTTAATATTTAAAGCAAAAGTACCAAAAATTAAGTGTTAACTTGTAAGCAAGTCGAATGACACGCAAAATTGTTTTGAAAAACAATATAAGCACACATTTATATTAAAAATTTATCCAATTTCTGTGAAACCTGTTGATAGTAAAAGTAAAAAGTATGATTTGACCTTCAAAATACAGGCTTGCAAAATTCTATTGGTGTTTGTAGTCGCATGCAAACAATCAGCTTACTATTACGTAAAAAATCGCTGAGACTTCACTACATTGGTCATAGCCCCATAGATGAAATGTTTGTTTTTGTCGCCTGTATACCAGTTGTCGTCGATACAAATAAAACAATTAAAAGAATAATAATTGTAAGACAAACTTTACCAATGGGAGATTGTTTGGAATATGTGATGTTAATGTTGGTTATGTCATTTCTATTTTCAAAAATTTACTAGACTAGTTAAAACCTCCTAGGTTTATTATTAGATGAAACATGAGGTTTTTATTAAAAAAATATATACGGGATGTGTATAAGGAAGAATAGGTGAACATAAGCATTAAATCTTAAATCTCAGCCGCCACTATTAAAACAAGAAGCCTAAATTAAAGTAAAATGTAGGGTACAATAAATTTGTTAAAATGTATAATAAAAAAGACATCAGATAAACTTATATAAAAACAATATAGTCCCGTAATAAATTAACTACTGCTAATAATAATGTTCCATACCAACGTTGACATATGACAGTTGAGCTAATGGAGACAGTGACAGCAATGGTCAACAAAATAACAATCAAGGAAGTTATTCAAGCAGTTAAAAAAAAGGAAGGTGAAGCAGTTGGAACAGATGATATTCCTGTTGGAGTAGACAGCGTAAGAAAAGACAAGTTTGCTAACAGATTCATTTAATAGAATTATAAAACTGTGACAAATACCAGCCAAATTGAAAATGAGTCTATTAGCGCTTGGTTACGAAACAATGCACAAACTACAAGGCCATAAAACTAAATACTTTATCACATCAGATAAATATGGTAGAGAATAATTGACAAACGGATACGTGAAGATACCAAAATATGTATATTATAATCACTTTGGTATTATGCAGATTAACAGATGCAATTTTTATTATAAAGCTTTTAATAAAAAAATACAGGACTAGAGAAAGAAACGCCCATATAGTATTCATTGATCTTGAGAAAGCTTAGGATAATATCTTAGTGTTAGGACAGGTGTAGAAGAGATAAATTTCACGTGAAATGAAAATTGCATCGAGATTCGATGCTTCGTTCTTATTTATTCTCATTTGTGTTGGATCATTAATCTTTTAAACGTTTATTTAAAAATCAAGAACCTACGATTTGCGGAAGATATGTTGTGTGACTAATATTTTAATTAAACTGAAAGGGAAACAAGTAACATCTGGAATTAAAGTAACCAAAGGGGTAAGACAAAGATGCTGTATATCGACAGTGCTACTTTACATATATGTAGAAGCAGCAATTAACAAATGGAAGAAGAACGGCAACCAAGACAGAGGCATAAGCCAAGATAGCCACAGAGTATCTGGAAAGAGGGAATGAACAGGCAAATGAGGGAAAGATAATTAGAGAACTATCTGGGATGATACAACGAAATGGATATTGGAAATCGGATGACGTAGAAGAATGTCATAACCCGCCAATTTATGGGACTATCAATAATAAGTTGGAAAGTCTAAATGGGAGAAAAACAACTTAAAATAATTTGCTATGCAGACGACGTAATACTACTGTCTCAAAGTGAAGATGATTTACAACGTATGCTGCACCAATTTAATATAACCGCCAGAAAATTTAACATGTTAATTTCTTTAACAACGACAAAATGCATGGTTACAACAGCAAATTTACTAAGATGTAAATTGGAGCTGGAAGGTCAGATAATAGAACAAGTGATGCAGTTTAAATATCTAGGCATCACATTATCTAGCTACGGAAAGCTCGAAACCGAAGTGGAAGATCAAGTAAATAGAGCAAACAGAACCGCAGGCTGCCTAAATGAAACAATATGGAGACATAAAAATATCGGGAAAGAAACGAAAGGCAGAATTTACAAAATAGTCATCAGACCAATAATGACATAAGCGGCAGAGACAAGACCTGACACAGAGACGGATGTTAGAAACATTAGAGATGAAAACACTGATGGTAAATTGATTGAAAAATTGATAGTAAGACACTATAGGACAGAGCTGGAAGTACAGATATACGACATAGATGCAACGTGTGGAACATCAAAAACTGGGTAAGAAATAGAAGAGTAGAATGGAGCGATCATATAAGCCGAATAACAACAAATAGAGTAGTAAAGACGGTAAGGGACGGTTCCCCAATAAGAAGAGGATCAGTAGGAAGACCAAGAAAACGATGGAATGACAACTTACTGGAGGCACATTGAGAAACAGACAGACTCATGTCTATATAAAAAGAAGAAGAAGAAGAGATCAACAATAAGTCTACTAACTACATAATGTACATATTCCCCTAGGTACCAGCGTAATTATGTAAGGAACAAAACACATATTAGCATAAAAAGCTGCACTAAAGTCGGTGACCACAGAAATCCTAGACAGACTAAAATTTTTAATAGTCACATATAACAGGATCCTTTTCTTCTGTGGAAATTATACATTGGCATTTTTTAATATTCTCTTCAATACCATAGATTTCATATTAAATCCGGAATATATCTGAAAGGTCAATAATAAAGAAAAGAGTCCTTACATTAGACCCTTATGTTACTGATGTGTTCTTCAATAAATGATTATAGACTTTTATACAAGACATTATAGGACAGGTCAAGAAGGAAATATATACGACGTATGTGCAAGGTGGAGAACATGAGGGACTGGATAAGAAAAAGGAAAGTAGAAAGGAACGATCATATAAGACAAATAACAAAAACAAATATATAATTTGTGGCATTACTTGGCTGCACCGTACTGAAGACGACCAATAGTTAAAATGTTACTTATATTTCTTTATTTGAATTAAGTTTATACAAAAACTCATAATTATACTAATTTAGGCGACAGATATACATAAAGTTATAATAACAAGAAGTTTGGGTGGGCCTTTTCGGACACCAGTTTTACATCGTTTTTATTTCACCTCTTAACATGCAAGTGGATATACTGCTAAGAACTGATTATCATTTTGAAGAAATACAACTGGTATGAAATTAGCTTGAAATGGTAAAAAGAAGCCAAAACGAGACAGCTTGATTTTCATTATGTAGATGAAAATGATCTTTGACTGCATTTTTGCATGTACTTAGACAGTGGCGTTCCAGAAAATTGTTAAAGAAGGCAGCCAAATCAAACAGAATGTGTAACCAGTAACAATTTAGTTTTATAAATTTGTAATTATAAGACGTGTCAGCCGACCACGCAAAATATGTGAGTGATAACCTCTTGTACATGTATCCATTTGTAATGATACTTGCTTATATAGAAGAAGAAAGGGAAGAAGTATGAAAAAAGCATATTATTTTGCCATCTATGTCAAATATTCGTTACGCTATTGAATGTGTCTGGTAATATGCAAATAATAAAAAAAAACAAAATAGATATTTTCAATATTTTAATTAAAAACTTTTTAAAAGATTACAGAAGATCATGAAGGAGAATCAATATGAAAATGAAGGATTTCTGTTTTATTTTGTGACATAGGTTTTGCTTTCTGCACACATATCTGCACTCTATACAACATATGAGGACATCACAAAGGAAGAAAGGAGTAAAACAATTACACTATTATTTAAAGAAATTAAAAAAACAGAGAATATTATATTATATACTCATTATAATACACAAAATTAAAATATGCCACGTGACCCTTCTAAGCAAATATTTATATAAAATCGATGATAATTATTATAAAGGTGATTATACAAAGCGACACTAATACAAAACGGTCGGGAATATTACCAAAGAACCCATATTGACCATCGCAGGCCGTGAATAAATTATCCGGATTATTTATGACAAAAGAGCTAAATATTACTGTAAATATAGATGAAGCAGTGAAACTAGGAGATAAAACATGTTTAGTCAGATTGCCAAACAAAGAAGAAAAAACAAAAATTATGCAAAACAAAAGTAAACTTAAAGAAGTGAAAAAAGAAAAAAAATATATAAACAATGATCTAACGACAGAGGAATTACAAATACAGAGGGAAATACGAAGAATAGCAAAAGATGAAATAAAGAAAGGTAAACGTGTCCAAATTAAAGCCAACAAACTTATAATAGATGGTCTAGAAAGGAGATGGAATAGAAACACCAACCAGCTGGAGGACCATCATGGAGGTGGTTCAAAAAACTAGCAAGGGATGAGAGGATACATTATTCGTTGACGGACGAGGCAAAGAAACAGGAAATAACTGCAGATAAACCCGGGCACAACAAAAGTGAAATAAAGAAAAATGGACAAGAAAACAAATATAAAGGACGAAGACAACAGAACAAAAAAAATAAAGAGTCGAAAATAATCACATGGAACATAAAAACTATGCTAGTTCCAGGAAAAATGCTAGAAATAGGAAAGTAACTCAAAAAGTATAAAATAGATATTGCAGCACTCCAAGAATTACGCTGGGACGGACAGGGACAGATTGACAAACAAGACTACAATGTTATATTCAGGAGGAAAGAAGCAAGGGCAAAAAGGCGTGGGATTCATGATACTTAGTCACCTAAGAGAGAAAATTATAAGTTTTAAGCCAATATGCGAAAGGATGGCCTATGTTAGAGTCAACAGCAAACCATTTAATATATCAGTCTTGAATTTATACGCCCCCACAGAAACAAGCAATGCAGACGAAAAAGAAATCTTTTATGATAAGGTCGAAGAGGAGATAGAAAAAATACCCAAAGAAGATGTCATATTTGTACTGGGAGACCTCAACGCCCAAATTGGAAAAGAGGACTTTTTACAGCAAATTGCAGGAAAGCATACAATACACGAAAACACGAATGACAATGGGCAAAGACTATGTAACCTAGCAACAAGAACAAATTTGTTAATAAGCTCGACAAAATTTGAACACCCTAAAATACATAAGGTAACATGGAGGTCACCGGATCAGAAAACATATAGTCAAATTGATCACATAATGATTAATAAACGAAAACAATCGTCAATAAAAGATGTAAGAACGTTCAGAGGTGCGTGTGCAGATTCAGACCACTACATGGTCACAGCCATTTTAAGACAAAAAGTTAAAATTGAAACAAAACAAAAAAACCAACATAAAAAGTGGAATGTCAATAAATTGAGTAATGAAGAAGTAAGAAAAAAATATGAAGAGGCAGTAACAGTTCAAATAAAAGAGAAATATAAAGTAGAAGATATAAGCACAGAATGGGAGACGATCAAAAAATCAATAGAAGAAGGTGCAAATATGCAGATAGGTAAAAGTCAGGCTAAAACAAGAAACGAATGGTATAACCAAGAATGTAGAGAAATAACAGAAAAAAAAGTGCAAGCCAGAAATAAATGGCTACGAACAGATAAAGAGGAAGACAGAGAAGAATATGAAAAATTAAGAAGGTATGCTAAGAAAGTGATAAGGCAAAATAAAAGAAGATGGGTAGACAAAAAAATGCAGGAAATAGAGCAGGAAAGAACAAACAGAAATACGAAAAGTTTTTACAAAAAGATTAAAAAACAAAACAAAAAATACAAGGGCAAAACAAACGGAATAAAAAATAGAGAGGGAATAGTGATAATAGAGGACCAAGAATACAAGCAAGTATGGAGAGATTACTACAGAGAGCTCTTGACGGAGGAAACAACAGAAGAAGAAATGCATGACGAGGAGGAAACAGTACACGAAGAAGAAGCAAATGAAGTAGACATCGAAATTTCAAAAGAACCAACATTAGAGGAATTGGAGAAGGGGAAGACCGAGATCAAAGTGGCTGCAAGAAGTTGAAGAAGACCTCCAAAGGGCAGGAGTCAGTGAATGGAGTGGAAGAACTAGAGACAGGAAAAAATGGAGAGATATTGTCAAGAAGATAAGATAAATAAAAAAAAAGACTGATCCACTTAAGAAATAGGATCTAGAAAGCATTTGCGGTTTAACCCCACGTTGGGGTGTATAGCCATTATATATATATTTATTAGCCGTGAGTAAATTAAAACCACATTATTTAAAAAGGAATTGGACAATTCGATTACTGTAGTTGAGTATGATAAAAAATAACATCATAAATTGTATAATATATGAATACATATAATGATACAACTTATTGTCAATAAAAGGTAGTAAAATGACTAAACCTTGTTGATAAAGGCACACAAAATGCAATCCGACATAAAATATATGAATTATAATAAACTTAATACAAATATTCGACACAGCTCTTCTTACAAATAGTCAAGAAGAGTTAATGAGGTTTTGAACTCCTATCTATATCTGGGATTATTTATCTCAAACACAGGGTCACTGAAAGAAATAAAACGTAAATGAACCGTGGGAACCAAGACCAAAATATAAAAGGACTCAAAATTTCACGAACTCCAATAATGAGGCTGATCAACTGCTTAATACCCCCAATACTAACATACGGGTGTGAATCTTGGACCCTACGAAAAGCGGAAAGAAGAAAGGTCTACGCCACTGAAATGTTTTGTTGCAGAAGAATGTTATGCATTCCGTGGAACGACCACAGGACAAATAATTGAATTTTAAATTGAGTTAAAGGCAGCAAATGGCCATGCAGCCAAGTTTATTTCAAACAATTAAAATAGTTTGGACATGTTATGAGAGCAGATACAGAAAACATGGAAAGACTTATTGTCCAAGGAAAGGTAGAAGACCAGAGATCACGAGGAACATCCCCAACAAGATGGATCGATAAAATTACAGGCAATTTATTTAATCAAACCGTGATTCTTCACCTGGGAATAATAGCAAGCGCTCCTAAGAGCGCAAGTGACTTCTTGGCCAGATAGAAACATAGTGATGTAGAAAGTAGATGTAGGATGCGTTCGGTCTGCTCAACCCGGTAGTCCAATTGGGGGAGACTATTAGCGCCAAAGTTGCTTAATTCTTCAGCAATTGTGAGTGTTCTTCTAATTTGATTCATACTACTAGGCGGCGCTAGATTGAATGGCTAGCTACGAATTAAAAATACTTTCCATTTAATATTTAATGTAAAAAGGTCCTAAACTGCAACTGTGGGTGTTAAGAACACAGTTGCTTCGATGATTAAAATTAGTTCTGTATCCAATTCTATTATGGTTCTGTAACTATTTTTTTGTGTCATTTTGATTTTGTATTTTAAGAATGATTCCTAAAGGGAAAATTGAAACAATAAAATAAATGTATTTTAATTGAAACTGGTGTTAATTTCCCACTGTGGTTGAGTTTGTTCCTTGGCTCTTTGGTGTACCCAAGAAAATTTATTCATGGGCTGATTATTTAAGAAGACAAAATAAAAATGGAATGATAGTAGCGCAAAATAGACGGGGTTGGAAACACGATGAAGAGGCCTAAGTTCAGAAATGGACTTTTGAGGTTGGATGATGACGATGTTTTCCAGTATTCTTTAATGCAATTTGGTTGTAGTGCTAAATAGACTACTTTCCCTGCCAGTGTTACATAATTTTTTATCTTTTTTCTTATAAATCGGTACTACTAATCTACTTGCCAGACTGTTGTTACCCTTCCTTCCTTCCAACTTTGTTAAATATTTCTAATAGCAGAATTCTGATAATATTTATTTACATGTGCTGTCCCTTGTTTTAGTTTTCTTGTTGCTTCTCTAAATTCTTCGAATGTAATCTCATCTATCTTTTATTCCTTCTCAATCCTTCTTCTAATCTGTTTATCTTGCCAAGATCTCTATTCCGTCAGTCAGAATCACTTTTTCCGAACTTTTTGTATCTACTTTTTTCTCACTGGTTAAGATTCGAGCACTTTAAAGATTTTTTTTTATTTCTTTTACTGCTTCGTTCTAAATTCTGTTCAAAATTTCAGTTTAGCTTCTTTTTACTAATTTTTACGAAAAAAACTTTTTTTTCTATTTCTAAAATTTCCATAAGTATTTGTAATTAATGCTTGCGGTGGTGCGTGATGTGGAACTGTGGACTTGTGGCTTAAAGTCGCGTACATACATGAGCATTCGTCCTGAAATAGTATGCGGTCTCGAGGAACCGCCGCATGAGCATTGAGCCGAAAGTAGATACCCAAACCCCAAATACGGAATCCGATCTGCCCTATCAAGTCATAGTGAACCGAAACCGAAAGACTCTAGTTGCCAATTTTCCTTCACACATACAGGAAACATTGTCTTTGTTTAGAACTAAGCCAAAAATGGTTAAGTTTTATATTTAGTCTGTAATTTTGTATGGAACAGAGGTGTGAAGACTAAAAATATCAACCATGAACAGATTTGAAGCATTGGAAATGTGAACTCACAAAAGGATGATGAAGATACCTTCTTCTTCTTAGAGTGCCATATCCCTACGGAACGTCGGCGACTACCATGCTTATAATATTATTATACTGATCTCGGTCTTGCGCTACGTGTATGGTCCGTATGGCAATTGGTCCGCTGTCAAACCTGTCCACTGCCGCAACTTCCTCAACCAAGAGAGTTTCTTCCGTCCTATCCATTTCTTTCCTTCGATTTTACCGTTGAGAATTAGCCGAAGGAACTCTTGGTCCTCTGATTATATGTCCAAGATATTCTAGTTTACGCCTCTTAATAATATTTAATAGAGTTCGTTGATGTCCCATTCTTCGAAGAACTTCTTCGTTTCTGGTTCTGCTAGTCCATGGAATTTTTAGTATCCTTCGATACAACCACATCTCAAACGCCTCGATTTTATTCATGATACCAGCGTTTAAAGTCCAAGTTTCACATCCATACAAAAGATACCTTGGACAGCAAAAAAATAACGAGGAAGTACTAAGGAGGCTCAACAAAGACAAATAATTGCTAAAGACTGTTAAACTGTCTGGAAAATGTCTTATATGGAACATATAGTAAGGCGAAACTGATATAGAATACTACAACTGATCCTTGAAAGGAAAATAGAGGATCGTGGAGGTATAGGAAGAAAACAGGTTTCTTCGTTAAAAACATTCGTGAATAGACTCAGATATTAAATGCAGGATAACTATTCTATATGTGTCAGAAGATCAAGAAGCCATCGTAATGGTGATTGCCAACGTGGGATAATTCTGATATGGCACGCAAGAAGAAGATGCGTCATACTCCAGTTTGTACTAACTATATAAAATTTCGAAACAAGCGATTGGAGGAATAATTCCTGAAGTGTGTCAAGCCATAGTAGACTGTCTGAAGGATTGTATGGGCCAGTTGTGTAAAAGGCTTTTAAATTTTTATTTCTTGTAGCAATCCTCTTTGCCTGTGGAAATTTTGCTCCCATACGTCTTCTTTTTTACAAGTGGTTGAAATAAAATTTATGTTTTGGATTCCAAGCTCTTTAAATCTTCAGTAATGGTCTTGAGTAAGTAAACGACAATTGTCTTAAGACACTTCCATTTTTTGTTTTCTTAGTCAGCAATAAATACCTCTTGTGTTTTGTCAAGTTTTAACGGGAATTTTTAATTCTCGCGCTAACCTAGTCTAACAAATGTTGGAATCCTTTTTTTCACTGAAATTGTACACCTTTTGCGTAGGTTGTGTAGTCTAAACAATCATACACGGCAATAAATTTTAAGGAAAAATATATAATAATAAAGATGTCTTCTTTATCACATGGCGCAAATTACTTTCTAAACATACTACGTGTAATTCTCACCTAGTAAACAAAGGAAAGCATCGGCGTACAAGGAGATTCGCCGAAGGGTGGTACATGATATTAACATAACAGGCATAACACTAGATACATTGGTGTAGGTTAGTTAGGCTTCAGTATATCCGAATATAAAATATGTAAATTCCCTTCCTCGACAGATTAATAATTAGTTTTAAAAAGTTCTTGAGTTCCAAAATCTTCGTCTTTTCAGCGAAAGCAGTTACTGTTTCTACAGACACAAAATACCGGTGGTTTTTTTCTATTCTGTTGTCTCTTGTTTGCTTCAAAACAAAAACAGTTTCTTTTGAGTAATCCTTGCTAGTGAGTTTTAATTATTGTTGCCGAAATCTTGTAGACTACACATTGTAATTTTCGCAATTTGTAGTATGTATCCCCTTTTAATTAAATTATGGCGTCTTCCTGCCTATTCAGCATATCTTTTTCTTTCACAACTTCCGTCATGGTATGGTATAGTACTTTTTCCAGTTGATCTTTTCCTTTGGGTATCATTTCGTTCTTATATGATTTCTCTATCGTGCTAAGAAAATAAAAGGTGTCCCAAAATTTAAGCAAGATTTAAGTTTAACAGAAAACACTGACAGAACAAGTAGAAGAACAGAATGGCTTTCGTGCAGGCAGATCTTGCATGGACAGTATATTCTCTCTAAAGCAAGTTATCGAGAAAAGATTAGCCCACAACCTTTCAACTCATATAGTCTTTATAGATCTGACAAAGGCATACGATAGTGTACCACTTTCAATGCTTTGGGTAGCAATGGAAAAACAAGGAATAAGCAAAAAAATATACAAGCAGTACAACAGCAAAAATATACAAGCAGTACTACCCTCTTCAAAATATATCTAAATGAGGCACTCTCAATGTGGAGAAGAAAGTGCTGCAATATGGGCATCCCAATCGGAGATGATAGATTGTACACGATACATTTCGCTGACGACCAAGCCATTCTAGCTGAAGACGAGAGTGATATAAGCTACATGCTTAGAAAACTGGAAGATGAGTACACCAAATGGGGTCTCACAATTAATATACAAAAAACTGAGTACTTAGTTGTAGGAGAAAAACCAGAAAGCCTACAAATCCAAATGGGAACTATAAAACCAACAGACAATTTTAAGTATTTGGGAGTCCAAATAACATCAAAAGCAGGAAGTAGCGAAGAAATACATTCCAGGATTGGCCAAGCAAGATCAGCCACACGGACTATTATGGAATAAAAAAATAACAAAAGAAAATAAAAGAAGAATTTATAAAACATAATAGAAAGTATTGGACTGTACGGCGCCGAACTCTGGGAAATAAACCAAAAAAACAAATCAAAAATTAAGGCCATGGAAGTGAACTACTGGAGACGATGTTGCCAGCTCACTAGACTTGATAGGGTGAGAAACGAAGATATTCGGAGAGAAATGGAAATCGATCTAGACATAATAGACACAATCGAAGCCAAAAGACTTATTTGGTATGGACACCTTCAGAGAATGCCGGAAAATAGATGGCCAAAAAAAAAATAGAAGAATGGACTCCGCCAACTAGAAGAAAACGAGGTAGACCAAGACGATCCTGGAGAGACGATGTCGACGATACAATGACCGCCAGAGATCTAACAACTGAAGATTGCTTCGATAGAAAACGCTGGAAATTAGGATGCGAGAAGCGGCGCCAGCTGTAGAAGACTCGCTTGTTATATATACAGAAAACACTGGTTTTTTTCTTTAGATTGTAATTTTTTATTAAATAATAAAGTAAATAGGATAGGGTTAGATATGCAATAGCATGTGTGGTTGTAGCATTGTTGGAATAGACCTTTCACTTCAAATAATCGCATAAAGAAAAATCTAATGGTGTTAAATCACACGATCTAGAACATCACCATAGAAATTAGTGAACCTATTTTTCTCTAAAATAATACAACTGTATACACATAACAAAGAATAGTGAGAAGTTCAATAAGTGTGTTAAGAAATGTCGAAAGAGTGTTAGAAAATATACTAAAATAAATATTGATTTGCGTATCTACTAAAACAGAAGATTTTAATTTGAACCCGAAAAAAAATTGTTAAGTTCGTCTATGTATCAGCGTTTTTACCTTTATCACTTACTAAATAATTAAATCAATATTTGTTAAAGAGGTTATTAATTTTCCGATGGAAAGCAAAGTCTATTGGGTGTTTTTCCATAATACTTTACGCTTTTGGTTAAAAAACTTTTACAGAGGAACTATTTTCGATCAAAATTATGTAGTAATTTAACCACTAAGAAGAAAATACGTACGTTATAGAAATATAAAAATATATTCTAAATATTTTAAAAGAATTCTTAATTTTTTTTTTATTAAAGGAAAAATGCAACTAATCGTGTAATTCACCCTTTTATATTTATTCTAATCTGCTACTTTACTACCCTAGTTATTCTCAATGGTTGCTTGATTTGAAGTTGAAGTTGTCTTGATTACCTAGCAGTTCTAACACTTTCCTGGTTGTATGGTTATGGAGACTTTTCCTGGAGCAGATGTCCCCTCAGACCATAACGTCCTTATCTCAAAAATGAAACTGAGAATAAAAAAGATAGTAAAATCCAAAAGTTCTAAGGTACTTAGTTACTCAAGATAAATGAAATCCGTGCTGAGGCTTCAACTTGTATCAATCATGAAATGAAGAAATTACCATCAGAAATGAAAAACTTTGAGAATGTGAACATTATGTGGAGCAAAATCAAAGATTCTCTTATAAAAACAGAAAAAACTCTACAAGAGAAAACAGAAAGCCGAAAACCTTGGATGACTCAAGAAATACTGGAAATCATGGAAAATATAGAAACAAAAACAAACATAAGTACAGAGAAAAACATAAATTAATAAGATACAAAATAAAAAAAGCTAAGGAAAAGTGGATCATGGAAACATGCATCGAAGTGGAAGAATTGCAGAAAAAGCAAGATCATTATAGTTTATATAAAAAAGTGAAAGAATTATCTGGAAAATCACGAACAAATACACCTAACCTAACCGATTAATTGGCAAAAACAATAAACCTATCAATAACCTAATTCAAACCAAACAAGTATGAACCAAATATATTGAAGATCTTTTCATGGACACAAGAATGGAATCAACACAAACTGATATCGAGGAAGCTTCAATACTGCAATATTACAATTAGAATCTGAAGTCCAACATGCTATAAACAACTCAAAATCTGACAGAGCATCTGGCCAGATGAAGTTTATATCGAGCTGATTAAACTTATAGACGAAGACAATTTAAGTGCAATAACTATAAACAACATATACAAATCTGGTGAGATACCTACACAATGGTTGCTATCGACCTTTGTTCCGCTCAAGAACCCCAAACACTTTAATGAGTATAGATTAATCAGCTTAATGTCATACTTATTAAAAACATTTTTAAAGATTATACATGCAAAAATATTCAGAAAGTGCGAAGCGGATATGAGTAATAGACAGTTTGGCTTTCGTAATGGCTTCGGGAAAAGAAACGATAGAGGAGAAATGCTTCTCAATTTCATGAATGAACATAACATGTACTCAATGAACTCCTTTTTCAATAAAAAACCAAGCAGAAAATGGACATGGATGAGCCCCGATAAAAAAAAAGAATGAAATAGATTATATCTTAACGAAGAATAGAAACCTAGTAGAAGACGTATCAGTATTAAATCAGTTTGACCTAGGAAGCGATCATAAACTAATAAGAACAAAACTAATAATTAACAAAAAATTAGAAAGAAAAAGAATACATGAAAAACTATACAAATGGACATCTGAAGAAATCAAAATTTAATAAAAAGATAGTGCATGCATTAAATCAAGTTAGCATGCAGCAGATAAACTCCAATGATATTGATGATTTGAATAACCTTATTACCGATACAGTGAATAAAAGCCTTCTGCAACTGAAAAAATCAAAAACAACATACAATAAATTAGACAAAGAACTATTACAACAAATAGAAAGAAGGAAGATCTTAAATAAATCTAACAAAAGGGGAACCGACGAATATAGAAGAAGACGAAAAATTAATAACAACAACTATTGAAAAAAATAAGAGTATGAAATGCCTCAGACCGACACTAGGCCGACGTCAGATGATATTATTAATGGGAAAAGACGAAAATGAAATCACTACTAGAGAAAACATACTGACACGAATAGAAAAATTTGACACAGAACTTTACAGAACACATCAACAAGATGATGAGATGAGACCAGCACGGAAATTAATAAAAAATGTTGGATCAGAAATAATGCCAAAAGTAACAATTTCAGAGGTAACTACAGCATTGGAAAACATGAAGAGAAATAAAGCTGCAGGAGAAGATAGTATTACCACAGATATGATATTAGAAGGAGGTATGGAACTAATTGCAATTGTAACTAAGTTTGTGGACAGTTGTTTACATCAGGGCAAAGTCCCTAAGAGCTAGAATAACTCTAAAGTAATCTTATTATACAAGAAAGGTGATAGTCGAAAATTAGAAAACTACAGACCCATCAGCCTACTGTCACACCTGTTTAAAATACTCACCAAAGTCATAACTACTCGACTAACAAGGAAATAAGACGAATACCAACCATATGAGCAGGCAGGTTTTAGAAAAGGCTATTCAACTTCCGATCACCTCTTAACCACAAAAATATTAATAGAAAAATATAACGAATACAAGTTTCCAGTTTTCCTAGCATTTGTAGACTACGAAAAAGCTTTCGATACCATAGAACATACGGCCGTAATAAACGCAATGCAAAATTGTAGAATAGAGAGCAGATATATTAACTTAATAAAATAAACTATGAACCAAGCTACAGCTACATACTACCTAAATGAAAATGAACACACGAACCCTGTACCATTAAACAGGGGAGTCAAACAGGGAGATACTTTATCACCCAAACTGTTCACCTTAGTTTTGGAAGACGTTTTTAAAAACCTAAATTGGAAATATAAGGGAATAAACATCAATGGCCGCTACCTCAGTGATCTACGATTTGCAGATGACATAATACTGATAGCTACTGACCTACAAGAAATGCAAACCATGCTTCTAGAACTACATACCGAATCTTCTAAAATAGGACTGAAAATGAATTTAAACAAAACAAAAGTCATGCACTCCGAAGACACCGTGACAATAATAAACGATAAAGTTATAGAAAAAGTTGAAGAATATATATACTTAGGACAAAAAATAATACTAAATAGGGAAATTCAAACTGAAGAAATAAAAAGAAGAAGAAAGTTAGCTTGGGCAGCATTCGGTAAACTGAACTATATACTCAGAAATCAACAAATTCAATTACATCTTAACTTATGTGGCACAAACATGGACAATCACAAAAAAGAATATGAATATACTTAGAGTCACTCAACATGCGATGGAAAGAGCAATGCTAGGTATATCACTTAAGGACAAGAAAACAAACACATGGATAAGACAGAAAACCAAAGTCACCGATGTGGTGCAAAAATCATTAAAGTTATTATATATTAAAGTCATTAAAGGAGGCCGACCTCCTATGAGATGGACAGATGATCTGAAAAGAACTGCCGGAAAAAATTGGCTACAAGTAGCGTACAATAAAAAACAATGGAAAGGAAGACTTGAAGAGGCTTATGTTCAGATGTGGACGTGAATGGCTAGACGAAGAAGAAGAGAAGAAGAATGGCTTCGGAACAGTGGAAGTTCTTATAGTTTCACAACTCTTGCCCAAAAATGTAGAGACCAACAAAAGGATCTTTTCATTGCGTTTAGAGACTATGAGAAATATTTCGATAAAGTTAAACATAAAATTCTCATGGAATGTCTAAAGAGAAAAGTACTCGACAAAAATGACATTAACATATTGAATGAATTGAATTAGAACCAATAGGCTGTGGTAACATTAGATGGAAATAGCACAGATGCGCAACAGATAAGGAGATGAGTGAGACAGGGCTATGTACTTTACCAATACTATTTAGTATATATTCCGATGAATTATTTACGCAAGCACTTGAAAATTGTACAGAAGGGATCAAGATAAATGGTGAAAATATAAATAACATTCGTTATGCTGACGATACAGTCATTATAGCTAAAACTGAGACATACCTGCAGACGTTAATAAACACAATTTGTACTAATGGGAAACAGTTTGGTTTAACAATAAACATAAAGAAAATCTGAATCCGAAATCAGAAATTCGCTCAAGAATAAAGCAATCAAGAGCCTTTTTTAAGATGAAGAAATTACTGAGTAACCAGTATCTATCCAGTTCATTCTCATTAATGGTGTCGAAGCCTGGACTGTTAATGTTGACTTAATAAGAAAACTGGAAGCTTTTGAGATGTGGCTTTTTAGTAGAATTCTGAAGATACCATGGACCGATCATATTACGAACGAAATGGTGTTGAACAGACTGGCAAGAGACAGAGAACTTTTGACCACCATTAAAAGGCGAAAGACAGCATATTTGGGGCACATACTTAGAAATAATAGGTAAGAGTTGTTGCAGCTGATTATAAAGGGTAAAATCGACGGAAAAAGAGATCCTGGTGGACGACAAATATCCTTTCTGAAAAATATTCGCGATTGGACCGGGTTAAACACACAGACGCTCTTAAGAAAAGCAGAAGATAGAGACGAATTTATAATGGTTATAACCAACCTTCATTAGTGGAGACGGCACTGGAAGAAGAAGATGGTTATTGAGTTGGTTTTCATTAGCGTTGGTAATATTTATTTCTTCACACTAAATTATGCCATCTTCCTACCCATTTAGCATATCTTTTACTTTCATACTTTCATTAGTACAGTCCCATATCTGTAAACCATAGAACCATACCAGTTTTACCATTTGTTTGTAAACTAATACCTTATATTTAAATGTAAATTGATACCTTCTACCCAATATCCAATACATCTTCTTTTATTTAAGTTTATTTAATTTGCTATGTTCAATTTTGTCGAATATCTGCCTCCTCCAGAATCCTTGATTGCTGGGTATCGGTCTTAAAGACAGGAAAAGAAACTCATGGATCAGAGAAAAAACAAAGGTAAACGATGTATCAAGACAGGTTGCAAAACTTAAATGGAACTTCGCCGGTCACACTCTCCGGCAAAAATATGAAAGATGGAATAAGCGAATACTACACTGGACACCACGGGAAAAGAAAAGGAAAAGAGGAAGACCACAGATGAGATGGACTGACGATCTTAAGAGAACGGCAGGAAAGGACTGGATGCAGATCGCCCAAAATAGAGACCAATGGAGATTAACAGGGGAGGCCTATGCCCAAGAGTGGGCGTCTAAGGCTGATTAGATAGATAGATAGAATTTGCTATTCCAATTTCATCATCATCATCACTGGCTCGACAATCCTTTTTGGGTCTTGGCCTGTTCAAGGATTCTTCTCCATTCTGACCTGTTTCGTGCTTTTTTTTTCCAGTTTTTAATTTTTAATGTTGTTATATCATTTTCTATTTGTTCTACGTATGTCAGCCTTCGGTCTTCCTCTTGTTCTTTTTCCTACTGGCACTTGTTTGAATATTTTGTTTGGTATTTCGCCTTCTTCCATTCTTTCCACATGTCCAATCCAACGTAGCCTTCCTATTTTAATGAATGTTATGATATCCGGATCCTGGTATATGTTGTATAGTTCAAAGTTATACCTTCTCCGCCAAATCCCGTTTTCTTTTGTGCCCTTATATATGTGTCGCAAGATTTTTCTTTCAAAGATGGCTAATAACGTTTCCTCCCTTTTAGAGAGTGTCCAGGTTTCTGAACCGTATGTGAGTACCGGTCTTATTAAGGTTTTGTATATATGGCATTTTGTTTTTCTGGAGACGTTATCTGATCTTAGTTGCCTAATTAAGCCATGGTAACATTTATTGGCAATAAATATTCTCCTCTTCACTTCCTCTGCAACGTTGTTATCAGACGTAACTAGGGATCCTAAGTATGTAAAGTTTTTTACCGCCTCAATGTTGTATTCTCCTATTGTTAAATTTGGCAGCTGCCTTATTTGTGCGTTTTTATTTGCAGGCATATATTTTGTTTTTGTCTGATTGATTTTAAGACCACTATTTTTTGCAGCTCGTTCTATTTGAGTGAATGCCTCTATCATTTCTCTTCTTGATCTTGCGATTATGTCAACATCATCTGCAAATGCTAGTACTAGCACGCTTTTATTAATTATTGTTCCTCGGGTATTAACTGTTGTGTCTCTTATTATTTTTTCAAGTATGATGTTGAATAATATGCATGATAGAGCGTCTCCCTGGCGTAGTCCCTTCTTCACATCTATTGGTTCCGTTAATTCGTTTTGTATCCGCTATTCCAATTTAGCCCTAGGTATTTGACTCTTTTCTTGTACGGGACGATTTTATTATTGACCCAACATGGTGACTATCTATTTTTTTGTTTTGTTAAGTTAAATTGATAGACAGCAGATTTCCCTTCATTAATTTTATGCGCCATTTATTATTCCAAGTGTTTATTTTATTCACTGCATCTTGTAGGTTTCTAGATATTTCGTCGAATGTTTCACCGACTGTTAGTATTTAGTGTCGCCTAGAAATATAGCCAGTTTAGTATTTTCTATAACAGGTATGTTACATGTATATAATACATATAGTATTGGTCCTGGAACACTGACATTTGGGATTCCTACTTTGATTGTTCTTAGTTCTGATTATTCACCTTCCCTGAGTGATTATTACGGAATCCAAATTGATGGGAAGGAATAATTTCTTTGTCATCGAGTATGTAGGATGTGTTCTTATTAGCAATACTTTCTCAAATAATTTGGAGATAATTGGTAGCAACGATATTGGTGTGTATTGATCTGCATGATTGTACTTTATGTAGTGGCTTTCCAGGTTTGGTCATCATTATCAGCTGTTTTCCAAGTTATTGGTACATATTTGGATTCTGAATATTGTATTTATAAGTTTTGTGAGTTTTACGATGATCTTACTAGGTACTTGTAGTATTTTCCCTCCAATTATTAAGTCAAATCCTAGAGCCTTCTTTAGTAGTAATAGGCTTTATTATTCCTTACTATTCACTTCGTGTTCAGTAATTTCATCATCATCTTTTTCGGTTTGTTGATTACTTTTCAATTCGATATTTTAAAATATATTTATAAAGTATGCAGCAAACAGATTCGCTTTTTGTTTTTCCTCGCGTGCTTATGTTTCATTGTTTTTTCTAATCCGAGGAATCTGTTGTGTTGGTCTATTTAGTTTTTTTGTATATTTTCACAATGAGTAGTTAGTTTGCTCATCTGTTAGATTGTTTAGGTGATGGTTTTTTAATTCCTTTTTTGATTATATTCATTTTTCTTTTTAACAATTACATTTTTATTTTCTGTAGTCCTATTTTTGTCTTGTTTTCCTGGGTTTTCTTTTTCTTTTTCACCAGTTCGCAAATTTCTTTGAGATAATTTTGATCTTTGGCCTTTCTTAGAATTTATTTGGTATTATTATATCCTGCTTGTTGCATATTTATAGTTAGTTTCTCTACTTCTTCATCAAGTTGTTCATTAATTTTGATTGGTACATTAAGGTCAATTCCGTCACTTAACTTCTGTCTAAATCTAGCCCAATCCCTTCTGTTATTGTTAACATAATTGTTATTTTGTTCCTAGTATAATATACTCACTCGTTGTTAGTAGTATTAGAGGACTCTTAAGCTAGCGGGGACAAATGAACAGAATCCAATTTAACCTACGTAATATTTTTTCATCCATTTTTCACTAATTTATTACCACCCTAATAATTTTTCACCATCAAACCAACCTTAAGGGGAGCGATTCTGCTGGCTTAAGGTTCAAGCTAGCAGAATTCGAAAAAAAAAAAACTTTTTTTGCTTATGGCATATTGGTAGAGCACTTTTGTATTTCCGAAAAGATTTCGCATTTAGCTAAAGTACATGCGTAGCTTGTTGAATGTTTCGAATTAACTGTGGCTTAAGGGTCAAACATTATGAGGGTGGATAAAATTCAGTAAAAACCTGGCAAGCAATTTATTCTTTGAGTTAAGTACAAGAATAGTACAGTAAAATTGTAAAACTAGATTTTTTATCACCTTAAATATTAATCTATCACAATGATTGACTTTTCATAAGGAGTAGTTGTGGGGTGAATAATTACTAGTGTGGTAATAAATTCATAAAAATCTAGCAGAGCACTGTGGTATATCATAAATATTATTTTTGGAATTGTACTAGTTTTAACCGTAAGCCAGCCAAATCGCTCACCTTAAGGGTGGTTTGGTGGTAAAAAATTATTAGGGTGGTAATAAATTGGTAAAAAAATGGGTGAAAAAATATTACGTAGGTTTAAATTGGATTCCGCTCATTTGTCCCTGCTAGCTTAAGGGTACTTAGTATTTAGAGAGTGATCTGAACTGGGACCATCAGCTTCTTCTATTTTCATAAAATTTGCTGCAACTTTTCTTGAACTTGTTAATGGCATACTTTTTATAAATTACATAGCCTGTAATTTTCAACCTAATGTCATGTCACTAACGTAGGTACATACAAAATCTGTTTAGTTATAAAATTTAATTATTAAGAAAATGGTACCAAACTGGTAAAGGTCGTTGTTTTATGATCACTCATACAGGAAGAGATAAAAGATTTATTGATCAAGATTTATTAGAATTTGTCTTAAAGTCTACCAAAGACCACTATCAAAAAACGACTTTTGATGTTTTAAAGAGCCCTTTATAAGGCCGTTGTAATCTTTTTTAAATTGCTTTTAATTTATAGTACATGCCATTATAAAAAATGTCTTCTAATCAACATCAGTTGTTTAATCCCTTTCTATTGTCATCTCAAAGCGCTGACGTTTATTTTACCCTAAGTATATTGCCCTTTTTCGTACTAAACCACTTTAAAAAAGATCAATTTCATTTTCTAGAATTTAAGGGCGAAACATTTTTTTCTTACCTACTGTTTTGAGAAACGCACACAAAGAAAAGGAACAGGTTTTTGTTAGTTTCAAGCAAATTATGATTGCCGTTTACTTTAAAACTTATCATCTACCTGGGGTGCATACCACTGAGAAGAATTTATATCGATAAGAACGATCTACACGGCTCGTAATGGGTGGTAGCAAGTATTTGTAAATAACCGATCGATAAGTGACTGCAGAGTTCCCAGTATATAGGTATATATAATTATCTATATGATACCTCCACATATGATATTGCGTGCAAAATTGGGTCTTGTGTTTAACAAACCCCTTAAAATTTAAGATCTATCTATCAGTCAGTTTAAAAGTTATTCTTGTTCAGTTCATTCTTTTTTTTGCAATAACATTTATTGCAATTGATAAGTCTATTTTCAAATGTAAAGTTAGTAGTATTCGTATTTTATTACGCTGTGGATTTATTCAGAAAAGTTCATTTAAGCAAATCTAGAGCTAAACATACTGTTTATACTGTTTGTTTGAAGTGATTTGATTTTCATTTATCAATTTTTCAAATACACTTTTTATTATTTCTTACACTTCGGTAGCCCATTCTTAACCAGCTCAGTTGAAAAATAGTGTCTTGTACAGCAGCTCGTCCATTTTTCAGTCGTGCAATTGATGTATTATTCGAACTGATTGATTTATGAAAATACTTGCTTTGATGTTTACTTTTTTTCCTCAAATGTTGATCGTGGATTTTTGTATTTGGTTTTGTTGTCTTTATTCTGTATGTGAATTTTCAAAATATTGAAGCCATTAATTTTCAGGAATAGTTTCTATTTCCACCGCAGACACATTAAAAAAACCTCGATTAGGCAATATCCATGTAATCTTAACACTTGTCCCCGTCAACATTTAGTCTATCCTTCGTTTCATTGTAGTATTGAGAATATATTATCCTATAAAACCCACGTTTCATCATAAAATCAACGGTGCATGGCTAATTTTAACCAGAATGCCCCCGCAAAATACAAAATCTCGTGTTTGCGACAGAAATGAAGTTTTCGGGAAATCAATAAAATTAAACGAATATCTGCCTAGACATTGAAAGAAAAAGAATAAGTGTTAAAAATAGATGTGCAACAAATAAAATGCAACTTGAGTCACTATATCTTGTGAAAATTTTAGCGCGGAAGTGAAAAGAGCTGAGTTATTTTGATTTAATAGTTATTTTGCTTGATTGACATAAAAATAAATTCTATAAGTTGTTATATTGTAAATATCTATGACACATCGTGGTACAGATATCTATTTTCTTACCTATTTTATTTAATATTTATTTAAAGATGGTTTTTAAAGTTATATGGGAGACAAAAATATAAATACACACCCCCTACAGACGCTCAGCAAAATATACGTTCTGAGAACTAGCAGAACGTCGAATAAGCTTGAACATCAGTACCATGAACTCAGTATCACTTACTGATGAGTACTTCGACTCTCTAGAAACAATCTACCTAGAATATCGCAGGTAATAGATAGCATAAGCCAAACAAGCTGATCAAACAGCCCTTTCCAAGTACTTATGATGTTTGACAGGATTGAATATCCTCATGTGAGCAATTAATGCAGGTCAAACCTCCCTATCCCTTGTTTCTAATAACATGTAAATCACTTCTCGAGGTCACCATAACTTTTGTAGTTTTTCAACAAGATAATGCGCGCCCACATTCAACCAAAATTAAGATAGGCCACTCTGAAGACAATAAAGACAATTTGTTACCTTGGCCCCCTAGATCTCCTGATCGTTTACACATTTAATAGATCTAGGACCTTATGGGGACAAAATTATACTCTGTTTGTTTATCTCACTTTAGCGTTTTTTCGGCATGAAGAATGAGTAGCCTACAATGAGATACATCTAGAGGAATCGATCTACTCATTAGGAGGATGCCCAGACGTATTTCTGAGTGCAGAAGACGTCGTGCAGTCCAACATATTATTAGTTTTTGATATATATATATACAAATATCATTCATTATGTATAATTTGGTTTTACTCGTTAATCTAATCATCATTATCATCATTCTCAGCGTATATTGTAAATAAGAACGAAAATCAGAGAAGCGAAAGTAAAAGAAGCAAGGGAAAGATGCGAAGAAATTGAGACTCTGCAGTCAAAGGAATTCACAGGGGGACTAAACCAAAATATAACTGATTCTAACTGAACATCATCTTGGACAAACAGAGTAAAATAAGAACGTGGAAATAATATCTAGAAAACTATTTAAAAACCAAAGAAATAACACATTTAAGGTGGAAGAAGAGATAAATGATGGATCAAGACTATTACAGCAGAAAATTTATAACGCAATAACACAGTTAAAGGATGGAAAAGCGGCAGGCCCTGATAATATACAAGCAGTACTACTCAAACTAATGGACAACGAATCAATAGCAATAATCGCAAAGATATTTAACAACATATACAACTCTGGAGAAATACCAAAAGAATGGATAAAATCCGAGTTTATTGCACTTCCAAAAAAACCAGGAGCCAAAAAATGCGAAGATTACAGTATTATAAGCCTCATGACAGTATTATAAGCCTATTACTTAAAACATTTTTGAAAATAATTCACAGCAGAATTGTTTTAGAAATGGTATGAGTACAAGAGATGCTTTGTTCGGCTTGAATGTGCTGGCTCAGAGATGCATGGACATAAATCAGGATATGTACTTATGTTTTGTAGACTTTGAAAAGGCATTTGATAAAGTTCAACATAAAAAGCTTGTAGATATATTAAAAAGCAAAAATATTGACAGTCGTGATCTGAAAATTATATCTAATTTATATTGGAATCAAACTGCCAAGGTAAGAGTTGACAGCCAGTACACCGAAAATATCAAAATACAGAGAGGAGTCCGCCAGGGTTGCGTGCTGTCCCCACTACTTTTCAATGTCTACAGTGAAGCGGTATTTCAAGAAGCGCTCTCAGACTCAATAGAAGGTATATCTATAAATGGAGAAGTTTTGAATAACTTACGTTTTGCAGACGATACAGTAATAATTACGGACAACAACAATGATTTACAGAACCTAATGCAACGCCTTAATGAACGCTATCATGAGTACGGACTGAAGATAAATTTAAAGAAAACTAAATGCATGATCATGACTAAATCTGCACATACAAATATCCAATTGACTATTGAAGATACTGCAATTGAGAAGGTTAATAACTATAAATATTTAGGAACATGGATAACATCAGATGTAGACCAAACCAAAGAAATTAAGACACGTATTGAAATAGCACGTACATCATTTATTAAACTTAAAAAGTTTCTTTGTTGTCGGGATATAAGGTTAGAACTACGCCTGAGAATGCTTCGATGTTACGTGTTCTCTACTCTTCTTTATGGTCTGGAAGCTTGGACACTCAAACAAGTTCATCTGAATCAGCTGGCTGCCTTTGAATTTTGGTGTTACAGAAGAATCCTACGAATATCATGGATTCAAAGAATGTCAAACATGGAAGTAACTAGAAGGATAGAAAATGAGGCGGAAATAATATTAACTATTAAAAGACGAAAACTTGAGTACTTGGGACATGTGATGAGAGGGCAAAAATACGCATTATTACAACTTATTATGCAGGGCAAAATCCGAGGAAAGCGAAATGTGGGAAGACGAAGAATATCCTGGCTTAAGAACTTAAGGGAATGGTTTGAATGCAGTAGTGCAGAACTTTTTAGAGCGGCAGTCAACAGAGTCCGCATAGCCATGATGATTTCCAACCTTCGATAGAAGATGGAACTAAAAGAAGAAGAAGCCTCATGAGTCATCTCCTAAAATTGTTCCTAAAGAAAATTCATAAAAGAATCTACAAGCTGTGTAAAAGTCAAATTTTCTCCAACTAATTCGGGTTCACAAATGCTGTTGGTACTAGAGAGGCTTTGTTCTCAATACCAGTCTTATTCCAGAGATGCAGAGACGTGAACTGCAACGTATAGGCATGTCTGGTTGATTACGAGAAAGCGTTTAATCGAGTACAGCACGCCAAGATGATGCAAATACTAAAAGAAGCGGGAATTAACAACCAAGATCTGAAAATAATTAGAAATCTTTACTGGGATCAGACAGCAAATCTCAGAGTTGAAGGTGAACACACTGACTATGTGAAAATCAGGCAAGTCTGTATTTTGTCTCCCATAATCTTCAATCTGTACTCTCAAAGAATATTTATCGAAGCTTTGCACGAAAATAAAAAAGGTATTCTACTAAATGGTTATCGGCTAAACAACATCAGATATGCAGATGCAACCATAGTATTTGCAGACAACTTAGAAGACCTACAAGTTCTTATGAACAAAATCACGTATTAAAGTCAACAATATGGACTTAATATAAACGTTAAGAAGACAAAGCTTATAATAATTGGCAAGAAAAGGATAACAGAAGGTCAATTCTACGTCAACCAATCCCCTGTGGAAATAGTGACGCACTACAACTACCTCGGCACCATAATAAATAAAGAATGGACCAACAACCAACCGATTAGAGCACGCATCGGAAAAGCTAGATCCACCTTCAATCGAATGGGGGCCTTCTTTAAGAGTCACAACCTCTCTCTTAATACAAACTTAAGAATGCTGCGATGTTACGTCTTCTCTGTCCTTTTTTATGGTGTTGAATCGTGGACCTTGAACGAAGATATATGCAGAAAACTGGAAGCATTTGAGATGTGGCTATATCAGAGAATACTTAAGATCACCATCAAACCTCGAAAGCTACAATTCTTCGGACATATTATGCGAAATGAATCCAGCTATGCTCTCCTTCAAGCCATCCTGCAAGGAAAAATATTTGGAAAACAAGGTCCAGGAAGAAGAAGAATATCTTGGTTAAAGAACCTGAGAATCTGGTTTAATACAACATCTGTGCAGCTTTTCCGCGCTGCTGCAGATAAGATAAAGATTGCCATGATGATCGCCAACATTCGTAACCGATAGGCACATCAAGAAGAAGAATCTATAAATTTTTAAAGTGTATTAATAATAATTAGTAATAGTTGGTGGATATTGTCCAGGTAATTCCTTTTATATTTGATGTTTGCAATTTCTTCAGCGAAAAATAAAACCAATTGACGAAAATCATCACAAACAAAATACGTTGAACAGGAATTTCAAAATTTATCGTTTTAAACCACATTCACCTTCTAAGACGTTCAAAACAATTTACTGTGATGTCGTCAACCTATTTGATAAAATACATATTTCAACTATTTTTATAAACACTAATTTACATCATATACGAAAAAGCTGTTGGCACAAAAAATATAATTTGACAAAATCAGTCTGTATCTAAATATTTTTAACAACCTTTCGAGTTGTCGAAAAATAAAAAAGCTCAGGATCATTTTATAGAAAAACAGTAGTGGTGCTGTTTTATGTGAGTTTTAAAACTTTATAAAACTCTTTTATCATCTACCTACAATTTACAAGAATTATTTGTTGAAAAGTAACATTCTGGTATGATTTGAATATCTGGAAAACTTGAAAAACTTTAATTGCTGTGGTTTTTGTTATTAGATCTTTTTTTATTGGGTTGTTTGAATTTAAGTTTATATTCACTAAATGTAATATAAAATAAATATATTGGATCAAAGGAACAGAAAATAGAAGCATTAGTAGGATTTTTTTATATAAACTATTTACAATCGCATTCACTGTAATGTAAATTAAACGGAAAAAACAATGAAGTAGAAATAATAGTGACGAGTTTTGTCATTTGATCAGTAGTACAAACATAGAAAACGATCTCCAAATCTGGAAAATGAATAAATATGAGTTTACATTCAGGTTATTTTTCAGGAACAACAAGGTCGAAATGACCTTTTTCCCCCTCCAGTAAGCCGTCATATTTAACTCTGTAATAGGTACAGTCAACTATGCAGGAGTCGGTCGAAAAAGAGCATTCATAAAAAATCTCCTATTTACACATAGTATACAAATCCGGACCAAAATTTTACCGGATATTCGATATATCACTTATTTAAATCCAGGCCAGTCATGGTAATGGTCTTTTAATTCACCAAAACATACCTACCTCACCATACACACCTCCTCCAGATATCCCAGCTCCGTGACATCGACTACCTGGTAGTTGACATACACCTATCAAATAACACCGATATTACGATAATTTCCTATTACAAGCCTCCAGATCCTCCCCCTTTCCGTACCCCTTGTCGAGTACTTTTCTACACTCGACAAGGCGGTTTTAATGGGCGATCTGAATAGCAGACATACTCAATTTAGTGATACCTTCATAAACGTCCCCGGCAGAATGCTCTCAGACCTTCTTCTAAAGCTGCCCATTTCCAGAATTACCAATACTGAGATCACGTTTTTCAATCACCGTGGAATGTCCATTGTCGACCATATCTTTTGCACGAACAGCTTGCTAGATAGGTTCGACAATAAATGCTTCATTGGAGATTCAATAACCTCTAACCACCTCCCACCCCTAGTCAAAACTGACTTAAATTCTTCTCCACCCATAAGAAGTGCTATCTACAGGATCAATTATGGTAAAGCCAATTGGGAAACTCTTCCAAGAACATATCAACCAAAACCTCCCAGAGTTAGGCAATATGTCAACACATAATCAAGTGAACACAGTGTTTCCAAAATTGAGAAGCTTCTTCAAGAAGCCTCATCCCTTGAAATTCCAAAAACACGATACAATCCATAGACACTAACTCTCCCACCTAAAATCATCGCACTAATTAAATCCAAACGCAAAATGGTCAGAGAGTATAAGAGATTCAGAGATCCCCTCGTCAAAACAGACTATAACAGGCTGAAACAACTACAGTGGTGTCGTGTCATGAGCGACCTTGATTACCGAGAACGTGCTAAATTCTTGTATCAACTTAAAGTCCTAACGAAGTAAAAAAGTCAGCCACGATCACATCTCATAGTTAACAACGTCATTCTTAACAATCCACAAGACAAGGCCGAAGCTTTCAAAAATACATTATAGGCCGCCCTCGTTTCCCCTAATAATCCCAACTTCAACGAAAGATCCAAAAGAGAAGCCGAACAGAGAGTGAAAGATGTATTTTATTACCCTCACGCACATTTGGAGTCTCCTCCTCAACCGATGATGGGTCCTGTGACTGAAGACACCGTCATGCAGATGTGTAATATTGAAAAAACACAGCTCCTACGAGAGGATCCTTCAGGAAAGACTCGTAGAATTCCTAGACGCTCACCTCTCTATTCCAGATTACCAATTAGGATTCAGGGTTGGACAGTCCACGCAAAATGCATTGGTTGAAACAACAACTGTCATCTCACAATCACTTAACAAAAAGAAACACGTCATAGGCATATTCTTAGACGTCCAGAAGGCATTAGGTCTGGCATACAGGCCTGGTCAAAAAATCCACCTTGCTGGATTGCCCACACCTTTCGTTAAACTAATAAATTCCTATCTCTCCAATTATCGAACGATCAGGAACACCCTGTTCGGCAACATTCGGCAACACCCTATCCACACCCTTCACTCCACAAGCTGGAGTACCCCAGGGCTCAATTCTTGCTCGAATATTTTACACAGTCTACAATAGTGACCCTTCTACTGTACGCTGATGACACTGCTCTCCTCACGTCAGGACCACATAGAGAGCGTGAACAATTGTCCGTATTCGAAAGAGCACAAAATTATCTAGACAGAGTCATTATGTGGTGCAATAAATGGAGGGTGACCATAAATTCCTCCAAAACACAACTAATTTTATTTAATTCTTCAAATTGTCGTGATGTCCATAGCCGAATAGCTCTGTTAGGAGAGGACCTTATTCTCAGAAACTTGGTTTCCTATTTGCGAGTTCATTTTACTAGGACTCTTAACTAGAAAACCGACATTCAAGATACCTTTTACAGGGTGAGAGAGAGGTTTAAACTCCTGGCAATGCTATCCGGTAAATTGGGCAGGACGTCATCTAACACACGATTGCACACCTATTAAACATTCATTAGACCTATTATCGAATACAAGGCATGCATCTACGCCTCCCTTAAAATCCATCAAATTGATGCCATCATGGCTAATGAAAGTAAAATCATCAGATCCTGCATGAGGGTGAGCAGTCATTATCCATCAGCACACATATATATATATATATATATATATATATATATATATATATATATATATATATATATATATATATATATATATATTGGCAAATATAACACCTAATATAGAACAAAATCCTATCCCTCAGTAGGAGGTATGTCCTTTGAACCATCACAGGCTCGAATAATCGAGCAAAACAAGTATTAAAGACACGTTGCAATCGCCGAGGGCAAATACTCACCAGGTTTCCTCCAGATAAACTTCTATATAACACTGGACACGAACTTCCTGATGAGTATTTTGATATTCTAGAAACAGCCCCTATTAAATATCGCAGCTAACGACATGTTTGGCTTTTTTCACCAAAATTCCTCTTGTGCGCTTCCTAACATATCGTTCACACATATACGCCACCTTCTGAACCCCAGCTTCTTAGAGTCCACTATTTCCCCACATAAAATATCAGTCATCACGTTTTGTCACACCAGCAGTACTCCGCAAAAAAGGAGTAACCCTTCCTTAAAGAGGCTTAAAGCCTAAACAAGGTTAAAACTCTGGTTCCAGGTTATTTTTAAAGTATCATCATCAATGGTACTCCAGTCCAAGTTGAGCGTCGAACTTAGCCAGTCTATTTCACCAGTCGTTTCTGTTCATCGTTCATTCTCGTTTACTCATTTATTTGCGTTAATCGCTTAGGCAGAAAGAAGTCTGATATGCACCGCTTTGGATTTGTTGAATAAATTCATATAAAGTAAAACTAACAATTTTTGCAACGCTATGAGTAGGATTCTATAGAAAGCTTGATTGTTTATTGAGTCTGTTAATATATCATAAAAATAGAAGCAAGTATAGAAACCCATTGGCTTTTATCTGCTCTATCGGTAATGCACGTTTTGTTTTTGAGTGGGAGATACAAGATATTCACTTATATTTAACTGATCAAGAGTATAATAACTAAGAGTATGTTATAACGTTTTAATTTAAAAGGATACAATATGTAAATTAAAGGTTTCTAAACCTCTTTATTAATACTGCAAATGTTGCTGGTGTAACTAAGATTCACTGATGATGTTCTGATACGACCAAATGTGTTTTTGATTAAACTTAGTAATTATTTTGGACATTTTTTATATTTAAAGTGAAATGAGTACACATAGATAATTATTATATACAGCCAATACTAAAAGCACAGACCCTTACGATCCAGAGATTACAAAGTGGCATCTATAAAAACCCAGTCGATAAAGTTGATTGACACCTACCACAAAAACATATGAATGGACAGCACTACTTTTGTTTTCAAAGGAAGGCGTATTAGTATTCATTTATGATGTTGTTGGCATGTTGGCGTTTTTGTGTAACGCTAGTCTATTGTTTAACAATGTTGACGAAAACGTTTTGGAAGCAATTTCAAGGACGCTCATAAAAACAAGGAAAAATATGGCGTGATGATGTAAAGCCATCGAGATCACGTTTCTAAAAGGATGGGCGGTGGTTAATATGATAAAAAGAGGAAGACGGATGTAGAACTTATAAATCAGGAAGTATCCGGTATATTTATTTTATTGCCAAACACTGTAAGCGCTAAAAGCAAATAGACTACAAGCCCATGGGAGATTTTTAACGGGATATTTGAGCATGAATCACCTATAAATCAATATTACAATATCTAATAACAACTTAAGAAACTATGCCGTCAATTTTAATTGATACATGTGACTACACGGATGTGAAACTTGGGTAATGACGAAAAAAGATGAAGCCCAACTCAGGACATTCGAGAGAAAAATACTGAGGAAAGTATATGGCCCGGTACAAGAGGAAGATGGCACATGGAGAATCAGGAGAAACGACGAGTTTAATGAGTTAAATGAAGGTTATGGCATTGTCATCATCACAGTCATTAACATCTTAGTAGATGTGTTGTGGTTCATAATTGGGCTTCAGCAGCTCGGACAGTTTGATTGATAATATTTCTCCACTGCTCGCGGTCATCAATTATATGTATTGCCTCAGTATACTGTTTATTGAGAAGCTTTTTAGTAATGTCCGCCCATCGCTGTGGAGATCTTCCGCGTTGGCGTTGAGTCTGAGGCCTTCCTTGGACCACCAACCGCTCCATTTTGTGATCACTTCGATGGATATGGCCAAAGAACTTTAAAATTCTAGAGTAAACGGTACTGGAGAGACGTTGATCCGGTTTAATTTCATCCAGAACCGAGGTATTTGTACGGCGAGCCGTCCATGGAATTCGAAGCAGGCGTCTCCATGTCCACATTTCAAAGGCGTCTATACGTCGTCGATCTGATTCTTTGACTGTCCATGTCTCGCATGCATAGTAAAATATGGAAAAGACCAGAGTTGAAACGAGTCTCTTTTTGTTTGTCATAGTAATGTGACGATCACACCAGACCCCGTTTAGTTCACTCATTGCTGCTCTTGCTAGTTGAATGCGTCTTTTAATTTCGGATTCACAACTGCCTGTGTTGTTAACTAGAGCTCCAAGATATATCATAGATGAGACTACCTCGCATCTCGCAATAGTTTGGGTTTCAGGAAACTGTTGTTGGCGATCAATAATCATGATTTTGGTTTTGTTGTAGTTAACCATGAGTCCAAATTTAGCACTTTCTACCTCGAGTTTTTTTAATAATCTAGTAATTTCTTCTGGAGTAGAGGCTAGAAGTGTAGTGTCGTCTGCGAAACGCAAGTTAGATATCTTAACACCACCTAGGTTTACTCCTCCCTCCCAACCATCCAAAACTCTGCGCATTATGAACTCCGAATAGATGTTAAATAATAAGGGAGATAAAACGCATCCTTGGCGTACTCCCTTCTCCAAAGTGCATTTGTCAGACAGATATCCGTCCATTCGAATATATGCCAGGTTATCTTGATACAGTTTGCTAATAAGGTGAGTCAAGTGTTTAGGTACACCCATTGTCGTCAATATGTTCCATAGTTTGTCCCATCTAACATTATCAAAGGCATTGTAAGATTTGTGAAAAGTCAAAGACTGTCATAGCTGGGACATGGGCAAAGACAAAACGATGCAAAAACAACAAAGAAAATGTTACAATGGAAGCCCATAGGAAGGCGAAAAAAAGGAAGGCCCAGAACGAGATGGTTGGATGACGTGGAAGACGACCTGAAAACAATGAACATAAGACAATGGAGAAAAAGGGCACAAGAGAGATCTGAATGGAACGACATAGCCAGACAGGCGAAGACCCATCCAGGGTTATGATGCCAAAAGAAGAAGAACATGTGACTACACTGGTAAGGTAAACTTACCACTCAGTGGTAGAGGGTATTTTGGCCCAACATATTTGTACGGGATTTAGAACTTAAGTAGATAATATAAAAATGCGATCTAATGCTTTACAAAAATATTGGTAAAGTTTGTTTAGCAGAAAATGGTTTACTTCATTTAGACAGAGGTAGACAGAGTTGGTCTTTTGAAAATTAACACTGACTAGATGGTACTCTTATAATGAAGCAAAGGATCCACAAAACTTACAATAATTACGACGACAAAAACAAAAAAACGGATGTAAAATATATTGTTTTGCTAAGATTATAGAAAAACAAACATTAATAATAATTTGTGGTTCTGAAAAAAACCTTTTTTTTTATAATCGTAACATTTGTAAATTTGATGACAGTATCACTCCACACATAGTTCTGTTTGGCTATCGCTATCCTCATCTAAATTAATTATGATCGGTTCAATTATAATATGATCTACATGAACATATGAATTTTCTTTACTAATTACGTGTCGGACTGAATATCTCCTACTGTCGGACTACTTTAATGACACATTTTCTTATTAACTCTCCAACAGTACTACTTAACGTTGGAGAAATATTTTATGACTTCACGTTAGAATTCAATTCGTGCCAATATTTTCTAGCGGATTAAACATACAATAATAGGATGGAAGCCGCAGCACGGTATGTCCCATTTCCTCTGCCAATGTATCACAAACATATACTTTTTTTTTATAGAAAATGCCTTTAAATCTTCTAATAGCTGTTGTTTGGTGTAATATTCTTCAAAATACGTATCATTCGTCTCTCTGTAATTTTAAATTTCCAATTTAGTATTATTTGAGTTTGGAGCCTTACTTAGTTAGCGACTGTGATAGCTTGCATTGTCCATTACTATCACGCTATTCTGAGAAATGTTTGACATAAGATTATTTTTGAACCATTCTTCACAAAGTTCTGCCGTTGTATCTTCATGGTAGTCGACGAGTACCAACAAGATATAAAACATGATAAAATCATCAAAAACGTACCCAGGTGCCGATGTTCCTACGGACCACAATTTGTTGGTATGCAGAATGGTCATGGGAGTAAAACGGCTCGAGAAAAGATCTAATTTAAACACAATCGATATTAAAAAACTCACTAACCCAGAAACCGAAATAAAAGTACGAGAACAACTAGGAAAGAAAACCAAGGACATTAACGAGAACACGTCGGACATAATAGAAAGATGGGATAAATCGAGGGAAGCAATCCAAACAACATGCGCGACTCTATTAAAGCGTGACCGACGGAAAAAGAAAGAATGGATGTCTGATGAGATAATGGATATGATGGATAAAAGACGTAAATTCAAGAATAAAATGCAGAAAAATACCAGTATATCCACAAAACCATAAGAACGAAAATTCGAGAAGCCAAAGAAAAATGGTTATCCAACGAATGCAGGGAAATAGAACAATACGAACGAAAATACGACAGTTACAATATGCACAAAAAAATAAAATCGATGACAAACAAGAGGAAATTCAATAAGTCACCCAACAGCATAAAAGATAGCGATGGAAATCTTATCTCGGAGCCATCAACGATCTTAAAAACATGGAAATCATACATAGAAAAATTATTTGCATCTGACAGGACTGATGATCACCTATATGGAAAAGGAAAAACAGGACCTTCAATCCTTAAATCGGAGATAGAAGATGCCATTGCAGCACTAAAAAACAATAAGTCAGCAGGTCCGGCCAATGTACCCTGCGAAATATTAAAGATCCTATGTAAATCAGACAAACAGTTCCTGGATAATCTAGTTGTACTTTTTAACAACATATATAATAGCGGTAAAATCCCGGAGAACTGGCTGCAGTCAACATTTATTACAATCCCGAAGAAACCAAATGCCCAGATTTGTGATGACTACCGGCTTATAAGCTTGATCAATCATGTCACTAAAGCGTTCACTAAGATCATTCATAGAAGAATATATGATAAATGTGAGTCAAATATTGATAGATCGCAGTTTGGTTTTCGGAAAGCACTTGGAACTAGAGAAGCAATTTTCGCTCTCCAGGTGCTTATACAGCGGTGTAGAGACGTTGATAAAGACGTGTATTTGTGCTTTGTAGATTTTAGAAAAGCATTTGACAATGTCAATCATGAACAATTGATAGGTATTCTGCGAAAGACAGGTATTGACGACAAGGACATTCGAATTGTGGCAAACCTATACTGGGGTCAAACAGCAAGAGCAAAAATTGGCAACGAACTCACTGAAAGCGTGCAGATCAAAAGAGGTGTCCGTCAGGGGTGTATATTATCCCCACTCCTATTCAATATGTATTCCGAGGAAATATTTAACAAATGTATGGAAAATGCAAATGGGGGCATAAAAATAAACGGCGAGTTAACGAACAATATAAGATATGCCGACGACACGGTGATCCTTGCCAGTACCATAGACGAATTACAACAAGTAATGGAAATACTTTATTCAGTTGGTGAGGAATACGGCCTAAGCCTAAACTTCAAGAAGACAAAGTGGATGCTGATAAGCAAAAAGCAACAACCTGCTCGACAATTACGGATAAGTAACATACTAATTGACCATGTAGAATCTTATGTGTACTTTGGCACCAACGTAAATGCAAAATGGGAACAGACCATAGAAATTAAGGCGAGAATAGAACGAGCTAGAGCAGTATTTAGCAATATGAAAAAGCTCCTCATAAGCAAGGATTTGTCTCTTCCCCTAAAACTACGTCTAGTTAAATGTTACATTTTTCCGATCTTGCTGTATGGCGTGGAGGCCTGGACGCTGACGGAGACGCTAACGAGAAAAATAGAAGCATTCGAAATGTGGGTGTACCGACGCATTCTTCGTATATCCTGGACCGAACATGTCACCAACATAGAGGTACTCCAAAGAATCGGAAAGGAGAAAGAAATCGTGAATACAATTAAACAAAGAAAGCTTGAATATCTAGGCCACATATTGAGACACGATAAGTACCGTCTGCTACAATTGATTGTCCAGGGAAAAATAGACAGTAAGTGAGGGCCAGGCAGGAGAAGACACTCGTGGCTCCAAACTCTGCGGAAGTGGTGCGAGCTCACATCGGTCGAACTATTCAGAACCGCCGCAAACAAGATCAAAATTGCCATGTTAATAGCCAACGTTCGCAACAGACAGATGGGCACTTGAAGAAGAAGAAGTCGACGCAGGAGTCTTTAATATTCTATAATTTAGTCTATAATATAACAGATAATTATAATAATAATATAGATAGATAATAATAATAAAATAGAATCGTTATTCTTTTTCCTTTATTTGACGGAGCTTTTGTCTTACATTTAATAGAGGAATCGGCAAATCCTTTAGGTCGCGTTGAATGTCTGTCAAACGATGTCTCGTCAAGGTAAATTATCGAACGATTTTCAGAACGGAATCTTCTTATCGAAATAATATACTCATAACGTCATTTTTGTAATCTATCAGATTCCATAATGACTTGTCTTTTGCCAATTATACGATATCGAAAACCCATACTTTTCAACATTTTCCATAAGCTGGCGAGGCTACAGATTATTTGGGTTTCGTCAACATTGAGCCGTTAGTTCAGAGGTATGTAGGTATGCGTTGCTCTTCGTACATGGTATAGACTTTTCGACGTATTAAGTCCTTATCGGCTTCGTCCATACATTTGGTGGAACTGGAATCTTTACATTTTTTTTTGTTTCTATGGGATTTGATCGAATATTTTACTCGTAGCGGAGGTTGTGTCAAGTCCTCTTTTAAGTAAGCTACTGTATATAGTTTTGACAATTTGCATTGTCATTGCAAGTCCCATTATTGTTTTCCCACGGATGCCACATAATGATAAAAAACGTAATGAATAAAATGAGTAATACTACTTAACACTTCTCGTGATACATAAAGACAAACCAATTTTATCAAGAAAACCACATAAAAGGTGATTAGCTCTTATTAGTATAGTTTCGTCAATATAAGTTTTATCTGTATTAATGAAATTATAATGAGTTTGGATTATACGCAATTAAATCAACATTAAGAAATGAAGATTGACAAATTTTACCAGGAAACATATTTAAATTTTAACTGAAACCGGGCCTTTTATACTATTATCGGTTAACCCAAGATGTTTATAGTCGGTACTAATTGAAGTCAACCATTTACTGCTAAACAAACTTTACTAGTATCAAAAAACAATCTTTGATTTTCGGAAAATTTTGACCCAATTTTCGGCAATTTGATACAGTACGGCATTCATACAAATAGTTTGGATCGTTATTTAGATTACGTTTTTTGCTGTACTGTACATATCGGCTAGTACGGGTTTGAGAAATCTAGGGCGCACCCCTCTATTTTTCGTAGTACAAGGGAGGTGATTTGAACCAATATAAAATTCACTGATTTAAATTTAACTAATGAAAAATTAATTTCCCTCTGATAAGTGGGATTTAAAATTTCTGTACGGCATTGATATATTTTGTTAATTTTAACATCAATTATCAACTAAAACAAAATGCCGTATAAAATGGTTCTAAATGGCTTTAAAAGTATTATAGTCCAGGTTGTTAGGCGGCTCCCATTACCTATCAAACTATCAAAACCTTGTCAATATAGACAAAACAATGAATCTTAAAAATGCTCTTTTGGCGTTAATGTTTTATACAATAAAAACAACAATTAAAACATTGAGTAAATATACAGAGAGAATTCCATGGATATAAAAAGTTACCAATGATGAGATACGTCGGCGCATAAGTAAAAAAAAATATTAAGTACGGTAACAGAGACGAAAATCCAATACTTAGATCATATATTGAGAGGTGAAAGATACGAATTACTCCAAATCATATTATAAGGTACAGGACAAAATATCAGTAGTAGAACTCGTCGTCAGAACTCGTCGCTGAAATACCAGCAGTAGTTTCCAAAGCTAAAATTGTCGTGCTCGATGCTTCTTATAGATGTCGCTACTAGCGTACTGTCTTGTTATTTTACTCTAACGACCAAACACTTGAGAGAATTTAATTTCTGTTTAAGTTACCACAAGTGCTCTTGATGAGAGGTGAATACTTCGAAACACGTGTAGAGCAATGGTGGAGCTTGAATAGAAAAGAAATGTAATCGTGTAGTTTGATTTCAACGCCTTTTCTCTACGTAAAGGGTGCATAAGTTGGTGTTTTTCAAGGGTAAACTGTTTTTATTAATATAATATCTAATAACAATATATCTGATATTACATTTATTTATTTCTAGTTTATATGTAAACTGTAGGTTGGAGTGATAGGAATTAAAAATTGCTAAGGTGATCTGGACCTTACAAAATCCAACAATATAAGTATATTAAAGATCAAATCATCAAGTACAAAATTGACTAGAATTGAAGACATAGATGACCCCATTGGGGTTTAAAATATTTTTTAGATATTTTTTATTATAAATAAATAAAGACCCTACGAATTACTGTGAATGATTCAAAACTGTCACTAGTAATTCGTCCATTCACACAATTAAAAGAATAACGGAGACTCGCCAATTAGTTCATTCAATATGCAAATTAAATCCTTGATTGAGTCTGCAGTCTAGTCATTCCGTTTTTTAGAAAAATATTTCAATAATTAAGACATTAATTGACACAGGTCACTCTCGTTCTAGTCCAGTTTCTCGTCAATTTGTCTAATTGTTCTAACACGATGGGAACGATTTTCTTATTTAGAAGTCGTCAATCATCAAATTGAAGGCAGAATGTGCCGTTGATTTTGATTAAAATCAAACATTTTGAACAAAAATGTAAATTAATAGTTTGAGTATTCTATATCAAGTTCATTTTAATTATTTTTGGTCATTTTAACAATCGTTTCTTATATTTGGGTTTTATTTCAATAATAGATTATCCAAGAAACTGTTTTTAGTAAATATACTTAAGAGAAATAAATAACTTTAGGGTTCGTCTGGGTGAGTTCTTATAATCTTTTCTTATGGTATATTAAATCAAGCACAAACCAGCGTGTTCCTGTCGTAACCACACATATGCTGAAAAGTCTTGTGGCAGTTCGCCATGTACTTGCACTGCGCAAATTACTTTATTTATAATTTATAATTGTTTTTTACAAAATCTGCTGAACAAAGTACTAAGCTCACTACTGTAATACTCCAAATTGGAGCAATACTTTAAACATAAACATATTAGTAAATCACAAACTAATTGATCAAGTTGAAATGTATAAATATTTAGGATGCTGTATACATGAAGCCTTAGGCTCAGAACAAGAAGTCAAAAGTAAAAGAGAACAGACCAAAAACGCATTTCTAAAAATGAAACAATTATTCCCCAGCCGATATCTTGATCTAGGATATTGCGTTCTATATGCACAGTTTCCTAGTAAGTCTGGACCTTGACAATTAGCTCGATACGATGCTTGGAAAAATTTAGATGGGGATATTCTGCAGCATTCTAAAAATTTCATGGACTGACCATGTTGGAAATTAAGAAGTTTTAAGACGTATCAATATGTGTCTCTAGGTCTTATCACGCTGATTTAAAGTTTACAAGAAAACAAAATGTATTTATGTTAAGTTTATTGGTTTTCTACGATTTGCACAGCAGAAAAACCTTCTCAATTGTTGACCTACTTGGCTTAAAACCACTTTAGACATTTACTAAGGAGTACTTCATACGTAATTAAAAAGTTGTATGGGGTGATGGGAAAATATTTTGTATATTGTTTTCAGGAGAGGTATACCCCTGTAATTTTTCGATTTTCCCATTTCAAATTTCCCATTTTATGCAGTGGCCATATGATTCCAGTGCATTATTCAATTGGCATTTTTCGTATTCCCAGAATCTGACAATTATGTTGTAAATTTGATGTATATTGGTGTAACCTCCATGTCTGAAGAGCTCTGATAGGATGAAGCCGACTCCTAGGGTTTTTCATTTGTATAATTACTTCTTTCATTTTGACCATTGAAGTAAGAGGTCCTAGGTGGATATTTTTTCTTGATCCTTGAGGCGACATATTATTTTTCACTTCGTCTCTGAACATTACTTTTTTATTTTTGTATATACCGACAAATTTTAAGTCATTTTCACATTTACTCTGTTTGTTTAGGATTATTTGATAATTAAATTATTTTCTTGTGATTTGATAATTTCCATTAGTTAATTAGTTCCAGTATTACAGGTACAGTTAGTCACCCTGTGGTCATTCTGTTTTTTTAAGTTGATCCCTTATTTGCTTATTATCTTTCTTTTGTCCATTACTTATTGAAGGGATTTCGTCGAAGTCATAGTTTCTTCATTACAGAGGCATTTTTCTCTGTTTGGGCATTTCATCTCGCTCAATCTTTTCATTGAGCATTCAATACTTCATCTTCTTTCGGTCTAGAATTTAGTACTTATTTAATCGATTTAGTTATATATTGTTTCCCTTTTATTCTGAATGTTTTTATTTTCTCAATGGTCGACTAGATATTCAGTCCTCTTCTTTCATTCTTCGAGCATTTTACTTGTCTGAACAATCTCATTTCGTTAGCTTAACTTCTAGAGTATATATGAGTGTAAATGTTAGAGAAATCCACCTGATTACTTAACTAACCTGACTTTGTTAACGTCGAGCGGATTTCTTTCAGTTGATATTTTTAAAGAAGATGCAAGTCTATTTTTTTCCTAAGAAGCATGTATGTAGGAGACCAGTGGAACAGACAAGCAGATGTCTATATCCAAAGATGGATACAATGAAATCATTAATAAAGAGAAAAATTCATAATAAATCAAAATTAAATTAAAAAATGATCACATTCTGCGAAAATACATTTTATCCAATTTGAAACATTACTAGACTTGATGACCAGATACCATAATTAAATAAACAAATACCATAAAACACGTTATTTAAATACCGTTTTATGTACTCATAATCCTTACACAAAACCGTAAAGATTTATTTTATTTACTTAGTACATATATTAAATAATAGGTTCTATTTTAAAAATCAAACAAAAGTTAATTTAAAAAAAAAACTGTATAGCTACTTTTGAAATAAATAAAATACTCAGATTGTCTTGAACCATACGGACACACATATAAAAATTAGCCCAAAAAAATAAAAATGATTTGCTGAAAATTTGGATTGGGTTCCTCTTTTACTTCAATTTTGGACATAAACCCAGGCTTGCTTTTAATTTGGGGGTTAAAGTTTATGGAGGTTAAAGTTTTATCGCTAAGTCAATACTTTTTGAGTTATTTACCAGTAAAAATGTTTATTTTTTAAAATAAAAATCACGATTTCAGACGGTTTTTCATAAATAACTTAAAAAGTAAGTAAAGTAAAATTTTATCGAAAAAATATACTTAGCAAAAATGTAGCTCATAAAAAAAATTAAAAAAAAAATGGTGTACATATAAGGTCTTTAGTCCCAGTAGAAGCAGAGTTGTAGCTCATAAAAAATAGGTTTTATTTGTTCATTCCATTCATTTTTCGTTTGTTCAAACATTCCAAATAGAATATTTCAACGTGAAATGCTCAAAAAATGAAGCATTTTTGGGGAAAACTCATCAAAACTTTTTGAAAGTGTGTAAAAAATCTTTATTTTTGTTTTATCAAAAAGTTTCAAGCATCAAAACTAAGCGAGTTACGCTCAAAATAAAGTTGGTACCATTTTTGTAAAACCTTTGTGAAAATCACCCCCTAATTAGCACCTCAAATAAAATTATTCGTTACAGCTTTACAATTAACTTTAGTTATGTATTAATTTTATGATATTACTATAAGTTTGATAAATGTCTTTTTCTTAAAATAACTTAAAAAGTATTACAGCTATGAAAAATCTTGAACAGCAAAAAATATAGATTTTGCTTTTCTGAACATTTTGGTTTCTTTTGTTTATTGGTGGAGATGTTGCTGTTTTGGACTTCGCCCGTTGGTTACTTTTTATTTTTTAGTGGTGAAACCGGTATTAAACAAAAACATTTAAGTTAAATAGTATAACTAAAAGTTTTACATACACTCGTGATTAATCATTTCTGTTGAACTACAAGCCTTTCAAAAATTAGAGTTTAAAAAAAATAATTTAAATGATCTTATTGCCCTTAAAAAACCTATTAAATAATATTTTTAAGTACTTCATAGATTTAGCTAACCGAGTTATGAGTAAAAATCCATTCACACATTTTAGGAAATAGCATAACGCCTATACTAAAGCATTGACTGCTTCGATGACGTCGTTTTTTATAACAAGTGGTTGTAGGCTTTGTGGTTGCATGCTTATTTTCATACACTTAGTATTGTTGGTATTAATGGTTAATATTAATATTTTCATACACTTAGCATTATTAAACCCATTTTTGTAGCTAATTCTTTTAATGCTACACACGCCTCTCGTACAGCGTTTTCCGTTCTACCGACGTATTACGTATTACTTTTTTCCAGAGGAAGTTTGAACATTTGAACAGTATACAGGAGAGAGGGTCTCCTTGGCGCAGCCCGTTATTTGTTTTAAAACGTTCAGACTGTTCCTCCTGAATTCGTACTCTACATTCAACTTTTTCAAGAGCTAGTTTTGTTATATTTAACAAGTAATTTGGTATTTCTAAGTCTTTCATTTCTATAGATATTTTGGATATTCCAATATTCCAATCATTGTTTAAAGATTACTTACTTAAGAAGCAGGTCAGTCTGTCGAAACAGCTGTAGTAATAGTAAACTATAATAAAATTTGTGGAATTGTTAAAAATAAAAGTGTTTCAGTATTTTATTGCTTGATATATATATATATATATATATATATATATATAAACATATATATATACATATATATATATATATATACATATATATATGTATACATATATATACATATATATATATATATATATATATATATATATATATATATATATATATATATATATATATTATAAAGTCATAATCATAACATTTTATTTACAAACCAAATTGAAAAATAGTTAAACTGAATAACATTAAACTTTTTGTCAAAGTAAGTGTTCGATATGCCCACCATTTTCTTTAATTCATTTGTCAATACGTTCCGTAAAATATCGTCTCATATTAAATAGCATCATTGGTTCTAAAGAAACTGCTGCAGTATTTATTAAAGTTGTGTTAATTATAATAATAAGTAATTTTTTGAAATTTTTCTTGAATTAAATAATTACATTATTATCTCACCACAAGAATATGACTACCACGAACAATGCAACGTTCAGGAAAATGTATTTAAATACTGTCTCACTCCGCTTTTTCTGTAATGTAATGGTGTACCATCTTGTAGAAACCACATATTTCGCCTTAAGTTTGATGACAATTCTTCCAATAAATCAGTAAAATCATTTTATAAAAAATGTAAATAAATCTTACCATTCAAATTGAAAGGTAATTCGCATATCCGTAAAATATCATTTAAAATTCATATTTAAAATGCATGTCCTATGGTTTGGAACCATTGATAATTATTTTTTACATATATGCGAATTACCTTGCAATTTGAATGTCGAGATTTATTTACATTTTTATGAAATAATTTTATTGATTTATTGTAACAATTGTCATCAAATTTAAGGCGAAATATGTGGTTTCTACAAGATGGTTACATTACAGAAAAAGCGGAGTGAGACAGTAGTTAAATACAACTTTCCTGAACTTTAGATTGTTTATGGTAGTCGTATTCTTGTGGTGAGATATTAATATAATTATTTATTTCATAAACATCTCAAACAGAATTACTTATTATTATACTTATAACACTTATAATAAATACTGCAGCAGTTTCTTTAAAACCAATGACGCTATTTAATATGAGACGATATTTTATACAATGTATTGACAAATTAATTAAAGAAAATGGTGGACATATTGAACACTTAATTTGACAAAAAGTTTAATGTTATTTACTTTAATTATTTCTTAATTTGGTATGTAAATAAAATGTTCTGATTATGACTTTCTTCTTCTTAACATGCCATACACGAAAGTGCGTAGGCGACTATCTCATTACTAGAATTCTGTTCTTGGCGGCGTGACACAGCTCACCTGTATTGTGTATTCCTGTCCATTCTTTAATATTCCTTAACCAGGACAATTGTTTGCGGCCGGCTCCTCTCCTACCTTCGATCTTCCCTTGTAGGATTAACTGTGGTATTTCATATTTTGCTCCTCTCAATATGTGCCCAAGGTAACCAATCTTGCGTTTTTTAATTAATTCAAAGAGTTCTCTTTCCACGCCGGCTCTATTAAGGACGTCATCGTTTCGAACTCTATCCACCCAAGGTATGCGCATCATTCTTCTCAATGACCACATTTCAAATGCTTCGAGTTTGTTGATAGATGTTTTTTTCAAAGTCCACGTTTCCATGCCATAAAGCAAGATGGACCATATGTAGCACTTGACCATTCTGTAGCGTATTTCGAAGTTTAGGTGTTGATTACATAGGAGCGGTCTGAATTTCACAAAAGCTTGTCTTGCCATTTGTATTCGGGTTTTTATCTCGTGTTGTGGATCCGATTGGTCATTGATTGTGGTGCCAAGGTATTTAAAAGTTTTCACGCGATTTATACGATTGTCACCTATGCATAATATCGGGTTTTCTGGAGGGTTTCTGCTAATGACCATATATTTCGTTTTCAAAATGTTGATTTTGAGGCCATATTTTTTACCTATGCTATTCACCCTATCAAGTAATAACTGCTGATCTTCCAAATTATCAGTTATAATCACTGTGTCGTCCGCATAGCGGACTATGACTTTAATTTAATACAAAAGGTAAAATGTTTGATGTAAAATCCAATTATTCTGTTATTTATCAAATCCTATTATTTTATTCTGCTGATATATTTATTTTATTTAATAATTCATTGCTTATTAACTTTATTAAAGGTATTTTATACCAAATTTCAGAGGTATTAATGTTTTTCTTTAATTTTCTTTAGTTGCCTAAAGTAATTGCGATAAATCAGAATTATGTAGTTGATTTCTAAAATGCGATTATCTCGAAAACTGTTGAGTTTTGGAGATATTAACAAGTATACCTTTTTTTTTGTTAAAATACTTAATGTATCTTTAATATTTTTTATTAAAAATACAGGTAACTTGAAGAGCGAACAAGTTAGGTGCAAATGTATGCCACATATGTGGCATATGAGGCGCCCTCTATCAGTTACATCAAAGTATACATCAAATTATAATTTCTGATATTTAGTAGTACTTAGTTGTAAATTTTTATACATAAATCTTGGCAAACATGAAAGTTTTAGCGAAAAATAAAATTTTAAATTTTCACTTTAACACCCTGTATCTTTCTTAATGTCAACATTTTATTAAAGCAACTTCACTTAAGTCGTAATATTTCAAAGTGTATAATCTACGGTTTCGTTTTGTACAATTACTTAAGGACCACCTATATATATATATATATATATATATATATATATATATATGTATATATATATATATATATTTATATATATATATATAAATATATATTTATATATATATATATATATATATATATATATAATGTATATATATATATATATATATATTATATATATATATATATATATATATATATATATATATATATATATTGAACAAAATATTGTCACTTGTTTTCATCTTAGTATAAAATTAGCATAAATTGTAACAAAAATAGTTTTCCAACGTATAGTACTCACACTGTTAGAATATAGCCGACCTTCAACTTTTGGTTTTTATATATTACGAAAAACGATAAAAGCTATTTAAATTTTTAATTTATTATCTACATTTATATACCGATAATGAACTACACGGTTTATTGTATGTGTACTAGTACACAGTACCAATAGTGGGTTAAATATAGGTACAATAATACATTCAAATCGCGCCTTTTTGCAAATTTTTGTTAATATGGATATACTGATGAATTTCTTGCTCCACATCAAACTTATTTAAGCTCACAAATAGTGATCTAGTGGTTGCTTCACATCCTAATTGTTAAATAATTAAGTAAATAATGGATACATGTCATCTTTGCCATTTGATTCCTGTAAATTATTGTGGAAAACCAAGTTCCTCAATAGCTTTACGTAGCGACTTACCATTAAAACAGGAAACAGTGTTGCCAAGTAATGAAAGACTTACTCAATAACATGATGTCTACATATTATGAGCTATACTAAGAATGATATTATTTGACCGATATAGAAAAATGCCTTTCCTTAGTTACATTTCCCCATAAGTTTCTATCTTGCTTCATGCTAATATCAATCCTCTTTACCAACCTGCTAAGCCTAAGCATCCCTCTTGTCTTCCTCTACTACTCAAAGGAACTTACAAATCAGCAATTCTTAGTATTGGAGGATTAAAGTCTCGAAGTTGAACATGCCCGAATCATCTTATCCTATTCTCTCATCTTTTGGCATCAATGTGGGCCATCCCTAATATACTAATTTTTAATTTTATCTGAGTGAGTTTTTTGTCACTCCACTCATTCATAGTTTTATAGAACTTCCTATTCAGTTTTATTGGAATCTTTCTGTCACACAACACACCACCAGATTTATTCCACCATATCCATTCCACTTCAATTCTACTATATGAATCTCAATGAATTTCCCCATTACCGATAACGCCGATACTAGGTATCTACTTAAAACTATTACTTTTCAAAATCATTTCACCGTACAAAGATACCATTTTATTGGCGGAAATTTGACTCTCTTATAATTTGATCTTTAAATGAACATTCCAAATACTCTACTACCAGTTTTTATTCTATTAAGTTTTAAACCTATTTCCTCAGTACCTTGTCTTTACTGTTTCACTTTTTCTTTTAAATCCCTGTCAGTATTTCCAACTATCTGTACGTCATTAACATAATATATTAAGCACCAAAGCATGTTACTGTAGTTTCGGTGTGATCCAACATTTATGGGGATAAATAAGCACCAAGCCCTATTGCAATATTACTTAGACATGAAATTTATCAGTATCTTTTTCAACTGCCCTAATACTATGTGTTACTTTCCCATACATGTCGCCCATAATCTTCACATACTCACTGCTAAATCCTTTATTATTGAGCGCCCACCAAAGTCTCAAGGAAGTCTAGAATATGCTTTCTCAAGAGCAATGAATACCATATGAGTACATATTTACTTAGTGCCTCCATCTTGTAAACAAATAGCCATATTTTGAATTGAAATTCTGAGGGCTATATTGTAGCTACTCTCGGATTGATATAAAATTCTAATTTTTGTGATTTTGTGTACTTAAATTTAGATGATGTGTCTCTGACCTTTTATTAATTCAATAATGTTGGTATATTCTTGTTGCTGACTTCTTCTTTTAATATGGGCAACCAGAGTCTGCTACATTCTTTTTTGGTGGGTTTGCTACATGGGTGATGGGTTTTTCTTCATTAAGTAAGATGAGGGCGGTTTCTTTGATTTTTCCCTATGTGCAATATGTTTCTCTTATGACAATGCATCTTTCCATTGGTAAAATAATAATATTTAACAAATTTAGAGATAAGATAACTATGGTGTCTTCTTTCTTACCTATAAACAACAGATTGTAACCACTTGTGATACAAAAGAATTTACTTAAAGAAATACAGCAGTTGGGCCAAATCGTATCCTTGGGGAAGTGTAAACAGCTTTAGGGTTAACAGGTATATTAATACCTGTTTATCCAGATTTAGCCATACGGCCCATACTCCATCTAAGCGGAAAAAAAATGTCCGTGTTATCGAGCCCTAGGTGACCTGGTACGCTAGAGTATCGCTCAATAATGTTCGTACACATCTGGCCGTTGAGAGTAGTACAGCTTTCTGCATGGTCTTGTAGAAATGTTTATTCAGACCTAGCTTTTTTATGTTTTCTAGGAGGTACTTCGGAATGAGTCCAGTAGTAAAGATAATAATAAGTATTGTCAGGATACTTTCCATTCTCCACTGTCTTCGTATTTGAATTTCCAGATCCCTGTACTTGGTGATCTTTTCGTTCTGTGTATCACGAAGATTATTGTTGTTGAATATCGCCACATCAATAATTAGTGTTGTTTTGTCTCTTTAGTTTATTAACTAGTATGAGATCTGGTCTATTATGTACCACTGTTTGGTCAGTGAGCACCTGTTTATTATATATATATATATATATATATATATATATATATATATATATATATATAGTATTGTGATATTTAAAGTCTTGGTGCGCCAAGCAATAATTAGCTAATTAATTTTTTTGATTAATTAAAATTATTTAAATGATATGATTATGACTCTATCACAATTTTTAATTCTTTTATCTCAGGGTTAAATTCGTGCTTCAATATCTATGCTATTACATGTGAAAGGTAAGGTCCAAAGAATACCGGAATAATAAAAAACACATATGATCTAACACTATATATTGAAATAAAAAATAATGAAATAATTCACACTCAAAAGTTTTCAATACACAAAATCTCATATAATAATTCTCAAAATTTTGTTCTACGTACGTGAACAATCAAAATTAATGGTACAAACAATATTAGTTGAAATCTCAAAATCCAAGTATTACTCTAAATCTCCTAATCCAAAATATTTATATCCTTTCTAAATTAAGTGTAAAAAAATTGTGTTATCAATGAAAGAAAACTGCAGAAAACAAAACTATCTCTCTCTGATTATGAGTGGTCCAAATCCTTGTTATTTGTAGACTATGCTATTTACTCGTGGCCGCCCCCTAAGTAATCAGCAATCTTACAATAAATTATTGCAAGTATCTCGTCCTTACTGATCTCCTTCAAATGAACGAATCGTTCAAATTATGCTAGCTTCTTCTTCTCTCAATAAACTGAATCTCTCGTTGGCCTGAGTGAAAAAATGACTCTTGGAATATCTTTTCTTTACGATAAACTGAATCTCTCGTTGGCCTGAACAGTGACTCTTGAAATATAAGTAGAAAAATATGACTTACAATATTTTACTGAATCAGCTTCTGTCAGATACACTAACTACACGAAAACTCACAAACTTTCATTGCTACTGCTTCCTACCTCTGGGGAACTACCCGAGAACAACGGCCGTTCGCCTTGCACCCTTGGAAACCAACTGACTATCTTTTCTCACTCCGAAATCTAGCTAAACTTTCATTCCGATAACCTATCCCACCTTTTTTAATCTCCGCCAATCAAAACTCGTCACAATTCCCCATTCTTTCATTCCGATAACAAACAAATTTTTACCTATAATTATAAAATTTCCTAAAACTTATTTACAAATAATATTTTTCTATAATTCTTAAAAACTAACAAAAACCTCTTTCCAAATCTCTTCTATTGTCTTTAATCGCTGCGTTAATGTATTTGGAAAACCCGGTTCAATTGTTCTTTGGATTTCACTTAAAATTATGCGGGTCACTCAAGTATAGTATAACAAAAGAAATAATTTATGCATAGCTTACATTTTGTTTAATACAGGTAATCCAAAAATTTTAAAAACTTTCTTTCCTCGAAATGTTTGTTGGTTATTATCTTACTTATCTGAATTAGTTAATGATTTTGAACTTTGAAATATTTTGATCAAACAAAATCGATGAGGTAAGTTAAAACACACCATGGGTAAGTTAAAACACACCAAGAAGATGTAGAAAACGAATTTTTTAAAACTTTTATTATTTTTAACTAAATTTTAAAATGTATTGTATCCATTATTGTATAAGTTATAGTTTATATGTTTGTTATTAATGTTGAGTGTCATAGCTTCTTACAAATAATCTCAACGACTATGTCCTGATAACGGAATTAAACAATTCCGAAAGCTAGACCAAAAGTCAAAAGAATGTTTCTGTAACATCTCGGCCAAACTTCTGACTGCAGCCCCAATAAACTTTGTTTGACAGTCACGAATATCCAGTATTCATTGTATATATATATATATATATATATATATATATATATATATATATATATATATAATATATATATACAATATATATATATATATATATATATATATATATATATATATATATATATAAACTACAGGGCCATAAAACCTACTTCGTCATATTTAATGATAACGTAAATAAAGATAACGACGAGATTGAGCCTAACCAAATGTTTTCATTTAATATTTTGGAAGACATTGACCATTTTTAGGCTTTAGATAAGTTTTCAATTAACAGTCAGTTAATCGCTACATACCACCGGGTCGCTTCAGCTATATCAGCAATATCTTTAAATTAATATTAAAAACAAATTAATCGACTTGAAAAGACCATACGATACATATTCAAGATCAAGGTACATACTTATAAATTCAAAAAAGTTTTCCAGTATTCATATACAACGAGACAAACTAAAAAAATTATTACAAACATCTATTGTGAAAAACTACCAATTTGTCCAAGTCACAATGTGTAGAAAGTAATATTTTGCAAAAAATATAGGTACTTAAAGAATACAAGAAAATGTACACGCGCATAAAGATTATTAATTACTATGAAATCCTAAGCCTGAAATCAATGTTTTATTAATATTTTATTTGTATCAATTTAAGCACACTCAAATACATAGGTAAGCAATAATCTAAAAACTAACAATAAATTGTTTTCATTTGTGCTTTTAGTGTTTTCTAAAATATTCACAAATATCTAGAAAACAACGGGTTCTATTACCTACGATAAAATGACAAAATATAGGCGACTAGATATTTGCCAGACAAGTGCAAAATAGTTGGAAAATTAAAAACAAATCTTGCAAAAGTAAAGCACAACAAAATTACTGTAAATCAAGGAAATCAGACAGCCCAATGACCGAATTATGATGTAAAATTAACGCCGTAAATAAAATACAAAACTTCTTGCACATTGTAAATCATAAAAATGACTTACCAAAACGTCCAAACTGGGCACTTCACTCGTCTAAACCACAACAAGTCCCTCTCGAAAACTGTCAATGGGAATTTTTTTCGAAAAAAAATCCACCGTGAACGGAAAAAACACCGGTAGACCGAAGCAGTTCAAAATGTTTCGATTTCACATTCACACCACGACACGAGACGAAAAGTTGAAGAGGCAGACGCGCGAAGTACCTCCTATCAGACTGTTGGCGACTAACTAACTTGAATTTTGAATTCACTACTAGCCGGTCAGCTAAGCATGGCACACTAGCAATTTCTAAGGCGGGAAAGTCTGGCGACGAGCAATACTGTCTTGATTCTAGGAGCATTTGTGTTGATGTTGGGGATATTGTTTGAGCAAGAATTATTGTTTTCCTCACACGAAAACACAATAAATATATTTGTTAAGACGATACACCGAATAATATTCTGTATTCATTTACCGCATTTTTCAATGTGACAGCCACGATAATTCCACTAGGTGTATATTTATAAAAAATAGGAAGAGAATTATCATTTACATAGTGATTGTAATAATTTTAAAAGTAAATATGAAAATAAAGTTTGTTCCTCCTAGTGGCGTTATATCGACAACAATACATTGGTTGATATGTTAGTCCTTACAGTGAAGATTCTGGCCTGTAAAGAAAAATTTACGCCGACGCACTGTACGTTGGTTGCATTGATACCCAGTACGAGAGAAATCGTAATAGACATGTAGACCAGAGAACTAAGGATTTTACCTTGACATTCGTTGATACAGGTATCTAACAATTGCTTTTGAGAAATTTGCTGATAACAATGTAATAAACAAAATATGCAAAATATTAAATGTCACTTTTTACTCATAAACAATATATAAACAATGTAAGATTGCTATTTGATTTTAAATACAAAAAAAAGAAGACCAGTAAATTATATGGAAAAGTGATATAATTTTACTGAAAAAGCATAAAAAACTTCTTTAAAATGGGGGAGTGTAAAGTTATTTTTGATACTTCGTTCCTTAATTATTGCAAAAATAGCTTCAAAAGTTGATTCTTTCAAAATTATTATTAACTTTCCCAAAAATGCACAAAAAACTTTGATTTCGCTGAGAATAAGGACAATAGGTATCACAAATATTCAAATTCAAAAAATGTCAATAACTTTTACTTAATAGTTGTTGCAAAATTGTAATTGTTTATCCCAAAAGATTTTATCTTCAATGCTATTATGCGTACACTATTAAGTCTACATGAATTCTAAAAGATCCAGATAGAACAAAAATGACGATAAGGCACCTACATTCATGAGAGGTAATGGTGAATCCTTTCTGGAAATCACACTGGCTTCAACGACGGTTCTAAACAGGGTCATAAACTGGACTTATGTGGAAAAATAATCGCTTAGCTTACACAAGTATGTGAGTTTTGAAATAACTAGCAAAAGACAGAAACGTAAAAATGGGAATATCAATCTAAAGAGATGTTTAAATGAGGAGGTTTCTGGAGATGCTTTTGGCTTGATTGGCCCGGGATGTGAGGATGTGCGTGAGTTAGTTGAGGGTCTGAGTGATGAACAGGAGTTGGCTTGTGTAAGATCAAATGGGAGGTATGAAAGAAAATGACCATACTGGTGGAACGAGCAGCTTGAAAATCTAAGAATAAACTGCATGAGAGTAAGAAGGGAGTGTAAGAGGTTCAGAAGAGTACAAACAGGAGGTTTGGAAGGAAGAATAAATTAATTAAAGCGAATGCAGAATAAATACAGGAATGAGATAAGAATATCTAAGAGAGATAGGTGGAATAACTTGTTTCAGGACCTCGAAAGGGATATCTGGGGGCAGGGCTTCAAGATCGTCTATATAGAAATTGAAGAGGAGAAAACTACACCCTACCCCGGCCTAAGGAGAAGAAACTCCTTTAAATATGGGAACTCTTTCCTCAGGTGGAAGATAGGCGCGTAAGGGTTATTAGTTTCGTAAATGCGGAGACAGCAAGGCTCGACGCACTAAAATACCCGTAGGTTTTTCTGAGATTGCTAAACAAACTGCTTGAACAACAGCAGTTTTCAACAATGTTGTAAGAAGCTAAGGTTGTTCTTATCCAGAAAAGTAGAAGTGAAGAGAAAGAGGTGCGATTTCGGCCAATTTGCCTTCTTAGTTCTATAGCTAAATTGTACAAATAGCTTGTAAAAGGCTGCCTTGAGCGAGGGCTAGAAGAAAAGCATACGCTGAGCGACCGCCAATATGGATTTAGGGCTAAAAGGTCCACCATAGATACGGTCACAGAAGTAACCTCTTTAGGAACGCAGGATACAAAAATATGGGTGGCTCTCATCTTGCTTGACGTCAGGTATGCCTTTAATACGGCATCATGGGAAAAAATCATGCCCAGGGTGAGAGAATTGGGCGTTAGTGAATACCTGGTCAACGTAATTGACAGATACTTTACTGACAGGTCCACAAGAGAAAAATATACCAGCATCAGTTTATCGCAGGGTGTTCCGCAGGGTTCAGTACTAGGTCCCATCCTGTGGAATCTCCTGTACGACGGGGTGTTGAGGCTACAGATGCCAAGGGGATGCACTCTTGTAGCTTATGCCGATGATCACGCACTGGCTGCGAAGACGAGTCAGAAAACGGACATGGTTAATGTATCTAACACAGCCCTGCGTCTATTAGTAGGCGGATCTGAGAGAACAATCTGCAGCTAGCGCCTCAGAAAACTGAGGTGTTAGTTCTCAAAGGGACCCGGGAAAAATCCTTTCTTCGCTTTATAGGGGAAGGTGTGGAGGTTGCACCGGTTAAATCAATTAAGTATCTGGGAGTCAGGTTGTCGGAAGGACTAAGGTTTGGAGTACACGTCCAAAAGACAATGGAAAGGGCAAACCGAAATCTGGAGGAGTTAATACGGCTGATACCAAACATTGGAGGTCCAAGTAGCACCAAAGGAAAGGTGCTAAATGGAACTTTAGAGTCGGTGGTAACCTACGCTGCCCACATGTGGTGTAGTGTACTAAACACTCTGAAATACGCTAAGCTGATGGAGACTTGAGAAGAAAGAAGTACACTGTCTGATTTCTGGGGCAATGAAGAAAAAGGAACAGGAGGGCAGAGGCGGAAATTGAGCCAGGGATTTTAAATTTATGGTTAATAATATTTATTAGTTTATGGCCGAACGTCTAGAACATTTTCTGATTTACAGTAATAGGCATGGTTATTTATAAATTTTTAGTTTTTGATTTTAATCCGCGGAACGCGGTTAATCCGGCATTACCCTGGGGTCTTCTGGCCTAGTGTCCTACTCGGCCGAAAAATGCCAGGGTGTGTTGTTCCGTGACGTAGATATCCAAAAGAAAATTTCCTTAACCGTTACCTGTCAGAATTCAATGGGTACCTTCTTAGACTCTTACTGGAATCTGGCAATACGGCAACTAAAAAGATTGAACAAAAAGGCATATACTACAGCCGTCAGAGACGAAAATGACAATAACCTCTAAAACTCATAAGAACAATTTGACTTTTGCCGAGAATGTCAATTTTAAGACGCCAAAGGAAAACTAAAAAAGTATACCACTTTTACCCCCATACTTTTCCTTAAAACCCCCCTCGAAGAGGGGGGAAACGGAAAAACATCTATTTACCAAGAATCTGTACGCCATAGAAACAAAAATGTTTTAAATAAAAAGTGTAGATAAGATAATTTTGAACAAAAATGTTTATTAGCATTTTTTGTGTAGAGTGAACTGTTCTCTCTTAACACGTTGCATGCTAATCACGCCTATGAGCGTCAAGATATCGCTTCAGTCATATACTGATGAAGCACATGTGAGTTTTCAAGATACCTATGTTTTGTATTGTCTAGCATAAATACTCTTGTGTATAAAAGTTTACTTTTTGGAAAAGTTTGTAGGGAAAACTATCTGTTAACCTATTTATCAAGCAGTTCTCAAAAACATTTTCTACCTTTCCTTCTACTACCAATAGTTCCATAGTTCCCATTCTTATGGCTGAAGTAATTTAGGTATTCTCGGTTTACTTTTTTTATTAGTCTGTCGTTTATATGAAGCTGTACCAGAAGTGACAGGTTGGTCCTGTGTTTTGTCCAGAATACTTCCTCCACAAAAGCGCAGACCGGCCACGGCATTTTTATATACATAATGACAAATACTCTGTCTATGTCCTTTATTATTTCTTTTTCTCCTTTTAGAATGTTTCCATTACTTTCTTCAATTTTACTTATATTTTTCTTTTTCTCATTTTAGAATGTTTCCATTACCTTCTTCAATTTCACTCGTGCTTCGGTAATTTCTTCTCGGGTGCCGTATTGAATGAATTCAAAATTATATCATAACTTCATTTGTATACATGTTTTGAAATTTTTTTTTTCTAAATTCAACCTTTTAGAATATTATCAACAGAATTATTTTGCAGCATTATATTTTCTTGTACAATTGCTTTTTCTTTTTTTAGATTTTGAAGAAGAAAATGATTATTCTGGATTGGTTGAAGCGTTACATGGAAATGCAGATAGGAATGACAATATACAGGAGGAGCCAAATTTAAGTGAGGATTCGTGGAAAGACGATCCTATTGGAATGCAAAATTTTAATTTTACCAAATCTTCTGTGTTATTAGTAGATATTCCAGGGACTGATCTTCCATATGATTTTTTTGCATTCTTGTAGAAGATATTTTTTTGAGATGATAGTGCAGGAAACAAATGTTTATGCCGAATCGTTATTTTTATCCGATGTTGCAGAACATTCACGTATAACTCAATGGAAGCCTGTGTCTGTTAACGAACTTAAAACATTTTTTGGACTTACATTGCATATGGGAACATGGAAAACCAATAGATTCCAGGACTACTGGAATAACGATCCTCTTTTTCCATTGAAATGTTTCCATAATAATATGAGCCGAGATCGTTACTTGCTTATTTTGAGATGTCTACATTTTGCCCGAAATCCAGAAGAGGGTACAATAGAAGATAAAATCTATAAAATTAAACCACTTTTAAATTACTTCAATAGTATAATGGCTAAAATATATCAACCAGGAAAAAATCGATCCCATGATGAAAGTATGGTGTTGTGGCGTGGTAGATTATCTTTTCGAATATATATGAAAAGCAAACGTCACAAATACGGACTTAAATTGTATGTGTTGGCAGAACCCAACGGCTTAGCGCTTCGTATGAAATTATATACAGGACGTTATGACTCTGCAGGTGGAAAAGGCCACTCTGAAAAAGTAGTTTTAGAACTAATGCGAGATAAACTTAACGTTGGGCATTCTCTTTTTATAGATAATTTTTATGGAAGTGTTGATTAAAAAAAAACGCTTTTACAAAACAATACTTTCTGCACAGGAACTTTAATTTCCAAGAAAAAAGATAACCCTAAAAAAGTTTTAGAAGCTAAACTAGCACAAGGACAGACAGTAGGGCAATACAAAGATGGCATTTAAGTAGGAAAGTGGAGAGATAAAAGAGAAGTTATGTACATATCCACGGAATTTAAAAATGATCTTATCGAAACTGAAAACAAAAGAAACCAAATAAAAATAAAACCCCTACCTATATCCAAATATAACGAGTTTATGAGTGGTGTTGATAGCAAAGATCAAATGCTCGCTTACTATCCATGTGAGCGAAAGACGCTCAGATGGTATAAAAAAATAGGTATTTACATATTTCAAGTTTTGTTGTTAAATTCCTATTATTTGTACAAAAGTTATACTCCGTACACTGGTAGAAAAATAAATTTATATGAATATCGTTTAGAAATTATCAGACATCTTTTAAAAAATTCTGAAACAGTATTGGTTACTCCAGTGTACAAACAACAACAAACAACAGACACGCACAACATTTCAAAAATTTTAAATGTTGATACTAAAGGTCGGATAAAGAGAAAAAGATGTAACGTATGTTCAAAGAATAATTTAAGAAACGACACGATATTTGAGTGCCGCTTCTGTCCTGAAAAACCTGGCCTTTGTGTTGGAAATTGTTTTGTACAGTATCATAATGATAATAATTTGTAATTATAAATATTATTATTTTAATATGTTTTCTATTAAAATTTCCAGTAAATGTTTCTTTTGACAATAATGACTTTCTGCAATTTAAAAATCAAAGACGCACATGTGAGTCACTTAGCATATGGATGAAACATTAATGATCTAGTGCTGGCGACGCCTATGAGCGTCACGCGTTAAAAAAGACAAAATTTAGCAAAAACTTTATAAATATATTCTGCCAACAAGAAACCAATTGCAGTTATAATGATTTACAAAAAAATACTCTCAGCACCTAGCAGTAGCATATCGTTAGGCTTTAAGCATGCGACGTGTTAACCAACGGTTAAAACGATTGTCGATCAGCGAAACCAATGTTTAATAAAATTTGTATCAGCTCGACCGTAAAAATCTAAATGCGTTTTAAAGGTAAAGAGAACAGCTTTCGTATATAATCTTTGTGTTTTACCGCAAATAAACTCAGTTTTTATAAAGGTGTTAAATAAATGTTGTTTTTTTCAAACCTAATAGTTGCTCTATAATTATTTTATTTTATTAGATTGACAAACCTACGCTATGTTATTATGAAAAAATATTAATCGTAGCGGAGCATTGCATACCTAGGTCACAGAATAATAAACAAACAGAATACCCACTCTCAACGGAAAATTAAGTACGCGCATCTCCTCCGCGCAGACGTTCCGCCATGTTTTAGGAGGATTTTAAAGAAATTAGTGTTGTTTATGTGGTGTGCATGGAAAAATTAACCAGGTTTATTTGACTTACGGCAATCATAGACATATTATACAATTATATTAACATTGTTAAATATAATAACATAAATATAATATAATTAAACATAAATATAAACAATTACATAACCACACAAATCATATGTCTGTGTCCTCCTAAAACATGACGCGCGTGCTGAAAAACTTCAAAGGCGGCATCTGAGAGTGGCCCTTCTGATTGTTTATTATTCTGTGCCTAGGTACTCACAGGACGACTGCCTTTCATCTTTCACAATCCTACCAGCCAATCAAAATGCTACCATGGATTATGTCCAAGAAAATGAAATAGATTTTGTAAGTAGTCAGAATCAAGAAGAGGAGATTGAAAACGAAAATTCTCAAAATTATGATTATTGTATTGTGAGTATAAACTTTTATTGATCAATTTTGTTTAAAATTTTTTAATTGAAAAATATTTATGAGGAATTTTAGTTTGAGGAGATAATACCTAGTATTAAACAATTTATTGGAAATTAAAATCGCATAAGCTAAAAAGTCTTTTGTTACTAACGTTTTAACTTCTCAATCAGAAGCTTGTCAAAATATGAATACAAACACAAATACCTTTGTATTTATTTATTATCATATTAATCATTTATTGATATGGTTGATTTTACAGAGTCCTTCTGCATCAAAATGTGCCTAACCCTTCGATTAAAGACAACACCCCTCTGGAGGAGATATTATTAGAAAGAGGTTGGAAAAAAGAAATAAACCTGGCGATGACGGGATTTTTTTTCAATAAAGCGACTTATGTTTTGTTAACCTTTTACAAATGCTCTGGCCAATGAAGAGCAACAAAAACCTGTAGAGTCTCTTTCTACAAAATCAAATTTAAAAATATTTGCAAAATTTGTATAGAGTCAGTTAAAGTTTTTGGTGTCTGATGAAGAGACATTATTAAAAACACAAGAAAAAATAATAAACAATATTTGATGTGCCAGAAAAAAAGTTTAAAAAATAAAAATTTATAAATATGTATGTTGTGTTTTATTTAAATTTCAAGTTACTCATTTATTAATAATAATATACATTTTTTTCATGTTACATCTCAATATGGCAGCATTTTGCAAATTAACTCAACCACTGTTAAAGAGGAGTCAAAATTCACGTAAAGGCAAAAAGGTTCTATTGTAAACCAAATTTCGTCTACTGCGCCGTGGTCAGGAGTGTTTTCACTCTCTATACTGTGAAATACTCTTTAAATTAATTTATTACATTATGAGCTTTAGCTGTTAAATTGTTATCTGCTTGATTACTTAATCTATTTGAAAACACAGCCTGCGATTAATCTTATTGTACATATGCTTTAAAATTGTCTGAAACTAATAAATTATGCAACGCTAAGCAAGCCAATATTATTTTTTCTAATCGAGGTGTTGAGAACCAGAGCGGACCATCCCACAAAATCTTAAAAAATGCAATATACGTGTTTTCATAAGCAGAAAGCTTATTTTTAAAAGCCAGAATGGACTAAGCGACCTACTACTATTCTTTAATAGATGCCACTACTGAAAAGTTTGGTCCAATCGGTGGATTTTAATAATTTGTCGATGCCATACTGGATTATGTGGCTTAGTCCACTCTGGCAGTGAGTTCGATTATTGTTTACTGTTTGGTTCGATATAAATTACACGTAGTTTTGTGTATATTATTATTTAGACTATTTTAGCATTAGGTACATAGTTTAATTTGAAAAGTATGGCATTACCTACTTTTTCGTATGTACGTACATCCAAAAAAATAACAGGTAAATTATTCTCTGCTTTTATTCGTTAATATTTCGAATTTAACCATCGCTAATCTTACTTTTAGAACATGACGAAAATTCAGATAGTGATTGTGAACCCCCAAATTCTCAAGATAATGGCAGTTCTGACGTATATGAGCCATCTGATTTAGAGTCATTTAGGGACATTTTTGGGTACGCAGTTTAATTTGAAAAATATGGCATTACCTAGTTGTTCGTATGTACATACAAGGCAAAAAATAGAAGGTAAGTCTTACTGCTTTTTTTCGTAAATATTTCGAATTTAACTATCGCTAATCTCACTTTTAGAACATGAAAATTCAGATAGTGATTGTGAACCCGCAAATTATCAAGATAATGGCAGATCTGACGAATATGAGCCATCTGATGTAGAGTCCGAGAGCAGTCTTGATAACACGGAGCCTAATGTGAAACGCAAGCAACAACAATTAAGGACATTTGTGGGTGCGGAGGCCCAGTCTGAAATGGTTAACAATGGTGATGAAGCTTTGTTGGACGAAAAGAAACCAAAATCAAGAAAGCCGATCAGGAACGAGGACCAATGGAAAAAAAATCAAAGACAATTTTTGCGGGCTACTGGTAAGGAATACACTAATGTAAACGGTCACATTGTTCCCGCTAAACTATTTTGTTACGTGAACAATTGCTGTAAATTAAATTGCTATAAATTATTTAGCCCAGAAACGCAAAAAGAGATTTATAATAAATTTTATGGGCTTGCAAATTTCGATTTACAGACTGGATACATATTTTCTCAAATTAAAGTTAAACCAGTTGCCCGTCATTACACTCCTAAAAACAGTGGCATTCCTATTCCTACTAATAAATCGAAAAGCCTTACGAGAGAATATTATTTACCCAATAACCAAGGAAATGATGTAAAAATCTGTAAAAGATTATTTAAAAAGGTTCTTATGGTTTCAGACGGTAAACTTGATAGAACTCTTAAGAAAAAAACTGACTTGATGGTTCCATTGGATAAGCGAGGGCGCTAATAAAACTTCTGTGAAAAAAATTGATGATGTTTGCAAGTTCATTGAAAGTTTTCCAACCTATATTTCCCATTACTCTAGGCATAAAACAGTCAGAAAATATCTTGGTCCAGAGCTAAACATTCGAATTCTTTACAGTGAATATAAGAAAAAAACAGTTAATTACGTGTCAGAACATAAGTTTCGTGATATATTTAACAGTAAATTTGATATACATTTTCATCCGCCCATTGTAGACTCCTGCAAAACTTGCGATTCTTTAGGAAATAAAATAAAATATGAAGTAGATCAAACAAAACTGAAGGAATTAACTTTGAAACTAGAACTTCACCAGCGCAAAGCCCAACAACTACGAGATGCTATGGATCAGGATGTAAAAATTCCATCAAAGGAATTACACAGTTACAGTTATCGCCTTTGATCTTATGAAAACCCTACCTACACCTGTCATCTCTACCGGCATAACTTATTATAAGAGGCAATTATGGACATTCTGTCTAGGAGTCATAATTTGCAGAATAATGAAGCCACCATGTTTATATGGGATGAATGGATTGCATCTCGTGGAGCCCAGGAGGTGGGATCATGTTTGATGTACTATATTAAAAATAATGTAAAGACCAAAAAAGTTATAATGTATTCTGATGGCTGCGGAGGCCAGAACAGGAATATCAAAATGACTTTAATTTGCAACTATATTGTCCATTCTCAAGAATTTGTCGTAAAAGAAATTCAACATAATTTTTCGGGACTTCGGAAAAAATCAAAAATTCTTTCCTAATATTTACGTTCCCAATAACTGGATTGATGTCGTATTAGGAGCAAAGAAAAAAAATCCATTTAGAGTAGTCCTAATGGAAAAAGAAAACTTTTACTCTACCGTGGGGTTGGAAAAACTTATTACAAACAGAAAAATAAGTTTAGAATCCTCAAAAGTAGAATGGCTAAAAATGCATTGTATTATAATAAAAAAAGAAGACCCATTTGTTGTATATTTTAAATATGGCACCAGTGAGTGTCATGCTGTACAAAAATTTAGCATTCAAAAAAGAAATGTGGTTATGGAAGATTTCCAAAGACCGTTACCTCTGTTGTACCCAAATGGAAATTGTATAACCGACGCCAAAAAGAAAGATCTTTTACAGTTAACCGAATTTATTCCACCCATCTATCATAACTTCTTTCAGTCTTTCAAATGCTCATTAGGAGCGCACGATGTTGATTAAAAGCTTGCCCATAGTTGATAAAAATTTTGATGCAAGTTTGTAATATTTTAACAAATTATGATTTTTTTAAGTTAATCTATGCCATAAGTGTTTATTTTGTAATAAAATGATATTAAAATTAAAGTATGTGTCTTTGGTTTTGGTCCACTACGGAAGAACAAAAACTTTTAATAAAGCCAGAGTGGATCAAGCCACAAAAACTTCTTCTTTAGTGCACATTGTGGTATATTTTTAGTGGTGCAGCAAAGGTTTACCTTTTTTTATGATTTTACCAAAAATTAAGCGTTGTTAAAATGATTTTATCAGTATTAAAAAAATTATGAAAAATCAAACATTTTTTAAACGCATTTATCTCTAATGAAGTTCTTATGTGGATGGTCCGCTCTGGTTCTCAACGCCTCAATTTATCTGCATTTAAATATAATGCAAAATGCAAATGCAAAAATATAGGAATAAAGACACAAACGCTTACATGATATTCATTGATCATGAGAAAACATTTGAGATAGTTTCTCGAGAGGTTCTGTGGTGGGCGCTTAAGGAGAACATACTGGTAGATGCTTAGACAGGACATGTCTGTAAAGGGAATTGGTATTGGTATCATATAAAAACTTAAAAAAAATGTAATTAGGGAAGAGTAGGGATGCATGCAGGACGGGACAGGACAGCGATTTTTCTGCGGGACGAGACCCGGGACAAGACTATCGTTTTGTGCCGCATAACTATTAACTCTACCCTGAGCAGATCTTTCTGTTAAAGAAGGATATATCTTAAACATTATCGCCCAACCTATGACGGAGTACATTAACATACAAATCGACTGACTGCTGTCATATAGTCGTGTTCCCCCGGTGCGACACAGAAAATTGACGCAAAGCAGTCCCTGTATCTGTTTCTAATGAACCGGGTTTATCAACCACGTAACCCTGTCATTGGTCATTTAGGTCACGTGTTCGATTAATTTCGCAAATTAGAAAGATATGCAGAGACTGCTTTGCGTCAGTTTTCTCTGTCGCACTGGCGGAACGGGCATGTATTGCAGTTATCAGTCCATTTGTATTATATGTCTATGCAGTACACCGGCTACAATATAACCTGACAGGAGTTGTTTCCGATTTTACTGTCTGACGGGTGAACGTTTTCGGGAAAATTAAAGGAAGAAAGCTCCAGACCAAAAAAGTCGCAGAGGGAAATCGTGTCAGACTCGGCCTAATGAAGTAATACCCAAAGTTAAGAGCGAGCATCTATCATAAACTTTTTAAACGAGTACACTGTAATCCTTATTAGGGTTATTGGCTAGCTCAACCGGGCGTAGGTTCTGTACTGTGCCAAAACAAATCGCCTGTGCCTAAGAAAGGTTAATCAATAAAATTCAAAAATAACTTCACATATTTGTTTATCAACACTGGTAAAAGAAATCAGATATCCATTTATTGTTATTTTTAAGGAAAATTAAAGGTATTAATCATTGCAGTTTAATAATGCACTAATTGTTCAGTAGTACCTTTCGCTGATATTCGCTTTCAAGAGAGCTATAGTTTATTCCACGAATATACGAATGTTTTGGATTATTGCGACTACGAATATTTTACTAAGCAAGTAGAAGTTTGAAAGTAAATTGGTCTAAACAGTATCCCAATAAAATGGATCTACTGTTAGTTTGACACTTAAACCAAAATTATTTCAGTTAATAGATGTTTAGATAGACGCAATATTTATTGTAAATGTTAATCCGAACATAACAAGTCCTGCAAATAAATAATACAATGACGTCTATAAAGCCAAAATGTGTTCATAAGACATTTGAGTTGGGTTTCCGTGAAATGTAACCACCAAAGAGGCGTGCCGGGTTTCTTTAATATTACACTATTTTATTACTTAATTAGGTCTTCTTCTTAAGGTTCCATCTTCTAACGAAGGTTGGATATCAACATGGCAATTCTTATTTTACTTACAGCAGCTCTAAATAGTTGGCTAGAGCTCAGACTAAACCAGTCCCTTAGATTTCGTAGCCAGGAGGTTCGTCTTCTTCCTACATATTTTTTACCTTTTATTTTGCCCTCTATAATCAAACGTAGTAGCCCATAACGAGGACCTCTTAATATATGACCGAAATATTCAAGTTTCCGCCTCTTAATTGTCTGTACAATTTCTTCCCTCTTATTAACCCTATCAAGGACTTCAATATTGGTAATTTTGTCTACCCATGCTATTCGTAGCATCCTTCGATAACACCAACGCTCAAAAGCTTCCAATTTCTTAATCTCCAGTTGTTTTAATGTCCATGCCTCAGATCCGTAGAGCAAAGTTGTAAAAATGTAGCAGCGCAATAACCTTATCCTTAGATCCATTCTTAGGTCTCTACTACACAATAGATGTTTCATTTTTACAAATTTTGCCCTGGCTATTTCTATACGGCTTTTAATTTCTTGCGTTTGTTCTGCGTTTTGACTAACCAATGTTCCTAGATATTTGTATTTATCTACCCTTTCTATATGGATATTATAAATATGGAGTGTCTCGTTGTCTTTTGGATGTTTTGTAATGACCATGAATTTTGTTTTCTTTAAGTTCATTTTAATACCATATATGGTACACTTTTCATTCAGCCGTTCCAGTATGTTTGTTAGACTTTGCAGAGTTGAAGTGAATATGACAGTATCATCGGCATATCTTATATTATTAATAATTTCACCATTTATTATTATTCCATCGTTACACTCTCCTAAAGCTTCTTGGAAAATGGCTTCGCTATATATATTAAACAGCAGTGGTGACAATACACAGCCCTGTCTCACACCCCGAAGAATTTCTATTTCTTCCGACATTTGATTTTTATTTCTTATTTTGACTTTCTGGTTCCAGTAGAGGTCCGAGATTACTCTGATGTCGCGGCTATCGATGTTTTTCATTTTTAAAATATTAATTAGTTTATTGTGCTGTACCTTGTCAAATGCTTTTTCAAAATCAATAAAACATGTGTACATGTCTTGGTTCATATCCAGATTTCTTTGCATGAGCACATTTATACCAAACAATGCTTCCCTGGTTCCCGTGCCGTTTCTAAAGCCTAACTGACTATCACTAATTTCATCATCCAGCTTTCTGTAAATTGTGTTGTGGACTATTCGTAGAAATACTTTCAAAACATGGCTCATTAATGCAATTGTACGGTGTTCTGAGCATTCTTTTGCATTTTGCTTTTTGGGAATAATTACGAATGTGGATACTAACCACTCCTTTGGTAAAATACCTGTTTGATAAATATGATCATAAAGTTCTACTAGAATGTCTATCATTTCATCATCGATCAGTTTAAGAAACTCAATCGGGATTTCATCCGGACCTGTGGCCTTTTTCCCTTTTGTCTGTTTTAATGCGTATTGAACTTCCTGTTTTAAAATGTTTGGTCCCGATTCACCAGAGTCCTCATCTATGATTTGTTGTCTGTCATCCCCGAATAGTTCTTTTATGTATTCTGTCCATCTGTTTAGTTGTTGTTTTGTATCTGTGAGAATGTTACCATTCGAGTCTTTTATAACATGTATATTATTTTGTTTTTCCCGACGTCATTTCCTTCACTTTCCGATGAATATTGAAACTATCATATTTCTTTTCATATTCTTCTATTTCGTGACACTGTTCAGTTAGCCATCTTTCTTTTGCTGTTATTATGTCTTTTCTAATCCTGCTGTTTAATTAGGTACTGCAACTGTAATAAAGAAATATACTATTTTTAACATAAATGAAACGAAATTGGCAGAACGATGGTTCAGAAACCAGAAAAAGATCTAATACTTCACTTTGTTTGTTTTAAAAATTTGTTTGCTTTGCGTGGATGTACTCTTAAAAGTTTCGAAAGTAACGGATATAACATACCAGCTATTGATAGTTAAAGTACTGAATCGTTACAGATTAAAAAGTAACGAAAATTTACATACAGTTTCATATTATATCGCCGACTGATTTTAGTTTTAAAAACCATCCGTATAGAGGTGTCCGGTGAAGAGAGGTGCCCTTAAGAGAGAGTTTAGTGTAGTGTATTTGTTTATTGAAGTCAAAAATGCCGGGACGTTTTTAGATATAGACAACTTTATATTTAATGTACTTTCTCATTGTAAAGTTCTGTGAATCTGATAGTTGATGATAGTTTTAGGAGATTAGAAGAATTAGAAAACAAGTAAGTTTTTTTTTGTTTTTTTTTAATACTTTTTAAATATTCAACTAAATGAATTACACTATTTATTCACCTAAATATTATTACACTTCATTTAAATCACTTAATTAAAAAACCAACTTGTTTACAAAACTAAACTCAATGATAGTAATTATATACTTCACAATTTGAATTACAACTGTTCTAAAACTATCAACTCTATATTTATATCATAAATTCTTATTTAAATATAAATTTTATACCTGTCATAACAGTATTTTAAAAATGGGGAGAATTTACTATTGTACAATTAAGCAGATTGGACCATTTAAATCGACACCTTAAAGAAAATTTAAAACAGTCTTATATTCGTGGAATGGAGTATATTTATCTGCGTTGACTCCGGTGTGAGATCTCCGCTGCCATCCTAAGATTTTGGAGGAATTTCTACTTCGTTGCTCTCTGTTGGATGGAGATGTACCCAGATGCAGGCTCTTATCGTAATATTGTCAGCACTTGTGCGGAACTGGGCTACTAATTTTTGTCTTGTTCTAGTTGTTGAGGCTCTACCCAGCGACCCAATAAATTGGGAAAACCTTGTTTTTCTATACTTTCATTGATTTTAAGGCTGTTTTATCGGTACACCAAAACCTGGATACAGTGTTTTCTCTGTTATTAACCGACAAAATATCTCGAAATTTGGACACGTTATTCAAAATTTTGTTGCCTTTAAACTGATGGTTTTACTTTTTAATTTTTTTTGAAAGTTCTTTTAAAATATCGGATTATACCGTTTAACGTTCTATTATAACCAAACTGTTTACGCCCATCACTTGAAAGAGTATTTTTTTCTGTAATCGTTGGTTTTTTTTTTCACCTTTTTATGTCCAGTAATAATCGAGAAAAGCGTGTTCAAACTTTGAAGAAAATTGCTAAAAAATACTGAAATCTAATAGTGAAACGTGTTACTCATCATTGGCATTTAGTTTCACCGTTATCGGCTGCGTGACGTCAAATCTCATGAACGTACGGTCAGATAGTTTGATTTGAAATCAATTTCAAGCTATAACTGCAAAATTGTTTATTTGTTTGTGACAACAAATTGTATTTTATTTTTGATAATAATATTTGTATGTTATTTTAAATTTATTATAAATAAACACCATGATGTTTTTTGCAATCACGTTTTCACAAATTTATTTTCAATACTATATTTAGCTAAGACATATAAATTAAAAATGTGATAATTCTTTGTAAAACATCTACGATAATCAAACAAAAAAGGTATTCCCGACAAAAGTAATTTGAATGGAGAATAATGCATTTGTTGTCATTAAACCAACCGCCGGCTGGCGCCACTGCGAAAACAGCTGTACCCGTCGTCGGCTGGCGTAAGCAGTGAGGAAAAGTAAGTGATATGCCCATTTCAAATCGCAGTGTGTTTTGGCTGCTAAAACAGCCTTAAACTTTTTATGCTACTACTCAAAGCTCAAACTACAATACCAGAAAGAAGCGGAATAAAACCTGAAAACCTACATAACTGGGAAAACATAACAAAGGCTCACAAACGGTTGATAAGCTAATTATGATGAAGTGCGGATATAAGCACTTTTTTGAAGTTAAGGAGATAATATGTTTTCCTAGATGATATAAATGGAAGAAGTGCAATAATGGGAGAACATAGAGAAGATATATTAAATGTCCACGGCACATTTCTTATAGGAAACTGTTGCATAAAAAACAAAAAGTACAGTTTAAAATCTCTTACTGATTAGCGCTTTATTAAACAACAATAATAAACAAAAATAATCAACGTCATTGTAAAGAGTAGCAGTTTGTCCATTACTGACTTTTTTTGTCCTTGCGCCGTCGCCATATATTGAAATAGAAAAGTAGAGATGCACGGAATTCGTACTTAATTGACAAACCCCCTATAAGTATATACGTATGGGATTTCGCCGAAAACATTTGAAGATTTGAAAGGCAAAGAAATACAGATGGACAAAGACATGCAGAAAACAGTTGAAAGGCTGTAGAAAAGAAAAAATGTAGGTAAAGATGGAATACTACATGAACTGCAAAAATGTTGTGGAGCAGCCATGATGAAACAGCATTTATTTAACAATGAAATAAGATATTAACTCAGCAAACCAAAACACAGTTAAGAACCAACCAGCCGAAATAACGGGTTCACTACAGATCTCGACGTAATCTGTGGTGAGTATTTTTTTTTCGTTTCAGTTTGTGACGTAGTATTTGGTTTAGTTGCCAACTTTCATTTATTTTGTGTATAGGTTTATATATTTCCATTTTGTTTTATTTCGATGATTGATCAAGTAGATATTTAGCTCTTGTTTTACATTTGCATTTTTCTATGGAAAACGGAAATAATTTTTGTTATTCAGTATCTTCTCTTCCTTATGTTTCTCACCTCTAAGAACAAACATGACCATAATCTACCCGGACTGAGCAACAGTGCCTTCAAGTCATTTTATATCGGTGTTCCAAGATTAATTCATCAATATATAGATCACCATGTATACTGAAATAATGTGGATAGTAGAAACACTAAAAATGACAACGTAGCCAGTCGAAAGGAATAAAAAGCGAAGAATAAAAAGGAAGCCGAAGAAAGAATGGAAGCCGTCTGTTTTCATTCCAGGATTCTAGAACCTTCTACCAGCTTATAGAAGCCTAGAAGATAGGTCATCATAATCATCATCATGATCATCTAGCATTTATTTATCACGTCCATTGCTCGACATAGGCCTCCCTTAAACTCCTTCCCAATGTGTAATTTTACTCGTCCATCGTGAGTCATGCATTCTCGCTACATAGTCTGCTAAATTCCATTTCAGTTCCGCTATGCGTTTCACAACATCAGCAATACTCGTCCTTCCTCGCAGATCTTCGTTTCTCATTCAGTCCTGCAACGTCACTCCCAGCATAGACTGTTCCATTAGTCTCTGTGCCACTCTTAATTTGGAAGCCGTAGTCTTGGTTAGAGTTATATTTTCCGACCCATAGGTCATGACCGGTAACACGCATTGTGGAAACGGCCAGGAATCCTCTATGACCGTCCAAGTATAGCCAAATGAGTATATCGGCTGAGTACAAGTAATTAGGTTAAATTACTTCGGATTATCCTTCGACTTTAGTGTATTTCCATTAAGCGATGGTTCTTTTTGTGTGTATTTAAACAAGTACTTTTTACTCAATAGAAATTTATTTTTCAATAATTACCAGTGTACTTTTAAATTGTTAAATATATATAATACAATTATCATTTATTTGCTCTCTGCTTTAAATAAGAAATATTATCACTTACAATAGTTAATCCGGAGTTGAACTTAAGAGCCTTCTGTCTTCTAAGGTGGTTGAACGTAAAAGAGGGTGAGGTCGGTTACAATCTCTCGCAGAGTCAAATTTTGGTCTGTACCAAAGGGTGGTCGGGGGGTATGACGCGGGTGCGCTGTTGCCAGTTTGGATCAAATCCGAACACATTGGTTAAATAATTTTCTGTTGAGGCTAATTGGTATGTTGCCCTAAGTGTGTCTCCCAGTTTTATAAAGTGCCCACGCTAAAGTAGTTCGTCTTTAGTTTTCCACATGTTTGGTTATCCCTGCTGATTTTTATTTCATGGATCGAATACGTATATTTCTCCACCATTTGTACCACTTTGCCTTGAATAGTTAAATGGTTATTGGGGACAATATTACACATTACAAAAAGAAAGAAAAAAGGTTATGTACATTGTTTATTTGCTGTTTTAAAATTTTAACATTTTTAAGCGAATTGTTGTTTATAATTTGTTTGTGCTGTACTATTCTAACAATTATTGTAAATTACCTGAAAATTAAAACAGTTTTGATATACATTTTCAAATTTACTGATAAATTGGAAAATATCCAAAAATACCTCAAAATGCAAACCAAGGGTTACATGAAGCCGAACAACCAGCCCAGGACAGAGAAGGATGGAGTAAAATCGTAAAAAACTGTGAAGGCCTGATGGTATCACCACATTACAAAAGGGATTAGGACTGAGGAGGAAGAGGAGGCAAAACAAATATTCTAAGTGTTCTGTAAATTGCATTTTGAAAGAGCCTAAGAATTCCGGTTAAGTGTTTGGTTGCCCATGTGATTTTTACATCAGGGTGATGTGCAGAAGCTATGCTGGAATTAGTTCAACGGAGATAAGATATTTATTGTTGGCTAACAGAATCATGCCCTACTTGTGTGAGGATTGTGTACATGGGATTATGAACGCCCTAAACTCTCTGAGATTATGAACGCCGCTCGTTCTTCTGCCACGCTCAGAATTTTCCTACATCTAACGGTTCGTGAGAAAAATTTTTATTTGGAGGTCTATATTTGCTGAAAAAGTGGAGAATTTTTAATTCGATTTTTTCTCGTTCTCGGCAAATTTGGGTTAGCTGATTAGACTAAGACACATTTTTGTAATAAGCTGGACCGAGTGCTTGCACCAAAACATCAAAAAAAAATTTTTTTTTAATAAAAATTTGGAAAAAATCATCAAAGGGGGTACCCTTGGATTTTTTTTTTTCAAATTTCGTTATTCGGCTATGTTGGCGTCAATTTTCGCCCGAGAGTCAAGCAGGTAAACATTTCTTACATAACATTGACCGCTCGTTATTCTGCTATACTCAGAATTTTCCTACATCTAACTGTTCGTGAGAAAAGTTTTCATTTGGAGGTCTGTATTTGCTGAAAATCTGGAGAATTTTTAATTCGATTTTTTCTGTATTTTGGCCGATTGGGGTTAGCGGATCAGACTAAGGCACATTTTTGTAATAAGCTAAACCAAGTTGCATGTACCAAAATAAAAAAAAATTTTTAATAAAAATTTGGAACCCATCAAGGGGGGTACAATTGGATTTTTTTCAAATTTGGTTATTCGGCTATATTGGCGTCAATTTTCGTCCGAGAGTCAAGCGGGTAGACTTTTCTTACATAAAATTGACCGCTTGTTCTTTTGCCATACTCAGAATTTTCCTATAACTAATTCGTGAGAAAAATTTTCATTTGGAGGTCTGTATATCAGATGAAAAACTTGAGAATTTTTAATTCGATTTTTTCTCTTTTTCGGTAATTCTGGGATAGCGAATCAGACTAATACACATTTTTGTAATAATTTGGACCGAATACATGCACGAAAACATAAAAAAAAAATTTTTTTTTTATAAAAATTTGGAAAAAATCATCAAAGCGGGTACCCTTGGATGTTTTTTCAAATATCGTTATTCGGTTATATTGGCGTCAATTTTTGTCCGAGAGTCGAGTGGATAGACATTTCTTACATAAAATTGACCGCTTGTTCTTTTGCCATACTCAGAATTTTCTTACAACTAACGGTTCGAGAGAAAAATTTTCATTTGGAGGTCTGTATATCGGATGAAAAACTTGAGAATTTTTAATTCGATTTTTTTCTCTTTTCCGGCAATTTTGGGTTAGCGAATCAGACTAATACACATTTTTGTAATAATCTGGACCGAATGCTTTTTCAAATTTTGTTATACGGCTATATTGGCATCAATTTTCGTCCGAGAGTCAAGAGGGTAGACATTTCTTACCTAAAATTGACCGCTCGTTCTTATGCCATACTCAGAATTTTCCTACAACTAACGGTTCCTGGGAAAAATCTTCATTTGGTGGTCTGTATATCGGATGAAAAACTTGAGAATTTTTAATTTGATTTTTTCTCCTTTCCGGCAATTTTGGTTTAGCGGATCAGACTAATACACATTTTTGTAATAATCTGGACCGAATGCTTTTTCAAATTTCGTTATACGGCTATATTGGGGTCAATTTTCGACCGAGAGTCAAGCGGGTAGACATTTCTTACATAAAATTGACCTCTAGTTCTTTTGCAATACTCAGAATTTTCCTGCAGCTAACGGTTCGTGAGAAAAATTTTCATTTGGAGGTCTGTATATCAGATGAAAAACTTGAGAAATTTTTATTCGATTTTTTCTCTTTTCCGGCAATTTTGGGTTAGCGGATCCGACTAATACACATTTTTGTAATAATTTGGACCGAACGCATGCACCAAAACATTAAAATTTGGAAAAAATCATCAAAGGGGGTACCCTTGGATGTTTTTTCAAATTTCGTTATTCGGCTATATTGGCGTCAATTTTCGTCCGAGAGCCAAGCTGGTAGACATTTCTTACATAAAATTGATCGCTTGTTCTTCTGCTATACTCAACATTTTCCTATAACTAACGGTTCGTAAGAAAAATTTTAATTTCGAGGTCTGTATATCTGATGAAAAACTTGACAAATTTAAATTCGATTTTTTCTCTCTTCCGGCAATTTTGGGTTAGGAGATCAGACTAGTACACATTTTTGTAATAATCTAAACCAAATGGATAGACTAACACATAACAAAAAAATTTTTTTTATAAAAATTTGGAAAAAATCATTAAAGGGGGTACCCTTGGATTTTTTTTTCAAATTTCGTTATTTGGCTATATTGGCGTCAATTTTCGTCCAAAAGTCAAGCGGATAGACACTTCTTACATAAAATTGACCGCTCGTTCTTATGCCATTTCCTACAACCAACAATTCGTGAGAAAAATTTTCATTTGGAGATTTTTTCTCTTTTCCGGCAATTTTGGGTTAGCGAATCAGACTAATAGACATTTTTGTAATAATCTGGACCGAATGCTTTTTCAAATTTCGTTATACGGCTATATTGGCGTCAATTTTCATCCGAGAGTCAAGCGGGTAGACATTTCTTACATAAAATTGACCGCTCGTTTTTTTGCCATACTCAGAATTTTCTTACAACTAACGGTTTGTGAGAAAAATTTTCATTTGGAGTTCTGTATATCGGATGAAAAACTTGAGAAATTTTAATTCGATTTTTTCTCTTTTCCGGCAATTTTGGGTTAGCGGATCAGACTAATACACATTTTTCTAATAATCTGGACCGACCGCTTGCACCAAAACATAAAAAAAAATTTTTTTTATAAAAATTTGAAAAAAATTATCAAAGGGGGTACCCTTGGATGTTTTTTCAAATATTGTTATTCGGCTATATTGGCGTCAATTTTTGTCCAAGAGTCACGTGGATAGACATTTCTTACATAAAATTGACCGCTCGTTATTTTGGAATAGTCAGAATTTTCCTACAGCTAACGGTTCGTGAGAAAAATATTTATTTGGAGGTCTGTATATCAGATAAAAAACTTGAGAAATTTTAATTCGATTTTTTCTCTTTTCCGGCAATTTTGGGTTAGCGGATCAGACTAATACACATTTTTGTAATAATTTGGACCGAACGCATGCACCAAAACATAAAAAAAAAAAATTTTTTTTTATAAAAATTTGGAAAAAATCATCAAAGGGGGTACCCTTGGATGTTTTTTCAAATTTCGTTATACGGCTATATTGGCGTCAATTTTCGCCCGAGAGTCAAGTGGATAGACATTTCTTACATAAAATTGACCGCTCGTTCTTTTGCCATACTCAGAATTTTCCTACAACTAACGGTTCGTGAGAAAAATTTTCATTTGTAGGTCTGTATATCGAATGAAAAACTTGAGAATTTTTAATTCGATTTTTTCTCTTTTCCGGCAATTTTGGGTTAACGAATCAGGCTAATACCCATTTTTGTAATAATCTGGACCGAATACATGCACCAAAACATAAAAAAATTTTTTTTTTTTTTTATAAAAATTTGGAAAAAATCATCAAAGCGGGTACCCTTGGATGTTTTTTCAAATTTCGTTATTCGGCTATATTGGCGTCAATTTTTGTCCAAGAGTCAAGTGGATAGACATTTCTTACATAAAATTGACCGCTCGTTCTTATGCCATACTCAGAATTTTCCGACAGCTAACGGTTCCTGAGAAAAATTTTTATTTGGTGGTCTGTATATCGGATGAAAAACTTGAGAGATTTTAATTCGATTTTTTCTCTTTTCCGGCAATTTTGGGTTAGAGAATCAGACTTATACACATTCGTGTAATAATCTGGACCGAATGCATGCACCAAAACATAAAAATTTTTTTTTTATAAAAATTTGGAAAAAATCATCAAAGGGGGTACCCTTGGATTTTTTTTCAAATATCGTTATTCGGTTATATTGGCGTCAATTTTCGTCCGAGAGTCAAGCGGGTAGACAATCCTTACATAAAATTGACCGCTCGTTCTTTTTCCATACTCAGAATTTTCCTACATCTAACGGTTCGTAAGAAAAATTTTCATTTGGAGGTCTGTATATCTGATGAAAAACTTGAGAATTTTTTAATTCGATTTTTCTCTTTTCCGGCAATATTGGGTTAGCGGATCGGACTAATACACATTTTTGTAATAATCTGGATCGAATTCATGTAACAAAACATAAAAAAAATTTTTATAAAAATTTGGAAAAAATCATCAAATGGGTTACCCTTGGATTTTTTTCAAATTTCGTTATTCGGCTATATTGGCGTCAATTTTCGTCAGAGAACCAAGCCGTTAGACATTTCTTGGATAAAATGGACCGCTCGTTCTTTTGCGGTACTCAGAACGATCCTACAACTAACGGTTCATGAGAAATTTTCATTGGGAGGTCTGTATATCGGATGAAAAACTTGAGAATTGGTAATTCGATTTTTTCTCTTTTCCGGCAATTTTGGGTTACCGGATCAGACTAATACACATTTTTGTAATAATCTAGACCAAATGCATGCACCAAAACATAAAAATTTTTTTTTTTATAAAAATTTGGAAAAAATCATCAGAGGGGGTACCCTTGGATGTTTTTTCAAATTTCGTTATTCGGCTATATTGGCATCAATTTTCGTACCGAGAGACAAGCGGGTAGACATTTCTTACATAAAATTGACCGTTCGTTCTTTTGCCATGCTCAGAATTTTCCTACAACCAACGGTTCGTGAGAAAAATTTTTATTTGGAGGTCTGTATATCGGATGACAAACTTGAGAAATTTTAATTCGATTTTTTCTCTTTTCCGGCAATGTTGGGTTAGCGGATCAGACTAATACACATTTCTGTAATAATCTGAACCGAATGCATGCACCAAAACATAAAAAAAAAAATTTTTTTTTATAAAAATTTGGAAAAAATCATCAAAGGGGGTACCCTTGGATGTTTTTTCAAATTTCGTTATTCGGCTATATTGGCGTCAATTTTCGTCCGAGAGTCAAGCGGGTAGACAATCCTTACATAAAATTGACCGTTCGTTCTTTTGCCATACTCAGAATTTTCCTACAACTAACGGTTCGTAAGAAAAATTTTCATTTGTAGGTCTGTATATCTGATGAAAATCTGATGAGAATTTTTTAATTCGATTTTTCTCTTTTCCAGCAATTTTGGGTTAGCGGATCAGACTAATACACATTTTTGTAATAATCTGGATCGAATTCATGTAACAAAACATAAAAAAAATTTTTTATAAAAATTTGGAAAAAATCATCAAAGGGGTTACCCTTGGATTTTTTTCAAATTTCGTTATTCGGCTATATTGGTGTCAATTTTCGTCAGAGAATCAAGCCGTTAGACATTTCTTACATAAAATTGACCGCTCGTTCTTTTGCCGTATTCAGAATTTTACCACAACTAACGGTTCGTGAGAAAAATTGTCATTAGGAGGTCTGTATATCTGATGAAAAACTTGAGAAATTTTAATTAAATTTTTTTTCTTTTCCGGCAATTTTGGGTTAGCGTATTAGACTAATACACATTTTTGTAATAATCTGTACCGAATGCATGTACCAAAACATAAAAAAATTTTTTAATAAAAATTTGGATAAATCAAAGGGGTGCCCTTGGATTTTTTTCAAATTTCGGTATTCGGCTATATTGGCGTCAATTTTCGTCCGAGAATGAAGCGGGTAGACATTTCTTACATAAAATTGTTGACCGCTAGTTCTTTTGCCATACTCAGAATTTTCCTATAACTAACGCTTCGTGAGAAAAATTTTCATTTATAGGTCTGATATCTGATGAAAAACTTGACAATTTTTAATTCGATTTTTGCTCTTTTCCGGCAATTTTGGGTTAGCGTATTAGACCAATGCACATTTTTGTAATAATCTGGATCGAATTTATGTAACAAAACATAAAAAAAATTTTTTTTTATATAAATTTGGAAAAAATCTTCAAAGGTGGTACCCTTGGATTTTTTTTGAAAATCCGTAGAATTTTTAATTCGATTTTTTCTCTATTCCGGCAAAGTGACTTTAGCGGTTAAGACTTAGACCCCTTTTTGTAATAAGCTGGACCGAGTTGATGTACCAAAATATAAAAAAAAATTATTTTTTAATAAAAATTTGGAAAAAATCATCAAAGGGGGTACACTTGGAATTTTTTTCAAATTTTATTGGCGGTTATTCGGTTATATTGGCGTCAATTTTCGTTCGAGAGTCAAGCAGGTGGATATTTCTAACATAGAATTGACCGCTAGTTCTTCTGCCGTTCTAAGAATTTTCCTGAATTTAACGGTTCGTGAGAAAAATTTTCATTTGGAGGTTTGTATATCGGATGAAAAACTTGAGAATTTTTAATTCGATTTTTTCTCTTTTCCGGCAATTTTGGGTTAGCGGATCAGACAAAGACACATTTTTGTAATAAGCTGGACTATGTGCTTGTACCAAAACATAAAAATTTTTTTTTTTTTATAAAAATTTGGAAAAAATCATCCAAGGGGGCAACCTTGGATTTTAATCAAATTTTGTTATTCGGCTATATTGGCGTCAATTTTAGTCCGAGGGTCAAGCAAGTAGACATTTCTTACATAGAATTGACCGCCCGTTCTTCTGCCATGCTCAGAATTTTCCTACATCTAACAATTCGTCAGAAAAATTTTCGTTTTTAGGTCTACATTTGCTAAAAAAGTGGAGAATTTTTAATTCGATTTTTCTCTTTCCTGGCAAATTTAAGTTAACGGATCCGACTACGACACATTTTTGTAATAAGCTGGACCGAGTGCTTGTACCAAAACATGAAAAAAAAAAAATTTTTTTATAAAAATTACGAAAAAATCATCCAAGGGGTACACTTGGATTTTATTCAAATTTCGTTATTCGGCTATATTGGCGTCAATTTTTTTCCGAGAGTCAAGCAAGTGGACATTTCTTACATACAATTGTTCGCTCGTTCTTATGTCAAGCTCAGAATTTTTCTACAATTCGTGAGAAAAATTTTCATTTGTAGGGCTATATTTGCTGAAAATGGAGAATTTTTAATTCGATTTTTTCTCTTTCCCGGCAAATTTGAGTTAGCGGATCAGACTAAGACAGATTTATGTAATAAGTTGGACCGAGTGCTCGTACCAAAACATGAAAAAAAAAAATTTTTTTATAAAAATTACGAAAAAATCATCCAAGGGGGTACACTTGGATTTTATTCAAATTTCGTTATTCGGCTATATTGGCGTTAATTTCGGTCCGAGAGGCAAGCAAGTGGACATTTCTTACATAAAATTGACCGCTCGTTCTTCTGCCATGTTCAGAATTTTTCTACATCTAACGGTTCGTGAGAAACATTTTTATTTGTAGGTCTATATTTGCTGAAAAGTGAAGAATTTTTAATTCGATTTTTTCTCTTTCCCGGCAAATTTTGGTTAAAGGATCGACTCAGACACAGTTTTGTAATAAGCTGAACCAAGTGCTTGTACCAAAACTTAAAAAAAAAAAAATTTTTCATAAAAATTTGGAAAAAATCATCCAAGGGCTCAATTCTCCATTACTGAAGGTTGGCTATAGCTACAGCAAATTCCCCTTTATCTTAATCTGTTCTTAGTATCGAATATGTGTCCCACTGTCCAGTCTCTTACGTTCTTCAACCAGGAGCATTTTGTCTGCTTGGATCTGTTCTTCCATCCACTTTCCCTCCCATTATAAGTCGTAGGAAGTTGTATTTTTCTCTTCTGTAAATATGTCCTAGATAACACGTTTTTATGTTTTTTTACCATATTTAAGAGTTCTCTATCAGTACCTATTCTTCTTAACACCTCGTTTTTGGTCACGTGCTCTGTCCAAGAGATCTTAAACATCCTTCGAAAAACCGGAATTACATACCTGTAATTCCGAGAGTCCATGTTTCGTATCAGTCCTGCATATTTACAGAAACTTCTCTATCAGCCATTGGTATGCGCCGTATCGGGGTTGAGCACTCCTCGCCCAGTTTGTTTTGCGCAGAGTACTGAAGGACCCCTACTAGTTCAGATTCTCTCCTTCACGCAATCTGAGACCGACTCGAGAAGATATGTACCATAATGTTTTTGTATAGGTTATTCCACGAATATATGACTGTTTGGAATTATTGCAACGAATATTTTACTGTACAAGTAGAAGTATGAAAGTAAATTGGTCTAATTATTATTCCATAAAAAAAGGATCTTCTGTTACTATTACATATAAACTAAAATTATTTCAGTTAGTAGATGTTCAGATAGACGTAAAATTTATTGTGAAAACTAATCCGAAAATAACAAAAAAATTTACGTAAACGCTCCTACAAATAAATACAATGACCTCTATGAAGTTAAAATGTGTTCATCAGCCATTTGGGTTGGATTTCGGTGAAATGTAAACACCAAAGTGGCGCGCCGGGTATCTTTATTACTTAATTAGGTACTACAACGGTAATAAAAAGAAATATAATATTTTTAATATAAATACAAAGAAATTGGCAGAACGATGGTTCAGAAACCAGAAAAGAATCTAGTATTCCACTTTGTTAGTTTTTTGTTTGCTTTGAGTGGATATACTCTTTTCTTTTCTTAAAAGTTCCAAAAGTAATATTTCTGAAAAAAATAAATAATTCCGAAAAGATCCGAGAATAAGAGTAAGAGTAAGTTTTTTTGTTTTTTTAATACTAATTGAATATTCGACTAAAAAAATTAAACTATTTAATCACTTAAGTATTGTTACACTTCGTTTGAATCACTTAATTCAAAAACCAACTTGTTTACAATACTAAAGTCAATGAGAGTAATTATACGGGTATACTTCAAAATCTGAATTACAACTATTCTATAAACTAGGTATCAATTCTATATTTAAATCATAACTTCATATTTAAATCTAAGGTGTATATCTGTCATAACAGTATTTTAAAAATGGGGACAATTTACCATTGTACAATTCAGCACATTGGACCATTTAAGTCGACACCTTAAAGTGAATTTAAAACAGTCGTATATTCGTTGAATGTAGTATAGTCACTTTGTAGACTATGAAACGTCTGCGATCTAACGACTCGAAGTCATGAGGATATGGCTGACTATATTCTGCAGCTTAAGTGTCCGTAAAACAGTTCCATTGTATGCAGGTGTCCCTTGACTGCCTTATGTCCAGTGAGAAAACACGTTTTGATCCTGAGCTGATTGATTCTTGATTTTTTTCTTTCTTCAGGCCCTAATAGTATTTGCCTGTTCATTATACATTTTGTTGTTAAGACTTATAAGACAGATATTCTATCAAGAGCCAGTAGGAACCACGAAGAGTGGTAGGCCAAAATCTAGATTCAAAACTTAAGTCGAAGATGACTTGAAGAATCTAGGAGCCAGAAATTGGCGGGAATGGAGACTAATTCTTAAATAGGCCAAGACCCACCCAGGGTTGTAGAGCAAAAGATGATGATGATGGCAGTGAGTTATATCGCCTTTATATCCATGCTTTTTTTCAGACCATTATTGGCAAGTCTCACCTTGATCTTAATTAATACAGGTAACTTAGTTATGCTCGACTAGTTAACAATATAGTTAACATGTTAATTAATTAGCTCTACATTTTGCCATGTCTTTTCATAGATCCAAAAGAAAATTTTCAAATGAAACATAATAAATATTTAAATAATTTATTTACATATTAACATTTTTTAATTATCTACAAAATACTCTTCCAAATCTGAAGGAACCGTTGCGTTATCCAGTTTCTTAGCGAGAGCCCAATATCTGCGCCTTACCAAATGTGCAGCTTCTTTCGGTTGTCGTTGTCTTGTAAAAATTCCTTTCTTGTTACCTCCAACCCTTGTATAAGCTAAAAATTTACAAGATATAATTTTTCACTGCTTAAATCTATGTAGATTGATAAAAGATAGAGAAAGATAAAAAAACTGGATTTGATAAACTTGTACCTACATTGAGCAGTCTTAAAATCTGCAAAGTTCCATATCATCTCCCCTATGAACCACCCCTTATTCCTCATTTGATCGAATGCTTTAAAATGTTCGCTCAATAGTTTAGCTTGGAATTCTTCTGACCAAATATATGTTGGCAACTAAAAAAAATCAGAATTCTTAATTAATATATTGTTATTTACTAGAATATGTCTAGAATCCTAATAGAGGAGGATTTGTTTTCATCGATAGGAGAAGAACAGTTTGGGTTTATGCCATAAATAAGGACAACGGATGTCTTGGTTGCTTTAAGACAGTTGGTAGAGAAATATTATTTATAGATCTTAAGAACGCATACGACACAGTTTCTAGACAAGAGCTATGAATATTTATAAGAGAGAAAAACTGTCTAGAAGTGCTGAGAAGGTCCTCGTAAAGGATATGTATGAGGGAGTGTAAACCAAAGAAAGGACTTCTGTCGGATTAACTGAAAGTTTTTTACTGAATGTTGGTTTGCATCATAGGTATTTACTGAGTCCCTATATTTTTAATCTTGTTATGGATGTATTAACAAGAAGTTGGAGAGTTTGATAAGGGTTATTGAAGAGTTAGGACTTAAGGTTAGCAGGTCGAAAACAACGTATATGTAAATCTTGAACATGTTGCCTGTGTGAGTCCATTTCAAATAGGTAAAAGAAATAAGAATAATACTTACTTACAGTCTATGTAATTCTACCACCAACGACTGCTTTCACCTACTACAATTTGCTATGCATCTTCAGGTCTTACGGTACATGGTAAATTAAATGATCCTGGTACAAGAATTATTATTTAGTGATTTAGAAAAAACGATATAGATTCTTATACCGGCATTATTTCATTTACCATGTACCATAAGATCTAAAGATGTAAACTGTAGTATGCAAAACCGGTCGCTGGTATTAGAATTAAATAGACTGAAAGTAAGTAATATTTTTATTTCTTTTACCTAATTAAAGTATAGGTGGTTGGGAGGAAGAGTAATGGCTGGGAACATAGAATTGCTTAAAGAAAAACAAGGGAGAGTATCAGAACTTAAATACCTTAGCTCCTACATAACGAAAAAGGAACACTAGATAGAGAAGTTAACCACAGGCTAAAACTGGTTGGTTTAATTGATGGAGAATGAGCGGGGTACTTTTTGCTTAAAAAATCGAAGAAGGGCTGAAAGGGAAAATATACAAGAGTGTGGTGAGAAATGCTGGTGTATGGCGGTGAAGTGCGGCCTGTAAAAAATATATAGGAAAATAAGATGGAGGTAGTTGAAATGAAAATGTTACGGTAGATGTTAAGGAAGACTAGATGGAACAGGATCAGAAACGACTTACTAGGGAAAGAGCCGGGGTAAATATAGTCTCAAAAAAAGATTCAGAAACAAAGACTGCAACGGTTTGGTCATGTCATTTGGTCAACAGCAATCCCTGAACAAAGCAAAACTAAGGCAGGAGAAGAAGAAGAAGAAGAAAAAGTAGGTAGTGAAAATTCACCTTTATTGCTTGAAAACAAAACTATAGAAACAACAATTTTCAGTCTTTTATCGTTAGATTTAATACTTGACTTTGTAATTTAATTAGCTTGGCTTTCATTTAAAATTTTGTAGTCCACTATTGATCTCCAATCTCGACCGCTCTGTTTGTGATACTACTCCAAGCCCTACTAGCCTTCCTGGTTTTCTATATGAGTGTTTCATCTCTTAGTCACTATGTTTAGGTTATTTTATAGGAGCCGGAAACTCGTCTTCATTTACGATTTTATTAATGTTTCGTAATCAGTCCTAAGTTTCGTAATGAAGAATGAGAAAGAGCTTTCAGATGAAATCAAAAATAAGGAGAGCTGTCAGACAGGAATGTATATTATCACCGATCCTAGTCAATAAGTATTCTGAAGAAATTATCCAAAAAGCGCTAGCGGGACAATTAATACGCATAAAAGTGAACGAAAAACCTATCAAGAATTTAAGAAACGCTGATGATCTTTACAGATAGCGTAATATCTCAAAGTAATGTAAGTAAAGAGGTGTAGATTAGGGTGCATCGAAACAGGCGAAAAAAAAAATTTTTTTTTGCAATGGAAAATTAATACCTCACAAAAGTTGCCCAATCAACTGGTAAGTAATTTGGTATAATCTGGTCGAAATTGAAAAATATCTTCTTTGTTTTGAGACGAAAATGAAATACCTCACAAAAGTTGCATAAATAACACACTATTTAATATTTTAGTAAAATTGCGTTGAACTAAAAATATATTTTCTGCCCCCCCTCGGCACTTAAAATAAGAAAAAATACATTAACAGGCGCATTTTTCTTTGTAACGGAAAGCTAATACCTTAAAGTTAAATTAATAAATTCGGTTTAAAATATGTTCTAGTTCTACAAATCAATTAAAAATTTAAGTTAAGAAAAATATTCTCCAACATTTTTTTATAACAAAATAGCCCAACTTTTCCTTCTGTCCCTGTGATGTCACCAACGTTTTTTTTAATACTGAAATAAAAATAAAAAAACTATAAATTTAAAGTGATGTATTATAGAAGTATTACAAAAATATGGTAAAACAATTCTATTTAAAGATTTATTTTGATTTAGTGTTAAAGTGAGGCATAGTTTTTCTGGAATCAACTCGCGTTTTTATAAATCCATCCCTCGAGTCTGCTCCACAAACTGCTTGAGAAGCTTCTGTCACAAGCTTGACACATCGTTCTACACATTGTGTGTGGCAGTGATATTTCTCAATATTAAAAGGGTCTAAGTCCGGATTCTTAATAAAATCTCGCAGATCGTCATTCGAAACTCTAGAGAAGATAGGTGGTTCCGTAAGGTTACACTCTTGCCAATTAATTAACTCAAAGTAGTCGTTTGCATCAAAATTTATAGGAGAAATTTTGAAGACTCTCACGTTTTTTTATTTTGTCGCTGGAAACCTTCTTGCTTTTAAGATGCGGCGTAATCCATGTTCCCGAATATGGAGTCGTTCATCCGATATCATGCTTAAAAGTATATTTTCACAATGACCGGAATATGCAGCTCGTTGAATTACAACGTCGACTACAGCCCTTAATTCGCTATTTAAGTACCGATATAATTGAATGGTTTTAAAAAGATGTTTTGTACCATATTTACATATCGGTTGGGATTTTATGCTGAACCACATTGGAGCGTATACCTTCATAATATATTCTGTGAGTGAGATTAAGTTCACCGGTAGCACGATACTCGATACATAGAGCCGAAGAATGCGATTAGCAGTTGTTACCCACCTTGAATTTGCCAGGGGTCCGGGTTTTCGATCTGTAACACTGGTAGTCACTGGCCACTGGATACTACGTGGTACATTTCATACAAATACTTTTTATCTGTACTAAGCTCCTTCAAAATACTTTCGGGAATCGTGGGTAAATTACCTTTAATTGGTTTCAACGCAACGATTGGCAGTTAATCGCATTGTAATAACTGCTTACCAATAGGACCTGAAAATCCTCTAGGTCCAGAAGTATCTCCATCAAGATGGTGAAAAAGATGTCGAAGGGTAGTTCATTTGCATGTAGCAGACATACAAACCACTGAAGCGGTTTTTGAAGATGTTCTTCTAACAGTCGTATTACGCCCCCTTTAACGCCAGTATTTATGACTGTACTGTCACAACCAATAGCTTCAATTTCTTGTAATGCGATTGAATTTTCTATTAGGAATTGAATAATGGAAGATATTTTCGGATATACCGGACAGCGGAGAAACATGTCCCAAATAGTTGCATCCTGGTTCCTGCACAAGTGTTATGTGTTCTTCCATGATCGTTTGACGATAAACCTTTGCACCTTTTCTTACTTGAGCTAAAGTTTAGTCTTTGCGTCCATCAAAGTAAAGCCCACGTAGTCGAATGTTCGTGTAGTCTCTGAATATTGGAACGACATTTAAGCCTTTCTCTTCTAACTTTATTTTTGTCGATAACGTTAAAAGAGTCCGCTGATGTAATTATTCCTATATCGGTTAAAACGACGGATGCAAGAGTAGCTGCAGATCTATCAGATATGCCGTGTGTGTCACATGTTTTTGCAAAATTTTTCAACTGACTTCTCATTTGATTTTTGTTGACACCTTCAGAGGTTGAAGGTACATAAACATCATCTTGAAACGTAACATCATCATTATTATTAATAAAATTATTTGATTTCGAACTTGAAGAAGAATCGCATTCAGGTATTGGATTAATATCATTCTCAATAACTACGGTATCTTTTGTCTTTTGTCGTTGTTCTCTCTGAATATATTTTCTTGTTCTTTCTCTATCAACTGTGATTATCACCATTTTTCTCGGACCTCTTTGATCTAATAAAAACTCTCGTCGAGAGGCACTTTTTAAGACTTGCTACAAAGGCAATTCAGTAGGGTATAACATTTGCATGCTGCAAGATCGAAAATAGTTTTACTTTTCTGCTGAAAGCATAGAATTTTATTTTTGTAAGAATTACTGTTTTTCCTGCTCTTAAATGGCTTCATAAGCTTGGTGTATTTGTCGTGGTAGGATTTTAAAAGCTGAATTATTCTTTTACGTGCAACTATTGGAATTGTAGCCTTTCTCCATATTTCCTCCAATTTCATGGCAACCTCCTCGGCAATAACGGAAAACGCTGGCTCTTTCTTGGTAAGTTTTTTGTTCAGCCTCTTCCAAGCACAAAATTTCATCACTTGTTCAAACGTCGATAACACATTTTCAGGAATATTTGATGGTTGTCCAAAAATGGCGCAGTCTACAGCACATCTTGTTTTTATTCCCGACGTTCCTGGCTTATCCATTTAAAAAAAATCTTTAGTCTATAAACATCAATAACAGCAAAGTAATGCACCGCACCAAACAAGCGAAAATTACACTCACGGACTGCTGTACACAGATGCTAGATACTTACTGATAAGGGAATCAGGCACTCGGGTAGTCTTGGGCCCCGTTTTAAGGAATTTTACCGATTATTACTCGAATGATTTTAGCCAAGCGGTAATGACATTGAACCGTTGCATCTCGGAGTGTCTCGGACCAATGATAATAATGATATTAGAATATCAGGATCTATACGATACGAGTGGTTGCCGATTTTGTTTCATTGGTAGTACATATTATGAACTTTCGAATATCAGATATTAGTAGAAATAGACGTTTCGCGGTAATTTTCAATGGGGTTGAAGACACTTAATAAACAAATGAAATTTTAAATATCGTTTAAATGTGTAATTTACAACATTTTAAGTTTTATTTAATTGATATTAGATCGAGTAAGCACATATTTTAATCCAAATATAATAAATTCAAATTTCCATAAAAAGCAGATATTTAATAAAGCTTAAGGTCGTTGGGGGGGCAGACAATTAATTTAGAAAAAGAAATAAAAATACTAATATACTAAAAAATAATACTAGCAATTTTTTTATATTATTAGATACAACATTTCCAACTTTTATTTTTTCGATGCACCCTAGTGTAGATCTAGAATCTTAAATAATCTAAAAAAGTGATTTAACTACAGTTCAACAAAACTGTTTAGAAAAGCGGCATCGAAATTTTGAATCGCTATGATGATTGCGCTGACAATCTTCTGAGTCGAAACACGTAAAGAACACGTAAAGAAATTTATTTAATTTTTTTTATTGTTTGTCTAGTTTCAACAAGTTTCCAAGATATTTATGTGCTTGAGGTCTTTATTTTCCTCTTCTCTATCGCTATGGTCGCCAATATATCTACTTCTTCTCTCTCTGCGTAGCAAACGATACCTAGACATGCTAAATCCCAATAATATACTTACATAATGAAGGCCCTCCATTGTATCGCCACCATATTCCGATACTACTACTGGCTTGTTATGTAGTTCATGCCAGTGTTCACCTTCTTGTACAAGTTCAGTCACTACTGTATCTAATGCACCAGGATTCAAATACCATGCGTTGTAACGATTGAAGAAAATTATATCGACAAATTGTTCCTACAATAAATATTTATCAGTTATCAGCAGATATTAAAAAAACTATGAGGGTTGGAGTAGTGTGAAATGAGTATTTAGTTAAAACGTAATATAATATATTAATTTTTTTCAATTTTATTTAAATTAAATGGAGCACTTACTGACTGATCTTCCCAATTTCTATACATGTCCACTATTGTTACAGGTCTTGTTTTGTCTAAAGATTTCATATGATCCACAATTGATCTAAAAGAATATTTTTTTAAGTAAGAAAATTAAAATATCTCAGACATATTACACGTGGGGAGAAATAAACCTTGCACCAACTGATTATGCAGGGAAAGATATGGCCTAGAATGTCATGGCTGCGCAACTTGAGAGAGTGGTACGGATGTACATCAAATAAACTTTTCAGAGCAGCTGTCTCAAAAGTCCGAATAGATATGATGATTGTCGATCTCCGCCGCGGAGATGACACTTGAAGAAGAAGATAACATGTTAAGGTATTATCAATATCTGTAAAATAATTTCAGAACCAAGATGTATTACAGTTTTAGGTTATATTTAAACTGTCTTATAATGTTTTGTTTTATAAAATGATAGACTTATTTGTCTTGTAGTGCTTATTTGGATATTACCAATAGATTAAGTACAAATATTCATTTCTCGAGCGCACTCTTTTTATCCACATTTCTACGAAGCTTAATTAATTTGTTTAGCTCATGATCTCTCTTATAATATATAAGAAGTAGAAGATTCAGTGGTTTTTAAGTGTGGCGGAAAGAATTAAACGTTAGGCACAGGTTTTATAATAAAAAAAGAGCTAAAAGAAGCAATAGTAGAGATTAAACCAGTATCAGACCGCATATGTAGTATCAAGTTTAAGGGCAAATACCAAAAAATCACCCTCATAAATATGTATCGCCTTCAGAAGAAAAAGATAATGATGTCGAAGAATGTTTCTACAGTGAGTTAAACAGAACAATCGAAAATATACCTAAACATGATATGAAAATTATTTTAGGCGACGCAAATAAAGTATTTAGACCGACAATAGGAAAATATAGTAAACATAATGAAACTAATGAGATCGGACCATTTCTGATAAATTTCACAAGAGAAAAAAATATGATCATAATGAGCACATATTTCGAAAGAAAAGAAATACACAAGGAAACATGGATATCGCCAGATAGAAAGATTAAAAACCAAATAGACCACGTGCTTATCGAAACAGAAGAACAGCAATTTAAAAAGAAGATAAGAACATACAGAGGACCCAAAGCCGACTTAGACCATTACACGGTGGGCATTAAAATTAAGCAACTGATACCAGAAAACAAAAACAAAATAAAAGAAAAGAAATGTGTAAATAACCCAATTCGATTACCTACAAAGAAAAAGCAAGAAATGTACGAGAAAACAATGAAAAGAAAACTAAAAAAGATACAAATAAAAGAGCAAACTGAGAACAAATGGGAAAACATAAAGCAAGTAATGAACAAAGCAGCAAAATAATGTACTAAACAAGAGAATAAAAAGAGGAAAGACTGGTTCGACACATAGTGCCAAAATAAATAGAACTAAGAAAATCATTTAGGATGAAAATGATCGCGAAAGAAACAACAGAAACAAAGAATAGTTATATGGAGCAAAGACAAAAAGTAAAGAGGGTGCTGAGAGAAAAGAAGAAAAACGCATAGAAAATAAGCTAAAAGAAATAGACGAGAATTACAGAAAAAAACAAATAATAAAATCTAGATCAAGGCGCTAGAAATGAAAAAAGAGGTTTTCAACAAAAACCCATATTCGTTAAAAACAAAGCAGGAAATAATACAAGCGGTGAAGTAGAAATAGTCGAAAAATTGGAAAGAGTATTTTGATGATTTACTAAACGGCAACAATAAGTAAAAACCAAAGAGAATGTATGCAAGCAAAAGCAATAATCGAACACTTAGATAAGAAGACATAGAAGATCATTCACCCACAAAAGAACATAACAATCATAAAAAATCTGAAAAACAATAAATACCCTGGAAGCGATAACATAACAGCAGAGGTGATGAAATATGGTAGAAAATTGCCAAATGATTTGATATAAAAAATCATAAAGGAGATATGGATAAAAGAACGAATACCAGAAGATTACTAGGAAGCAATTATTTGCCCATTACACAAATAAGGAGACAAAACAGAATGCAGTAATTACAGAGTAGTATCGTTACTAAATACCGTATGTAAAATCCTATCAAAATCCATAAAAGACATGCTAGAAAAAGACATGTAAAATATAATAGGCGAATATCAGTGCGGATTTAGATGAGGGAGAAGCACAACGGACGAAGTTTTCGTAATCAGAGAATTACAAGCAGAAAGGTATGAACACAACTTACCAACGATAGCGCTATTTATCGACTTCTAGCAAGAATACGATAGAATAAACAGAAAGGAATTAAAAAATAAATTAAATACAGTTAAAGTCAGAAAACTGCAACATATGGGACATGTTAAAAGGGGCGAACGTTATAACTTGTTGCAAATAATAATGCAAGGAAGAATACAGGGTAGAAGAAGTCGCGGAAGAAGACGCATCTCCTGGTTGAATAATTTGAGAGCTTGGTTTAACTGCACTTCTGCTGACCCCTTTAGAGCAGCGGCGTCGAAAGTGCGAATTGCCATGATGGTTCTATCCTTCATTGCCACGAAGGATAGAACCTTCTTAGAGGAGATGGCACGTGAAGAAGAAGAAGAATTAAAAAAGACCCTTGAGGAAATGGAAGTTTGCAGAAAGTTGCGTAACATCATACATCTAACTTTAAAGAATATAGAACACAGAGTCAAAGTAAACAATCATTCATCGAACAAACGAAGGATTAAGGCAGGGCGATCCTTTTCAATCATTACTCTTCAATAATTTATCCCTAGAAAAAATATTGCGGGAAGCGAAAATCAATAGAGAAGGACTCCTATATCATAAAAGATACCAAGTTTTGGCATTTGAAGATGATATAGTGTTGCTGGCAAGAGGAAAAAAGAGCTACAGGAGATAATACAGAGAATAGTAAAGGCAGCGAAGTAAATGACAAAACAAGACAAACGAGACAAAAGTTTAAGGTAGAAGTAGAAGCAGAATCATCATACGAATTTAAAATGGTAGAAAGATTTACATACCTAGGTGTAATAATATGACAATAAAACACTGAAAACTTTGTTTTCAAACTTCCACAAAATTTATTTTAACTATTATCACTACAGCTGTTTCGGCTGATTGCCTTTTTCAAGTGATCTATTTTTGGCATGCGTTTACAATTTATAGTCTCTAATGAAATAGGTTGAGAAGGGGAGAACTGTTTGTCTGTAAAAGAATGATTATGATCTAGAAGGTGAAGTGCGTATGTCGAATCTGTTTTTTTGTTCTTGAAAGCCCTTTTATGTTCTGCTATGCGTTTATTAAAGTTTCTACCAGTTTGACCGATGTAAGTTTTTGGGCAGTCGCCACATTGAAGTTTGTACACACCACTATTTGAGTGTTTTTTATTTTGGCTCTTCTTATTTTTATTATATTTGCCTAGTTTGTTATTTATTCGGAAAGCTGGTGTTATTCCTTTCTTTATTATGTGTTTGGCTATTTTTGTTGTTATTCTGCCTGTATATGTAATCGAGCAGAAGGTACTGGGTTTTTTCTCTGGTGATGGAAATACTAATTTCAGGGCTTTCTTGTTTAGTTTTTGATTTAACATTTTATTAATTGTTTGTTCGTTGTATCCGTTGTTTACTGCTATTTGCTTAATTATATTTAATTCTTTCTCAAAGTTGTATTTTGACATCGGAATTTATGTTAATCTATGTAACATATTACGATAAGCTGCCAGTTTATGTTGTGTTGGATGGGATGATGAATTGTATATAGTCGTGTCAGTATGTGTAGGTTTATGAAATATGGAGAAGTCATGTTTGTTGTTAAGTCGGATAATTTTTATATCTAAAAAATTTATGGATTGATTTTGTTCTGTTTCTATTGTAAATTCAATATGACTATGAAGTGAATTAATATACGATAAAAATTGGTCGAGTTGCCTGTTAGTTCCTGTAAAACATACCAGTACGTCGTCTACGTATCTCCACCAATAATATTTAATAGCCCCATCAATTATTTAATAATATGACGTAAACCTAACATTAAAGAAGAAATTCAAGCTGGAATAATGGCAGGCAATACAAGTACACATGCTCTTAGTGGAATGTTGAACTATACAACCAATAGTAACATATTGCAGTGACAAATGGACACAGAGACTAAGATGGCGAGGTCACCTAAAAAGGATGCCAAACACGACGACTCCAAAAAGGGTACTAAACTACATTATAGCTTTAAAAAAGAGAAAAGGAAGGCCTAAAAATAGATGGAATCAATAGGTAGAAAAAGATATGGAAAAAATTAACTAGAAGGCCAGAAAAGAAAAATGAATAACAAGAAGGAATGGAGAAAAATCACATATCGAGCCAGAGAAGATCTCAGTACATAAAGAAAAGCAAAATATTTTGTCTAAGCGAATCCCTTTCCCATGTCATATTTGGACTTCCTCTCCTACTTCTTTCACAAACTTGCAAATAAGTAATTCTTGGGATTGAATTATTTAGTTTTCGACAATGAACAAACACGAACTATCTTAACCTACGCTCTCTCATATTGACCTTAATTTTTTTCTTTTTTGTCCCTTTACTTATCCACTTGTTCCTCTTTTTTTTAAGTTTCCAATACTTACTTCTGTACATTATAGCTAGTCTCATGGCAGTTTGTTAGAATTTTTCATTTAGTTTCATTGGAATCTTTCTATCACACAACATACCACTCTCTTCCTTCCACTTCATCCATCCCATCCTAATTCTATTACATGAATCTCCATGCATTTTCCATTGCTCTGTAGTAAGTATTCTAAGTAGTTAAAACTACTGCTTTACAATGATTTTACCATCCAGAGTTATCATTTTATTTGTAGTAATTCCATCTTTAAATGAACATTCCAAATACCCTCTGTTTTTGTTCTGGGAAATTTTAAAACTTTTTTCTTAAGAGCTTGTCTTTACTGTTCCAATTTTTGTTAACGATAACACTATGACTTATTTCTATCACTCCTAAAGGTATCTGCACTTACCCGTGAATATCATCTGATCTATCTGCTTTATCTTTTTTTATTTTTTAAAGTGCTTGAACTTCCTCGCTTGCTATTATGTTGACCATTGCCATTAAGAAAAATTGATATAAACTTATCAGCAATCATAGAAGAACCAAGAACAGTTGAATCAAATTTATATAATATGGTAAAGGGTCAAGTTTAAACGTACATGTGAATGTGCCCAAGATGGTATATACCAAGATTTAATGAAATACTAAAGGAAATTTCTTGACTGACCATCATATAAAGGGTAAAAACACATCTGGGGAATACTACCTTTAATATCCACTGAATGCAAGCATTACGCGACTTAACAAAAATAAAACTTCTTTACCTTATTCACATTGCACCTATCAAAAAAAAAAAAGATAAACAGCAAATGGAAAACGTAACGCAAGAACACTAGAACTGCTACTTGATCAACAAAAAAATAAAAGAATTGGTAATAAAAACGAAAAAACACCAACAGAATTGATAAAAGTCTACTAAATTAATTTTCTGGATAATTTTACTTACTTGTAATAACCACCCGAAGTATTCGTTTGAGATCTTGGCTCATTTGCGAGAGACCATATAATCACTCCTGGTCTATTTTTATCTCTATTATAAAGTTCTGTGATTGATCGTTTATGATTTTCCAATAGTAAATCACTGATGTTGCTAAAAGTAATAAAAATGTGTATAGACAAACATACATACTTGTTTTAATATTTCCTAAATGTTTTGCAAATTAGATAAATAGCTAAATATTCCATGATGTTATCTGACAAATAGGTAGATCTAAGTGACACATAAAAATACTACAAGATTTGAACGTTTGAATAGGAATTGTACAAAACGAATTTACACAGCTAGTATTTTTTTGCACATCACAAAAAATTTTAATGTTGAAAATTATTTTCAAGGTAACTTAGTGAAGGTGAATATTACAATCAGAACAAAAATGTGGTTTTAAAACAATAAGTATGATCGCATTAATATAAAAAACTTGGAAATATTTTGTGGGCCGTACCCTCGACGTTGATTTGAGAAGAGCCCTGATGTACTTACTTCTTGGCCACGCAAAGGTCCACATTTTAACCCTATTGATTTTTGCTTCTGGGCTTTTGCGAAAGAGGACAAGTATTGTGTAAACATTAATAATTTATAACAACTGAGGAATAGAATAATTGAAACTAATAAAATAGTAAATCGATTCAGTCAGGACACAATAAATTTCCAAAACATTTGGTTGTCTATTATGAAACGATGTTAAATACGTAAGTAATTAGGAAAATGGGTGATGTTTTAAATATTTGGAATTTGCAGGAGTGTTAACTATTTTTTGAAAGATACTAAAGGATATTGGGAAAAATCGATTTTCAATTTGTAAATTCAAAAAGTTTTTTCCATAATGTGCGGAATAATTGATAGCCCAATTTTTTATCACACCTCGTATAGTACCCAAGCGAACTAGTATAATGTAACTTACTCGATGCTAACTGCAGGCGTTTCATCAATTATCATGATTCCTAATTCGTCTGCCAAATCCATAATTTCTTCAGCGTAGGGGTAATGTGACGTTCTGTACGCGTTAGCCCCAATCCATCGCATCAAGTTATGGTCTCTTATGATCAGAGGTAGATCAAAACCCTTACCACGAATATCAGAATCTTCATGGCGTCCAAATCCTCTAATATAAATGGGTTTTCCGTTTATAGTGACGGAGGTGCTGTTCCAAAATAGTTCCCGTATGCCAAAATGTTGAATGTAACTGTCTATTAATGTATTTGAAGAATCAAAAATTTCTACCTGCAATGAAAGTATGCTGTAGAAACTACTTGAATACAAAAAATGGTGATAAAACTGTTTATATTAGATAAATAAAAGGCTTCTGCTAAAATATTTAGATCTAAAAAAAATGTCAATGCGGAAGAGTCTTTCTAAGACAATTTTGAAAAATTAAAATAAAAATTAAAAGCTATTACGGGTTGATTGTTTGATATAATCAATGGCGTTCTTAATAAATATATCTTTCTTAAGCGGCGTCATTGCCAAACAACAATCAATTAGTTTTTCCATAGCTATGCTAAGCTAAATATAACTGCAGTTCCCTAACTATAATATCTCGTTTTTTAAGATCTTTATAAAAGTATGTTATAATTGCTCGCTTAGCAAAATACTTGGGAATTTAACAGGGTCTATTTCCGAGTCTTATAGATATTTTAACCTCTTAGAGTGGGTTTATTGTATCACCAAAGGTCATTCGCACTGGGCCTGTAATGGCCCAGTCTTCTTCAGGTCAAAAGATCTAGATATGATTTGCATAGTATTATCCAGACTAGAGTCTAAAACTATCCTTAAGCCACTTGTGTTGTCACAGAAAGCACCGCGGACTTCCTGAAAGGTATTTCCTTCATCTGCCACTACTGAAAGGACGCCAAAATATTATCGTTGCCTGTAGTAGGCCAGTGCTTGGGACTCGCAGAGTACATAAGGGAATATGTCCTTCTTTTCGTTACAAATGCGGGGTTTTGGATTATCTACAAATCCAATTAGATTAAGGTGAAATCAAAGTCTACTCTAGTTAGTAAGAATACCTAACTTTACTTTTTCGTGTCTGAATCCAACTACAGTTGTTATGCCCAATATCGGGCTACGTTTACACCCTTTGTATTTGCGAGTCATAAATCATCGAGGGTGCACTGTGATGGGCAAAGTCTGCATACTCTCAGGTGCTCCACGTTCTATATTTCCCCACATTCACAAAGTGGGTCTCTATCTGTCTTGATGCCCCATTTAATGAGGTTCTGTTTTACATGGGCAACACCTGTGCGTATGCGGTTGAGTGTCCACCAGGTTCTCTAGTTCAAGTTCATTCCATAAGGTCGTTCTAAATGTAGGGGGAACAGTTCAGGTGGTTCGACGCTGATATTCCTCATAAACCTTTTCCTTGATTTAAGTCGGCTGATTCCTGGTGGTTCGTCAAACCCGTATAATTGGTGCCTTTCATCAAAAGCTTTCCTGAACTTCTCCACATATTGTGAGGCGCATCTAGGGTCGTCTGGTGATGCGAATCCAGCTACCCGGTACAGTAGGGGTAAAGGGGTAGGCTTCATACAACAGGTAATTATTCTACATGTTTCATTTATTGCCGTGGTTATTTGTTGGGCGTATCTAAATCTACCCCAGATGGGACAAGCATATTCCACTGTTGAGAAACATAAGCCCTCAGCTGTTGACTTTAAGATCTGGGGGTTTGCACCCCACTTGCTTCCTACAAATTTCCGGAGAAGGTTGCTTCTCGTAGAAACCTTTTGTTTTGTGCTCTGACAGTGTAATTTATATGATAATGACCGGTCTAGTATCACTCCAAGATATTTGGGCCTATTAGTATGTTTCAAGCGTTGTCCAAGCCTCTTCCATTGTCGACTCTACTTGTGTGAGTGTTTTTTCCTTTACAGCTATACTAAGGTCGTCAGCGTAAACAAATCTCTTAGTCTGGGGTGCATTGGTTGGTCGTTGGTGTAGATGATAAATAAAAACGGCGCCAGAATGCTTTCTTGAGGTAGGCTATTTTTTTGGGTTATTCATCTGCTGCATAGTGATCTAAGTTAAGCATACTGATCACCACCGTAGGAGCATCTTCTACAATTAAGTAGGAGTTAAGTAGTGGAACTCGTGTCCTAAAGCCTTTGTGATAAAAGCTCCTTAAAACTACATCGACAGTACTATTAAATCGTTAAAGTGAACGATTCCTGTAATAATAAGATATCTGTCCGTTTGCTCTACTGTAGTCCTAAGTGTTCCGATACTTATATTAAAATAATGAAGCGGCAGCTAGGACCCATTTGTATTCCAAAAACTAAAAGGAGGTAAATCTCTAGACATTGTAGACCTGTCTAACTTTCAGAGTAGATTTAAATTTTCTGTCAAGGCAAGCTTTATCAACCATTTCTTGAGAACAGACCATAATCGTAAAGATTTTAGCCTGCAAGATTTATTCATAAGATACTCCAGTTCGATGGAGCGGTCCTAACCACTGCCCAGCGCAGATGAGCAGGAAAGGGTCTTCATGTCTTCATTTTCTATATAGATAAGATATAGAGGCGGTATATCCAACAGCCTCCATCTGTAACAAACACATGTATAGTAAGTACAAAACATAAACACACAAGAGAACACAAGAGAACGTTGATGATACCAGGAAGGACATATGGCAATAAAATAAACCATGTATTGATTTGCTAATGGCCTCCAAGCAATGCTAGTAGAAAATAATCTTACGGGTAACATATTATTACGGTTTATTAACAACTTTTTAAATAATAGAAATTTCAGAATTACAGTTAACGGAATATTATACGACAAATGTGTCACTGAAAATGGTGTACCCCAAGGTTCTACTTTGAGTTCTACCTTCTTTCTACTACCCGTCAATGATATTTGCTTTCATATAAAATCTCCCGTTTTTGCCTTATACGCAGATGACCATATTGTATACTGCCAAGGAAAATTCCCAGCTGCAACCTCATTTTTATTCTTAAACTCACCTGGCGTCGTCATATCGATAAAAGAAAAGGAAATTGTTTAAGTAGAATAAATTTGTTAAAGATATTGTCTCACCATCAATGGGGTGCCAATCAAAGTGTACTACTCAACATATTTCGAGTTATAACCCGATCCAAATTAGACTTTGGTTGTATGGTTTACCTGTCCGTATCCAATAATTTATTACAATCGGTAAACTCTGTTCACAACACTGCTCTCATATTTTGCTTAAAACAATTTTGATCCAGTCCGGCTGAAAAAGCTATTGTGAATCTTATGAACTTCCCTTTACCTTAGGAGGCAGCAACTGCTCCTATTTTGTCCTTCTTGAACCATCTTGAATTTGATTAAATCCGACTAACCCTGTATTTAATCTTTTGACCTCGCCAAGACCTGGACTCGTAAACTCGCCCAGATGTATGCTTTCAATCCCACCGATTTTCTAACCCTTGTGCCAAGACACAAAATTATTTCAAACAATTGCATCTATAAAATCAAAATTTTCGCCATGGTCTAGAACATCTCATTTTTTAAACACTTCCCTCTGTAAATTTAATAAGAAATAATATCATTTTTCGACAAGCTTTCAAGGATCTTGTGAATACATCCCACTATGATAAGGTGATAAACCGCTCTATTGTACTGGCCAGCATTCTTTGGCCATCTATCTAACTCCGCCTCCGGTAAGTGCTGGGTGAATTAAATAGCTCAGTAAATGCCGATGCCGGGCCCAAGCCCGGATAAAGGAGGAGGGTTGAGGCGATGGGCTAGCAACTCATTCCTTGTCAAAACAAGTAAATGCTAAAAATTTCGACCAAAAGCATTGGAATACAAAGGATGGATCAAAACAAAGACGACTAATGCAACGGATCCGTAATTTATTCGTTAGAAAATATTTACAATCAACATTACCTAATGCAAAAAATACTTGAACCGATCCATCTACACACTTCCCGAGGGACTTCAATAACAATCATATGGGTGCCTTCTCATATCGGCATCCAAGGAAATAAGATGGATGACAGCGCTGCAAAAGAAGCATCTACCTCCAACTTACCCGTGTACAACATACAACTCCAAGAACATATAAAATCAAAATTCAAAAGGAAGATCCAAAGCAAGTGGCAGAAACTTGGGATCACTAAAGACACAAAGCCCAGAGAAATATAACCTAATGTTAATAGCTATTTATCCCTAGCATCTCTGATCAGAAAAGACAAGATAGCAATACGAAGATTGAGGATAGCACACACACGCTTGACACACGGTCATCTTATATCCTATACAGAGTAGCAGTTATGCTTCCACTGCAACGATATTTCTATTACTGTCAAGCACATCCTCACAGAATGTCAACACTACCACTCGCATTACCAACAATATAACCCACAGTTTAAAAGAACTTCTGAACTGTTCTAGCCGATTCAAAAGCCTAATAGACTTCCTAAAGACAATTGTTTAACAAATTATCGTATACATAATATTGTTATTTTTACTGTTATATGTTTTATTGTTATTTACTATTGTAAACTTTGTATCACAAATCTGTAGGTACTATTGTAAAACTTTTGCTCCCGTGTCAATGTTAAATAAGTTACTTTTTAAGTTTTTCCAAAAATGGATTTCAGTATTTTTTATTTATCTCTATAAAAAAGTTCTCGATTTAAGATAAATCTTAGTAAATATGTACTTACTTTTAACCTATAACAGTAACCAGGATCCTCATTCATTAGGTACGGCCACCAAAGATGTGCATCTGGGACTAATATGTTGCCACTAGCTTCCACATTTTCACCAACTTTATTATTATTTTTATCTAAGACTGTGACTTTGTACCTCGTAGCATTTTTACTATTTTCGTCTTTATTTAGGTCTATTTTGTAAGAGATAATACCTAAAAATGGTAGTTCATAGATAAATATAGTGGGAAACTGTTTTTTTTTATATATTTGGTAATATTAAATGATAATTAACACAAATCCAAATCAATCTGAGATTAATTTCGGATACTGGAGAAAACTATAAAGTAAAACCATTGGTGTAATACCTGTTGTATCCTGAACTGAAGTGTGTATCGTTAAGTCATCAATGTATGTTAAGGGTGTAGTATACAGAGCTATGGGCCTATCAATTCCCGCGTAGTTAAAAAAATCAAAGGAGTATGTTTGAGCTTTTCTTCCACTAAAAAGTAAAGTGGAAAAATATATAGCCATACATAAAATTATTAGACCTTCCGAGATATAGTAAACTGATTACCGGCATCCTTTGGAGATAGGTAAACTCATTACCGCAGATAGGTAAACTGATCACCAGTATTTTTGCTCCAATGCGCTGGTTTCTAATTCTTTGCCAGTTACCTGTTACACTTCTCGTTTATGTGGTAATTTATTAAATTCAGAAATTGTTTTAAGCAAATTACTTTAAAATGGATATTAATATCGATTTTTTTATGGTGTGGTCTATTCGACGTATCTGCCAATCTAAGCGGTTTTGAGATCTGAAAATTCAGTTGCATAGGTTTTCGTTAGTAAACTTTATAATGATGATATTTATGGACATCTGCTATTTCCATTTATATTGGAAATAGTCCTTAAGTTATTAACTAATTAGAAATCTATTTTTTGTGACAGAATAAATCAAAATGCAAAAGTACCGTCTCGTGGCTTTTATAAACAGTTAAGCCTTATAAAGATTATCCTATGAAAACCGGACAGGTACAAATGATAAAATTTGCAGTTTTATGTACACCATTGTTGAGTACTGTAAAAGGGTAGATACAAAAGTGAGGATATTGAGATGGGAATGGTAAAAATGGTTGGAAAAATGGGAATGAAAGGATTTGTATGATTTGTGGTGAAATGTATATGGCTAGACGGGGATGCCCAAACAGTTAGTGGGAAAAGAGACTCATTACTTACGTTCTTCATCACATCTCTTAGTTCTTTTCCATATAATGGGCCATTTTCATAAACGAAGGCAAGTTAGGGATATCCGTATGAAATCGTTGACAAAACAATCGGCGACTCGTTCTGGATCCATAAATGACCAGCCAAGTAAGTGATTCAGTCACTTGCCGTTGGAATCTCCCCCCTTGTAAGTGGTTACCAAACAAAGTTTTTGAATTTTGCGAAACCAACGTTAAGTCAAGTGAAATAAACACCCAATTCGGTTCACAGATGGTCGAATGGCAATTAAGAAATCAGCCACAAGTCTTGGTGGACTTAAAACGACACCAACTTCTTCGAAGTAACGAATTAATTGAGTAATGCCCATTTAATAAGCTATGGATGGTAAATAATTGCAAGAATAATTTTGGAACGTATTGAAATGGCCCATGCCTCTGCTTTCACAAGTAGCGTAAATTCTCAAGAATACCAAAAACAATAATATTTTATTGCGAATCGTTATCCAACACAAAACATTTATCGCGGTCCGTCTTTAGATTTATCTGTTGGATTGCTTGATGCGCTTTTTCACTGTCTTATGTACAGGTGACATAAAACGAAAACGATCGTTACTCACATTCCTCCGAAGACAATAGATGTCTGTTGTTGTCATGTGTTCTTTAAAAGAAGAAGTTGCAATCTTTTGGTGAATGATTTTTGATGGCCTCTCTTGAGCTTTCATCTAGCAGCAGTTGCTAATGACTTGACGGCTTAGTTTTCGAAGGTCGCTTACGCTATTGTGTCCCAAGACGCAGTGCAGAATATTTTCCGCAACTAAAATAATTATAGAAATATAAGCACATATTGGTCATTTTCAGAAAACTTGACTTTATTACATAAAATCAAGTCTTCCTCAGTTTTAAAATAAAGTTTTAATAAGTTCTTTGTATATTTTTAAGTTTCATGTAAAAAATTACTTGACTGAATTATAAAAAATGATCCATTTATGATTAAGTCAAAAAAATATTTGGATCTTCAGCCAAAACTTCAGCCTTTGGTATTGCAAAACTTATTATAAAAGTACAATTGCAATTCTACACAGAAATTAGTTATTTATACTTGATTTATAATTATGATTTTCCAATCCTGACACTTCGAAGTTTTATTAGAAATATCTAGCAAGAGAAATGTAGCATGAGTATTTTTTACCAAACTTTAAAGAACAATATTGACATACATTTGTGTTTAGATTTAAACCTCTAAATATGCAGGGTGTTTCACGCTACCACCGTTCACGAAACATGGAAATTGTGTCAAGTAAGAAAACTAGCGAAGTTTATTTAGATAGTGTTTAATAGAACACCATATTTATTATCACACCGATTCACACTGATTATTACCATACTTTTCTTAAATGGATACTGCATAAGTAACATACATATTTTATATACATACTTTGGTTTGTGTAACAGTTTGGTAAATATTAATTTTCCTATTCGTATTGCAATTTTAGAGTCTTTCGCAATTTAAATTTGAAATTATTGGTATCTATCATTTTTTGTCCGCGTTGGTTCAAAACGTAATGAGTAAGCTATCCATGTTAAAGAAACAAGGGTAAATAAAGAAAATTTTTTCTATGCCTATAGTTTTGGGTATATATAGGTCTATCTGTAGAATTTTGAGGAGTTTCCAAATAAAAACCAATAAATTACATTTGCATTTAATACAGCGATTTTAGATTCATTTTGTCACATTACCAAATCTTAGCGGTTTTCAAGGGGATTATGGTCTATACCTGCCACGGGGTGCGGGTAGACCAGTGATGAGTTTACCAATCTCTCGGGGTCTATAGTCGGTTCGCTATATTTACGCGGGTTTCGGATTAACAAAATTATGCTAATGGCTCATTGATAACCAGTTGCAGTAAACGACTTCCCAGAAAATTAGGTAAAAACTGCATTAATGGTCATATTTTAAAATACATTAAAATAACATTAGGGTAGGTATAAATTTGTTACAATATTGTAGTTGAATTGATTCTTTGCCAGTGTTGACATTGTATGTTTGGTGGAAATATTTAAAAATGCCTAGACGTGTGTTAGATGTAGATAGTCTAATTTGTAGTGTACATAAGTATTTTACGGATGAAAAAGAAAATGGCGGTCCTTTAAAATCGGTACCTAATGTCTGTTCAACAACGCGTATGTGATGCTCTAGGAATTAGTGAAACCAAGCTAAGAGGAGTATTACAAAATCGCAATAATGAACGGCCGAAAGAAGATCACCGAAAAACTCGCCTATCATTGAAAACGAAAGATATTCCAGATGGAAAAAAATTTGAAATTCGTGATACCATTTATCGACTGCGAGCCAACAAGGAACATGTGACCTTAAATACAATTCTCTCGGAGTTAAAAGATAGAAAATTTGACGAAATTAGCAGAACAAGTCTATGGCAAATGATACATAATTTGGGTTTCAAATTTCAAAAGGAGGATAACAGAAAAGCCCTTTGTGAAAGAAGTTCTGTTGTGCATAAAAAAATTAACTTCTAAGAAAATATTCTAAATTAAAAAAAGAAAGAGCAAATTTTATATATTTAGACAAAACATGGATATTTTCTAGGGGTGCAACCAAGAGAATATGGCAAGATGAGAACGTAAAGTCTATCAAACATACTGATGGAGAAGGGAAGCGACACATAATTTTACATGCAGTAAAAATCAAGTGACTATCACGATAATATGAACACAGAAATGTTTGTAAAATGGTTACATAAAAAACTTCTCCCAGGTTTAAGTGAGCCCAGCGTAATTATTTTAGACAATGCAGCTTACCATTCTGAAGTATTAAACAAAAGTCCAACGAATTCTTGGACTGTTAATAAAATTAAAGAATGGTTGACAAAGGAACATATACCATTTACACAACATATTTTAAAATCAGAATTATTACGCTTGGCAAATATCCACGCAAAACCAAAAACCTTTGTTGTGGATCAGATTATTGAAAGTTACGGTCATCAAGTTTTACGTCTGCCACCGTATCATTGCCAGTTTAATCGCATCGAATATATATGGGGAATAGCAAAACAATATTATGACAACCATATTGGGCCTAAGGGCGAGCGCCCACCAAAGTGGCGTGGCAGTGGCAAGTAGCAAGTAGCACGCGTCTAGCATAATGTAACCAATCCTAACGAATGATTAGAATGAATGACGTTACTGTCATTTTGGTGTAAACTGAATCATTCGTTTTCATTGGTTACATTATGCTAGACGCGTGCTACTTGCTACTTGCCACTGCCACGCCACTTTGGTGGGCGCTCGCCCTTACGGTTATAGCGACGACGCAGTTCGGGAAACTTGGCGAAAGGCACTTTCAATTGTAACTCCAGAAGTGTGGTGCAACTGTATATTCAAGTGCGAGAAACTAATAGAAGATTTGTGGACTCGTGAAAATAAAATAAACGAAATAAGTCCAATCATAATAACAATTAATGGTGATGACAGTGATGATGATGACGATTATGATATTTTTGATGATAATGACTGATTTTCATTTTTGTAGGCAAGTTAAATTTTTTTATTTTTCATTAGAAATCCTCTCCATGGAACAAATATACATAGACCATATTTTCTGTGTCAACTGTAATATAAAATTATTATTAGGTTTATATTAGCCACATTAGACTCCATTAATGAAGTAATTCTCCTTATTATACTGTCAATTATATAAAAGATTTTCCATTATGATTTAATTAAAAAAAGTTATGGAATATTTTTCATTTTATTTGATCAGTTGTTATTTCCCCAAAGAGCAGGTAATTAAAACTGGGTACTTACAATAAAATTTTTAATCCGAAACCCGCGTAATTATAGCGAACCGACTATATTTGAGAATCTTTACTTTCATGGCGGTGATGAGTTTGTCGTATGTACGAGGGTATATTATGGTAACTGGTGATGAGTGTAAGTGTACTCATCTGAAATTATGTATAATATACGCGTGAAATTATGTATAATAAATCATGATTATAATCACGATTTTTTTCTCATTGGAAATGAGCAAAGACACAGTGATTTTTATAGCTCTTGTAACTACTATTTAACGATTTGTAAGTTCTATAAAATAACAAAAGTTATTGCAAATTGATCAACATTTTGTCGTATATTTTTATTTATTAACAATTTTAGTGAAAAATTACCGATTTTAAAAATTCTCGTCTGTATGTTGAATACCTTAACCTACCCTGGTAATGTAGTAACCGATCCTTGAGGAATCGTTGTTGATGTAAGTGTGTTGTCTACAATAATTTTGATTGTATTTTCGTCATCATTCACCAAACCGGTTATTTCCCCAGCAAATGGTAGATGGCCAATTGAGTGATCAAACGCAAATTTTTCGTTAATATACTAAAAAAGAAACAGCAATTTCTACAGTAACTTAATATTGAATAAAAAAATATTAAATAGACATATTTTAAATAAAATTGATGTATTTCGACCTACTATTCTGCTTATATGTATGTGAACAATAAAGTCTACTCCAATAGCTCCATTGCATGTTGAAGCTTTAGTGGGCGCTCATTGCCCACTATACACTAAGCATTCACTGTCACTTCTATGCTATAGACCAGTGGTTCCCAACCCGTGGTCCGCGGACCACTTGTGGTCCGCGTCGAGTTTACGTGTGGTCCGCGGGCTGTTTCAGAGTACGTCTTATAATTCACGGTTTTCTTCATCAATACGAGTATAACAATGTTTTTACTGGTTATATAATTAGACATTCATCCTCGGAGATACGTTTGTTATGAAAGTATGCCACATGAGTAATGCTGTTTTTATTTCTGATGTTAGGTGTGGAGTGACAGTGGCACAGCGCGAGCGCGGTGAGGGCAGGCTAGTAATAGTCACTGCGGGGCGGGCGGACACATGCTTCCACCACTCTCAAGCTCGGTCATTCCCCTCCGCCGCTGTGTAGCCGCACCCCCGCCCAGCATTGACTACCTACTACCTTCTCCTGAGTTCAATGGCCATTTGTCTGTCGTAGTGTCTAGTGTCACGTACCGTATGTACAGAGTGAGAGACTGCAATGAGTAAGCAAGTGAATTTGTTTAAGTTTTTAAAAAGAGCACATGATGAAAGTGAACCCGGACCTAGTGCTAGTACGAGTGTTAGTGACAGGTTTGTTTCAAGTGAACCTAAAAGTAGAAAACCAGCCAATCGTAAGTACAGCCCAGAATACTTAAAATATGGATTTACTTTTAAAGAAGATGGAGATGTTCATTTGCATCAGTGTGTTGCATGTTCAGAGGTTTTATGCAATGAAGCTATGAAACCGGCCAAACTCATGCGTCATTTTGAGACAAAACACAAAGAACTTGTTCAAAAACCATTGGATTTTTTCAAGCGCAAGGAAACTGCTTAAAAATGCAAAACAAGTAATGAAACAGTATTCTCCTCAGGATAGGGCTGCTTTAAAAGCATCTTTTTTAATTTCATTAAAAATAGCAAAAGCAAAAAAACCATTTAAATAGGAGAAGATTTAATTTTACCCTGTATTTTTGAAGCCACTAAAGAAGTACTTGGTGAATAGTCAGCTAAAAAATGCAAAATATAGCTCTATCAAATAATACAGTTACTAGAAGAGTTGAATCGATGGCAGCAGATGTTGAAAACCAACTCATAATAAAGCTTCACCAATCTAAGTGGTTTTCTTTGCAATTAGATGAGTCTACTGATGTTTCAAATAAAGCAATTTTACTGGTGTATGTAAAATACATTGATCATGAAGAAAAGAAATTAAATGAAGAATACATGACATCTATTGAACTGCCAGGTCATACAAAAGGTCGGGACATTTTTAATGCTGTTGATGGGTATTTAAAGTTGCATAAACTATCTTGGAAAGACTGTGTTGGATTGTCTACTGACGGAGCGGCTGCTATGACAGGCTCCAAACAAGGCCTTAAAAGTTTTGTACTGAAAGAAGCGGGAACCGAAGTACAAATAACACACTGCATTATTCACAGAGAAATGCTATCAACCAAACAGTTGAGTCCTGAACTCAATGAAGTCCTCCTTACAGTTGTAAAGGCTGTGAATTTAATACGGAGCAAAGCTCTTAATTCAAGATTGTTTGCTACGCTTTGTGATGATATGGGCTCGCTTCATTCCAAACTTCTCCTCCACACTGAAGTACGATGGTTATCCCGAGGGCGTGTATTGGCCAGATTTTATGAACTTAGAGAGGAGGTTTGTATGTTCCTTGACAAAAACAATCCAGAACCAGCGGCTGTGTTTCGGGATGGACAATGGGTGGCTAAACTTGCTGTTTTGACTGATATATTTGAAATTATAAATGTGCTGAATCTTGGTCTTCAAAGGACCTCACACACAGTATTCGATCTGTGGAAAAAAATTGCTGCATTGAAACAAAAGTTAAAGTTATGGCAAACTGAAGTAGAGAAAGGATATTTTGCTATGTTTAATCTGTTTTCTGAATTTATAATAGAAACGGAAAGTATGAATATAAATAAAGAACAGCTGTCATCTTTGGTAAAGGCTTACAGAGCATCGCTTTAAGGGTATTTTGACAACTATTTCCCTGCCAGTTCTGACGTCAGGTCTAATAACTTGTGGGTGGCAAATCCTTTTTTACCACTCAACGATATTGATCTTACACTTAATGAACAGAAAGAACTTATTAAGATATCTTCTGATCCTCAGCTTGAAGTTGTCAAAATACAACGTGACAATATTGCAAGCTTTTAGATCAAGTTACTTGATGAGTACCAAACCCTCAGCCAAAAACCTTGAAAATTCTACTTCCTTTCAATTCTACATATCTTTGTGAAACAGCATTTTCAACACTAAATGTTATTAAGAATAAGCATCGTAACAGTTTGTTTAAATTGGATGCTCCACTCAGGTTGAGTTTGACCTCTTTGAAGCCAAATATTGAAGATCTTGCCAGTAAAATGCAAAACAAAGGAAGTCACTGAGAGACTTAGTGTCATATTTTGTAAGCGTTTTACAATAGATTTATAATCTTTCTATAACTATATTAAGACTATACTATAAATATGTTTTTTTTCTAATTACTTACTCTTAATACAAAGTATATTAAAGGATTTAAAATATATTTCTCTAGTTCTCAATTTAATTTACCTAGTTATAAAATCATGTGGTCCGCAGACGTTTTCTTATAGATCTTGTGGTCCTCGAGGGAAAAAGGTTGAAAACCACTGCTCTAGGCGAGGATATGATGGGACGGTCTCCGTTATAAATGTACCTTAGAACCTCAATTGAATTTTAGACGAGATTATCTTATTTCTTAAAAACATTTTTATTTTGTTTCTAGTAAGTCGTTTTATCGTTTTCGTGGTCTTTCTACTGATCGTCTTCCTATTGAAGAACCGTTTCTTGCCTTCTTTACGACTCTATTTGTTGTTATTCAGCTTATATAATTGGGTCATTCTACTCTTCTATTTCTTACCCAGTCCACCTTACATCTATGTCTGTACTTCTAGCTCTGCCCCATAGTGTTTTACCATAAATTTTTCTCTGCTTAAGTGTTTTCATCAAGTGTTTTTATCTCTGCTATTTCTAACATCGCTTTTGTCCTCTCTGTGTCACATCGTGTTTCTGCCACGTATATCAGTATGGGTCTGATGACTGTTTTGTAAATTCTGCCATCATTTTTTCCCGATATTTTTATTTCTCCATATTGTTTCATTCAGGCAACCTGCCCTGTCTGCTCTGTTTACTTGATCTTCATTTCTGTTTCGACCTTTCCGTAACTAGATAATATGTGATTTCTAGATCTTAATTGACCAAATCTCCTGGATACGACCTTATAACGATAAAAGTATTACAAAAGCTATCCAATAAGGGTACGAGCTGTACCCTGCAGATATTAAATGCCATTTTGAGGCTTATTTTCCACAACAATGGAAAGTAGCCGTCATAATGATGCCGAAACCGGACAAGAAACCTAAGGAGATTACATCGTATAGTCCAATCAGTATATTGCAAATGTTATTTAAAATATTTGATAAACTGTTTTTAATAAGACCCATCTTAGAAATTAAAAAAGTCATATCAAATCGACAACGATCTAGAAAATACGATACTGTACCTCAGTATTTCTGAATATAAGTCAGGCTTTTAATAAGGTTTGGCACACACTATAAAACCAAAAAGCATCTACTCCATAAAATTAAAAATCATCTATCGCATAGATTCTATGGTGTGCTAAAATCTCATCTAACCAAGAGATACATCCTAGGTAAACACCAAGAGGAATGCACTGACCTGTATCCAGTTGAATTAGGTGTACCGCAAAGCAGTGTTCTTGAACCTGTACTTCACCTACTATACACCATGAATTTCTCTGAACCAGACTTAACGACAGTAGGTACATTTAGTATATGATACTGCTACGAAAATCTTACAAAATTCTTTCAACAAGACCAAACTGTTACTAAACGACTGGAAAATTCAAGCAATTGAAGCCATATTCAAGCACAAAACCTTCACAATGAAGAGGGATACCTGTCCACCGGTCACAATGAATGGTATACAGCTTTAACAAACCAATGACGTTAAGTACTTTGATATGCATTTAAATAGGCGAAAGACGTGGAGAACACATATTTTCACAAAACGTAAACAATTGGGATTAAAACTGCACCAAATATACTGGCTGCTTGGCAGGAAATCCAGCCTAAAAATAGAAAATTAATTCGTAATTTACAAATCACTCCTAACGCCGGTATAAACATACGATATACAACTCTGGGGTGTTGCTAGTAACTCAAACCTTGAAATTCTCCAAAGATTTTAAAATAAGACCCTGCGCATAATATCAGATACACCAAGGTACGTACCCAATATGCTAATCGAGACTCGAAAATATCATCCGTAAAAACAGAAATACCACGTTACACTGACAAACACAAACGACTCAAACTAACGGACTTGGGTAATAGATTTAGAACCATAGAATGGTTCGGGTGTAGTTCGATTGAACTTTTTAGGCGCGCTGCTAACAAAGTCGCAGTGACCATGATGATTTCCAATCTCTGCTAGGAGTGGCACAAGAAGAAGAAGAAGATCCGATATCGGATTTGCAGGTTGGTTACGCAGACATGTTTTCATCTTCAAAAAGGCTGTTCTTTATTGCTCTATTCTTGAGCGAATTTCTGATTTTGGATTCAGATTTTCCGTAATCCAGACTCCTAAGTATTTTATTTTGTCCACTTGCTCAATATATTCATTTTTTATCTGGATCCTTGTAATGACTTTGTCCGTCTTAACCATGTTTTTGGTTTTCCTTATGTTTATTGTTAAACCAAACTGTTCCTCAGTATTACAAATTGTGTTTAGTAACGTCTGCAGGTCTGTCTCAGTTTCAGCTATGATGACTGTATCGTCAGCATAACGGATGTTATTTATATTTTCACCATTTATCTTGATTATTTCTGTACCGTTTTCAAGTGCTTGAGTAAATAACTCCTTAGAACATATATTAAATAGTAATGGTGAAAGTACACAGCCCTATCTCACTCATTTACTTATCTGTTGCGCATCCGTGTTATTTGCATCTAATGTTACCACAGCCTATTGGTTCCAATAGAGATTTCTCACTATGTTAATGTCATATTTGAAGGGGTTAGAAGTAAAACCGCTTAAGTCCAATTTCCACCAAAATGACTTTAGTGATGTTTGACGTTCTGAATATCTTATATTGTTTAGTAGTAAAATTGACTAAGGTCTAACCCTACTTTATCGCCATCTGTTGATGAATAGAAAAAACAACAAAAATGAAATTACCAACCGTTAAGACAAATAAGAGGCTCGCTGGCCAAGAATATGAAAGCAGAGGAAAAATGAAGAGAAATAAATGTGTCTAGGAGAATGTGAATACGTGTAGGTACCAATGTAGAATATTTAACGAGGATGCAAGACAAAGACTCTTCTCTAAGTTGTACAGTTTACCAACCTGCAAACAGCTTTTTTAGCTTCATACATCAGAAAAACTGCACCTAAAAAAACTGGCTAATAGTAAAAAGAATTACAGTACAGAAATTGACCGCCGTGTATGAAGAGAGTTTTTTCTAAAAACTTTTGATATCAGCAATAGTTGCTTTAAGGTTATGTGTAAAAAAGTTGACAAAGACAATTTTGTGGAGCCTGATAAAAGAAGGAAATATGTCCCAACCAATAAAGTATCAGATAACGCAAGAAAAAGAGTAATTGAGCATATCAGATGATTTTCACGTTATAGGAGTCATTACTCTTATAACCAAAATCCAAATACGAAATACATTTCGTTTAATTTAACTATTCGTAAAATGTATTGTCTCTCCAAAGATAATAATTACACTGATAACGATGAACCCCCAGTTGAGGAATTATATCACCGTCATATTTTCAATACTGAATTCAATTTAAAATTCCACCATCTTCATTTATACACTTATAATAAATGCGATCGATTGGTAAACTTAATCTCGTGATCAATTGAAAAGAAGTACGAGACAAGTAAGTATCAAAAATGGGAAAATTTACAACAGCTGCTAGAGTTTATACCCCCATTTACCATCAATTTTATAATGATTTACCGCATGAGTCAAAGCGGCAAAAAAAACACAATGAAAAAAGGAAGCACTGCTGTTAAGTTTTCCAAAGAAGATACCAACGACGAACAACATCTGTTAGACTACATAGATTTTTCTAAATAGATAGATAGATAAATATTAATTGAAAATTAAGCTGTTGCTTAGTTCTTTTTGTGTATTATAAAGCCATTTTTGCTTAAAGGTAAAACAACCTAAGTGCATTTTTTGTCGAAAAAGGTAAAACAAAAATAAAAAAAAAATTGTCACCAGAAGTATCTTTAAAATGTTATACTTGTTTTGAATTGTTTAATACTTTAAAATTTTTAATTTTCAATACAAAGAATTTTTAAAGGTGCATTTCTCAAAATGTGTATTCTGCTACTTAGGCGGTTTTGCATCTGACCCCTTCAATTGTCCAGTATTTCTCTCTTTAGACATTCCATGAGAATGTTATGTTTAACTTTGTCGAAAGCTTTCTCGTAGTCTATAAACGCAACGAAAATATCTTTTTGTTGGTCTCGACATTTTTAGGCAAGAGTTGTGAAACTATACAGAGCTTCCACTGTTCCGAAGCTGTTACGAAAGCCAAACTCATATCAGCTTCGCACTTTCTGAATATTCTTGCATGCACAATATTTAAAAATGTTTTTAATACGTATGAGATTAAGCTGATTAATCCAAAGTCATTAGAGTGTTTGGGGCACTTGGTTTTTGGTAGCGGAACAAAGGTCGATAGCAGCCATTCTGTAGGTATCTCACCAGATGTGTGTATGTTGTTAAGAATATAGTTATTGCACTTGAATTGTCTTCATTCTGTAAGTTTAATCAGCTCGATATGAACTTCATCTGACCCAGGGGCTCTGCCAGATTTTGAGTTGTTTTATAGCATGTTGGACTTCAGATTTTAATATTATTGGAGCTACCTCGTTATCAATTTGTGTTGGTATCGTCCTTGTGTCCGTGAAAAGATTTTCAATATATTTATTAGATATATCAATATATGTATTCAATAGATTTAGTTAGATTAGAATAATATGTGCAATAGTAGTTTTGTAAACTAATATTGAAGATATTTTCTTATTAAAAAAAATTCCTAAATGTCCTAATCAATATTCGTTAAAAAATTTTATTTATGATTCGTAGTTTAGAACACATTGTAAATAAAGTGAAGACAAAAAAAATTAATTTTATCACCCAATATAAGTGAGATTTCGCAACCCTTAAAATTGCTACTTGCTTTTACTATTCCAGTATCGAACCTCATCTACTTTGTTAGATGAATGTGAACGATGGATGAGCACACCAAGAGATCACTACATGTAAACTCGTAATATTATTCAATAGAATAAAAGATATAACAAGATTTTTTTGTTATTGGCTTTAGGGTAACCACACCGCCAGACAATAACAAGATTTAATAGATAAAAAAAGACGTAGTAGAAGAACAAAATATGAATTTAATCAATGAGAAAATAAGGAAATAGAGGAAAGGCTGCAAATATGGTCTAGTCTTGTAATATGGGCTAGGTAGGATTCACAGCTATTCGTTGCAGATCTCTACATCATGACTATTGCAAACGGTATTTGGCGAAGTTAAACTATCACCGTAGCGATGGCACCACAGTGGTAGACATTTTCCAGTTTATAATAATTGTTTGTCGGTTGGTGTGAGTGTCAAAACTTTTTCGGGTAAGTTGATAAATTCCAGTATTTGAAAACAAACACTAATTTCAAAAAAACGGCTGTGTCACGTTGAAGCTCTATAATCAGTCTTTGATATAATGCTAATAAGTTTTCTTCAAATTGACTACTTTTATACATAACCTCTTCTGTTGTGCAAAGCAAGCGTGTTTACAGTATGGACTATGCCCCTGTTTTCATTATGGGCCAGTGGTCCATATTTAGAACAATGTAAAACATACTTCAATTGTTTCAGGATGTCAAAACAACAGCTGAAAGAAGCTAAACAAAGAAAAAAATGGGACGAGAGAGATATGGAACGTGCAATTATAGCTGTCAGGCAGCACGAAATGGGTACGCTAAAAGCTGCAAAAATGTTTAATGTCCCTTCTACTTTGCAATGTTCTGCAAAAAAATTGATCTAAAGCCAATTGAAGCTGCTCAAATAAAGTTAGGGCGAGCATTTAGGTCTTAGGGAATGATCTTGAGGACGAGTTAATGCGTTATATTTTGGAAATGGAAGCTAAATTTTATGGATTAACTAGAAAAGATCTTAGGAGGATGGCGTACGTCTTAGCTTACAGGAACAATATCAAACATCCGTTTGGAGGTAATACGGCAGGCAGAGCCTGGCTGAGGCTTTTCCTGCAACGCCATAAACAGCTATCAGTACGACGACCAACGGGAACATCATATTCACGAGCAAGAGGCTTTAACAAAGAAAATGTCGCATCATTTATCAATGTTCTGGAAACAGAATATAACAAACAATTTTACCCACCTGAATGTATTTTCAAAGTGGACGGGACAGGTCTTACGGTTGTACAAAACAAGATTGCACAGGTAGTAGGCCGAAAAGGGAAACTACAAATTGCATCATTAACTTCTGCTGAAAGGGGCTCTCTGATAACCAACGTGACGTCGATGAGCGCTGCTGGCCAATTCATCCCACCAATGATGATATTCCCACGTAAAAATGTTAACCAGCAACTAATGAAAGGAGCTCCTCCAGGTTCCACCATGGCAGTACATCCCAGTGGATGGATACAAAGCAATATTTTTACAAGATGGTTTCAACATTTCATTGACACAGTGAAACCCACAAAAAAAACACCAATCCTGCTTATTATCGATGGTCATTATTACAGCCATACACGTAATATAGATGTCATAGATTTAGCTAGAGATAATCATGTCATTATAATTGTCTTGCCTCCCCATTGCACCCACAAACTCCAGCCATTGGACAAAACTTAAATGGGTGTTCTTAAGGCTTACTACAGCGAAGAGATCCGGGTCTGGTTGCGCCACAATAATCGTCCACTAAGTGCAATTGATGTGTTAGAGCTCTTTGGGAGAGCTTATTTGAAATGCCAAACTGGAGAGATTGCTGTTAATGGATTAAGAGCTACAGGGATTTATCCCTTGAATAAAAACATATTTACAGATGTTGATTTCATGGCAGCTGAAATTGAAGCAGAAAATACTGTGACAGCTGTACCTGATGATGCGAGTGATGATGATAATAAGGTGATCGTTTGAGAGCACACCAGATTGTCGTTCCAGCCACAATAATGTATCATCTAATTCTCCCACTCTTCCATCTGGGCCTAATAAACAGCTTAAAACTATTCCTACAAGTAACACACAGTTTAATGCTATTTCTGCAACTAGTTCACAGCTTGTCGCTGTTCCCACAACAAGCTTTTACAGAAAGTCTGCCACGCCTTCCGGAAGACCTTGTGCAGAGCTTGGTGTAAAAAGAAAATTATTTGAGAATAAGCCCATTTCATCAATTCCTTCCACATCTGGGTCTTCAAGAACATCTCTGACAACACCATATGATATTTCTGCTGTGCCATTATTGAAGAAAAAAAACCTCCAATCGTGGGCGTAAGCCAAGTAAGTGTTCAGTGATAACCTCTTCACCATACAAAAATGAACTGATCCAATCTCTCAACAAAGACAAAGGGAAGCAAAACGAAGTAAGAAAAGGCAAAGAAAAAAGAAAAGGAAAAGAAATAAAAAAAAGGAAAACGTAAGCAGGTTATCAAAGTCACAAAGAACCAAAAAAAGAAATCGGGTTCTAGTAGCGGGGATGAAGAGGAATATGTGCCTGTAGATGATGAGAGCGATTACAATGAGTTTCCTTCTGCACAGCCTACACAAGACGCAGGTGACGGAACGTGTATGTTTTGCGAAGCCCTTTTTTCAGAGGATATTCTTGGTGAAATATGGGTCAAGTGCTTCATGTGCCATTTGTGGGCACATAACGAGTGCGCTGGGGCCGAAAAAGAAGAATATGTGTGTGACTTTTGCAAATAGATTTTCTGCCAGTAAAAAAAGAAACGCACACGTCATTGTCTATGAGTTATTTGGTATATTGTTTGTATTTTAGGTATTAAAATATATTTTTCACGCATTTATCTCATTTCACAAAAATTTAAGACATATTTTTCGGGGTAGCCCATATTTAGGATCAATATTCAAACAACGCAAAAGTACAATTTTTCATTATTTGTATGTTTAAAACAGTTATATATTTTTTAATCAATTTGAACTTTGGGCAGGTTATAAGTAACTAAATATAGGTATTCTTGCGTACCTTTGGAATTGAAATAGAATTTTTATTCTTTTTTTACAAAGAAATACAAAATGGGTAGCCCATATTTGCATCCTTTCCTCTACAAAACAAAATGAAAATAACTTATCAACAGAATCGATGAACATCGACTAACTAAACAAATATGTACTAAATTATACACCACAGTTTAATGCTGAAACAGTCCACAAATACTTAGATACTGAAGTGAATACGAATAGGAAGAAGAAAATACTTACAACTTTTGCAGAATAACACACAGAACCAAACCTTAACCAAATTCTTCTTTTTTCTCTTGTCCAAGTGCTTGGCGAAAAAAACCTTTTTTGGTACACTACCGGCCCTAGGTGATCTCTGCCTTCACTGCTGGTAAGAATATCGTTATAGCTCGACGGTACTGGCATTAAATAAATGTCTTTGTCATTAGGATTGCCCTAAAAAGAAATAAATTGTATTAAGTATAAACCATCACCATATTTATCCCTTTTAGTTGTGCATCATTATTTTCTTGCCCTGTATCCATATATGCTGTATCGGCTTTTTCTGTAGGTTTTATAAATTAAAAAAAAAAAGTGATCGGCAACGTAAGCCCCAATACTCAATTAAAATGGATCATGGCAATGCTCTGATCATTATTTATTTACTTACTGAAAGTTCCTGGCTAGAGGCACTGGCATTTAAAGAAAAATGCCACAATCCATCCAAATACTGAAGGTCTCTCGTTTTTGATGCCCTTGGATAGAGGATTCCACCCTCGATGCCAATAATTATCGAGCATACCAACGATAAAATCGATATACATGTGGGAGGTATCATCTTTCTTCTCGCATACACGCACAATTATTTAACTAAACAGAACAAATTTGTGATATTTATACACTGCTAAATTAATTTATTACTACAGAGTTGGATTAAACAAATTAAGGTGAATAATACGGCACACTTTAATGATTAAAACTTAGTATGAGCCGTTGGTATTAAAAAGACTTAAAGTGCCAAAAAACGATCAGTTATCAAAAAATATATAGATTAATTATGTTTTTGATATATTTTCGATTGCGGCTTTTTTGTCAGTTTCTTTAATTTTTATGATTTTTTATTTTTTTTATTGTTTTATTAGCACATAGTTGAATTACATTAAAAATAGTAATTGATGGATTCGACCGTTACTTAATGGAAATTCATTTTATGTACTGAAAATTTTGTTTTCAAACTTCCACAAAATTTATTTTAAATCTCTATCTCTAACAGTTTTTTTGAAAGTTTATATGACGGACCTGTATTTTAGAACACACTAAATTTTCACCTAAATTTACCATAAAAAATACAATAGAACTAGTTAATAAAATACAACATTTTCAATTACCTAACAACTCCAGATTAATTTCATTTGACGTAGAAAATCTTTTTCCTAGTATCCCTCCTACAGAAACTTTTATTCTAGTAAAAGACCTTTTAGACCAAAATAGTACAAATCCAATAATTACATCTGAAATTTTACATCTTCTTGAAGTTTGCATAAACCAGGACTACTTTGAATTTAATAATAAAATATATAGAAATAACAGTGCAGGACTTAGAATGGGTAATCCTCTAAGCCCATTGCTATCAGATATTTTTATGGATCATCTAGATACAAATATTTCAAAACATCCCGTATTCAAACAGTTTTTATATTGGTGGAGATACGTAGACGACGTACTGGTATGTTTCACTGGAACTAACAGACAACTCGACCAATTTTTATCTTATATTAATTCACTTCATAGTCATTTTGAATTTACAATAGAAACAGAACAAAATCAATACATAAATTTTTTAGATATAAAAATTAGCAGACTTCAAAACAAACATGACTTCTCCATATTTCATAAACCTACCCATACTGACACGACTATACACAATTTATCATCCCATCCAACACAACATAAACTGGCAGCTTATCATAGTATGTTACATAGATTAACAGAAATTCCGATGTCAAAATACAACTTTGAGACAGAATTAAATATAATTGAGCAAATAGCAGTAAACAACGGATACAACGAACAAACAATTAATAAAATGTTAAGTCAAAAACTACACAAGAAAGCCCTGAAATTAGTATTTCCACCACCAGAGAAAAAACCCAGTACCTTCTGCTCGATTACATATACAGGCAAAATAACAACAAAAATTGACAAACACATAAAAAAGAAAGAAATAACACCAGCTTTCCGAACAAATAACAACCTAGGCAAGTATATTAAAAATAACAAGAGCAAAAATAAAAAACACTTAAATAGTGGTGTGTACAAACTTCAATGTGGCGACTGCAAAAATCCTTACATCGGTCAAACTAGTAGAAACTTTGATAAACGAATAGCAGAACATAAAAGGGCTTTCAAAAATAGAAAAACAGATTCGACATACGCACTTCACCTTCTAGATCATAATCATTCTTTTAATGACAAATTTAAAATCCTTCAGATTCAAAATAAAGGCTTTAAGCTATCTTTGTTAGAATCTATGGAAATCAACAAATTAAAAAGCACAGATATAATTCTGAATGACCAACTTGAGACAAACAGTTCTCCCCTCCTCAACCTATTTCATTAGAGACTATAAATTTGTAAACCCAAGCCAAAGTATATCACTTGAAAAAGGCAATTAGCCGAAACAGCTGTAGTGATAAGATTTAAAATAAATTTTGTGGAAGTTTGAAAACAAAGTTTTCAGTGTTTTATTGTTACTTAAAAATAGTAATTTATTCGTTTTAGGTTTTTAAGTTTACAAGTGTTACTTTTTGTCAGAAATAGAAAAGTAGAAAACAATTTCGTTGATGACCAAATATACTTTATGAATACATAAGTGAAGCTTAACTATCCAACTCGTTGTGGGAGTTGGTCTCTCCAAGTGTCAGTCTCCATTCCTTCAAATTCTTCGTCTTGATTGTCCAGTTTTCACTATCAATCTCTCCAGTTTTATCTCGTTTAATAAACATATTTAGGGGACTAATTTCTCTGTATTTGTCACAATCGTTTTATCTTGTAAATAGGTACAATTATACATAAGTATCAATCCTGTGGTAGCTTTGTGTATCTCAAAATCAATTCTTTTTCTTCTTCGTAGTTATTCGCTGGCGTATGAGCATCCAGACTTATGATACAGGTCTATTTATATGTATTCTTTTATGCCACTCATCTCAATTTTAAGTCGTTTTAATGAATTTAAACACAAAGATGCATACATGTGTGACTTTTTATCAACAAATCATGTATGTGATCTTTCTCTGTGTCTTTACCCTTCAACTTTTCCCTGCACTACTAGTTTTTCGAATAGATCGATATTCTTTCTTATATTTTGGTTAAAAAATATTATATTCTTCTGAATAATTTTACTTAGTCGGTCAATGATGTCAACTTATGCTAGATTGAGACATTGGTCCGAGTTTAAGTCTATATTATCATTACATTTCTCTACAAGCTAACATTTCGAAAACATCGATTTGTTTCATCTCTGCAGATTTCATCGTCCATGACTCTGCAGCGTAGGTGACAATGAGAAATATAGTGTCATGGCAAGCATCATTTTTGTGTTTTTAATCTTTATAGCGAATCTTTTTCTTATTTGTTTTTGTCAATTACCGTTATCATCATCGTTATTGCTTAACAACTATGTGTGGATTATAGCCTCCTCAAGAATTTCTCTTCAGTAATATCTATCGTCGTCGACGTTTGATGGCGTCCTTTTCTACAACGAGTGGTCATAGGATTTGTGATGGCTTGTTTATTTTCATGCTCTTTTTGTTGTTCTTCTTCTTCTTTTTCATATAGACGTGACTCTGTCTGTTTTTCAATGTTCCTCCAGTAAGTTGTCATTCCATCGTGTTCATGGTCTTCCTAGTAATCGTCTTCCTATTGGAGAACAGTCTCTTGCCTTCTACTTTATTTGTTGTCACTCGGCTTATAAGATCGTTCCATTCTACTCTTCTATTTCTTACCCAGTTCTTAATGTTCTCCATCTTGCATCTACGTCGTATATCTGTACTTATAGCTCTGTGCCATAGTGTTTTATTAATTTTTCATCTCTGCTGTTTCTAACATCCTTTTTGTTTTCTCTGTGTAAGGTCTTGTTTCTGCCGCGTATGTCATCATTAGTCCGATGACTGTTTTGTAAATTCTGCCTTTCGTTTTTTTCCCGATATTTTTATTTCTCCATATTGTTTCATTAAGGCAGCTTGCGGTTCGTTTTGCTCTATTTACTTGATCTTTTGCTTCGGTTTCGAGCTTTCCGTAGCTAGATAATGTGATAGCCTAGCCTAGATATTTAACCTTGACCTTCTAGCTTCAATTTACATGTTAGTAAATTTGCTGTTGTAACCATGTCTTTTTTGAGGAAATTGACATGTTAAATTTTCTGGCAGTTATTGGTGCAGCATACGTTGTAAATCATCTTTACTTTGAAAGAGTAGTATTGCCTCGTCTGCATAGCAGATTATTTTAAATTGTTTTTCTCCTATTGGGTATCCTTTTTTACTTCTTACTTTTTTATTATTTTATCCATAATCATGTTGAACAAGCCTGTCTTACTCCATTGCCACCTTCAATAGCGTCGGTTAGTTCTTTTTCTACTTTTACTTTTATTGTAAGATAGATATTTTCGATTGTTTTGATTATTCCTAGAGGTATCTCTCTTGCATACAGTAAGTGGATAACGTCTTTTAATGCTTTAAGCCCGGTCAAATGCCTTTGTAAGGTCCACGATACATATGCCAGTTTGTTGTATTCTAATGGTTTATCTTGCACTTTCCTCATTAAAAATATAGCGTCGGTCCATAATCTTCCTAACCTAAAACCTTGTTGGTCTTCTGCTAGTGTTATAATTTCATTCAATTTATTTGTTATTTATTACTTTGGTTGTTAATTTTAGTGTTGATTTTAATAAATTAATTCCTCTGTAATTTTCCGGGTCCGATTTGTCTCCCTTTTTGAAGAGAGGTATTAGGATGCTTGATCTTCATTCTTAAGGAATTCTGTTGTGTTCTATTATTTTTTGGATTAGTTTTAATAGTTGTTTCAGATTGATAGTTTGGATAATGGTGAGATCTGGTCCTCCGTACTTTAGGAGTTCGTTTAGTATTCTGTCGTCTCCTGGTGATTTCTTATTTTTTAATTTCCTTAATACTTCCTTTACCTCTTCCTCCTCAATATTTATTTCTTCGTTCGTCGTCACCTCTGGTGTGGGTGGTTCATCATCGTCACCTTTAGCAAATAGGGGCTCAAAGTAGTTTTCCCATGTTTCCTTCTAAATGTGTTTCATTTTTTTTAATTTGTTTATCTCTTTTCTTTGTTCTCTGATCATTCTCCATAAATCTTTTTGAGTTTCATAGAAGTCGTGTTCCATCTCTTTTAAAAAACTCTGCCAGTGTTTCTTTTTTTATTTGTCTAACTAAAGTATTCGTTTCATTTCTGATTCGTTTATAGTGGTTGTATACTGTTGTAACCTGTTGTGTTTGTTGTGTTCTAAATTGTAAAAAGGCTTTTTTCTTTTCTTCACATTTTGTCTGCTCTTTTTGTTGGTGTTTATTATTAAACCCATTTTTGTAGCCAATTATTATTGCTACTTACACCTCTCTTAGAGCGTTTTACGTTCTCCAATAAATAGTGATATCGTCAACATAAGCAAGGATTTGCAGTTATTTGTTATGTATTAAATCAGTAATGGCGATTTATGACATGCATATTACTTTTTCCAGAGCTAGATAAAACCGTAAACAGGAGAAAGGACGTAGTCTGTTATTTGTTTTAAAATGTTCAGGCAGTTACCCCGCAATCGTTAGTTTTGTTAAATTTACGAACTGATTTATTTACTTCTATCTCTTTCATTGTTTTGAACATTTTTCTTCTATTTACAGAGTCGTCGGCTGTCTTGTAGAATATAAAACTGTGATCTATGCTACATTCCAATGATTTTTTTTTAAATTTGTCTTAGGATTTACAATCTGATGAATTGTCGATTTACTAGCTCGGAAACCAGCCTTTTATTTTTCTATTATTCGTTTTGCATATGGTGCCATACAGTGGCAAAATATAGTAGATAATATATTATACGCTGCATTTAGAAGTGCAATTCGTCAATATATCACCTTTTTTGTATATGTTTCAAAGTATTCCAATATTCCAATCGATGGCAAAGAATTTCTGTGTCCAATCTATTATGAGCTGCATCAATGCCATTATGGTATCTTAGCCACCTTCTTTATATAGTTTAGATGGGAGATTGTCTATTCCTATTGATTTGTTTCTGGCTAGATTTTAACTACATCTTTAACTTTTCTGTGGTTGGAATCGCTAATGGTTCCTCTCGTCTTTTCCGCTTATCTCATCTCTTTCGTCTTCGAGGTTTTCTTCTTTGTTCCCTATATTCACCATTCAGATTTCACTATTAGTTTTTAGTTGATTTCACTGCTTTTCTATTGATGTTAACCCTTTTCTATAATGCTCTGAATTCTTTCTCTTCATTTTTTGTATATTTTTTTTGTAAGTTCTTTACTTAGGTGGTGTCGTATCTTTTGTTTGTATGTACTGTTTCTCTGCCTATTTCATCTTTTGCTGCTGATTAAATATCTTCCTTTCTTCTGGTTAAGTAAGAGTCTGCATCTTTCTGTTGACATTTTGATCTCTTAGCCTGTTGGTAATATTTTTCGAGTACCGGTCTGCAACTGTGGCATCTCTTAGCTTTTGCACATTCTATTTCTTTCTAGCCATTTTCTTGTCTTTGTTGACTTTTGACATTCTAGCCCTTAATATTGAGATTACTAAGCAACACTTGCCAGTTCACGATTTTTTTCTTTGATCTACTAACTGCCACTCCTTGTTTTGTTTTGATTTGTAAACCCACTTCATTGCTTATTTCGTTTACATTTGGGATTTATTCGTCGATTTTTTCTTGCGTGTTATCTAGGTGGGTAATCTCATTCGTGTAGTGTAGGTTCCATATTTTTCTCTCTATAACGCATATTACTTCAGTTCAATCATTCGTGGCTTTGTTAATAGGTTTATTGTATTTTTTATGTCTCCAGAAACATTCACTCTAGCTATTTTCAACTCTCATTTTGGCTTGGGGAGATAATACAATATGCAAATATAGAAATAATCAGATACTCCCATCTCTGTCATTATGCTCCAAAGTTCATTTCAGTTCACTTGCGTAAATATCTTTGGAGAGTCGATAACACATATAAAGGTATTCATATGTTTGTATAAGGTATATAAAGGTATACTTACTTGAATTCTTGTGTGCCTCGTTCTGGTACAAATCCTACTTATACTTGAGGTATTTCTAGAAAAAAGTAATAATCTTTCATGAATTGTATATATGTAATAACAGCTTGTTAGCACTAGCGATAAGGGTCATGAAATTTTTTGTAGTTTTTTTGGTTTACTGTGAAATCGAAGAGAAATAATTGATGGATTCGACCGAAATCTTCGAAGAGAAATAGTTCAATAAATATTTACTCTACATGAATATTGATTGTTTTTTTGTCCTCTTGGCTTGGACAACACATGAATATTACAACTATTGATTCTTAACTCAAGCATGGCAAATCTAATTTTTACTTCGGGCGCGGCGTCTCGTTTATTGACTATTATTCAAAAAATTTAACGTCAACATAATATTTGGGTGGTCGCTTCTCTAATCGTTGTAAATATTTATCAATATGTGATAATATCACTTCACTCACAGTTGTTTTTCTTTATATTATTAATTTATATTATAATTATATTTTTTCCTATACATCACATTATAAACAATTTAATTCTGTTAGTACAGCTCTGTTTTCGACATATACATTTCTTGATGTGTCTCTGATAGCATCATTATAGAGTAGTGGTTATCGGTACTTATATTTTCTCATAAAAATAATATTTATCTTCTCTGGATTGTTTATTTGTTTTTTTTTTATTGATAATGCATTTAAATAAGATGAGTGATCATGCATTCAATCTCTAGAAGTGTTTTGTTGTCTAATCCTCATTTAGGATCAATACCAAAGGTTTTAAAGTATATATGTATATATATATATATATATATATATATATATATATAGATATATATATACATATATATATATATATATATATATATATATATATATATATATATATATATATATATATATATGATATAAGATACCATTTATATTTATAAAGTACCATTTACATTTTATATTATCAATATTGGGTAGATTATTTCTTTCCCACTAAGCACAAGTACGTACATAAGACATACTAAGTACTTACAGTGGGTGATCAAATTATTATGATCAGTCACAAAAATTTAAGTTTTTCATATTTGTTCAAAAATTTAATAATAAAATTATATGCTGATATACGATTAAGGTATGCCAATATATTTTGTCACTGATAACCTTACTTTTTTGACGTTTACCGCTCTAGAACTGTCATTTGTGTCAAATTACGTGACAACATACACATTGTGGTGAATTTACGCTTGGAGGTTACAACTGAATTTGTATGTTTTTGTATTGTTTTTGAAAGATTAGTATCGTTTTGTATTTTGAGAACGATTTCCGAATTGGAAATTGAAACGTCAATAAACGTATTTTTATCTTTAATTGTGGCTTATTCCCAGTTATAAATAATAATTAATTTCGATTTTTGAGAAGAAAATCATAATGGGTAAGGCTAAAGACGTCCCTGTGTCTAAAATGGTGGAAATAAAGACACTTTTATTGAATACAAAGCTTTCCCAACGTCAGATAGCTCAACAATGCCAAGTAGCGCAAGCAACAGTGAGCAATATCAAGAAAAAAATTGAAACCAACAAACCCCTGATTCACCAGCGTGCTCAAAAATGTGGTCGAAAACGTGTCATTACACCCAGAGACGAAAGAAAAATGAGGGATATATTCGTAAACAATAGAAAGAAGCCAAGAAGAATCCTCACGGGACTTATTTGTGAAGCTGGTATGCCAGTTTCTGACATGACAGTCCGCAGAAGGCTTACTGAGCAAGGTTTCAAATCATGTCGCCCTGCCAAAAAACCAAAGTTGACAATCGTAATGATGAAAAAGAGACTGGAATGGGCCAAAGAACACCAAAATTGGACAATTGAGGATTGGAATAAGGTAAATTACGTCACTACTAAAGTTTAAATCACTATAACCACTGTTTTTATCCTAAACAAAATATCTTATAATTTTTTTTATTCACAGGTTTGTTTCTCCGATGAGTCTACAGTGGAGATACTCATGGATAAGTCGGCCTTCGTCCAAAGGCGAGTGGGTGAAAAATATCATAAGGATTGCATAGTGGAGCGAGAAAAGCATCCTCTCAAGATTATGGTATGGTCTGTGATCAGCAGTAAGGGCACAGCGAGGCTGTACATTGTAAATGGAATGATGAATCAACATCAGTATATTAAAGTTCTGGAAAAAAACACATGCCACAAATCAAAGAATGGTTTGGAGAATCGGAGGATTTTACCTTTATGCACGATTCGGCACCGTGCCATAAGGCAAAAAGAGTAACATCGTACCTGAAAAAAAAGAAAATTAAATTACTGAAGTGGCCAGGTAATTCCCCAGACCTCAATCCGATCTAAAATCTATGGGAGCTTATGAAGAGGGGGGTTGCCCAGGAAATTGTCACAAATAAGCAGCAGTTAATTGAGAGACTCATTGCCACCTAGCACAGAAACGATAAAATAAAAGAAAACTGCCTGAGAAACATTCAAAGCATGCCAAGGAGGATCAAAGCTGTCATCGAAGCTAAAGGAGGTCACACAAAATATTAAAAAAAAATGTTATTTAAGGTCAAAGAAAAAAATATTTTAAAATTTTAGAACGTGTTTAAAACGTGTACACGTGAACACGTTTAGAACGTGTTAAAAAAAGAACGTGTTTATGATCTATTTTTATATTATATTCACATTATTAGACACTTATATTTAGTTTTATTCTTTATTAAACAGTAAAATATAAAGTTTGTTGAAGTGATCCTAATAATTTGATCACCCACTGTACTTATGGGACATAAAGTACGTACAATGTACGTACTTTGCTGTACAAAGTACGTACTTAATACGTACATAAAACGTACATTTTCCAAATTATGATACGTACCTAGTACATATTGAAGTTATGTACTCAGTACATACTATATATATATATATATATATATATATATATATATATATATATATATATATATTATGATATGTAAAATCAAGAAAATATCGGTTTGTTTAAAAATATTTCAAAGTTCAAATAATTAAAATAATTCAGATAAGTCGAATTAATAAACGACAAACATTTCGAAGAATGAAAGTCTTTTTATCTTTGGATTACCTATATTGAACAAAACGTAAGCTATGCATAAATTATTTTCTTTGTTAAAATATATTTGAGTTACGTGAGCGAACTTAAGACAATTGAACCGGGTTTTCCAAATACATTAATGCAGTGATTAGGACAATAGAATAGTTTTAGAAAGATATGTTTTTGTTAGTTCTTAGGAATTGGTAGGAAAAGATTATTTTATAAAATAGTTTTAGGAAATTTTATAATTGTAGGAAAAAATTTGTGTGTATTCGAAATGAAGAAATGGGAGATGTATGAAGCGTTTTGATTGGATGAGATTGAAAAAAGGTGATTTAAGAATAAGACTTTAGTTAGTTTTTAAAATGAAAAAGATAGTCAGTTGGTTTTCCAAGTGTGTAAGACGAACAGTGATTGTTCTCTGGTGGTTCCCGAGAGGTAGCAAGCAGTAGTGTTGAATCTTAGTGAGTTTTTGTGGAGTTAGTGTATCTGAGAGAAGCTGAAGCAGCAAAATATTGTAAGTCATATTTTTCTACTTATATTCCAAGAGTCACTGTTCAGGCCAATAAGAGATTCAGTTTATCGTAAAGAGAAGATATTTCAAGAGTCATTTTTTCACTCGGGCCAACGAGAGATTCAGTTTATCGAGAGGAGAAAGACTATCATAATTTGAATGATTCGTGCTTTTGAAGGAGATCATTAAGGACGATATACTTGCAACAATTTGTTGTAAGATTAGGGAGCTAGGGACCTAGGGAGCTGCTAAGAATAGATAATATAGGCTACCAGGAACAGGGATTTGCACCACTCATCATCAGAGAGAGATCGTTTTGTTTTTCTGCAGTTTTTCTTTTATTGATAACACAATTTTTACAATTACTTTAGAAAAGATATAAATTTTTGATTAGGAGATTTAGAATAATAATTGGGATTTTGAGATTTTAACTAATATTGTTTGTACCATTAATTTTGAAGGTTCACGTACGTAGAACAAAATGTTAAGAATCATTATATGAGATATTGTTTATTGAAAATATTTGAGTGTGAATTTTATTTCATTATTTTTATTTCAATATATAGTGTTATATCATATGTGTTTTTTATTATTCCGGTATTCTTTGGACCTTACCTTTCACATGTGAAGCATAGATATTGAAACACGAATATAACTCTGAGATAAGAAAATTAAAAAGTGTGATAGAGTCATAATCATATCATTTAAATAATTTTAATTAACTAATTAATTAATTAGCGAATTAATTGCTTGGCGCACCAAGACTTTAAATAAACCCGGTTCGCTATTCCCAGTCCGAACTGTCTAGTGATTTTAGTAATTATTTTTTTGCGAAGTTAGTTACTTTTTGACAGACTCGAAGTGGCTGGAAATTACTATACAACCAAGCATACGTGCTCTTAGTCAATATTAATGTAAACAAAAGTAAATAAAATAGAACTTTGCCGACAATCAATATTTATTTATTTACACCGTATAATGTATTGATAGCAAATAATAAAATTATTTATTGTACAAAATAAAAAAAGTGGGAATAAATTTTACAAAATTAAAAAGTCAAAGTGAGGTTAAATAAGACATAGCAAGTTCCTTATGTTGTGACTAGGATGGAATCAATGATTAAAGATTAACAGTTCATTGGATAGCATTAACATAAACTGTTGTTTTATTATCTTACAAAATAAGTGTACTTCCATATGCTAAAAGCAAATATTAGTAATTTGACTAGGCAAATTCGTGGTTCAATAGTAATTTTTGCTCATTAGCATTTGAGGATGTTAAAATCTTCCACATATGGTGAATGAATTCAGTGTCCTGGCCGCAGTTTGCAGTCATATAAACCCAAACAAACAACAAAAACCTCCATGTAAGTATAAACAAGTTTATATTAAAATTATATTAAAAACAACTAATCTAAAAATATTAACTTTTAAAAAACATTTTATCATATTTATTAAGAAAAACTTACCAACGCATTAGCTGATGGAACAAATGGAAAACTTTGACTATCCATAATAATAAAATTTAAAATATAATTAACTAATTAACTGAATAGAACTAACAAAAGAATTAAACAAAGATAATAAAACAATAAAACTATATTAAATTAAATAAACAACGCGAATAATACAAATATTTACTACAATATTTTAAATTGTAACAATTCAAATATTATATTTATACAGGGAAAATTTGATTGAAGTAGTTAGGTATTATTGACTGATACGTTATGTAAAATAAAGTTTTATTTTGAGGATGCAGTCATTTAAGTAGGGCAGGATAAGTTAAACCCTTTGTTCTTAAATCAAGCTTTCGCAAAATTTATGTATATATATATATATATATATATATTATATATATATATATATATATATATAGGGGAGAGTGGTCTATAGTGGGACACTTTCAAACATTTCAGTCATTCAGGTGCATCTCTTATTTTTTTAACTCTTTGAACGTACACAATCACTGCTTTGGATATCTTCGATTATGTGTCAATTGGAGTTTTAGATAAAGTTAGTAGAAAGGACTGCATAATCATTAACCCAGTATGAACCATTTGTCCAAGTATGGACCAATATTGGTTCATAGTGGGACTCCTATTGGTTTATATCGAAGGAGCTGAAGCAGGAGATAAGTAGGTACTAATGGGAAATCAATATTATAAATATTTAAAAAATTATTTATATTAAAATTAACATTACAGAAAGCATTTAAAACATTTTATATGAAGAAAAATCGAACTGGAACTGTAGCTGATTTGCTGAACGTTCCGTTGAACCTATTGCGTTAGGTTTCGGTAAAATCTTTACAATATTATCTTGTTCTATTGTATCAATATCTTCTTTTTCGGGATGTGTAAATGTGTTACCCAATGTTTTATGAATTAAGGAAATCACATATTCACCGTTAATAACATCTTCAACACATCCAGCATAATGACGAACAGTTTTCTTAGTAGGGTATTTCACAATAACAAAATCACCAATATGAATATCTGCCTCTAAATCATTGTCCTCGTCATCACAAAGTGCGTTTGATTCCATGTCATCATCCGTTTCTGACTCTTCACAGCTTGATTGTCTCTTGAACCTTTTTTTGGGTAATAAATTGACACGACATATGTTTTTATTTTTTTTAGTTTCTATTTTTTGTAATGCTCCAAACACTTGTTTTGTGACTTTCTGTTTCTTATTTTCTCTTAACTGTTTCTTATTTTGTCTCTGTCTATACTCTTCTTCTATTCTATCTTTTATGGGAGGGTCTGTAAGTACTAGTGATTGGCCCTTCTTTCTTTTGGTGATATTTTTTCTAGGGAGTGCTTTTGGATGAGGCCTAATTACTTCAGGTGTTATTAATATTGATGCTTTAGAATGAGAAGGTCCAGCTACTGGAGGTAAATCAGAAGGTTCAAAATAGGCAGTATTAATTTCATTTGAATCAACGGATATTTTCTCTATGGGAACAATATGAACTGCAGTGGACGACCCGGGAGGAGTGTTTGCTTCACTTGTATTTTGACGTTCTGGATTTGGTAAAGTTGCAACTTCAGACGGTCGATCTGTGACGTAGGACATCATGAAATCTTGGTCTGTGAAAATGTTGGAATCCAGCGGACAAATTCCAGTTTTCTGAAAACCTTTTAAAATAGTGGTTGGGGTAAAGGCTAAAGGAAATGCTTTACCAACAATTTCACTTATGTTATAAATTGTTAAAGGTGAACCCGGGTGATTATTCATCCATTCATCTGATGCTCTATTGTAGTATGACTTAAAGGGTCCAAAGCAGGAAATATTAAAAGATTGCAGCCGATTACTGCAGTGGGGTGGTAAGGTCAATAATACTATGCCACTATCTTTTGCTTTCTTTAAAACATCAACTGCATAATGGCTTTCATGATTGTCTAATATAATCAATATCTTTTTAGCAGGAGAGCAGTTAGTATGCTTAATAATATGATCCAAACATTCTGAAAATGTGTTCGAAGTCATCCAACCTGTAGGAAATGCGGAACCACCAGAACCAGAAGGAGCGTGTTGTAACATTTTTGGGATAAATTTTTTTCTTGGGAAAACCATAAATGGGGAAATAAAAGTACCATTTGCAGATATTACACAACACAGGGTTACTAAAATACCCCGTTCTCCTGAAGTAATTTTTCCGACTTGTTTGCAACCACTTTGCGCTAATATCTTTGGAGGCTTGTGCACAGTCGTAACTTCTGTCTCGTCTAACTTATAAATATCACTTGCACAAAATTTGTACTGTTGAAGCACTCTTGTTAGATTTTTAAAAAACTCACCAACATTGTGTTTGTTAAAGCTTGTCGCACGAGACAAACTGGTAGCTTTCGGTGTGCGTAACGTCAACCGAGAATTACGATGTCGGAAATTTTTCATCCACTCACTCCCAGCGGCACCATTTAAATTCCAAGTGTCTGGTATAATAATTGAATTTGTGATCGCAAAAGAATAAGCCAAAATTCTAGTCTCTTTTCAGTTAAACCATAGCACATATAAGAGGCATCAAGTAAATATTATGCCAATATAGCTTCCTCTGCTGCCGTAAATACGGATTTATACCCATGTTTTTGTGCAATTTCATACTTTTCTTTTTCATCACCTGAGAGAGCCTTATATTTTGAAACATGACGCTGTAAAGCCGATTTTGATATAGTGTTTATTGCTGCTGCTTCTCTCAAGGTTTTCTGACCGCTGATTACTTGTAGAACTGCTTCCTTCATCTGGTTTGCCCTTTCCAAGTGAAGTATAGCACTATCTTCGTAATGATCTTGTAGCTTTCCCCTCGCCCACTTAGGCATTGTTAAAAATCTGTAACAAAATTAAACAATATAAAAATTATCATCCTTACCTAATTGTTTTTATTCAACTGGAAACATCGATGTGTTTTACAAGTACAAAAAAATTAAAAACATGTAATCAGAAACCTACTTTTCAATAAAAACCATCAGAAAAACCCTTAAAACATGCACTATTTACATGCGTCCCAGCATGAACCACTTTTTTAGATGTCCCAGTATGAACCACGTAGATATTTCTCAGTATGAACCATTCCACGAAAAATAAATTCTAACTGATTACTTAAAATAGGCAACACGAATACAAATATTCACGGGCCCATTTACTCTCTAATATCCTAACCTCAAAACATATTAAACAGGGTTTTGAAATGTTTACTAATAAAAAAGTTATAAACGAAATTATTTGACTCTTAATATAGAAATGGCATATATTGACTTACCTTTTTACTAAAAATATTAAATATTTTTCTTATTATTAGCCGGAAACTGCAAATTAATCACAAACACAACGTGCACGAACATATATGACTCAACACAAGTGATTTGAGATCTTAGACGCAACGGACAAGGTTGCCAGATCAGTTGGCCCACTATGAACCATGTCCCAGCATAGACCACTCTCCCCTATATATATATATATATATATATATATATATATATATATATATATATATATATATATATATATATGTATATATATATATATGTAAATACTTTTTTCTTTTTGGGTGTGGTAGTCAATAAAAAATAGAGCTTTGCTAAGGCGTACTATTTATTCTGAAATCCGAGCTTTCGGTGGTTGTTTGCCACCTTTATCAAGGTCTACAATGAAAATTACTGTGTTATAAAATTAGGCTGATGTAATATAAAAGTTATAAAAACTTACCAGAAAGTAAGATTCATAGCATATAAAACACAACGTTAAATAACATAATGTGATCTGAATTACTGAAGGCATTAAAACTTAAAAATTTTAAAATAACTTAAAAATTAAAGAACATGTTACAAAGTTTAAAAAGTAAAAAATAAGACGACATGTTTGACAAAAAACAGTCGTCTTCGCAGGTTTGAATTCAGTCACATCTCACGAACAGAAAGAGGTAGTAGGAGGAACTATTGTTGTTTAAATAGTTCGATGTAACTACAAAAAACAAACTTTCAAACTGATATCTAACAAAATACCGTTTGTGATTTTAAGTACTACCAACCATGTTACCAACTTTAAATTAAGAGGTAAATTTAAAAAAAGTTCATTATGTCAAACAATTAAAAGAAAATAGTATTTAGTAAGTAGGTTTAGAAAAAACAAACAACCAAAAACAAAATAAGTCAAAAGTTTACAATTTACAATTTTTACAAAAATTTACAATTTTATTTTGACTCTATTTTTTATTGACTACCACACCCAAAAAGAAAAAAGTATTTACATATTTTTTCCAAACTAGTCAAAAAATTTTGGACTACCTTGTCTTTATATTATATATATATATATATATATATATATATATATATATATATATATATATATATATATATATTATGTACATACTATACACACCTATGATGATTTATGTAAATAAAAGTAAATATAAGTGAATGTATTTTTATTTATATTTTTTTTAATAAATTCAATTTTTATTCTTTTAAAAATAAGAAAGAAAGTTTTTAAGCGATCCCCGACTCTCTTCAACCATCGTCCAATTTCTTGCTCCGTCACTTTCTTATCACTACCTTTTTGACACAAAAAACACTCGACTAAATAAAATAACAGGAAACCACAAGCACCACACACCAAAAATAAGTAAAAAAAATCTAAATGAAACTGTCTTGCAATGAATTATCACATCACAACTGTACTCGAAGTGTAAAATTTCTAACCAAATAAATTAGGTTAGGTTAACATAACTGTACGTACTCTTCTGTACGTACTGGTATGTACTGGTACGTACCCCAATGTACGTATTTAAAACGTACATTTTACATCATGTACGTACAGTACCAAAATTGTACGTACTTAAAACGTACTGTGCTGTTTGGGTTTAAAGATGGTAACACTAGATTTTTGAGGAATTAGGGAAAACCTAACGAAATAAATTTCCAATTATTTAATTGTATATGAAACTGACGGTTGTGCTCAAACAAATGTTTAAGGTTTTTGATTTAGAAAGTTTTCTGTATAACAAAAGTAAGAACACTAGAAGTGTTATGTGTGGTGTCTACTACTATATGGCTGTGAGACCTGGACATTAAAACAGTATGACGTCAACAAACTGAATTCATTCGAAATGTGGATGTACCGCCGAATGCTAAGAATAAGCTGGACCAGCAAAACTACAAATAAAGAGATACTGGAAATAATAAACACACGACCTCATCTGGTTAATACAATCAAAATTAAAAAGACGTCATATCTAGGACACATAATGCGCCATAAAGAATTTGAGCAGCTCCAGGTAATATTAGAAGGCAAAATCGAGGGTAAAAGAAATATAGGAAGAAAGAAGAAATCCTGGCTCCGAGCCATCAGAGATTGGACTCACACAACAGGAAATGACTTAATCCATCAAGCCCAGAACAAAGAGAAATTTGCCATATTGATCGCCAACCTCAATAGAGAAGGCACTTAGGAGGAGGAAAAGTAAGTACAAAAGCTATTCTACATCAGTTAACAATGCAAGCATACGGTAAGGGGGATGGTCCCTGTAAGGTGAAAGGTAAATAAAAAATGGTCAAAAATAAATGGGTATTTTTTTGCAATTGCAAATTTGTCTATTAGCTTTTTTATAGTTATAGCCTCCCCTATTGTAAAACTCAAGAATCGCTACTGTTGTGAAAAGTAATAGCTTTAAGTACCTAGGATTGTAATGCAAAATGATGGGAAAATAGATGGAGATGGATGCAATAGAATAAGGTTGGGATTTATGAAGTGGAAAGAAGCGGGCAGTATATTATCTAACAGAAATATTCCAATGAAACTAAATGTAAAATTCTTAAAACTCTCTTATAATCACCTATGAACTATTGACAGTTAAATGTGTTAGTGTTTCTGTAGGTATACAAATCGGTAAAATAAACAATACTTATTTTTTATCATTCTCAATAGATTTATTTATTATTTTTTTTGTATAACTCATTTTAAATTAACGGGTAAGTAAAATAAGACATTTTTATTTGTAATATTATTGTAAATCTTAGATAATAGCATTATCTAATGATAATAAGTACTCGTTTTTATAAATTATAGCCCAATAAAAGTTTTATTAATTGCAGAATATTCAGTTGCTCCATCTAGAAGGTAAGCGAGATACCAATAGCGCCGTCTTAAGAGATGGGCGCTATTTTTTGGCTGCCTTTGTCTCGTAAAGATACCTTTTTTATTACCATCTACTCTGAAGTATTCTACAAAAAAAAAAAAGAAAACTCTGTAGGCTCTCTAAGTAAACAGTAAAAGTGTAATTACCATTGTTTAAATAGGACTAGTTAGCCAACGCAATGTATAAATTTGTTTGATTCTAATTGAGACAGTCACTAGATGTCACCACTCTTTCTGTCTCAATAGATTTTAATGTACCATTGTTTGTTTGATATACGTTATAATAGATGGTGCTATGTGAAAAAGTTAAAGACTAAACTAAACGTCCATTTTTAATCCCATGAATTAAATTCGCCAGCGTTGCAATATTTCACTGACAATAGTAACAGGTTTATTTACAAATAAAAATTTTACAAAAAACAGACCATGAATCACTTAAGGTATTCATTTAAAATATAATTATTACTATCAACAAGTAAATATCGTGTCAACTAAAGTACATAAACATACTTTGGCTTCTAAATCTTCATACATCTAAATGAGTTTAAAGAATTTAAATATTTTATTTTATTTGGAAGTGTATTTAAAAAATTTGGTCCGAGGTAAGTAAAACATTTTAATCCTATACGTTTAAAACATAAAAAAACATTTGTATGAGAAATGAACAAAATTATGTATTTAGAAATAAATTTTATCGGATAATACATACATTCGATAATATTTGAAAGAAAGTGATTTTAAATTAAAATAGTGTTACTTCCATAATAAATAAATAGTTTTTTACAGATGGCTGGAAATATTTGTTATTACAAATGTGCTTTATCACCATACAAAATTCATGAACTGAGAATCTTCAGATTTCCGACAAAAAATCCTTCGGCTTGTCAAACTTGGATATTACACTCTGGTAAGCAAACATAAACTTTTTTATATTCTTGTATTTTACACCGTTTCCGTTACGTAATTAACTTAAAAAAATGTTTATTTTTTTTTTTCATTCATCATTATCGCCACAGTGCATGCATCATATTCGAGATGCATTAATTTGAATTTTACGTTTTCGTTGGTATTATAATTATGATATAATAAACTTCGGAAAAACAAATTAGTGAATAAATATCACTATTATTATTATTGTTTTGAACAGTAGAAATAAGTTCATCTATATCGGAGAACTAATTTATACACCAGTCCATCTGGGAAAAAATCATTGATTTCACGTGGAAATCTTATACAGATATTTGAAGGTTCTAAAATATATATAAGGGTTAGTTAATGATAAATGTATGAAGACATACAGGTGATTTTGGTTTGTTTTTGTTTAAACAATTTTAAAAAGTGAGAGGTCATTCTTTTGCCTATAAAACTTTTTTTATTCAGTTTAGAGAAAAATAGTTGAAATAAAAATTGTAGATCTTAAAAAGTTCTTCCATTTGCGAGTTTCTGTTAAAATACATAAAGAATTTACCAAAATAGTTGCAAAAACCTTTGATTTTGCAGAAATTTATAAATTTTAATAACTTTGTTATTGCATAATGGTATGTAATGTAACTAATAAAAAAGTAACGATTTGTTTATCATGGAAAGCGATTATTTAAACAACTCTTGTTGTTTAAATAATGTTGAAAATTAATGTTTAACGTGCCACAGAAGCCAAGATATTGCAAATTTTGCAAGCGGGCTTCATTTTAAAAAAGGTTCAAATAAAAAAAAAATATATCCGAGCTCAGATGGGTCTCCATTCTATTTTTTCGAAGCGGTATTTTACCAATACCGTCATTTTAACGGGTTATAAATTTTTACTTCTTTACTGCATATGCCATCTGTAAGTTGGATCGTACAATTAAGATCTACATTTAGGGTCCCTTCAATTTTCAGCTCTTACTGTTAATAGATAATGGAATTATGATTTTAAGAATAAAATGCTATGGTTTTAAATATAGAATGCTCTCTTGGCTTGTAATGGACATAGAATATTCTGTTTTTTTAGAAAGTGTGTTTTTCATCAGTTTTTCATTAAGCTTCTATATAAGTTTGTGGCATAAACGATATCAAAGTTATTATATTTGTTTATAAACAAATTAAATAACCTATAAAGTATTTGCTCTATCTAATTAATATTTAGCGCACTTTAATAACCTATTAATTTCCGTAATTTCAAGGGGCTTTGTTACATGTCTTTGCGCAAAAAAGAGTTATTATAATTTATAAATAACTGCAAGAATAAGGTTTTTTTGCAACTATTTCGGTTAATGGTTTCATGTATTTTAATTTGGATACTCTCAAAAATTACATAAGTTTTTATTATCTACAACCAGAGAACTACGAACGCAGTGTTCGTAGTTCTCTGCTACAACTCTAAAAAAGCTGAAAAAAATCTTAAACAGATATTTAAAGTCTGTAGAAGGTAGATGAGGGGTAGCTGATGACAATTATGTGAAGACTTTAGCTAATTTTGCTTTGCTTTTTTTAGTAAACAATCGTTTCTTATATATGTTAGAGATATATGGTTAAAATAAAAATCCTTATTTTTAAAGTATAATTTATAAATGTTAGTTACTTTCTTTTTTGCATAACGATATGTAATACTATTTAAAATTATGGGAGTTGGATTTTTAAAGTGTGCTAAATGTCATACAGAACGATTATACAGTTTATGAGTTATTCAATTTGTTTATCCCGGATACCGATTATTTAAACAACTGTACTTGTCCAAACAGTCACTCTAGGGATATTTTGTAAATATTAATCGATTTTTTATGGCTTCGTTTTAAATTATAAAAAAAACATCAAGATTATATTAAATTTGTTTTTAAAAATCGGTTTGAAGAATAACAAATTTTTAGCATATAAAAATTTCTAATAACTTTGACATTTTTATGTCATACACTTATATGTAGGCTCAATATAAAGCTAATAAAAAAAACATTTAAAAAAACTAAAACCTTCTATAGCCCAGAGGAAATCAAATATAATTTTTCTTTCTTGTATAAGAAATGGCTAATATTTTCATTGTTTATTAACATTAAGAGCTGAAACTTGAATACATTGTAGAAGAATATCTAACTCTCATAATTCGATTTATAAATGGCATACACAGTGAAGAAGCAAATTAGTCTTAAAACATTAATGGTACTCGTAAAATATCGCCACAGAAAAATGCAAGGGAGATTTGTCCGCTGCAATATCTCAGCTTGTTTCTTGTTATTGGTTATGAAAAGTTCTGTTTTTTTTTATTGTGCTTTAACACCAGCTTTTCATTACGCCTACGTACAGCCGTCTAACATAAAAATATCAAAAGGAGTATAAATGTTTAGAAGCTAAAAAGTCAGCACTTTTTCAACCTGTTTTTTTATAATAACTTTAATAAAATGTTGATGTTTATAAATAAAGCTTTAAAGAATCGATTCAAAAAACGTCAAATAACTGTCAAAAGTTAAACACCCTTTTTAAAGTTTTAAGTCTCAAGAAATAGGTGAGATCCTTTTTTTCTTTCTTTCCAGTTTGGAAGAGGGTCCATTAGGTACTCACATTTAGGTATTGTGTTACTTTCTAGGTAAACAGCACTACACATCAAGAACAGCAATTCAATATTTTCATTTATACAAAACAACTCCAATTCCAACCCAAAATCATATGTCGTTGCCGCAGTCTCTAGGCCTCCTTCCCGTTCGTTTTCTAAAAGGGAACAATTTATTGTCATGCACTCCATTTTGGATACTGTTTTACTTAAATATATTAAAGAAATTGGTGAAACAGTTTATCCAAAAAAATTTACTTTTCCATTTCGCATTTCGAATAATCGAATCTGTATTTTCGTCACATCTACCGACATCGTTGATTAACTAAAACATACACCTAACGTCATAATTAATTCCACCGTCATCTTTATCTGCAGGATTATTTCTGCCACCAAACGAATCCCTATTTCAAATATATCTCCTTCCATCCCGCAATCACTAATCGAACAGTCCCTAAAAAATATGGAACATCAGATGATCAATAGGCACATATCATGAGTTTTCTTAGGGTAACATTTGTAATCCCTGACAAGGAGGACTTCGAAGTGCAATCTTCTCTGTTAATTACCCATGAAAATACATCCTTTAAAATATTTTTATTCTCTGACAGACTATAGTGTTTTCTTTGTAAGCTTACGGGTCGTTACATGGAGTCTGATCGCAAGTCTCCAGTTGACCAGACCACACACTGATTGGAGCTAATGCTCCTCTCTCTTCTTCATTTTCAGTTGAATCTAAGAAGTCCTTAATCCTAAATCCTTAACTTCATCAAAATAACTTCTATCTTCGGAAATTGAGTACATCTCCTTTAACTACACACCCATCCTGGCTGCCATTATGAATTTATCCATCCCTCGTCATACTAGTTCAAAGCCCATGTTGGCAGTATGACAAAAAAGGACACTTTAATGACAGTGCTCCGGACACTCCTACCATTATCTCTTCGTCCGGTATTCTTGATCTATTAAGTTCTTTTCCTCCTTCATCATTCTCGATGCCACCCAAATCAGCCAAAAAATGTCCAAATCTAATCTTTGATTGGATTACTGTATCAAACCTAATTATATTTCCTCTATAGAAACGATTTACAAAGATAATACGACTAATTTTACACTCAATTCCACGCAACTTATAGCATTTCTTAAGAACTCTTTTGTATGTATCACCCCACTACCAGAAGCTTAAAAATCCAACAACATAGATGGTATTCAAAAGGACTTATTGCAGCTCTACACAGGTAGAAGGAAAATATTACTAGATCCTTTAACCCGTATTTTTTAAACCGTGTCACTAGAATCTTAAAAAAGTAAAACAGCCTACCTCCTACTTACAAGATAAATATATATATAAATAAATATATATATATATATATATATATATATATATATATATATATATAAGTGCCCTCCTCTGATATATCTTCTTATGTCAAATCTAATCACACCATACATGATGAATAGAATTTCTCTCTCTCACGCATTTATTCATTTTTTCTGCTCTCTGAATATTTTTACTTTATCTTTTGCACTTTTGTTACTGCTATACAATACTGCGATACATTAGCGGTTACTGCTTGGTGTCCTAACAAACTTACCTTATAGATCCCTCCTAACTATACCCTCAATGAAGAAGAGATAGTCGATTTAATATTTCAACTTCCCGTCCCGTTTATTCTTGTTGGTAACTTTAATGCCCATAACAGAATTTGGGGCTCATTCCCTCGCCTGAGAAGTTTTTGATGATCATAATAACAACCACTTTTCTATCATCATATTCAGCTCCTCCAATAAGCAAACAACTACTAGAAGTTTCTGGAACTTTTAACACACTAGATTGGTTAAAATTTAATTCTAAAACCGAAATATTATTATTTTCCTCAGCTTTATTGTTTATTAGATTATGGATATTAACATTATTCCAAATTTGTTTTACGAATACTTACTTACTGCTGCCAAATCACATATCGGCAAAAAAACCATCTTTTATACCCACAAAATGGTACTATGGTGGAACTCTGATTGAAATTATACCATCCGTTTATCTAAGATTGCTTTAAGTAAGTATCGGTGAAACAAAACCCAGAGAAATCTTCTAATACACAAACAACTTAAAGCTAAAGCCAAATTCCTTATTAAACAAAGCAAAACATCCTCATGGCAAAATCACACTTCCACCCTAACACACAATGCAAACTCCACTCATTTATAAAAAAAAAACTGTTTCACAAATCCAAGGTAATAAAACTAACCTTCATCCTATGAGATTATTCATCCTTTATTCCTATATCCTAACTATTCCTCCTATCATCTTCAACAACACAGTTATCTCTGAGACCCAATTCATTTCCGACACATTCGCTAATTGGGTTGAAGACAGATTCAATAAAAGTAATATGGCTTTCACTCCCAGTTCTTTACGCACTCAATCTTTCTCCACCATCTCGTCAACTCCACACGATGTCACGTTTATAAACGCCACTTTTACCCTAAATAAACTAAAATTTACCTTGTTTTCATGTACAAACTCTGCTGTTGATCCCGATGACATCTCTTATATATTTTTAAAAAATCTCTCTAATACATCTCTCTCCAAACATCTTGAAATATATAACCTTATCTGAAACACACACACATTTCCAGATATTTGGCGCAATTCTATAATCATTCCAATTAAAAAACCTGACCAACCCTCTATAACTCCAATATCTTTTCGTCTGATTTCTCTTACTTGTACCACCTGCAAACTTCTTGAAACAATGATCAATAAAATTCTCACTTGGTTCGTTAAACAGTATATTATTCCCGACGCTCAATCCGGCTTCCGACGTAATCGGCCTATTATTGATAACCTTTTTATTTTTTAAACACACATTTCTTAAGCAATCTTTAATTAACAAGATGTCGTAGCAACTATATTTAACGTTGAAGGGGCATTTTATTCCATCTCCAGAAAAGCAATCATTGACAAACTCTCCCACTATAATTTAGATGGTAATATTTTCTCATTTGTAAAAAACTATCTAACTGGAAGAATCTTAAAGTCTTTTCAATGGTAAATTTTTGTATTTTCTTCCTCAAAATTAAGGTGTCCCTTTAGAATCTGCATTAAGTTTAACTCTATTTACCTACCATCAAATTTGTTCAATACGCTGATGACCTAATCATTTACTGCCATGTTAAATCTGTCCCAACCTCATATAAACTTATACAAAGTGCAGTAAATCTACTTCAAAATAGATTTAACGAACTAGGATTATCACTCTCTCAGAGCAAAACCACAGTAATAAAATTTTCCAGAAGGATTTCCACTCTCTTACCCCAAATTTTATTTAACAATTCTTCACTTTCTGTTGTTAATTAATGTAAAATTCTAGGTTTTATGTTTGACTCCAAATTAAATTGAAAGAATAAAATCTCTGAACAAATTGTTTTAAAAGGTCGAACATTAATTAAACCCCTCAGTCATCTTCAATAAGGTGCCGATGAAACTACTTCTAGGTCTAGGCGCTTTTCGCTTTAGTCCTATTGAGAGTATATACCATGAATCTAATGAAGTTTCACCTACCCTAAGACGATAATCTACTCTACTTTCGTATGCTGCATCAACATCCGTAAATCCCTTTAATCCCGGAAATTCCCTAATTGCCGCAATGCCGTCTTCTTCCACCAACAATAACCAACACCTTATCATAAAACCTATACCTCGATTAATTTCTCCACTATTTAAAAATTTTGACCTTCTGACTAGTTCATTTCCTCTACCTTTACTTCCCCTCTGGGCTAAAGATTTCCCTTCAATATATACCTCACTCACCATTTTTAACAAACTTGAATCTTCTAACCTTCTTATAAAGAAAGCATTTTTAGAAATTAGTTCTCTATACAGATACTTCTAAAGCTACCACTGGTATTGGTCGTGCAGTAACCACTAAAAATGAACTTGTAAGATCATCTCGGTTACACTTAACATGCAACGGTTGCACAGGTATTCACTGACCACCTATTAGTTCAAAACATTCTTGACATATACCAAAATCTCTGTACTTACGATGTAACAGGCTCTCTCATATGGCTGCCTTCTTACACCGTAATTACTGGTAATAAAACAGCAGATCATTTTGCCAAAGAAGCTACCAAACATGGGGTGTTTGGTACAGAATTAAAAAACAGAACTTAAATTGTTTTTTTTACTTTATTGTGCAGAAAGTTGGTTATTTTTCAGTTGTGTTAATAATAATATTGTTGTAGGTAATGCTGTATTGGAGAATCTGGAGCTACCCGAGTGAAAAGAAAAATTTCTATGCAGTAAGCATTTTGACCAAAAATATCAAAATGCAAAATATTTACCCGCTACTGCTATACCAAAAAAATATAGTGAGGTAGAAGAGGAAGGTTCGTTAACGACACCACGCGTTTTACATATTCGATAGCAAAACAACCATCAACTAGTGCCAATAATGTTTCGCACAGTGATAATTCTGAACTTGACGATTTTGTTGATGATCTTATAGATATGCCGTTATCACCATTGGTCAAGAAAAAAGATTTCATAATTATCATACACTTTTGTTAAAAGGTCTGACTCAGTGTTTCTCATCTTTATACAGTATTTTTGTGCTAATAGTTGTCTATATAATTCTAATGAGTTTCATTACACTTTGCTAGCATAACGTTTGTTGAAGTTGATACCATTGCAGTTAAACATATTCTTACGTATCTGTATTGTACACGATCTAATATTTTTAAATTGGTATTGCTAGTTCATACATATATCCAACTCATACATTACTTATTTTAGTTTATGAAAACAACGTTACAATTAATTTCTATAACTATTAATGTAAACAAGTTTGTTTGGTTTTTTTACCTTGAATTATTATTTTGTTAATATTGTTTATGTGTAGATATTAGAATTTTGATAAGTGTTATATAACTATTAAAATAATGCGAATTTAATTTTTGCAATATATATATCACTTTGTAATTTAAAATTATTTCATTAATAAACAGCTCAGATCGGGCGAGTTGATTGAAAAAAAAAACACATTCTCATTAATGTAAGCAGAAATAGAGAAATGGTGTGTATTTTATAAAATACATAAATAAATAAAATAAAGGCTACTATTTATTAAAGTTTTGTTAATTATTATTCCTTTTATCCCAACACATAGATTAATTTGTCCCCAAATATATGTTGCCCCTTGTTGTGGCATATCGATCTGTTTATTTGTTTCAAAACCATTCCCATAAATTTACTATATTTTCAATCGTCATTTTAAAGATTAATAGATTGAAAATTAATTTTTTCAAAACAACACCATTGTTTAAAAAGATTTTCTTTTTTAAACAATGATAAAACTTAAGTCTTGACTAAAAAATAAACCTCCGCATAAGTGTTCTAAGACGATAGCAATCGAGTATTTTTCAATTAAATATTTAATCCTTTTCTAACAAATCATAACACCAAATTTAATATCTGGTAAACTAATAAAAATTAAAAAAAAAAAGGTATCATTTACCTACTTCATTTAAATAGATTACTGACCGATTTATATTTAGCAAGTCTCAAAGTATAAAAACAATTTGAAATATTCGCTCGAAATAGTCAAGTTATCTTTCATAAGATGCATACAACGATAATACCAATAAGCATTTTATATATTCTTATAATATAGTCTTATAATATATTCTTTACAATCTGGCATCCGTGTACAGGTTCGCATTAGTTATCAGACAGCTGAAAATATAGTCGAGTAGAATCCTGCAAAGAATTAAGTTTCTGTTAATAGTTTTTAAAATTTATGACTAGAGGCCGCCATATGACGGCAGATTAAAAGTCAAACATTTGTTCCATAAGGATTGACTAACTAGTCCTATTTAAACAATGGTAATTACTATATTTATTGGGAATAAACGGCAATATAAGTTTAAAATAAGTTTATAAGATAAATTATATAAATATGTAATTAATAAATAACTAATAATTAATCATAAAAATAACATATGGAGGATATATTATTTATGTTTCAACATTAATATAAAATCAGTTTGGTGTTTATTACCGCCGCAGCTTCACTAAATGACATGCACCCTTATTCCGTATCGTACGGCCGTAGCATCCTCCGAGGTACTCGGAGTTTCTGGATGATCTAAGATCACCGCTCTGGGGAGGATCGTAAGTTTCTCGATTTCATCCTCGTGTTTGTGTAGTTTATGTAATCTAGGCTTAGCGAGAAGGTTACCTTAACCGAGAAGCCCCGGTAAACTTCTCGCTTAGCGAGAAGTTTACCGGGGCTTCTCAGTGGAAAGATGTGTCAGTTAGACACGATCCGAAATAGCTATAAGACACCCTGTCTTTTTTCTATTTCAATGATCGTGTCTATTCTAGCGGGTCTAGTAGTGTAGGACGTCTAGATCTTGATCGGAAGATGTGCTGCTCTTTTATACACTTCATGTTTGCGAATTCGCAGCAATGTTCCGCCGGGAGGCCAATAATAACGCACTTAATAATGAGCTTTGTGATTGGCCGGCCAAAGTAACAATTTGATTGGTCACTTTGGCGACATCCGAAATGTCTAATTTTACATAACTCTGGAACATGACCCAGATTAAATTTGATCGATGGCATGAGTTATATTGTCTTTGAAGGCCCATGTGATTTATGGCTTATTCTCATACACCTGCAACGACTTCAGAAAACCACACAAGAAAGACTCTAAGTTAGTTAAATCCCACGATCTTGGTGTCTAGTTCACATCACTTCCACTTGAGATTACCATGATTAGCATGAACTGCTTCCCGTTATTACTTTCATTTCAAGCTGGGATTTTTCCAGTTTTTTTTCTTCGCCTAGTATTGTCCTTTTCCAGTTTTTTTTTGGCATTTTCTTGGTTGATTTGGTTAAATAAATTATACAATATAATATAGTAAACTCTTTTATATTTGTGTTTGTGGAAGATTTTAAATTTCGTTTTAGTTGCGTAAATCCTGGATTTTTATACGTGTTTAAGCATATTATAGGCATTAATAGCCTTAATAAAATTATTTCATATACATCACGGACTGTACCACCGTTACAATCAATTATATTGCCCAGATACACAAATTTCACCACTCTCTTATTTTATTGGTTGTTAAGCGCAATAGGCTGGTTGTTTCTGGTGTCCAATCACATTTCTTTTCTTTTGCTTATGTTTATTTTTCAGCCAAACTTCTTTTATTCTTCTATATCCTTTTTACTTAGAGTTGCATGCCCTGTTTTGTATGTGCTAAAAGGCACATATCATCAGCGCAATCTAGATCTTTCAGTCTGTTTGTTAATTCCCAGTAAATTCTTTATTAGAGTTTACCTGTATTATTACGGACCCTAGTACAATCTTGAATAGTAAGGGGAATAAAACACAGCCCTGTTTTACTCCGTTTATCACAGCTATTGGGTTGAATTTTATTCCGTTGTGAAGGAGTGTGCTTTGTGTATCACTGTAGAGTTCTTTATTAAAATTTATTATTTGTTCTGATATTTCTTTTTCCTGTAGTGCTTTTCATATCGCTTTATGTATGAGCGTGTCGAAGACTCTCTCAAGCCGTAGCAGCTGGCTGTCAGGGAACTGACCATACTCAATAGGTCAGAGACAAAAATGTTATGAATTAGACAGTTAACCGGATAGAACCGACGTTTACATAGCGATGGGGAGAGTAAGAGGAAATCATCTTATTATTTTATTCATAGTAATTATCTTTCTGGTTAAAGAAACAAAAAATTTTCTGCAAAACTTAAATGTCCAAAGGATGCAAAGAATCCTTCTTCTTTTTTTTCTTCTTCCTTTTCTTCATTTATATAAGCAATTTTGCTTGCTCATTGGCAAGCTTATACCTCTATGAAGAATTGTCACTCCATCTCTTCTACCTCTTGGTGATTTGTCCCTTGCCATTTTAATTACTTTTTTGTCCACCATTCTGCTGATGATATTGTTTTATTCTTTTTTTCTATTTAGCCTCCACTCGTCTTATCCAGCATCTCAGTGCGTTAAGGTATTCTCATTTTTGCTGTTTCCAGCATTCTCTATTTGGCTGTGACAGGTTGTGCTACTGATACGTCATTGTTGGTCTGATACTGGCCTCATAAATTTTTGATTTCATGTCACAGTTAATGTGTCGGTCACGCTATATAGTGTTATTAAGATATTCTGATAATATATTTGCTCTTTGTACTTAATCTCTTACTTATTTTTCAACGTCTCCATAATTGGATAGTGTAATTCCTAGTTACTTTATTTTCATTACTTGTTCTCCATCGTTTTTCGGTATACATCTAATTGGTTAGTTAGTGATTATGAGTTGACATCATTATGTTAAATTATTTTGCTCTTGTATTAAATCTGTTATCTAATGTTTTAAGGCTATCTTGATTTTGGGCTAACAATATTGCATCATCTGCGTAATAAAGACTTTTAATTTTGTCGTTTCCCATTCTGTATTCTGTTTTTTTATTGACGCTACTTATGACTTCATCTACAAATCTATTGAATAGCATAGAGCTTAGTAAATCCTTCTGTCTTATTACATTGCCTGTTCATACAAGCAGTGTAACATAAGTTCAGTAAGCTGTCCAATTATTCTGACTTCCACCTTTATCTTTACTAAATGTACTAAATCTTTAAGTTTTACTCTGCGACATCTAATGCTTTCTCTGTAATCTCTTTTATGACGAATATTGCATATGTACACGACTTTCCCGTACGACAACCGTCATCTGCTAAGTTTATGAGTTGATTTATTCGTTCTTCCAAAATTTAAGATGTAAGTTTCAGGGTAGTATTCATCAAAATCACTGTAGTTTTCTGGTTGTTTCTTATCGGCCTTTTAAATAATAAGATTCGCTCGCTTGACCTTCGTTCCCAAACCATTCTTCGGAGTAAAATTAAAAATTCATCATGTACTGTAAAAAGCATGAACAGGACAGGCAAAAAACTTTATTCAATAAAAGAAATGAATATATTTAAAAAAAAAAGATGGGTGGCAGTGGTGTACAATGGGTGAGAAACAGAAAGTTTTCTATTAATGAATATCGTATAGAAATTAATACCGATTTTTTAATAGTGATAAGTTTAGTGATAGATAGTTATAAGGAATAACTATAATTTTCAACAACTTAAAACACTTCGTTTCATCCGTAGGTTATTACAGCTGAAGACCTTTGCAGAGTATATGAGTCAGGAGCATGAGAACCATTTGTTTTTATCTTCATACATATAAGGTTTATAACTTGTTAATTAAGGATAAAAACGCCCCAGATAGAGATTTTAAATCTAGAGCTACCAATATAACTGAGATACCTACTTGGGGGAGTACTAAAATCTGCAAAGTTCCAAATCATTTCTCCAATAAACCAACCCTCGGCTCTAAGTTTGTCGTAAGCGTCGAAATATTGTGCCATGAACTTAACTTGGTACTCTTCGCTCCAAACAAATTCTGGCAGCTAAAATGTTAAATAATTAATTGGACTATTATATTTGTAGACCTACATCGAATAACACAACACGAAGTATTTGTATAGGGAAATTAAATATTCATCGATTAATAATAATTAAGCACTTGATGAACTGACGGAACACAAAAGTGTCCCACTGGTATGGGTATCATGTCAAACAGAAATACACGGTAATGAAAGGACTTTGTTCTTTATTAACGAGTTCTCTTATCTATAGTCCGACCGCTGGGTACCTTTCTGTATGCATTTAAGGAAAGATAGTTGAAAACTATTCTATCTTATGTAATTTTTTCGCTACATACAAATGTGTAGGTTCCCTATCTCCAAGTAGTACCAATATTTAAAAATAATTTTTTAATAATAAATTTTCAAATTTGAATATTTTAATTTACAACTAGTACCATCGTAAAGTACGGCTAAAGATTGATTTAAAATGCTGCATATCTTATATATAAAAAGTTTATAGTTTAAAAATTTTAACTCCAGAAATCGAAGATATAGCTAGTCATTATAATTTTTACCGTTGATTGAATAACCCAATCAACGCATCAACGAATAACCCTAATGGGTTATTCAATCAACGCTTTTACATGATGCATATTTCTATAACAGCTTCATATAAATAGAAACTTTAAACCTGTTTTAAAAATTTAATATTGAAAAAAAAATGAAAGAAACTGTATTTTTCATTAAATTAATAATCAATAAACAACTAAACGTTTCGTCTAAATAAACAAATGAAACGTGTTTTTTTTTTAATTATTATAGTTTTCTAAAAGCTTGATTCTTTTGTGAACGACACTAGCTCTTTCATATAAGGCTTCTGTATTGTCTTCCATTTTAAACCTAAACAAAATATGTTTGAAAGCTCTGAAGGGAATTTATGATACCCTTATAACATTACCAAAAAAAATCGAATTCCTCACAATGTGATGATTATCGAACATTAAGCTTGATGTCTTATGTCCTTAAAACTTTTCTCATAATTATCTATACACGAATTTACAAGAAGTGTGAGTTTCAGATGAGTGACACTCAATTCAAATTTCGAAACGGATTGGGAACACTAGATGCTCTTTTTGCTTTAAATGTGTTAACGCAACGATGCAGAGACATGAATGTAGATGTATACATGGTGCAACGAAAAGAAGGTATGATCGATAGCGTGCTAAATTTCGTCTGTTCTGCGCAGTGACGTCATGCGAAGAGGTATATTCTTAAAGTACATAGAAGGACTGCTTAATTTCATCACTTTAATATTTTGTTATTTATAATTTATTGTTTTTATTATTTTTTTTAATGACTCTATGAGAAATCTGATATTTCGTGTCGAATTAAGCGTTCTTTGGGGCCGGGAACTAAATAGCAAAGATTGTTAATCCGGTGCCAGGGATATTAATTGAAGGCTTTGGTCAACTTAAGTATTTAAAACTAATTAATGTAAGCCTGCTGAAAATAAAAATAAAAATTCTTTTATTTGTTTTTATAGCATGATTTTATTTCGTATATTTCATTGATATTTAAAATTAGGCAGAAATTAAACATATTAATAAATTTAAATGGTACACAGTTTATTAAAATAAGTCCATATGATTCACAAAAATATGGGGCGTAAAAACACATTATAAAGTTATAATCAACCATTATTTTGATGACATATTTTCATTGTTAAATACTTGAATATTCAAATACTGTATAAGGCCACCAAATCTAGATGAAATCAGTAGTTATTTTTGTACTTAACAGTGTTAATTTTCATATTTGATTTGTTTGTATCATATGTAACAAGTCCAATCAAAAATATTGAGAATGATATTGAACGCCCCCTAGTATGTAAGCTATAAAATCCTACACTAGTTACTTTGATGCACTGAGACATCATCCAAATGATTAAGCAACACATGTTAACATACAGTGTAAAAATCAATATCTGTAATCTCTTACAAACTAAGCTTTTTATCCGATTTTTAAATGAAGCCAAGGAGACACCAAATATTTCTAAATTGTTCCTATTTATAAATTTCAGTGTTCGGCTAATGGACGAATGCATACCATAATTTGTATAGTGAAAAGGTATATAAAACAGATCAACATGTTTGAGATTTCTGGAAGGAACATATGAACTAATAGATTGGAGAAGTTCAGTGGCAACAAATTAAAAGATTTATTAATTTCAACACAAATACTAAAACAGACTTATCTCATCAGGTTTTTAATAAATTCATGTGTTTTTGAGTGTTTTTAAAATAACTGTATAATTATGATTAATAATGTGTATGATTAATTTATATGCACAATATCTTACAAATTTGTTGTGCAATCTCTCCAAAAGTAGAATGGACTTGGTATTGTGGAGACCATACAGTAGACGCATATTCCACTTTAGATGCGACTAAAGCATAATAAACCCTTCTTAAAGCCCAAACAGATAGTCTCAGACAGTCGCGAATGATAAATCCTAAAGTGTTTAATCAATTAACTGTTACATCATTTACATTAAAAAAAATGTTTAATGTACTAATGTTTATATCATTTACATGTACAAAACGCAACTATTCATCAAATGTGACTCCTAAGTATATTATTGTTTCTACATAAGACAATTCATTATCATTAATTGTATAAAAAGTATTAAATTTTTTACTACATCTATCTTTCTTGCTTTCCACTGGTTTCTCAAAAGGTAAATATAATGTAGGCACTGCATCCTCTTTTAAAAGACGGTGATTTTTAAAAGACACTCCCATCATAAGTTCAGATTTTAAATCTCTCTTGAAATTATCTGCAGTAAAATGTTTTGAGCAAATCCTTCCATTTTTAGGAATAAAATAGTCCTTTCGTTTACATGTCTCTACTCAATTTTTTACAATATTTGGATCGTTTAGGAACCAGAAAAGCATAATATCTTTCTGAACTACTTTACTTTGATTGTTACTATTACATAGTGCTATTGAACACCTTATCTTTAAATAACGAAAAGAGTATCTTTCGTTTACAAAAATTAAATGATAATTCTACACTTCACAATAATACACATACTAAAGCTTATGCTTTACCTCTTCACATTACGTCACACTATAAACGACAACTCCGCCCTAATGTGCAAGATCATATCTTCTCTTTTCTTTGTATTATGAGATGTATATGCATGTTTTATTGACTATCGAAAAGCATTTGACTGCGTTAGCCATCAAAAGATGATCGAAATTCTGAGAACAACTGGAGTTGACAAACAAGACTTGCAAATTATCTCAATACTATACTGGCACCAAAGGGCAACAATTGAAATAGAGCACACAACATACGAAGATATACAAATCCGACGAGAAGTGAGATAGGGTTGCGTCTTATCACCGCTACTGTTTAATTTGTATTCGGTGTCTATATTCAGAGAAGCATTAGACCAGGTCCAAGGCGGAATTAAGATTAACGGAATCAGCATAAACAACATCAAATATGCTGATGATACGGTCTTAATAGCAAACAATGCACAAGAACTACAAAATATATTAAATGCCGTAGTTAACTACAGCAAAATGTTCGGTTTACATCTAAACGTTTCCAAAACTAAAACTTTAGCATTTTCAAAGACACCAAACGTAGATGTGTATGCCAAGGGTCAAATAATAGAACAGAGGGGAATTTAGGAGCAAATATTAATAGTCAGTGTAATCCAAAAAAAGAAATACTATCAAGAATCGAACAAGCAAGGAAAATATTCATAAGCATGAAAACATTTTTTACAAGATCAGACCTTAGTCTGCAGCTTAGAATCCGAATGATTAGATGTTACATTTTTTATGTCTTACTGTATGGCTGTGAAAGTTGGACAATGGACTCTGAAATAAAAAAAATGCCTTTGGGATGTATATATACAAACGAATGTTGAGAATTCTATTGGTACAAAGAGTTACTAATGTTGAGATACTTCGTCGAATGTGTAAACAAAAAGAATTACTAAGAATAATCAAAGAGAGCCATACATGGGTCATGTGTTGAGAGGTGAAAGATATGAATCACTTTAAGTTATACTGGAAGGAAAAGTACAAGGCAAAAGATCAGTACGAAGATGCCAGAACTCGTGGCTGAAAGACTGAGGAGATGGTTCGACCGCTCATCCGCAGAAATCTTTCGCGCAGCAGTTTCCAAAACTACAATTGTCATTTGGATTGCCAACTTTCGAAAGAAGACGGCGCCATGAGAAGAAAAAAGAGGCTTAACCTGAAAATTTTGAATGTATTTCTGACTTTTAATTTTTTAATAATGACTATACAGAAACATGCTGTTTCCTTTTACCCATTTTATCTTCTTCTTCTAGTTCCATGACCGTTATCGATCGTTGGATATCATGTTGGCTACCATATTCGCTATCGTGACTTTATTGACAGCAGCTCTAAATAACGATGTAGTTGATTTTCCATACCATTGCCTTAGATTTTTCAGCCATGATGTTCTTCTTCTACCAGGACCATGATTACCTTGGATCTTTCCCTGAATAATCAGATGTAAAAGATCATATTTTTCAGGGTGTTTCATAATATGACCGAAGTATTCCAGCTTGCGTTTCTTTATTATATTGACCAGTTGTGTTGTTTGGTTCAGCCGTCTAAGGACCTCCTCATTTCTAACTCTGTCGACCCAGCTTATTTTCTATATGTCTATAATTTTAAACTTACAACCCTCACTAAGATCTTAAGTCTTATAATGTCTACGAGCCCCTTCCCATATCAGTTAGCCTAACATTAGATTGATAAGAAAATTAAATTTTAGAGAACAAAAATAAAACTCCATCGTAAATTTTAGAAGTTTTAATGCATCGAACAATATTTTTGAATTTCCTAATCATAGAAAATATTTTATAACGTAATAAAAACTAATGATTTAACAGAATAATAATAAATTTAAGAAACGCATAGAATATTTCATATTATTAAAAAAAATGTGAAAATTTACCACTGAGTTACATGCCCTTTGTTTTTAATAAAATCCACAATTCTTCGAGGCATAGAATTTAGCAAGTCCTGACAAAATTCTAATGTAAACGAATCCCACATTTCTTGCAATTTTTCCTTCAATTTGTTAACGGACCTGGAAGGATGTTTGCTCAAAGCTTTTTTATTTCGCGCTAAAAAGTTTATATCGGGGACAAGTCGGGGGTGTTAAAAACCCGATTCCAATGGTGGTACGCCATGGTCTTCAACCCATTTAAAAAATGTTTTTGAGGTATGACAACCTACACCGTCCTGTTTGAAGACAAAATCTTCCGCTGATGTTAAACGGTGTTTCATAATCGGTAAAAGAGATTCTTCTAAAATATTCAAATATCATCACAGATGTAGAAAATTTGACTTTTCTCTTCAGAGAGTTGGAAGGGAGAGCTTCATTTTTTCTATGAATGACGCGACTCCTACTGTCTCCAACACACACTTCAAACATGGACTTATCACTCCATTGTACTAAATCGCATTCCAACTGAGTCCAATTTTTAGGCTCTTTTAAATATTTTAGTCTATTTTTCTATTGTTGTGATGATAAAAGTAGCTTTTTCTTAGCCTTAAATAAAATGAAATTTATTAAAAACAATTGGTACTCATTTTTTTAACTATAAATCTTCCTTTGTAAGTACCAAATCCTAATTTGTGGGCCTCTCGGTTACATTTTGATCTAGAAACAAGTTTTCTAATAACGAGACTCCATAAAACGCCTAACTCCATATAATTTTTTTTTTATTGAGTTAATGCCTCGACAACTATGATCATTGGCATGGTACAGTCAGGTACCTAGTGTAGTGTGTTTGTGTGTGTGTAGAGTAATTGTCTTGATACTTAGCAAAGTCGACGTCATTGTCTTTGCTAAGAGACGCTAATTGTATCCGAACGTCTGCGGTCCCTCCGGTGAGTACCCATCGCACATGGATAGAAATTATTTTCATTCATTAATTTTTAATAAACGAAAATTTCTCCACCCAGATGGGATTCGAACTCACGACCTTTAGGTTTAAAGGCAGGCGCTCTTACCACTGAGCCACAGAGGGGGTTCCATATAATTTGCTTGTCGATTTTTCACTGTACGGGTCTTAATGCCGTTCGATCTGCTTCGGTTATTTTACTTTTTCGTACATTTCTAAGTTTTGTGTGACGGCTAAACCTTGTTTGTTTTGTATTTTTGTATCTTCCTGACTATATTTCTTACACTATAACAGTGCTCGCCAACCTCTTCAATGTGTTGAGCTACTTTGTTAATTTTGGAATAAACAGCGAGCTACCCACACGGAAGCCACGTAACGCAACGTAAATGAAATCATCCACAGTTAATCTATCATTATATGTATTTATTTTACTGTTTAACTGTTAATACATAATACATAGGTACTAATAATACACTAATAACAAAATAACTAATATTACTAGTACGTACTTGTTCATAGCTACATTCCTACTTATCAAACAAAGGTATTTGAAAAATAAACACAAACTTTTATCCAGCCACAACGGCATGTCACGTATGATTGAAAAATAGTTTATAATAACAACAAAAAAGTAACGCACTATCATAAACATAAACATTGAAAAATAAAAAAGCACGTTCAATGAGAAGGCTGACACTCATCGATAATTTTTTTAATGTTTGCAGTATAATTTGATGCTGCCATTCAAATACAATTATTTAAATGTTCATCTGTAAGTAGATTACGATATTTGTTCTTAATAAACTTCATATTGGAAAAAGAAGATTTACACAAATAGGTTGAACTGAATAATGCTTTCACTTTCAAGGCAACACGGCATAGAACTGAATATTTGTCTTTACTTAGAATAGGGCAGATACATTCAGTACTTCTAACGATTTTAAGGCTAAATCATTTTGTAACTCAATGACTTCCATTTTTGTTGCAGCGATGTCTTCGCCAAAGTTCTGCATAACACAAGCTGCAAACTGCTGGATATCAATTTCCATAAAAGGTGAAACAACAAACTGCGCTACTAAAGCAATTTCATTGAAATCCTGAAAACGATTTATGAAGTTACTCTTACGGGTAGAAAACTTCAGCTTTTTGATAAATGCTTTTATATCAGAAATTATTTCCGCCAGTTCTTTGTCTCTCCCCTGAAGCTGCAAATTAGGTTCGTTTAATTTCTCTGTAATGCCACGAGAAAACCAAAATCTCCAAGGCAGATAATTTTCTAGTTCCGGAGTCGGTTCATCGCGTTGTTTGAAAAATTGAACTATGCCATATAGGACATCATTAAAACTTTTCAGCACCCGTCGTCTACTTAACCATCGGACTTCAAAGTGAAGGAGTAGGTCCCCGTATTGACAGTCAACTTCATCGGCCAAGGTTCTGAATAATCTTCTTTGTAACGCTTGAGCCTCTAATCTTGTTGTTCTGTCACCAGACCCTTATCACAACCCACCATAGCTGGAGCGCCATCGGTTGTCAAGCCTACCATTTTCGATATTGGAATTTTCTCAGAAGAAATAATATTTTTTAAATGAGAAAACAACTCCTGACTAGTAGTGTGTCCTTTCAGTGGAATGAACTTCAAAAGATCTTCTTTAATCGCAAAATCATTAAAAACCATCCTGACGAACACAGCCATGGCAGTGTCAACGACATCTGTTAATTCATCCAGTTAAATTGAAAAACAAACACAGTTATCTAAGTCAGCTCTTAACTAAAAAAAAAATATCATTGCTCATTACTTCTACACGTCCCATCACTGTATTAGCAGAAAGTTGCGTAGATTTTATAGCTGAAACTATCTCGTCTTTATTTCTAAAGTTGGCAAATAACGAATCAGCAGCTTCTAAAAACGCCTGTTTTATCATTTCCCCCAGTTCATAAGGTTTTTTTTTGTGCAATTATCTGAGACACACGGTACGATGCTTCAGTTGCAGCCTTATTTTTGTCGACTGTTCTTAAAAATATTGATTGTTGTCCAATTAACTGTTTAAGTTTCTCCTTTCTGGCGGCAGAATGTAGTGGGAATGATTTTTCAAAATTAGAATGTACACTTTTATGATGTCTATATTTCCTCTTTTTGCAACGGAGACCGAAGTATTACATAACACACATTTTTATCTTTAACTTCTATACAAAAATATTGTTCTTCCCATTTCGAATGAAAGTGCTATGTCTTTACCTTCTTACAACTGCTTGCCATAATATTATTTTTGTTGTTCTCTACTACGTTCGTTACGCGTTCAGTTTTAAACTAAGCTCAATGTTGCCGCGCCGCGTATTTATGTTTAATATTATGACAATTAGATTTTTTTGTGCAATTTTCGGAAGCTTCTCTGATTTTTGCAGTTTAAATTTTTTAAATTAAAATCGTTGTGAGAGCTACCAGAATTGCCTCCGCGAGCTACCTGTAGCTCGCAATCGACAGGTTGGCGACCACTGCACTATAACGTGACAGTTGCAACATATTCGCGATTTCCGAATTGGTTTTTAAAATACATGTGACATTAACTAACAATATTTTTGTTTTGATGTCATTTTTCCATAGCTACCTCTGGATTTAACGTAATTATGAAAAAATCAACGTTGTTGACATAACTGAATGCTAGCCAGGGTTTAGTGAAATTTCTTTTTATTGTTAAAAATAAAAAAACACCATAAGTGTAATGTTATAAATAAATATTAATAGAAATGCCATATTAATTAATATGGGAACTTATAAAACCATGCAGATTATAATTTGTTAATAATAATCGGCTTAAACTGCAAATTCCATAGGTTGGCACTGATTGTGCGACCTCTACTTCACTATTTGCGCTTTTTCTATTTTTTTAAACTGACTTGAGATTTGCATAACTCATATAAAATGCATCAACCACACACACGTTTATCTGCGGATTAAACTGGTCCCAAAGGGCCTCAATTAGTTTTTTTCAGTAGTAAAATAAGCGTGCAAATTCAATATTACTTGATTTATATCTTAAACACGTCTCGCCATTTTTGCTGTCAATATTCAAACACTTTCCAATCGCAAGTGCTACTATGACAAACTTATTGGGGTACCAAAAATTTGCAATATGTTTGGGAGTATCGTAAAGTAAGGTATCAGTTTCTCCGAATGGTAAAAACCCAAGTACAGGCTATGAGTGGATCAATAAACATATACGCTTATGTTCATATCTCAGAGCTTACTGAATAAAACCACATTAAATTCTTGATAATAACTAATCTAATTGTGACAAATATTTTGCACGTAAATAAAAATAAAAAAAAAATAAAAACATATTTAAAAAATTTGAATATTTTCATAACCTTGTCAATTAATGTGGAACTTTATTATTGGGCAAAAAAGGTAAAACTGTTAGACAAACACACATTTCCGCATAAAATGTACAGTGAACATCAACAATATCAAAAGGATTTACTATAAATTACTTCTCAATTAATACTGTAAAATAAAATTAAAAACGGATTTTTTTGCATTTAAAATTATTTGTTTCATATTTTCAATACTAAAGAAATTTACTTTTGTACCTCTTATGCTGTGCAGTAGAGTAAATTATTGGCTTTTGAGTGTCTAGCGATAATCCAAAACATTGACAAATTGATCAAATATACTTTAGCTATGTCAGTGGTAGACCAATACCCTGAATTTTAACATTAATAATATCAATATCAAGGACATTAATATTTTTATTCACCGTCAGTCCTGGGTCTAACTAGTAAAACAATATTTTTTTGCTAAAATAATTTATAGATAAAATTAGTATCTACACAATAGGACAAACACGAAGAATGACATAAGTGAGAGAGTGCATAACATAGGTTGCTGTATACAAATATGAGATCTCTTACCTGTAATATAGAAATGTCTTAAACATTAACGGTTCACAAAATTATCCAAATAGAGAGAGAGGGAAAGAAAGAGAGGGAGAGAGAAGAGGAGGAGGAGAGAGAGAAAAGTACAAATAGCATAAATATAATCAGTATAAATAACATAAAAAGCAAAACACTAAATATTTCTTACTAATTAATATAAGTCTTTCTAATGTCTACGTACGATATTGTCCATCGTAGTCACTATTCTACCAAGAGATCAAACAGCTAATGAAGATCACAAAGAAAAATGATGTAAACATTATTATGGGAGATTCTAATGATAAAGTAGGTGAAAGGGCCGAAGACGTAGTAAGAAAATGTAGTTGGTTTGGGCCAAAGAAATGATAGAGGAGAAATACTGGTCCAATTTTGCCAAGAAGAAAATCTAATGATCGCAAACACCTGGTTTAATTACTATTGTTGGACCGTCTTATACCTGCTAATGCTTTAAATTTTTTGTGCAATTCCAAACTTACTTAATACTTACCGTATGAAGTCCTGCTAATGTGTCAGCTCCATATTCTGTCACCATAACCGGCTTATTGTGTTTTGTGTGCCACGCTTTAGCTCTTCTTTGAACTTCTGGGATGATCGCATCTACCTCTCCAGGATATTCATACCAAGCCGTATATATATTAAAGCAAAGAATGTCCAAAAATTCACCCTGAAAGTATTTACTTTAAATGTACAGTGTTTTTGTTAAGACATAGTCGTATATTTACAAAACTTTAGGGTTTTGTAAGTTCCTACATAAAATGAATAACAAAAAATGTCATTAGTAAATAGTATATGCATATTAAAATACAAAAAGAGTCGTATATGCTCCAGATGAAAACAGATATGACGAAACCGAATTCTTTTACGAAACACTCCAAAAAGAATATGACCATCTAAATAAGAGTCAATATGATGTAATCGCTAATGATCTAAATGCCGCAGTAGACAAGACTCCAAAACCCATCATATACGGAACCTAAGGGAAGATGACGCTGCATATGAATGGACAATCGCTAAAACATTTTACTTACTTACTTACTCCGTGGCGTTACAACCCTTCGTGGGTTTTAGCCGACTCGACAACATGCCTCCACTGTTTTCTGTCTTGAGCAACCTCCATCCAATTCTCCACGCCCATAGTGCTTAGGTCTCCTGCTATATTATCTCGCCACCGGAGACGAGGGCGTCCGCGTGGTCTCCTTCCAGTTGGGACTTCCTGCCACACCAGTCTTACTGTTCGTTCGTCAGAATGTCTTCTGAGGTGTCCTGCCCATTGGAGTCTTCTGGACTTTATTTCTTTTATGATGTTGGCGTCTGGGTAAAGTTCTTCAAGCTCTTTATTAGTTCTTATCCTATATTGTCCTGATGTTTCATCAAGCACCGGACCAAAGATCTTCCTTAGGATTTTTCTTTCCCAAACACGTAGTCTCTCTTCATTTGCCTTTGTCATCGTCCACGTTTCGCTTCCATACATCACAACGGGTCGTATGATTGTTTTATAGACCTGTATCTTCGTACGTCGTGTTAGTTGTTTTGATTTTATAAGGTTTTGGAGGGCAAAAATACATCTGTTGCCGGTCTGAATCCTGTTGTTTATTTCTTGTGATCCGTTATTGTCTTCAGTTATTGTTGTTCCAAGATACTTGAATTCCCTAACGCGCTCAAAGTTAAAGTCATCGATGGTAATGTTCTGACCGATTCTGTCTCTGCTTTGGTTATTGCGGCTCATATACATATATTTCGTCTTGTTTTCGTTGATTTGGAGCCCCATCTTCTCTGCTTCCTTCTCAAACATTACGAAAGTCTCCTTCATCCTTAATCGCGTGTTTCCTATTAGATCTATATCGTCTGCAAATGCCAGTAGTAAGTTTGGTCCTTCTCGATGAAATACTGTATTCGGTTTTTCGATTCTTGCACTTCTGATTATGTGCTCCAGAGCTAAGTTGAAGAGTTGTGGTGAAAGTGCATCTCCTGTTTTAGTCCATTGTTTATTTCAAATGTCTCCGAGTATTGTTGTCCAACTCTCACCTTACATCGTAACCGTTCCATACACATCCGTATCAACCGGACTAGTTTTTTTGGAAAGCCAAGTTCCTGCATCGCTGTCCACAGTCTGTCCCTACATACTCTATCAAATGCTTGTTTAAAATCTATGAACATCTGATGAAGCTCACGGTCAAACTCCCAGCATTTTTCCATTATCTGTTTTATTGTGAATATCTGGTCAATTGTAGAGCGGCCCGGTCTAAATCCGCATTGATAATCTCCAACAATTTCTTCTGTGTATGTTTTGGTTCTTTCTAGCAGGATGTTTGCAAGGATTTTGTAGGTGGTGTTTAGGAGTGTTATTCCCCTGTAGTTAATACATTGCTTTTTGTTTCCTTTTTTGTGTATTGGTACAATAACCCCTTCTTTCCATTCATCTGGCATTGTTTCTTCTTGCCAAATGTCTTGAATTAGCTTGTATATCGAACTGTACAATGCTTCTCCTCCATGTTTTAAGCACTCTGCGGGTATACCATCGCTACCTGGTGTCTTATTATTTTTGAGTTTTTTAATTGCCTGTATTACTTCTTCGTATGTCGGGTATTGGTCTTCTATTTCAGCTGTATGTACCTCTATGTTTGATGTACTTCTGCTAGATTGGTCATTCAATAGTTGATAGAAGTATTCCTTCCAGGTTTTTAAGATTTCCTTGTCATCAGTGATAAGCTGTCCACTGTCGTTTAGAAGAAAGTTTCCTGTTCTTGCTTGGTACCCGGTCTTGATATCTGAAACTCCTTTAAAGAACTGCCTCGCTTGTTTGTTCTTTCTTTTTTCTTCTATTTCTCTGATTATTTGTTCCTGATACTCTCTCTTCTTCCTTTTCATTAGTTTTCTTGTCTCTGTTCTTCTTTGTCTATACATTTCATTGTTGTTGTGCGAGGGGCTTTGTAGCATGTTCCTTCTAGCCATATTTCTTGCTAATATGGAGTTCAGGCAATCATCATCGAACCATTTTTTTGTTGTTTTCTTTTTGTGTCCTAGTATTTCATCTGATACGCTTGTCAGAGCTACTTTGATATTTTTCCAAGCTGAGTCTATGTTGTTATAGTTTTCTGTCTGTGCTAGAGCGATTTTTATAGCCTTTTGAAATTTCTGTTCTGTCTCCTTATTACGTAGAACTTCGGTATTCCATAATTGTGTTGGTGTATTCTTGTGTGTTTTCTTGGACGCTATTCTTGTCCTTATCTTCGCTTTTACAAGAAAATGATCCGTGTCTCCATCAGCTCCTCTTAGGTTTCTTACGTCTAGACAGTTACTACCCCTCCTGGCATCTACTAGAACATGATCAATCTGATTTCTTGTGACGCCGTCGTTGGAAACCCATGTTTGTTTGTGTATATTCTTGTGTTCAAACATTGTCGATTTTATTAGTAGATTGTGGGATGCTGCAAAGTCTATTAGCCTTGTTCCATTATCGTTGCTAACATCGTGAAGACTATGGTTACCTATTGTTGGTTTGTACGCTGCTTCCTTCCCAATCTTTGCATTGAAATCTCCTAAGATAATATGCATGTCCTGTTTAGGTAAATTATTTATCAGTTCCTCTAGTTTCTCGTAGAAGTTATCTTTTACATGCTCTTCCTTTTCCTCTGTCGGTGCATGGGCAGCAACTAGGGAATAGTTATGTAGTTGTCCTTTGATTCTGATATAACAAAGTCTTTCATTAACGGGTTTGAAAGTTAAAACTGACCCCACAAGACTTTCCCTGACTATAAAACCAGTTCCGAATTGATGTTCTCGTTCGCTTCCGCTGAAAATACTACTGATTTATTAGTTTTTAGTGTACCTTCTCCAGTCCATCTAATCTCTTGTAGAGCAGTTATGTCCATGTTTCTGGATTCAAGTTCTTTGACCACCTGAGTTAGGGCTCCAGGCCGATATAGGCTTAGTACGTTCCAGGTTCCTATATTCATTGTCCTTTGTCGTCGCTTTTGTCGTCTTAAAAGATCCGTCCTTATCCGAGGCATGTGCTTCGTTTTCATAACTATGTTTTTTTACAAGAAGGAATAGTTAGTCCCTTGCTTAACCCTCCTCCTTTCTCATCCTGGACTTGGGACCAGGCAACGGCGGAGTTGCAGATATGAAAGTGGCAAAACATTTTGCCACTTTCATATCTGACAAGAAAGTCAAAAAGTAAAATAATCGAAAACAGCTAAAGCAAATATCGTTAAATTTATTCATGTTTTTATGGGAGAAGAAACAAATAAATACCAAAATATAGCTGAAACCAATCTGGTTATTCCAATAACAACAAATGAAAATAGGAATGCAGAATGCAATACCATTAGAGAAAATGTACATAAAAGAACTTCAGAAGTACAAGGAGACCAAAAATCTATAAGAAGAGATGACTTTAACCCTCCAGTACACGCGCGGATTACATACGTAATCCATTGAATTTTATAAAATTGCTATTCGGACCATATTGTATATAGAGTTGCCTATCTTTCAATACCTTCGGGGCATAGTATTTTCTCTTTATACTATGGTATAAGGAACTGTTTTAGTATCCGACTGTCGCTTGATGTGTGTAGGTGTAAGACATAGATTGTGTTCTGTTACCATTGTAATCCACGCGTGTACTTACGTAACCCTAAACTAAAAATTATATTTTGTATTCGGCGGTTAAGGTAAGTTTTTTACGTGAAAAAGAGTAACAAATATTTATTTTTTATTTTTGTTTTAGTTATCAGCAACGTCCCGACCAAAAAAAGTAAGATTCGGCGACCCCAATTTTGAAAAAATGCTAATGGAATGGAACAATGAAATAGAGAACGAACAGGAGCCGAATATAGATGGTAGTGATTACGACAGCTGCTCAGATGACCATATTGTTGAGGAATATGTATCTGATGATGTTGTAGAACAAGAATGTACCATGTCTGAACAAGAATCGGAACAAGACTGTGATGAAGAGGTTCAAGGGGAAGAAGATGAAAAAATAATTTCAAAATACTATCCTGGCAAAGACAAAAAAACAAAGTGGAGTAAGATGTGTCCTCCGCCTACTTCAAGAACTCGTGCAACAAATATTGTTTTGAAGTTACCAGGACCAATAACAGAAGCTCGAAACGCAAAAACACAGTTTGAATGCTTCAAATGTATGCTAGATGATAATATAGTCAAAGAAGTTACGCGTTGTACCAACATTTATATTGAGAAGGTAAGAGCAAATGTCCAACGCTACAGAGATGCTAAAATGACCGACGTCGAGGAGATTTGGGGACTTATTGGTATACTCTTTTTAGCAGGTGTTCTAAAATCTGGAAGACTAAATGTTTTGCAAATGTGGAATAATAAGAAAGGTACTGGTGTTGAAGCTATTTACTTGACAATGTCTTTAAATCGTTTCCGATTTCTACTGAGATGTTTAAGGTTTGACGACTTTAATTCTAGACAACAAAGGAGAGAGCTGAATAAACTTGCTCCTATACGAGACATTTTTGGACTTTTTATTGAAAATTTTCAAAAAAATTTTACACCTTCAGAATATTTAACAGTTGATGAGCAATTACTTGCTTTTAGGGGAAAATGCCAATTCCGTCAATACATCCCCAGTAAACCATCTAAATATGGTATAAAAATATTTGCGTTAGTAGATAGCAAATATGCATATACCTATAATATGGAGATTTACTGTGGAACACAACCAACTGGTCCTTTTGAAACTGATTGGAGTAGCGCAGAGGTTGTTAAAAAAATGGTTAAACCGCTAGAAGGAACGTGCAGAAATATAACCATGGATAACTGGTTTACCAGTATACCTTGGGCCATGGACTTGCTTCAAAAGCGATTAACTATTATTGGTAAGATTCGTAAAAATAAGAGGGAGCTACCACAAGAATTTATAACGTCTAAAAACAGAGACATACATTCTTCACTATTCGGATTCCTCCAAGAAAATGTACGCTGGTAAAGTACGTTCCAAAAAAAAATAAGGTCGTATTAGCTGTTTCAACCATGCACCATGATAGCAGTATTAATCCTGAAACAGAAGACAAGAACAAACCCGAAATAATAACGGATTACAATAAAACAAAATTTGGTGTGGATCTGGTTGACCAGTTGTGTGCACAATATGATGTTTCCCGAAACTCTCGGCGTTGGCCACTCACCGTGTTCTTTGATTTATTAAATATATCAGCAATTAATGCATTTTCCCTGTATAAGGCTAATAATGTCACTGCATCACTTCCAAGAAGCACATTTCTTCAGGACATTTCGTTTGAGTTAATAAAACCACTAATGTTAAGGCGACTAGAGAACACTTACACATCAACAGAAATAAAAGAAAAAGTTAAATTTCTTTTAAAAATAAATAAGGAAACTCCTAAAGAAGTTCCGACTCGCTCTTCGGCCCTTGGGCGTTGTCATATTTGTGGACGAGCAAGGAATAAGAGCACAAGAAAATGGTGCAGCAGCTGTGATCAGTGGACTTGCCCTGGACATTTAAAGCAAATATGTGTACATTGTGCTGAGATAAAACAAAACATGCAGTCTGAATCAGATTAATATATTGTATTTAGGATATTAGAGAACGTAGTTTGGTTTGTAATGTTTGGTTATAGGTAACTTTGATTTATAGTATTTCTTTTTTCATTTTCATTGTTTTTCGATTTTTTTTTAATTTAATGTATATTTTACTTATAAAATAAAGCCAATTATAGGTTACAGTGGTAATATTAAAAAATTAATAAAACAATATCACTATTTTCAAAAAATATTGCTTTTCCAGAGCTCCAGTACGTATGGATTACTAATGTAATCCACGCGTGTAGTCACGTAAGAAAATAGGGCGCGTGTACTTTAGGGTTAAGTATGGAACACCAAATTTAAAAACATCATTAAAAAGAAAAAGTAGCTTATTCAACAACTACAAAATACAGATAAAAACAAAGAAATATGCGGAATAAGGCGCATTGGAGCTAAAAATACACAAGAAATGCTCAACGCTCTAGTTGGGACAAATATCCCAAATCAGATTATCTCGAGGAGCAAAAATACATTTTGGAATACCCAAAAGGTAAAGTCAACGAATGGAACAGTCTAGAATGTCTAACCCGTGAAGGCTGATGATGATGGTTAAAGCTTTGTTATATTTCAAAATTTATTATAAAAATAAAATTATATAAAACTTTTACTCACAGTATGATCAACATCAGGCTGTTGTGCATGAGCAATGGTGAGAGGTCTGGTGGTATCAAGAGATCTCATGTGATTGGCGACTTGTCTAAAAATCGTCAAATTGCCGTTACCTATGAAGTTACCAACAATGTGACGTACTGCTTAATGTTGTTTAAAACATACCTGAAATAATCCTTGGAACTAGCTTCTTGAGAACTGGGTTCATTGGCTATGGACCATATGACTACACTGGGGCGATTTTTGTCTCTATTATAAATTTCTGTCAGTGCTTTAAGGTGGTTGCCCAACAACCCATCATTAAAATTACTGAAAAATTCACAAATTAAAAAAATATTTAGTTAAAATTACGTACTAGAGGCATGCCAAAACAAATAGTAAAAAAATCGTAGAATAGTTTCGAAAAACAATTCAGATTTCTGCTTTATAATTTGAGCCTTTTAAAAATTGCAAGGCAAACAGACGTTGATAAAAGATGTTAAAAAAGACATGGGGAATCTAAAATTTGCATTACACGAAATGTCTTTTACAACTAAGCAGAAATCCTTAGCGAATTGTGCTTCTAGTACTCACACAGAGTAAATCCGAATAAAATGAGAAAAGGCAGCAAATATTTGATTTCACGCAAACAAATCCTATGTATATCTTGATACGTATTTCGACCTAATAGGTCTCATCAGAAGAGCTATTCATAGGGGTTCTCAACGTGAAAAATCAATATTTTCTGCCTTTTAAAAAGCAACAATAACATGGCTTCAATACGGACGCAATAGCGACATCTAATTACAAAAATCGTAAAATAGTTTCGAAACACAATTTAGATTTCTGCTTTATAATCTGAGCCTTCTAAAAATTGCAAGGCAAACAGACGTTGATAAAAGATGTTAAAAGAGACATGGGGAATCTAAAATTTGCATTCCACGACATGTCTTTTACAACTAAGCAAAAATCCTTAGCGAATTGTGCTTCTAGTACTCACACGGAGTAAATCCGAATAAAATGAGAAATGTGCGAATAAAATATGAATTGAGTTTCGAAACTATTTTACGATTTTTGTAATTAGATGTCGCTATTGCGTCCGTATTGAAGCCATGTTATTGTTGCTTCTTAAAAGGCAGAAAATATTGATTTTTCACGTTGAGAACCCCTATGAATAGCTCTTCTGACGAGACCTATTAGGTCGAAATACGTATCAACAGATACATGGGATTTGTTTGCGTGAAATCAAATATTTGCTGCCTTTTCTCATTTTATTCGGATTTACTCTGTGTGAGTACTAGAAGCACAATTCGCTAAGGATTTCTGCTAAGTTGTAAAAGACATGTCGTGGAATGCAAATTTTAGATTCCCCATGTCTCTTTTAACATCTTTTATCAACGTCTGTCTGTTTGCCTTGCAATTTTTAGAAAGCTCAGATTATAAAGCAGAAATCTGAATTGTGTTTCGAAACTATTTTACGATTTTTGTAATTAGATGTCGCTATTGCGTCCGTATTGAAGCCATGTTATTGTTGCTTCTTAAAAGGCAGAAAATATTGATTTTTCACGTTGAGAACCCCTATGAATAGATGTTCTGACGAGACCTATTAGGTCGAAATACGTATCAAGAGATACATAGGATTATTTGTTTGCGTGAAATCAAATATTTGCTGCCTTTTCTCATTTTATTCGGATTTACTCTGTGTGAGTACTAGAAGCACAATTCGCTAAGGATTTCTGCTTAGTTGTCAAAGACATGTCGTGGAATGCAAATTTTAGATTCCCCATGTCTCTTTTAACATCTTTTATCAACGTCGGTCTGTTTGCCTTGCAATTTTTAGAAGGCTCAGATTATAAAGCAGAAATCTAAATTGTGTTTCGAAACTATTTTACGATTTTTGTAATTAGATATGGCTATTGCGTCCGTATTGAAGCCATGTTATTGTTGCTTCTTAAAAGGCAGAAAATATTGATTTTTCACGTTGAGAACCCCTATGAATAACTCTTCTGACGAGACCTATTAGGTCGAAATACGTATCAAGAGATACATAGGATTTGTTTGCGTGAAATCAAATATTTGCTGCCTTTTCTCATTAAATAGTAGTTTACTTCATGAATCAGTCTATGACTGGTGCTACATCAAACTTAGGTCAACTTTTTAAGAGTAGTGTTAGATTAAATAAATATTTTTAGGGCGAGCAGAAATAAATTCATTAGAAGAAATTTTTTTGAGTGTTAAAATGTTTGATTTTTTAATCACATACATTATATTTTTTCTACAAAATAAATTGCAGAATTTTTTTCCTGCAACATAAAGCTATTTTTAACATACATATGGCACCTCTTGTACTTGATGGTATTCATAAACATCTAGGATTTTTTTGTATTTTATTTACAGTGCACAACAGGCCTTGTAGGCAAAGCCAAAAGTTGCTTTTAAAATACTTTGTTATTTTTTACTAAGTTCTTGACAGTATTTTTCAATCCTTCCATCTTCTGCTTATTTTCTTCAGTCCAAATCACCTACTTTGTTTAAGCTCTTAACATTTTCTACCCACCTTATTGTTTCTATCCTTGGTCTTCCTTTCCTACAACTTTCTATGGGTCTAATACGTAAGACCATATTTGGCATTCTTCCCACTGGTATTCCTTATGTAAGCCCCAGTCACTCATCTATAATTAAAGGCTTTTTTACTACTCATATACTTCGTGGTTGGTTCTTTTCTTCTGCAGTCAGCTTACTCTTCATCCCCCTCAAAATGCTTCTCAGTATTTTGCGTTTCTCAGCTTTGTTTTTCTGGAAAAAAATTTAGATCTTAAAAGACTTTCATATTTTCGATTGAGTTCTGCAAGTTTTCGTTCTTTTATAGATGTAATAAAATATACCATAATATATCTCTCAAATCCGCAAACTCTTCGACCTTCCCAAATTTATACAATATATCATCTTCTGTTTTAACTTTAAATTTCTTCATAGCTCTCTTTCCTCCCAACAAAGTTTACGATCATCCTTTTAATCTCTCTCTCACAATTCTGCTAAATATTTTAGAACAAGTGTCAAGCAGAGCGATACCTCTATGGCTTTCGCAAAGCATCTTTTGGTTTTTCTTTTTTCTTCTTGTTTTTAAAAGTCACATTCTGTCATTTGTAGCTTGAGGCCATTTGTAGACTTTATAATAATATCGGAAAGAATTATGCTAATACAAACGATGAAAACACATGGAAAATTAAACCTTATACAGATATATGCGACAACCGCCGATAAAACAGAGAAAGAATTTGAAAAATTTTACGATTACCTTCAAAAAACCCTAAAAAATACAACATCTAGAGATATAACAGTAGTCATAGGTGATTTTATTGCCAAAGTTGGAGAAGGAAGATGTGAGTCTTTTTGTAGAACCGTATGGACTCGATGTTCGATATGAGAGAGGAGAACACCTTATAGAATTCTGTCTAAAATATAATCTTGCAATGAATACTTTTTTCAAACTGCCTAAACGACGCCTTTACACTTGGAAGTCGCCAGCTGATAAGGTCGATAAAATTGTTAGAAACCAAATTGACTATATTTTAATAAACCACAGATACCTAAACGCAATAGAATCGGTGAAAGCGTACCCAGGTGCAGACGTGAAGTCGGACCACAATCCTCTAGCCAAATTCCAACTTCACTTAAAAAAGATACAAAAAGCTACAAAAGTAATAAACGAAACATACAAAAATTAAAATCAGAAGACCTCAAAGAAAAACTAAAACAAGAAATTAATGCAAACCTAGAATCCACGCCGGAATCAATTGATGGTGATGTGGAACAGTGACAACTCTATAAAAATGCAATTATTGAACCAAGTCGCAGAGAACTCACAACAACCAGATGCAAGAAAAGAGATTAGATGACAGAAGAAATCTTGGAAATGATGGAGGACAGAAAAAGGCAAAAGAATATCAACATAACTCAGTGTCAACAGCTGCATAATCAAATAGGAAGGAAAATAAGAGAAGCTAAAGAGACTTATTTCGCTGGAAATTGCCAAGAAATACAAGACTTACAAAATACATATGATAACTTTAATCTCCGCAACAAAGTTAAATAATTAGCTGGGGTAGCAAAACAACAAACCTCAAGCATACTATTGGACAAACAAAGAAACATTTATGTGGAGATAGAACAAAAATTAGGAAGATGGAAAGAATATATAGAGGAAGTATTCCATGACCAGAGTCAGGAAAATATATATGAAGATAATCAGAGTAAAGATAAGGGACCCGAAATAACAAGTATGCAGTAAAATCCATGAAAAATAATAAAGCTGCTGGTCCAGATAAAATATTAAGTGAATTGCTAGAATTGGTCAATAAAAAAACATAAAACTTCTACTCCAACTACTGAACACAATCTATTCCACAGAAATCATTCCACGTGAAATGCTGACATAAATATTCATTTCTCTACAAAAGAAAGTAAATGCCAAAGAATGTAGTGATTATCGAACGATCAGTCAAATGGTCACATACCTTAATCCCTGCTAAAACCATCCATAATAGAATACACGCTAAGCTGGAGATAGATATTAGTGATTCCCGGTTTGGATTTCGGAATGGAGTGGGCACAAGAGAGGCACTATTTTCTGTTAATTTGCTAACCCAAATATGTTTGAATGTTAATCGAGATCTTTATGTAAGCTTTAGATACTACAACAAGGCATTCGATACGGTAAAACATGACCGACTTATAGAAGTACTCAAAAAAAAATATGGATGTAAGCGATGTATCATTGATATCAAATTTATGCTACAGCCAACGATCAAATGTGAAAATTGCAAGAGAAGTGTCAGAAGAAGTGGAGATAAGGAAAGGGATCAGGCAAGGTTGCATATTGTCGCCGTTATTGTTTAATGCTTATTCTGAAGAAATCATACAAAAAGCTTTGGTAAACGAGACAGTCGGCATAAAAGTGAACGGAAGTTTAATTATCAACATTAGGTATGCCGATAACGTGTTTGAAATGTGGACATTTAGAAGATTGTTAAGGATTCCACGGGTAGATAGGGTCGCGAATACAGAAGTGATAAGGAGAATAGGCAGAGAGAGGGATATGGAAAATACAATAAAAGAAAGGAAATTTCAATATCTCGGACATGTGATGAGAGGCGAAAAATACAACATCTTGAGACTTATAATTCAAGGAAAAGTAGAGGTTAGGAGAAGCGTAGGAAGAAGACGCGTTTTCTGGTTGAATGAGAGAGTGGTTTGATTACAGCTCAAGGAAATTGTTCGGAGCAACTGCGTCGAAGGTCAGAATAGCCATAATGATTGCCAACCTTCGTCGTGGATATGGCACTTAAAGAAGAAGAAGCTTGAGGCCATGAGCAGATAGAAAAAGCAATGGTTGACGACTTACACGATGGGCAGACGACGTCAAAAGAATCGTTGTGAATTGGTTGCAGGGGTGAGGAGGTTACTTAATCTTTTTTTGCATTTTTTTCCGTTTTATTTGCAATGGTCATATTTTTTCTTCTCCTTTGATTTCTGTATGAATTTTTTTGACATCTTTAAGGATGTAGAACATTTGTGCCAAATTTATTTCTTCTCTTCTTTTTGCATATTTCTGTCGTTTCCATTTAGATCATGGTTAATAAAAATGTTTTCTTTTCTGATTTCTGATCTAGTGATCTTAGCGATCATCAAAATCAGGAATGTGTTTCCTTTAGTTTTCTTGTTGTTACTATTTGGATCTGTAAGGTTAGTTTTTTTTCCCTGACATTGCACTTTTTAAATCATTTGCATTACTTGTGTTCAGTCTTAGCCCATCTAATACAATATTATTTACTCTACTCCTTTTGTCAATCCCTTCCATCTCTTTCTAAGTCATTTAGTTCTTGCTTCATTGTTTCTTTCTCCTTTAGTATTTTTTGTAGTTCTTTATTAGGGTACTGTTGTCTCTTAAGAATTCTAATTTCTTCTTTAAATTATTTTTCCTTCCTTCTTAATTTTTATAGTTCCCTTTTTACTACGTTCTTATCACCTTTTACATCTACACCGATTAAAATAACCTATCTAACTCATCTTCACTCTTAAATTTGATTGGCGTTCTAAACGCCTTCTTACTTCTCCGAAAAGATTCCATTTTAGCAATATATATTCCTTACATTTTTGGGAGATACGACAACGTTGCAATAGGACTGGACGAAATTCGTTTCTTGGATTTACTGATACCCGTTATCTATTAACTTACGATTTTAGGTTGACAAGCGTACTCTTAGTTTTTAGTTTTTAGTTTTTCTTCACCATAGTACGAAAGTTTTATAATAGCGCCACTTTCCACATACTTTCAGAAATTTATTTTCCGTCATTTCTCACGTGTTTGCGGGTTAAACTAAATGGTAGTAAATCGCTATTAGCTTACTCTGTGCCACGTTGCTCAGTGAGGAGTTGGTATGCCCTTAAAAACATATTAGACTGGCCCATCTACATTACCTCCGAAAAGATAGAGGTCATTAATTATTTTTTTTTATTTCAAACCATGCTTTTGAGGGTATTGTGTATAGCTCAAGCATCATTTTGGAATTTTATTTTACTCCGTACGAGCAATTCTAATGGTAAAGTAAATTTGGTTTCATCGTAAAAAATTAAATTTTGTACCAATAGCGGGTGTCAGTAGCAGTTATGCATCATTGTTAGTTTTGCAAAATTCTATTTGTCTATCTGCATTCTATCGTTTAATTCCTATACATGTTGGATTCTAAAGGGATTACACTTTTGTAGTTATCTGTATAACAAGACAATTACTACAGTTATAAAGTAATTAAATAAAGACAAAATTTAACTAGAAATAAATAAATTTTTACACCTTGCGATATATGTACTACCGAATATATTTCAAAAATATCAATTTCGACTCTCAAACTTAAAGTCTAATAAAAACACAAAAACCAGGTCTTACGATAGAGCAACTGCAGGAACCTCGTCGACTATCATTATCCCAAGGCTGTCAGCCAGATCCATAATCTCTTCTGCGTAAGGGTAGTGGGATGTTCTGTACGAATTAGCACCGATCCATCTAATCAAATTGTGATCTCTTAATATTAACGGAAGATCCAGACCTTTACCTCGGATATCTGAATCTTCATGTCGTCCAAATCCTCTAAAGTATACTGGTTTGCCATTTATGGTGAACGATGTGCTATTCCATACCAATTCTCTGATACCAAAAGACTGAGTGTAAGTGTCTAGTAGTTGTTTTCCATCGAAGAGTTCAACCTAAAAGATAATATAAAATATCATAAAGAAATTTTTTTTTTTTTCATCTTTTTATGTGGACATGGCTGTCTGTTTTTCAATGTACCTCCAGTAAGTTGTCGTTCCATCATTTTTGTGGTCTTCCTAGTAATCGTCTTCTTATTGGGGATCCGTCTCTCGCCCTCTTGACTACTATGTTTGTTGTCGTCATACGTTTTATACAACTGTTCCAATCTACTCTTCTATTCTTATTCAGTTCTTGATGTTCCTCACATACATCGTAGACTGTCTCTTAGTATCTTACCATCAATTTTTCTAAGAGCTTCCATCTCTGCTATTTTTAACATTATTTTTGTTCTTTCTGTGTCAGGTCATGTTTCTGAAGAGTATGTCATTATTGGTCTGGTGACTATTTTTTAAATTCTGCCTTTCATTTCTCCACCAATATTTTTATTTCTCCTTATTGTTTCATTCAGGCAAACTGCAGCTCTGTTTGCTCTATTTACTTGATCTTTCACTTCGTTTTCAAGTTCTCCGTAGCTAGATTGTGCGATGCCTAGATAATTAAACTGCTGCGCAAAAGATTCCTACTGATCTTTTGCCCTGTACTTTTCCTTCCAGTATAAATTGAACTAAGTCATATCTTTCGCTTCTCAACACATGACCCAAGTATTGCATTTTCCTTTCTTTGTTTATTATTAGTATTTTTTTTTGTTTATACATGCAACGAAATACCTCAAGATTAGTAGTACCCAATTTTCTGTTATAACTATGCATTTCGTCTTTTTTGTTGTAATTTTCCTTGGTTGAGGCTTGTTATTTTCTAGGCCGTATACTCCTTCAGAAATTGATATTATCATAGTATAATGTACAGAACAAGGAAAAGAGGACTACATTTATCTAGTTTGTTTTATGTAACTAAGGTAACTAGAATAAGCTCTTTTACATATTCCGGTTTTTGATGCCTAACTGTTCCTCCGGTAGGGATCTACAAAGGGCCGTAAATCCTTATCTTTTGCCGTCCTACTCGATATTTTCCTTCAGAAGCGACTGAACGTTTTATTTTAATTTAAAAATTAGAATTAAGAAAATAAGAGAAAATATGATTTGGTTTTGGAAGTAGTTTTGTTACTTGAAGGTATTTACTCTGTATGCAAATATGATTAAGAATGACACAAAAGTTAATAGTTTGTTATTTTACCTTTAAACTATATAAATAACCGGTATCATTGTGCATCAGAAAAGGCCACCATAAATTCGCATCAGTTATTTCTATTTGTCCATTAAGTGAATCACTGGAAATAATAGCTTTTTTGTCTTTATCTAAAACTGTAACTCTTGTCCCCACTTTATTTTTTGTTCCTCCTAAATCCACTGTGTATTGAACAATACCTACAAGAAATACAAAAAAGATTCTTTTGAAAAAATCATAAAAATCAAAGCATGGAATAAAGCAAAAACGTTTTAAAACATTTATTTAGTTTGTTTCTCGTAGCACATACCTATAAGTTTTAACACATTATAAACATATTGTATGAAGCAGTGTATACATATTACACATATATTTCTCTCTCTCCCCCACTCTTGTCGTTTTCCAATTAGTCTCTGTCATTAGCTGCTCTCCCATAAGCTTTCTCCATTAGTCTCTGCTTTTAGCTGCTCTAAAGAATTCTGCACAAAAGAAAAGTTTTGCAGAATAAGTGGCTCGCTGAATTCTACATTTGATCAGACCATCTGGTTGGTGACCGCCCTCTTGGTCTTCTGCCCGAAACTTTTCCAGAAACAATTAATCTCTCTAAATGATCATCTAAATCACCGGGTCCAGACGGGCTCACATCAGAACTTCTTAAGCTTGTGGAAGGCGAATCAGTGAATATTCTACTCGACCTTTTTAACTGCATCTACAAAAGAGGAGAAATACCAAAGGAATGGCTACTTTCAACTTTTGTAACCTTACCAAAAAAGGCAAATGCAAAACAGTGTACTGACTACCGCACTATAAGCTTAATGGGTCATACATTAAAAGTATTCATCAAAGTAATCCACTCAAGAATTAACAGAAAACTAGATGCAGATATCAGTAATACTCAATTCGGATTTCGGAACGGGCTTGGAACAAGAGAAGCACTATTTGCACTTAACGTCATATGCCAAAGATGTCTAGATATAAACCAAGATATATATATATATATATATATATATATATATATATATATATATATATATATATGTGCTTCATTGATTACAACAAAGCGTTTGATAAAGTTCGTCACGATCACTTAATGAAACTGCTAGTAGAAAAAAACTTGGATAAAAGGGACATTAGAATTATCTCTAAGATTTACTATAACCAGAAAGCAAATATACGAATAGAGCAAGAGACAACGGAGGAAATCGAGATCAAGAAAGGCGTAAGACAGGATTGTATACTCTCACCGACCTTATTCAATCTATACTCCGAAGACATTATAAACACAGCACTTTCGGATCAAAATATAGGTATTAAGATAAATGGCATCCCAATAAACAACTTGAGATATGCCGATGACACGGTACTAATCGCAGAAACTTGGAAAGATCTTCAAATACTAATTAACAAAATAGTAGAATGCAGTGAAGAACACGGATTATCACTTAACATAAGCAAAACAAAAATAATGCTAATATCTAAATCACCACAAACTTCCCTGACATAACCGTGCATGATCAAAGAATCGAACGTGTAAGAAGATATAATTACCTGGGAACTGTTATCAACGAAAATAATGATTGCTCTGAAGAAATCAGAACCAGTATAGAGAAAGCTAGAGCCACATTTACTAAATTGAAAAACGTGTTCTGCGGAAGAGATCTAAGTCTAAAACTAAAAATTCGCCTTTTGAGATGTTACGTTATGTCAGTTCTCCTCTACGGGATGGAAACATGGACATTGAAAAAGGTCGATACCAAAAAGATAGAAGCATTTGAGTTGTGGATGTATCGTAAAATATTAAGAATACCCTGGACAGAGAAAGTAACAAATGTGGAGGTTTTGCGGAGAGTGCGGAAAGAGAAAGAGCTGATACTTACTGTTAAAAAGCGCAAACTACAATATTTGGGACATGTTATGAGGGGAGATAAATACCAGTTGCTGCAATTGATTATACAGGGAAAGATAATGGGAAAGAGATCTATAGGAAGAAGAAGGCATTCATGGTTGAAAAACTTGAGAGAATGGTACAATTGCACCAATTATCAACTGTTTAGATCTGCAGCATCAAAAATACGCATAGCTTTGATGATAGCCAAACTATTTTTGGGAATAGATTTGACAAGTGCAGCAAATATTCTCATTGTGTTTTTTAATTTTCATTTCAATTTTTGTAGACGTCGGCACGTAAACCAGACTGCAGAGTAGCACTCTGCAGTAGAGAAAATATGGCTTAAGGCAGGTGATCGTCTGGTAAATGCCGATGCTTCCTATATTGTGCATAGCTTTCGGATGATATTGCTTGATTTCAATTTTTCCGCTGTTTTTGTTAAAAATCTCTATTTTATCGTGACGTTTGATTTCATTTTTGGAAGTACTTTCCGACTATGTCTATGTCCAGTCATAGGAATAACCAAACTTTGTCAATTGGTTCTAGGCATGTCGCTGGTATGCTAGGCACTAGTATCGCTGTAAAGAGTAAAGAGCAGAGGTTCTAGGATAGAACTTTAAGGCAGGCTATTCTTCAGTTTGCTTGGTATACTGATGTCCCATCATCACTATAGGAGAAGCTTGTATATTTTACGTTCCTTCCAAACTGTCACGTAAGCCACTGTTGGGTCTATGAATGCGTCTTTAGTTTTAAGTTTTTTTCTGGAACCCTACCACCAAGGGGGTAACTACAAAGAGTAACCTGTGCAATTTATCTTTGGCCGGAAGACTCTCTGCTTTCAAGACAAATACACCAGTAATGAAAAGAAAAGTTTAGTAGTCAAATTTAAAATGATTTGCAGATAAGACAAAATTGCTTTCGCTTACAAAATGATCAAATAAATAAATAAAACAGAAAAAGCAATCGTATGGTTTATTTTCACCTATGAAATGTTTAACGTTAAGAACTCTTGCACACAATACGGAAAACTATAAAATTTTATTAGATTATTAAATTATTAAGACAATGATGAATTTTTACTGATACTTATTTTTTGATTTAAAAGACTTACCAGTTGTACCTTTAACGCGAGTAGTTATAGTTATGTCATCTATGTAAATTAAAGGTGTTGTATACAGAATAACTGGTCTATCGATTCCACCGTAATTGAAGAAATCAAAGGGAACAGACTGGATAACTCTTCCATTGCTAAATATTAAGAGATACTTTTAATTAGAGGGAATGTAAACAAAATGACATGTAGTTTTGTTTTTGTATCATAATTTTTTATTGGTAGTTTACAGCATATCCATTGCTTACATCATTCATCTTTGATCCTTAAATTATCTAAACTAATAAACATTTTTAGCAAAAAATATGTAGAAAAAAAAATTTTAACTGTGATCAATCATAATGCATTTTGGTAATATGCTTTGGACAAAATGACATAAAGGACAAAATAATATACTTATAATAGCTACAAAATAATTGGCATAATACGCAAATAAAATGTGTGGTTTTTCTTGGAACGTCAGCGTAAGAAGCGTAAGCCCAAATCGAACATTGTAAGCACCGGAACCAGTCTTTTTCGGGCTTAGATCTTATATAAGGTCGTTACAGTAAATGCAAGTACAGTTAAGTCATACAAATGCAAGTCATAAAGAAGAATATCAATGAAATATTCTTCTTTATGATTTCTTTACATAATTTTTTAGTGGCTTTTAGTTTTTTTGTTGGGGAACTTTTGCTTCGTTTTTAGATTTTATTTCCAACATATTAGAAGTACAAGTCAACACCAACAAGCTCTTTCGAATTTTTGGTTTACATTTCCCTTGGCCACTAATAAAATATCCTTTTGCTACCTCAATAAAAATAGCGAGAGAAAAAGACGATGGATATACATTGGTAGCAACAGCAATTAAAACAACTACTAGACCGGAGTTTGTTATTTAAACCTGAGATGCATTTTCACGTTGTGGGTAGGTAAATGTTGTTATTTCGGTTGCAATATTTTTTTCAGATATCGTAACATCAGATATCAGATGTCGTTCTAACAAATATACTTGTATATTCTAGTGTTGTATTCTTTATTACACCTTTCATCAGGATTATACTAGCGGCCAGATACCAGTGCGTTAAATCCATGCCATGCATTTTGCTCCGTATGTCATATGCTTTGTTGAACAAACCGGCGATCTGAAGATGCGTTACAACACGTCCAGGATGCACTTCAGCCATTTCGCAATTTATTGGTTATAGTAGGTCTTCAAAGGCCCAAAAAGGGACTTCAAGAGGTTGCATAAGATGAGTGCAATGTTGAGGTAGTAATTAACATACATACCCTTTTTATTTGCATATTCCAAAGTTTCAATGCCTTTATGACTTGCATGTCCATCGATTACTAGAATTACTTTATCGTCAATGTTTGCTTTACCAAAACTTTGGAAGTGCTTTATGCATTTCAAAATTATTTTGGTGGTCATTTAGATGATTGTTTGGCTATACCCAAAGTTCCAAGAATAACTTTATCTCATTCGTATTTAATATTTTTTAGGAAATATCATCATGGGCGGGATGACAAAGCTCCACGCTCCGCGCTAGTTATATAATTTGTTTCCTTCCCGTGGTATTTAAAATCTTCTAAGGTTTTGTACTGTAGTTAGCCCAAATTTACAAGCATTATAAATACGTTGTACGTTGTGCAAGCTTCCGTACAACTGATAAAACTATTTGAGTTTTGGATTTGGTTTGCGCAAATATATTTTTATATCTTTATTACGTCTTAGAAATCCATGCGACCAGTCTTGTTAGATATAGATGTTAAATTTATGACTGAAACTATTTCTTCTACCTATACTCATGTTAATCCGAACAAATGACTTTCTTCAAGGAATTTTATATACTCAACTAATTGCCTTTCCACATTCGATGGAAAGATACCTTTTCAACAACCAACGTCTTTTGAATTTGACTCCAAAATTTTATTATTGCCTAAAACATGCCTGTGCACAGTTGCTTATGCAAACCAAATATTGTTGAGGCCAATAACCAGCCCATTTTCTTTTCTCGAACTGCCTCGATGGTATACTTTATTAATTCCGTACTGCAAAATTGCCGATCAGTCGTTCTTTTCCAATCGTGTGACATTTTAGTATGTCAATATAAATACATACCTAAGTAAAACACAAATGACATGGACAATATGACATCTTCTTCTTCGCGTGCCATATGGGAACTATCCGACGTTGGCGATCACCATTGCGAAGGCTTCTCGATCTTCTGCAATATGGAATAATTGTCCTGCGTTTGATATCTGAGTCCATTCACGAACGTTTTTTAACCAAGAAACTTGTTTTCTTCCTACACCTCTACGGCCCTCTATTTTGGGTTTAAGGATCAGTTGTAAAATTTTATATCGACTTTACCTTACTATATGTCCCAGATAAGACATTTTTCGATGTTTAACAGTCTTTAGCAGTTCTCTGTCTTTGTTGACGCTCCTTAGTAGTTCTTCATTAGTTTTTCTTGCTGTCCAAGGTATCTTCAGCATTCTTCTATGAACCCACATTTGCAATGCTTTAATTTTGTTCATGATCAATACTCTTAGCGTCCACACTTCTGCACTATACAAAAGTACAGACCAAACATAACACTTAACCATTCTTTGCCGTAGGTCTAAACTGAGATGGTTATTGCAAAGAAATGACTTTATTTTTATAAAACTAGTTTTAGTCATTGCTATTCTACGATTTATTTCTATGTCTTGATCTAGTTGGTTATCACAGTTCCCAAATATGTCATTTTGTGAACTTTCTCAACTTGGACTCCGTTCAATTGAAGCTTTGCATCGGGATGTGGGTCACGACTAAACACTAAAAATTTGGTTTTGTGTTTTATTTTAATGCTCATTTCCTCTCCTACCTCGTGAATACGATCAAGCAGGATTTGAAGACCTTCAATATTATCTGATAGAATTACTGTATCATCTGCATATCTAATCACATTAAGTAGTTCCCCGTTGATTTTTATTTCATATGGTTGTCTCTCAAGTGCCTTTTTAAATAGCTGGTCCGAGTAAACATTGAACAATGTTGACGACAAAATGCAACCTTGTCTGACTCATCGTTGTATGGGGATTTAATCGGTGTAGTTATCTCCAATTTTTACGATAGCAGTTTGATTACAGTACAAATTTTTAATGACACAAATATCCTTGTCATCTATTCCGATATTTTTCAGTATTTGCATTAATTTTACATGTTGTACTTTATCGAATGCCTTTTTCGAAGTCCACGAAACATGCAAATACATCTTTTCTTTGGTCACGGCATTTTTGTAATAGGATGTTTAGCGCAAAAAGTGCCTCCCTGGTTCCCATAGCATTTCTAAAACCAACTTGTGTATCTTCAACATCTTCTTCGCATTTGCGTCTAATTCTGTTGTGAAGTATTCTGAGGAAAATTTTAAGAGAGTGGCTCATTAGGCTAATTGACAATTAACAAAATGACATACCTTTCCTTTTATCCGTTACATATGTAAGTCGTTTTATCCATAGAGCGTTTTAAAACAATAAAATTTGTAAACAAATATATAAAGAGCTCTTTTTTTAAAATAAGGTATTTAATTTTAAGATATGTGTTTAAGGAGTTAAACAAATGCTAAAGAAATAAATACATTAACAAAAACTTTTTCAGTATGAAAAAACTCTAAACGTGTGAACACAGAATAGATGCGTTCAAAATTTGACAGACTATAGACTTTGCCTTTTGCAGACTACAAAATTGCCTTTCAATTTAGATAAAGTAACCAAATTGATCTACGTAAACATAAAAATAAATTATTTCATGTCATTGAATGTTTTTTTTTTCAATGGCTCAATATTTTCACTTGTGTTATGAGTAAAAAACGTAAAATAAATGTGTACAATTTTATACCTACATATCATTTTTTAGAGAACAGAATACCGAAAGAACACCTAAAGTACGAAGGACCAAATCTAACAAAACAACTATTAAAACTAATCCAAAAATAATAGAACGAAAGAGAATTCCTCAAGAATGGAGATCAAGCATGCTAATACCTCTTTTCAAAAAGGGAGACAAATCGGACCCGGATAATTACAGAGGAATTATTTGAATCCACAAGGAAAAATTCCTGTAGCTGGCTGTATACCACGTATAACAAAAAGAGGTTAATCTTTGTAAATGGGTATATTTATTTAAAAAACCCTTAAAAGGGCCACATCAATAAAACAAACGTTTTCGGACCACACAGTCCATCATCAGGTTTTTAAAATCGAAAAATGCCTAAAAATAAGTATAAACCATTTAGTTAAAACAAACGAGATTGTGAAATTTTGACTATGTTTGAAAAGCAAAAGATGGTTATACTTACTAGGTCACAATGCCTGAGCCACCAAAATACTAGGGTAAAAACCCTTTAAATTACATTTAGTTATGAAAGATTGTACATTGTGTTGTAAAATAACTGTGATGTTCAGTATTAAATTAAATTTGACTAGAGGTAACACATGGCTCAATCGGGTTCCAGAGCCGGTGAGAGAGAACCTCTACACTTGGAGAACAGCTGGGAACTGATTGACAAGATACTTTTGAAGGATGAAGATAACAGAATGTCAATGCAACAAAAACTATAATAGTTGTACATAGTATTACTACAGCCAAAAGATTCAACAAGTTTTGATGATTTTAAAAAAATAAAAACAATCTAGGTGTTGGGATTTAAAAACTTTTTTATTTATTAATTTAGGGTATAAAAAATGTGAAATCAATGATGGTTTTATAGTCATGATTAATAGAATGACCTGTGCCTTAGGCAACTTATGTTGCTTTTCGTCGTATGGAATGTGGTCTAAAGTGTATTTAATGTTGGGTTAGCTTATATATATGAAATTTATCCTTTTATGTTTAACACATCTAGGACAAGGTAAAAATTAAATAACAAATATTTGAAGCTAATATCAGACCTCATATTTAAATGACTTTATTTAAGACTGCTCCTATGGTGAAAAATTAATAAAATTAAGTTTAGTAAGATGGAAATCTACAGGCTGAAGAAATTAAAGTAGTAACCTATGTGATTGAATTTAAAATTGAAGAGGCTGGGTTCCTCAGAGACTAATGAGAATAAAAGTAAAGGAAATGACTGAAGAAAAGGAGGGGGGGTGGTTGAAGGAGAAAAGGAGTTAATCAACAATTAGAGATAATAGGGGTCCTTTATACTTAAAGTATCTAGCACCCTGAACAAAATCTATTTTGGTGGTTTCTACAAACTGAATTTAATACCATATATACCTTTTCAACCATAGTCAAAATTTCACAATCTCGTTTATTTTAAGTAAATGGTTTATACTTATTTTTAGGCATTTTTCGATTTTAAAAACCTGATGATGGACTGTGTGGTCCGAAAACGTTTGTTTTATTGATGTGGCCCTTTTAAGGGTTTTTTTAAATAAATATACCCATTTACAAAGATTAACCTTTTTTTTTTTTAATTATTTGAATAAACACAACACTAAAATAATAACCAAAGTAATTGTACAACAAATAAACTGAATGAAATTATAAAACTAGCAGAACAACAACAAGGTTTTAGGTCAGGAAGATCATGCACCGAAGTTATATTTATAATAAGGCAAGTGCAAGAGATTATTAAAATACAACAAACCGGCATATGTATGTGATTTTGTGAACCCTAAGAAGGCATTCGACCGGGTCAAATTAAAGGACGTTATCCACTTATTGTACGCAAGAAAGATACCTCTAGGAGTAATCAAACCGATCGAAAATATGTACCAAAACAACACAATAAAAGTAAAAATAGAAGAAGAACTAACCGTCCCTATTAAAGCTGGCAATGGGATAAGACAGAGAATTTACGTGAGTCCTCTTGTCTTTTACCTGAATATGGATGAAATAATAAAAAAGTAAGAACTAAAAAAGGATACCAAATGGGAGAAAAACAACTAAAAATAATCTGCTATGCAGACGACACAATACTATTTTCTCAAAGTGAAGATGATTAACAACGTATACTCCACCAATTTAATATAACTGCCAGAAAAATTAACATGTTAATTTCCCCAAAAAAGACAAAATGCATGGTTGTAACAGAAAATTTACTGAGATATAAATTGGAGCTGGAAGATCAGAATAGATAATAGAACAAGTGATGAAGTTTAAATATCTAGCTATCACATCATCTGTAGCATTTGCATCTCCCTATATATTTTAATCCCCACGTATATGTATTAAATTAAAATCCCGTCATATACTTATGTATTAAAATAATGAAGATTGTTTTCCATGTTTCTTAGTTCGTATCTTTCAAGTTAAAACCCAAATAATATTTCGTTCTTTTCAGGTGGCCAAGTCGATAATAAATCGTTTTATTGTTTGATTAAGTCACAGGCGCAAATTCTTCGATATTCCTTTGACTTGAACAGCTCGATACTGCGTTTGAAGTAATTTATGTCTTAATTTCCGTTGTGATTTGTACATTCCAACTTATGCGATGAATTTTAAAAGATAATTGCTCATTCTCGTTAGAATGGCTGCCAGAGGCAGAAATTTTAGCTTGAGTCCAAATTTTTCATTAAATTTGTAATGTCCTTTTGTTCTTCGTCTTACGTTATGGAAAATAATTATTATAGTAGCGGTTAATAGTAGCAATAATGGTAATTGCAGTCCAATTCTACCTGTCCAAGTTTTTTTTAAGGAGAAAATTTCCGAGTTTTATATAAGTATCCCTTTATTTCATTTTTTGTGTTGTCCCAATCCAACCCCCTTGATATTTACTTATCCACGACCCCAGCTCTCCTAACAAACCCTGAGTGCCGTTCGTATATGTTTCGATTATTTTGCTTGCCCTATCTCCACCCCAGTAGTTTCTGTCCCTAATCTTCTACCCCTTATAATCATACCCCATATGGTAGGCAAAATATATTCGTTACACATCTAGCTATGGAAAGCTCGAAACTGAAGTAGACGATCAAGTGAATAGAGCAAACGGAGACGCAGGTTGCCTGAATGCAACAATGTGGAGAAATAAAAATACCGAGAAAGAAATGGAAGGCAGAATTTACAAAACAGTCATCAGACCAATAATGACATAAGCGTTAGAAATACGAGCAGATACAGAAAGAATACAAACGATATTAGAAAGAGCAGAGATGAAAACAAAAAAAATGATGGTAAGACACTATAAGACAGAGCTAGAAGTACAGATATACGACCTAGATGCAAGGTGGAGCACATCAAGAACTGGGTAAGAAATAGAAGAGTAGAATGAAACAATTATATAAGTCGAATGACAACAAATAGAGTAGTAAAGACGGAAAGGGGCGTTTTACCAATAGAAAAACGATCAGTAGGAAGACCACGAAAACGATGTAATGAACTTACTAAAGACACATTGAAAAACAAACAGAGTCATGTCTGTATAAAAACAAGAAGGTATACTATTTTGAGCGTATTTGCCCTATGTAATGTGATATAATAAAGATGTGATTTAATAAAGGTTAAAGTAACAAAATCAGTAAAAAACAGCGAGTGATTCTAAAAACAGTTACTTCAAAATTCAAAAGGAAAAAAAAACATAAAGATATAAATTTAAAAGAAATGTACAAACCCTGGTAAAACAGTGGCAGATCCTTGTGGTATGGTGGTATTCGTAAGGGTCGTATCCACAATAACACGCATATTATTTTCTTGGTCGTCCTCTATATATTGGGTCACTTCTGTTTGAAATGGAAGATGTCCGATTTCGTGAGAAAGAATTGCTTCATCGTTTAAATACTAAAAAAAACAAGAAACTTTGAATTACTTATTCACTGGCCAATTTAGTCTACTTTCGATTAAAAAAAAATAATTAGTTATATCTTATTTGCTTGAAAGCAATGACAATTGATTTGTTTTAATATGAGCAGTATAAATATGACTGAAAAGGATAGGAAAAGCTAAAACATGAAAAATATTTTCCTAGAAGACGAAATATTGAAAAGAATAGCCATTTTTAGAAAAGAGGGCAGAAAAACTTCTTCCAAGAAATAAGTACTAACAGCAAATAAACGGAGAATAAAACATTTTTCATAAAATATAAAGGAATCTGATGACGCGACGGTTGCCAGATGGAAAGAATTTTTTAATGAAATAAAGGGATGAGACGTATTGAGAACATCAAAACCAAATAACGGCACAAGTCCGCGAGATACTGGATTAAACGTTAGGGTGGCTGCTTTTGCTCAACCAAATAGAGCGTTTCCAATAGACCTCAAAGATCTCCATGTTGAAGACAAGTGGCCTTAATCTCTTTTATTAAGACAATTCATACATTTTTAGATCTTTATGACTTCTTAAATAATTCTTCGTTTATAAAAACACAAGGGTAGTATAGTTCTGGAATTTTCAAAATCAATTTTGTGAGTAATCTAGAGATGATGTTGACCTAGAGCTTAAACTTAATCGGAATTGTAAACAGAAATGGAATGTTTACAGATACTATGTTAGATTCTTTGTTCTTCTTCTTCAAGTGCCGTCTTCGTTCCGAAGTTTGGCTATCATCAAAGCTATGCGTATTTTTGATGCTGCAGATCTAAACAGTTGGTAATTGGTGCAATTGTACCATTCTCTCAAGTTTTTCAACCATGAATGCCTTCTTCTTTCTATAGATCTCTTTCCCATTATCTTTCCCTGTATAATCAATTGCAGCAACTGGTATTTATCTCCCCTCATAACATGTCCCAAATATTGTAGTTTGCGCTTTTTAACAGTAAGTATCAGCTCTTTTTCTTTCCGCACTCTTCGCAAAACCTCCACATTTGTTACTTTCTCTGTCCAGGGTATTCTTAATATTCTACGATACATCCACAACTCAAATGCTTCTATCTTCTTGGTATCGATCTTTTTCAATGTCCATGTTTCCATCCCGTAGAGGAGAACTGACATAAGATTCTTTGTTAGCCAGTCTAAATATATTATTTGAAAATCATATCAATAGGAGCATCCACAGCAACCAATTTTCCGTTCACTCCCAATCCAAAAAATCGCACACTTATAACTTTTCTTCCCTATAACAAAGGTGTCACTGATAAAATCGACAAAATTCTCAAAGCAAAGGGAACAAAGAAAATATTTACCCCTTACCTAAAACCTTCATCTTTTGCTCGATCTACCTAGACTATATTCTTAATGAATAACACAAAGTTTATGAAATTCTTTGTGCAGAAGGCCTGATGAAAACTTAAAAGAGGAAGTCGAATGCTGGGTATATTCAAATTCAAGGCGGTTCAACAACCTGGAAATCAGGTGGCTTTAATAATAATTTTTTTAATAATATTCTTAAGTACTAACTTTAGGTTTAATAAATATTATATTATATATGTATATATATATATATATATATATATATATATATATATATATACATATTATTGAATAATAATTTCCTTTAAGTTTGACATAGATTTACTTACAACTTGCGCTGAATAACAAACAGATCCAAATCTCAGCCAAATTCTTTTTCCTTTCCAGCTGCTAGGAATCTCGAATATCCTCTCATAGTATACAGGCCCGTAATGATCTCGTGCTGTTGTCGTAGTAGGAATATCATTGAAGCTCGAAGGAACTGGCATTAAATGTAGATCTTTGTCTTCAGGCAGATTCTGCAGTTAAGGTAATATGGCAATGTGTAAGAGATATAATAAATAAAGTGAATAAGAATATGTAAAAAATATTTCATATCTTAAAATCAATTAAGTTGTCATTTAATATTTTGTTCTGTTTTGATATAAGACTCTCAAACATTTATAATAATGATACTTCATAAATAAGTGCACAATACACAATGTGCGGTGGAGTAGTACAGCCTAAAAATAACCGTATCTAATTCAAGCAGTAATTTAAGCAGTTTTACCGAAACCAGACTTCTTATTCAGGAGCCTTGTTGATCTTCAACTCTATTTACAATTTATATTTAGGAGGCCATTACAAATTGCAGAATATATTGCACAGAAATAATGCAACAGTGACTAATACACCTGTTCTTCGCAAACGATCAATAATAATTCTGGCAAATGATAAGCAAGATATGGATTATATAATTCGAAAACTAACCAAAGAATACAAAAAATGGGACTTATGATCAATGCTAATATCAAATACTTAATACTTAGGCAAACAAACAGCTCCTCAACTTTTATTTATCATCATTACTCTGGCTTTACAATCCTGCATGTGCCCTAGCCTCCTCAAGAATTCCTCTCCAGTCATCTCTATCCATCGCCTTTTTCCGCCAAGCACATATTTACATATTTCTAATGTCATTTATATTATTTTTTTTTTGTCTTTTTTTGAACCTGTTTCATAGAATACTTAAAGTTAGTTGTGATCAAAGGGAACACCGACGCGGGGGTAAGTTGTTATGCTCTGTATACAGTTTTTAAATAAGATCTATCATTCCTCCGATATGAAATCCCTAATCCACTTCACATCCATGCTCCTATTCAACGTCCTCCCTGAAAAGAGAAGCGCAATAACCCTATACCTTAACCAAATCTCCAATGCAATGTATGGATGTGCCATAGCCACTTCATGCACAAACAACCTCATTAATCAAATCTTTACCCATCTACACATCTAAAAACACACCACACACATCATCTCACATGCATATGCACTCATACAACATCCACCTACACACACTTTACCTAAACTCTGCTCAAAATCCTAATTATTAAACACCTAAATCCCATACCACAATCAATAAACACATAATCCTAACCAGTAAACACGCAAAAACACCACAAACATCCAACACATCACCTACACTGTGAGCACCGCACACACTCCTTAAGAGTCGCTTAAATAACAACAAGGACAGGGGGAGATTGGTTTTCTGTGGTTTCCCAATCTCATTGCACAATGATACCTGATTCTAGGTTAGGATATAGCCACAGCTATTCTCCACGCGTTTTCCAACAAACAAAAATGGCCAACAATCTGAAAGGAATCGTTTTTCCACGGAACTTGTACTTCGTGACAGGCTTGGTTCACTTGGCTGACTCTTCGGGAAGGTACGATTTCCACTTCTTGCCTTCTTCTTGTTCTCGGTATCCTTCCCACCCTCCTCCTCCTCCTATACACCTTTTTTAGCGGCGGCGCCCCTAGTCTTGGGAATCCGGAATCCGAGGTCATACGAGCGAAAACCGGCATTTCAAACAAAACAAGCAGAAGCATCCAAAAAACCAAACCCATCCTTGAAGAAGCATAGAGCTTAAAACAAGGTAAAAACGCAATTGGCTTGATGGCCTAGTCGGTTTTTAATACAGTTTTCATTTATGCTTTAGGGTGATTTTTATCTAGCTAATCTGTAGGATATAAATATGAACCATGTTTTCACAGTTTTATTTTTGGCAGATCTGTAGGAGTTAATTGTAATAATCCTTGTAGGTTTTTACAACACCGTTCAGTTTTAATATCAGATTTATCTGTAGTTGTTTCAAAACTTGTATTAGGTTAATATATAGGATACACAAAACTAATAAAGAAAATAAAACTTTATTTTAAATTGAAAGGAAGAATAATAATAAGAAGAATTCAGAACCAATAGATCTACAACTAACGCGATTTTTATAACACGGCGATGTATATAACTAGAAGATAATTGTATAGAGTTTCCAAAGACCTATTCCTTTGCATTGTGAATCTTACAAAAGCGTTTAATAGAGTCCAAATGAAAGACGAAATAGATATCATGAAGCAGAAAAACGTCAATAGAAAAACACCTCGCAATAATCAGAGAACTTGGATTGGTGAGAGTAGGATATGATAAAATAGACACAAAATGCAAAGATAATGTCGACCGACTGCACACAGGAAGAATAACGAAAATATAAACACATCTCATCATCATCATCAACTGGCCTCTAACGTCCACTGCTGAACATAGGCCTCTCGCATGCTTTTCCACTTAGACCGATTTTGCGCCATCTGAATCCAATTTGTAGTTACTCTTTTTATGTCCATTTCTGTTAGATTATATTCGGCGTCTCCATTCCAAAATTGTTTTTGTCCACCGGTCATCAGCTGATCTTGCTACATAACCTGTCCAGTTCCACTTTAGTATTGTTATCCTTTCAATAACGTCTGCTATTTCTGATCTTTTGCATATGGTAGCATTGGGTATTCTATCACGTAGAAAAATCCCTAACATTATTCTCTCCATTGCACTTTCCGCAATTTGAAGTTTACTCACTGTTGTTCTTGTGAGTGTTAGGATTTCTGCGCCGTAGGTCATCACTGGCAAAATACACTGATTCAATACTTTTCTTTTCAGACACATTGGAATCTTAGACCTAAAAACATCCTTTATATTTCCAAATGCAGCCCAAGCGAGGTTTATTCTTCTTTTCAGCTCTATTATTTGGTTATCTCGACTTATTCTGATCTCATGGCCCAAGTATTTATAGGAGTCAACTGGTTCAATATCTTTGTCTTCTACTGAGATGTTTTTGTTGTGGACTAAATTTGTCATAAATTGTGTTTTTGAAAAATTTATTTTAAGATCAACTCTTTTTGTGGCAGTATGGAGTTCTTGGAGCATTATCTGTGTCTGATCAAAGCTGTCTGCAATAAGAACGATATCATCTACAAATTTAAGATTATTTAAAAATTTTCCATCTACATTGATGCCCTTTTCGTTCCAATTTATTGTTTTACAAGCCTATTCTAGCAAAGTTGTAAATAATTTAGGAGACATGTTGTCTCCTTGCCGAACGCCTCTTTCCATACGAAAGGTACCAGTATCTTCGTTAAGTCTTACACAGGCTGTAGCATGCTGATATATGTATCTGATGAGGGATATGTATCGGTGATCTATTCTACATTGTGTTAGAGCTTGGAGCATTTCACTTTGATTGACCGTATCAAATGCTTTTTCAAAGTCGACAAAGACAAGTATCAGGGGTCTATTATATTCAATGGTTTTTTCAATTAACGACTTAATAGTTTGCAAATGATCATTTGTTCCGTATCCAGCTCTAAATCCTGCTTGTTCGCAAGGTTGATAGAAGTCTAGTTTTGATGTCAACCTATTAGTTATTATCTTCATAAACAACTTATAAACGTGAGATAATAAGCTAATAATAAGATAATAAGATAAAGCTAAAACACACCCAATAAGATTCCATCTTATTGGGTGTGTTTTTGTTATCATTTTGTATGTTTGTTTTTGGAGATTTAGCACGATCTTCGCTCTTACCATCCTATGATCACTTCCAACTGAAGAGCTATTAAGAACTGTTACATCATGGACCATGTCTTTGTTGTTGGTTAAGACAAAATCAATTTTATTTTTGGTGACTCCATCTGGACTTGTCCAGGTTCATTTTCTTTGGGCACTTTTTTTGAAAAAGCTATTCATTGCAAAGAGGCCATTTCATACCAAGAAACCCAAAAACATTTCGCCTCTTTCATTTCTTTGTCCGAATCCGTAGGGACCTATTGCAACTTTGGTCCCGTCCAGTTTACATCCCAACTTAGCAATAAATTCACCCATTACTAGGTTGTTTGTAGAAGGCGCCAGTTTTACTGCATTTTTAAGGTCTTCATAAAAGGTTTCCACTTCCTCGTCCGAGTGTGTAGATGTAGGTTTATAGGCTTAAAATATTTTAAGGCTGGTTTTTTTTTGTTAAGCTTCAGTATGCAGAGTATTATTCTTGGGTTGATACCTTTAAGTTGTTGGATATTTTTAGTGTGTCTTTCATGTATAAGAAGTCCAACTCCTCCTATTTTTTCTTTGTTTTCCATATAGAAAAGTTGATGCCTTGATTTAAGAGTTATGCAGTTTTCTTCTTCGCATCTTACTTCACAGAGACCCATAACGTCCCATTTTATGTGTTTTAACTCTTCATCTAATTCCAGTTCTATTAGCCGTAAGTTAGCAAATACATCATGGGGGTTGAATGCAGAGGTAATAAGAACGAGCGCGCTGTCCTTAGTATATCTTACTGCAGAATATTGCGATCCTGTCTGGCTAAACAGTCATCACACAAAAGTCATAGATACCCAGTTAAATCAAACAATGAGGCACATAACGGGAACTATAAAGCCCACCCCAACCCAGTGGCTTCCAGTTTTAAGCAACATCGCTCCACCAGCAACAAGACGACTAGCCGCACTCAACACTCTAGTTCAAAAATGCCAACAAAACCCAGAACTACCGATAAACACAGACATCGCTGAACTACACCAAAGGCAGTTAAGACTAAAATCCAAACATCCACCTACTAGAACTGCTAAAAAATTGGCTGTTTTCACTACCGAAGAGCACTGGATGGGCGAATGGAATCCAGACATCAGAAATTCCAATCTGATAGAAAACCCCACAATCAAACCAGACGGCTCTTCTCTTCCCCGTCGTGAATGGTGCAACCTAAATAGAATACGAGTTGGTCATGGAATTTGTAACAAATCGCTGAATCAATGGGGTATAAATGCCAGCCCGGAATGTGACAAATGCAGCGCCGCTGAACAAACAATTAACCACATCGTCTTCGAGTGTCCAGCCACCAAGTTCTTTGGCAGCCTTTTTTTCTTCCTTTTCTTTATGTAAAACTGCAATGTGTAAAGTTCATACGAATATACATACATATATATATATATATATATATATATATATATATATATATATATATATATATATATATATATATATATCTAATTCCAGTAATTTTTCTTCAGATGACAGTGTTCTTACATTGTACGTGGCGATATACATTTATATCGTCCATAGTAGCCTAATCTGACCCGGGGATTCTTCGCACCCACTCTTTGCTGTCTTTCTTGATCGCTACCTTGACCAAGGATCAGCTTACTGCCGGGGATTGAGCGCCGTGTTTTTATCGTGTCAAGCATGCTTGGATTTTAGCCATACTCTACTCAGGTGGGAGTTTTAAAAGGAAGAGATAGAAAAAAGGTATGAGGACCTGGCCCCCTCAGGCAAGGAAGGAGGGAGAACCAGAAGCTAGCATAAAGCAGGGTCACTAGTCCCTGTAGCAGTCTGTCTTCTACTGGGATTGTAGAAGAGTGCTAACTGCCACCTCATCTACACATCTACCCAATTAATGCAAACTCGAGGTCAATGTTAAAAGATTTCACATTTAGGAAACATTACTGAAGAATACTTGAAACAAGGACTACCTACGCCCTGGGGAAGATACCTACCGATTAAGAGTTGCCAGTTAAGATTATTTTCAATTGCTAACTACGTTTTCACTGATGATGGTGTGATAAAAACGAAAACTTTCTGAAATTTAAATCTGTTTTGATAATTTCAATCTTTTAAAAAAATTAATTTAAATATATTCCATTTTACATTAGAAATTTTTAACTTATCTGCAAGTACTTTAATAAATAGTAATTTCGATCAATTTTTTTTACTCACCGATAGTCCACCAGAATAATCTACACTTCCATTTATCACAAGAGAAAACCTCCAAATGCCGTCTAGAGACAATAAATCTCTGGTTTTCGAGAGCCTGGGATACAAAATCCCCCCATTTATGCCGTGGTAAATAGTAAAAAACAAAAACCAAATAATGATCATGACCTTCTTTCTTCTCGGTCTTTTAAAACAATAATAATGATAAAAATAGTTATAAAAATGTAGATTTTAATAATAAGTAGGTGGTAGTTCTGATAATTTCATGGATGTACAGTATTTTTGTTATCAGTAGCGACCTATCTCACATTTGTATTGGTATATTATAAACTAACAGTCAAATTATAGACCAAGGCTTATAAATTAACTAGAGAATTTTAGGAGAAATTATGTTATATAGTTGTTTGTATTTAAACGAAATATATACAGGGTGGTTGGTAAGTAATATACCAAACTGAAATGCAATATTGTTTTCCTCGAAATATCACGATCCGATGCAACTGACGTCGATAAAATATTTATAATAAAAAAGATACAAAGCGGCATTATATTTATCGCAGTAAATTTAAAGATTTTGAATGTAAGAACGTAAAAATTTGAAGTCATGGGTTTTACGGTATATCATACCATGATATCCATCTCGACATATTTTATAAAGAGCGTCATATGCACTATACTGCGCAAAAAACACTAATTATGGTTTTTAATTCAAATTTTAATAAAATATCACTTAATTTCACAACAAGGGCACATTTAACGAGCCCAATCCTGGCATATGTCAGATATGTCTCCAATTGCATGCAATAATTCTCAACATACCTATCTTTTTTTTACATTATTAAAAAGAAGAAGAAAAATCTGCGTACAGACACCTGTGACTCACTCAGGTATTGTTGGGTTTCTAATACTCTAGTCAAGTTGTGCTAGACAACGGTGGGAGTTAGACCTTTGACACTTCGTCCCGTCACCACTCCGAGACGATCAGGATCAGGCATTAGGATGAAAGGGCTGGTTAAGGCAAAACTTCTCTCCTAATGCCGTGTTATCACCCAATTCCCATTCTTTTTTCCACACATTCATCGGGAAAACCACACCCACACGGACCACCAAAAACGTTGAATCCTCTGCCTTAGCGAGGCTGCGTCGTCTGCGTTTCATTCTCTTCTGTTTTAGCCTGCGACAGTCCGAACACCACCAAGGTGCTACTCGCCCGTTCAAACTCTGTTGCGAGTTTACGCTCCTCTAGTTGTTTGGAACAACAGACAATATACCTATCTAACACATAACTACGGATCATGACTGAAAGGATTGTCTATGAAGAATCATACGTATAGTCTCCCGATTTATATCTTGCTTAGTAATAGCAAGTAATTATATTATGCCATTTATAATCTACATAAGTATAGAAAATAATATCATCAAGCCGGTGACCATCACGTTGGATGCTGTTTTCGATCCTCTTTATGAAATCCTCCTTAACACGCTTTAACAGTAGTCAGGATTTCCTGGCGAACTGCGTTCTTTAACTCGATCCAATTACGAGGCTTGCTAGCATATACATGACCTTTTAAATACCCCCATAACAAAAAATCACAAACTGACAGGTCTGGAGACCTTGGAGGCCACGGCGTGAAATCTCCGAAGCGTGAAATAAGTTGTCCTGTGAACAGTTTTGCGGAGAATATTTATTGAAGCATACGCAGTTTGTGCCGTGGCACTATTCTGCTAAAACCACATATTCTTTGGGTTTATCCCTTTTCTGCGTAAAGTTGGAATCAAAAAATTTTAGAACATGTCAACGTAGCGAATAGAATTAACGGTGACGGTATGACCAGCCTCTTCGAACAAATATTGCTCAATAATGCCAGTCGGACCAATGGCACACCACACTGAATTTTTGAGAATGTAAAGGACGCTCATGGAGATTTTGTGGGTTTTCCGGAGCCCAGTACCTGTAATTCTGTATATTTACGGTTCCGTCCAAATGGAAATGAGCTTCGTCGCTCATTAAAATATGCTGATCTAAGTTATCCTTTAAAAGAACTTGCATTCTCCTAGCGAAATCCTTGTTCAACGTTTCTTTCCATTAATTTCTGGACAGTCTGCAATTTGTAGGGGTGAAATTTTAGGTCTTTATGCAACATTTTTCTCAACGATCCCCGATTAATCCATCCATCCAATGACACTACAGCCCAAGCCGGGCCTTGGCCTCCTTCATTAAACCTCTCCAAACATCTCTATTTACTGCTGTTCTTTTCCATGAACGCGTTTTTAGGAGATTTTTGGCATCCTCATCTACCTCGTCTTCCCATCTCTTTTTTGGTCTTCCAACAGGTCTTTGTCCTTGCATTCTTGCGTTTAGTAATTTTCTGGGGATTCTGTTCTCATGCATGCGGGCCACATGCCCTGCCCATCGTAATCTCTGCAGTCTAGTGTATTGTGCTAGTGTTGGTTCAGTGTATTGTTCGTATATTTCGTTATTATATCTAATTCGCCAGTTGTTATTTTCCTTTATTGGACCCAGTATTCTACGCAATATTTTTCTTTCGAACACGTCTAATGCATTGGTAGATTTCTGTGTTATAACCCATGTTTCACACCCATAACTTACTATGGGTCGGATTATTGTTTTATATACCCGGAGTTTTGTTTTCCGGATCCCCGATTAATGTTTAGCTTAATTGCAAGTTTTCGGGCGGACCGTATAGGGCTCTGGCCTCTGACGACGGCATCTCTCACTCGCTGTATGTTTACAGGAATTCTTACTGTTCTATTCGGACCTTGTTGCTTTTTTTTCATGACACTGCCTGTTGTTCTAAAATTCTTTATCCATCTAAAGATTGTGTTACAGGATGGAACCGCTCCACGCCTTCTTCTTCTTCACGTACCATATCAAAACTACCCGACGTTGGCGATCACTATTGCGAAGGCTTCTCGATCTTCTGCAATATGGAATAATTGTCCTGCATTTGGTATCTGAGTCCATTCACGAATATTTTTTAACCAAGAAACTTGTTTTCTTCCTACACCTCTACGGCCCTCTATTATGCCTTTAAGGATCAGTTGTAAAATTTTATATCGACTTCCCCTTACTATATGTCCCAGGCTCCACCCCTACCAATATTAAAGTGAGTGCGGAAAAGCCGTTACGTAGTGATCACTGATTCTTGATTTCGAATAAAGGTATCGTATGCAAACGTGTGATGTTTTACCGTCCACTGTTTGATGTTTTGATTTTAAATTTTCATGCATTTTTTCGTGTCCGTACTTAAGAATTTGTTGTATCTCTTGAGCTTTCTTTCTGGTGCCGTTATTACTAAATATTGCTTAAAATAAGGTTTGAAATTAAAAACACAAAGTTAAAAAATGCATTTTATTTGATAAAATTAAATTCTAAACTCTTTACAATAATATATAAATCTACTATTCAATGACATAGTTTTCCAAATCAGTAGGGGCTGTGATATTATTCAGTTTATTAGCCAACAGCCAATACCTCTTTCTTAAAAAGTGTGCACTATTTTTAGGCTGCCTTTGGCGTGTGAACATACCCTTCTTGTTTCCTCCTACTCTTCTTATATCTAAAAAAAGATAGAATTAAATTTAAAACAAACAATTTTAAAATTTTTACAAATTTGTTTAGAATAGCAATCGAAAATTTTGGACAGTTTAGTCGTTGGGGATTTCGAAAAAAATGAGATTTTGAAATGAGAACGATATTATAATATAATTGGTTGAGGGTAGAATGTAGAAGTAGAATGCGAAAATGGGCGTAAGTTGGATAAACTGTTAGAGAAAATGGGACTGCTTCTCAGCTTTTGAAAAGATATCTTTTGCTCATAGTTAAAATGTGATTTTTGAGTGTTTTAAATTTAAAGGTATTTTTACGATCTAGCAAGTAGTAGCAGTGTTTGATGTATGATTACCTTTTAAAAAGAAGATTGCATTATTTGTAAAAAGATCAGAATTTGATATCAACGATTTAAAAATGTACAGGAACAATTAAGACATACTCTTAGACAAAAAACAGAAAAACATACTATGAGGCAATACCTATTGATATCAATATGGCATACAAACTTCTGGATGAGATGTTTTATATAAAACATGACATATTATAAGTATAGGTCCGTACAACTGTAACGATACTCTGATCGTTTAACAGTTTGAACCGTGGGAGTGTCAATATTTGTGCATCCACTTCTTAAACGAGACGACGAAATGTGATTCGAAGCGGCTATTTAAGGCGTGTAAGTAGCGGAATTAGACAGTCAGTAGTTATAGTAGCTCGACTCCAGCAGTCGAGCAGAGCTGACGTCCGAGAAGCGAAGACCGACACTGCCGAGGAGCTGCAGCGACCAAGTCCGAGCCGAACTTTTTAGTTCGTAACCGTGAATGTAAGCACGGTAGCGGAGACTTGGCGCTAACAGTGCCTAGGTCAGAAAAGAGGTAAAATCCTACGCCGCAACGAGGTTAAGCCGGAGAGATTTGTTTTTTAAATCTTAAAGTCTTCACGGAGGCTAAAATTGAGGCGTAGGAAAGTGAAAAAGCATACGGGATTTTAGCCCGTCGGGATATTCTCTGTGCCTCCGTTGGGATGACACTGTGGTATATAGTTGTTTAGAACTCTATATCTGGCAGACACGGCCCCAGGATCAGAGAATCGAGAAAATGAAGAGAATCCCCGCTTTAGTTCTGCCTAAAGCGTGAACAACCGCGAGTGAGGTCACTGGTGACACCCAGAATCCGTGCTGGCAACGGGCCAGACAGAGGACAAAAAAGCCTTCATTCAAATTTAAGATTAGTCCTTTCCCAACATGGATAGATCACGATCCCCGCCTGACTAAAGGCAGCCCCCAGCCCCTATGGTTGCAGTGAGAGGAAACTCCACGGCAACATCTATAACGCGCTATTGACCGGCCTATCCGATGGTAACGAAACGACGACAAATTATGAAGTCTTCAATTACCTAACCATGGCACATAGTGAAGGGACTTCAAACGTCCCAAGAAAAAGAAAAGGAGAACAAAAGCCCGCGCGGAGGGAAACTGCGTTCCAGAAGAGACGACGACACGCCGGCAACGGCAAGCAAGAGGATCAGGAAGAAAAGTAGCGAGGACGAAAAGTCCGAACTACTAGAAATCAGGAAACAATTAAAGCAAAAAGACGCAGAAATCGCTGCCCTCAAAAAGAAGATCGACGAGTTGCACAATAAAAGCCTAAGAGAAGCAGTTAACGTACCAAGATACGTCGCTGAAAGATTCCTTTTTAGAGAATTACAGCAAGTCAGAGTGACTGACACCATGAAGGAAAAGGCCAGTACAAAGTTTGCAGAATTAGAGAATCATCCCAGCCACATACTAAGAGAGATAATGAGATATGACGCTTTCCACAGATGGAAGCACAAAAGACCAAAACACAGATAGTCGATTAAAATAAAATACCAGAAAGAGAAATAACCCCCCACCGCCCCCCCCCCCCCCCGAAGGAAACGTAACCCCAAAAACACTAGAGTGAGAAGAAATCACGCAAACCATAAGAAAGATAGTTCGTAGCTCAAAATATCCAGGATACCGCATATCGCCTAGTACACAGTGGGCCCAGTTGCTCACACAAAGATAGAGCGTGTATTGTGGTATTGTATAATATTATTGTATAATTTTTTGTTCACAGGGCCACTTACAAAAAAAACACAAAGAACCGGCTTCGGCCACCAAAAAAAAAAATAAAAAAAATTACTAACAAAAACCGGCTTCACCCACCAAAAAAATTAACAAAACCCGGTCACGTAGGGCCCAACCACTTGAGCACCAAGTCGCCGAACTGAGCCGGGACGCAGAGCGGGGACTTGAGGCCCAAGTAAGCAATTTTAGTTCGCGAATAAGCCACCATAAGATAACAGGAATATAGCGGAGATGCACTGTCCTGAGTTTTGCATTCGATTAGGAAACCATGTTGGGGTTCTATTACCCAAGACCTCCACAAGAAGAGCATTTGGCTGATTGTTGTGCCTCTATAGCGCATCAGAGTGCTATAGGGGGGAAAGGGATGGTCTAGAGCATTGGAGCACGGTGGGGTGACTCCTGTTTTTACACGAGTTAACACACCTTGCTCCAATGAATTGTTGGGTGTGCGTAAGTGTTGCGTAATACTTAGGGGTGAACGTTTCTCATAGGCTGGGTTCAATTAAATTGCTTGCTTGAATTAGACAGTCTTATAGCTAACGCTCTAGACTCGCCGGTGTATTGAACCTGCGAGCCAACCCGGACAGAGAGATTTCCGTATTGAGGATCATACTCTGTCCTTAACCGGCAGAACCCATCGGTATTGTGTATTGAACATTACCGTGGGCCTGCACAGCCGAATATTTAGTTTGCGAGTGCATTCGGAGCTCCCGCTAAATTGCAGCGGAAGCGAGTATAAGTCTGCGTGCGATTGACTTCACCTATTTCATTTGTTTGTTATTAATAATAAATTTTTCTTTCTTTTATAGACGTTCGCCGGGGAATTTATTTTTATTTCAACCTGTGTTTTACTGAGTCTGTCGCCCCGAAAGAGCTACCAGTCACACAACTTACCATTAGCAGTTTTAAAATCGGCAAAATTCCATATCATTTCTCCAACGAACCATCCTTGGTCTCGAAGCTGATCGAAAGCTTTAAAATATTCAGACATGAGTTTTACTTGATACTCTTCAGACCATAGATAATCTGGAAGCTAAAAAAGAACAAATTAACAAAACTTGAAAACAAAGTGGTACAGTAGGCGGTACTGAAGACTAGCGCGAAGCTTCATACCATGTTTCTGTATTTATAAATTTAATAAAAAATTATGAACATTTCGAAAATTAAAATTATAACCCTACAATGCGCGATTTGTTTCTTTGCAATTAAAAAATTTGGTAATTGGGAATAAGAAATACTAAAACAGGTGTGACACTGGAAGAAAAATTATTTTTTAAGGTTTATTTAAAAAAAAATTGTTGATTCATATTTAAATCGTTACGAAGTGTAATATCTACTGTGACAAATTAATTATTGTGGAAATCTGAAAAGCAGTTCTTGTCCTTGTTGAAACATAATGCTGTTTCGCATTGTCTACAAACAACATAAGTTTGGGTATGGCAACCAGGAAATTTGCAACGAACTCTTGTGCTATTTCATTTAGAAAACTAGTTTTCCTTGTCCACTCTAATATCCAGTGGAGGCAGAGATGAGGTGTTATGCTTTAGTTTCTTCCTTTCAATTTCTCTCAGTACATCATTTGATGGTCTGCCCCGTTTAGGGTTTAGTAGGACCCAATACTACACAGTGTTTGTGCCAATTTCAATCTGAATTCAACTAGTGTCATGGTCGGTTTTCCAAAATTTGAGCTCCTATATAATAACCAGGAGTTTATTATAGTGATGTCTAAAAGATGATAAAATATTCTTATTATAAAATTATAAATATACCATTGCTCAGACCGCATTTTAATTCTATACTTTCCAATATAACTGTCTAACAAATATGTTTATTGTATTGTTTTACGATTTCTAGACATGGTACAGATACCCTTTGTTTTTTTCTGTCATATCTCTGCATGATTTGAGATGGTTCCAAGCCAGCAAATGAGGAGATATGTTGTGGAATGCAACTCTTCGATCCTCCATATCTCTCTTAGTGAAAATATAAATAACATCCGTTATGCTGACGATACAGTCATTATCGCTGAAAGTAAGACAGACCTGCAGAGGTTACTAAACACAATTTATGATACTGGGGAACATTTTGGTTTAACAATAAATATAAAGAAAACAACAAACATGGTTATCAGTAAGAGGGGCAAAGTCATTACAAGGATCCAGATAAAAAATGAAGATATTGAGCAATTGAACAAAATAAAATACTTAGGAGTCTGGATTAAGGAAGATCTGAATCCGAAATCAGAAATTCGCTCAAGAATAGAGCAATCAAGAGCAGCCTTTTTTAAGATGAGGAAATTTCTGAATAACCAAAGACTCAATCTGCAAATCCGATATCGGATGGTAAAATGTTACATCCATTCTTCTTTATGGTGTCGAAGCCTGGACTGTAATGTTGATTTAATGAGAAAACTGAAAGCTTTTGAGATGTGGCTTTTTTGAAGAATTTTAAAGATACCATGGACCGATCATATTTCGAACGAAATGCTGTTGCACATGATGGGAAGAGACAGAGAACTGTTGACCACCATTAAAAGGCGAAAGCATATTTTGGGTACATATATAAAAATGATAAGTACGAGTTCTTGCAGCTGATTATGAAAGATAAAATCGAAGGAAAAGGGGGTCTTGATAGACAAATATCCTGGCTGAAAAACATTCTAGACTAGACCGGATTAAACATACAAACGCTCTTAAAAAAAGCCGAAGATAGAGACGAATTTGCATTGGTTATAGCCAACCTTCATTAGTGGAGACAGCACTAGAAGAAGAAGATATCCCTCTTACATCTTTTGGCATGGTCTGCTTTGCCTTGCAAATTTTTACTTCTCATTTGATGTCTATATTTTGTTATTTATTCTTTATGCAGTTTTATTTTCTCAACATTTTATTCTAGTAGAGGTAAAAAAGTAATAAAAAGCCGTGGTATTACTTTTTTATTTTTTTTAGCATTTTAATATAATTTAACAGGCAAGTTATGTAAAACCAGATCCTTTTATTTCTTTAATTTCTCTATAATCCCTATTATCTTCTGTTTCATTTAATTTTCTTTCTTTATTTGTTTTGTTTTTTATTCGGAGGATTTTTTTTAGTTTTTTGCCTTTGTTTTTGAGCTTTGTACTTAAGTTCCTCACTACCAGTTTATATGTATTTCTTTTAGAGTAATTTTTTAAGTTATTACATTACTTTTGCTTTATAACATTGGTTGTCTAAAGTTACTTAAAAATAGATTGCTTGTTAAAATTAATAATGAACTAACATTATTTGTTTTCTGCCAATACAGCTATCCTCTACACCAATAATTACACCAAAATAAAGATGAGTTAACAGAAATCCTTTATAAAATGACACTAAATAAAGTTTAATAATTTATAAACCTTCATAATAGCTTAAGTGAAGCTGTTATGAAAGCCGCAAGAGAACAAAAGCAAGATAGAACGAATACAAATAAATGGTGGAGTGAAGACATTGAAGAAAATGTAGCAGAAACAAAACGGACACATAACACATTATGGCTAATGGTAACAGACAGAAAGGACTGAAAACACTACACACAATGATGTTAAGTTATAAAAAAACAGTGCTAAGACAAACAATTAGACGTGAGACAATAAATGTAAACAAATAGAGTAGAGCAACTGAAGCATGGAGAATCATAAAATCTATAAGAACAAAGAAAAAGAAATATCTAGAATTTCTTTCCAAAACTATTTTTTTTTTTAATTTAAAGGCAACTTTTATAGAACTAAAGTAAAGAAATTCTAATATAAAAATTGGACGAGCTTCCAGAACTTCCCTTAAAACTAAGAATAGGCTAGTGATTATGTTCAAAAAATAAGGCTAAAAGAACTACAACGTTAAAGGGGTTTTGCTAGTTCATATGTTAACCGGACCTCCAAATATTTTCCATTTAAATAATCCATAATCCATTTAAAGGAATGCGTTTTTGAGAGTGGGTGAATTTGTCCCTATGTACTAGGGTGCATTTTGGTGAATTCTATGTAGTTTTCGTACATAAACATCTACAGAAATCTGGTTACAAATTAGTTTTCTATCAAAATGTCAAGCTTTTTGTTTTCAACAAAAATATTTTCAAAAGAAGAAGCAACAAAAAATACACGCGATTATTCTTTTTGTTTCATAACTTTTTTCCATGGTGATATAAGGTATAGGCATATAAAAAAACTTTTATCCTTCTTCTTTAAAATAACGTTTGGTAGAAGTAATAGAAGGTAGAAGAAATATATATATATATATATATATATATATATATATATATATATATATATATATCTTATATATTATATTATGTATATTTTAATTTTATACACTTTCTGCTATACTGTTTTTACTGAAGTTAGAAATAAACTAAGATACTTACAATATGCAAGCCCTCCATCGCATCTGCTCCATACTCAGTAACAAAAACAGGTTTGTTATGCTTTTTATGCCATCCTTCAGCCTGACTTATCATTCCTGATACAACGGTTTCTAAGTCGCCCGCATATTCATACCAACCTACATATTTATTGACACCTAAAATGTCCAAGAATTGTCCCTAAAATATAAACAATTATTAAATCGTTGTATTGTTAATATTTGGCAACTTTAGAATTCCTAAGATTTCCTACTTGACGAAACTAAATTCAAATTCTTATCACTGCGCTTTCTAAAACGTGTAAAGCAGACAGATTGATAAATTAGTCGACAAGGGAATCTACAATTTGCATTCCACATGTCTTCCATCGCGCCAAAAATTCTTAGTGAATTTAGTGCCGAGTATAACCGAATAAATCTAAAACCGTCTTTCTGTTTTAATATTTGGCATTTTATTCTAATAACATCCATTAATGTAACACCTACGATGTTTACAGTCTTTTTACCTTATACAAACAAAGCTGAATATAACCTTCATAGACCTTATGGAACTAAGATTGCTCAGATCAGGAACATGGGACAGAAGAAATGAAACACTTTATTATTCTGGTAGTGACTTTAATGAGGACAACCACAGAAATTGAGAGGGAATATTTTTAACCACTGAACTGATTACCATTGTTTCGCAGACAACTTACAAGACTCAATAATTTGAAAGAGCAAAATTAAATATAAACTTTAAGAAAACTAAACTTACGACAAATCTCATAATGAGGGAAAATATAACTATTGACAATAATACCACACAACAAATAGGTACTTACAAATATCTGGGACATGAGATCAAAATAAGCAGAGACTTTCAAGCATATAAAATAGAAAGACAAAAAGACCTGATATGAGCACTATTGGATAAACTAAGCCATATTATAAGAAGTTCAATTCCAATGTGCCTCAAGTGAAAAGTTTATAACCAATGTGTTTTGGCCGTAAAAACATATGGAGTAGAGACATAACCGCTGACGCAAAGGTCCGCAAATAAACTCAAAGTTACAAAACGAACTATGGTATGTACAATGCTGAGCGTGAGCCTTCGAAACAACACAAAAAACCAACAAATCCGGAAAAGACTTGGCGTTCAGGACGTCAACACTAAAATGAAACTGGCCAGGGCACATAGCAAGAACATAAGATAGACGGTGAACAAGATGATTCATGGAATGGAGGTCCGGAAACTATAAAAGACGCCGCAGACAACCCCCCACTAGATCGACCTACGACGTGAAAAGAATAGCACAAAAATGGCTACAAATGTTCCAATATAAAAAGGATTGGAAGAGACTCAGTAAGGTCTATGTTTAGAAACAGACGTGATTGGCTAAATGATGATAATGAACCACTAAAGTAATCGAAAATATGTTTCAAACTCAATTTCCGATACAAAAAAATCCAAACAAAAAATCGTTTGTATTTTGAGAACGATTTCCGAAGTGGAAATTAAAACGTCAATAAACGTATTTTTACCTTTAATTTGGGCTTATTCCCATTTAAATAGTAATTATCTATTTTTTGATTTCCTATTTGATAAATTTTTATATAGTTGATTTAAAAGTTTTAATAGGTTTTCTAAATCATTTGTATAAGTTTTTATTAAGCTTACTGGGTCAGGGGTACCTTGAGCATTTTGAAGTATATCTACTAATGTTTCATAATATATTAAATGGTGTACTGAAGTATCTTCATATATTCGTCTAGATGAATTTTTTATATCCTCAAATACGTTGATAAAACTTTAACAACTTTAGAAACCAGAAACTGACATGATTTGATGAAAAAACGTAATCAGAACAAAGTAATAATGTTCATGGAGAAATGCTTATAAGTACTGTCTAGAAAGTGACATAGTTGTAATTTTATTAATAGCTGATGTTAATTGTTGAAGATACGGCTAGGCGATGCTGAATACTGCCGAAACATAAAAACATAACTCCGATACGAAACCACACTGACTATATATTAGACAATATATGCTCTTCATCCATCATAAGGCTCTACAACCCTTTTTGACCCTAGTCTTTCTCAGCAAACCTTTCTATTCGTTCTGATATGTAGTCAGTCTCCTCCACAATCGACTGCTAAGGAGATTTCTTGCGTTCTCATCCACATCACTCTCCCATCGCTTGTTTGGTCTCCTAGTAGGTATTTTCCCCTACATTCTTGCAATCAACAGTTTATTTGTAAGTCCGTTTTCTTCCATTCTAAATACACAACCTGTCCATTGAACACGCTCTAGACGGGCATATTAAGATAAAGGTGGTTCTTGATCTATGCTTGGAACGTGGACCAAACAGAACACCCATTTTAATAAATTAATTTTAACATTTTCACGTATTGTTGTCGAAAGTAACTATTGAAAGACCTTGTATTAACGTTAGATACACTGGATAACTTCAATGTCTCTGTTTTATTGTTAAACAGAATCCGTGATTAAGTAATGGCTTCGACATAGTCATGACTACTTGAGCTGAAACTGGAAGGTCTGCGTAATCTGAATCAAGATTGATCTGTCTTCCTGTGTAAATGAGAATATACTGAATCCATCCAAGCCGAGCTTTGTATAATAGTAGGCACTAATCGATGGTTACATGTTTTTCAGGTGTCACTGGCTAAATTTTCTTTAGCTTAGGATTAGAATGTGTTGCGGTGTCGAAATTATAATTATTGCTGAAATGAAGGTTTTGGTTTATTGCTTCAAACCGTTCTTACTATTTAAGTGCGCTTTAACCGATTACTTAAACACTTTGAGAAATAGGTGTCATGATCAATGAATTCTTAGACCAATACTGTCGTATTCCAGATTTCTTGATTATGCTTTGCAAAATAATAAGGCCCAAAAAACTCTCATTTTCGCCCAAGTTACCAAATACCAACTACTGTCTATATTGTTTTGATCAGCATATCAGTTAGTGTCTTCTACAATGGAATTTATTAGGTTATCATCCAAGAAATATTCAAAACATTGCAATATATTCCAGTCGGTAGCAATAAAATTTATACCTGAAACAGCAGTTAAAGGAAAATATGAAGGAGCGGGAGCATTTGGCTGTAATTTGCACCATGTTCGTACCATAGTCATACTTACAGTGTCATCCGAAGTTAAATAATTTTCTGGACTAAGGTCGATACTTGTATCTGAACCACTTTCGTCCATAGTGGCTTCGACATCAGACACATGTGAACTTAATATATACTTATCACTACTCATTTTGCAGTCGATAAAAGAATTAAAAAAACTATAAAAATAACTAACGCACTGCAAGAGTCGAATAAATATGTCACTTATATCTGCCTTCCAAACGCACTAAACTTGACTAACCTTGGCCTTGACTAAAAATTCCACCTGGCGGTCGATCGTAGGAAGTTTAAAATTAGAAACGACAAAACAAGTGGGGGAAACCATTATTTAGCGTTAGGCGAATTAAAACGCGTAGGCGCATTACATAATCATACAAATATTTTAAGCACGAGTTTACTCGGTTATGCGAAAATAGAAACGTAGATTAATACCGAGTGAACTCGGGTGAGTACGTTAAGCGGTTAATTTTGAAACAGTTCAAAAACCTCGAACTTAAAAATTTTTTACACCTACTTTTCTTGTGTATTCTTTCAAACAAAACAAACTTAGCAGTTGAAAGTACTTACAGAGTGATCCACATCAAATCCGTAGATATTTGCTATTGTTATGGGTCTGGTTTTATCGAATGATTTGATATGTGCAGAAACATGACTGAAAATAAAATATCGGATTAAAAAAAGTTTTTTTCAGTTTCTTTTTTCTTATTACTAGAATATTCCTCGAACTCCGCCTGGGATACCGTGAGAAATCACAGTGTCACAGCCGGTCCTAAGCCCGGATAAAGGAGGAAGGTTGGGCAATGGGCTAGTCACCCATTACTGTAGAACAAACCCCGACTACGAAACCTATACAAAAGCCTCGGATAGGACGGTCTTATTGACGACGACTCAAGCAAAGAAATATGGACTACTCATTTGGAACATGGAACGTCTTAACCCTAAATAAACCAGGAGCCCAAACATCGCTGCTTAACGAACTTAAAAAATATAAGATACAATTAGCCGCAATACAAGAAACAAAATGGCTAGGCAATGGAATAAAAGACACAAAAACGCACACAATACTCTATAGCGGCAAAGAAAATGGAAAGAAAGAATTTGGAGTGGCTTTCGTAGTAGATAAGAACATCAAAAATAATATCTTAGATTTCGAAGCAATAAATGAGAGATTATGTAGATTGAGGCTAAAAACAAAATTTTTTAACCTCACAATCATTAATGCCCATAGTCCAACAGAAGAACACGACATAACAATAAAAGAGGAGTTCTACGATCAATTAGAAGAAATATACGACAATGCCCCAAAAAATGACATCAAGATAATATTGGGTGACATGAACGCCCAAATAGGCAAAGAAGAACAGTTCGCAGGAATAATCGGCAAACACTCACTCCATCAAAACACCAACGAGAACGGGGAATTCCTAATTAATTTTGCCAGCAGGAAAAACATGATCGTGAGCTCTACGTTCTTTGCTCATCGGGATGTACACAAAGCAACGTGGATCATGCCAGGTGGAGCGGTTACTAACCAAATTGACCATGTCTTAATAGACAAAAGAGCTGCCACTAACATCCTAGATGTAAAAAGTCGAAGAGGAGCATGCTGTGGATCTGATCACTTGCTGGTACAAGCAAAATATAGATGCAGGATCTCAAGAAACAGAGACAAGAAAGAACAGATAAAAGAGCAGTTGGACATTGATAAACTAAGCCAACAAAACGTTAAACTGAGCTACGAGACAGAAATAACCCAGACACTTACAAACACAGATAACCTAGACATTGAAGAACATTGGAAACAAATGAAGACAAAAGTATTAAATGCAGCAACAAAGACCATCGGTAAAAAGGTAAAGAAGCAAAGGGCAGAATGGTTCAACGAAGAGTGTAGACGGGCCATACACGAACGAAATGAAGCTCACAAGAAATATATGGAAAGGCGAACCAGAGAAAGAAGAACATTTTTCGAGGAGCTACGACGCAGGGCGGATAAAATATGTCGAGGAGAAAAAAGAAAATGGGAAAATAATAAGATACAGAAAATGGAACAAAACCTCCAAAGCAACGATCTAAGGGAGGCATATAAATATCTTCGACAACTAAGAGAAGGATACAAACCCCGAACAAGTCTGTGCAGAAACCAAACAGATAAGATAATTAGTGAACCAACGCAAATAAAATCAGTTTGGAAAAGCCATTTCCAAGCTCTGCTAGGAGCACAAGGAAGCTCACGATCTTCGGATACGCGGCACATCGAGGAAGGAGACGAAGAAATAAGCCCCCCGACTCTTAAAGAAGTCAAACAAGCAATACAGGCGCAAAGAAACAACAAAGCGCCGGGATTTGACGATGTCCCTTCCGAACTGTATAAATTAGGTGGCGAACATCTAACAACGCAGGTGCACGCGCTCATATCTAAGGTATGGAGGGAAGAAAAAATTCCTAGCGATTGGAAAAATGGGATTATCTGCCCAATCTACAAAAAAGGGGACAAACTTAAATGCGAAAATTACCGCGGCATAACCCTCCTATGTTCGGCCTACAAAATTTTTACATCCATCCTGAATAGGCGACTTCAACCATTATGTGAAAATATTATCGGCGAATACCAGACCGGTTTTCGACAAGGCAGGTCGACTATAGATCAGCTTTTTACAGTAAAGCAAATCCTTAATAAAGCTTGGGAACACGATATTGATGTTCACAATATATTTGTCGACTTCAAACAGGCTTATGACTCCATAAATAGAAGCCGGTTATATAACATCATGGAAAGCTTCAATATTCCCTCGAAATATATCCGACTAGTAAAAGCAACGATGGACTGCACAATAGCAACTGTACGCATACAGTACGAATTAACTGACAGCTTCGAAATAGTTCAAGGGCTGAAACAAGGTGATGGACTAGCTCCAACACTGTTCAATCTGGCCCTTGAATATGTCATCAGAAAGCTGAATGTCGGAAGAGCCAATCTCCTAACAAACAAATCTGTCCAGCTCGCCGCATATGCGGATGACATTAACCTCATGTCCCGCAGAGTGGATGATGCAGCAGAAACATATTCGCAGCTGAAAAAAACGGCCAAGGAGATTGGACTTGAAATAAATACACAGAAGACAAAAATACTAACACAGACGCGGACAAAGCGAACAAGAAATCAAATCAAAGTAGAGGATGACATTGAAACAGTGAAGAGTTTTACTTATCTGGGAGTCGAAATGAATACGGAGGGAACAGAAGAGGCCGAAATTCAGAAGAGAATAATGAAGGGAAATAAAGCCTATTTCTCCCTGATTAACATATTCCGCTCCAAGACGGTACATCGAAAATCAAAACTTAAGGTCTATAAAACTATCATCAGACCGATAGTATGCTATGGATGCGAGACATGGGTTTTGACAGAAAGCACTAAACGAAGATTAGAGGTTTTCGAGAGAAAAATCCTAAGGAAGATCTTTGGACCCATCACTCAAAATGGGATGTGGAGATCTAGATATAACCATGAACTCTACCAACTGTTCAAAGAAGCACCTATTGCAGAGTTCGCTAGAGTACAAAGGCTTCGATGGGCTGGTCATGTGGTACGGATGGATGCCGACAGATTGCCGAGAAAGGCCTTGGATGGTAAAATGCAGGGCAGAAGACCAAAGGGAAGACCACGTAATAGATGGGAGAACGAAGTCACAGCAGATGCGCACAATTTACTGAACGTCAGGGCTTGGAGACGAGTGGCGCGGGATCGCCTTTGTTGGAGGCAGAAGTTACAGGAGGCCAAGGCTCAATTTGGGCTGTAGCGCCATTGGAAGAAGAAGAAGAAGAATATTCCTCGATTGTACTATTTTATCGTAGGTACCCATGTCTATTTTATTTTGAAAACCTTAAGCCCAAATATCCAACCTGTGATGATGATTTTCCTGGAGATTTATTTAATACAGTGATTTACCATTGACTTCTATATTCCTATGCCTTCAGCCATTTATTTGGTTCACGCGCCGTTGAGGCCTACATCCGACAAGTTCATCCGACGTAAGATGCTTTATTATGTTATTTATGCAAAATATTAAAATAATGCTATATAATAATACTAGTATACACCTACTTGTAATAATCTTGAGATTCTGGTAGTTGTGTTCTTGGCTCATTCGCAATGGACCACATCACCACACTAGGTCGATTCTTGTCGCGGAGGAAAAGCTCCGTTAAAGACCTTTTATGATTTTCCAACAAGTCGTTACTAAAGTTTCTGCAAATAAAAAACATCAAAATAATAAAATGTATCAAATGAAACGAAAAATTGCATTACATATATCAATTTAAATACAAGTGTTGCAGTAGCAAGCACCATTCCTGTTATAACTTAGCTTATAAGTCACGAACGTGGTGGTTGAAGTCATTTTATTACTTTCTTCATACTAGTATTGTCAATAGTGATATTTTGTAAAAAACAACAGTTTTCCTTCATAACTGTAGCCAGAAATCTAAAAGTCATCTAGTTTTCAGAAGAATCCCCGCTACTAACTTAGTCGGAAATTATCGTGAAAAAAAGTCTAAACGAAGTGAATTAATCATAGTAAGAAACAAAATAAAAACGATTAAAGGTATATCAATAACAGATAAGAACTTCACTAGACTGTCTAGAGTAGGCGATCGCCACTGAGAAAAAACCAAAACAGTATAAAATCCAATACATAAAATTTAAAGTTGCACTGTGCATTTCTTGTTATGCGCCATTTCACAACAAATAAATTGCAATTTTTATTTTCCTAAACGTAATTATTTTCAATGTTTTCCGATATTTTTAGAATATTCATTTTGTGTATTTATCAACTCAAGTTTCTAGGTAAATGTTAAGTAGCTTCAATAAAAAGTTTTTTAAATAAGCCTTTTTAAGATGTATAGTTTCAGAAGTGATTGACAATTTAACCAGAGACCATAAGCTATTTTAATGACTTTAAATCACTGGTTGAACCAGTTTAAATCGACCCCCTTAAAAAATATTGAACTAGTCTGGCAAATAATAAATGAAACTACAAATCACAAATCACGCGTTGTAAATGGCCAAAAGTAGCCGAAAACACGTGTCTATCATGCATTCTCGGAAATTTTGAATTCGATCATTGGCGGCGCTTAAGAAAGTATGTTTCATTTTGGTCACTTTGCATCGTAGCAATAGAATAGTATATTTTAGCTTATATTAACAGAAATAATAGATTAGATCTAGTTTATAAAATAAGTTTTCATTCACATTAATAATGTGTAACCTGAACAGTTGTGTGCAAGTCGATATAAAGATGTAAAATACTGAAATTAGTATAATCTTTTTATTTCAGAACGATATTCAATTATTTAGTCTGTCAGTAGAAAGAGTGCTAGCAACCGCAGATGCTTGTTTGGTTTGTATGTACGTAATGTCTTTTAAAAACATGCCAAAACGTGTTTATTTAGAAGAAGTTAAACATCAAGTTATGCATGACATGAATCATATTGTTACAAGTACAATCCTCCTCCTCAATCCTTTAGCCCTTGTCAGGGCTTAGTGACACCCTAAATATTATTAGTCTGCTGTCTCCATTGACTGCGATCTTGTGCCATATGGACGGCTTCATGTAGGGATTTTCCCACCAAACTCTTCATTTGGTCCACCCATCGTATTGGAGATCTTCCTCTTGGTCTTCGGCCTTCTACCTTACCTTCTACTACCAATAGTTCTATGGTGCCCGTTCATCTAGCTATACATATACAAGTACAATACTCTCCGCAAATAATTCTACGTATAGCGTTTACGGTAGTAAACAGAACGAACGAAACTCAATTTCGAGATTTATTAGGTTTAGGTCTAAGAAAAATTTAATTCCCTTGAGTTTCAAATTAAAAGCTGAATAAGCAGGTTGCCTCAACTACACAATGAAGCAAATACTTTCATTTAATAATCGTCAATAAAAAACTAAAAATTTCGTCAAAGGAAGAACTGGAATACAAAGTAAACGTCAGTCCAACAAACGTCAGGCTATGTTATCAGTAAATGATAACACAGCCCAAAATTTGGTGCTTAAGAAATAAAGAATTATACATATTTTGGATGCTCTGACTTTAAATGGGACTTATTTTCATAGCAGTTTTTTTGGAATCATGATAGATCATTCTATTGTAGACTCAAGACACCAATCCAATATAATACACGTTCGCACCAGAAAAGGAGCATATGCAGGTTCTGATCACTACTAGATCGAAAGAAGGGTAAGGGCCAGAATGTTAAACGTTTAAAAGAAAATAGCTTCTAAACGTGAACGATACAATGTAAAAGGACTTAAAAATACAAACAAAAATAGAGAATATAAATAAAATTTAAACATCAAACTAGAAAACACACTAAAACATAAATTAAGAGTGGTAAGGACGCAGGAACATCATGAAAGAAGCAGCTGAAAAATGACTAGGCATCAGAATTGACAAACAAGAATAAGAACGAATGACTGTTTTGACGTAGATTATCACATTATAATAGAGAGAAAAAAACAAAGCATATTTAATGATACAACAGGGGTACAGAACCCGACAAGCAAAGGAGGAATATAAATAATTACGCAAGGAAGAAAAGAAAATCCAACTCAGAAACAAGAGAGAAACTTTGAACAAAAAACTTCAAGAACTACAAGATCTAAGTGAGACAATAAAGACGAACAAATTTTAACAGAAGCCGGATAAAAGCGAAAAAAATTTAAACCAATAAAGTGTAGAAATAAGTAGGGTAATATATTGACAGAACAGCAAGAAAAACTAAGAAAATTGAATTCCTGGATAAGACCAAAAATGTTTTAGATTATATTGACATACTAGATGTTCGTGTGTACGTTTAACGTACACTCTATTTAACATTTTTTATAAAAATATTACTTTTAATTATATGTTCTTAATATTCCGTACGCTAAATAAAATAATAATTCTCCGCTACTGATACGCTTTTTGGTAAAATTCATAAAAACAGCTAAATTATCCGATAACTCACGATATTACACGTATGAGTTATTTCATTATTTCTTTGCTGGAGCATAGTGTTAAACAATAAGTAAATGGCATTACATTAAGCATTATTAATACCTTGAGCAACTTCTTCTTCATATACCATGTTCTTTCAGAATGTTGATTACTATCATAGCTATCTTAATTTTATTCACTGCCACCCTAAATAGCATGCTTGTATCAACACCATACCAATTTTGGAAGTTCTTCAATCATGAAATTCTTCTTCGTCTTGGACTGCGTTTGCCTGCTATTTTTCCTTGCATAATATTTTGTAGCAACCAATATTTGGGACCTCTCATTACATACATACATAATGTACATACATACATAATGTACATACATACATTACATACAAATACTCCAGCTTTCTCTGTTTGATGCTTTTTATGATGTTAGTAGTCTTGCTAAGACGTTCTAGTATTGTGGAGTTTCGAATCTTCTCCACGCAGGAAACTTTTAAAATTCTTCTATAGCACTACATTTCGAAAGCCTCAAGGTGATTTTTTTAAAGTCCATTTCTCTATTCCGATTATCGAATATAGGCCCCTTCTAATTCTCACCATTCATCTCTGTTGTTTGTAAGACGTTTTCACATTGGCCCTGCAGTTTTTTTTTTGCAGTACAGACCCTGGCATTTGTGGTCTTCCTCGTGGTCTTTTGGCTTCATATGACTGTCAATTTCCGATTTATTTATTCCATCGGCCATCAGTAAGACGTTCATTATGTTCAGCTCATTTCCATTTTAGTTTAGCTGCCTGTTCGACAGCATCTTTTACTTTTGTTTTATAATATAATAACATTACATGATCTTCTCCATGTTTATTTTACTCAATGTCTAGGTTTGAGCTCCATATGTATGGCCAGGTAGGATACAGGAATTAAACACGTTGGATCGCAAGACGATTTAGATCGATTTTATTCACAGTCCAGGACTCGACACCATAAAGTAAGACCGAGACCACGTAGTAGCGAAGTAGGCAGATCCTCAATGCCAGTTTTAGGTCTCTGTTACATAACACCTTGGAAATCCTTCTAAAAGCAGCTCTAGCCTTCTCTATCCTAGATCTAATTTCGCCATGACTTTCTGCGTTACAATTTAACTGCTGTCCAAGGTAACCGATTTTATCAACTTGTTCAGGTTTGGTATTATTTACATATATAGACGGTTTTATATGCTGTTGTTTACTTATTACGAGTATTTTGGTTTTCCGTATGTTCAGATCCAGACCTGCCTGCCTACAACTCTCAACGACACTATCAAGTAGTGTTTGTAGATCTTCTTGACAAGAAGTTACAAGTTTTTCAGAAACTGATGTTGTTTGTTTCCAATATAAATTTGCAATTATTCGAACATATCTGCCGTCCAAGCCAACGTCTTTTAGAGCTTTGATCAATATAAAATGCTTAACACAATCAAATGCCTTTTTGAAGTACATAAAACAATAGTATATGTCTACAGATATATCTCGACATCTTTGAGCAACTACGTTCATTCCAAACAGTGCCTGTATCGTTACAATCCCCTTAGGAAGAGCGCCCACCAAAGTGGCGTGGCAAATGGCAAGTGGCAAGTAGCACGCGTCTAGCTTAAATCAATGGGATTTAATCAATGAATGGGATCAACGAATGATTTAGCGCACACCAAAATGATAGTCACGTCATACATTCTAATAATTCGTTTCCATTGGTTACATTTTAAATAACATGCTAGAAGCGTGGTACTTGCTACTTGCCACTTGCTACACCAGTTTGGTGGGCGCTCTCACTTACGGAAACCAAACTGGTCTATAACGTTAATTGAAAGACTGTGGACAATTATTATGTAAACAAGAAATGTGTATACAAGAAACACCATGAGACTCGTCTGAAGAATGATCAAGGAAACTACGTCCATACACAGGAAGAACTAGCTAAAATCTGGGCAAACTATGCTTCGTCCCTCTTTGCGGATAATAGACCGAATCTGCCAACTACTAACTTACCCACGGAAAATTTATCCGCCCCTCCCATTATTCGCGCCGAGGTGGAGTACGCTATAAATGTAGCAAAACTAGGCAAAGCCCCTGGACCGGATGGAATTACTACGGAAGCCATAAAACTGTTGGAAGATGATAACATCGACATGCTGGTAACAATTTTCAATGCTCTGTATAACACCGGCCACATTCCAACGGATTGGCTTTATTCAACCTTTATAATGATCCCTAAATCACAAAGAGTGACAAAATGCAAAGACCACAGACTGATAAAGTGGTAAATGCAATACAATCTTTAAAACACAAAAAATCTCCTGGCTGGGATGGGATCAAGACAGAAACCATCAAACAAATTATGGAAGAAATTATTACTCCTTTAACTTTTCTCATGAATGCATGTTTTCAGGATGGTTGTTTTCCAGAATGTCTAAAAATAGGCAAAATCAAACCTCTTTTTAAAAAGGAAATAAAGAAGACGTGATTAATTACAGACCAGTATCTTTGTTGTCTGTTTTTTCCAAAATATTTGAAAAAATTTTAAAAAATAGATTAGTGAGTTTTTTGGATAGGTTTAGTATAACATCGGATTGCCAATACGGTTTTAGAGAAAGAAAATCTACACAAGATGCTATTTGTAAACTAACATCACAAATATCAGAAGCTTTTGAGTCTAATAAAAGTAGTTTATGCATATTTGTCGATCTCTCTAAGGCGTTTGAGACGATATCTCACGGGATCTTGTTAGAGAAACTTGAGAAGTATGGTCTGAGAGGACGCGTTTTGACATTACTAAAAAGTTACTTCACAGACAGAAAACAATTTGTAGAAATTGATGGTGTCGAAAGTGATCCTGAAGTAATTAATTATGGCGTACCGCAAGGGACCGTTTTGGGCCCTCTACTCTTTACACTCTATGTTAATGACATGCTTAAACTTAAAACTGATGGAAACATAATAAGCTTTGCTGATGACACCGCAATTTTTTATAAGGCCGAAAATTGGGAAGATCTTAAAACTATAGTTGAACAAGACTTCAAAGTTATAAAAACATGGTTTCAAATAAATAAATTCACAATAAATTACGAAAAAACTAAATATATACCTTTTGCAATATATAAAAAATCTCTGCCAACTTTTAACTCATTAAAAATAAATAAAAAACAACAAATATTTAAAGCAGAATACATAAAATATTTAGGAGTTTTAATTAACAGGCACCTTAAATAGGACTTACAAATAAAAAATATGATAAGAAAAATACGAGGACTGTTACCAAAATTCCGCTATTTAAAAGAGTTTTTAGATGTTGAACAGCTTAAAATGCTTTACCTGTCTTTAGTACAATCTCATCTTGTATATGGGATTTTAGGATGGGGTGGCGTAGCTGATTGCCATCTGGTGACCCTTCAAAATACTCAGAAATGGTTTCTTAAACTAATATATGGAAAACGAAAAAAATATCCCTCAGACCAACTTTTTCATGAACCTCAGTTTCTTGATGTTCGGCAATTGTAAGAGCAAGAGCGGACTAGGTACACGTGAAGCAGCTTTCTGCTTGAATACGCTTGTACAAAGCTGCACGGATCAACGAAACGATGTAGGCATAATATTCCTCGATTATGAAAAATCGTTTAACACCGTTAAACATGACGCAATCGTTAAAACATGACGCAATAATAAAAATGCTACACAACTCTAACATTGAGAAAGATATAAGAGTTATCCAGAATCTCTATTTTAATCAAAAAGCACAAGTGAGACTGAACAAATCAACCAACACAGAAGAATTTGAAATCATGGGATGAGACAGGGGTGTATTTTGTTTCATATGCTCTTCAATCTCTATGTAGAGAACATTTTTGCAGAGGCACTGGAAGGCTCTGAGTGTGGAATAAAGGTCAACGGGTTCCCGATAAATAACATTCGTTACGCCGACGACACCGCGATAATAACAGACAACGAACATGATATGCAGTTAATGTTAAATAAAATAAACACCGTAGGAAAAATATATGGCTTGAAGATAAATGCTGGAAAAACTAAAGGCATGACAACAAGAAAAAAACGCACCTTTAAGAATTCAACTGCAAGTAGATAGTGCTCCAATCGATCGAGTGGAAACATTTAAATACTTGGGAATGATGATGAATGACCAATGGGATCCTCAACAAGAAACAAAATGCCGTACCGAACAAGCAAGACAAGCTTTTATCAAATTTAAACCGCTACTATGTAACCGCATCTTTCCTTCAATTTCCGCTACAGAATGGTTAAATGCTATGTATGGTCCATATTGTTATACGGCATGGAAACATGGACGTTAAGAGTACGTTCCATTAATAAGTTGAAGGCCTTCGAAATGTGGATGTTGCGAAGAATGTTGCGCATGCCATGGACAGATAGGGTGAGAAACGAGAAAGTCTTAAGAAAGGCAAATACCTACTGGGAGAGAACTACTAAATTTGATCAAGGTAAGAAAAATTGGATACCTCGGCTATATTCTGAGAGGAAAAAAATACGCAATCCTTCAACTAATCATCCAGGGAAAGATTGAAGCAAGAGGGGAGTAGGTCGCAAAGAAATGGGGTGGCTACGGAACATAAAAAACTGGACAGGCATAAATAACACCGGCGATCTTTTGCATGGCGCAAAAGGCAAACGTCTGTAAGATAATTCGCCAACGCACTATAGGTGCACGGCACTATAAGAAGAAGAAGGACAATTATTATTATTAGTAAGAACATATTTGTTTTTCTTTCTTTTAAAGTCGATATTATTTAGAAGTTAATACTATCACTTGATCATTTATCATAAATAAAGTAATATTTTAATATTTATTTTAATAAAACTTTCTCATTTGTTAACTATTTTATTTGTTGACCATACCTTTAAGGGTGATCGTTTGTTAAACATCACAAATGTCCATTAGCTCGTATAGAAAACAATTATTTAAAAATAATATAAAACTTACAAGTATGACAAACCTGTTTGCATTAGATCAAAACAAAAAAAAAACGAAGAAGATATTCGAAATTTGCTAACTGGTGTACAAAAATAAAAAAAAATATAATTTTAACCTTTCAAACATTTTATTGAAACTATATTTTCAGAGCGACGATATACTTTTGGATCACACTTTTACTCCACCTTGTATATAGACACCTATAAAAATCCAATAGCAAAAAACTATCTGAAAACTATTGAGTTGCTACATAAATTCCCCGAACAAATCGTACATAAAAAACTAGACTTACATCTACTAAACGCAGTTGACTAAACTAGTCAGGTGTACCACTAAAGCCAGTTTTAAAATCCTGTTTTCTTTTTCGAAATCTTTTTTTGACGGAAAATTATGTACTAATTAAATAAAGTCAATTTTTATTGTTTATTTACATAACTGTTTGTAATATTTTGTCAATTATATAAGTACCTAAAAATTTGCTTAAAACTTAAAATTTGCTAGCGCTGCAACAATATGTCATTTCTGTTTTACGAACTTCAATTTTCAATAGTATTACGGTGTGTTAATCTAGGTAAAAGCAAAAAAGTTTATCAAGCATCTTTAAAAATGTCAACGTAAAGCCACATAATATGCTCATACATTTTTAAAATTAAATTATAATAAAACGTTTGTTTTTCCAGTGCAGTTATAACAAAAAACTTCGGTGTGGAGAGAGTAAAAACACACAAACAATGATCACTTACTCGACTGTGTCCAGACACTTATAAGCCATTATTATGTACGGTCGTTTTGCATTTAATAATTCTGTTGCCGAATATTATCGTTGATATTGTAATAGTGGACAATATTTCAGTAAAAATTAACGTTAAAAATATAATTGTGTAAGGTGTTTTGATAAATTAGAAGCTGAGTATAAGGTAAGCACAAATATTTTGAGTTATAGGTAACAGATTTTAGTTAGTAGAGATAAATATTGTTTATAATATCGACTATACATACGAAGACTGTGGTAACTCATTTTTTTATGTAATTGAGATAATTATAAAAATATATTTATATACATCGTTACCAAAATTCATTAATCTATAAAATGGATGTTTTTATAACATTAAGTTATACTTTTAATAATAATCTTACAAGAGTAAAACAAATTTAAGACAGAAATGGTCATAAGTGACTTTTGAATGAGTTACTATAGTTTTCGATATAGATATTTTTAAAGTAATAAATACCAGAATTATTTGTTTCTTAACTTTATTATTATAAAATACTATATTTTGAAGAAGTTGCTGATATAATTTGAATTTTTGTATTTTAATTCAATTTTCCTCCTCTGACTCTTCTTCGCTCTCAACTGAATCAAATTCGAGCTCTAGTTTAGGAGGTATGTACATAACTCTTTGAATTGAGATTTTTGTAAAATTCATTTCAAATTGTGGTTATTTTGCTAATATTACTAGTGTGACCAACTCCAATTTACTAGAATTCGGGACAAGGCTAAAAAAAAATACCTGATATCCGGGACTTTTCAGTGAAAACCGGGCCATTTTTTTTTAATAAGGACTATAATACCATCATTTTATTGAATATTTAACATTTTTATATTGACAATAATACCATCATTTTATTAATTATTTAACATTTTTATATTGACAATGATATTTTTGATGGGATTAAGCCATAATTGGTTATAATAATCGAATTTTTGTTTGTTTTTGACATTTCGACCAATCCGGAAATCATTCTCAAAAAAGGAAAAATTAGAAAATCAGCTGATGTTTAATCTCCATGTTAATGTAACCCTAATATTTATATTTTAATATATTTATGCTGAACTGAAATTTCCAGGTGAAATATCTAAAGTTAATGTTTTGGTATATTTATTTTGTTGGCAACAATGAAAGTGGTATCAAAAATTGCACAGAAATAGCTCTGATGTAAATAGACTGGGCAAGCCTGTTTACATAAAAATGTAAATAAATTTTGACTCTTATTAATTCCACGTCAAATGGTAACATATTGCAAAGTGTTGTGAATAATGTGAGCTGCACAACCGATTTCCATCAAATTTGGATTCACCTGTGATATTAGTTTGTTGTAAACATTGTTTTGCCCACCTTGGCTTTTACCACCAAAATTATTATTAGTATTATCGCCGCAGAATGAAACTAACTTTCTTGAGATGTTGTAATTTTCAAGAGTGTTCTTCAACAGCTGCACAATAATATCAGATGTTTCTCCATCTTCAACCGTAATATTCAATATTTTTATCTTCATGCCTTCTAATGGAACGAAATATCTCACCACAACCGGGAACATATTTACGCTTCCATGGTTAGATGCATTGGTAATTATTCTGACGTATATTGCGTTGTTCATTGCATCAACCAATTGATTTTCGATGTACGAACCAAAGATATTTTTTACAATTGCCTCAAATTTGGTACGAGCTAAAAGTTTTCATTTTCCTTATCACATTTTACGTCACTGTTACTTTTTTTTTCAAAAATGGGAATTCTTCTTGCAATGTTTTATTAAAAGTGCAATAGCGTTTTCTCTTTTTGCTTTCTTGTTCTGGTTCCATATGAAAAATAGAATGGATAATTAAAATATAGAAACGAAAAAAAGTGCAAAGTTAGAGTTTTCCTAACATCATACCTACCACGATAAAATGCATGCGTTTTGGATGTGGTATTAGTATTACACTCTACAAATTTTCGACTTTTTTTCGTCCCAACAATTCAATTTGATGTGAATTCTTAGAAGAATAACGTAAAATTTCAAAATAAAATTTTACCAAAAAGTTAAAAATTCGGATGGCCCGGAAGCCTTGTTCGAGACGCCGGGACACGACTTCGTAATTCGGACTATGTCCCGGAATTTTTAGGCTAGTTGGTCACACTAAGTATTACATAGAAACACTAATCCTTTTAGCTTTTTTCCTTCAATTGAGTTTCCTTTATACAGTTATATTAAACTTAAAAAAAATCGGCGTGTTTTAGATTTTTTTAAGAAGCTTTTCATTTAGGAAATATCGAATTTATTCCATACATTACGGACCCACTGTATATTTTAAGCATATACTTTAAAAAGACAGTATTCTGTAAAACTTTGTATTTTGGCTAAAAAGCTAACAAAAATACGTAAATATACTTATCTCATCAACACTAAACCAAATCTTTCTTCTAGCATTCCTTATGCACTACAAAAGCGTGGGATGTTAATAGCGTCTATGCATGTTTTTTTCAAGTCCATTTCTTCCACTCCTCTAGTCTTCATTTACTTGTCGGTCATGCGAATGCAGCTTTAAGGTCTAATATTGTAATATAAATGTGTTATTTTCTTGATCATTATTTTCTCTATTATGTGTCCTTGAATGCTTATGGTGTCAACTGTTTATCGTTTAGCTACTAATGCTGTTTATTTGCCCTCTTCTGGCTTCTTCTCCTTTTTTGTATTTGAATCAGTAAATTATTTTTTCATTCTTCCAGCAGTTTCTTTGTTCTCAATACTTCTGTCATTATTTCTCTCCTTCTATCTCTATCTCTCTCTTTGTCAACCATTTTCCATCCACTCCTGAATGTAGGTCTCTCCCAATTGCTTCCATCTTTCTCTATCTTGCGCCAATCTAATCCACTGTTTGCCTGCCACTGCTCTTATGTCATCTACCCATCTTTTTTGAGGTCTTCCCATGCTTCTTGTTGTCGTCCTTGGTCTCCATTCTAGAATTCTCCGTGTCCACCTGTTGTCATTATATCGGGCTACGTGACCTGCCCAGCGCCATTTCATTTTTGTAATTTCTTCCACAATATCCCTAATCTTCGTTCTACGTCGTATCTCGGTGTTTCTAATCTTGTCTCTTAGTGATATTCCAAGCATGATTCGTTCCATTGATCTTTGCGTTGTTTCTAATTTTTTGGCAGATTTTTTGGTAAGTGCTACTACTGTCTCCAAGCCGTGCTACTGTCTCTCTATCTACTTTATTGTTTTTGTATTAACTTGATCTGGTTTATTATTTTATTCTATTTATTGGGTCTTTTAATTCTTAAATTCGTATTTTTTCTATTTGGTTTTTTTTATCTGTTCTGTGGTATCCTTCGTCTATATTTCTTTTTTTTTATTTCTTCCTCTCCATATATTTCTTTTCATAATCTTTTAATATCCCTAGTACTTCTTGTTATATCTATCTTTTAACACGTTCGCTACCAGGGGTGTATTTAGGTTTCGTCCTGCTGGACCAAACATAGATTATGACAAATTCACTAAGAAAAACCATTTCTGATTGTAACTTACCTAATCTGAGATAAAAATATGAAATTCCTGTGGGATTTTTTGATGCGGCTCATATATGAGACGCTGGTCTATAGCATAACTGGTAATATTATAGACCATATGTCTCATATATGAGACATAAAAAAACTTACAACTTTAAATAAATTTAATTATATTTATGTCACAACAGAAATAAAATAAGGTATTCTGTTAAAAAAAGACAAAAAAACAGGAAACTAAAAAAAACCAAATCTGATGTGTGTGGTAAAAAAAAGCAATAACTGGTTGCCTTCGTGATACTCTTGAAAACATGGATCTACGCACAACCCAATCAATTGTCCAGATTTGTCTTTACATTTCTCGCAAACAAAGAATGTCAAGGTCCTTTTCTTTTTTGAGGAACAAATCCGACACCTTCTTCGATTTTCTGCTTTTTTAGGATAATGAGATGAATGGAATTAGGTGGAATTTGAAAATAGTCAAGTATCAGCTGCTCCCTGAATTCTAAGTACGTAATTTTTTTCCTTAGCAACATTATGCAAATAGGTACCATTCCATAAGCATACATCGACAAAATGAAAAAACAATTTTAGGTACCATCTAATAGTTTTTCTGGGTGTCGTATAATATGAGAGCATTTGGTCGCTTCTATCAACACCGGACATACGTTTGTTATAGTCGACTACTACACTGGGTTTTTCTTGTTTTACTCCTCGTTTATTAGTTGCTTTTTGAGATCCAGGTCCATGCAATGTTGATATCATAAGCACATCGCGCTTGTCCTTCCACTTCAAAACCATCAAATTATTCTTTTTTCTGAAAGTGGTCCCTCCTTTGCGTAACTTGTAGTCAATTAGCACTTTTGGGTTTCCTTTCCGGTTTTTTCTCAATGTTCCTACCACATGAGTCTTGTTTTTATAAAGGAATTCTGCAAGTTTTACACTATTGTAATAATTATCTAAGTACAATGTGTGACATTTTCCAATATATCGCTCCGCAAGTTTTGTAACTACAGCTTGTGCATGGCTAATCTCATTGTTCACTGTGTCCTTTCCGGTATACACTAGACACTCCTAAACAAAGCCCTCTGGGGTGCAAAGTTCATACAGCGTTATTCCGTATTTCGCACTCTTATTGGGAATATATTGGCGAAATGTTAATCGTCCACGCCAAAGCAGCAAGGCTTCGTCTAAGGAGAGATCTCTTCCAGGATATAAAACTTTACGCATGTTTTCAAAAACATGGTCTGCAACTTTTTTAATTTTGTGCAAACGGGAAGTTTTTGCATCATCTTTCTTGGTAAAACACAAACACCGTAGAATCTGTTCGAATCTATTCCTCGACATTTCCAAATATTGGGTGGGAATATAGTGGATTCGTACTCCAGTAGCACTTAACGTTTGGCATTTTTATGTTTCCCATTAGCATGCATAATGCGAGAAAACGGCGGAATTTATGGGGAGTCGTTGGTTTCCATTTATTCATTGTAGAATGCTTTGGTATTACATTGCCAATAACTGACAGTGCACGTAAATTAATCCACTCGCAAATTTTTTGAAACAAGTCGTCATCAAACAGTAGTTCAAATATATCTTTGGAAGTACATTCTTTTAATACATCTATTTTCAAACGTTCAATTTCTGAAAAATCAAACACCTCCGGTTCATCGTCGATTTCGAGCCAGTCGCTGTCATCTTGATTATTTACTGGTGCACTGTCCGTTTTAGGAACATTTTCATCAAGGTCACTAACTGCTTCATCACTGGTATGTTCCGAGTCACTAACTGGATTTTGTTCTACACTAGAACCCGATTCTGATGAAGGCTTGTAGCTACTGCCGGAATCTAAAAACATTTCAGGAATTTCATCATGTTCTAGTATATCAGAAAGACTGTCATCATTTTCTGAGTTCATAATTCGGGCCGCCTCTTCTTGAAGCTCCTTCTCTGTTAGAATAGTTATTTTATACATTACAGCAAAACCCTAAAAAAGTTATTCTCTAGCAACATTCAAAGGGGTTTTACTACATACAGTTTGTCAAACGTAGGCAAGAGTTTGAGGATCTCAAAATCGTCATAACACCGCATGGCGATTGTAAGATTTTCAAACTCTTTCCTATATTTGACAAATAATATGTTACGTGTAAATATGAAATAACAATACGAAGCTTCTTACCTACGAAATCTAGTAATCGCAACAGCATATGTACAAAATCTATTTAGAGACTATGCGGTCCATATATATGACGACTTTTTTTAGGCTTATTACTACTATTCAAAATTGGCAATAAATAATAAGCTGGTGTAGTATTTTATTTTAGTAAACACAGCATTTTATGATTTTATTTCATTGAAATAGACCATGCACCTGAAATAAGAAATATTTCGTAACATAACCATACTTTTCAAGTTTAGACCGACAGCGTTTTGTTTTATTTGTAGTAATAATCGTTGTATTGTAGTGGAATATCATATAAGATACCATATATAATACTAGGTAAAACAAACATACTTACATGGACTAAAAACAACAAAAAAACACAGCACAATTCAAAGACAATGTTGCACACGTGCTCGCTAAATTTCTCCTAAACGGTAGGAGCTGCACACAGACCATCTGACTCATATATGCGCCTAACTTTTCTATAGACCACGTCCAAAACGAAATGCGCTATCTGCGAACGTAACTACTATTTTATTCGACATTTCGAGCGGTGGGATCTCCGGCTCAAATGTGTAACGCTGGTCTGTGCGAGAAATCCGTGTGGCTCATATATGAGCCGCTTGGTAGCGAATGTGTATGTTTATATTTACCTTTTGTTTCTGAGTTCTTTTTTTTTATTTGATTTCTTCAACAAACATCTTTCAACTCTCTTCTCTCCTTTCCGTATTGCTTAGTTCTTTTCCTATATTTATCTGTTTTTAGTGTTCTTTTTTATCTTGTTCCTCTTTTGTTCCTCTCTTTGGACGTCTTCTTTCTTCTTGACGCCTCTGTGATACCACAGTGTAATTGTAGTGGACCACCTATTGTCAGTTCTTCTCGCTAAATGTCTTGCCCACTGCCATTTTAAAGATTTAATTCTATGGGTTACATCAGTAACCTTGGTTTTCTGTCTGATCCATTCTATTTTTTTTCGATCTCTTTATTATAACTAGCATGTATCGCTCCATTGACCTTTGAGTGACTTTGAGTTTTGACAATATCTCTTTCTTTAGTGTCCAAGTTTCGCAGCTATATGTCATGATTGGTAGTATACACTGATCGAATACTTTTCTCTTCAGGTAAATTGGCATCTTCGATTTGGATAAAACTGCATTTCTACCAAAAGATGCCCACGTCACTTTCATTCTTCTGTTAATTTCTGGAAGTAAGGAGCCAGATTTATGTGGAAATAGGTATACATACTCGTTTACTGTCTCAAGTGCAGTGTTATTTATTATTACATCTTGGACATACACTAACTTGTTGTACTTACCTGGTTTTTGTTTTTGCTAAGTTCATTTTTAGACCTACTTCAGTACTAGCTACATTTAGGTCGCTTATAATGACTATTATAATTGTAGTTCTGCAGAATTATTAGCAATCAGCACAATGTCGCCTGCAAATCTTACATGGCTAAGGTATTCTCCATCAATGGATATTTCTTTGTTTTGCCAGTTTATTTTGGTAAATACATTTTCTTGAGTTGTAGTGAAGAGCTTTGGTGATATTGAGTCTTCTTGTCGAACTCCTCTGTTAGTGGGAAATTCTGGAGTGTTTTTATAAATTTTTACCTTAGGTTTTACTTGTTTGTATATATTTGCTAAAGTTTTTATGTACGGTTTGTATATCTTTGTCACATCGTATTTGTAGAAATAAATGTACAGTACACTCAACCAACTTAAGCCTCCAAACGATTAACAGAATTCACAGAAAACTTTTCCTTGTAGTAAAAGGCACGGTAAGCTGCACTAGTGTTCTCCATAATGTTTAACACTTTGCTACATTTTAGGAATAAAATAAATATACGTGTCATTAATCCGTTGTTCATAGTTTTGCATATTTTGTTACATTTTTTTTAATAAATAGTATTCTTGCATAATTTTATTTAACGTAAATTTCTTTCACCTACTTGTTTAATATTTTTTTCTGAAACAAATACTACCGTGCTAAGGATAATTTTTATTCAAAGTAGATATCGTCGCTTGGATGCAGAAGTAGCCTAAGTCACAAAATGTTAATTTTACAGAAGAGCATTTTTTTGTTTTTTCTCAAAATATTATAAAATTCTATTATCAGAAAATTGTATAACAATGTTTAAGAAGCTACTTTCCCTACAGTTCATTGCTTTTATGATAAAAGCCACGTTCTAAAAAAAAGATGGACATAGAATAGTAAAGTCTCAACTGATATAGTCTATGTCCAAATTTGGACATAGAATATACTTACATGGAAGTACTTAGGCTAGTTCTGATTAATCCATAATATTAATAATCTAATCATGTCGTAGGTATAGGTATAAATTATTTTAACAATAACAGTGTACTTACTCATAAATCGTATATTGTCGGCTTTGAGGTTTAACAAATCAGTTTCTGAAATTATTAACAACTGGTCCGTGCTTTTTTAAAAAAAGACAGAAAATATTATTACTACTTAAAAAATCGAACAGATGGAACAAAAAATAAAATAAAACAAATAAATTTAACTTAAAATTAGGAACTGAAATTAAACAATTATGAATATTTAAACATGATTTTCTGAATCTTCCCCTGTTCTCTTTTCGTCATAAGGTAGGTTTTTTAAAAAGTCATGATATTGACATGAAATAACTGTTTTCTGTGTCTTTTTACCCTTTTTGACCAGATTATTATTTTATTTTAAATTTAATGTCTTTAAAATTGTATTTAAAAAACACATATTTGAATAGTCTTGCCGAGTTTGTAGAATTCTTAATTTATTCCAGTAAACTTTCTTATTAGATTAATCCTTGTCCCAATTAATGGATGTTTGTCCTAGAAGTTCTTTTAAGTCAAATATATTTTCTTGGTCTAATTCAACGACGTTATACGGGTTGTTCCTCTTTGCAGTTCTGACAATTGTGTACCATTGATGAGGAGAATAGACTGGAATATTACGTGATGCTCTTTCAATCACACTATTCTCCCTCATTTTGCGTGTGCCCTCGTTCCAGAATGCTATGGCAAATTGTTACCTTATATATAATTGAGAAATGTAATTGTATAATGAAAATAAGTATTTGTTTCTATTTTGTCCGGCACAATTGTCAGAAAAAAGTGCTGAAAAAAGTGGTACTCATTCGTACCTTGTACAATATTACCCTTTATAAAATTTAAAAGGCAACTACCTATTTTACAAGAGCCTCTCTTGCCTTTGGTTTTCTTACCACATATAACAATTGCATTCCTTATTACCCAGGTTGAAAATAGTTATAAGTTGATAATTTTAGCTTATAATACGTTAATCCAACTTCCAACTTTGATAACTGAAGTAGTTGTAAATCTAAAACTGCACAACAAATCTGTTGATTCTCCTCAGCTCTTTTTTTCTGCATCCTTAAATTCCCTGGCCAAATTTTTGTTTTTCAAGTGCAGTTGATACATTTCTTCAGCTGCTAATTTCTCTTCAGTAGACGATTGTTCGAATCCATGACTAACATACTTCAGTAATGTTCCTATCGGAACAGTATTCCTTATATAAATAATTCTGGAAATGTTAAGAGATGCAGGTAAATACAAACGTGTTGTGTTTTTTCTGCAATAGTAACTTTCAATTGTCTGAAAGGAATTTAAATGTTCTCGAATGGATTCTTTGACAGATTCGTTGAGTAAGGAGTTTTTGCATGCCTTTCCTCTTCTGTCTTCGGAAATCGTACCAGTGGAACAAGTTTTATTAGTACAGTTTTAACAACATGAGTACTTATACAAAAAGTATTTGAAAAAAAAATCTTACACACAGGTACTTTGATGTTGTCCTTTACAAAAGAATAATCAAACGTGAATGTTCTTCTACTCTATTGGTTTGGAGAAGGCGATTCTTCATTTTTCTCTAAAGCAATATTTATATTCTTTTGGTTAATTTTTGTTCTTTCTTTATTTTTTCTTTGCGCTAATTTTGAAACGAAATCTCGTTGTCTGTTGATGTCTCCAAGATTCCAGTAACGATCAAATATAGATTGCCTTTCTTCTTCAGAAATTTATAGAAATTTACGTCGCTACATTTCATTCTACAATGACATGGATCTTTCATTTTACGGGATGGTTGAAGTTTATTTTTCCAAGAGTTGTATTTCTTTCTGCTATTTCGAGATGTCTTTATTATATTTCTTCTTCAGAAAATCGGGTTTCTTTTTCTTTTGCGTGACTGTCTTATTAAGACTTCTTGATCAGGCTCCTGATCCAACAAAACAACTTTGGGTTCATTTTCCTCGTTATCGGAGCTATTTTAAATCGCGAATAAGCCTATGTCCTCAATATCTATACGTAAATTTATGCAGAACTAGTCTTCACGGTCAACTCATGCAGAACTAGTCTATGTCCGGCTAAGCGACGAAGATACAATCGGTTCACTGCGGTGCTCTTACATAGACTGATTCTGCATGAAAACTAACAACGGTACTGAACATAGGCTAGTTGTAAACTAGTTGTAAACATGGACATACAATACTTCTGCATCCAATGTAATGATGCTTTTACTTTTAAATTGACCTAAAATATCAAATTAGGCAAAAATGGACATAGGCTTAATTTGTTTTAAATACTTCGGAGTAAACTGGAACATTTTGTCAATTTAAATAGTGCTGGTTAGATTGACCATATATTTGTTAGTGTGTACCGTTTTTAAGTCGTCTGCAATTACGGGTTAGAGTTAGGGTTTTGGTAAATATATTTAACCTTTTATTATCAAATCAAAATACTTGTACTAAAAGTAAAATAATTGTGGGAAATATTTTAATTTGTTAATGTGCGGTTTCCAACCACTTCTTAACTTTTTATCAAACATAATTAAATTACAATCGGCATTCCTAATGATAATTAATCTAATTTGCTTAATGTGTTTAGGATCTTTGTAAGCGATTATATTATATTTTACTCCCCAAGCACCACAGTTAAGATGTTTCTGTCATATTGATTTAAATGCAGTATATAGTAATTCAAGTTGTAGTTTCAAGTGACCATCATGCCTAGACGTAAGTTGGATATTGATGAATTAATTGCAAATGTGCATAAATACTTTACCATTGAAAAGAGACAATTACCTTTACCGAAATAAATACCTTTAAAGTAATTATTATGTATAAATAAACGCGTTGGTGACGCACTCGTGATAAGTGAGAGTAAGCTAAAAACTGTAATAAAGACTGTAAAAGATTTTCAAGAAGATCTTACTGTGACTGAGTATCACGAAGACAAGAAAACAGCTTAAGATGAAATTAAGAGCTTTGAAACGTATTGAGAGATTTGGGATTTAAATTTAAAAAAGAAAATAATAGGTCACTTTTATACGAAAGTAGTAGTGTGGTTCACAAAAGAATTAAATTTTTAAGAGCATGTACTAGATTTAAACCTGAAAATGCAACACTCGTGTACTTAAGTGAGACATGGACATTTGCAAAGGGTGGAATTAAAAGCATTTGGTAAGACAACAGCATAAAATCAATAAAACATATAGATAACGAAGGCAAAAGACACATCATTCTTCATGCTGAAGAGAAGGAAGGCTTTATGGAAAACTCAGATTTGATTATTTCTTTAAAATCGAAATCAGCTGATTATCATGAAAACATGAATGCAGATATGTTTGTTAAATGGCTTAAGAAGAAACTGTTACCTAGTCTGAGTGAATCATCAGTTATAGTTTTAGATAATGCACCTTACCATTCAGAAATTTTGGAGAAACAACCAAAACAGTCGTGGCACGTACCGAGCATAAAAAATTGGTTAGTTAAAAATAATATCAATTTTCCGGAATACGTTTTTAAATCAGAGTTACTGATTTAAACTACTACTCATTTTCATTTAGTTTCTTATTTGTTCATTTCTAACTCTCTCTAAGTTTGTTTCTATTAGCTTTGGTGACGTCTCATACTTCCGAACCGTAAAGTGTAATATTTTGGACTATACTACCGTAAATATGTTTTTTGGTTTCTCGTCGAATTATTTTTTGCCAGAGAAGAGAGTTTAAGGCACGGGTCGCTGCTCTGCCTTTGTTTATTCTGTCTCTAATTTCATCTACGCTATTTCCCTTCTTGTTGAAAATGACCCCCAAATATTTGCAGGATTGTACGCCTTTGATTTTGTCCTCTTCCAAGACTAGGTTACATATTTCATCTGTTATCACTGAGAGATATTCTGATTTTGTCATATTTATGTTACTAGATGTTAAAATTAGAATTTTAATTTCTCTAACACTTGTTTGTTCTTTCCTTGGACGAGTTTTGACCAATACTTTTGTGAATGGAGCAATCCCTTTGTGTGAAATGTATCACTGTCGCGGTTTACTAGATATTTTTTACATAACTTTGTAATATTTCATTTACTATTATGTAGCGATTATTAAGAAATAAAGAATTAATAAAAACCAATATCTTACTCGGTATTTACAGCAGGAACCTCATCTATAATCATTATTCCTAATCTATCAGCCATATCCATAATTTCTTCCGCATATGGATAATGAGACGTTCTGTAAGCGTTGGCTCCGATCCATCGCATTAAGTTGTGGTCGCGTATAATCAGTGGCAGATCTAGTCCTTTTCCACGTATGTCAGAGTCTTCGTGTCTTCCAAATCCTCGCAGATAAACAGGCTTTCCGTTGATGGTAAAGGTCGTACTGTTCCAAGCTAATTCTCTTATACCAAATGGTTGGGAATAGGAGTCTAGGAGCAGGTTGTTGGAGTCATAAAGTTGAACCTGAAAAGTTAAAAATTTTTTAAATAAAACTGCTAATTTATTATTGCTTATGAGGTATGATTTGATGGTTAAAATTTAGAACGTAGATTTGAACAGAATATTAAAATTGACAAAACTCTTGTGCAGTTATGCACTGTTTCTAAAACTCATAATTCTTGCATTTTAAATATTCATTATTCATTTTAAATCTCTAAATATAAAAGTTTAAATGTTTAAAGCTGACAATAAAAACAGGCATAAGAAAGACTTTTCTGTGGATTGAATATCGCAGCTGTTTACAAATTGCGGCTTATAATACTACTTTCGGGTTTATATAATATTAACACCATAAATTTAAACTGAAAAAATAATGAAGTAATGCAGTAAAAACAATTAAAACCAGATCATGAAACGGTCCGCAGGTATCTTTAGCAAAGAGAAGAGTAAATCTAGTCTGCATCTATAAATCTATTTATTATTTGACACATTTTGTCTATTTTTGGGCCTTTCAGTGATCCCACGTTGTCGTAATTTATTTGGCTGCAGCATATTTTGTAGGACTGTCACTTTTAAGTCTTCTTCTTTTTCTGTCTTCTTGTCTATAGACTTTAAAGCTTGTTTCTTCTTCAATGTTTACCTCCTAAATTGTTTAAATTGTCGCACCATCTTTTTCTTGGTCTGCCAATACTTCCTTATCCATTTGGTGACTTATCTCATGCTATTCGTACTATTCTGTCCTCTGCCATTCTACTAATGTCTTCGTTCCACTCCTGTTTCCGTTTTGTCCCCCATCTATTTATGTCTTCTATATTGCATGCTTTTCTTATGTTTTCGCTTCTCTCCCTATCCTCCAGACTTTTCCCTGATATTCATCGGAGTATTTTCATCTCTGTTGTTTCTAGTAGTCGTCTCGTTTTAGATGTGTCAGGTCTTGTCTTCGCCTTGTATATAGGTCTAATTGCAGCTTTATAGATTCTTGTTTTTGTGTCTTGTCTTAGGTGTTTGTTCTTCCAGATTGTGTCATTAAGAGAACCCGCCGCTTTACTAGCTTTTAAGCTTTGTTGTCGTACTTCTTCTTCAACTTCTCTGTAACTAAATAAATCTGTTCCCAGGTATCTAAACCTTACTTATGTTGTCATAAATTTGGTTTTTTTGCTGATATTATTATATTGTATTTCTTGGCTGTTTTATTAAAGATGTGTGTTAATCTTTGGAGCTCGTCTTATGTCCCGGCGATTAATGCGGCGTCGTCTGCATAACATAATATTTGGATTTATTTGTTTCTTATTCTGTAGCCATGACCTTTACGTACTGATTATTTCGTCTATTATTATATTAAAGAGAAGTGGGCTTAACGGGTTACCCTGTCTGGCTCCGCTCTGTACTGGTATACATTGTGTTAGTTTTGTATTTATCTTTGCCTGTATTCGATTATGGAATTAGATGTGTTCGATGATTTTTATAATATTGATTGGGATGTATCTTTTATATAGTAGGTGTGAGACGTCTTCGACTTGGATGCGATCGAAAGCCTTTGTCAGGTCTATAAAACATAGATATACTGGTTTATTGTACACGATGGCCTTTTCTGTGGTTTGTCAGTACAAATACGGCGTCTACGCAAGATCTTCCGGATCTAAATGCTTGCTGTTCATCTGAAAAAGTTGTTAGTTTATTGATTTTATGGGTTAAAGTTGTGATAAGCTTAAGTGCGGTCTTCAGTAGATTCATATCTCTATAAATGTTGGGGTCTTCTTTATCTCCTTTCTTGAACATTGGTATCTTCTTTTTCTTCTTCTTTCTTCTTGTATATAGGCTTTAAAGGCTGTTTTTTCTTCAATATTTGCCTCCTAAATTGTTTAAATTGTCGCAGCATTTTTTTGGTGACTTATCTCGTGCTATTCGTACTATTCTGTCCTCTGTTATTCTACTGATGTGTTCGTTTTACTCCTATCTTCGTTCTGTCACCTATCCATTTATGTCTTCTATATTGCATGCTCTTCTTATGCTTTCGCTTCTCTCCCTGTCCAACAGAAAATAGATTCTTCACAGTATTTTCATTTCTGTATGTTCATATAAGCTCCTGCAGGGTTGTTTCACATCTCCAACTCTATTCAAAATATACTTAGAGAAAGCCTTGACTATATGGAAAAGAAAATGCGAAGGCATGGGAGTACCGGTACGGAACCAATACCTATATACGTTAAGCTTTGCAGACGATCAAGTAGACGACCTCAGCTACATGATGAAGAAACTGCAAGAATAATATACCAAGGCCGGCCTAGATATTAACCTCGCGAAAACAAAGTACCTATCTGCAAGTGAAGAAGACATAGAAGATCTACAGATTGAGGACAATGTAACAATCAAAGGAAAGGATAAATTTAAATACTTGGAGTTTATAATCACGAAAAAGGCAACAACAGAGAAAGAAATTACTCAAAGATTAGAACAAACAAGAACAGCAAACCGACAACTTAACTCAGTCTAGTGGGATAGACACCTAAATACGAAAACAAAAACACAGATTTATAAAACATTAATGCGAAGTATTATGACATATGAGGCTGAAAATTGGATTATAAACAAGGAAAACAGCAGTAAGATAGTAGCAACAGAGATGGAATTCCTGAGAAGATGCTGCAGAGTAACAAGAATGGATAGGAGAAGTAATGACGAAATAAACCAAAGAACATCAAAAGAAACAAACATACTAACATATATGGCACAAAAAAAAACTAAAGTGGTTTGAAGAAGAATTAGCGACAGCCGATGGAAAAAAAGAATAACCGAATGGAGCCCTATACAAAGAAGGAAAAGAGGACAACCCCGAAGATCCTGGAGGAACGAAATATACGACGCCATGAGTAAGAGAGGCCTAAACGGTGGAAAATGGGACAACGGAGACAGATGGAAACGGTTGAGCGAGGGAAGGCAGTGAATACTGTAGAATCATATATATATATATATATATATATATATATATATATATATATATATATATATATATATATATATATATATATATATATATATATATATATATAGGTCAAATTGCTGCTTTATAGATTCTTGTTTTTGTGTATTGTCTTAGGTGTTTGTTCTTCCAGATTATGTCATTAAGAGATCCCGCCGCTTTACTTGCTTTTAAGCTTTGTTGTCGTACTTCATCTACAACATCTCCGTAACTAGTTATATCTATTCCCAGATATCTAAATCTTGCTTCATGCTTTATTATTTTCCCATCAATTTCGATTTTACATCATAGTAGGTATTTAGATGTTATACATTTGGTTTTTTCTGCTGATATTATCATATTGTATTTCTTAGCTGTTGTATTAAAAATATGTGTTAATCTTTGGAGCTCGTCTTCTGTCTCGGTGATTAACATTGGTATCATTATGCGGTTTCTCCATGCGTCTGATATCTTGCAGTGCAATATTAGTTTTTGTATAAGTTTTGTCATCTCTAGGGATATACTTTCGCCTTCGTGTTTTAAAAGTTCGTTAGTTATTGCGTCTGGTCCAGGGACTGTCTATTTTTGAGTGAATTTATGGTTACTTCTACTTCCTGAAAACTGATTTCTATTTCGTATCTTAATTCAGGTACGTTATTGTATTGAATATTATTTTCCTTTGCTTTAAATAGTTCTTTTAGGTATATTTTCCATCCGTTTGTTGGCATGTTATTGTATTCCTTCAATTCTGCCATTTCTTTCTGTTGGTTTCTTATGAATCTCCATATTTGTTTTGGTGTACAGTAGAAGTAGCTTTTCATCCTTTTTGTAAACTGTTTTCAGTGTTCATTTTTTGTTTCCCTTTGATAATCTTTAAGTATTGTAGTGATAATGAGATCGTGACCAGGAGACTTCTTTGAGTTCATTGTAGTGTTAATGGTTTTTTTTCACTTGGTTGATTTTAAAATTTGCAAGTGGTAGTATATCCTGGATTAAACTTTCCAGGAGGTTATAATTATCAATATCTTTTTTAGCATTCAGCCTCGAGGAATGCGGTTGAAAATCGATGGCTAAGCTGTAAACAAACGTTTCAGCCTTTTTCTGGTCAGTTCTGGCCAGATACCATATATCTTACGGATTGGGAGATTTGCAGTTTGAGTATATTTTTTTTTGTAACCTTTCATAATAAGTATTCTGTTGACTCGGTCACCGTTAGGTTTTTAAGGTAGTTGTTTATGCTCAATATCTAGCGATTGTTAAGAGTTTTCGCTTTCATCGTTGCTCTGTTAAGTATTGCCTTAATTACTATTTATAACTGGGAATAAGCCACAATTAAAGATAAAAATACGTTTATTGACGTTTCAATTTCCAATTCGGAAATCGTTCTCAAAATACAAATAGTAAATTAAACAAATTTTGTTTTTTTGTTACATAGTGAAAAAATTCTTCTAATAATTTAATTTTATCTGACTCATTTATATTGACAATTCAGACATACATTATGCATTTTAAAGTAGACGACTTTAAAATGATATTGCCAATATTGTTGAGTTGCGCTCCTGGGACGACTTTACTTATAAGATAGTTCATTCGATTACATGAAATCAACTTTAACTTGAGAATATCCGCCAGAAAAAATCATAGCATGTAATTCGTCTTTAAAAAGACAAACACATGACATGATGACAGTAAAATTCTCCTGTTAGTGATTCCATAGTAAATTATGAGGGAAAAACCAGGAAAAAAACCTCATAATACTATCCCGACATTGTAAGTATTTGTTCGTGAATTTAGTTTACCTTCAACAAACATCAAAATTCTGATTTTATATGTTACGTTATTTAAAAAACATAAATGATATATCCTCTATATCAGTGGTTCCCAACGGGGGCGGTACCACCCACCGGTGGGCGTTGAAGAGAGATAAGGGGGCTTTTTGGGTCCAAGGAAAATTTGGGGGCGTTAAGGAACAGCTGCCGCCTCCCTAAAGTAACTCATTGCCTCTTTGCTGCTAACAACTTTTAACAATCCGAAAATATAAACGAAATGCACAAAATGGCACATTTTGGTTATGCACCGTTCAATTTTTTATTTATCACTCAGTCCAACACTGCAACAATTTCGACGTTGCAGTCGAACGTAGAACGTTTTCTGCTTAAGTGAATTTTGGCTCCTCCTTCGCGCAGCGGCATGGTCAGGCATAACTTAATCATTCGAGATTGTTTCGCTAAAGCAGGGTGGTGAATTTTCTGTGTGTTATTTTTAGAAAGTTGCAGTGCATTTATTAGAAATATATTTTATTGTAATACATATTTGTCACAAAAGTAAGTATCTACGTGGCATTTATATCACTTACTATAATTCTTTATTATTTTTCCCTATCGTAATTTACGAGGTATTTGTAAAAATGTAATAAATCTAAATTTGTTTCCATATATGTATAGTTATTGTAAAATACTCAAAAAGTACCAACTTGCACAAACTTGAGCAAAGTAAAAAGTTAATTAGGACCTACCTATACTGAGAGAAGAATTGGGGAAAAAGTACAAAAAATCTTAATAAAATTTACTATACTGATCATAGACTGCCAAAAATAAACTATTTACTGAATATAAAGTTATTTTTATAATATATGTACAGTATGGCAATTTTTAATAAGTTGTTTTGTAATTTTTCCTCAAATTCTTCTCTCACTGTATATTTATTTACTTGTGGTATGTTTTAAATTTCTCGACTACTTGCTTGAATATTCCGCCACTCTGAAATATTGATTTTGCTAACTAAAAAAATATTTAAAAGTTTATCATTTAAAATTATCAAAGCGGTGGCTACAGCATATTTATTTTTACAGATATACCTGCAGTATGTCCGATACAAAGAAAAAGTGCAGACAATACAATGTCGAATATTTGAAGTATGGTTTTATTCAGTCGCCTTCTAATAAGGCATTACCAATGTGTTTAATTTGCCAGAGAGTTTTCTCAAATGAAGCCATGAAACCTTGACGATTACAAGAACATTTGACCCAAATACATCCCAACAGAAAAGACAGAAATTTATCATATTTTGAAATGCTCAAAAAAGAACATTTCAAACGTCCAACTTTAGCTAGTATCTTTTCAGCAGCATTAAAGCAAGACGATGATGGGCTACGTGCTTCTTATAACATTTCCTTACTTATAGCTAAATCAGGAAAACCCCATACTATTGGCGAAGAATTAATACTGCCAGCTGTGTTTTGCGGACTGTACTGCACCATCCGGCATCTGATATTATTAAAAAATTCCATTAAGCAATAATACGGTACAGAGACGAATTGACGAAATGTCTGAGGATGTGGAGCGTTCTCTAACTGAGTTTTCTTTACAGCTTGATGAATCAACTCTGCCAAACAATGAGTCTTTACTTCTTGCGTACGTTCGCTTCATAAAAAGTGAAAAAATCTGTCAAGAACTGTTATTTGTAAGAACACTGGAAACAGATACTACAGGCAAATCGATATTTGATGTTCTGGAACACTATTTTACAGATAAAGGTATACCTCTGGAAAATGTCATAACTGTTGCTACAGATGGTGCTCCGGCAATGGTTGGACGACACCGCGGACTGATAGCATATTTGAAAAAAGCGGTACCAAATATACTCGCCATGCATTGTGTAATTTAAAGACAGCATTTAGTTGCAAAAAATCTTAGTGATCACCTTTATTGTTCACTACAATATGTAATTACTGTAGTTAACAAGATCAGAAGGAGTGCTCTCAATGGTAGATTGTTTAGAAAACTGTGTGATGAAAAATCGTTTATTGTTGCACACAGAAGTTCGATGGCTTTCAAAGGGTACCTGTCTAAAAAGATTTTATGATCTCTTTGACTCAGTTTTAGAGTTTTTTGAAAGCCAAGATGATTCTTTGAGAGACAATTTATTAAAATTTAAGAGCGATATTGCTTATTTAACTGATTTATATGATAAATTTATTGAAACAAACCTACAGCTACAAGGTAACAATTTGAATTTGATCAAAGCAAAAGGAACTATTTGCTCGTTCGTGTCAAAACTTAATTTGTATAGGCAAAATTTGGGTCGGAGACAATTTCATCAGTTTCAAAATCTTTCCTCTGTGGAGACAAATGATGAAGACATTCTGGTATATTGCCAGCATTTGGAAGCACTTCAAGAAGATTTTGGGAATAGATTTCAGGATATCATTGGTCTGATTATTCCAGATTGGGTGCTAGAACCGTTCTCAACTTTAGAAACAGTAGAATTATCATTAGAGGAGGAATTGATAGAATTGTTAACAGATGAAGAGTTAAAAGTGAAATTTAAAAATGGATATCAAGAGTTTTGACTGCAATGTCAAATTTCAGTATTATATCCAGCTTTATGGGCTGCATCAAAGAAGTTGTTCATTGCCTTTTCTTCATCGTATTTAGCCGAAAGAGGATTTAGCATAGTCAGCAATTTATTAACAAAGAAGAGAAATAGACTGTCCATAGTGGAGCGCGGTGATTTAAGATTGCTGATGACAAGTATGGAACCAAATATTGACAGATTACTATCATTACATCAAGCTCAGCCTTCTCATTAAAAATGTTATATTATTATTATATTGTTTTTTATGATATGTATTTAAGTTAAAGTTTGATCAATACATGAATACTGTATTTTTGAATAAAACACTTTTTAAATTTGTTGCTTGGATTATTTAAGGGGCCGTCGAATCATTTTTAAGGTAGCCTTTGACCCAAAAAAGGTAAAACAATTCTGAATGAAAGTGCGTTACTAATTTTAAGAATGGAAATTTTTTTAAAGGGGGCGTTAAGTATTTTGTTTTTGGAAAAATGGGCGGTAGGTCGAAAAAGGTTGGAAACCACGGCTCTATATGTTACTGAATTACTAATACTGGTATTTTCTTATTAATAACTTCCTCTTTCAATATTGGTAACCAGATCCTACTACATTCTGCCGAGGAATTTGCGACACAATTGGCCTCATTTAGCATAATTAGAGCCGCTTCTTTGATTTTTCTTTTTTTACCATCCGTTTCTTTTAGGACTATATTTGAATTATTCCATTGAACTCTATGTTCATTATCCCATGCGTGTTTACATATTTGAGATCTATCAAATTCTCTATTTTTAATATAAGATTGATGTTCACTTATTCTAACATTTAATGGCCTTGATGATTCACCTAAATAAAACTGATCGCATTCACAAGGTATTTTATAAATGCAATTCTTTATCCTTTCTTGTTCATTGTTAGGTTTGGTTTTGGACAAAATAGATCTCAACGTGTTTGTTGTTTTGAATGTTGTTGAAATGTTGAATTTATTTCCTACCCTTTTAAGTTTTTCTGATAATCCTTTTATGTACGGTATTGTTATTTTCCTCATATTATTCCTTGTGTATGCTGTAGGATCTCGTTCTAAGTTGTTCTGTTCTATTCGATCGATTGTTGAAAATTCCTTATTTATAAACGATAAAGGATAATCATTTTTTAATAAAACAGATGTTAACAAATGTTTCTCCTCCAAGAACGAATTTTCGTTAGAACAAGTAATTTTGGCTCTATCGTATAAGGATTTAATTATTCCTTTTTTACATTAATATTGTGATTTGATTTGAAATTTAAATATCTATTGGTGTGTGTTGGTTTTCTATACACCTGAGTCTCATATCCAGTATCGTTCTTAGAGATCAAAACATCCAGGAAAGGTAGCGTGTTATTATATTCCTTTTCCATGGTAAATGTTATTGTCTCTTCTTTATCGTTTATATCGTTTAGGAATGTGTCCAACAACTCTGATCCATGAGGCCATATTGAGAATACATCATCTACATACCTCCACCATACTGTGGGTTTGAAATTTTGTTTAGAAATGATATTTGTTTCAAAATCTTCCATAAATATATCGGCTAAGAATGGAGATAAACTAGAGCCCATTGCTAGACCAAAATTTTGTTTATAGAATTCATTATTTAGTTGAAAATATGTATTATCAGTACATAATGTTAATAACTCCATTATAGCCGATATGTTTAGTCTTGTTCTAGTTGCCAATGAATCATCACTCTCTAATTTTGTCTTGACTATACTTAAAGTCTTATTTAATGGCACATTCGTAAATAAACTATTTATGTCAAAACTTACCAAAGTATTATTTGAATTAAATTCAATATTTGATAATTTATTTAAAAAATGTTGTGTATTTTTTATGAATGTGTCATTTTTATTTGTATAAGGTTTTAAAATATTTAATAAAAATTTTGATAGTTCACTACAAGGAGAATTTATGGTACTACAAATGGGTCTAAGTGGTATATTCGTTTTATGAATTTTCGGTACTCCATAAAAATGAGGAGTCTTACTGTAATGAGGTGTAATTAATCCCCTCTGATAACTTATTCCCAGTTATAAATAGTAATTAATTTACAATGCCACAAGAAAATAGCTTCAGAACAAAGTATTGCCTTATCTCGTGGTGACCTTGTTTTTTGCCAGATTTTCCTAAGTCTCCTTTTGTTATCGATTTAATGTTTAATAAGTGTTCGTAATTTATGATTATTGTCATACATACAACTAAATGAGTAAATGTTCTACGACTGCGTCGATTTGGCAACTAGTTTTTAGTAGGATATTTGGTTGCAGTTTTTCATCTAAGATGGATCTTAAATAGTTCCATGTAGTATAGTTATTGCTGAGAAACGTTGGATTATCTCTTATAACTACTTCAGAATTTACTGTTATTAAAACATAAGGTGGTCGAAAGTTAAGTCAAACAAGACTTTTCAAACACAAGTATTTTTATTAGGATGCATTTGGTAACAAAGAAATCGAGCAGATCAGGCATTTTGTCTCTGTTATTTTGCATAGTTCTTAAGAGCTGTCTTCCATTAGTGTTTATGATCCTAGATATCTATACCATATACTGTAGCGTTCGTATTTTTTTTTTCATTTTATTTTTTTGTTAAAACTCATACTACTATAGATAGGTCTTTATGATAAATTGATTAAATTTATACTTTATTTACAAATAATAATAATAATGAAAATATTTTTTTTGTTACAGCCTCAAACCGTATCGTTCAAATGTGTAGATCAATTGCATCGTTCTATCGTATCGTTCAACCTCGTCATACAAAGTAACGTGTAAAGGTAAGAGTATATTTGTGGTGGAGCTGCAATATAGATTTTGTCCGATAAATTGGTTGTAACTAGATGTTAAATAATAATTTTTAAATGATAAAATTAAAATAAGATCGTTTTACAAACAAAATATATATGAAATAAAAATATCTACTTATACTATTAAGTTAGGAACTCCACATTTGAAAGTATCTGATTATAATGCTACTATGTGATTGTTAAAATGAGATCACATACAGTTTTTGGGTCAATACGTTGACCAAATCTTGAAATTTTCGGATATCAAGATTTAGTTGTGCAAGGCTGATCCGAGTGCTTCCCAATAGCTGTCTAAAATAAGAATTTTAACATTAAGAAAGAAAAAATGAGAAGACGAAGAAGAAGAGGAAACAAACAACAATACGAAAGAAGTCGACCAGTGAAATTATACGAGGACTACAGAAATATAAATGTTACATTTTAATATCCTATACATAGTTTCACGTTTTACCAAGTTGTTGGTTTTCGCCACCAGGTACTTTCGGTACTAAGTTAGTACTAATAGTCCATCTTTCTATTATCAAAATTCTAGTTTTTGACAGCTAAAAGGTTGACTTATAGGAACTGTTTTGTGATGGTGTGGATACATGTCAGAATGTGTTGGTCGTCGTCTAAAATGGACTTTCGGCGTGGTATCATAACGCGACGTGTATCGTGGATCGTGAATGGAGCTGTATATGGGAGCACAACTTACCAACAGAGGCAGAACAAAAAATTAGGTAAGTTATTTATAACTGCATAGAATAATTATTAGTATGTACATTACGGCATACCCTCTGACGGTGAGACCCGAACCTGTAATTGGGGTACCCTTCAGTATTGTGGACAGATTCGATGTAAATATCAGAATTGAATTGTTTTCAAATGCTCCATTGTCTGATTCTTTTGGATCCACGATGGTAATACAATAAAATGTTAAAGTCGTAAATTTCCCTTTTTATTTTTGAAATATTTTAAAACCTCACATTAACATTAGTAAATATATTTAATATACGCAAAAATGCTAAATTTTAAAATAAAATGAAAATTTACAACATAATCCGAGTTGTTGGTTTTTTATTTTTATCTTCGTAAAGTAAGTTATGTATATTTTCAGTTTTAAATACTTATGAATATTGAATTTAAATTTAAATTGTATTATTATATTGAGTTATGTTGCAGTGTATTTATTGTATTGTAATTTTTATATAAATAACAAAATAAACAATGAATTTTACTGCAGAATATGTGTAAAAATATATTTTTGCATTCAACTCCTTTTATACATATATGAAAATAAAAATATATATTTTCATTAAAATATTGATACAATCCTTTATTTACTATACTCCTATTACAGGTCAAATGTTTATACACAGCAAACGATGCACCATATACCTATATAACTAATTCTTTTTCTCTTTCTGCTTTCGCTCTCTCTCTCTCTCTCTCTCTCTCTCTCTCTCTCTCTCTCTCTCTCTCTCTCTCTCTCTCTTACCTATAGCATTACATATGTAGTTATATGTTCCTATACTTATTAAATCTTATCAAATTAGTATTTTACTTAAACTGGTTTCAAATACTTTTATTAACGCAATCTAAGAAGTAAAAGACGAAGTGCTCATTTTGTCCGCGCGCGACTAATAGTTTTCATAAATTTGTAGCTACCGCTAAGGGGTTAAGACAATATTGATGTAAAATTTTTTAACACTTTATACTTACCTTAAAAGTATATAAATATCCGGGATCATCGTGCATTAAGTATGGCCACCAAAAGTGTGCATCTTTAATTTCAAGTACTCCATTATCCGTGTTACTTTCACCAACTACTTCGTTATTCGCATCCAAGATACTTATCTTATAAGAAAGTTCAGTTTCGTCTCCTTTAACGGTAGTCTTATAGGAAACTAGTCCTAAAAACATACATTTTATAGATATTTAATAAGTAATTAAATGAAAATCCTCCACATATTTCATATTAGAATATTGTGAATCTTAATAAAATAATGTTATGAAAATCTATAATAATTTAATAATAATAAAAATTTAATCTAATAATTTTCTTCTTGAAATATTCTGACTTAATAACTGACAGCGCTTTCACACTAAAATTAAGCTTCCTTTAGTCTTTATATTTCACTCGAATTATTTCTGTGAAAGCGATATATTTGATAAAGTGGTCAAAAATATTGTAACCATTTCAAAAGTTTAAAAAATGTATTATTATAATTTCTAGTAAATATTCAAATTATTGTTGCTCACGTCATCTATTTGCCGAGTGCAGAAGCACTTAAATTACCTCAACGATTCAAATGCATTTTATAATAGTTATTTATCTTTCCTTTCTCTCTTTGAGCGTCCAGCATACAGGACGAAATCTTATTTGAGTGGTCTCTTGACGAGGTAATACAAAAAATGGCTTTTTTCTTTTATATTTCAAATAAATATTTATTTTGACCCTTACCGGGAGCACTAATAGTTAACAGAACTATGTTTATTGGCCCGAGGTTTTCTAAATAGCTATGGATTTATAGTATGTGTTCTAAAACCAGAATATATAGTTGGTCGCTGTTACATGACACCCTCAGAAATTCGGAGGATTACCGTTATTTAGTATAAGTGGCTTTTGTAAAGTATTCCATTTATTTTTTCACCCCCATGATATAGATTTTTATGGTGGATATTATGTTTCTGTTGCTGATATATTTAACGTTCCGAAATCCCAGCCTTAGTACATAGTTGGCAAAAATTATATCCTTTCTTCAAGTCACACAAGCATTTGGATAATTAAGATTGTAAATTTTTGTTATTTTTTTTATCAAACACTTAATATTATTCACGAACTAAATATCAGTGATGTGATTTATTATTGGTCTTTTAATTACATAAATATCTACATAATACATAAATACCGTCTATATAATAGATTTTTTATGTGAAGCAATTTCGAAATTTGGGATAGAGTATGATTTTATTTTCATATAAGTATTTCTCAATTATAATCTAATGCCAAGATATAAAATATTTGTTTTCTATGTTATGTTATGTAATGTTATATATTTCAAATAAATATATATTTTTGACCCTTACCGAGAGCACTAATCGTTAACAGAACTATGTTTATTGGCCCGAGGTTTTCTAAATAGCTATGGATTTATAGTATGTGTTCTAAAACCAGAATATATAGTTGGTCGCTGTTACATGACACCCTCAGCAATTCGCAGGATTACCGTTATTTAGTATAAGTGGCTTTTGTAAAGTAATTTATTTGTTTTTTCACCCCCATGATATAGATTTTTATGGTGGATATTATGTTTCTGTTGCTGATATATTTAACGTTCCGAAATCCCAGCCTTAGTACATAGTTGGCAAAAATTATATCCTTTCTTCAAGTCACACAAGCATTTGGATAATTAAGGTTGTAAATTTTTGTTATTTTTTTTTATCAAACACTTAATATTACCCACGAACTAAATATCAGTGATGTGATTTATTATTGGCCTTTTAATTACATAAATATCTACATAATATATAAATACCGTTTATATCATTTTTTTTATGTGAAGGAATTTCGAAATTTGGGATAGAGTATGATTTTATTTTCATATAAGTATTTCTCCATTATAATCTAATGCCAAGATATAAAATATTTGTTTTCTTAGTAAATAATTTTAAGGTAGTTTCGTATAAGCACTTCTTATTCGTAATTTTGTAATTGGAATACCTAAACAGAGACTCTTTATTTCTTTTCCGGAATGACGTAATACTACTCGAAATTTTTCATTTTATTTCTTTTTTATGTACCAAGAAGAAATTGTATGTAATCGTAATTGCACCAATCGCAATGATATGATAAACGCATTTAATGCGATAGAAAGAGCGGCACAAAACAGTGGCCTGCACATTAACGAAATAATAACCAAATACATGAAGGCCAGCAAATCGACAAGCCAAAGAAACAAACAGAATCTGACAATAGCAGACTATAACATCAAAAGCATGAAAAATTCTACATATCTAGGAGAAGAATACATATCGCTAATAAAACATATAATGGACTAATTAAACATTTAAGATATAACATCACAAGAAAAACCAAATGCAAAATATACAAGACCCTGATAAAACCAAACCGGTCCTTGTATATGGATCAGAGACATGCACACTGTCGAAAAGCGATGATAACCTATTAAGTATATTTGAACGAAAAATCCTTAGACACATATATAAGGGTGTAAAGGAAAATGACATATGACGCAGAAGATATAACTTTGAACTAGACACAGCATACAATGAACCCGAGATCATAACATCTATAAAGACCGGACGTCTACGCTGGATGGGCTATGTTGAACGGATGTTGGAGACTGAAATACCAAAACATATAATGAGGAAAACACTAGTAGGGAGAAGGTCAAAGGGAAGACCCAAACTTAGATACATGGAACAGTTGGAACAAGATCTGAAAACACTTAAGGTTACCAACTGGAAAAACAAAACAAGGAACAGAACAGAATGGCGGAAAATCCTAGAACAACCCAGGACCCAGAAAGGGTTGTCGAGCTACTGATGATGATGATGATGATGATGCTGATGCTGATGCTGATGATGATGATGATGATGATGATGATGATGATGACAAGTATGTCGTTAATTAATAATAAACGGGATAATTCAATAATTATTATACTTCTCATCCTCCCCCTTCCACTATTTTTCCCTTATCTCGAAAAATATCGACCGCACGAAAAAAATTGTAAAAACAAAGTTGTAGGAAATCGAATATCCAATCATCTTAGTTATAACCGTTTTTATCAAAAGGTGAATATTTATGTGGAAACGCATTATTAGCTACAAAACTCGCATTTTCAGGCAAAGTAAGTCGAGGTTTTGAGAAATAATGGTTCTACTTCAAATTTAAGATGGTGCCTAAAGGCGCGTTTTCATGGGTCGATTTGGGTTGAACGATTTGGATCGTTCGACGATAATTCGATCTGTGCCGAAAGCAAAAAGATTTACACGGCAGGCGATACATGTTCAATTAATTGTAGTACAAAATGGCGTCACGTGAAAATCTAATGTAGGTGTGCAATTAATTTGTTATGCAATTACATGACCCGACCATGGATTTTAAGACGAAATACTTATGGTGCATTACAAAGCCTGCTTCAAGAAATGGTTGTGGAAGATTCAGGGCTTCAGGGTTGTCAAGCATTACCTACAATGCTGAAATTGCAAATAGCTCTTCGATTTACAGCCACTAGAGACAGCTATGCGTCACTCAAAGCCTTGTATCGGGTACCAAAATGTTCAATATCTCTATTTTTGCCTACTTTTTTTGGACTACTAGCACAAAATGTATGTTGTGTCAAAATAAAAAAAAATTATCTACCCACCATGTTTGATTGGTTTTTTCTGCTTCCCATCGTTACTGTTCTCAGAAAACTATCAGCATATTTAAACCAAATTATAACTCGTACATATAAGTCGTCAGTTCCAGAACTACTCTTTAGTGATTTCAATACTGCTCAATTCACGATTGTATGTTGTTCTAATATTTTTGATTTTATTTTTTAAGTAATTTTTAGACGTTTTGGGTTTATTTGTATGTTGTAGAATTGCTTCCAATGCGGCTCGCCTCGCTTGTAGCTTGCGATAAAGCTCGGTTTGTAGATTCTATAATACAACATTGTTTTGATAGGCATCCAAAAATCTTGCTATGTCTGCATCTGACCATTTTTCAGTCATTTTTTCCCAAAACTACAGCTTGTTGCACTAAAAACAACAAGTTTATACACGCTAGAAATAGTCTACTCAGCTTTCGGCACGTTGTGTTTCTGTTCAACGAGGTGTTTACACATTCGATTCCAATCGTTCGACATTGATTCGACGACAATCGCCTATCAAAAGTAGACAGTCTTTCCAGTTCCTTCGGATCGACTCACTCCGCCAAACGGCCAAGTCTATTTATGATTTACATATTCAGTTTGCTTTCGATTTAATAATCGATCTAAATCGTTCAATCAAGATCGACCCGTGAAAACGCGCCTTTACGCAACGTTTGGATTTAGTGGTGGTTTTAAATTTACACTCCTATTGGCCGCATTATTGCAAGGTTAGGCCTTTTTTGTCTAACCCGACTTGCCTATAAATGAAATTCAAAAATATCTGACTAACTCAGGAATGCGTTTCTCAATTCTAACTCCGCATCATGTAATCTGATTTTAACGAATTCCTCAGTTACATCTATTTATTGACATTGTTTCAATAGCTGTGATGATATTATTATACTATTGTTTATGATTTTTAAAAGTTAACTATATACGTTATATTTCAAAACTGATGCTTCCAGTTCTCTGACAATAGATTCGAATTTAACAAAATGTTGGTTCAAACTACCTTACCTTTGAATTTTAGAAATGGCAACTTTCTTTTTAAATAAAGTTTTGAAAAAAAACTTTTTCTTTCGCTACCTTTCTCTAATGAAATCATTTCGTTTAAGTGTTTGCATTTTTTGCGTACACTAAGTATTTCCCTGTTAGGCATTCGATTAAAATTGATTTCGCGACATTTTCCTTCATCTAATGCATTTGATCTTCTTCAGCTCTTTTTGCTATTCGATTTTCTACAATGTATTTTACTATCTTACTCCTATCTCTCAAATGAAACTCGAACTCTGAATGCTCAATAATTCGAAAATTTTTCACTTGATAGCAGCGCGAATTCTTAGGGATTGTAATCATTTTAAGAGTCTCTCAAATTATTTCTTCTAAATGGTACTTTCAAACAATTTTACTTTAAATATTTGGTAACAATAAAACACTGAAAACGTTGTTTTCAAACTTCCACAAAAATTTATTTTAACTCACTACAGCTGTTTCGGCTGATTGCCTTTCTCAAGTGTCCACTTTCAAAAGTTTTCAGTGTTTTATTGTTACATAAAATGAATTTCCATCAAGTAACGATCGAATTTTACCTATTAAAAATATAGAAAAAATGAAAAATTATAGTTTGGTCAATTTCATCACTTTTTATAAAATAAAAGAATATTAATCATTTAAAACGATAAATTCAACAGTTGACAACATGGATCACCAAGCCAAAAATTCTGAAATATTTATACGAGTTTTAAAAATTATGAATGGTGTTACGTCTACTTAAATAAAACAACCTACCTTTATCTCCATCTACGGTAGTAATAATATTAATGTCGTCTATATAGGTCTGTGAAGTCGTATACAAGACTACTGGTCTATCAATTCCTCCATAGTTAAAAAAATCGAAGGTGTATTTGAGTTTTTTCACTCCGCTAAAATATAATGTATTATTTAACATAAAAATCTAGACAACAATCTTTTAATAATTATATATTATAAAAAATTATATTTTAAATAATTACGCAAATATTTTTGGTCCAAGTAAAATGGGCAATGTTTGCACCGAAGCAGAATGGAATATTCTTTATAGTTTGGTTTCAGTACAGGAAAACATTCGCGAAATTAGAAGGACTCTAGAAATCGGATTCATTCGCTGATTTGTATATTTAAAAGTAATTAATATGTGTTAATGTGTGTGCAATGTTCACTGTTAAGTTCTTCTCCTTCTTTTTCTTCTTCTTTTTATATAGACATGACTCTGTTTTTCAATGTGCTTCTAGTGAGTTGTCACTCTAACGTTTTCGTAGTCTTCCTACTGATCGTCTTCCTATTGGGGAACCGTCTATTCCACTCTTGTATTTCTTACCCAGTTTTTTATGTTTTCCACCTTGCATCTACGTCGTATATCTGTACTTCTAGCTCTGTCTAATAGTGTCTTACCATAAATTTTTCTAAGTGTTTTCATCTCTTCCGTTTCTAACATCCTTTTTGTCCTCTCTGTGTCAGGTCTTGTTTCTGTCGCGTATGTCATTATTGGTCCGATGACTGTTTTGTAAATTTTGCCTTTCGTTGCTTTTCCGATATTTTTATTTCCCCATATTGTTTCATTTTTTCCCCATTTATTGATTTTCCACTTCGAGCAGGTTTCGAGCTTTCGTAGCTAGATAATGTGATGCCTAGATATTTAAACTCCGTCACTAGTTCTATTATCTGACCTTCCAGCTCCAATTTACATCTTAGTAAATTTGCTGTTGTAACCATGCATTTTGTCTCATTTGGGGAAATTAACATGTTAAATTTTCTTGCGGTTATATTAAATTGGTGCAGCATACGTTGTAAATTATCTTCACTTCGAGATAGTAGTATTGCCTCGTCTGCATAGCAGATTATTTTAAGTTGTTTTTCTCTCATTTGGTATCCTTTTTTAGTTCTTAACTATAACTGTTAACTATATTTGTGATGTGATCTTTAACACTAGAATATTGTTTTTTACACCTACTTAGCTAGAAGATGAGCCAAGGGTAAAAATAAGGCTTTAATCGTTTGAAAATTCATTCATCAACCAGCCATGTTAGCAATGTTTTAGAGGCTATAACTTCATTTTTTAATACCATTTATACCGGCGGATAACTACCTAATGGTTGGTCTAATTCACTGTTTATAGCTCTACCTAAGAAGACAACAGGAAAAACCTGTGCTAATTATAGAACTATCTTAAAGTTTGTGAAACCACTTATTAAAAATTTTTCTGATCGTATCTACAATAAATACGAGGAATACCTGGATGACACTCAGTTTGGTTTCCGTAACGGGATTGACTTCCAAAAGGCATTTGATCGTGTTAGGCACTCTATATTGATCGAAGCTCTAAAAGACATTGGCTTGGACGGCAGAGATGTTCGAATAATTGCAAATTTATATTGAAATCAAACAACATCAGTTTTAGTAGATGGTGTGGAATCACAGGCTCTCAATATTAAAAGAGGAGTAAGGCAGAGAAGCCTCTTGTCACCCCTGCTTCTCAACGTTTACTCCGAAAGAATTTGCAGATAAGCACTTTCTGAAAAACAAGAAGGAATACTTGTGAACGATGAAGTCATCAATAATTTGCGATATGCACACGATACGGTACTCCTAGCTTCTAGTCAAGAAGATCAGCAAACACTACTTGATAGTGTCGTTGAGAGTTTTCGGGAGGCCGGTCTGGACCTGAACATACGGAAAACCAAAATACTCGTAATAAGTTAACAACAGCATATAAAACCGTCTATATATGTAAATAATGCCAAACTTGAGCACGTTGATAAAATCATTTACCTTGGACAGCAATTAAATTGTAACGCAGAAAGTGACGACGAAATTAGATCTAGGATAGAGCAGGCTAGAGCTGTTTTTAGAAGGATATCCAAGGTGTTATGTAACAGAGACCTAAAAACTTTTCTGGGTGCAGAAGATTTGAAACTCCACAATACTATAACGTGTCAGCAAGACTACTGAGATCATAAAAAGCATCAAGCAGAGAAAGCTGGAGTATTTCTGACATGTAATGAGAGGTCCCAAATATAGGTTGCTACAAAATATCATGCAAAGAAAAATAGCACGCTAACGCAGTCCAGGACGAAGAAGAACATCATGGTTGAAGAACTTGCGAGATTGGTATGGTGTTGATAAAAGCATGCTATTTAATGTAGCAGTGAATAAAATTAAGATAGCTATGATCTTAGCATATTGTTACGATTTTAAATGTTATGGCATATAGAACTGTAAATATTTTATGACTAATTCTTTTTTATTGATTCTCGTAATTTGTAGGTCAAAATATACCTGAGCTTCGCTACCAGTTGTTTACAGAAATCTCTAGACACTAATTTTAGTGAGTCATCCACGTCTCGAGGTTGAAAAACGAGTCGAGCGCCTTCACCAAAATACGAGATCATTCCAGTATTTTCGACAATGGTCAGGTCAGGTCTAGGCGGTCTTACGGTTCTTTATATAAGGACGAAATTTTATTGAAGGGGTCAGTCATAAGAAGATCGGTAAACGCGGTTTACTTGTAACGAAACGTGAAACAAATACATTTGTAAAGTTATTTAATAAATTAGTAATTAGCTATCGTGAGTTTTAATAAATTAGATTATAGACAATAAATTAGAATAAAGACAAATAAATTAGAACAATATAAATATATACCACAGTGGTGTCGGTGTGGGATTTGAATATAAATCAAACAGTGATTTTTGAAAAAGACTTTTGAATTCTTGAAAAGACTTTTGAACTTTTGAAAATTATTGTTCATCGGGAACATCCGCGTATTTCGGTAGTGATCGTTGTACGAAAGAACATTTAAAAAAGTACGTGTGTGCTTGACCAAAGATGCTGCTAGTAGAACTTTCAGTGAAACAGTTGCGTGAGCAACTAGAAGAACGTGATGAAGACTGCAGCGGGTCCAAGAAGATACTCCAAGAACGACTAAAAAATGTTCTTAGCAAGAATGGAGATGACCCAGAGACATTCCATTTTCAGTCAGTAGAAGAAGCCGTTTTAACTAAAATAATTGATGGAAAATTCGAGACTGTTTCCAAAAGATTCGATGAAACGTCTCAAAAGATCGAAGAGAGTTCTAAAAAAAATGATGAAAGATTCAATGAAACGTCTCAAATTATTAAAGAAGTAGCTAGACAAAACGACGAGAAACTCGAAAATGTGTCAAAAAGATTCGACGAGAAATTTGAAAATGTTTCTCAAATGATGGAAGAAACTTCGAAAAAGAATAATGAGAAATTTGAAGAAGTTTCCAAAACATTCGAAAAAGTAGAAGAGAAAATCAAACAGTTAGAGACCATGATAACTAACACGAGAGTGGTACCACCAATTAATACGGTAGCTTTAGATCCGGTATATATAAAAGAAGACGAGACAAAATGTAAGTTGGAAACACGGCCGAAATTTGAAGGAAGCGGAGGTTATGTTCATGTCAAAGTCCCAACTTTCGATGGAAAATCGTCATGGAACAACTACATGAAGCAGTTCGAATCAGCTGCAAGAGCGAATGGATGGTCTGAAAAAGAAAAGGCTGTAAACCTAACTATCGCTCTTCGAGGAGATGCCTTAGATGTGCTCCAGACCATAGCCGTAGAGGAGACGGATGATTTTGAACAACTTAAGAAGAGGTTAAATATGCGATATGGCCACGAACATTTGGAGCATGTATATCAGTCGCAGCTTAAAAATCGAAGATAAAAGAAAGATGAGGCCCTTCAAGAATATGAGGTAGATATTGCCAGATTAGTGCGATATGCTTATCCAACAGCTCCCGAAGACATGATGGAAAAGTTGGCCGTTCAAACGTTTATTGATGGTCTTCGTGATCATGAAATGCAGAGAACACTACGATTAGCTCGTCACAAGACGCTGATGGATGTCTTATCTGCCGCCCTCGAATACGAGTCAGCTACGCAGGCCTCTGGCGGGTATAGCAAAGTTAGGACTGTAAAAGAGGAAGGAGATGAAGATAAACTTGACCAGCTCGTTAATATGATGAAAAGCATCACATACAAGAAAACGAAGACCATAAGATGCTGGAATTGTGGCGAAATAGGACACGTACGAAGTTCCTGTAAGCATCCTAGGTACGACGCAAATCAAGAAACTCACCATCAGGAAAACTAGAACGGGTCAGCCTTAGGGGGGCAGCTTCGACCCAGAACTTTTCCAAAGACCCTCTCATACTAATAGCTTCTTTGAAATGTCGTGAAGATAGTGTATATGTAGATGGAGAAATAAATGGTAAAAAGCATACGTTGTTGGTGGATACGGGAGCGACCAGAAGCATTATTCGCCCGACAGTTATAAACAGCCGTAAGAAACTGTTACCAACGAGGTTGCGACTGCGGACCGCTACAGGTGAAAATGCTAACATTCATGGAGAAATCCAGGTACAATTAGGAATTGGAGCAGAAAAGTTCGTCCATACTGTTATAGTTGCTGACATCGAAGAGGATGTTATATTAGGAATGGACGTAATGAATACGCATGGATTCCAATTGGATTTTAAAAATAAAGTAATCAAAGTTGGTAACGAGGAGGTATTTCTCCATCCACATGATGACAACACTATGCAAGCAGCCGTTAAAGAAGATACAGTCGTGCCTGCGAGAAGTGAAACAATCATAGTAGCGCGGCTACAGGGAATTGTGGACGAAGGGTCACCTGTTATGATGGAGCCTTGGAACCATGACGACGAAGTTGGCCGTGGAATCATAATTGGAAAGGAATTGGTGACCTCGGCTAAAGAAATTCCTGTTAGACTTATCAATGTCAATGACTACCCAGTGACCATCAAGAAAGAGACAAAAGTAGGAACTTGTGTACCTGTGACATCCATAATCCGTCAGACGACAACGTCTGATAATTCCAACGACAAATTTGATCAAATGGTTGCAGTTGCTGGACAGTCTCTGAATCAGATTGAGAAAAGGAAATTAAGGGAATTTCTTCGGCAGTATCGTGATATTTTCGTACCGAAAGGAGGAAAGACGGGAAGAACTACCGTTGTTAAGCATAGAATTGATACTGGTAATGCTAAGCCAATTCGTCAAACAGCTCGACGATTACCACAGGCGAAAAGAGAGGAAGCTGAAACGATTGTTCAGGAAATGAAGAAAGACGGGGTGATAGAACCTTCTACGAGCCCATGGGTCTCTCCGGTAGTCCTGGTTAAGAAGAAAGACGGAACAACGAGGTTCTGTGTGGATTACCGTTTGCTGAACAACGTTACCAAGAAAGATAGTTATCCTCTGCCTCGGATTGATGACACATTAGACACATTGGCTGGAAGTAAATTATTTTCTACTTTGGATTTGAAGTCTGGATACTGGCAGGTAGAAATGGACCCGGTAGATAAAGAAAAGACAGCCTTCACCACAGGATCTGGATTATGGCAATTCAACGTTATGCCATTTGGACTTTGTAACGCTCCTGCGACATTTGAGAGGCTTATGGAAAATGTGTTGAGAGGGTTATCTTGGAAAACATGCCTAGTTTATCTAGACGACATAATCGTCTTGGGGGAGACATTTGAGGACCATCTGAAGAATTTAGAAAACGTTTTTAATCGACTTAAAGCTGCCCAATTGATGTTAAACCCCAAGAAGTGCCAGCTATTTCAAGGTAAAGTCAATTATCTGGGTCATATAGTCAGTAAAGAAGGAGTGGCCGTGGATAAGGGAAAAATCGATTCCATTAAGGAATGGCCAAAACCAACTGACAAACATCAAGTGAGAAGTTTTCTTGGACTATGTACTTATTACCGGAGGTTTATTAAGAAGTTTGCAGATATCGCTAAACCATTAACGCGACTTACAGAGGAAGCAAGAGAATACCGCTGGGATGTAGACTGCCAAAATGCCTTTGAGACCTTAAAAAAGCATTTAATCACAGCACCGATTTTAGGGTATCCACTGCCAGAAGGAGAGTTCATCTTAGATACAGATGCAAGTAATGTGGGAATTGGAGGAGTGCTGTCTCAGATTCAGGGAGGACAGGAAAGAGTCCTTGGATATTTCAGTAAAGTTCTCTCAAAACCTGAGCGGAATTATTGCGTCACGAGAAGAGAACTTCTGGCAGTAGTGAAATCAGTAGAGCACTTCTATCAATACCTCTATGGAAGTAAGTTTTTAATCCGAACCGACCATGCCGCCCTTAAGTGGTTGATGCAGTTTAAGAATCCAGAGGGTCAGATAGCCAGGTGGATCGAACGACTCCAAGAATATGATTTTAAGATTGAGCACCGGGCCGGAGTTAGCCACCGAAACGCTGATTCTCTTTCCAGAAGGCCATGCCCAGCAGAGTGTTCTCACTGCAACAAAACGGAATCCAAGGAAGCAGCAGTGCTAAGAACGACGGTGGTCCACGACGACTGGACGCCTACCAAGATCAGGGAAGAACAAGAGAGAGATCCAGTTATACAGAAAATCCGAAAATGGAAAGAAGAAAACCGTCGACCACCTTGGCAAGAAATATCGAACCTAGGCTCAATAGTTAAGACGTATTGGGCCCAGTGGGACTCATTTATCATGGAAGATGGCTTGCTCAAACGAGTCCTGGAAAATGATGACGGTTCAGAGAAGAGAAGACAGTTGGTGATTCCAAAGAGCAGAATAGCCGAATTACTTCGTCAGTTACACGACAGTCCATCAGGAGGGCATTTTGGTGTGAAAAAGACCCTTCAGCGAATTCGGGAACGGTTTTATTGGATGAACAGTTCCGACGATGTAAAAGACTGGTGTAAGAAATGTACTATTTGTGCTACGAGTAACGGGCCTTATCGAAAAAGGAGAGCTCCTATGAGACAATATAATGTTGGAAGCCCGTTTGAAAGAATAGCTTTGGACATTGCTGGGCCATTTCCAGAAAGTGATAATGGAGGCAAGTACATGTTGGTAGTAATGGATTACTTCACTAAGTGGGTCGAGATTTACGCACTTCCAGACCAGAAGGCCGCCACCGTTGCAGATAAGTTGATCCAAGAATATATCAGCCGATTTGGAGTGCCTTTGGAGATCCATAGTGACCAAGGCAGGAACTTCGAAAGCGATTTATTCCAAGGAATATGTGATAGACTAGGTATGAAGAAAACAAGAACTACGGCTTATCATCCGCAATCGGATGGTATGGTAGAACGAATGAATAGAACAGTTGGCAAGTATTTGACAAAGATGGTATCCGATCATCAGCGAGACTGGGACCAATATCTTCCGTTCTTCACAATGGCCTACAGATCTGCTGTTAATGAATCAACAGGCCAGACACCAGCCAGAGTCCTATTCGGACGCGAGATGCGACTACCTTGTGATCTAGAGTTTGGGTGTCGACCTGGAGAAGATGTAGCAGGTGAAGATTATGTGATCGAATTACGAAGAAGAATGGACGATGTACACGAGTTGGTCCGTTCCCATCTCCAAATCGCTAGTGACCGAATGAAGAAACGGTACGATACACAAGCCGAAAAGGGGTGTTTTAAGAAGAACGATAAAGTCTGGCTTTATAACCCCAAAAAGCGAAAAGGTTGTTCTCCCAAATTGCAGCAGTTTTGGGAAGGTCCATACCTCATTATGGAGAAGATCAATGATGTTATTTACCGAATAAGCAAGATTCCGAGAGGAAAGCCGATGATAGTACACCATAACCGGTTGGCGTCTTTCGAGGGTGACCACGACGTAGATGAAGAAGTGGAAGTAAACCAAGTCCAAGATGTGTCTGACCTCACGTTTGAGGAATTCATGGGTGCCTATGGAGGTACCGGTAAAGCAAGACATGGTGTTACCACTGAAGAAAGGCAAGATCTACTCGCGCTTCCCGATGACTACTCACTGGCCCTTACCATCCCGGCCAGTATCAAAGATGCACCAGGGTTGGCATCCGTCTTTCGAAGGAAGTTTGGTCGAGTTGCAGAACTTCAATGCCAAGTGCCAGCTCCTGGTAAAACCTTGAAACTTCAAGATGCATCACGTTACCTTTTCTACCTGGTAACAAAAGACACTGCCCGTGACCAACCTACCTACCGAGATGTATGGGAAGCCTTACTTCAGTTGAGAGAGCACGTACTAGAGTCCGACGTGCAAAAGTTAGCCATGCCAAAGTTGGAGTGCCGCCAATTAGATTGGAGGGTTATACGAAACATGGTGGAGGAAATCTTTAAAGACACCGAAGTCCAGGTGTTAGTCTGTTGCAATCCGCATAGTTACTGCTGCGGAGAGAAAACCGTCCCTTGTCATTTCTATACAACTGGAAGTTGTAAAAGAGGGTCCAGTTGCCGATATCAGCATGTCGTTCCAGTTCCAGTCCCGACAAGGTTCCAGGAGGAACCATCTTTTAAGAGGGGGGCAATGTTACGATTTTAAATGTTATGGCATATAGAACTGTAAATATTTTATGACTAATTCTTTTTTATTGATTCTCGTAATTTGTAGGTCAAAATATACCTGAGCTTCGCTACCAGTTGTTTACAGAAATCTCTAGACACTAATTTTAGTGAGTCATCCACGTCTCGAGGTTGAAAAACGAGTCGAGCGCCTTCACCAAAATACGAGATCATTCCAGTATTTTCGACAATGGTCAGGTCAGGTCTAGGCGGTCTTACGGTTCTTTATATAAGGACGAAATTTTATTGAAGGGGTCAGTCATAAGAAGATCGGTAAACGCGGTTTACTTGTAACGAAACGTGAAACAAATACATTTGTAAAGTTATTTAATAAATTAGTAATTAGCTATCGTGAGTTTTAATAAATTAGATTATAGACAATAAATTAGAATAAAGACAAATAAATTAGAACAATATAAATATATACCACAATATAAAAACCAGTAGAAACAGGCCACATAATTATTGTAATGAGATAGATCAAACTAAAATACGACAGAAGGGAGATGAGTACAGAGAAGTCTTAAGAAAAGAATTTGTAGAACATTCATTGTCAACAAGAATATTCTGACAAGAACACAATTAATAAAGAAATGCAACGAAAGCTCTTGAAAGGAGGACTGACTGCTCCAAAGAAAACAAAAAATAAAGAAGGCCGAATAAGTGAAGGAACAAAACGGTTAATGGAAAAGAGACGCACATTTCTAAGCGAAGGAAAGTGACATGCCAATGGTTGTAAAGAATTAAATAAACAAATAAAGAAGGAAGTAAAGAAAGATTTAAGGATCTACAATGAAAACAAGATAGAAAAAATAATAGAAAAGAACCAAGTCCTGAAATGCATAAGATCAAACTTAGGAAAGCCAATAATAATCTCATTGAAGGATAAAGATGGAAAAGAAATTAGAGAAAAAAAACGAAATCCCAAAAATTACTTAGACATTTTACCGTGATTTATATTTCTCAAACAAGAACCCAGATAAAACTGCAAAGGAAGACCTTAAGAGAAAGATAACGAATGTCAACTCAGAAATACTCCCTAACATAGAATCATTCAAAATAAAACAAGCTATAGCTAAAGAACAATAAGGCTCCGGGTCCAGATGGAATACTTGTAGAAATGGTGAAGGAGGGGAACGAAATTATTCTCGAAGAAATAAAAAAACTTCTCAACGAATGTCTTCACAGGGGAGAAGTCCCAGATGATTGGAATGAAAGTTTGACAATACTTCTCTTCAAAAAGGGAGACAGGGCAGATCTCAAGAACTATAGGCCAATCTTCCTGCTGTCCCAAAAGTACAAATTGTTTATGAGAGTAATAACTAACAGGTTAACGTCGAAGCTTGATCGCTATTAACCGATAGAGAAGGCAGGATTCCGAAAGGGTTACAGTACAGCAAATCATCTTATTACAGTCAGAACTCTAATAGAGAAAGCCAATGAGGCTTTGTTGATTATAAAAAGGCATTCGACTCCATAGAACTTTGGGCAATAGAGAGAGCTATGAACAACTGCAGGATATACTCTCGATACAGAATGCTCATGTACAATATTTACACTAAAGCTACAATGAAAATACAAATTGATACAAAAACCAAAGCTATACCAATCAACAGAGGAGTTTGCGAGGTAGATGTTATCTCACCAAAGCTATTCACACTTGGACTTGAAGACGTGTTCAAAGACATTAACTGGGCAAATAAGGGAGTAAATGTTAATGGAAGAAAACTGAGTCATTTGAGATACTCTGATGACATTGTAATATTCGCTACAAGTTTCGAAGAACTACAGACCATAATGACGCAACTATTTCAAGCTTCGGAAAAAGTAGGTCTTAAAATGAACTTGGAAAAAACAAAAATAATGACAAATACGCCGAACATTACAGAAATAACGAAGAACGAACCTGAGACAGATAATAAAAATTAACAAAAGAAAATCAAACTGCCGAAATTACCAGAAGAAAAAGGTTAGCGTGGGCAGGATTCAGAAAACAAAGTAGGATCTTGTAAAGCACAAAAAGAGAACAGTATTTAAAAACCAGAATTTACTATCACTGTATCCTCCCTATATGGTTCACAGACGTCGACACTCACCAAGTCCAATATGGATAAAATAGTAAAAGCACAAAGAGCGATGGAAAGATCAATGCTCGGGGCGAGACTTATAGACAAAAAAACAAACAAATGGATTAGAAGCAAAACTAAAGTAAAAGACGCAGGAGAACATGTTGCCAAATTAAAATGGAGTTTCGTAGTACACAATACTCGACTGAAGGATAAGAGATGAAACCACGAAATACAACAATGGAGGCCATGGTTAGGAAAGAGAAGTAGAGGAAGACCACAAATGAGATGGGCTGATGACATTAAGAAGATTGGAGGAAATAAATGAAAGCAAGCGGCGCAAAATAGAAGACACTGGATTAATTTGGGGGAGGTCTATGTCCAAAGTTGGCTTACTTAAGGTTGAAGAAGAAAAAGAATATGATGGTAACCAACGTTCTGAAAGGACATGGTACATAAAGAAGAAGAACCAGCCATGCTTGTCCACTGTGAACATATGCTTTCACCAACTTCTTCTAAATATTTAGGTCTTGAGCACTATTTATCGAGTTGCTTGTTATCCTCTTTAGATCGTCGTTCCATCTGGTTGGTGGTCTACCTCTACTTCTTTTATCCCCTCTGGTACTTCATTTTATTAGTCTTCTGGTCCAACGGTGGTTGGTCATTCGGACTATGTGACCTGCCCAACTCCATTTAGACTATGTGATAGGTTTAAAATTTTTTTATATGGACCCTAAATAAGGCCATGCTTAAACCGAACTAAACAACACAATTGGTCAATAAAATAAAGAGAGGCAAGCTGGAATACTTCGCTTACATTATGAGATATCCTCAAAATTTTAACTTTTACATCAGATCATTCAGAGAAAGATCCAAGGTAAACGTGGTCCTAGTAGAAGTAAAACGACTACATCATTATTTAAAGCTACTCTCAATAAAGTTACGATAGCGAATGGGGTATGCAACAATCAATAATGGTCATGAAACTAGAAGAAGAAGAAATAATTTCGTAGTATATTTTACTACACACAACGCAAAACCAAGAATATTTTAATAATTTAACAATACCAATGACAGAAATTTCATGACCATATAAATTTGCTTGTACTATAATTATTGATACAGAACACTCACATAAGACCGATATTTAATTTTAAATGCCAGAAGGCAGCCAACAATCACAGCACCCGAGCTGGTTAATGAATTAGAGCTTGCACATAATGTGACAATTAGCAGCAGTACTGTGAGAAATCGTCTCCATGAAGCCAATCTTCGTAGTCGGCAACCACTGAGGTGTCCACCTCTATCTAGAGGCAATCGCGCTGCAAGATTAACCTGGTATCAAGAGTTTCAGAAAGGGGACTGACAATGACTGGGCCACAGTTTTGTTTAGTGACGAGTCTAGATATGGATTTCATCCAGATTGTTTCATCCAGATTCATCCATGAGTTTGGAGACGACCCTGAAATGGAGAACGATTACGACATCTTCAAAAAGTGTATGCATATAGAGGTGATACATTAATGGTATGGGGCGGAATCATGATTGACGGAAGAACTAACCTCATTTTCCCACGCGGCTTTCTCACAAGTCAGCAATATTTGGACGCTGTTTTTGAACCTGTGGTGCGCCCCTCTACTGCTGCTGTTGGAGAAAACTAATATATAAATAAATTGTATAATTCTTACCCAGGTAGAGTTGCAGTATATCCCTGTGGTACAGTAGTGCTCGTCAGTGTCGTATCTACTATCACTTTAATAACATTGTCTGCGTTATTTAAGAGAGAAGTGATTTCTCCCGTGAACGGCAAATGTCCAATTTCATGAGTTAAGGCCAACTTATCGTTGATATACTAAAAATGGGTATTTTTAAGTAGTCAGGCACTGTAGATTATTCAAAAAATCTCTTTATTTAATCACAAAAACGAAACAGTCCACATAGTAATTGATTAAAACTATAAAACACTTACCACTTCCGCCGAGTAACAAACTGAGCCAAACCTCAACCATATTCTTTTTTCGCCTTGCCAACCGCTCGGAACACGAAAGGATCTCTCATAACGAACTGGACCTAAATGATCTCTGGCGTCTAAAGTTGTGGGAATATCATTGAAGCTGGAGGGCACGGGCATTAAGTGAATGTCTTTATCATTGGTATTGCCCTATTTAAAAATAAATTAACTATATATAAATTATTAAACTCACACATATCATAATAATAATAATGATCGCATTATATAAGTGGCATAGGAAAGAATTCAAAAAGGAAAAGAGCTGATAACCACCATAAAAATAGTAAAAATCGAATAACTCGGTCACATCATGAGGAACAGCGAAAAATATGGGTAATTAATTCTACAAGGAAAACTAGAAGAAAACGAGGACCAGAAAGGCAAAGGATTTCCTGGCTGAAAAATTGTTGTTTTAACACAACAACCACAAATCTTTTCAGAGCAGCAGTTGTCAAAATACAGATTTCCATGATGGTCGCCAACAACACTTCAAGAAGAAGATATAAGTGGCAACCCTCTCGTAGTTGGAGGGTACAATTACTACTATACTCTGGCAAGGAAATAAAGAGGGTGATTCATTGTTAAGAACCGATTTTAAAATTGCCAACTGTTGAGAAATTATTTAATTCCAGCGAGGTAATTATTTCATTATTTTTTAGAATTGAATTATTTTATTAGAAATTGACTCTATCGTTATGTCTCTGTTCGTGTCCTTGTCGTTCTGTGAATTTCGATATTACCTGATCTTGCCCAACTATTATGGGAATATAGGTACGTGACCTCCTACGATTAAAGTTTTTATTTGAATCAATTTATTAAATCCATATAATAGATATATCATTGAAAAATGATTAAGGTTTGTTAAAGATGAAAAACCTATGATAAACATCCAAGGGACAGAGATAGAACACGTAGATGAATATAAGTATCTGGGTCAAAATGTTAAGGTAAGCAAAGAAAATCAGACCACTGAAATAAGCGGACGTGTAAAAATGGGATCGGCAGCATTCGGAAGACTCTGATATGTACTTAAAAATAAAAATATACCTCAAAGACTGCGAACCAAAGTGTTTAATCACAGCCACCTTTACTTCCAAGCCATGAAGTAGAAATTTGGCAACAACGCGTGGTAGTCCGACTTTGGTTTGTTTTGCTTTAACATTTCATATAGGAAGGCTTGTAAATTTTGTTGAATTTATTGTTTTTTAACTTTATTCGAATGTTTTATTTGTAAATTGTGTTTAAATCAATTAGACAATATTAATATAAGTGAAATTTCATTAAATTTAGAACTTTTAAAAGATTTTTAACGACAGTTTAAAAGGCAAGTATAAATATAACCTACAAAACAAACTGAAAATAATAATACTTTTGCTTCTTGTTACAAAATATGTAAACTAAAAACAACAATAATAATACTTTTGTTTTTTGTTACAGATGCTCTGGCATTGTTGTGTACCTGGTTGCAAAACCAATTATGCCAGTACTTTAAAAACAAAACAGGCAGAAAGTATGTTTTTGTTTCCCAAAGATCCCCAAAGAAGGTATACTGGGTTATGCTCTATTCATATAGAAGGCTGTACAATTACCAAATCTTCCGTGGTATGTGCCAAACATTTTCATGAAGATGATATTCAGCGGACTGAACAATGAGAAGATAAAGATGGAAATGTACACATTGAAAAGTTAATATTTCCCAAATTAAAAGGCAATGCAGTTCCTAATATATTTCCCGAAGTACCATCATATGTAACTGTTCATCGTACTAAAGAAAGAAGGAATCCTGAAGACAGAAGAAACTTTTTGCATAAGAAGAGGGAACAAGAGATAACATAATTATGTCAATTAGACTTAGACAATAATATCCCATTGAAAAACTGGACAAGTAAAATTACAAGTGACTGTATATTTCTATGTATTAAACATTAATCAGTTTGGACACAAGTGTGATAATATTTGTGTAATATGTAGTGTAATAGTTAGCAGTAATTTTAGTGTAATCGTCAATGTAGGTAAGAATAGATTAAGTGGTAATGATTTGAAATGGATTTTACAATATAGTTAATTAACAAGATGGTCACAATTAGAGAACTTACTTTCTCATTTAGATTTGCTTTTTAGATAAGTGATAACAAATTTGAGTATTACATTCAAAAATCTTTTGAGAATATAGGCTATTTTAAATCGATATACAAGTTATAAATGGTATGTTACATTCAAAACATTTTTCATGTATACCTCTTTTAACTTGGTCTATATGACAACAAACCTATTCATATTTAAAATTGCTACTTTTGTATATCTAAGTATGAAAATTCAACAAAAGTTATAAGTAAATAGTAAAATATTTAATTTTCAATTAGATTAATTTAGATCCATATTTATATTGTGTCCGATTTCTTAGGATGAATTTTTTAATCGTAATAGTTACACTAAGTTTTTACTTAGCACAAATTTTATATCTTTTGTATTTTTAATAATCTTTTTAAATGTAGTGTTAATGTATTGTGTTATATATATGCTTAAGTACTTAATATTTAAAATTTCTAGAGATTCTTGACTGCATTTGATTGTAAGATTAACTGTTTGACACTGTATTTTAAGTGCAATAAATTTTACTCTAGTGATTATTTTATTGATAATATAACCTAAATAATAATAAAACTTTATATATATTTACTAGGTATATATAAGGTTTTATTAATTTAAGTTCCCTAAAAATATTTCTGTAATGAATTGAAGTTTTCAAAATATCAGTTTCCTAAAATTCAAATTAGTTTAATATTCTGGTAGACCTTACAGATGATTATCGGACTACCGACGTCATAGAATGCGGTGTTGCCTTTTTTACTTCATGGCTTGGAATTAAAGGTGGCTGTGGTTTAATTCCTGTATCCTACTTGGACTTACATATGGAGCTTAAACCTGGACATTCACTAAAATAAACATGAAGAAGATCAGAAAAACATTCGTAATAGAGCAAAAGTGAAAGATGCTGTCGAACAGGCAGCTAAACTTAAATGGAAATGGGCTGGACATAACGAACGTCTTAAGAATGGCCGATGGAATAAAGAACTCGGGAATTGGCAGCCATATGAAGCCAAAAGACCACGAGAAAGACCGAAAATGCGCTGGAGCGACGATATTAAAAGAACTGCAGGACCAATGTGGAAACGTCTCACAAACAACACAGATGAATGGCGAGAATTAGGAGAGGCCTACATTCGGCAATCAGAATAGAGACAAGGGCTTAAAAAAATTGAAAAATATTTCGTGTTATGTAAAAACTGTTATTGACAAGGAAATATGTGCTACGACGTCGAAGATCGCATTACCATCAAATTTATACTTGTCATCATCTTACATTTTTATTGACTATTGAAAATGAGATAATGGGGATAATATTTTAGTGGAAATGGCATAGCTGCTAAATGATCAATTGGTAAAAATGTTATTCAAAATAGGCGAACAGCTGTACCGGGTGGTCCAATAAGCCGATCTCTCGGCTATATATCAGAAACTGTTCATGTTATAACTTTAGGAGAAAAAATTCCTTAGTAAAAGTGGCCAAGAGAAATCGCTGGAAATAACTTTCAAGATTCTGGATTAACCGCTAGGGGGCGTAACCTGCGAAGAAAATTTTGAAAACCAGTTTTTTGGGAAATATGTCCAATTATACCAAGTGTTAAATAAGTAAACTAGAAAGAGGCATAAATTCTGCACAAAGAGATCTCTGGTTGCGTTGAGTAACTGAGTTACCGTTGCTAACTACCCATCTTTCTGTCTTCTTTTTCTTTTTCTTTTTAGAAGATTTAATGGATTCCCAGGATTCCGATGATTTATAAATAAAGCCATAAGTAAAATATTTAATATAAATATTTTTATCGTTTTTATAGTTTATATTAAAAACGGTCAGCTGGAACAGTCACAGAGCGGTTTCAGGAAGGGAAGAAGCATCCATGACCATATTTTCACACTCAAGCATCTAATACAAAATGCACGAAATACAAGTACAGAACTATACCAAGCCTTCATAGACCTCGAAAAAGCATTTGATAGAACACCGCGAACTGAAATAGACAAAAGCCTAAGAAACAGAGAAGTAGACGGCAAACTCAGAAAAGCTATTATGAGCCTATACAAGAACACAAGAAACAGGGTAAGAACAGATAATATGGAATCAGAAGAGTTTAGAGTCAATGATGGCTTACGACAAGGAGGTGTACTAGGCCCCATCCTGTTCAATATTGTACTAGATGATGTAATGAAGGAAACTAGAGAAGAAACATCGAGATTATTTGTTGGACATAGAAACCTGGAAATGATACAGATTGCGGAGTGCGCATTTGCAGATGACCTCGTCGTATTTGGAAGAAACGAGGACGCACTTAAGAGAAACCTCCAAATATGAAGAGATAAACTTGAGAAACGCAATCTGAGAATTAATGAAAGTAAAACCAAAGTGATGGTATGTGGGAAAACAGACCAACATACAAACATTAAAATCAATAACTATACTTTAGAACAAGTAGAAACCTTCAAATACCTGGGAGTGCAACTAGAGAGTAGGGGTACACAAGAAGCAGAGATAAATAATCGAATAGCAAACGCTTCCCAGATATACCACCCAATTAAGAGCACATTCCTATCGAAAAAAGAAGTATCCCAAAAAGCAAAGATAGCTATCTACAACACAGTTTTTGTACTTATCTTAACATTTGGATGTGAAAGCTGGACGCTCACCACCAGACTAAAAAGTAAACTGCAAAGTATATCAATAAAGTATCTAAGAAGAGTACTAGGGGTGACCAGAATGGACAGGATACGGAACAATGAAATAAGAGAACGCCTTAAAGTCCAGTCAATAGAGAAGAAAATCGAAGAAGCCCAACTGAGATGGTACGGCCACATGGTAAGGATGGATAAAAAAAGGCAAATGAAACAAGTGTGGGAAGCGAGAAGAACCTTGAAAAGACCGAGGGGCAGACCCATGAAGACCTGGGACGATGAAATTGCCGCCATCCTAGACAGGAGAGGAGTCACCAAGAAGCAAGCGAAGAAGTTGGCAAGCAACAAGAAGAATTGGAGGAAGTTTGCACATGAAAACTAAAAGAGACTTTACACCCAACACCTTAGGGTAGAAGGGTTATTGATTATATATATATATATATATATATATATATATATATATATATATATATATATATATATATATATATGATATGTAAAAACGAGAAAAATATTGGTTTGTTTAAAATATTTCAAAATTCAAAAACATTAAATAATTCAGATAAGTAGGATAATACCCAACAAACATTTCGAAGAAGGAAAGTATTTAATATTTTGGATTACCTGTATTAAACAAAATGTAAGCTATGCATAAATTATTTCCTTTGTTATACTATACTTGAGTGACCCGCATAATTTTAAGTGAAATCCCAAAGACAATTGAACCGGGTTTTTCCAAATACATTAAGGCAGTGATTAAAGACAATAGAAGAGATTTGGAAAGAGGTTTTTGTTAGTTTTTAAGAATTATAGAAAAATATTATTTGTAAATAAGTTTTAGGAAATTTTATAATTATAGGTAAAAATTTGTTTGTTATCGGAATGAAAGAATGGGGAATTGTGACGAGTTTTGATTGGCGGAGATTAAAAAAGGTGCGATAGGTATGTAAAAATGAAAGTTTAGCTAGAATTTTGAGGGAGAAGATATAGTCAGTTGGTTTCCAAGGGTGCAAGGCGAACGGCCGTTGTTCTCGGGTAGTTTCCCAGAGGTAGGAAGCAGTAGCAGTGAAAGTTTGTGAGTTTTCGTGTAGTTAGTGTATCTGACAGAGGCTGATCCAGTAAAATATTGTAAGTCATATTTTTCTACTTATATTCCAAGAGTCACTGTTCAGGCCAACGAGAGATTCAGTTTATCGTAAAGAAAAGATATTCCAAGAGTCATTTTTCACTCAGGCCAACGAGAGATTAAGTTTATTGAGAGAAGAAGAAGCTAGCATAATTTGAACGATTCGTGCATTTGAAGGAGATCATTAAGGACGAGATACTTGCAATAATTTATTGTAAGATTGCTGATTACTTAGGAAGCGGCCACGAGTAAATAATATAGTCTACAAATAACAAGGATTTGGACCACTCATCATCAGAGATAGTTTTGTTTTCTGCAGTTTTTCTTTCATTGATAACACAATTTTTTACACTTAAGTTAGAAAGGATATAAATAGTTTGATTAGGAGATTTAGAGTAATACTTGGATTTTGAGATTTCAACTAATATTGTTTGTACCATTAATTTTGATTGTTCACGTACGTAGAACAAAATTTTGAGAATTATTATATGAGATTTTGTTTATTGAAAACTTTTGAGTGTGAATTATTTCATTATTTTTATTTCAATATATAGTGTTAGATCATATGTGTTTTTTATTATTCCGGTATTCTTTTGACCTTACCTCTTACATGTAATAGCATAGATATTGAAGCACGAATTTAACCCTGAGATAAGAGAATTAAAAAGTGTGATAGAGTCATAATCATATCATTTAAATAATTTTAATTAAGCAATTAATTAATTAGCTAATTATTGTTTGGCGCACCAAGACTTTAAATATCACAATAATATATATATATATATATATATATATATATATATATATATATATATATATATATATATATATATATATATTAAAAACGGTTAAGAATGAATTTATTATATTTGTGCTAAACATGCTAGTTGTGATAACGATAATTTTAATTCACAGAATTTAAATTAATTTTTATTTTAGGAGTATCTATTCAACTATTTATTAATCTTTTAAAAAAACAAAAGCCTTATTTACGACTAGATTACATCGTGAGTTAGATATCCAAGCGGCACACTTTACTATGAATGATCTAGTGAATCGTTTTTACTAGCAATCGTTTTATTTGTTATTTGGCAATTAATTATCTAAACTAATTATTAAAAAAACGTTATCTATACCTAATTTCATTTTATAAAATAAATGTCTCATATAAATTCAAATTTCAATACAATACAATACTTATAAGATGCCTTGATGAATCACCACTAACACTAACACTGATAAAAGTAAATAATTATGAATTCAGATAAATTGTGCTGACCAAATATTAATTTGCTAAAACACATGGTGAATTCGTCTGTTGTTACAGCTGGCTCACTGTAAAGGCGTACTCCCACTACACGTGTATTTGGCAAGTACGCCAATATTTGCGTACCTGCCAAATACACCAAATTTCGAACACAATTTCAAATACGTCACCCCCATTACTCGTGTATTTTTTACACGAGTAAAAAAAACAAATTTGTGGTGTATAGTTTACGCTATAAAATATACTTCCCTTACGAATTTCCCATAGATCACGAATAAGTTAAACAAAACCTTGAATATCTTAAACACTTAAAATTACCTTAAAAACACCAGAACTGTAAGAAAGTTGTTTTCGAAAACCAAAATTTCATTGACCCCTTTAAAAAAAACATCAATGTTATTTATTATATAAATGAAATATAATAGAATAGAATAAAAAATAAATAAAAAATCTAATTAAATTAAATTAAAATAAAAACAAAAAAATATATATAAGAATAAAATGAAGTAAGGTAGAATAAAATAGAATCAAATGGAATAAAATAGAATAAGAATACAATAAAATATAATAAACTGAAATTAAATGGAATAAAACAAAATAAATCGGAATAAAAAGGAATATCATGGAAGAAATATTATAAAATAGAATAAAATAAAATAGAATACGATAAAATAAAATCAGATCTTAAATTTAACGAATATTAAGAGACCCGCAGTATGATAATTTAATTGTTTGTTCTGTATTTAATTTTATTTTTTAAATGTTGTGACTCTATGTTCTCTTTATAACAATAGTTACAAAGAGAACTACAGTTCAACACTAAATAATTTGCCGAAATAGTTTTTACACATTTTCTACAATTAAATCAACAATAAATTGCGTACGATACATTGATATAAGCTGTGAACATTGCATCTGGCGAAATATACTTCCTCAATGCTCAATTTACCGAAAAAACATTAACAATTTTATTGTTATTGCTGTATTTGTATGTTTTATTAAATATACAAATCAATGAAACACCAATTTGCAAAATCGGCAATAATATCGGAATGGCGAAGATTTCACAGGTAGGCAAATTAGTCATTTGGGACGAATGTATATTGGCCTGCAAGAAGTCATTACAGGCACTGGTCAGAACTTTAAAAAACTAATCGTGACAATCAAAACTGTTTTTGCCGACATGAACCGTTTTTTGAGACATGATTCTATTGTCAAACTGTTCCTTATTTAATAATTATTCCCCAATTAACTGCTGCTGACGAACTAAACGCGTGCCTGACATCATCCAATTTGTGGCGGTAAATAAATACGCCTCAATTGACAAGTAAAATGAGAGTGTTTTTGCAACAAGAATAAAGTGCAACTGTGTTTTCGAAGCAATTATTAGATATTGGAAATTGTATAGTCGCTATTGATATCTCGACCGGATTTATTTCATTACCCAGACATTTCTGTTACGTAACAGACCCGAAAAAAAAGGTATAGTAAATTTTATTCAAGTTTATGCTCCTACGGCAGATAAAGATGACGACGATATCGAACTGTTTTACCATGATTTGGAACAAGTCTTAAAATCAATGAAAAAACATCACACTACAATAGTAATGGGCGACTTCAATGCCAAAATTGGCCAGGGAAGAGTGGATGGATATGTGGGGGAATATGGTCTAGGAAATAGAAATGAACGTGGTGACCGTTTGATACAATTTTGCCAGACGGAAGAATTTGTAATAGCTAATACACTTTTTAAGCTACCAAAAAGAAGGTTGTATACATGGAAATCTCCCGGTGATACAACGAATAGAATAATCTGAAATCAAATTGACTTTGTCCTTATTAGACAAAGATTTCGTAATTCTATACTGTCTGCCAAAACTTACCCTGGAGCAGACATCGGTTCAGACCATAACCCCATAGTAGTCACATTACGAACCAAATTAAAACTGGTTAAAAAACCCACACAAAGTAGAATTGATATTAAGAGATTAAGGCAACCACAAACAAAGGAACAAACTGTAAAAACTCTTATTGAAAATATACGTAATGCCCAAGAACTGAATAAAAGTAGCTATAACATTGATCAGAAATGGGAAAATATAAAAGCAGCAATAATTAAAACAGCAAATGAAAACTTAAAACCAAAGAATAGAAAACATAAAGATTGGATGACTGAAGAAATACTACTATTAATGAATGAAAGACAATTCAAAAAAGACTATTCAAAACAAAAAAATCCAATTAAATATAATGAAACTGATCGATTAATAAAAAAGAGAATAAAAGAAGCTAAGGAGAGAATGTTACATGAGCAGTGCCAAGAACTAGAAGAAATTGAGAAAAAATATGACTTTTTTAACATGCATAAAAGAATTAGAGAATTAACAGGAATGAGAAAAACACTTCAAACTAGGCAACTAAGAGATGAAAGGGGTGCACTTATAACAGATATAAACCAAAAAATGCAGAGATGGACACAATATACAGCACAACTATTTAAAGACTAAGAGAGAACAGAAGCACCAAAAGAATTTAAGGATGATACTGGGCCTGACATTATACGAGAAGAAATTGAATATGCAATGAAACAAGCTAAAGATGGTAAATCTCCCGGGCTTGATGAAGTTCCTATCGAATTACTTAAAATTGTGAATACTGAATCTATTGATCTTCTTTTGGATCTATTCAATACCATATATAGAACAGGTATAATACCTAAAGAATGGCTCCAATCAACATTCATATTGCTTCCCAAAAAAGCCAATGCAAAGGAGTGCAATGAACATCGCACCATAGCTTTAATGAGTCATGTCTTGAAATTGTTTTTAAAAGTAATTCACAATAGAATACATAAGAAATTAGATGAAGGCATAAGTAATACACAAATGGGATTTAGGAAAGGACTGGGAACACGAGATGCACTGTTTGCAATAAGTGTTCTTTCGCAGAGATGCTTAGATATTAATCAGGAAGTATATGCCTGTTTCATTGATTTTGAGAAGGCATTTGACAGAGTGCAACATAATCGACTTAAAGAAATTTTATTAAATAAAAATAGAGACAGTAGAGGCATTAGAATCATCTGTAACCTCTATTGGAATCAAACAGCAAAAGTGAAAGTTGAAAACGAACTGACCAAGGATATCCAGATTCGCCGTGGGGTCCGCCAAGGGTGTATTTTATCACCCTTGTTATTCAATTTATACAGTGAAGCCATCTCAGAATTAGCGCTTGCCGAGATCAGTGAGGGCCTTATAATAAACGGTGAGCCACTTAATAACATAAGATATGCTGACGACACCGTTCTTTTGGCAGGAACACTAGAAGAACTGCAACACCTTGCTGAACAACTAAATATATATTGCAACGATTATGGACTAAAAATCAATTTGAAGAAAACAAAGTTCATGGTATTTACAAAAGCACAAAACATCAAAGTTAAGCTAGTACTAGACAATACAGAAATTGAACAAATATCTTCGTACAAATACCTTGGAGCATGGATCACAGAAGATACTGATCAGACAAAAGAAATAAGATGCCGCATTGAAATTGCGCGGTCAACTTTTAATAGAATGAGAAAACTTTTTTGTAATCGCGATATCAATATTTCGCTCCGGATAAGAATGCTTCGATGTTATATTTTCTCTACCCTTTTGTATGGAGTTGAAGCTTGGACACTTAAAAAATCCAACATTAAAAACCTAGAAGCATTCGAAATGTCCGACGCATTTTGAAAATATCATGGATGGATCGCAAAACAAACGAACAAGTTCTCGAACAACTAGGAAAACAATGCGAAGTTTTATATTCCATAAAGATCAGGAAATTGGAATACTTGGGGCACATAGGTGAAAAGTACGAACTACTAAGGAATATAATGCAGGGTAAAATCAAAGGTAGAAGAAGCGTAGGAAGACGTAAAATCTCGTGGCTACGCAATCTCCGTGAGTGGTTTGGATGCAGTTCAATTGAACTATTCAGGCGAGTAACCAATAAAATTATAATTGCCAGAATGATTTCCAATCTCCGATAGGAGTGGAACTTGAAGAAGAAGAACAGACCCGAAAGTAGAGATTATTGAACTTTGACACATTATATTATTCTAAGGCGGTACCAAATTCGCAGGGTCAGCTAGTTATGAATAAAAGGGCAAAAAGAAAAAAAAATCAGTGAAATATACTTACTGACAAACCAATTTTCTCGTTAAAACTGCCGTTGATGTTTAAAGAAAAGTGCCATAACCCATCTAATGATACCAGTTCTCTTGTTTCTGTAATACGAGGATACAAAATCCCACCGTGCACATAGTGCTGGGAAATTACAAGTACTAACAAAAATATCAGCCTCATACTATCGAATATTAAACAAAAACAACAACCTTTTAATTATTAACGTTATTTCTGTTTATATACGATTAAATATGTCTCTTTTATCAATATCTGACAAATACATTAAGTTAGTAAATAGTGTTTTGATACCAAAATATTTTAAATGACTTTTTTAGTAAACCATCGATATCAGCTATTTTGATCAAAAATATCTAGCACACTTTCTTTATCGGCATTGTCAAAATTTACATCAACATTGAAAGGCTTTCTAAATACCTAGATAAAAAGATTTAAAATTTTTTGAAAAAGTGTCTCGATGACTAGGATTTTGTTCTACTTGTAACAGATGTTACCGAAAATGGCGAAAAGTGTATGTAGATTAGGAACTATGATCTTTAAACTCTTTAAATCAAATAAAGTTCTAGTAAACTGTTATAAAATTAAACTAAACCGCTCAACCTCCAACCTGAAAGACTAGAAGATTTTTTTTCTTTAATAGATCTGTTCTAGTTTTAAGATGCCGGAAACTCTTTGGCTATGTCTAATGTACGTCATGTACCCTGTAGCTATGCATCCATGTAATTATGTAGTTTACCACGAAGTGAGTGTAGATTTATAGCATGTCTGGGTTCTATTTCTAGAACCCCCAACACTCTTATTTAAAATCAGTCCTCTTTTGATACACTTATTATAGAGTAATGTAACCAACGGCAACTTATAGGTATTAACTCCAAGACCTACCAACAATATTTATTTTTCTTCTTTTTCCTTTTTATCAGCAATTATTCTTGTTCATCGGCTGGCTAACACCTCTATTGAAGTTTGTCACTTTATCTATTGCGCGATCCTCTGATACTTCTTCTACCAATTATTGATTTATCTGTTGGTACTTTGACCTAAGGGATCTCCCCCATTATGTTATTTTTCCACTCTTTTTTCTGTTTAGTGTTCACTCCTTTATATACCATACGTTACATTTTTTATCTCCTTACTCCTTTTTCCCTTAAGCACCATATTTTCTTTTGTAGACCATAAAAATCATACTCTTTTTTTGAAAAACGTTCAGTGATCATTTTTTATTATTCTCACAAGTGCGTGTGTTTTTTGGTCTTGTAATTGTAATATGCTTCTTGTATCTTGGTTGAAATGTATTTCAGGTAAGGTTTTTTTTTTGTTTCCTTTGTATTTTTCCTTCATATCTGTGCAAAACCATGAAGTTCTTCACATTGGGAATGATTTATTTTAATTTTTATCGAAAACACGTAGCATCTCAGTGCTCTTACTCTCAGTTCTAATCTAATATCTTTGTTGTAGAGAATTGTTTTCATTTTTACAAACGCATTTCTTGCTATTTCTATCCTAGCTCTTATTTCGGTTGTTTAAACATTAGTGTCTGAAATTCAGGTTCCTAGGTATTTGTATTTATCACCTTTTAACTGTATAATGTATATCAATTTTTAATGTTTGTTTTGTTTAGCATTAACTGGAGTTGTTCAGCAGAGCTTGCCATAATCACGGTGATCTTATGTTGTTAATAGATCTTCCGTTAATTATTATTCCTTCACTTTGAGATAGTAATGTTTCTTCAACAATGGCTTCACTATATACATTAAATAGTAATGGGGACATAATACATCCCTGCCTAACTCCTCTCCTGATTTCAATTTCTGGACTGGGTTTCTTATTAACTGGGCTGGTTTTTTATAGGATTTTTCTATTTCTTGATATGTTTTAGTTTTATTGACGCCAGAAACTCACTTTTCACTCTCGCTCATCCATTGCATAACGAGTAATGAGCCTCAATAAGCCTTAGAGAACGTGAGATTAGAATTTGTTGACACAGCTGGATTGCTTCTGGAAACTCCCGACTTGTTATTCGTCAGCATCAGTGTATATTACTCCGAGATTTTTTGCACAAGATCACTTACCAACATTTATTTACCCGCCACAGTAATAACATATTTATATAAAAAAATATATATTCGTTTTGATGATTTTTAAAATTCTAGTGTATATTTGGTTTATACAAATAAAGGCTTTATTTATTTGTGTTTAGAATGAAACTAAAGCTTCCGGGGGTTCCCATAATGAACTTATGTCCTGTTTACGGGCCATAAATTCGGCCCGTATTAAATGTTTAAATATTGTTAAGGCCGTTCCTCGCGATTCTGGGCATAGCTAAATTAACATAACAGTTTATATCAAATAACGCAAAAATTATGGCAGATTTTGAGATGATTCTTTTTTTATATGAAATGTCTTAAAAAGTTCTAGTGTACTATTTGGTTGTAAATTAATAAATTGGTTAAACAATATTTTCCTTTCAAATATTTTGAGTTAAAATAAACGTAAAATTTTTTTTTAATGGAGCACTACAGAATTCGACCCACTTTCCGAATCTGTTTTTATTTTTAAAGTGTAACACATGTAACATGTAAAGTTCTGCTAAATGTAACTCTCTCTCTCGGTCAGAACAGGCTGTCCTTGTCGATAGCTTCTGGATTCTCGCCGATAAGTAGGTAAGAAGTATATATACACCCTCTCGGGGGAGGGTCATAACTAATGTAATTATATGAATAGAAATATTTTTTGTTGATTTGTGACACTCAAAAATGTAGTTCAAGTGGTGACTAGGAAGAACCTACAAATCCATACCGAACAAGCAATTTTCAAACTAATAAAATTTTCTATATCTCCGGATCTACTCAATGGATTTTGATCATTCTTTTTTAATTTGTATGTAATTTCTACGTACATTACAAATATGTAATTTGTTTATATATTAATTAATTAATAAATAGTTTAGTATGTTTAAACAATTCGTGAAAAAATAATTTTCTTCCAAAAATCTATTCATAATACTAGTTCACTTAGTAATAATTACTTGTTTTAATACAACTTCCCTCCATCTTCTGACCCTTAGAACCCGTAGGTCTTCTTTCAAATTATCAATCCATCTTCTTCGTGGTCGTTCTTTACTTCTCATGCCCTCTGGTTTTGAAAATGTTAATCTCTTCACGTATTTTGATATAATATCCTAGCAATATGTCCAGCCCATCTAAGTCTCCGCATTTTAATGAATTTCACAATATCTGGATCGGTGTATAACTTATATAGTTCATAATTGTTGTTGTAAAAACAACATTTTATATTAATTTTAGTGTAATTTTAGTTCTCACAAATATTAGTTTGGATTTTATGTTAAAGACTGTACTTTTTGCCTGCAAACTATTTGTGCCATAAATAGCTTATAAGGGTTGTTTAAAGTGGTAAAAGTGACGCCGCCTTGTCGGCATTTTTAGGTAAAGATTCAATTCAAAATCTCTCGCAGATGTGACTAGAGTCTCATACTGTGCGGTATCGCCGGTACCTAGCGACTAATCTCTCTCTTCGCCGCCAAAATGCAGTGAAATGTGTATTTGTTTTTCGCGATAGCTCGCGCGCCCTAAACGCCGATAGAATAATGGACAATGTTAACTCTTTCGTTAGTATTAGTGCTTGTGTAAATATTCTCTTGTTATTAAATGTGTAGATTCAATTAATTACGCTTATTTTTTCTCTTAGTACAACCCCTATTAAATCAAACACATAAAGAACCAGCGCCGTGAAGTTCTGCTTGTATATATCGAAGGAAACACTCTTGTACAGTCCATGGTCCTAAAATATTTGGAACTGTACACGCACGGGGAAAGGAATTTAATAAGCTTTCCCCACAACAATTGGTGGAAATCGGAGAAAACTCCATCATTGTTTGTGGTCCTTCGAGCCGGATTTGTGTTTGATGTTGGCATTTGTACTAACTAGTTTCGGATATTTAGATGAATGTATTTAAAAGACTCTCGAAAAGACTAAGGTGTCGCGATAAACTCTGAAACAAAAGGACAGTAGTGAAGTTTATATAGTGTTTGTGCCTGTTCCTGCAAACCACTGGACAAATTGGGTGAGATTTTTCCATATTATAACTTCGCTTATGCACAGGGTAAATCGCTGTTCAAAAAGACTATCTCTTTAAAAATTTATCTGTAGACATTTGTAGACATTTACCGGGTGTGCAAAAAATTTAATTGCAAAAATAAACTCTTATGTGTGATTTAAGACTTTTACCGCGTTTTAATAAACTATAAACTTTCTTGCCGTGTGCTATACATGTTATTACATAATATAAACATTATTTACTCTATTCTCGTTGTGTGCTATACATGTTATTATATACGATAAACATTACTCACTCTATTCTCGCTGTGTGATACACGCATTATTATATAATAGAAACATTAATTTCTCTAAAGAATTCGGTGTTTGCACGACCGTAGGCAGTTATTTTTGGAGTAGCACTTTTTGTTAAAATCGAAATGGAAGATCTTAAGAAGAAGAGGAAGCCGCTGAAGGCCAAGATTACTAGAATAGTAAACTGGCTACTAGAAAACGCAGATGCAGAAACTGACGGTCTCCAGTTTCAACTCAGACACACGGAATTGAAATCATGTTATCTAAAGTATGAAGAGGTGATGGATCAGATTGAAGAAATCGATGAAACCGATTCTGAAACAGAAGACAGAGTACTCATGGAGAAAAAATACTTTTCTACACTAGCTGGACTGCAGCATAAGATGGAAGCATTAAAGTTACCCTCCCACTCGCTCAGCTCAAACGATACTCCGTCAACTGTAGCCACTGCTAAGGTTAGGTTGCCGGAAATTACAATGCAGGTTTTTTCTGGAAACTTCGCCGAATGGAACGCGTTTTATCAGCTATTTGAAACGCTAATAATTAATAATGTGGAGCTGAACAATGTGCAAAAATTTATATATCTTAAATCCTTCTTAAAAAACGAACCCTTGCACTTAATTGAAAACATTGAAGTTGTAGAAGAAAATTTCCGAATCGCTTTGGACACGCTCAAAGATCGGTACGAAAATAAATCGCGTGTAATTAGTTTACATATTAAAAAATTGTTAAAGGCTCCATCTTTAGCTAAAAGTAACTCAAAATCATTAAGAGAATTTTTAACTCTTTGCAAACAAACGTTACTCGCACTCAAGAATATGTCAGTACCAATCGAACATTGGGATTTATTGTTAATCGAAGTATTTTTACAAAAATTAGATTTCGCTACTCACTGGTCATTTGAATATGAAATAGGTTCAAAGGCTTTACCTACTCTCTCACAGCTTTTTTGTTTTCTTGAAAAAAAGTGTGATATCCAAGAAAAATTAAACGTTTCTGATAATGATAGAAAATTTACTAAGCCTCAGTTAAAAACATCTTTGTTTTCATCAGTTAACTCACAAACAAACTCTTTTTCAGATACTAGTTGTATATGTTGCAAAACTAATTCGCATAAAATTTATCAATGTAATGATTTTAAATGTCTCTCTTTACAGGAAAGATTTAATTTTGTAAAAGGTAAGAAACTTTGTTGGAATTGTTTGGGTAATAAACATTTTTCTCAAGATTGCAACTCTGCACGCTCATGTAGTATATGTAAGAAAAGACATCACTCGCTCTTGCATACTACCCCTGAAAATGTCTCTTCCTCTAGGAACACGAATAAGCAATCTTTCCCGATTGATCGCAACGCTCAAGCTCCCAAACATTCTCAAGGTTCTTCCAGTCGTGTCGCTCACATACCTACTCCGCCTTATAGTGCTCATACCCAAAATGAAGCTTCTACCAGTTCGTTCAAACCTCCTTTAGAAGTACAAAACACTGCAGATTCTCACACAGCCACTTCTCTCTCTGCTTTATCAGTTAAAACTGATGTATTGTTGGCTACCGCTTTAGTGACAGTGTATTCTAAAGATGGCAGACCTATGCATGCCAGAGCGCTCCTAGATAATGGGAGTCAACATTCATTTATTTCTCGTGATTTGGTTGAGAAGTTAAACCTCACCCCTTATTTTAAACAATTACAGATATCAACCATATCCGAAAACACCTCATTGTCAAATCAAATGATTAACATAGAATTTTTTCCCTATAATGTGAAGAATAGAAGTTTCAAAACCTCTTTTGCTGTACTTGATACTATAACTTGCAGACTTCCTAAAGCTACCCTAAATAGAAGCAAAATAAATGTTCCCCCTAATCTCACTCTCGCAGATCCCTCGTACTCTGTTCCCGGTAAAATTGATTTGCTTCTAGCTGGTGACATCTACAGCGAATTATTGACTGATGGATTCATACGTTTAGGAAAGAATCTTCCCATTCTTCAGAATACCCACTTGGGTTATGTTATTTTTGGTACTCTTCCCCCTCATGTCTTTCATCGTAGTTCAAGTTTGGCTATTTCTCAGTCAAATGTTTCTCTCCTTGTTCAGTCAGAATCCGAAGAGAATAATTTAGATAAATTAATTCAACAATTCTTCGAGATTGAAGAAGTTCCGCACGTTAGTAAATTAACTCCCGATGAGAAATTGGCTGAACAAATATTTAATAAAACCACTCGTATTTTACCTTCGGGTCGTTTTCAAGTAAATCTTCCACTTGTCTCCGAAAATGCGCATAAAAGATTAGGCGATTCTTTTAAAACAGCTCTAAAGAGATTTATTAATTTAGAAAATAGACTCTTAAAAAATGAAAATACATACGCTCAATATAAGTCTTTCATTAGTGAATATCTTCTTCTCGAACATGCTAGAATCGTCCCTCTCTCTCTTACTAATGGAAACTTAGAAAATAAATATTTTCTCCCGCATCACTGTGTATTAAAGGAAGAATCCTTAACAACCAAACTTAGGGTTGTTTTCGATGGTTCGATGAAAAGTTCTAGTGGTTATTCGCTAAATGATATCCTCCTCAAAGGTCCTACTCTTCAACCGGAACTTTTTGACATTTTGCTACGCTTTCGCTTATATTCCTTTGTTTTCACAACGGATATACAAAAAATGTACAGACAGGTTAAAATTAATCCTGATCAAACCTTTCTATTAAACATACTTTGGCGTGACTCCCCGGAAAAAGATATTGAGTGCCTGGAACTGCAAACAGTTACATATGGAACTAAAAGCGCCAGTTTTCAGAGTACTCGCTGTTTAATGGAACTGACAAATACTCATCAAACTGAGTATCCCCTGGCCAGTGACGCTCTTAAAAATAGTTGCTATATCGATGACATTCTCTATGGTGCTAATGATGAGCAAAATCTTCTCAAAGCTCATAAGGAAATAACTAGTTTGCTTGGAACAGCATGTATTTCTCTACATAAATGGTGTTCTAACTCGGACTTGTTTCTAAAAAATATTTCTTCTCTCTCTTCGAACTCTTCTTATGTCATAGCTCCAGATAATTGCTCTAATAAGGTTTTAGGGTTATGCTGGAATCCTGTTCTTGACACGTTTTCAATCTCTCTTCCAGATTTCACCCTAAAGAACTCATATACTAAAAGAGAAGTACTGTCAATGATTGCCCAAATATTTGATCCTCAAGGTCTTATTAATCCCGTTACAGTTGTCGCTAAACTTATAATGCAAAAAATCTGGATATCCAAAATCAGTTGGAACGATACCATTGACGCAGATACGTTACATGAATGGCTAAGTTTTATTAGCAGTCTCTCTCATTTTAAGGACTTAAGTATACCAAGATGTCTCTTTTTGAGTCAAGAAATCACTGGTGTTGAGGTTCACTCATTCTCAGATGCAAGTTTAAAGGCTTATGGAGCTTGTATCTACTTACGTGTGACCTATAAATCAGAACAGGTGTCTTGTTCCCTTCTAGCATCTAAGAGTCGCGTTGCTCCGCTAAAACCCTTGACCCTTCCAAGATTGGAACTCATGGGTGCGCTATTGTGTAGTAAACTCACAGCAAGGATTGCTAACATCGTTAAAGAAAAATTATCTCGATTAGACTCTATAAATATGTGGTCGGATTCAGAAATTGTTCTCGCTTGGCTTCGTTCACACCCTTCTCGTTGGACCCAATTTGTAGCAAATAGGGTCGCACAAATTTTAGATAATTCCCCTGATGCTCACTGGAGGCACGTACGATCCAAAGAGAATCCTGCCGACATACTCTCCCGAGGAATGTTACCCTCTGAAATATTAAACTCTTCCTTATGGTTTCATGGTCCTCCATTTTTAAATCAACTGCGTTTGGATTTATTAAAATACAATCCAAAGGGTTATACCTCCAAGTTGCCTGAAGAAAGGAAAGTCATTCTTCATGCTCGAAATGATACAATAGATTTTTTCACCTCCCTTTCTGATAGGTTCTCTAATTTTTCAAAGTTTGTAAGAACTTTAGCCTATATGTTTAGATTTGTTAATAATGCTAAACCGCTTTCTCGCAAGTTAACGGATACCCTTAAAGTCACCGAACTTCAAAACGCTGAACTTAAGATTATTAAAATGATCCAGTATTCCAACTTCTCGAGTGAGATTTCTGAGCTTAACTAAGGTAAAACTCTAACTAATAAGTGTCTGTTACCCCTAAACCCCTTTTTGGATGAGAATGAAATGCTCCGGGTAGGAGATCGCCTTGGAAACTCAGACGTTACCTTTGATCAAAGATACCCCCTTCTCCTTCCCTCAAAAAATCGTATAGTTCGTCTCATTCTTCACAGAGAACATGTCAGACTTTGTCACTCAGGGCCTCAAAATACTCTGTCCCAAATTCGTCTCAAATATTGGCCTTTAAATGGACTACGAGAAGTCAAAAAGGTCATTCACCAATGTATGGTTTGTTTTAAGTTTCGTGCCAAACCCGCTACCCAGATTATGGCAGATTTGCCAAAGGAACGTTTAAATTCCTCTCGAGCATTCACTCATGTTGGATTAAATTTTGGCGGTCCCTTTCAGATAAAGGCTTCCAAACTTCGCAAGGCTCCTTTAATAAAATCGTATCTTGCTCTTTTCGTTTGCTTGTCGACTCGAGCTGTTCATATTGAAGTCGTCTCTGGCCTCTCTACAGAGAAGTTTATTCTCGCTCTAAAACGCTTTATTAGTCGTAGGGGCCTCCCTCAGACAATATTCAGTGACAACGCTACGAACTTTCTTGGTGCTCGTAACCAGCTGTTTGAACTCTATAAGTTTTTAAAGGAAAAGGAAAGCTCCCGTTCTATTCAAGAATTTTTGGCCTCGTCCCATATTCGCTGGAAAACTATAGTTCCTCGAGCCCCTCATCATGGTGGTATTTGGGAAAGTGCTATTAAAAGCGCAAAGCATCATATGCGTAGACTCCTGGGTAATCTTAAGATTACTTTCGAAGAATTCACCACAGTCCTCGTTCAAATTGAAGCTGTGCTCAATTCCCGGCCTCTCTGCTCCCTTTCAAATGACCCCTCTGATTTTACTTATCTCACTCCTGGACACTTCTTGATTGGACAATCTCTCACCTCATTCCCTGAAAAAGAAGTGATCCACATTCCCGAAAACAGACTAAATTTATGGCAGCATTTGTCCAAACTCCAACAAGTGTTTTGGAAAAAATGGTCTATCGACTATTTGAACAGACTTCAAAATCGCCCCAAATGGTTTCTTCCGCATAAGAACCTAGAACCCAACGATCTCGTCTTGTTGATTGAAGACAACACTCCTCCTCTTTATTGGGTACTAGCAAGAGTGATTGAGGTCTTTCCAGGAAAGGATGGGAGAGTAAGAATTGCCTCGGTCAAAACTAAAGATGGAGTCTTCAAGCGCTCTATTACCAAATTGTGTCCTCTACCCAATGACAATTTAAATTAGGTTAGTATAAGATTAGAATTGTAGTGTATTTTCTCTTCCCCATGCTCTCTTGTCGTAATATTATCTGTTTATTTGTGTTAAAGCCAGCGCTTCAACGGGGGCGAGTATGTTGTAAAAACAACATTTTATATTAATTTTAGTGTAATTTTAGTTCTCACAAATATTAGTTTGGATTTTTTGTTAAAGACTGTACTTTTTGCCTGCAAACTATTTGTGCCATAAATAGCTTATAAGGGTTGTTTAAAGTGGTAAAAGTGACGCCGCCTTGTCGGCATTTTTAGGTAAAGATTCAATTCAAAATCTCTCGCAGATGTGACTAGAGTCTCATACTGTGCGGTACCGCCGGTACCTAGCGACTAATCAGTAATCTCTCTCTTCGCCGCCAAAATGCAGTGAAATGTGTATTTGTTTTTCGCGATAGCTCGCGCGCCCCTAAACGCCGATAGAATAATGGACAATGTTAACTCTTTCGTTAGTATTAGTGCTTGTGTAAATATTCTCTTGTTATTAAATGTGTAGATTCAATTAATTACGCTTATTTTTTCTCTTAGTACAACCCCTATTAAATCAAACACATAAAGAACCAGCGCCGTGAAGTTCTGCTTGTATATATCGAAGGAAACACTCTTGTACAGTCCATGGTCCTAAAATATTTGGAACTGTACACGCACGGGGAAAGGAATTTAATAAGCTTTCCCCACAACAATTGGTGGAAATCGGAGAAAACTCCATCAATTGTATCTTCGACGCCATACCCCATTTTCATTTAAGGCGCCAAAAATCTTTCTAAGAATTTTTCTCTCAAAAATGCCAAGAAGTCTTTCATCATTTTGAGATAAGATCCGCGTTTCAGCTCCATATATTAAAACCGGTTTATATACTGCACGTTTTATATTTTTATTTTTTAAATGTTTCTGGAGACCGTGAACAGTTCTGTTTGCTATTGTTATGCGTCTTTTTATTTCGTCGCTTGTCATGTTTCTTGCGTTTACTAGTGATCCAAGGTATACAAATTCTTTGACCTGCTCAAAAATATGGTTGTTAATTAGAATTCTCTGTTTGAAAACCAACATATATTTGGATTTTTCCTCGTTTACCACAAGTCCTAATTCACTTGCCGCCTCGGCAAACCTTGTAAATCACTACACCATGTCTCTCATGGTTCTATTCAAAATAGTTCCATTCATTCTAATATTTAATTTTCTGGTTGCCTTTTCCAAGGCAACATTAAAGAGAAGAAACGCCAACACATCTCCCTCTCTTATACCATCATTAACGTCAAAGCACGTAGAGTTTTCTCCTTCAATTCTAACGCATGAGCTTACGTTTTGCATTGTTAATTGGGCCAACTTAACTAACTTCGGTGGAATCCCAACCCAACTCTATCATTGCATTATATAAACACTTTCATAGGCTGCTTTGATGTCGACGAAGAGATAGTGTTTATCTATATTATATTCTAGTGACTTTTATAGAATCTGCCCATGTGCTTGAATTTGATGTATAGTTGATTTTGCAGCAGTAAATCCACATTGATATTGACCAACAATATCCTTTGTAAAATGTTTAAGTCTTTCAAACAATACATTGCCTAAGATATTATACGCAGCTGCTAACAGAGTAATGCCTCTATAGTTCTTACAATCCAGTTGATCGCTCTTTTTATGCAACGCATATTATTTCATTTAGCCACTTTTCTGGTACCAATTCATTCTGCCATATAAGTACTATTAGTTTATGGATTACAGCAAACAGTTGATCACCTCCTTTTTATACATTTTCCAACATATTTAACCGATTCCTGGAGCTTTATTGTCTTTTAGGACGGCATTTGACACTTCTGTTATTGTTGGGTGTTCACTGTGTACTTGACGATGTAGATTTTGTTGATTGTCTATGTTGTAACCTTCTGCAATATCGCCCATATAATATATTATATAAATATATATAATATGATATAATAATAATGTACCTATAATATGATGTAATCCCTATAAAACGTTTTCCGGCGTCCATTTTTCATTCAATTCGGTTGTTCCATTGTTCTTTAAGTTCTTTCTAGCTCATTGAGTTTCTTATTCCTTCCATCCGTATTTTCTAAGGTAGTCCTCTCTTCTGGGTTCCTGTAGGTGTTCATACAGGTGCTTGTTTCGGTAGTGTACTGTCTTTCATTCATTGTACATGTCCGTAACATTTGAGCGGCTTTCGTTGTATGCCATATATGACTGTACCTTCTATTCCCATACTTTATTGCATCCAGTTCGGCGACATATGTTTCTTCGATGTCTCTGTAATCGTCTCGTTTCATAACCGTGTAAATAAAAGCATGCTTTTACCATCCTTTATATCCTTCTTATTGCTTCCACTGGAATAAGTTTTACCGTTCAACTGGGCCCGGACTACCTCTTCTAATTCTGTAAACTCCTGTTTTGAAATTAATAATACTCATTACCTATTTAGTTAACAAAGAAGTTTGTTACCTAAAGAAGTGAAAGTGGTTCAATTTAGAAATTATATAGTAAATAATAAATATTTGAAAACTGATGCACATATTCCTCACGCGATTTGGGCTTTAAGTACTAATTTTATAAATGGCACCACTAATAGACGGAAATCCTTTCATTTTAATTTCATGAATGTTTTTATTCGCCATATTTCAACATTTTCCATTTCAGAATACTCAAATTGTAATCTACGTTAAAAGTCAATGTATCAGTAAAAAAATTAACAAAAAAAAACAAAATATAAGACATAAAAAACGAGTTCAGCAATACTATGACCTCCAAATATCTTGTTATACATTATTTTGTAAAACAATTTTATAAAAGTTTTTCTTCGATTTGATTATGATTTACAGGGTGATTATTTGTTACCTGTATTAAACAACTGCACTAAATAGAAGACCGCTCAGTCGCTTTATCGTATAGACCCAAGACTTTTCACCACAGGGGGTGAGTGTCCCGGTTGCTAGTAGGCATAAAGCTCAAATCTAGTACAAGATTACGTTTAGAATATTCTTTGTGAATGGATTTTGTTTTCGTAAAGACAGATATTTTTGAAATAGAGATCCCACTGAATTTAACTGTTAGGATTTTCGAGGATAAGCCTTAAATGCTGTTTTTAACTTTTACAGGTCTCGTAGAAATTCGTGTTAACGGTCACAGCTGTTGTGAATGTTGTCTGCGGCAACTAAAAAAAAGAAGAATGATGACATGCAGGTCAATGTCATGTTCATGTTCATAACAATGTAACTTTATGAATAAAGTTATCTTAATTATACCAATGTCTTTTAATTAAAATACATAACATTATTTGGCGACGAGTCAACGTATCCACGTGTAAGTCAGTCAGTCCACACGTTCAAGTGTGAAATCACAAGTTTTTGGAATTAAGTGCCGATGTCACCAGGTGTCCACCTAACCTAATATAGCCAACATATTGGGATTTTTCACAAGTCTTAAGTGAATAAAATCATGGCAAATAATCTAATTGGTAATATAGAACATTTTGACCCAAAAGTGGGAGATATAGTAAGTTACATGGAGAGAATGGAACAACTGTTTGTGTGTAATGTGGTAGAAGAACAAATGAAGGTGTCTATGTTATTAACACTGATCGGTGGAGAGGCATATTCAACTCTTAAAGACATTTTAACTCCAGATTTACCCAGTGCTAAGAGTTATGATGTGTTAAAAACAAAATTAGTTGAACATTTTAGTCCAAAAAGGTTACAAATTGCAGAAAGGTATAAGTTTTGGAATGCAATTCAAGACCAAGGAGATGACATTAAAGCTTATGTGAAAAAGCTCAAAAGTTTGTCAGTACACTGTAAGTTTGGTGCATTTTTGCAAGAAGCTTGGAGAGACAAGTTTGTATGTGGTATTAGGTGACAAGCCATTAAAAGAAAGTTATTATCAATGGATAATTTAACATTTGATGTTGCAGTACATGAAGCCTTGTCTATAGAACTGGCTGAAGGTCAAGTAAAATCTATGAATATGGAAAGTGCAGTCAGTACGATGGCAGAAAGTCTTGATAAAATTACTTTTAAGAATCAAAAAAAGTCAAATAGTGCCACTGTGTTTAAGAAAGACAGTCAAAAAGTGAAGCCATGTTATAGATGTGGAGTCCGAAAGCATGACCCAGAAAAGTGTCCAGCAAAGGCGTGGGAATGCTTTAAATGCAAAATAAAAGGTCATACAAGTCGTGCATGCAGAAGTGAGAAAGTCAACAAACTGGATGAATCAGAGGAGACATCTACAAGTGATGATGACCTAGTTCTAGGGTTTTTGGCAACTATAAACGAAAGCCAAGATGAAAATCCAGCTCAGGTAACATTGAACATAGAAGGTAAGAAGATTAAATTTGACATAGACAGTGGAGCTTGTAGAACTGTCATGCACATCACAGACTCTGAAAAATACCTACCAGAATTGAAGTTGTACAGTGTTAAGTATAGGTTAAAAGTATTAACAGGAGAAGGTGTTAAGATTCTGGGGGAGACTGATGTGTTTGTACAAGTCAAGGACAAAATAGTAAGTTTACCATTAGTAATTTTGGATAGCAGTCATAAATTTATACCATTGCTTGGTCGAAATTGGCTAAATGTACTAAGCCCAGACTGGAAACATAAGTTGTCGTTTGACTGTCTAAACATGATAGATTCAACTAATAAGTTCATGGATGGACAGGATATTTCAACTGAGTGTTGTCAGTCTGGGTCACAGTTGAATGAATCTTTGTATGAACCATGTCAGTCAAGTAGTTCTAGTAAGCAGTTGCCATTTGAAGTTAATATGTTTCAGTCAGATAGTCAGGTAAATGTTAAAAATCAGTCTAGTAAGCACCCAGTGTCAAATATATGTCAAAAGCTGCCGGGTGAGTCAGGCAGAATATCAGAGGTAAGCTCAAAAATTGAGAAGTTGGTATTGTCTTTAAAAAAAGATTTTCAAAATGTTTTTAATGATGAGTCACAGTCCTGTATTAAAAACTTTAAAGTTGAATTGAATCTGAAGGAGGGAGCAAAACCTGTGTTTCATAGAGCGTATGATATGCCATTTGCATTGAAAAGCAAAGTAGAGTCAGAATTAAAAACAATGTGTGATTTGGGTATATTAAAAAAAATTAATTTTAGTAATTGGGCAAGTCCAATAGTAGTTGTGCCAAAAAAAGACAGTTCTCATATTAGAATTTGTGTTGATTTCAAAAAAACTGTGAATCCAGCTCTTGATACAGATCATTGTGTTTTGCCACTTCCCGAAGATATATATGCTTGCTTAAGTGGAAATCGATATTTCTCAGTCATTGATTTGAAAGGGGCATACCAACAGCTTGAAGTAGGTGACAAGTCCAAAGAACTGTTAGTTATTAATACACACTTGGGACTTTTGCCTATAATAGGTTAACTTTTGGTATTAGTTCAGCCCCTGGAATTTTCCAAACTGTTATGGATAATATTCTGGTGGGGTTGGAAAATACAAAATGTTACTTGGATGATATTTTATGTTATGGAAAAACATTAGAGGAATGTTATCAAAATGTGATTGAAGTCCTTAAAATACTTGAGCAATATAATGTCAAAGTCAATCATAAAAAATGTAAATTCTTTAAAGATAGAGTCGAATTCTTAGGTCATTATATTGATTCGTCAGGTATCCATCCTACTGAGGAAAAAATTCAAGCAATAAAGTCTGCTCCGTCCCCAACAAACCTTACTGAATTGAAATCTTATCTTGGGTTATTAAATTATTACATCAAGTTTATTCCAATGTTGTCATCAAAATTAAAGCCATTGTATAATATTTGCAAACCTGATGTAGATTTTTCTAAAGAATGGACTGATGAATGTGAAGACATCTTTAGACTCAGTAAGGACTTGTTGACCTCAGATAGTCTGTTGACACACTATGACCCAACTTTACCTATTTATGTGACATGTGATTCTAGTGGCTATGGTGTGGGAGCTGTATTGAGTCATATTATTGATGGTATTGAAAAACCTGTACTATTTGCCTCTAGCACCCTCTCTCCAACTGAACAAAAATATAGTAATTTAGAACGGGAGGCTTTAGCTTTAATATTTGCAGTCAAAAAGTTTCATAAATATCTCTATGGGCGTAAATTTACCCTTATTTCAGATCATCAACCACTTCAATTTATTTTTGCAAAAAATAAAAATATCCCAACAACTGCTGCTGCTAGAATTACTCGATGGGCGTTAGCTTTGTCAGGTTACAGATATGATATTATTTACAAAAAAGGAAACTCTATTGCCAATGCAGACGGGTTGTCACGGTTACCTTTAAAACAACAAACTGAAGTAGATGACTATATTTTTTCGTTTAGCTTAATTAAGGAAATACCATTGAATGCAGATGATATTAAAAAAGCTACTAATAAAGATTCATTACTTCTGAAAGTCAAGGACCTTATTTTGTCAGGTTGGCCTATTAGTGTTGAGGATGATAACTTAAAAACTTTTTTTAAACGCCGGAATGAATTATCAGTTGAACAGAATTGTATTATGTTAGGGAATAGGGTTGTAATTCCTCAGTCGTTAAGACTTGAAATTTTAAAAGTTTTTCATGAGCAACATTCTGGTATTGTACGAACCAAATTACTAATTAGGTCATATTGTTGGTGGCCAAATCTAAATAATGATATAGAAAAATTTATTGCATCATGTGATATCTGCCAGGAAAATCAAAATTTCACTAGAAGTAATGATCATATGTCTTGGCCAGAATCACCTCATAATTTTTATAGAATATTTATTAATTTCCTAAAGTTGTTTAACCATACATTTTTGCTCATGTATGACCAAAAATCGAAATGGTTAGGTGTCAAATTAATGGATAACAGTACCATTGCGTCAGAAACCATTTCAAAGTTAAAGGAAACCTTTTCAATTTTTGGTCTTCCAGTAGAACTAGTTTCAGATGGAGGTCCACCCTTTAATTCAGTAGAATTTGTTTCGTTTTGTCAGTCAAATGGTATAACTCCAATAAAATCACCTCCAGGTCATCCACCCAGCAATGGCTTTGCTGAAAGAGCTGTACAGATAGTAAAGAAAGATTTAAAAAAGGCTTTATTTTCAGTAAAAGGGGAAGAGATAACTAAACAACAAATTTTGCTTAAATTATCAAGTTTTCTTTTTGCTTATAGAAACACCCCTTCTACATCAACAAATATGACACCATCTGAAAGTATTCTAAAGTTAAAATCAAGAACCAGATTTGACTTAATCAAACCCTCTGGCCATAGCAAATATGCTAAAGGTGGTTCACAAAATGCAGTCAGAGCTTTGTAATACATAAGCATACCAAGCTTTGGCAAAGGGGTAAGGTTATTGTACTTATTTAGTACAAGTTGGATCTCTTATCAAATTTGTTCATGCAGACTCTTTAAGAAGTGATATGGGTGATCCAACTTATTCACATACCAATATAGTACCTAATATAAGTAATAATCTTGCCAATTATAGTGGTCCAGAACAAGAAATGTGTAGCAATATTCCCAGTGTTCCTCAAAACATAACAGTTGATTCCCCAAGAAGTAAGTTAACACCAATATCAGTGCCACCAAGTGTTATATGTGAATCTAACAACACACCCATAATTGCTTCTCCAAAAGTGACTTTAAAAAATAATGATACTCCAAAAATGTCTAGGTTTGGCAGAGTTATAAAACCAACTCGCAGGCTAGATCTTTAATAAAAAACAAGGGGAGAAATGTTGTGAATGTTGTCTGCGGCAACTAAAAAAAAGAAGAATGATGACATGCAGGTCAATGTCACAGAATAATAAACAAACAGAAGGACCACTCTCAGATGCCGCCTTTGAAGTTTTTCAGCACGCGCGCCATGTTTTAGGAGGACACAGACATATGATTTGTGTGGTTATGTAATTGTTTATATTTATGTTTAATTATATTATATTTATGTTATTATATTTAACAATGTTAATATAATTGTATTGTATGTCTTTGATTGCCGTAAGTCAAATAAACCTGGTTAATTTTTCCATGCACACCACATAAACAACACTAATTTCTTTAAAATCCTCCTAAAACATGGCGGAACGTCTGCGCGGAGGAGATGCGCGTACTTAATTTTCCGTGGAGAGTGGGTATTCTGTTTGTTTATTATTCTGTGTCAATGTCATGTTCATGTTCATAACAATGTAACTTTATGAATAAAGTTATCTTAATTATACCAATGTCTTTTAATTAAAATACATAACAACAGCTACTTACTAAACACTTAAAGTATGTCATTAGTACTGGCATGTTTATGTTTTCTTTTTTTTTTTAATTTTCTTTCAGTTCTATAACATACAAACTTTTTTATTATTGTGTTTTCGTACTATTTACATATTTTAAGTGAGAGCAATAATATTTATATCCCTAACGGTTTAATTAATTTATTTTCTTGAGATTCAAGAAATTTTTGCTTTTTTATTGAATTCGAATCTTTATTTATTATTATTTTTTTTTTTTATTATTAAACAGAATTAATTTATTATAAAGTGAATTAAACATGCTGGTGGCGACATCTTTACGAAAACCTTGAAATTAATAAATGGTAAAGTGTGAACGAAATATTTCGAATACAACCATTCTGCAGTCTAAATTCACTATCCGCCGATAGAGGACTCTGTATGAACGAAAGTATTTTCAGATTTAATTTTTGTTTATTATATTATTATGAATAATGTCTTGATGAGAAAAAAAGGTGTAAATACCTTTAACACGATCGCAAATTGGGTGAAATATAAATCGTAATCTTCGTATCTTTTTGCACATAATTTTTTACTTTTAATAAAGAAATAAAATACAAATTATTTTTATATGATGGAGACGGGTGTTTTTGCATAATTTAGTGAACATTTCAATCAACATCCATAATTTCTTAGCCGATTATCTCTCCAGGTCGAAACATTATTGGATGTCAAAAGTCTATCAAACAAGTGTTAATCATGAATTTGATTTACCTAATTACTGGAAACTCTAGATTGATTGGCTAAAGTAAAATTATTACTTGCCGTAGAACTGGTTCACATGCAAATATTTATCAACATTTTTAAACTCCTCTAAGATGAAAATAAAGTTATACCAAATTGTTTCCGTCTTCTTTTTTTTGCTTAACTTAACCGTCGAAGTGCCATTTGGTAGTTTAACCCTCCGTTCATCGGGTGTGGTCTGTGAGTGTACGACAAAATAAAAATTTTGGATAATTCTCTCATTTAATTTTTTTAAATTTCTATCTTTTCAGTACCTTCCTATAAACTAAATACCATTAGTTTTTTTTTTATACAAAACTGTTTTTGAAATTTCTGAATAGCTGCTGCATGGCAGTTTGTCCTGACAGCATACCCGATCAAATGTGTAATAATATTTGCACTGCTTTTTAGTTGTATTTTTCTTGCAATCTTGTTTCACTTGGCATCCTTGTGCGTTTTTATGAACTGGATTAAGTATTTGGTTGTTCCGAGAAAATACGTCAGTTCACTGACTACCGTATCATATATACCAAAGAAAGGAAAAAATGTGATTGCTATTTCCACTGTGCACAGAGATGATCGGATTGAGGAAGATACTGGTGATCAGAAAAAAAAACCAGAAATAATTAATGTTTATAATTCCACAAAGAGTGGAGTAGATGTTGTAGACCGAATGATCACATCATATTTTTCCAGAAATACGAAACTTTGGCCAATGGTAGTAGTTTATAATCTCCCTAATCTCGCAGCAATTAATGCATTTTTAATTTACAAAGGCAACAACCCAGATAGAGAATTTTCCAAAACGCGAAGATTATTCCAAAAAAACCTAGATATGGAATTGGTACAGGAGAGTATACTACGGAGAGTAATTAACACGCATTTGACAAAAGTTGTGCGTGCTTCGGCCTTGAGGTCGTCGTTGTACCAGAGCCCCAGCCAGGTAAGAGAGGAAATTGTAAAAATTGCAAAAGACGCAAAAGTTGCTTTTTTGCAAAATTTGCAAATCGTGGCTATGTATGGACCACATAATGGCATGCTGCAAAGATTGCTTAGAAAATTTGACCACAAAAGTTTGACTACTGCAGTTTGTGTCCACAATTTAATTTTTTACTTTATAGATGTTTTTGTAGTACTTTGTTTATTTATAATTAAAGTTTTAAATCTTTTTTTTTTGTTTTTTTTTTATTATTTAGTCGCTGTTCATAAATTTGAAAAAATATGCGTTGAAATTGTAAACATTTTTAAAATTTACCTAATACAACTTTTAAAAATTTTGGAATTGTTTCTGTAATAAACATTATATAGTAAATGATTTGTTTAAATCATTTTGATGCGAAATTAGCAATAAAATGTATGCTGTTGCTCGGGAGGCGGTATTTCATTTTGGCCCTCACAGACCACACCCGACCGAAAATGTTTCAGAATGGTCACCCGATGAACGGAGGGTTAAAGGTGCGTTCACATATATTCTTGCTACAGTCCACATTTTTATCTGCTACATATCATCTTAGAGATGCTCACAGTAATTCGATTGGATTTAAGTCCAGGTGATAGTCTTAGGAAAGGGTGACCTGCATCGTTCATAATCTAATCTATTTCATACGTTTTATATCTGGGTTTGTGAAATGATATTATACTATATATTTTTGCGCTTATCATTTCTCCTAGAAATGAAATGTTACTCTGTCGTAACCAATCCGATAACGGGACATTTTTGAATTTGGACATTGTAAGATGGTGCCATTGTCTATAACCAGTACACTACGGGCTAGAATGTTGGGAATATTTTTTTAGTGCAATCCAGAAAAATAGCATATGATTGACATATAATGGGAGAAAAAGAGTAGGTAGAATATTCTTCGACTAATTATGATGGGTCATTCCATGGCCTACCGTCAAACATAAAGGTCGTGTACGCTTAGTGTTGGTAAAATCCGAATTTCGGACTATTGCGAGCATCGACTCATAAAATAAGAATTGTAAAAGTCGGCGTTAGATAAGTGAAATAAAGTTTTCTTTGTATCAATTTAAAAACAATATTTATACACAATAAGTAAGCTATAATTAATTGGTAAGGAGGATAAGAGTTTTTTGGAGCGGTTGGAGCGGAAGAAACTCTACGCTATCTTCGAGAAACGAGTGAGTACCAGTGGAGACTGTAACAAAACGTAAAAATGGCATCCAACCAACTGACGGATGAGGGCAAGAGAATGCGAAGCGGAGATAAATAGAGTGAAAAGGAGGTCTTTAAAAGAAATAGAAAGGTAGATAGAATGCCAATAAAGGGAAGTGGAGTTGAAATGAAAGACGAGATGATGGAGATGCTAAAACTAAAGTAAAGAGTTTATGCAGAAGAGTTAAAAGATTTAATAGCAGAGAAATAAAAGCTGAAGGAAGAAAATGAAGCTATTAGAAAGGAAAGTAAACATTACGGTAGTACCAAACAAACAAGTATCAGGCTTGAGTACCTAGAGAAAGAGAAGAAAAAAGATATCGTGATCATAACAAGTTTGGCCATGGAAAAAATGATAGAGGAAACATTACAGATACAGGTAGGGAATAAATCAACTCTAATATATAAGAGAGAACATGTCTGCTGCAGCTAGAAAACCAAGAAGAAAAAAGAAGCTAATGAGAAATAAAAAAGAAAATTAAAATACTTAAAGAAGTAAAAATTTACATAAACGATGACTTGACAATAACTGAGAAAAAAATGCAAGACGAAATAAATAAAAAAACACAAGAGGTCCGAAGGGAAGGTAAAACGCGAAACCGTTTAGCAGGTAATTCTGATAGTGGAATTCTATCCTCTTCTCAGGAGGATTACACTTCTCTTAATTTATCTATTTCGCATTTAATACTATTGTTGTATATTTATATAGTTCTAATTTATTTGTCTTTATTCTAATTTATTGTCTATAATCTAATTTATTAAAACTCACGATAGCTAATTACTAATTTATTAAATAACTTTTACAAATGTATTTATTTCACGTTTCGTACAAGTAAACCGCGTTTACCGATCTTCTTATGACTGGTTCCTCAATGAAAGTATTCCCTTATTTATATAATTCCAAGCCGGTAAACAGAAAGGTGTAGAACATACCATGCTGTTCTCGATGTAGACCCAGCGGCGACTGGTCTCAAAACATGTTTTTTTTTATCGGCTTGTCGCCCCCAGAACATTCGATTCAGGTAGATTTTTGACCTAGAAATTACGAGAATCAATAAAAGAATTAGTCATAAAATATTTACAGTTCTATATGCCATAACATTTAAAATCGTAACATTGCCCCCCTCTTAAAAGATGGCTCCTGGAACCTTGTCGGGACTGGAACTGGAACGACATGCTGATATCGGCAACTGGACCCTCTTTTACAACTTCCAGTTGTATAGAAATGACAAGGGACGGTTTTCTCTCCGCACCAGTAACTATGCGGATTGCAACAGACTAACACCTGGACTTCGGTGTCTTTAAAGATTTCCTCCACCATGTTTCGTATAACCCTCCAATCTAATTGGCGGCACTCCAACTTTGGCATGGCTAACTTTTGCACGTCGGACTCTAGTACGTGCTCTCTCAACTGAAGTAAGGCTTCCCATACATCTCGGTAGGTAGGTTGATCACGGGCAGTGTCTTTTGTTACCAGGTAGAAAAGGTAACGTGATGCATCTTGAAGTTTTAAGGCTTTTCCAGGAGCTGGCACTTGGCATTGAAGTTCTGCAACTCGACCGAACTTCCTTCGAAAGACGGATGCCAACCCTGGTGCGTCTTTGATACTGGCCGGGGTGGTAAGGGCCAGTGAGTAGTCATCGGGAAGCGCGAGTATATCTTGCTTTTCTTCAGTGGTAACACCATGTCTTGCTTTACCGGTACCTCCATAGGCACCCATGAATTCCTCAAACGTGAGGTCAGACACATCTTGGACTTGGTTTACTTCCACTTCTTCATCTACGTCGTGGTCACCTTCGAAAGACGCCAGCCGGTTATGGTGTACTATCATCGGCTTTCCCTCGGAATCTTGCTTATTCGGTAAATAACATCATTGATCTTCTCCATAATGAGGTATGGACCTTCCCAAAACTGCTGCAATTTGGGAGAACAACCTTTTCGCTTTTTGGGGTTATAAAGCCAGACTTTATCGTTCTTCTTAAAACACCCCTTTTCGGCTTGCGTATCGTACCGTTTCTTCATTCGGTCACTAGCGATCTGGAGATGGGAACGGACCAACTCGTGAACATTGTCCATTCTTCTTCGTAATTCGATCACATAATCTTCACCTGCTACATCTTCTCCAGGTCGACACCCAAACTCTAGATCACAAGGTAGTCGCATCTCGCGTCCGAATAGGACTTTGGCTGGTGTCTGGCCTGTTGATTCATTAACAGCAGATCTGTAGGCCATTGTGAAAAACGGGAGATATTGGTCCCAGTCTCGCTGATGATCGGACACCATCTTTGTCAAATACTTGCCAACTGTTCTATTCATTCGTTCTACCATACCATTCGATTGCGGATGATAAGCCGTAGTCCTTGTTTTCTTCATACCTAGTCTATCACATATTCCTTGGAATAAATCGCTTTCGAAGTTCCTGCCTTGGTCACTATGGATCTCCAAAGGCACTCCAAATCGGCTGATATATTCTTGGATCAACTTATCTGCAACGGTGGCCGCCTTCTGGTCTGGAAGTGCGTAAATCTCGACCCACTTAGTGAAGTAATCCATTACTACCAACATGTACTTGCCTCCATTATCACTTTCTGGAAACGGCCCAGCAATGTCCAAAGCTATTCTTTCAAACGGGCTTCCAACATTATATTGTCTCATAGGAGCTCTCCTTTTTCGATAAGGCCCGTTACTCGTAGCACAAATAGTACATTTCTTACACCAGTCTTTTACATCGTCGGAACTGTTCATCCAATAAAACCGTTCCCGAATTCGCTGAAGGGTCTTTTTCACACCAAAATGCCCTCCTGATGGACTGTCGTGTAACTGACGAAGTACTTCGGCTATTCTGCTCTTTGGAATTACCAACTGTCTTCTCTTCTCTGAACCGTCATCATTTTCCAGGACTCGTTTGAGCAAGCCATCTTCCATGATAAATGAGTCCCACTGGGCCCAATACGTCTTAACTATTGAGCCTAGGTTCGATATTTCTTGTCAAGGTGGTCGACGGTTTTCCTCTTTCCATTTTCGGATTTTCTGTATAACTGGATCTCTCTCTTGTTCTTCCCTGATCTTGGTAGGCGTCCAGTCGTCGTGGACCACCGTCGTTCTTAGCACTGCTGCTTCCTTGGATTCCGTTTTGTTGCAGTGAGAACACTCTGCTGGGCATGGCCTTCTGGAAAGAGAATCGGCGTTTCGGTGGCTAACTCCGGCCCGGTGCTCAATCTTAAAATCATATTCTTGGAGTCGTTCGATCCACCTGGCTATCTGACCCTCTGGATTCTTAAACTGCATCAACCACTTAAGGGCGGCATGGTCGGTTCGGATTAAAAACTTCCTTCCATAGAGGTATTGATAGAAGTGCTCTACTGATTTCACTACTGCCAGAAGTTCTCTTCTCGTGACGCAATAATTTCGCTCAGGTTTTGAGAGAACTTTACTAAAATATCCAAGGACTCTTTCCTGTCCTCCTTGAATCTGAGACAGCACTCCTCCAATTCCCACATTACTTGCATCTGTATCTAAGATGAACTCTCCTTCTGGCAGTGGATACCCTAAAATTGGTGCTGTGATTAAATGCTTTTTTAAGGTCTCAAAGGCATTTTGGCAGTCTACATCCCAGCGGTATTCTCTTGCTTCCTCTGTAAGTCGCGTTAATGGTTTAGCGATATCTGCAAACTTCTTAATAAACCTCCGGTAATAAGTACATAGTCCAAGAAAACTTCTTACTTGATGTTTGTCAGTTGGTTTTGGCCATTCCTTAATGGAATCGATTTTTCCCTTATCCACAGCCACTCCTTCTTTACTGACTATATGACCCAGATAATTGACTTTACCTTGAAATAGCTGGCACTTCTTGGGGTTTAACATCAATTGGGCAGCTTTAAGTCGATTAAAAACGTTTTCTAAATTCTTCAGATGGTCTTCAAATGTCTCCCCCAAGACGATTATGTCGTCTAGATAAACTAAGCATGTTTTCCAAGATAGCCCTCTCAACACATTTTCCATAAGCCTCTCAAATGTCGCAGGAGCGTTACAAAGTCCAAATGGCATAACGTTGAATTGCCATAATCCAGATCCTGTGGTGAAGGCTGTCTTTTCTTTATCTACCGGATCCATTTCTACCTGCCAGTATCCAGACTTCAAATCCAAAGTAGAAAATAGTTTACTTCCGGCCAATGTGTCTAGTGTGTCATCGATCCGAGGCAGAGGATAACTATCTTTCTTGGTAACGTTGTTCAACAAACGGTAATCCACACAGAACCTCGTTGTTCCGTCTTTCTTCTTAACCAGGACCACCGGAGAGACCCATGGGCTCGTAGAAGGTTCTATCACCCCGTCTTTCTTCATTTCCTGAACAATCGTTTCAGCTTCCTCTCTTTTCGCCTGTGGTAATCGTCGAGCTGTTTGACGAATTGGCTTAGCATTACCAGTATCAATTTTATGCTTAACAACGGTAGTTCTTCCCGTCTTTCCTCCTTTCGGTACGAAAATATCACGATACTGATGAAGAAATTCCCTTAATTTTCTTTTCTCAATCTGATTCAGAGACTGTCCAGCAACCGCAACCATTTGATCAAATTTATCGTTGGAATTATCAGACGTTGTCGTCTGACGGATTATGGATGTGACAGGTACACAAGTTCCTACTTTTGTCTCTTTCTTGATGGTCACTGGGTAGTCATTGACATTAATAAGTCTCACAGGAATTTCTTTAGCCGAAGTCACTAATTCTTTTCCAATTATGATTCCACGGCCAACTTCGTCGTCATGATTCCAAGGCTCCATCATAACAGGTGTTCCTTCGTCCACAATTCCCTGTAGCCGCGCTACTATTATCGTTTCACTTCTCGCAGGCACGACTGTATCTTCTTTAACGGCTGCTTGCATAGTGTTGTCATCATGTGGATGGAGAAATACCTCCTCGTTACCAACTTTGATTACCTTATTCTTAAAATCCAATTGGAATCCATGCGTATTCATTACGTCCATTCCTAATATAACATCCTCTTCGATGTCAGCAACTATAACAGTATGGACGAACTTTTCTGCTCCAATTCCTAATTGTACCTGGATTTCTCCATGAATGTTGGCATTTTCACCTGTGGCGGTCCGAAGTCGCAATCTCGTTGGTAACAGTTTCTTTCGGCTGTTTATAACTGTCGGGCGTATAATGCTTCTGGTCGCTCCGGTATCCACCAACAACGTATGCTTTTTACCATTTATTTCTCCATCTACATATACACTATCTTCACGACATTTCAAAGAAGCTATTAGTATAAGAGGGTCTTTGGAAAAGTTCTGGGTCGAAGCTGCCCCCCTAAGGCCGACCCGTTCTAGTTTTCCTGATGGTGAGTTTCTTGATTTGTGTCGTACCTAGGATGCTTACATGCACTTTGTACGTGTCCTATTTCGCCACAATTCCAGCATCTTATGGTCTTCGTTTTCTTGTATGTCATGCTTTTCATCATATTAACGAGCTGGTCAAGTTTATCTTCATCTTCTTCCTCTTTTACAGTCCTAACTTTACTGTAACCGCCAGAGGCCTGCGTAGCTGACTCGTATTCGAGGGCGGCGGATAAGACATCAACCAGCGTCTTGTGACGAGCTAATCGTAGTGTTCTTTGCATCTCACGATCACGAAGACCATCAATAAATGTTTGAACGGCCAACTTTTCCATCATGTCTTCGGGAGCTGTTGGATAAGCATATCGCACTAATCTGGCGATATCTACTTCGTATTCTTGAAGAGCCTCATCTTTCTTTTGTCTTCGATTTTTGAGCTGCGACTGATATACATGTTCCAAGTGTTCGTGGCCATATCGCATATTTAACCTCTTCTTTAGTTGTTCGAAATCATCCGTCTCCTCTACGGCTATGGTCTGGAGCACATCTAAGGCATCTCCTCGAAGAGCTATAGTCAGGTTTACAGCCTTTTCTTTTTCTGACCATCCATTCGCTCTTGCAGCTGATTCGAACTGTTTCATGTAGTTGTTCCATGACGATTTTCCGTCGAAAGTTGGAACTTTGACATGAACATAACCTCCGCTTCCTTCGAATTTCGGCCGTGTTTCCAACTTATATTTCGTCTCGTCTTCTTTTGTCTCTGCTATAATTGGATTGTTTTCTCTCTCTGCGGTCGTTGTTTCCTCCATCTTCCTTTCCATCTCTTTTATCTTCTCTTCGAAGGCCAACATATCGGCAGCAACTTGGTTCTTTAACGAAGACATTTTATCGTCGAGGGCAGACATCTCAGAGGTGACTTTAGAGATGTTAGCAGAAACCTTGCTTTCTAGAGAAGAAATCTCGTTAGAAACTTTGCTTTCTAAAGAAGCGATATCACAGGAAACCTTGGCTACATCACCACAGACTTTGGCTACATCAGAGGAAACTTTCGAAATATCGCCATGAACTCTGTTCTCTAACGATGCGATGTCACCAGAAACTTTATTCTCTAATTTTGAAATTGACGCGATGACAGCATCTTCAAATATATAAGTTTCCGGATCTAAACCCTCTTCCTCCAAAGCATTCTTTAGTCGTTGGACTAACTCAGCCTTTTTTCCGGTAGAAGCTAATTCTCTATCCTCAAGATGCCTTCTTAGATTCGTAACTGTGAGCTCGTAAATCGTAGCCATTGTTCACCAATTTCACTTCTTTTTATTTAAAGTCCCGCTTGTTTATTTAAATACCCTACACCTGACACCAAATGTTGTATATTTATATAGTTCTAATTTATTTGTCTTTATTCTAATTTATTGTCTATAATCTAATTTATTAAAACTCACGATAGCTAATTACTAATTTATTAAATAACTTTTACAAATGTATTTATTTCACGTTTCGTACAAGTAAACCGCGTTTACCGATCTTCTTATGACTGGTTCCTCAATGAAAGTATTCCCTTATTTATATAATTCCAAGCCGGTAAACAGAAAGGTGTAGAACATACCATGCTGTTCTCGATGTTGACACAGCGGCGACTGGTCTCAAAACATGTTTTTTTTTATCGGCTTGTCGCCCCCAGAACATTCGATTCAGGTAGATTTTTGACCTAGAAATTACGAGAATCAATAAAAGAATTAGTCATAAAATATTTACAGTTCTATATGCCATAACATTTAAAATCGTAACACTATTAATAGATTTTTGATAAGTCTCTTCGAGTACTTTAATTCTATCCGAAAGGTTATGACTTTTGGGAGTAAATGTCGAATCCACATCCGAATTTGAGCTCCTCAATGTTACTTTTCATGTCGGTTTCTAGCCTGACTTTGAAGATGTTCCTCATTCGACGTATTCAGCTTCTGTTGTCGATGGGTTTTTCTTAAATTTTCATTCTCCGTGACCTAATGAAAAATAAATACTATGAATTTTAACTATTAATAAACAAGTATCACCATTTTTAACAACTATCTATAGGAGCCAAAGCACAACATACACTTAAAGCGCCACCTTATTAAGTAGGAAGGCTTATTCCAAGACCTGCTCTAATTACATTTTTTTTTTCGATGGCCCTGTACAAATTAAGCGAAAATGCTATTGTCAATATTTGGAGGCAAGCAATAAACATCAAAGGAACAAGAAAACTAGTAAAAGAAATTTTTTTTATTTATATTTAAATCACAGTTCTGTATGACGATGGGATACTCGGACAGTGTAGGGTGAGTTCAGATCATCCGGTAAAGTTACATTCGGGTTATATTCTTTAGCTAGCCCCCAATATCTTCGCCTTAAATGGAATGCGCTCGATTTTGGTTGTCGATTTCTGGTAAAAATTCCTTTTTTGTTCCCTCCAACTCTCGTGTAAGCTGGAAAATAAAAAAAATTAGTTAGTACATAAAAATCTGCTTGGTTAGTGCGTTGATATTTGATCGATGGAAGAATTCTTTTGCAAATGTTTCAATGTTCAAGGTGCATATATAATGCCTTTATCGCATGATGTTATGTTTAATTTTTCTGTACGGGCCGTTTAGGTACTACATACCTAAAGCCTAGCGTCCATCGATATGTTTAATTTTTCTACAGGATTGTACCTCTCATCTTCTCCCCTTTTCAACGACCTCTTATTGAACTCACATCCTCTTATTCCCTTATAACATTATTTAACTCACATCCCTTATCTTCTTATATTATTTATAATGTGGATTAAAAATAGATAATTATGGCTTGGCGGTCAGGGCGTGTCGGCATGGCCAGCAGTACCATAGAAGCAGCAAAGCTTCGAAGGAGCGGCGTAACGTCAGTTACCTATCTACTATTTGAAGACCGTATTGAGATAACTTGATTTAATAAAAAATGTGGTTTAAATCATTTATTGAATGATTAAATTTTGAAAAAAATAGTACTTCACGTCATTAAATCTCTGGTTAATGTAAATTTGTGGGTAATATAAATTTTTCAGGAAGTGAAGTATCCTTTAAATGAAATCTTAAAGGAACATTACCGTACTTACTTTGAGCAGTCTTAAAATCAGCAAAATTCCATATAAATTCTCCTATGAAGAATCCCTGGCTTCTTAAATAATCAAATGCCTTAAAGTGTTCTGACATTACGTTCATTTGGTATTCTTCAGACCAAATATACGCGGGCAACTGGAATAATATTACTGTTAATTTACTTTTCATTATACAATATAAAATATTAGATTATGCCATATAATAATATATACTTACGAAATGAAGACCCTCCATGGTGTCAGCTCCATATTCCTGCATAATAACAGGCTTTTTAAACCTATCATGCCAAGATGCTGCCTCTTTTATGACGTAGTACGAAACAACGTCAATATCTCCTTCATATTGGTACCAACCGTTGTACCTATTGAAGCTGATTATATCAACAAAGCTGGACTAAAATTGAAAATATAGTTAGTGTAACAAAAATAGTTATAACATCAGTACAAAAAATTAATAAGATTTGATAAATCTGGTTAACGCATATTTGTTGTTCCATTTCTGAATATGAAAATGGGAGTGTTTTTAACTTCTTTAATATATCTAGAGACTGATACAGAATAAAACATAATACTTTTGAGGAAACCTGGTATAACATGGGGTGGAACCAACTCTTTATGATCAAGACCTTTAGCAATAATTCCCGGTGAAATTATTTTTTTTTTTTTATTTAGCTTTACGTGACTTATAGTTTTCCCTTAGGCAAAACTATTTTTAAAAAATAATTACTTTATTAATTGGTTACAAAAATACGTAAAAAGATCGGACAATTTTTATATAAAATTATAATGTGCTTTCTTTGAAGTTTAAATACAGACTGAAGTATATTTAATTAAAAACGCAATGGTAAAAATGATATCTAAGTAAATATAAAAATGTAAACTAATCAGATTGCAAAGTTCATTAAAACAGAAATCCTAGATCATCATTCTTAGGCGAATGACTGGAACAGGGCCGGCTTCCATAACTCCTCCCTTGCGAGTTCTTGGCATATTTCATGGAGTGAAAAATGCCCTTGGATTTGGTACAGGAACTGTGGGGTCATCTTCTTCCATATGTGGTTCATTGTACGTTGGATGTGGATTTTCTTTTGTTCTTAACTTCTTAATATAATGAATGGCTAGGAAGATGAAAGTAATTATTATTAATATATATATTATGATAGTCCAATGGTTTGTGGAACGTTTCTTTAGATGCTGGAGTACCACAGGTTGAATTTGATTTTGATTTCTTTGGATTGTGTGAATTTTGTCGAGAGGGATATCCTTTAGAACAATTTCTGGGACTTCTTCTTCTTCTTGAGCATTGGAAACTCTTAACTCAGGTAAGAGAAGTGGTTGGCCTTGGACAACTGTCTTCTTATTAATAAACGTTTTCTTATCTACTTTGAACTGGCATTGGTAAGGAATGGAAACTAGAAAATTTCCTTTTAATGTTGTAAAATCGGTTTTCTGACATATCGTCTCGATTTTAGTTTGGTTTACGAAGATGGCAATGTAATGTGAATCATCAATTTGTTGTATTACATTCTCAGATATTCGGACGGGAGTTCTGCGGCAAGTTGTGGAACTGGTCTTCAGTTGCAATAATTGAAAGATACAATCTTGTTTCTCTACTCCAGCAGAGAAATCGCCATCAGTACAATAGAAATTGGGCTTCAGGTCCAGACAGGGCAGTGAGTGATATTGGTAATAATTTTCATTCATAGTCAGAAAGGTATTTCGAGGTACAATGGTACTGTGATTTGATGTAGGAATTGAATAAAGATGATAATAGGAGAATATTTCTGGGTAAACAATAGGAAAGTGGACAGCGAAAACAATTTTTGTCTCAGAGTAATAGGCTTCTGTTTTTAAAATATCATAATATTTATAAGTATCATTAAAATTTTGAAAAAGTACTTCATTTTTTGTATGGTATTTTAAAATAATGTCTATAATGGAATTTAACTCATTTTTATCAATAATGCTATTATGTAAAATTCCAAGTCGAGCAAAAGTAACGGCATTTTCTATTTCATCTAAAAGTTGTAAAATAATGTTTAAGCTTAAGTTTAACTGATCTAATATATTTCTAGTCTGCAAATAGTCACTGAAATCAAATATAAATTTATTTAAAGATGTGCGTATCTTATCTATACCCATAAAAATAGTTTCTTGATTGTTCTTTATAAGAGTTACTGTTTCATTAAAATTTGCTATTATATCCTTGGTCAGAGAAATTTGTTGATTTACTTTTTTAACTAATATTTGATTATTATTTTGGAGATCAGAGATGGCTTGGTCATAAAGCAAGGCGTCACTGGAATCAAGATTACCAGAGATACTTTTAATTATAGATCCTAAACCGTCTATAAGACCTCTTTTTGATCTAAAAGGTGGCAATAAAGAATTAAATTTTTGTTCAGCGGATTTAAGTTGGAAAAGTAGAGCATGGTCAAAGTTATGAAGTTCTTGAAAATAAGGATGACTGAGGCCATCTTGAATTGCAAGTGTTACATTGTTATATGCATATCTTATAGATTCTATTTCATTACCTATAGGGGAAAGATCGTAGTAATGAAGAAATGTATGTATTTGGGATTTTACCTTTGCTGCTCCTAACTTATACGGAAGGATTCCGGGATTATTTTGGAGGTTAGTTATTTGAACTTCCTGTGTCCTTACTAGAGGAAGGGCCAGGGTCGATAGGATTAGTAGCGTCCTGTAACAAGGTTGCTCGGTTAGTTTTTGGTCTTTTAAGGTTTTGTTTGTGTAATAATTTATTGCTATGTACTTTTACTTTTATGTGTTCGTCCGCGATAGCTTTTTCTTTGTAGAATTTTGGATTAAGTTTGTTTCTGGTTAAGGTCGTGTTCTTCTTGTATACATCAGTGTCGGGTAAATATTGTAATGGTTCATGTCGGTCTTTGTTGTGACGTTCTATTGTAGATTCCTTTTGAGATATTAGTTTTTCGTTTAAAGATCTGTAAATTTTTGCAGTAGCTTCTCTGTGATTTTGGATATAATTATTAATTACAATTTGATCCAAATTTATATCAAATATTTCTTTTGAATTTAAATGTCCATTCAGTATGTCAATTGGCTTTTGTTTCGTAACAGAATGGATCGAATTATTGTATCCCAATACTGCATAAACCATATCGTTTAGAATATCTATTTTATTATTATTTTTTGCTCTTATAATTCTCAGATGTTCAATAATAGTAGAATGAAATCTTTCTATAGCACCTTTCGACTGGGTACTATTTGCGGTGACGTAATGTGTTTCGACTTTGTGAACATCGAAAAATTCCTGAACAACCGAATTTTTTAGTTCAGTTCCTCTGTCCATTACAACTAAAGAGGGAACACCGTGATGAGACATAAATATTAAAAATGCTCTTGTTATTTCAATACCTGTTAATGCTGTAAGTGGGTAGGCTTGTCCGTATTTTGAAAAAGTGTCAATAATTGTCAAAAATTTATGTCCTTGTGCAGATAGAGTGTCACAAAATATAATTTCCATTGGTTTTGACGGTGTTGGTGTAACAGATAATTTCTGGCGTGGAGGGTTTCGGTCATATTTATTAGCTTGACAAATCTCACACTTATTTATGAAGTTCGTTATGTCGGTTTTCATGGTGGGCCAATAGTAGAGCTGTTTAAGATGGGTTTCTGTTTCAAGTATGCCACGATGGTTTGTTTTTCCTTCATGATACTGTCTTATAGTTCGGTGTTGTTCATCTTTGTCAGTAACGTCTCTTAGAATTGTATTACACTGAATTAATTTGTAAGCAGAATTTTTGAATACTTTTCGTAATACTTCGAGAATTTGGGAAATGTAATTCTGGTCCTGGTTTTTGAAATACACACCGTATGTATATTTTGGATGAATATAGTTCTTAAAGACGTTTATGGTGTTATTCTCTAGGTCATTAGTAGAAATTTGTATATAAAGACGTTTTTTGTTGGGAAATATCTGTTCGGTCTTTGGTTTAACTGATGAATGTAAAACAGAGTCAATAATAATTTGATGGTCAAAAGAATTTATGCTTTTTTCCGAAATTTGCATTCCTAGAACAGGATCTTCTGCACTTGTATGTACGGTATTGTTGTCGTCATCTTCTTTATCTCCTTCTGGATTTGATTGATTTATTTCGTCTTCTCTTTCTAAATTTTCTTCTGTGTCTTCATTTTCTTGATTTTCCTCATCTATTGTTTGCAAATCGCCTGCATTTGCAAGTACTGACTCATTGTCTATATTTTGGTCGTTATTAAGATTTTCCATGTATTTTATAAATTCATTAGTATTTATTTCAACTCTAGATAGAGCGTCGGCATTTCCGTTTGTCTTTCCTTTTATATATTCGATTTCGTAATTAAATTCTTCTAGTTTTAATCGCCATCGAACTAGTCTAGAATTTGGTTCCTTCAAAGACATTAAGTATCTAAGCGGTTTATGATCAGATTTTATTGTAAACTTAACTCCGTAGAGGTAAGGTCTGAAGTATTTTGTGGCCCATACTATGGCTAATAATTCTCTCTCGATAGTGCTATACTTTTGTTCGGATTCATTTAACGTTCTGGATGCGTACGCAACAGGTTTTTCTTGTCCGCCTGTATTTTGGGCTAAAACTGCTCCAATAGCGAAACTACTTGCATCAGTTGACAGAATAAATTTCTTCGTAAAATCCGGGTACTGTAAGATTGGTTCGTTTTTAAGCAATTCTTTGCAATCTTCAAAACATTTTATGAACTGTGGTGTGTGTTCAATTTTCGCACCCTTTTTTAGACAAGATGTTAATGGTTTTGTCACTCGAGCAAAATCTTTTATGTATCTTCTGTAGAATCCAAGTAATCCAAGAAAGGATTTTATTTCTTTAGCTGTTTTTGGTAATGGGTACTTATTGATAGCTGCGATCTTATCGGGGTTTGGCTTAATACCTTCAGGTGTCACAATGTGTCCTAAATAAGTAACTTCCTTTTTTAGGAACTCACATTTATCCAATTGAATTTTAAAATTCGTCTCTTTTAATCTTTTGAATACTTTATCCAAATTCACAATGTGTTCTTGCAACGACGTAGAAAATACTATGATGTCGTCTAAATAAACTAAACATATCTCATTTTGTAATCCTCTCATAATGTCGTCAATTACTCTCTGAAAAGTTGCTGGGCTATTCTTTAATCCCATTGGCATTCGAACATACTCATAGTGTCCGTTCTCTACGGTAAAAGCTGTTTTCTGGATATCTTCAGGTTTCATTTCGATTTGGTAGAAGCCACTAGCTAAATCTAAAGTTGTAAAGTAGTTACATCTGCCTAATTTATCCAAAACATCGGTAATATTCGGGATGGGATAGCGGTCGTCTATGGTTTTTTCGTTGAGCTTGCGGTAGTCCACTACGATTCTGAATTTCTTTTTACCGGAAGCGTCCGCTTTTTTTGGTACTATCCAAATATTCGACGACCAAGGCGAATTGCTCGGCCTAATAATTCCTTGGTCCAACATGGATTGTATTTGTCTCTGTACTTCTGTTTTGTATACAAATGGATAACGGTATGACTTAGAATAAATGGGCATTTCGTCAGTAGTTTTTATGGAATGTTTCGTTTGGTTAGTAAAAGTAAGTGGTTCACCTTCTCTGTGAAATATTGTAGAATATTTTCTACACAGTTTTATAATTTGTGCCTTTTCTTCGGAATTGAGATGACCAGTTCGAATAAGCTTGTCAATATCTACTTTGTCGGTATTTTCGTCTGGTATAATATCGGCATAAAATAGGTCGTAAGAATTATATTCAAAAGGTACAGTTTGGAGAGGTTCAGAAAGAGAGAAAATAATTTCGTCATCAGTATTATTACGTATTTCAACTATAGCATTGCCATTTTGAGCTTCAGAAAGTATAGAAGGGATTTCGCAATTCTTTATGAATTGTCTGGCAATTAAGATATCGCCGGATTTTTGACAGACAGGAATATTGGTTACAATACGACTATGGGGATCGATTTTCCTTTTAAAAATAGCTGGATTACTTTCCAAATAATGTATTGGCAAGGTTGTCTCAGGTGTAATTAATTTAGAATTTGTAAGATCTAAATGGGCTTGTAACATTTTTAAGGTATCTATGCCTAAAAGGCCATCAAAGATATCAAGGAAAGCGAAAAGGTGGAATTTAAAATCACCAGATTTATTAAATTCATTAAATATGGGAATCATTGCACAATTTTGTTGAGTTGATGTTTGAAATGCTGCCGATACAGTGAAAGGTTCCCTAAATATTTTATTTTTATAGAATTTTTGGGCAATTTCAGGCTTTAAAAAGGACTTAGTCGCTCCAGTATCAATCAATAAAATAATGGGTGGATTAGAAATTTTGAGATAGGGTAATTCTTTTTTATCAGACGAAATGTTAAGTTCTATCAAGGGGTTTCGTTGGTCAGGTCGGTTTCGTGAAAATTTTGAGAATCGTCATCATTTACATATTGATAGTTGTCAAAATATTCATCTGAATTATAAAAATTTTCATTATCTTCTTCCTCAGGTATTACCTCTGTATTAAATAACTCTTCATGATAGAAATTTGGATTTTGGCCTGTGCTTTTAAAATGATTATAATTTTGTCGGAAGTGTGGTGCTGTATTTCGTGTAGAAATACTCATAGGAGTAGGTTTAGTCTGATTATTGTTTGGATTGGGCTTCCAAACATTTTTTGGTTTACCGAAAACTTGAGAATTTGTAAAATATTTGGTTTGGGGTGGATTTGGGTGTCTTGGAAGTTGTACAGGACCTCTGGGAAATTGAGATCGGTAGTCAACTGTCTGAGTTATATCTGGTTGAAAGTTAGATGTAGAAGGTTGGCTCATTCTTGGCTGAGAATATTGTATATTTGACTGTCGAGTTGATTGAAAATGATTGACATTTGGATTAGTTGGTTTTCGAATAAAATTATTATTACTATTAGAATTATTATGATTAAAAGTTTGATTTTTCTGATAATACTTAATATTATCCTCCTCTCTAATAAACTGAATCGCTTGCTCTAACGAAACAGGTCGCATTGCACGAATAATGGGCCCTAAAGGCTCCCTAAGACCAGCTAAAAATGATTTTAAAGCCTGCTTCGTAAAGAAAGCTCTTTTAGATTCACGTTCCTGATTAATATAGTGTAAATCAATATAATTACAACTAGCATTTAATAAAGTTAAAAGTCTTTCATGAAAAGAATATGGAGATTCATTAGGTTTCTGTTTCATATTTACTAAATCTTGATTCAAGCAATTTTCATCACGATGATCACCAAAATTCTGAATCAAAGTATTTTTTATATCTGGCCAAGTTTTAGCGCCGCTTATGGCTACTATTTCTTCTGCTTTGCCTTCTAATTTATTAAGAATACCATTTAACAATAAAACATTTTGAAAACTGGCTAGATTATTCCTATCAAAATAATGATTTAAAATGGATTCAGTTGCATTTACAAATCTGTGAAGTTTATTAATATTTCCATCAAAATTCGGAATAATTGAGAAAGTTTTCATATCTAGAACAGGTGTTGCCATTTTATCTTTTAAATCTAATTTACAAAAATTATTAATTAAGCCTAACTCTTCGTTAGTATCGATTTCGCTAAAGGATTCGTTTTCAGAAGAGGAGTCTGACATAAACAAAAATTACTTACCACATCCGTACTGCACACTGTCTTCCTCGATGGAGTTCACTGGCAAAACTGGGATATTAGTTCTCGATTTTCGCGAAGGGTTGAAACCCAAAGAACTTTCCGCGATGGATTTTCCCGAAAATCTGTACTAACTGCGCCACTTATAGTTTTCCCTTAGGCAAAACTATTTTTAAAAAATAATTACTTTATTAATTGGTTACAAAAATACGTAAAAAGATCGGACAATTTTTATATAAAATTATAATGTGCTTTCTTTGAAGTTTAAATACAGACTGAAGTATATTTAATTAAAAACGCAATGGTAAAAATGATATCTAAGTAAATATAAAAATGTAAACTAATCAGATTGCAAAGTTCATTAAAACAGAAATCCTAGATCATCATTCTTAGGCGAATGACTGGAACAGGGCCGGCTTCCATAACTCGTGTCTCGACAGCGTAGGTCACTGACACATGTACAATTTTATTATATTACATTACAAGAATATACAGTAACATTACAATCAATAAAGAAATACATTAAATATTGATACAATTATTACAATTATCCAATTCTAAACTACGTTTCTTCTTCTAAATTTCCTGGTAAAGCTTGGTTTCATACAGGAAGTTAGTAAGGTTTTGGAATTGATCTGGCGAACTGAGAATATTTTGTAGGTTTCGACTCAACAGATTCTTTTTTCTTTCGTTAATAAATCGGGGACAGTCTAGGAGAATATGTTTAACAGATAAAATATTATCACAGTGTGTACATGTAGGTGGATCTTGAGAAGTCATTAAATGTTTATGAGTTAGTCTTGTATGACCGATTCTGAGTCGGCGGATTAAGATTTTGTTTTTTCGTGTCATGGAAGGAAACTCAAGCTTTTTAACGCTGGGATGGATGTCACGAAGCTTGGAAGGAATTTTATTCCAGTGATCTTGCCAAGACATTTGTATGATATTTTTAAAATACGACTGTAAATCTGTATGTAGTTGTATGTTTTCAGTCTCCATATTAGAAGACAAAGCTTGTTTTGCAAATAGGTCGGCTAGTTCGTTACCAGGGATTCCTACATGAGACGGAATCCAGATCATGGTTATGGATACTCCCACTGAAATTAAACTATCAAAAGAGTTTTGAATGGCTTGAACCGAAGGATGCACCGTGTACATACTTTTGAGAGAATAGATAGACGTTAAAGAGTCTGTACATATTGCTACTTTTTTATATTCTGTAGATAGTGAGTTTGTAGCTTGGAGAATAGAGAATAATTCAGCAGTTTGTATGCAGCAGAAGGACGGGAGATTGCAAGATATGATTAAATCTGTGTTTGAAGTTACAGCACATCCAACAGCTATAGGACTCTTAGAAGCATCTGTGTATAAAATTTGGTCAAATCTGTTGTTAGCAATTAATTCTGTAAAGGTTTGCCTTAGAAATTGTGGATTTGTCTGGTGCTTATCATAATTAGTTAACGAGAGATTAAAATCTGCTATCAGTTTATTCCAGGGAGGTTTAGGTGATATTAATATCGGAGTTGTGGCTGAAAGGTCGATATTATTCAGGTGTGGTGAGAGATACTGTGGCATAGATTTAAGTTTAATAGGAGAAGGAGAGTTTAAAAGTTCATTACTTAATAATTTATAAGCTGGGTTTTCGGTATTAGCTGAGATTCGAGAAGCATATTTTAAAAGGAGTTGCCGGCGACGTAGCCAGGGGGGAAGTTCATTAGCTTCTCTGTATAAACTCTCTGCGGGGCTCGACCTGAAGGCTCCAAGGCATATTCGGAGTGCAGTGTTGTGTACAGAATTTAGCAGTTTTAGATCTGATTGGCTAGCTGACATATAAATGAAACTGCAGTAGTCTATTTTAGAACGAATAAGACATCTATAAATCTGAAGCAAGGAGTCTTCGTCTGCACCCCAATGATGATTAGACAGAGTTTTTAATAAGTTAAGATTTGTCATGCACTTAGTTTTGAGATCTTTTAAATGGCTTTTCCAAGTAAGTTTGCTGTCGAATGTGAGTCCTAAAATCCGCATACTCTTGACTGCAGGTAGACAAGTACCATTTATGGTAATTTTAGGATCTATAGTACTGGCTGTCCTGCGAGAAAACTTAATGATTTTTGTCTTTTTAACAGAAAAGTTAAATCCGCTTACTGAAGTCCATTCAAGTAATTGGTCAGTAGCATTCTGAAGTAGTTTGCAAGTAGCAACAGTGTCTTTGCCTCTGCAAAAAATTATTAAATCATCTGCGTAGAGTGCAAACTTGACTGGAAGCTCAATTTTTTTACATATATCGTTTAAAACAAGAATAAAGAGTGTAGGACTCAATACCGACCCTTGGGGAACGCCATCAGTTTGTTTAAAAGTCCTAGAAATTTTGCCATTTTCTCTTACGTTAAAAGTTCTATTTGTTAGAAATTGATTAATAAATGACGACATATTTCCAGATATACAGTATTCCTCGAGTTTAGCTATAATAAGAGGCCTATACAGAGTATCGAATGCTTTTTCGATATTAAACGAAACAGCTATTAGGTCTTGTTTGCACTGAAAGGCATTAATAATTGATGTTTGAAGGATTGCTAGATTGTCTGCTGTACTTCGATTTGATCTAAAACCTGATTGTGCCAAATTTATTATTTTATGTTTTTCGAGGAACCACAGGAGTCTTTTATTGATCATTTTTTCCATAAGTTTGCACATTGTACATGTAAGAGAGATTGGTCTGTAGGAATTTGGATCAGTTGAAGGTTTGCCTTGTTTTTTGACAGGAATTATTGTGGATTTTTGCCACAAAGTTGGAAATGATTTTTTGGTCCATATTAAATTGTAAATTTCCAGCAATTTAGCTAAACTAGGCCTTGAAAGATTTTTAATAAAGATAAAGGGGATGTTATCTGGACCTGCAGCTGAATTTTTGCAACAGTACAATGTGTCTGATAATTCTTGTATTGTGAATGGCATATTTAAGAAAATTTGATCTGATTTTCTGCTATCAGATAAACTGGAGTTTAGATTAGTAGACATGGGAAGCTGAAAATTTGAACTAAGTTTATTTGTTGCTTTTTATGAAAGGTTTCACCCAAGATGTTAACAATTTGTTGACTACAAGTGACTGTGCTGTTTTGAGTAAGTATGGCAGAAATTTTTGAATAGGTTTTCTTTCCTGTCATGTGTTTAATTTTTTTCCAAATTTTGCTAGAAGGAGTGTCAGTATTTATGGATGAGACATGTTTTTTCCAGAAGCCTTTTTTACTTTGTTTAATTACATACTTAGATTTGGCTCTCAGTTTTTTTAAAGAAATTAAATTTTCTTTAGTATTGTCTCTGCGGTATTTGTTTAATGCTGCCTTACTTTGTTGGATAGCCAGAGAGCATCTTTCGTTCCACCAAGGTGTTTTTTTACGAGACGAAGAAATTGTTATTTGTCCAATATTTGCTTCAGCAGCGGAGATTATATAGTTATTGAAAGCGCCAATATTTTCATTTGCATCTTCTGATAACTCTCGCTGATTTAGTTTGTTCTCAGTATATAATCGAAAGCCATCCCAGTTAGCGTTAGAAATGTTCCATTTTTTTAAGGACTCGAAATGTTTAACAGATTTTTCAGATATTAGAATAGGAAAATGATTACTGTCATAAAGATAGTCAACTGGTTTCCATGTGAGGTTAGGATATATTCTTGGATGGCACAAGCTTAAGTCTATTGAGGAGAATGTACCAGTAGCAATATTAAAATGAGTCTTGGAATGGTTATTCATCATACAAGTATCGGTAATGTTCAATACATTTTCAACAGTTTTTCCGCGGCCGAAGGTTTTTTCAGAACCCCACAATGTATTGTGGGCATTGAAATCTCCAACAAGAAGGAAAGGTGAAGGAAGTTGGTATATGAGGTCCACTAAATCGACTTCGGATAAACTATAATTTGGAGGAATGTCGATACTACAAACTGTAATTTTATTTGGACACCAAATGTTAACGGCGATAGCTTCTAAGTTTGTGCAAATAGGAAGATGTGTGGAGTAGAGATTATTGGATACGAATATGGATGTTCCACCGCTAGCTCTAAGATAGTCAGTTCTCAGGAAATGATATCCTACAAAACCATTTAGAAGTCGTTTGTGGTCAGATTTGAAATTCGTTTCTTGTAAACATACTATGTCGGCAGTAGTATTAAAGATTAACTTTTGAAGGTGTTCAAGTCTAGGGTAAAACCCATCACAATTCCACTGGATTAGATATAAGTTTATTAAAATGAGGATTTTTGCGAATGTTGGGAAGTATCTGAGAAACATTCCTCATCTGGAGGTTCTAGTGATGACAGGGAATTTATGCTCACTGTGTCTGCTGTGTCAGACTGAAAAACTTGCTAAAGTTTTTTTGATATTCTTGTAAATCTGTACTTTAGTGACCTATCTGTTAGAAAAGGATAAATATTATACATGTCAGAGAGTAATGATTTGATGTCATGTGTAAATTGTTGGGCTTCAGATAATATATTGCTACTACCATAACTATTTTCAAGAAAACTTATAAAATTGTCTACAGAAGTGGAAAAAGAGTGTGATGACTTACTAAAACAGTCTTTTATTGCTTCTTTTGAGGCATCCGTGATTTTGGAACTATCACACGAATCTTTTTTTAACTTCTTCCTTGCTTGTTTCATTGGTTTTCTGTTTGTATCTTGATGAGGTGGAGGCATTGCAGGTGAAACTTCTTCTTGTGTTTCTGACACGTTGATTACGTTAGAATCGACTGAATTCGAAAAGGCTCTTTTCATTCCAGGGACAGGTGAGGATGGCATTTCTTCAGTTGTTGATGGATTCTCTGTAGTAACTGAAGGGACAGTTATATTTGTGCAATTGTTAGCTACATGTCCAGATTGTTTGCATAAAAAACAGAGCATTTTATCGGTAGACAAAAATATGCGATGTGCATTACCTTCAAATGGAATGACCAATGAAGTTTGGATCTCGTAGTTATCGTTCGGTGGGACTATGTAAACCTGTCTACGGAAGGAAAGAATATGGTTATATTCGTCGTCTGGAATTCCTGCCCTTAGGAATGAGCTGGGTGAAGCAATCTGTAGGCCATAATCTTTGAGTGCTGACTCGATAAGCTCATGTGGAATAGATGGACATATATTTGATAAAACTAGACGTTTAGCTGGTGTAACTAGTCTTCTAATACTATGGTCTACGTCTCCTACGCGAACAACAGGATTATTTGTGAGTATAAGGTCCACACATTCTATATTGTTTAGGTAAATGCACAAACGGTTGTTCGAGATTCTGGAAGCGAAGCTAATGTTTTTCGGCCCAATAATATTTCCAATTGATTTGACGTAATCAAATAATTTAAGATTGTTATCAGTTATATGGAACACTATAGCTTGCTCTTATTTTGGATACGTAGTTTTGGGTATTGCTTTGGCAGCAGCAACATATGAAACTGGAGGGCTGTTACTTTCAGTTGTATTTCTGTTATTTGCAGTTGGAGAGTTCATCTCGCCCCTGTAGTCAGAAGCGATAATGGCTTGATCACTAATATTTATTGGTAGTGTTTGCTATAGGCAAGTTTAAATACGGCATGCCGTAAAACTGGTTGCCTATACAAACCAGGAAATTAGCGACTATTCTGATATGCTAGTATCACAGAACAATGTTTATTAGAAATTTACAGAACTAGTGTATTTGTTGGTTATGTCTTGAAAATATTAAAGTAAATTAACTTATGTATAACTCACTTTCAGACAGTTATAACATCATTTCACGATTCACTGTGTTCCATAAACTATATGGTTCAAATTTTAGGTATAACAGTTTTGTTTATATCCAAAAAATTTGACAAAAATTTGGCACTTCACACACAGAACTTAACTCGTTCAGTTTCCGTTGACAGTTGGTGAAATTATTGCCGCAGCCTTCTAATAGCTCTTTTCATTCGTTTATTTCAGAAGATCAGTTCGCGTTCTCCTTTTTTGCAGGTGATGTTACTTAAATATTTTTTTTTCCATTATTTTCTATTTTTACACAGTACTTTTCAGCTTTGATCGCTTTAATTATTTTAATAGTATTAATAACCTCTTCCTCCTATCTTTCTTATGCCTACCTCTTCCTCTGTTTTTGTTTCCAATATTGCATCTGGTTTTCTTCTTATTTGCTTAAAGCATTTCGGCTTTGTTAATTTGAGAGGTCAAGAGATCCTAATCTTGAGCTTTCAATATTGCGTCGTCAGCGTAACAGAATATGTTGCTTTTTTTTATTATGTATCTCCTTTCGCTATTTACGCTTTTAATAAGTTCATTCATGATTCAAGTGATGAGCATAGAGCTTAATGAGTCTCCTTGTCGTAATTCGTTGCCCATGTTTACAGGTCCCTTAAGTTGTTCATCTATTTCGACTTCCATTTATCTTGTTTTGGTAGATGGTACGACAAATTGAATTAAAGCAGCTCAGAACAGAAGAGAATGGCTACTTTTAAAGAAAAGTCCCGATTGAGAGGGTGGGATGATAATTACGAATACGACACAGAGAGCGGGAGAATATAATGAAAAATGAAAAAGTAGGGTCTAAGACTAAAAGTAACACTCAGTTAAATTTAACAAAGGCATTGTTAATAATTAGAGCTATTATCTAAATTACTTACCGACTCAACTACTGCAAAATTCTGAGCCTCCACGATAGTAGTCGGTCTAGATTTGTCCAAGGATTTTATGTGTTGAATAATTTCTCTAAAATTGTACAAAATTAATTAAACTTGCAATTGTGTGTATGCCATTAGATAGAAAAAAAAATCATGCATTCTGGGTTTCTATAAAATGAATTACAAATTTTTGTTTCTGGAACATAGAGGCATTTTCAAATATTTCAGTGGGCTCTAAATATTTCAGAAATCTCTATTTTCTGTTATCTTAAACAGATGGCGCTTAGTATAAACACCACTCTATTAAATGGAAAGTTTGCTTAATGATCTTGTCTTTCTCCAATATGACGGGTTCTCAACAAAGACGGAACGTGTCTTGTCGTAGTGTAAACAAAGATAGACTTTTGGACATTAAATATAAAGGTATTTGAAAACAGTTACGTGATAAGATTAAATGTTTTATATTCTGTAAATGTTCCATATTCGTCAGAGTAGCTTTTGTCAACGTATGACGATTCAAAAAAAAATAATAAGTGTACAAATATTCAACTGCCAACTACGTTTTGGTGAATCTTAGATATATATGATCCTTATGCCTCATGTTTTCGTCGTCATTTCTGAACTGTTTCCGTAATGTATCGTATAATTATGTATGGAACTGATAATAGCATAAGAATATGCTATTTAATAATTAATAATTAACGTTACTAAGAATTAAGGAAAAACTTGGACATCGATTTGAAGAGAATCAAGTAGCAGCAAAAGATGAAATAAAAACAGAAACTTGTGCCTGTATAAATCATTTGTTTACCGATGAATGAAAGATGTAACCAAAGAAAAAAATGTAACCAAAGAAAAAATGAAGCCTGCAGAAAAAAATTTACCCAACACACTAGAACAATGGTACCGAATTACCAAACAAAGACAACATCAGAAGAGAGGATATACAAACGGAAGAAACGAAACCACTTAAATAATGGATATAAATAGGAATGAAAAAGTTCATCAACAGAAAAAAATTTAAGGCAACTACAAACCAATGCAGAAGTCTAAGTGAGGACCTATTAACAACAAGAAAATATGTATTGAGTCGATACAATGGGTGGAATACTTTGAGCAGATATTCAGTATAGAGAAAAAAAGAATCTGGAAGACGAAAGAGATCTTCTTCATGTGCCATCTCCGCAGCGGAGGTCGGCAATCATCATAGCTATTCGGACTTTTGAGACGGCTGCTCTGAAAAGTTCATTTGATGTACTTCCGTACCACTCTCTCAGGTTGCGCAGCCATGACATTATACGCCCCCCTATGCTTTTCTTTCCTTTTATCTTTCCCTGCATAATCAATTGGAGCATGGTGTATTTCTCTCCGCGTGTAATATGTACGAGATATTCTAATTTTCTTTCCAGGAGAGAGATAAGGTAAGTTAAACAGACAAGAGGGAAGAAGAATCAGCAACGATTTTTTAAAATTAAAGACTCAGTTAACAGCCTAGCCAGAAATAAATCACTCGGAATACATAATCTCTCAGCTGAACTACAAGTATATAAAAAAAGTAGCCATGATACCTTAATGGCACTTTTTTTTTGAACCTATTCTCTATCTTTCCATTGTTGGATATAGGTCTCCCCCAGTTCTCTCCATCTTTCCCTATCTTGAGCTGTTCTCTGCCATGTGGGACCTTCTTGTTTCCTGATGTCATCTTTCCATCTCATCTGTGGTCTGCCTCTTGATCTCTTTGCATTGCATGGACGCCACTTTTCGATGGCATTGTTCCATCGTCCGTCTTGGAGACGTTCATTGTGTCCAGCCCATTTCCATTTCAGTTTTGCTGCTTGTTCTATCGCGTCTACTGTCTTTGTTCTGGTTCTGATCCAATGATTACGTTTTCTATCTCTAAGTGATACACCCAACATTTGTCTCTGCATCGCTCTTTGTGCCTTCCTTATCCTATCCAAATTGGCCTGTGTAAATGTCCATGTCTGTGCTTCGTAGGTGAGCACCAGTATTATACAGGAGTTATATACCTTGTTTCGTAAGTATAGAGGGATTGTTTGATTTTTTAGAACGCAAGAAAGTTTGCCGAACGCTGCCCATCCCATTCTTACTCGTCTCGATATTTCGGCTGTTTGGTTGGCTAATGGCACTATAGCAGTTCATAAAAGAAATATAGGTAGAGAAATCCCTACCCAGAGAGTGAAATATTGGAAGGCTTTGCACCATACACAAAAAAGGCTCTAACCAAGAGGAATGACGCTCCTAAAGGCAGCGTAGAATACGAGTCGTCAAAGCAGTTAAGGAATTTGTTTACCCAGTAGCGCTCTTTAACACTGAAAATAACATGCACGGTAAGAAGGTGCCATTTTCAGCTCAAGCTTCTTTTTAAACCCTCCATTATATTTAGAAATACAAATATAAAACTTTACAAAACAATAATACGTCCAGTCCTAACATAAGGGTCAGAGACATGGACTCTAGTAAAAAGTAATAAAAACCTGTTAGTATGTTTCGAAAGATCTCAACACAGCTATTTCGTATAGCAACCAACAAACCATCATAAGAAGAAGTATGTTTCAAAAGAGAAGTACTAAGGAGAACGACAATGGGTCGGTGAATGACAATGAAGTGTGAAGAAGAAATTACAACTTCGAACTTTATAGAATATACCATACATCGTAAAATACACTAAGATAGGGAATTCCACGTGGATCGGGTATGTAAATAGGGTGGAACAAACTGAGCCAGCTAGAAAAACGCTCCTTTGGTCAGAGAAGAAGAGAAAGTCCCAGAACAATTCTATGATACCATTGCTGAAGACATCAAAAAGTTGGGAATACCTGCTTGGCGGAGGAAGGAGCTTGAATAGAATCGACTGGATAGAAGTTCTTGGGGAAGCTACGACTCACACAGGGTTGTAACGCCAGCCTGATGATGATGATTGAAGAGAAATTTATAAACTAGACAACTGTAGAGGACGTAGAAAGCAGATAAGAAAAATTAAAAAAAGAAATACAATAAGCAGCCATCTTAGTCATAACAAGATAAAGACAAAAAGTTAAAATTAACAAAATGGTTGAAAATGATTGAGCTTGTCAATAGTGTAACATTATATTAAAATTAACTATATACTCCAAAACTCTTAAATTTACTCTTATTTTTTAATGCTACAAGTTTTAATCTTCTTCTTTTTCTTTTTATTTTTATTCTTTTTCTTCTTCCTCGTCAGTTTTTCTTTTCAGGAGTAGCTGTTTCTTCTTCGCTACTCATTTCTCTCCATCGTGTCTCTTTCACCTAAACCCTTCTCTCTTTAGTCATCTGCCACAAAGTCCTTCCATCTTCTTCTTTAGTTTTCCACTAGCTCTCTTTCCATTAACTTCTAACAGCTCTAGCCTTCAACCCACGCAGTTTTCGTTTCTACGTCTGACGTGACCAAACCATTGCAATCTTTGTTCACTTTGTACACTTCACTGCCCTACACCAACGCAGGTTTCACCACTCACCATCACCATACGCTACAAGTTTTTAATATATTACTTAAAAATACTAATTTATAAAAAAGGGAATCAATTGTATGAAGTTATATTGTATTTCAAATACTGCGATACGATTTGGTATGTAGGTACATCTGCACGAACCCAGAAATTAAATTGTGTTTCTCTACATTTTTCTCCATAGTTTGTGCAATAAGTAACACATTCGGAAGAAAACATCAACCGCATCATGTCAGAGACCGGTACTTTGGGTACCGTACCCAAATAAAGCGCAGGTAGCTTCCATGACTATTTGCTGATATTATTCTCGATCTTGTTCGGCATGTAACAATGCATCTGCTGATAAGCCTGTCCATTGACGAAGATTTTGGAGCTATGAATATTTCTTCCTACCAATTCCTCTTTTTCCTCGATATTTCCGTTATGTATTAACTACAGTATCCAGTATCTCCTATCTCTCATTATATGCCCCGGATATTCAAGATTTTTTTACTCGTGATATTTTGAGCCTTCGACGATATGGCGACATCTCGAAGGCTTCTAATTTGTTCACCATATTAACCTTCATGAACCAGGTTTCACATCCATATAGTGGCAGCCATAGCTCAGTAGCTATGTTACTGGCTTAACAAGCTGAAGGGCCCGTGTTAAAACCCCGACACCGACAAAATTTTCAATTTATAATTTAACTGAGCTGCCATCGTGATTCGGAGGACACGTAAAGCCGTCGGTTCCGGCTACGAAAGTAGTCATTAAGTCATTTTATGTCATGTAAATACCTAACACTAGACCTTAACCAGAAGGTTATACGAACTTTACTTTTACATCCATATAGTAATACAGAATACATATGACATTTTAGAAACTTGATTTTTAGTTGTAAGTACAGTTGAAAATTGCACAGTATAGATCTTAGTTTCATAAATGTTCCTCTTGCAATTTTTATGTGAGTTTTAATTTCTTTACTTACATTAGAACCAAACATTAAAACATTATTACCGACCATTAGAAAAAAATTTGATATTATCGTATTTTGTGAAAACTGAGAAAATTGATTACTTACTTGAAATAGTTTTTAGCTGCTGGTGCAGCAGTTCTAGGTTCATTGGCGGCGCTCCACAAAATCACAGCTGGCCGATTTTTGTCTCGTTTTATCAATTCTGTCAACGAAATTTTATGTTTTGCCAACAATGAATTAGTAAAGAGGCTAAAAAATAGTAAAGTGTATATTATAACTATTAAGTTGAGGACAGTAGAAATCTCAGTGTAGTAAGAGATTCAGATTAACAAGGGCTTAAAATAAGAAGACTATATCTGCTCGATACTATTCAATCTGATAGAAAGGAAGGTAAACAATAACATACAAATTTGTTTTAAGTTATAGCATATATGTTGATTATGTTGCTATCATAGCAAAGACAAAGATGACGCAGACAGGAATTAAAAAAATAGACGAAGAAACAAAGACAATATGAATAGAAATAAACCAACCAAAATCAAAGGGTATTTCTAGGAAATTTCAAAATTTTCATCGACGTTCGTACCAATGTAGGTGTATGTTTTTACTCTTTCTACTGATTGACCATTCACACTAATTTTTTTAATTTGCTGTTCCTTCTTAGAGATCATCATACATTTTGTTTTCTTAATGTTCAGTGAAAGTTCATATCTCTGACACTTCTGTAATTCTATTCATTAACTCTTGGAGGGCTTCATAACTGTCAGAGAATACTACCGTGTCATCCGCGTATCTGATGTTATTGATACATTCTCCGTTAATCGAATTCCGGCTTCAACATCCTCTACTGCTTCTTGAAATATTTCCTCAGAGTATATGTTAAACAGCAAGGGTGATAGTATTGTAACGACAATATTTTGCCTACCACAGGGGGCATTAATACGGGAGATAGAAAATTGGGGGAAAAAACTATTGGGGGTGGAGATAGGGCAAGCAAAATAATCGCTACTGATGCGAACGGCACTCAGAGTTTCGTAGGAGAGCTGGGGTCGTGGATAAGTAAAAGATAAGGGCATTGGAATAGGGCAACTACAAAAAAATTAAATAAAGGGCTCTTGGGATAAACAAAATAAAAATAAACAAGAAACACCTCAAGGAATTTAATATAGGGCGCCACTTGAGGTGCCTAATTATGCCTATTACAACCACTAGTTGTAACTAGGGAAATAATTAGAAAACAAAATCAAAACATAAAAAACATATCTTTTTCAAATAAACTCAAAAAGGGTTAGCTTAAAAAAAATAAATAAAAAATTAAGAAAATAAAATTTAACTTTTATTTATGTGTCACCACAAACAGTTACAAAATAAATGATTACAAAAGCAATGTTGCTATCGGTTTACAACTCTAGACGGTGGAGACACTATAAGAACTTACATTATTTATAAATTGAAATCATATAGATCTTTCAATGCAGTTTGCATTAAGGTCAACTTAAAAAAAAAAAAAAGAAATTCAAAACTTATGGTTAGTTATGTGTATAAGAATAATTATGACAGTTAGCCAAATCCTAATTTTTATAATTTTACTTATTACAAATTTTTCAACTTGTCATGAAAGCAATTATTAATGATAAATGTCTATTTTTTCTTTAAAAAAAATTTAACAAAAAAGTACCTGACTTCACCAAATATTAGTTTTGGGGCTGGAACTGGTTTTCTAAACACTCCAAATAACACAAGCGTCTCCAAGCTTCAGAATGGTCTGGAATGACCAGGGACAAATAAATAGACGAAGGAAGTTGAAATTCGGCTGGATCATCGGGCTTCGGGTCGAAAAAAAATTGCAAATTTCTAAGCTTGGCCTTTCAAAACTTCATTGAAAATACGATGGCCTCTTATATCGTTGTAACACCTTACAAATCTTCCATTTAGGACATAATACACAACATATAACTTTCCACAAACAGGATTTGTCGGCTTTCTGAAGATTACACGCCGAGCTCTTAACTGCCACCAGACTACACATTTTCATATGACAAATAAAAAAAAAAAAACGAAAAAACATTACGAATTTGAAGAAAAATTCGGACTCCAATAAAACTACAAACGCTCTTGACAGCGGTTTCACCGAGAGTGACGAAATTAAAAATTTGTTCGCTTAACTTGAAAATCAACGAACTGCTGAAATAGCAAAACCAACGAACGACGTAGATATCCTTTGAGACGCATAAAATTGAAAAGAAATTTGCCGAAGTAAAATAAATAAACAACTCTAAAATGGTTTATTTCAACTTGGCCGACCTAAGAAAAAAATGAAAAGATATTTGTGTTTGAATACGTACGAAATATTTTTAGATCTATCAAAAATATATAAGGTGATTTTAATATTTCGTATACGAGGGGACTTCAATATACTTAAAAGAATCAATGAAATTGAAAATGCTACAATACCCCCACGTAAGAGCGAAAACTGGACTAACAGGAAAAGTTTTCGTTTAGGGCGAACAACAATCAGGTTGGAACAACAGTAGCATTTTTCCTAACTACTGCAACAATACATAATGACTTTAATTACTCAAACAGAACAAAAAACAACAAACAAAAATCATAACCAAAACTACTCATCATAACTGTTTATGGTTCTAACATAATAACATACAAAATAAAACTGGATGCTCGATTTGACGAATCGGCACCAGGTACAGTTCGTTGGCTCTTAAGCACAACGACACAATGGCAGATTTCTACTAACATGGCTCTAGCCTAACCAAAAACGTGGAACAGACCAGTGTTGAAGTTTCTGGAAGCGAAAAGAAAGGTGTCTCCAGCTCAACAAAGGCGGGTGGCCAACAACACAGCTTAGACAAGCTTCGCTATGGTTATCCACTAGATAGATAACCAAAACAATATCACACAATAACAAACTTGACTATAACAGTCAAGCAATGAATTTTCAACCACTGGTTGAAAATCAAACACAAACAGAAGAAAACAGGATGGCCAATAGTTCCATAGAAATATCCTCTGGGATCGACACAGCGAAAAATTTCCAAGTTAGGAAACTCCCAAAAGGACCAAAGAAGAACATAAGTCCAAAACGTTAATACACAATCTTGGAAAAGAAGAAACAAAGGGGCACATGGCATAACAAGCCATAATTAATACACAATCAGTTCAGTCTCAAACTAATACTTCCAAAAGAAACAAAAAAAATCGTAACAGTCTTCCAAAGAAAACAAAAAGTTACGACAACACTCCAACACAAACAAAAACATCACTACAGATCTCCAAGGGAACATAAGAAACACTATAATCTTCCAAAAGAACAAAAAAATCATTACAGTCCGTCATCAACAATAAAACTTTCAACACGGAACACAAATCTCATAAGCAGGGCAAGAAGGGCAAAGAAGAAGAAGAGTATATATATACACAAGGCAAAAACTAATGACTTATCTTCCTTAAAAGCTCAACAGGTCACCTGGCGGACGAATCCAAAACTCATCGACCTAGCCGTTCCTCTTATGACAACTAATAAGGTCAAAGACACCGTTTGGGAAGGGAATAAAAGGGCAACATCAAGAAATAAACTTCATCACTTCACGAATAATAATTGAATACAACATCTTCATACAAATCGGAAAGAAAACGTTCACTATTCTTCAACAAAACTCGAACAGGGTCACAACATTATAAGTCTGGGGAATTCTTAGTGGGTCATTCAACGGTAGTACTAGAAAAACTTCAGATGTTTCACTAACATGGTCTCACAATCGACATAAACAAAATTTTCACAATAAACGGCGGCAGGTACTTTCACCTCAGCAAATCAAAACGTCACAATGGACAATGCCAGTATTTGTACCTCCGCTTCCACCAAATCATCAACACTACATCACAAACACTACAACAAGAAGGAATGCTATTGAGACTAGGTCAATAGTCTTACTTCAACACTTAGAAAGGCTCATCCTTTCTAATATATCACGGAAAGGGGATGCTGCTACGCAGTCTTACACAACAACAGAAATATCCAAGGAAACACAAATCCAGGTCACATGCCTGTACGTCCTATATGATATTTCAACAACACATTTCTCAAATCACCAACTAATACATTTTAGACCATCAACATATCTCCACTACATCTGACCACACAAAGACACGGAAAGACACAAAACTAACAGACAGAAAAAACATCACAATACTTTCGCTATGTATTCTCAACAAATCGGCCTTAGCCAGGAATACACGAAGTCGTATCATCACTCTCTTCTACGTGTACACAAAAAAGAACTACGGAGAAACACAAGACTAACAGACAAAAGAAAAATAACAATACTCCGCTCTGTCACCAACAAATCGGCCTTAGCCAAGGACAAACGGAATCGTATCATCATTTCCTCCTACTTATAACACAGAATAGGAACAAAGAAAACACGGGGAAACACGGAAATAACAAACATAAGGCAAATAACAATACTTCGCTTTGTCACTAACAAATCGGCCTTAGCCATGGACAAACGAAATCGCACTATTACTCCCTTCTACTTATAAAACAAAAGACAACACGAAAACACATGGACTGATCATGGACTGTAAAATCAGAAGCATTTTCCTTATCGGGGCTTAAAAAAAAATTTCACACATTGCCTGGACTATAAAATCTTCATATCTATCAAGCAAAAATTTGACCTACATTTGCTCAAAGACTCAATAAGACGAAATAGATAACTTATAAACACTTAAAGAAACTACAGCGTCTACATACGAAATAAATTATTTCGTTAACGTAAACAAAATTCTTTTCTCAGACATGGGATATTATTTACTCAAGACGAACTTGGAAATAAACAAACTAATATCGTTCACATTTAAAAATGCCGACAATAAAGAATGACGTGATTCCAAATACGTATTTTTCGATTCACAAGGAAATAGACGAAAATTATTTCTACATAATTTTACGAAAACTGGACATAGAAAAAAATGGAAATCGTAGCAGTTAACTTGGGACATGAATAGACTTGATTTAACCGAACACTGGATAAAGCAAATCACAATACAACTGAAAATACCGTTCGAAACAAACTCAACGAACTTCACATACAGGGCGGGACAAAAATAGTACAACAATGATTGGGTGAAAGCAAATACACAATGTATACAAAACAACATACTCGATAAACTTCACATACAGGGTGATACAAAAACACTAATAATACTGAAAACTTGACTTTTGAGTGAGCTACACAAAATAACACAACATAAAACACCTTGCTCTTGTTCTGAAAACTAAATGAGACTGCTCCTAGGCAAAACTAAACAGCACCTCCGATCACGAGTATTGCACTTGTCATCATTCAGATACAAGACAGGAAACACAAAAGGGGACTCAGGGGATCACAATCTCCTATTAACCCGTGGCATTACATACGCCGTCAAAGCTGGTTAATTAGGGAACAACAGGGGGACACAGGGGACTACTCTCACATTCACAATCTCCTACTAGCCCGTGGCATAACACAAACGCCGTCAAAGAGGGCCTAGAGGAAACAATGAAATGGCTTAGGACAAGGGACAAACAACAAAACACAACTATACTCATCAGCTCAAAGAAAAGTCACTCAAACAATAAACACATTTACTCAAAATGACCAGACAAAACAAAATTACAAAAACCGATTTTTCTGTAAGAAATGTCAAATCAATCAAAAATAAATGGCACAATAACGGTATACTTAATTTGTTACTGTAAATAACTTAAAATTCTTCTCAATATCAAAACATTATTTAAAATTCAATTTAAATATTCAAACTCAAAATATTTGCTTTCATTTACCAATACACAAAAATAATATAGTCTCCCGTTTTATACCGCACGCGGCTTTGGGAGTATAGCAGGGTAGTCTGCTATATCTAGGGCCTACGGTATACAAGGAAGGTAACATGGCCAGTGCTACGCTTCAACCGCCTATTATTACCCCTGGTTTTACCCAAGGTACTCATTTTATTCAGGCTGAGTCGACCTACACAAAAATACATATAGAAAAATTTCTACATTACACGAAATAAAAAAACAACGTTACATATGTCCATATACAACAAATACATCTGTTGATATACAATAATACATATGTTAATACAAGAACAATACATAGAAAAGAACAACAATACATATGTTGATACAAATACATAAACAAACTGTTTGTGGGACACCGGGGCACTATCTGGAAGACGGGGTTTCATAAAAATGGCTGAAAACTAGGGACGAGTTGAAAAAGATATGGCTTGGAAGAAAGGAATCAAAAGCTAAAAGATGCCACACGTCGGGGCGCCATTTTTGTAACGAAAAGTAAAAATGTCGCAAATCTAAGAAATGCCCCACGTTGGGCGCCATTTTTGTAACGACAATATTTTGCCTACCACAGGGGGCATTAATACGGGAGATAGAAAATTGGGGGAAAAAACTATTGGGGGTGGAGATAGGGCAAGCAAAATAATCGCTACTGATGCGAACGGCACTCAGAGTTTCGTAGGAGAGCTGGGGTCGTGGATAAGTAAAAGATAAGGGCATTGGAATAGGGCAACTACAAAAAAATTAAATAAAGGGCTCTTGGGATAAACAAAATAAAAATAAACAAGAAACACCTCAAGGAATTTAATATAGGGCGCCACTTGAGGTGCCTAATTATGCCTATTACAACCACTAGTTGTAACTAGGGAAATAATTAGAAAACAAAATCAAAACATAAAAAACATATCTTTTTCAAATAAACTCAAAAAGGGTTAGCTTAAAAAAAATAAATAAAAAATTAAGAAAATAAAATTTAACTTTTATTTATGTGTCACCACAAACAGTTACAAAATAAATGATTACAAAAGCAATGTTGCTATCGGTTTACAACTCTAGACGGTGGAGACACTATAAGAACTTACATTATTTATAAATTGAAATCATATAGATCTTTCAATGCAGTTTGCATTAAGGTCAACTTAAAAAAAAAAAAGAAATTCAAAACTTATGGTTAGTTATGTGTATAAGAATAATTATGACAGTTAGCCAAATCCTAATTTTTATAATTTTACTTATTACAAATTTTTCAACTTGTCATGAAAGCAATTATTAATGATAAATGTCTATTTTTTCTTTAAAAAAAATTTAACAAAAAAGTACCTGACTTCACCAAATATTAGTTTTGGGGCTGGAACTGGTTTTCTAAACACTCCAAATAACACAAGCGTCTCCAAGCTTCAGAATGGTCTGGAATGACCAGGGACAAATAAATAGACGAAGGAAGTTGAAATTCGGCTGGATCATCGGGCTTCGGGTCGAAAAAAAATTGCAAATTTCTAAGCTTTGCTTTTCAAAACTTCATTGAAAATACGATGGCCTCTTATATCGTTGTAACACCTTACAAATCTTCCATTTAGGACATAATACACAACATATAACTTTCCACAAACAGGATCTGTCGGCTTTCTGAAGATTACACGCCGAGCTCTTAACTGCCACCACACTACACATTTTCATATGACAAATAAAAAAAAAACTAAAAAACATTACGAATTTGAAGAAAAATTCGGACTCCAATAAAACTACAAACGCTCTTGACAGCGGTTTCACCGAGAGTGACGAAATTAAAAATTTGTTCGCTTAACTTGAAAATCAACGAACTGCTGAAATAGCAAAACCAACGAACGACGTAGATATCCTTTGAGACGCATAAAATTGAAAAGAAATTTGCCGAAGTAAAATAAATAAACAACTCTAAAATGGTTTATTTCAACTTGGCCGACCTAAGAAAAAAATGAAAAGATATTTGTGTTTGAATACGTACGAAATATTTTTAGATCTATCAAAAATATATAAGGTGATTTTAATATTTCGTATACGAGGGGACTTCAATATACTTAAAAGAATCAATGAAATTGAAAATGCTACAGTATACATCCTTGTTGGACCACAAGTTTGATTTTCATATCATCGGATTCTCCTGCGTCTGTACGGATACACGATGTTTGATTCCAGTAAAGATTGTTAATAATTCTTAGATCAGAGGTGTTTATTCCGAGCCTCTCTCGTACCCACTGCGTTCCATAAACCATACTGCGTACGGCTGATTTTTTCTTCGTACAGTCTATATATCCTTGTATAACTTTTAGAAATAACTTTAAAATGTGGCTCATTAAGTGTTGGTATGACAATTCTATATTGTACATTTTTATGTTAAGTGTTGGCATTACCTGCAAATGACAAGTGTCAACGTCAAGAAGTAGAATTAAGATATTAATGTAAACAACAATTTATGTTAAAATAAAACGTTTATTTTTGTCAACGTATTGTTTTAGTATTCCATCTATAAGCAAGACTTTTTCCATCACGCATCCCTAAAGGTTATGAGCCCAGAGTTGTGGAAATCCAAGAAGCTTGCATAGTGGTAATCAGAAAACAAAAGTGTTTTCGGAAAACGTTGTACGGAACTCAACGACAAAAATGGCGGAAACAAATGTTGTAAACATCAAACCCTTTGATGGAAATAATTTCTCCAACTGGTTATTCAGAGTTAAATTGTTACTGGAACAGGTTGGTGTCTTAGCTGTACTATCTCAAGATGAACCTGCAGATGATGTCTCTCGAGAAGTATTTAAGAAAAACAATGTGAAAGCCCGGAATCTAATTGTGCAATGTTTGCATGACAATATACTGAAAATGATTAAGTCAAATACCTCAGCAAAAGAGATTATAGCTACATTGGAAAATACTTACCAAAAGAAGGGAATTTCGACACAGGTTCAACTGCAGCAGAAACTAAGGTCATTGAAATATACAACAGGGTCTTTAAATATGTTTTTAACAGAATTAAATCAAACTGTACATGAACTTAAAAGTGCAGGAGGTCAAGTACAAGATAGTGAAGTTATATCACAGTTACTCTCTGCAATGCCTGAATCATATCAAGCAGTTACTACAGCAATTGATATTATGTTTTGTCAAGATGAAACTAAAGTTACATTAGACTTTGTTAAAAACAAGCTACTAATGGAAGAGGCAAGGCACAATAAAAATGACCATGAAACATACCCTGATGTTGCATTTGTAGCAAATAAACAGCCATGGAATAAATGGAAGAATAGAGCTGGAACAAGTAATGGTAATGTGAGAAATAATAAACCATTTCAATTTAAATGTCATAACTGTGGAAAAATGGGACACAAGCGCTATCAGTGCTGGAAAAATAAAAATGTAAATAGGGCATTCCCAGCAGAAAATGGTGAAAAGGTAACATTTTTGACAGCATAGGAAACCACCTTAGTTAGCAACTCAGAATCTGGTGAAATAAATTTCATAATAGAGAGTGGTGCTACAAATCACTTAGTTACAAAGGATGTTGAAAGGTTTTTAGATAATATCCAGGAAGTAATGCATAATATAAATATAGCAAAGAAGGGCCAATCATTGGAGGCAATAAAACAAGGTGATTTGAATCTACAAGCAGTAAATGGTAACCAAATTGAGATGAAGAATGTATGGGTATGTAATCAACTTTCATATAATTTAATGTCTGTAAAGAAAATGGAAGAAGCAGGTCTTCAAATTGTGTTCAAAGATAAACAAGTCAACATAATGAAAGGAAATCATGCTTTGATAACAGGTGAGTTAAGAAATAACTTATATATTGTTAAATTAAAATGTAGACATCTACCAGAAGCACAAATTACAACTGTTGAACATAATGTGCTAATGCATAGGAAAATGGGTCACTCTGTAAAGTATCCCATATCTGGTATATGTGAAATATGTTTCAAAGGAAAACAATCACGATTACCTTTTCATAGCATTGATGCTGAAAGAAAAGTAAAAAGAATTTTAGAAGTTGTACCTATCAACAGATGTCTGTGGCCCTATAGATCCAATAACTCATCATAATAAAACTTATTTTGTTACATTTATAGACCATTATTCACATTTTTGTATATGTTATTTAATTGAGAGAAAATCTGAAGTAATAGATAAATTTAAAGAATATATTGATATGGTTACTGCTAAATTTAATGTAAAAATTGAAAGGATAAGGTGTGATAATGGGGGTGAATACTCATCAAAAGCTTTTAAAAGATTATGTTCAAATAATGGAATTAAAATTCAATATACAGTACCAAGGAATCCAGAACAGAATGGTGTTTCTGAACGTTTTAACAGAACCATTATGGAAAAAGCAAGATGTTTAATTTTTGATTCAAATTTAGATAAAAGCATGTGGGGTGAAGCTGTCAGAGTAGTAGCATACTTAATTAATAGATCAGAAACTCGAACTTTACCTGATAACAAAACACCTGCTGAAATTTGGTATGGTGAAAAGCCAAATATGGAAAAGATAAGATTATTTGGTTGTAATGCTTATAATTTAATTCCTAAAGAGAATAGGAAATCTAAGCTTGATCCTCGTAGTGAAAAGCTGATTATGGTGGGTTATTCAGATAATGGCTACAGACTATGGAATCCGGAAGAAAGAAAAATAATCCATGCACGGAATATAATTTTTGATGAAAATTCAATTGAAAATAATACAATTAGACTATCTGAGAATGAACAAATTGCTCAAATTCAAACTCAGAATGGAGTAGAAAATATTCCTGAAAGAATCACTGAACAAAATGTACATGACGAAGAAGAAGAAGTAGTTGAAATAATTAATGAAAATAGAAGAAGTACACGAAATAAATAGAGACCAACATATCTTGAAGACTATGATTGTGAGTATAATACAGAGATGAATCTACTAGCAGCTTTATCAGTAGGTACATTTCTTGATGATGTTCCTGAAACCTTCTCTGAAGCAGTCAAGGACATGGAATGGAAACAAGCAATCCAGGATGAAATTCAGTCTTTGGAAGAAAACAAGACATGGACTTTAGTGAAACAACCAGAAAATGTGAGTGTAATAGATTCCAAGTGGGTTTTTCGTGAAAAAGAAGTGAACGGAAAGGTAGTTAAGAAAGCTAGATTGGTAGCTCGAGGCTTCCAACAGAGTAATTTTAGTGAAAATGTGTATGCACCAGTAGCAAGAATGGCTACAATTAGAGTGTTACTGTCATTGTATGTAGAATATGATCTTTTTGTAAAACAGCTAGATATTAAGTCTGCTTTCCTTTATGGAATGTTGAAAGAACCAGTGTATATGTATCAACCAGAAGGGCTTGAAAGATATGACAAAAATTTAATTTGTAAGTTAAGTAAATCACTATATGGTCTAAAAGAAGCTCCTAAATGTTGGAATACACTTTTTCATGAAAGCATAACTGATCTTGGTTTTCAACGATCTAGGAAGGATCCTTGTTTGTATTTTAAGGATTTTACATTTTTACTTGTGTATGTTGATGATTTGATAATATTTTCAAAAGTCGAAGACAATATTATTTTTATAAAAACTGAGTTAAAGAAAAAATTTAAATTGAAAGAGTTTGATGATGAAAAATTGGTATTTTTAGGTTTACATATAAGTAAAATTGGAAATGAAGTTTATATTTCACAAAAGGAATTAATTAAGAAAATTTTGCACAGATTTAATATGAGTGATTGTAAAATTTCAGATATTCCAATGCAACCTAAACTTAATCTGTCAATTTGTAAAGATAAAAATTTGGTAGGAAATGTTAAGTTACCTTATAGAGAATTGATTGGTTGTCTGATGTATGTAATGTTAGGCTCTAGGCCAGATTTAAGTTTTTGTATGTCATATTTTAGTCAATTTCAAAATAATTACACCGAAGAGCATTGGAAAAATTTTAAAAATGTTTTGAGATACTTAAAATATACAGAAAATTATGTCTTAAGTTTTGTTAAAGGTAGAAATAAAGAAATAGAGATAGTATTCTATGTTGATGCAGATTTTGCAAACAATCAAATCGACAGAAAAAGTATTAGTGGTTATGTTATAAAGTTTAATAATAATGTTATTTGTTGGAAAACTAAGAAGCAAAATGTAGTGTCACTATCTAGTGCAGAAGCCGAATATATGGCATTATCTTCATGTGTAACAGAAAGTTTGTTCTTTAGTCAGATGTTGGAAGAGATCTTTAAAATCATGTATAGTGTACATGTGTATGAAGATAACCAATCATGTATTAAGATGGCTTCTACATTGGAATCAAAAAGAACCAAACATATTTATGTTGGACATCATTTTATTAGAGATTGTTTAGAAAAGGAACTTATTACTTTACAGTATGTACAGTCTGATCAGCAACAAGCTGACATTTTTACAAAATCATTGTCAAAAACTAAATTCACCTATTTTAGGGAACTTTTGAATGTTATTGAGTTGTAATAGTTTTGTAGTTACACTAATATAGAATTGCAGAAGGGTGTTGGTATGACAATTCTATATTGTACATTTTTATGTTAAGTGTTGGCATTACCTGCAAATAACAAGTGTCAACGTCAAGAAGTAGAATTAAGATATTAATTAAACAACAATTTATGTTAAAATAAAACGTTTATTTTTGTCAACGTATTGTTTTAGTATTCCATCTATAAGCAAGACTTTTTCCATCACGCATCCCTAAAGGTTATGAGCCCAGAGTTGTGGATTAAGCTGGTGGTCCGGAAATCAATGCAGGATACGGATTTTGTTTTCTTTGGTAGAGCAGTAAACGTTGACTATGATCTTGGCATTACTTCGTTTAAATATGTCATTGAATATTTTTGTTAGCCGTTGAGTACCGTCGGTGTTAAATATCTTTATAAGTTCAGTATTATGCATTGTCCGATCCAGGAGCTTTGCCATCTTTTAGTTGTAATATTGCTTTTTCACTTTATATGATGTGATTGGTAAGTGGTCATTACATATGTAGGACGGAAGTTGTTCGGACCTATTATCATCAAAGAGTTTTTGTATGTATTTGGCCCAAATGCATATTTCTTGATTTTTATCTGTGATGATGTTCCCCTGTTGATCTTGCAGTTTGCTAGCTGTGTTGTATTTTTGAAGACCACCATCTTGTTTTACCGTTTTATACATGTTAAATGTATCGTGACTTTGTTTTAACAACTCTATCTCTTCACACTGTGTTTTTAACTAATTTTCTTTAACCTTTCGTATTTCGGTTCTTATTTGTCTCTGAATATGTTTGTACATTCTTTTGTTGTTCTTTAATTTTCTTTTCTCGTCCATGTTTGTTTTTGTTATTATTCTTTTTTGTAATCTTTTTAAATCTAAACCTTAATTTAACAATAACAGAAATATGATCTTACGATACGTCAGCACCGAGGTGAGTTTTAAGTGATAGGCATCCATTACGGAATCTCTTGTGTACCATTATGTAATCAATTTGATTTATTATTATATTTCCTGGTTGATCTTGCGGAGAGACCTAAGTATACAAACGTCTTGGTGGTAGTTTGAAGAACGTATTTAGTATTGCAAATTCTTCTTCCTCTTGAAATAGTTTTAACCTTTTTTCCTTTCATTTCTCTTCGCTAGACCAAAACCACCGATTAATTCACCGCTTTTATCTTTACCAATTTTTGCATTCAAGTCACCCATACTAATAGTTATATCTACTTTTTTAATTTGTAAGTGAATTTATCAACAACTCATAGAATTGCTCTACCTCTTCTTCTGGTTTATCGCTAGTTAAGGCATACACTTGTAAAACATTTAATTTGGCCGAAGTAGTATTCAGTTGGATTATTACTAATCTTTCAGAAACAGGTATAACATTTGTAACGTATTGACGTAATTAAGGAGATACGATTACTCCAACTCCATATATATGTTGACCGTCAACATTTTCCGAGTGGTATACCATATGGTTGTCAACAATACAAACACCATTATTTGACCCCCACAAACAGCAAATAGAAAGGAAAATAATAAGAACAATACTAAATCCAAATATAATAAAAGAACGAAAAAAAAAATGAAAACACGCCAAAATTGATAAAATAAGAAATACAAAGTTTCTTCGCTTAAACTGGATTGGGCACCTACTGAGACGACTACATAGAGATATGCTGAAAAAACGACTAGGTGCTGAGCAACTTATGATGACTGAGAAGATACAAGGGCAATGAAAATCAAGGACTTAATGCAAAGCTTAATGTAAAGACATGAAGAAACGAAAAAGAGTAACGAACAGCACAGATACACAGCAAGTTAAAAATAGTAAAGAGGAATAATTCACCTCACGTCAGATTAGAATTTTCAAAAGGTCCTGGCATTAGCCATAAGTTTCACAGAGTGCAAGACTTTGACAATGATGATACTTATAAAATAGTTATATGTTATAGTGAATAGTTATAAAATATTAGATAGTTCTACCCATAATATGCAACACGCACTGATACTTACTCTGTGTTAACACTTGGACATTCATCAATAATCATTATTCCAATTTCATCGGCGATGTCCATAATTTCCTCAGCGTAAGGATAATGTGACGTTCTGTAGGCATTTGCGCCGATCCATTTTATCAAATTGTGATCTTTGATCACTAATGGAAGATCCAAACCTTTACCTCTAATATCTGAATCTTCGTGTCTTCCGAATCCATGTAAATACAACGGTTTGTTATTTATCAAAAAGGAACTGTTTGTCCACGTTAGCGTTCTTATACCTACCGGTAGAAAATACTGGTCTACTGGACTGAGATCCTTATCTAATAAATCTACCTAAAATAAAAAAAAAGGTTTTAATAATAAAAGTGATAATTTGAATGTGTGTGTGACAAACACAAACATTCCAATTTAAACTTTTAGCAATCATTTGCGAAAGAGGTTGGACTAGGCTAAGTGTAGAGCAGCTGGTCCTTACAGAAAGCGATCAAAAGAGGTTTAATGATATTGTCATGGCTCTAGCCTACCCTTGAATATAGAGACACGACACTGAAAGAAGAAGTGTTAAATGTACATGACGCTCCCGTACATGAACACACCTTTAGTAGTGTTTGAAGTAGTAGTGTTTAAAGTTTAGTTCTAAGTGTTAAAAAATGATCGGAGTTGGAGATGACGAGTATAGAATAAAAGTATGATCATCATCATCATTCTAGCTTTAGATCAGTGTGTGGGTCCCAGCCTATACGATACTTTCTCTCCGGTCGTTTCTATCCATCGATTTCCTTCACCAAGCATGTATTGCCATATTTCTTATGTCTTTGTCGATGTTATCAATAAACTCCACAAGGAATCTACGTTCCTGTAGTTGGCTGTGTACCATATATTAAAAATTTATTATATTCCTTTGTAAAAGGTATATATTTAGACCCAAACGGGCTAAGTTAAAAAGACAAAACGTTTTCAGAATCCATATTCCATCAACTGTGTCTAAGAGTACATGAATGTAGCCACTAAATACATGGGTAAAAACCCGTTAACAAATAATTAATTACATTTAGTTTACAAATTTTCCTATAATGGTTTAGGATATTAAAGTTACCGTTAAATTAGGTAACATGGCGACATATGACTCCACGTTGAAGTTGCTAGTCTTGAGACAGTGTGTCTACAAAGACTGTATGGGAGCAACCCCATATTTGCCATATTTCAGTATTTGTTCTGTTTGTCCCAGGTTTAAAGAAAAGTTTAGACTTTTGAAAAAACAAGAGCAAAAAACTGTTACAGAAACATAAAGAGACGATATTTAAAAAAAATCCATTCTAATAAAAGTGCATGAATGCTTTTTTCAAAATTAGATACCTACTATGATAAAACATTTAGCACGCATTGATAGTGACAAAATTTTGTCAAACATAACAAATTGTGGAAAATTTGCACGAATTAGACTTCGTTTGGGATGAGCACTATTGAAAATATGTTCTTAAAGGTAAAGAAAAAATAATTTATTTGAGAACGAGATATTTAGGATATATTCGAAAACTGAGGAGAGTGGCACTAATATTTTTTATCTATATCAAACAGATTAATTTTATAAAAAAAGTTGCGCAAGATAAATAAGTTACAAATGTTTGCCAGACGGTTACTAAAGGTTGTTTGTTCTTTGAATTTAGTCAAATGATATATAATGATATATTCCTCCCAATCCATTATGTTGTACAATTCTTGTTACCATTCAAGATGAAAGGAACCGTTATCTGACTTACTGACATTAGACATACATAAAAATACGTACATACTAACCTGAAAACTGTATAAATATCCAGGTTCATCATGCATAAGATAAGGCCACCATAGATTAGGATTCTCGATCTTCATAACTCCATAAAATCCACAAGTATCTTGACTGGAGAATGCAACTGCACGGGTTTTGTCTATAAGACTCACGCGACAAATTTTAGATGACAAACTGTTGTCTCCAACGACCGTAATATTGTATTCCAGTAACGCTACAAAACATTTTACAGTTAATAAAGGGTAAAAATTTGAAAACGTCCCTCTTAAGGCGTTTAATTTTTTGTCTAGAATATGGTACCCTAATTTAAGATATTTTACTTAGCCGCAAAACTGATTTAAATTATTTAATCGTCCTGTCGCGTTCAAGTCAACTACACAAAGATGATCAAGTCAACTAAACGAAGATCGGGTCAAATGACCATGACCATGACCTAAACATGGTTTACGCGCCGTAATAGAAATAAAATAAGAAACTGGTCTTCTCTTTAGTATTACTCACAGAAGAGAGTGTAGTGGCCGTCGTGATATCGTGTATGGTCTGTCTTCATAGATCATCATGCATAGGTCTTTTGCAACTTCCTGTGATCTGATCAATTCACCTCATGGGAGATCTTTCTCGTGGTCTTCGGCCTTCTATCTTTCTTTGACTGATGAGTCTCTCCATATCGTTTACGTCTGACGGCATGTTAAAATATTTCAATTGATGTTATTGAATTTTTCCTGTGATTCTCTCACAGATCTTTAGTTATTTTAGAATAGAATTATTTGTTCTACGGTCGGTTCACAGAATTCGCAACATTCTTCTTAAGCACAACAGTTTAGCGACTTCTACCTTCCTCCTTTATGATTGCCTGATTGTTCAAAATTTGCTTCCATATGTCAGTACTGGAACTATTAATGGACCAAACTCATTTTTAGGGTTTTTGAAATATTGGTGTCTTTCCATATTATGGTGATATTTTCCATAACTATCTTGGCTGTTATATGTGGAGGATTATTTTGTTGCCTAATTACAAAGCAACATAAGGTCAAGGTCTTTGTTATATTTAATTCAGACTAAACCTTTTACTTTCATTTTCAACCAAACGCATGAGATCAATCAGGTCTTCTTGATTGTTGGCAAGGAGGGCTTATCGTCGGCAAAGCGTAGATTGTTTATTTTTCGACCATTCATTCATTTCCCATCCTTTAAGCGATCTTCTTATCAAATCTTCTCCGTAGATATAACAGTTGTATAGATAGTATACATTATTGTCGGATACTTTGTTCAGAAGAAATTTATTTGAAAGTATGTCAAGTATAATGCTAGTATGCTAGTATGCTCGTACAACTCAGTTAATAATAAGGGAAATCAGGTGCTTTGCCATGCCCACTTCTTTTAATATCAGACATAAATAATGCCGTTTCACTTTGTCGAACAAATTACGATAATCTATGAATTAGATGTATAACGGGATATTTAATTCTCTCGACTTCTCGATTATTTGTCTTATATTCAAAAGGTGCTCTCGTATACATATATACAACTCTGTTGATATTTCAAGTTTTAACTCAAATTCACAGAAAACGTGCCCATTTAATAAAGCAGTCTGATGTCCATGTTCACAATACGCGAAACTGTCACTACCTACGAACAAATCGCTATAGATTAAGTCTTTCAGAAAAAAATAGTCTTAATTATAACTATTACAATATTTTACCAAAAAGTATAAAAGAGCTTAGCTGTAGTAGTTTCGATAAAGTTATAAAAAAATATCTTTTAAAACATTGTTTTTACTGCTCAGAAGAATATATGACTCATTGCAGAACATCCACTGAACTGCTTACCGTAACTTTGCCATAAATATTTTTCTGTTTAATATGTTTTCATGTTTGTATTATTTATCTGTTTAATATGTTTTCATGTTTGTATTATTTATCTGTTTAATATGTTTTCATGTTTATATTATTTAATGTTTTATCATTTAATACTATGTATGTTTTTTTCATGGACGTATAAATAAAGACCATGATCTTTATTTATACGTCCATGGTTTTTTTTGACTTGCTACAAACAATATTTGTATATGTTATGTAGTTAAATAAATACTCTACTCATCTACATCTACCTTTGGTAAACCTAGCCTGGTCTTCTGGTATTTCTCTCTGAAGAAAAGTTTTCAGCCTCTCATTGATAATTTGTAGCAATTAAGAAATCTGTGTATTGTTGATTATAGAGTAAGTCCAATAAATCGACCATTCCTTAGAATACCGTATTTGATTGTAATTACCGTAGGATGTAAAGCAATTTTATTTCAATTTCATTTGTTTCATTTCTGCTGCATCTTATCTGAGCCTGATGCCTTATTTAATTGAAGTTTGTTAATTTTCAGTCTTACTTCGCTTTTTAGTATATCCGGTTCTTCTTCTATTTTTTTAAGTTAAGGTGGATATTCTCCAGATGTTGGTCATTTTTATTTATTTCCTGACATATTATTATGATCTCCACGTTTTTACTATATTATCTCTATTTGTTTTCAGAATTCCAGTGTGATCTTCGACAGCCTGACAGTTCTAACTTTAAAGTCGTGTTATGTATCGTAATTGGCCTTGGCTGGTTGTTTTGATCGTGTTTCTCAATTTCCTTGCATATATCGTTGTAATATTGCTGTTTGTCAGCCTTGCATCCTTGTTTTATTTCTTTGTCGAGATTTCCCAAATTAGTTTAATCTCTTTTTGTGTGCACACTAGTTTGGCAAAAATGTTTTGTACTGAAAATTATCTGAAATGTGTCATCCAGTGGCGGCTTTTCTTTATGTGCTGCTGAGCTGCAGAACTACCAAACAACCATAGCAAATCTTAATTATTAAAGAATAATTAATATAGTTTTATTTCAAATCTGCCATATTATCATATTAAACATAAACTGTTAATAATAATTCACCAACAACGATGATTAATATTATTTTTTTTACGTATTTACTCCTCTAGTGAAACCGTATAATTTTTTTACGTATTTGGTGCTCCAGTGAAGCAATCTTTTTACGTATTTGCTGCTCCAGTGAAGCCGCGTCGATAACAACCGAAACACTGGCAGCGGTAAAATGCATTTATTAGGCAAACGGCGATCTTAGCCGATGTGCTTCGGCAATCGGCTGATTAACGGCCTCGGAAATGTGTTTGCGAGCTGCAATTCACGACAGTTATTCGTGACCGGTGACCGTTGCATCTGTGCCGTGTTTAGAAATTCTTAGGTTACAATTTTGTTTAATTTGTTTTGTTCGAGCGTGTTTAAAACAATGGAGTTTCAATTTAAATTAGGTGTAAATAAATTTCAAAAACTTCACTATCAACAACAGTTGATTATAAAAGAACGTGGCCGTCCTATGCCTGATCTTAATATTGAAGTGTCCGGTAAAAGCCGTGGAAAAACATATACGCGTAAATTTAATAAAGACATGTATCTACGAAATCAGTGGATTTGTGGATGTTCCGAAAAAAATGCTTTTTTCTGTTTTCCGTGTGCATTATTCGGCGCAGATAAAGAGGAAAAATTGTGGCGCGAGACAGGAGTGCGGGATCTAGTGCATTTAAGTGAAAAAATAAAGAAGCATGAAAACACGCAAACTCATATGAACAATGAAATGCGATTTGCATTATTTGGGAAACTTAATATACAGGCCCAACTTGACTCTGCTTATTGGATAAATATACAAAAACACAATGAAGAGGTGACGAAAAACAGGTATGTTTTGTCAAAAATAATTGACTGTATAAAATTCTGTGGGCTTTTGAGCTCGCCTTACGAGGACACGATGAATCTGAAACATCAGATAACCCTGGAATTTTTCGTGGTTTAGTGAATTTTTCTGCTGAACTTGATAAAACACTTAGTGAACACCTTACAAATGCGACAATTTTCAAAGGTACCTCAAAAACAATACAAAATGATATTTTGGATTGCATGCTAGAAGTATACGCTGAGGAGATTTTAAACGAAATCAATGAAGCCCCATTTTTAGCAGTGATAGCTGATGAGACAACGGATGTTTCTATGAAATTTCAAATGGTCATTGTTTTTCGTTATGTAAAAAACGGTGCTCCAGTTGAAAGGTTTTGGACTTTTTTGCTTCCAGAAAAACATGATGCTGAAACCTTAGCTAACACAATTTTGAATGTTTTAGACCCAATATTAAAGAATAACAAAAATAAGCTCATTGCACAAAGTTATGACGGAGCAGCTGTTATGAGTGGGATACATGGCGGAGTGCAAACAATAATTAAGAGAAAATATGAAACTGCTCATTTTGTGCACTGTTACGCCCATCAATTGAATCTAATAATGTACAGCTTATAACTTCTTTGATAAAAACCGTTTGCGAACAGAACTGTCAGTTTTGTATTCCAATATCGAGTGTAGAACATTAAAAGGTGCAGTGCCTTTACTAAAATTTATAATTTCTAATAATTTAGAGGACACATTAACAGAAACCAAAAAGTTGATACAAATTCTGGTGACTACGCCAATGACCACAGCAGAAGCTGAACGTAGTTTTTCAACTTTAAAACGGATCAAAACATTTTTAAGAAATTCAATGTGCGAAGACAGATTAACAGCCCTTTCCACACTCTCGATAGAAAAAAAGTTCATCGCTTCAATACCGAACTTTAACGATAAAGTAATCGAAAAGTTTGCGACAAAAAAGGACCGGCGTATTAATTTCCAATTTAGAAAAATGCAATAAATGTAAGTTAATCAGATTTTTATAGCATGTCGTTATTAGTTACTATTAATTAGTATTAAAGCTAATTTTATTGTTTTTGTTTTCGTATGTTATTCTATTTCTATTATTTTATATTGACCGTGGTTCATGCAGCACACCCTATAGCAGATGTCACGAGCCGCCACTGGTGTCATCTGTTATCCAGTGTTTTCTCTTCATAAAAACAACTAGACTTAACAACACTTTATTGTGGCCAACTAATAAAAATATTTTTAAAATAAATTAAACCTCAGTATTAAAAAATGAAATGTTTTTTCTTTCTATCTATCTAATTAGCCTTCTTCGGTCCATCTTTGGACATAGGCCTCCCCAATCCTTTTCCATTCTTCTCTGTCTGTCGCTACAGTCATCCATCTAGAGCCCACGTGCTTCTTGATATCATCTGCCCATCTCATTTGGGGCCTTCCTCTGCTTCGTTTATATTCCCACGGTCTCCAACTTTTTTTTTTTGTTCCATCGGTTTTCTTTTTGTCTTATATTGTGTCCGGCAAATCTCCATTTCAATTTTGCAACTTCTTGTCTAACATCCCTCACTTTTGTTTTCTCTCTTATCCACTCGTTTCTCTTCCTATCCATTAGTCTTATGTGCAACATTTGTCTTTCCATTGCTCTTTAGGTTTTTATGATTTTGTCCATGTTTGCTTTTGTAGATGTCCACGTTTGGGAACCATAAGTAAGAACAGGGAGTACACATTGATTATATACTTTGGTCTTAAGATGCTGTGGATATCTTTTGTTTTTAAGAATGTAGCTTAGTTTGCCAAATGCCGCCCATGCCAGTCTAACTCGTCTCTTGATCTCTGCTGTTTGGTTCTCTTTGTTAAGTTTTATAGTTTGACCAAGATATATATAATTCTTAACTTGTTCTACTTCATCTTGTCCGATTCTCATTGTGATGTCTTCATCCGTATTTGTTATGGTTTTTGGTCTTGCTGTAATTCATATTAAGGCCTATCTTTCCAGCTTCTACGTCCAGTTCTTTCATCATTTCAAATAATAGGACCGACCTAGGATATCCGAAATTGGTATGAGAAGTTTTCCCAGCGCTGTTACCGGAGAGGTATAATACGGAGATAAGAATACTAACAACCAGTACAGGTTTGTGTACAGGTACTTCCTAACAGTCCGAATGATGAGTTAAGACATACGAAGAAAATGTAACATACCAGAGTGGTAAAAATAACAACAGATAAATCTCCATATTATAGAACTATCAGCCAATCGCACAACGATAGAAAGATATCATATCGTTAATGAACAATCAAAATTGCTTATGTAGAGGAAGAAGAAGACGTTTATTGTAGTATCCACAAAAGTAAACCTCACATTATTTTTAGGCTATAATTTATTAACTTAAATCACTTACCAATATTTTCTTTAACATCTACCGTAGCTATGGAAATGTCATCGATGTAAGTTTTGGGAGTTGTGTATAAAAAGACCGGTCGATCGATACCTGCATAGTTGAAAAAGTCAAAAGTGTAGGTTTGATCCAGTCTTCCGCTAAAAATTAAAGATGTTTATGTTGATTTAGTTGTGTTTAGAGTATTCAGTGTTTAGTGTTTAGAATCAAGTTAGTAAAAAATAAATTAAGTATAAATATTTGTTTGGTAATTGTCCCCAATTACTAAGGGAAATGAACAGAGCAAATAAAAGCCAGAGCAACAATAAATCAGGAAGATAAAAATAGGGCAAACCGACTAAATTGACAAGTTAAATATGCACTAATAGAATATAAAAGCCAACAGTAGGACAATTACGTAAAAGAAATGGAGAAACAAGGCCAAAATATTCCAGAACTATGAAGGCTTCAAAGAACTTTATGAAAGGATGAAAAACCCATTTCCCCATTACACGGGGAAAACCGAATCGTCTACTAAATAGAAGATAAAGCCAAGGTAAAGAGAAAGACTCTTGAAAGGGAATGTACACTGAATTGTAACCATATCATATACTTTATCGAAGAAGTCGAAGAAAAAGAACTAGAAACGCCCGAAGAACAAGAAAAAATAATAAATCCCACATCACCAAGATAAATGAGCGAACTGATCAAAAAAAGTTCCCGGAAGAAAGAATCCGGTCCACACAAAATCACTAAAAGAGCCCTGAAGTATCTTCCTTTGCAAGCAATTGTATATCTGACAAACATAATAAACGAAATACTAAGATACAGGCTCTTCCAAACCGATTGAAGGAAGCCCATGATATCATGAAACCAAAGCCAGGAAAGAACCACATATTTCGACAAAATTACATGCCGATTAGCTTACTTCTAGCAGTCAGTAAGATACTAGAGTGAGTCATCCAAACCAGACTCCAATCAGAGACAGACAGACAGGCTAGGGTTAATCCCAGAAGCACAATTCGGATTCAAAGCTCAACATTCCAGCGAACTACAAGTAGTCAGACTTACATAGCGGCAAATACAATGACAAGCAATATACAGGAGTAGCTTTCCTGGATGTAAGCTAAGCCTTCGACAGAGTGTGGCATGAAGGAATGACATACAAAATGAGATATTATGGATACAGCGGGGCTATGCCGAAACACATCTCCTCGTACTTAAGCGATCAGATTCAGGGTCCATATAGAACCAATTCTATCTTAGCATGGATTTCCGGAAGCTAGAGTACCAGGTGGCAGTCTTATCACCTTTTTTGTATAGCATATACACAACGGACGTTCCAAGAACACCCTGAACATTAATCAGCCTTTATGCAGACGACACGGTAATCGCGACAAAACATAGGAACCTGGATATGGCTGTAAGAAATATATCGACGGTACTAGACACGATAGAAGAATGGAGTATTCAATGGAAAATGGCAACAAATCCAAAAAAGTCCCAAGCTATTATCTTTAAATAGAGACAGGTAACCCAAAAGAACGGCTAACATTGCAAGACAGACCTGTTAAATGGCAAAACGAAGCTAAATATCTAAGAGTCACAATGAACCAAGTTTTAACATTCATACCACATAATCATTACATATGGGGACACACAAGTCACAGCAACAAAAAGAAGATTCAAGCAGCACAGAACAACTTCGTTAGAGAAGATGCAAACGTGCCTAGATACGTCGCTGAATGATTCATATTCAAAGACCTAAAACAAATCAGGTTACTGGACATGGTAAAGGAAAAAGCAAGAACAAAATTCACGAGTTAGAAGACTACCCAAACCAGATCCTGCGAGAGATATTAAGGCATCATGGCCATCATGGCCATGATCAAAACATTAACATTGACTTAAAAAATCTGACATTAAATTGAAAGTAACCCAAAGAGCAATGAAAACAATAATACTGGGATAACAAAAAGAGATATGATATTAAACAGGATGCAAGAGAACGGACCAAATCAACAGATGTTAGGATAAAAAATCAAACCAACAACTATTTATAAACCATGTTAAAAACTAGACTTAGCTTTATCTGTTGTATGTGGCCTAGTTACCATGCTAAATAAAATGACAATGGTGCTTTGACTTTTAGTGATCCTTTTTATGAATTTAAAAAAAAATTATGCTACAAAAGCAACCAAATAGTTTTAAATATACAAGTTACATAGGTTATGAGCTAAATATTATATATATATATATATATATATATATATATATATATATATATATATATATATATATATATATATATATATATATATATATATATATTATGTAGGGATGTGTAGTTCACCACCGAAATAGTTCTAATGAACGATTCTTTCAACTGAACTAATTGAACTAGTTCATTAATTTTAATAGAACTGCGAACGATTTGCATTATAAATTATGTCTCGACTTCTAAAGAAGAAAATAATGAATGAATGAATTAGAACATATATTTACTATTTTGTGAATGGATGGACTAACTAGTTTAAAAAAAATGCCGATTAGCCTCAGATAACAGATTCATAATTCTTATGAATGTGACAATACCATAAGGACTTATCTTAATGTCATAATGGTTTGGATCTTATGCCCATGTATTGGCTTGGATGTTGCCATGCTGTGTTGTTTCTTGTATTGTAATTTTGAAATAAAAATTTTAGTTGTGATTAAAATGATTGAGGCATTTACATAAAATATAATTTTATGTAAAAGTGAGAATGAAAATGTGTTATTTAATGTTCCTAGAAAATTCACTGATTTTTTTTGTAAAGGTTCTTTTAGAAATAACCTAATTATAAATACCTGTTTCGTCAAACAAGAAGTAAGTAAGACAGAACAGGAAGTTTCGTAAGACAAGCATTCGTAAAATTCAAGAAGGTACTGACTTGTTCTGAGTTCGATCTTCAACTGAGACTAAGGTTTACTAAGTGCTACGTATGGTCAGTGCTGCTATATGGCGTAGAGGGCTGGACACTCAAAACGAGGGATATAAACAGATTGGAAGCTTTCGAAATGTGGCTTTATCGCCGTATCCTAAAAATACCATGGACAGCGAAAATCACAAATATAGATGTCCTTAAAAGAATAAACCAAGAACGCCAACTTTTCGAAACCATCAAGAAAAGGAAAACGGCGTATCTAGGTCACATCATGCGAAATGAAAAATACCAGTTCCTCCAACTTATAATCGAGGGTAAAATTGAAGGCAAGAGAGGAATGGGACGCAAGAAAATGTCCTGGCTCCGAAACATAAGGCAATGGACAGGGATTAACGACATACAATCTCTAATACATATTGCAAGAAATAGAGAGTTAATGGAAAATGTGATCGCTAACATCCATTAGTGGATTTGCATCTGAAGAAGAAGAAATACCTGTTAGTTTAAATATACGTAAATATAAAAATAAATCATACTTGAACCATATTTATATTTAAAACGGTTAATAAAAAACGAATCTTAATAATTTTTTGCAAAAAAACTAACTAATCATATAATAATTTAAACCATTTAAACCTAAACATACGATCGAAAGAAATAGTTCCGAACTACTTGTATGGTAGTGAACTAGTGAAAGACTGACTGAAACCCGAAGTAAACGGGCGGCCAGCGCCGAGCTTGTGTGATGATTGAGACGAGACATCTGGCAACCGGTTCTGTTAGAGTTGGATTTCGATGTCGATCCTACAAATAGTTCTTTCACGAACTAATTCACTGAACTAGTTCATTTTTGTGAAATAGTTCTGTTAAACTAGTTCGTCTAAAAGAACTAATAAGCACACCTCTAATATTATGTTTATATATTTAGGATTAAGTCTATAAAAAGTTTATCTAATCTGAATAAGATGTCATTATAACCAAAACTTGTTTGGCAGCTATCTTTTTTCATTTTGAAAGGGTCTTCTCAGAGCTCAACCTTTGATACTGCAGGTACGTGAAATTAGTGAATTTCCCCTTAGAGGGAATATTTCTTAAATTTGGATCTAAAATATTATCGAAAATTAAACTAGTAACATGAAATTAGCCCCCCTTTTTATACTATAATTTTCTGGTATAAGTGAATGTTCGCCTTAAAAGAGTTAGATTATTTAAACCTAGATAGTTAAATTTACAAAATTATTTACCTTACTAATTCTTCAACCTTTCCTTGTGGTATGGTGTCAGGTAATAGCGTATTATCGCATGCCACTGTAATCAAATTCTCCTTTCCAAATTTAACAAAACTTGTAATTTCTGCAGCAAATGGCAAGTGGCCTATTTCGTGACTCATTACTAGTTCGCCATTTATCCACTGCAATAAAAAAAGATTTAAAAATATATTTGTGATGGAGAGAATTAAAAAGTTCTAAACAGATGACCATAAATATTTTTTGAAATTGTGGTCAAATCTTACCAGGTAAATTGTTAAGAATACAAAATATCATCATTCTATTTGAGTTTGCTATCCTACTTATATTTCTTAATAACTTTTATCTTGGGTCGTACCTATATTAGTTTTCTTAACAGGCATGTTGTCGTTGTCTTGTCTAATCTTTTTCCACTAGGTGTTCTGGGTATTCTTCTGCTAATTTCAAGTGACTTAACCTTTAAGCCATGCTCTTCCATTTAAATAATAATAAACACCTACAAATAAGTCCAACATGACTTTATCATGACCTTAGTTTGCCTTATTGTTTCTTTAAAAATTTGTTTTTGTCGGAAATTCGTAAATAAGCTAGCATAACTGCAAATTTCAATAAAAAAAAATCAGTAAAGTAACACAATAAAATGCATCTGGGTCAACAGTAACACCGTGTAGGCCCTCCTCTACTTCTTATGACTACATTTATGCGTCGAGGCATGCTTGATATCAAATGTTCAACAAAAGCTTGCGGAATATTCTCCCATTCTTCAATAAAGGCCTCAATGAGTTGGTTGTGATTGGCAATAGGGGGACTTCGAATCTTTTTTTTTTTCAGATAGTCCCATAGATGCTCTAAGGGATTCATGTCCGGACTGTTAGGTAGCCACTCTAATAATGGATTATCAACATCATTCAGGTAGCCAATAACCTGTCGAGCCACATAAGGACGAGCATTATCTTGCATGAATAAAAAAATAAGTCCAAGAAACGGAGCAAAAGGCATTACATGTTCGACAATAATGTTGTCTAAGTAATCATGGGCATTTATAGACCTCGTACGTATCGGGACCAACTCCGTACGAGCTTCAAAACAAATTCTTTCCCAAAACACTTTAGAGCCATCACCAAAAGGTTAGGACAAATGTTATAGCTTGCAAACCTTTCTCCTCGCTTTCCCCAGACACGATCACGACCATCTGCAGCTTTTAGGCTTACTTTTATCATTTTTTATTCGATTTTTATTCAAATGAAATTCCAAACATGCATGTGATGAAAAATATCAAAATAAAAACCTTCTCACAAGCCCTTTGCTTTAATCGGCTCTTTTTAAGAAAATTTTAACTCACTTTTAGTCTAAAACGAAGTTTAATACAAATTATTGTTAAAACAAGACTATTATTAGCTTACATAACAGCTGTCACTGTCGAATAAGGTCCATAGGCAACTTGTACAGTAAAGATCAATAAATAAAAGATTATTGAGAAAAATATGAGTGGTGCTTTAATTTTGTCCAGGAGTTTTGTCCAGATGTGAATTCTTTTCTTACACAATACACCGCTTGCCTCCTTTCGTCTTATCAATCTCGCTCCAGAAGAATTATTTTCCTTCTATTCCTTCATGACTTATTTGAGATACACTATCATATATATATATATATATATATATATATATATATATATATATATATATATATATATATATATATATGATAGACAAAGAAAACTCTTTGACTTACTGTCAAGCTTTCGAATTTTATTTAATTCTTTTTCAAGACATCTATAAAAAGAAATATAAATTAACTAGTTAAACTTGTTAATTGTCTTACTTACTAGTCGTGAGATTACAGTTGTTAATATTGTACTCTACAAAACAAACCATTATAAATATATTAAAATTTTTTTTTTATTAAAAATACCTATATTGTCACTATATATGTCATTATCATGGTTTGATTAATGGACATATATGAATAAAAACATAGTTATTTTATGTGGAAAGCAAAACCAGTAACAATAGTTTTTATTATAATTTATTTAATTGTCTATAAAAAATATAAATTAATCCAGTCAGGAGTTTGGGCCAAATAAACTGACTGCATCCTCAAAAATCATAACTTATATTTAAATCAACAGTCAAGAATACCACCATCTTATATATTATATATATATATATATATATATATATATATATATATATATATATATATCATCACCATCATCACCAAGCGTCCACTGTTGGACATAGGCCTCCCTCATTTTTGTCCATTGTGCTCTGTCTTGAGCACTTTTCATAAAATTTCTTGACATATTCTTGAGATCGTCAGTCCAACGTGTAGGGGGTCTTCTTATACTTCTTTTGTCTAACCTCGGCCTCCACTCAAGCAATCTCTTCGTCCACCTTTCATCACTGATTCGGGCGACGTGTCCGGCCTAGTTCCATTTCAGTGTGGCAATTCGGGAAATTACATCGGTAACTCCTGTTCTTCGTCTTAAGTCTTCATTTCTAACTCGGTCACGAAGCGATAGACTCAGCTTTAATCTTTCCATGTTACTCTGAGCTATTTGCACCGTTTTAGAACTTGTAGCTGTCAATGTCAAAGTTTAGGCACCATAGGTCATCACAGGCAACACACATTGGTCAAATGTTTTACGTTTTAAAGAAATTGGTATATCGCTTTTTATCGCAATTCGTTGTCTCCAATATTGATATTTCCGCTAGGTACTAGGTTGACATAATCGCAAGATCAAGAAGAGAAATGATAGAGGCATTCACTCAAATAGAACGAGCTGCAAAAAATAGTGATCTTAAAATCAATCAGACAAAAACAAAATATATGCCTGCAAATAAAAACGCACAAATAAGGCAGCTGCCAAATTTAACAATGGGAGAATACAACATTGAGGCGGTAAAAAACTTTACATACTTAGGATCCCTAGTTACGTCTGATAACAACGTTGCAGAGGAAGTGAAGAGGAGAATATTTATTGCCAATAAATGTTACCATGGCTTAATTAGGCAACTAAGATCAGATAACGTCTCCAGAAAAACAAAATGCCAAATATACAAAACCTTAATAAGACCGGTACTCACATACGGTTTAGAAACCTGGACACTCTCTAAAAGGGAGGAAACGTTATTAGCCACCTTTGAAAGAAAAATCTTGCGACACATATATAAGGGCACAAAAGAAAACGGGATTTGGCGGAGAAGGTATAACTTTGAACTATACAACATATACCAGGATCCGGATATCATAACATTCATTAAAATAGGAAGGCTACGTTGGATCGGACATGTGGAAAGAATGGAAGAAGGCGAAATACCAAACAAAATAATCAAACAAGTGCCAGTAGGAAAAAGAACAAGAGGAAGATCGAAGCTGAGATACGTAGAACAAATAGAAAATGATATAACAACATTAAAAATTAAAAACTGGAAAACAAAGCACGAAACTGAAAGGTCAGAATGGAGAAGAATCCTTGAACAGGCCAAGACCCAAAAAGGGTTGTCGAGCCAGTGATGATGATGATGACTAGGTTTTTCATGAATTTTGTTTTGGAGATGTTTAGTTTAAGAACCACACTGGCATACACTAACTAAAGTTCATGTAGCATTGTACATATCTCCTTGAGGTTGTCCGAGAACAAAACTATGTCGTCTGCGAATTTCAAATTTGTTAATATTCTACCGTCAATGTTCATATATATGGTAATTAATAATAATAATACATAATAAATAACAAAACTATCCAAAAATAAGTCTTCTTCTTTCTCATCTTTTCAGGGGTTGCTCTTCCTCATTTTTCTTCGCCACTCATTTCTGTCGAGTGTGTCTTCTTCATTTAAACCTTTCTCTTTTAAGTCTTCTACCACACAAGCACAACGCCAAAAACAATAACAAAGGGATTAGAAAATCTTTTTGCCTATCACTAATTCGCTTTACATTGTATATCGATGACTTAATTGGAAAATACATCTCTCAAAAAAATACTCTCAACGTGGATTTTATCTAGCGCACAATAAATCCTTAAACAGATGGACACTGCTATCGTAGCGACGACTGAAGAACTACTGTTAATTACTCTACATAAACCACAAATAGCAAAGAAAGCAAACAATATACTTGTAAAATTTCTAAACATTGTGACGCGTCAAAACGTTTTTATTGTGCGAGGGAAAGAACGAAAGGCCCGTGAAGGCTGATGATGATGATGATGATGATGATGATATAATAATATTGAATATACTTACTACTTGGGCTGCATAGGAAACGGATCCAAATCTTATCCACACTCTTTCCGTTTGCTCCCAACTTTTGGGAACAAAGAAAAATCTGTCATACCAGACTAATCCTACGTGGTCTCTTATTCTCGAATCAGTCGTAATGTCATTATAACTAGCAGGTACTGGCATCAATTGTACATCAAAGTTAAGAACCTAAAAATTAAATGGTAAAAAGTAAATTGCTTGATTTTTATAGAAAAGGAAATTAAGTCCTACTGAAGAGTACATCAAAATGTCACTGGGTTATCTGTTGATAGAGTAGATGTATTAACATAATATAATAAAATGACATGATTAATTAGGTGTAACAAACCTGGACTTCTGAGTTTTTGATTAGTTTTTTCTACTTTTTTCGGCCTTCAACTGATCATTTCGGTTGTACTATTCTTATTTTCTTATCTTGTCTGGTCTGCCGGACGTTGGCATTCACTATAGCAAAAATTGTTTTATTTTGTGCCATACGGAAAAGCTGTTCAGCACTTCTTATTTCTATCTATTTTCGAGTGTTTCTTAGCCGTGGCTGTTGGTTTTTTCCAATTTCACCTTCGGCCTTCGATTTACCCATAAGTATCAGCTGTAGTAAGTGGTATTTTTGTCCTCGCATCACATGCCCCAAATACGCTATTTTCATTGATATTTCTTTGTTCTCTATGTCTCTAAGTAAAAACTTCTTTAGTTTGACATTGTGCACTATTTGGATGGGAAAAAAGCATTGAATACGTGATATATTTTTGCGTTCGTCACCGCAAATTGGTCGCACAGCTCAGAAGCGGCTCGACGGATCGTGACGTATTTCGTTGGTGAGGTTTCGTTGGAAAGAGAAGAGGATAAGTAGTACAATGATGGAAAAAAGCATGATGGCATTGCCAAAAGGGGCAATAAATCATATCTGGGTTATTATTGGTCCAATTCGAGCGTGTGGTGCGTTAAATTAAAGGGGAGGGGATAACGATTTATTAAGATATCATATGAAACTATATCCTAGGGCACTAGAGATGAAAATAGATTTACAATATGCAATTTTTTACAATTTTTTTGGTACTGAAGACAAATTTTGATTTATTAACTTAAAAAGGGCTTCTGGCTGAGTACAAAATAAATAACTGATCGATAACTCACATGCAACATAGCAAATGAAGGGAGAGACTAGACCGAATATATTAAGATAGAAAAAACAAACAAGGCGACTACCGAAAAAACACTACACAGTACATTCCTTATTCTTCTTCTTTATTCTCTTATAAGCAATTCTGCTTGTTCATTGGCGGATTAATATCTCTATGGCAGGTTGTCACTCCATCTTTTGCGCGGTCGTCTGATACTTCTGCCGATTGGTAACTTATCTCTTGCTATTTTGAGAACACGGGTCTCTTCATTCTGCTTATGTAGTTATTCCATTCTTTTTTTATTTCGTGCCTGTTTATTTATATAATGTACGTTACATTTTCTTCTAACGTCTATAATATTTAGAATGTCACCACGCACTGACAAGGGCTTAAGGAATGAGGAGGAGGTGGTTCCTATTTTTCTTCGCCACTCATTTCTGTCCATTGTGTCTTCTTCATTTAAACCTTTCTCTCTTAAGTCCTCTGCCACACAAGCATCAACGTCAAAAACAGTAACAAAGGAAAGCGTTAGGAAATGTTGTTGCCATTCACTTATTAGCTTCAAATTGTATATTGATGACTTAATTGGAACATAGAGGCATCTGTCATTATTGGTATTACACTGACTTTATAAATGCTTGACTTCGTATCTGTGTTAATGTGTCTGTTTTGCTATATACTGTAAGGCACCCTGTCAGTCTATTTGCTTTTTGTACTTGATCTCTCACTTCTTTGTCTAGATCCCCATAACTGGGCAGCGAAATTCCAAGGCATTTTATTTCCATTACTACTTCTTCTACTTCTTCAATACTGATGCCATCAATTTGTATTTTACATCTATTTGGTTCTTTGCTGATTACTTACTATTGTTTTAGTTTTCTGAGATCAGATTGTCATATTAAATTCTTTTGCTCTTATGTTAAATCTGTGAACCAGATTTACTATATAAGACAAATTCTGATTTTGATTTGAAAAAGGCCTCTGACTGAGTACAAAATAAATAACTGATCGAGTCCTCATATGTGACATAGCAAATGAAAGCACAACGGTTTCGACGTAAAAAGACCGATATTAATTTTATATAATTACATTTAAAATAATAAAAATTTACATCTAATTAATATTCATGAAAAATTATTAATTTTATTTATCTTAACTTAATACTTATAGCCCAGTCTGGTTATGCAAAAATCATCGATTTCACGGCAAAATTTTTCGCAGATATCTGAAGCTTTTAAGACACATTACGAGGACGGTAAACCCATTTATTTATGATTTTAGATCTAAATATCTCCAAGGATTACAGAGAACACCGTCCTCGTATCCCTACATTTTATATGTATTCATGTAAATGGGAGAAAGGTCATCTATATAATAGAAAACCAGTTATATATCTTAGTTGCGTAAAAAAGGTGGGATGAATAGCAACTGCCACGCTCCAAAATTTCGTCAAACTAGTCCCTAACTTCGTTCCTATTGGTCATAGAATTTTTTTTAATGTGAGTTTTTGACCAGCTATCCAATTATTGCACGTACAAGTCTGTAGCTTGAAAAATATAGAAATTATTATTACTGTTTATAAGTAAATTGTTTAAGTAAAAAACATACCCCTTTTTCAAACGTTTATTTTGTGAATAATTTTGATGAAAACGCATCAAAAATATACATTTACCTTCTGAGATAGTTTAAGCAGAGACCTACGAACGCAGAGAAGCGACACTCCTTTGATCTTGCGTGGGCAAGCCGCCAACGAGTGAAAATGACAGGAAAGCACCTTATTTTTTAATAGTCAGTGGGCATATTACACAATATAAATTCTTAAATAAAATTGAGCATTTATGTTGACTTTCAATAAATATGAAATATTGCACTGGAAAAATAATTACATGCAGGGCCGGCTTTTGTTGACATTCTAAATGGTGTAATTATTTTTGATTTACAAAAGGTTGCAAATACATCGCACAACGCAAAGTAATGGTGAAATATGTTGTGTACTCCGATCCATATATATTTGATCTTTGTTATTTATATTTAACGAATTAAACATTGACAGACAACTTTTGTATATAGCAAAAAGTGGATGAGTATTTAGTTTTTTCATAATTTAATGTAAGTTTGTTTGGTGAAAAAGACAGCAAATATTTGAAGTTATGTTAATGTAAGTTTGTTTATTTGCAATCATGTTTTTATTTTGAAATCTTGTTCTGTTGTAATTTTAATATTTCCCAATTGTGTTTATCGTATTATATTGAAATTTTGGAAGGTACTGCGTCATGCACCAATGTTTTTCTTTTATTTTATTTTTTTTTTTTTGACAATAAGATTATCTTCAAAATGTAGTTCACAAATCCTATAACTATTATAAAGTATATTCATTTTTAACAATAAATCTTCTCGTCTGCAAGCTTCTATCCACATTTTGGCACTACAAATTTTTAACAGAACAAATTTTAAACAAAGAATTTTTTGTATTTATAAATAATACTTCATTACTTACAACTATAAGAGTATTAGTATATTCTAAGTGTATTGTAAGTAATGAAGTATTTAACTTTTGTCAATATCTCATCTTAATAAATTTACAGTTTTCTCCTAATTAAGTCTCAAAATTGTCACTAAATATTGAGATATACAATAAATAAAGTTTTAATATTTTTTATTTGTAATTTCCATTTAAATATTTATTCCCTAAATATGTTGTGTACTCCGATCCATATATTTGATCTTTGTTATTTATATTTAACGAATTAAACATTGACAGACAACTTTTGTATATAGCAAAAAGTAGATGAGCATTTAGTTTTTTCATAATTTAATGTAAGTTTGTTTGGTGAAAAAGACAGCAAATATTTGAAGTTATGTTAATGTAAGTTTGTGTATTTGCAATCATGTTTTTATTTTGAAGTCTTGTTCTGTTGTAATTTTAAGATTTTCCCAATTTTTGATCTAATTATGTTTTCAACAATTTTTAGTTTGAGCATTTTAGGAATTTCTTTGTTTCGTTTAAATAAAATATTCTCGTGTATAAAACCCTCTATATATTTTTATTTCCTAAAAATACTACAATAAAGAATAAACCAACCAAGAACGCCAACTTTTCGAAACCATCAAGAAAAGGAAAACGGCGTATCTAGGTCACATCATGCGAAATTAAAAATACCAGTTCCTCCAACTTATAATCGAGGGTAAAATTGAAGGCAGGAGAGGAATGGGACGCAAGAAAATGTCCTGGCTCCGAAACAAAAGGCAATGGACAGGGATTAACGACATACAATCTCTGATACATATTGCAAGAAATAGAGAATTAATGGAAAATGTGATCGCTAACATCCATTAGTGGATTTGCATCTGAAGAAGAAGAAAAATACTATAATCGTATTGTTGTCTGCGAGCGCTTTCACACCAGTAGGCCAACATCTGTGTTGATTTTTTGACCTGAGCCTTCAAAATTCAAAGACAATAAATTTAATGTGTGTTCGTAGTTCTCTGGTTTTTATTCTGAACTATCCCTTGGCAAACCAAAATTAATTTTTTTATTGCTTCACTTAACGAGAGCTCGGGCGGACACGTCGGTGTCGGCTTACTTAAAGTCAAATTAATACTATTATGTAATAACTAATAATAATTACAAAGCAATAGTAATTACCTGTTATTATTCTTAGGAAATCTAAATAAACTTATTCCTTTTCCTGTCACAGATGAACATCCGCGAAACGCACAACAATAACCAGAAGACATTTTAAATACTTATAAATTAAACTTTTAACTATAAACTATAACTATAAACTTATATATTTAACTTATATATTTTAACTATAACTATAAACTATAACTATAAACTTTTAACTACTAAGTAAATTAGATAAATGGTCAAATGCACTTGTATATTCGAGAGTTTACCACAGATGCCTATGGACTATCGTAAGCGACTAAAGTTGAAGAAAACGCACATGTTTTTGACAGTAAAGCAACTTATTTTCTGTCATGCGTATACAGAAAAGAAACACGAATTCCGGGCCTCGTGTCGCTTCTCTGTGTTCGGATGTTCTCTGGTTTAAGTCTTAAAGAATTTCATGAAATTTCCACAGGGATAGATAAATTAAACAACTTTTAAACTATTTGACCGATCGGGAAAAATTTCGCACAAATTTAAAAGACGGTAATTTCTCGATGTTCAAATGTATTAATAACATTTTATTTTGTCAATAAAAAAATTAATCAAATTTATAAATTAGTGCAAAAACTGCTTTTTTGCAATTATCTCCGTAAATTATATATTCATTTTAATTTATAAAACGGGAAAATAAAGATATTCTCTCAAATTGTGACCATAAATTATTGTTTAAAAAAAACGCAAGGTGAAAATACGAGTACTTTTTCATCTATTCGTCAAAAAGCTTCAGATATCTACGAAAAATTTTTTGACATTTTTTTAACCAGACTGGACTATTATAATTTCAACGCAATTTAAGAAAGTTTTCACTTCTGTCGGCACTTCACGAGTGTAATACCTTCTTGTTTTAATTCCTTATTAATTATAATTTTATTAGAAGACATTAGAAGACATTTATTTAGAATCCTTTATAAAAGGTATATAATTATATATATACCTTTTATAAAGGATTCTAAATAAATGTCTTCTTGTTTTAGTTTTTTTTTTTCAATTAAATGTTTTACTTTTGTTCCCAATTATTATTCTGCTTTTAGCATTATCCCAACTAACTAAATCATTACTTTTTAGTGATACTAAAATCTTTCGCAGGATTTTTCTTCCCCAATTTCAGTCATGTTTAGACAAATAAATAAAAAAATTTATTGATTCTTACCTCTTTAAGACTCCTTCTGTACCAATGATTCTCAAAACCGACAAAAGGATTGGTCACATTCGGAACTATGAAATTCCAAAGTCCATCTAATGAGATCACTTGACGAGTCTCTGTATTTCTTGGGTACAAAATACCACCCCTGTGTATTTCGGACGAGCCGAGTTGAACGAATATGGAAAATATCACAGCAATTAGCATCGTGTGCACGTTATTTCAACTAAAAAGAAAGATACTGGTTAATATTGATATTTAGAAAGAACGTATTTAAAATTATTAATGAGTTACTTATGCTTATCCGGTGAGATTTGCACAGATATATATTTGTCTCTTCATGCAAAATTTAGCTCTTATCTGTTTATAAAAGGAATCGTATATCTAATCTTTATTTGTTTATTTTTTTACAATTTTTAAGATATATTTCATATTTTCTTAAGTCTAGTAAACGTAATTTACGATGTGTACGAGACTTTTGCTGTGTATTCTATGACACGATAAACAATATACCAAATTTTTGTTCACTTTGATTTGACACACACTTTTTAAAAATCTTGCTAAAATAACCATTTTGGGAAATTAGAATAACTATAAATTTTCAGTATGTGGCTTTCTCTCACGCAACCTATTCTGCCATTACCATCGTTTACCGTTTCTATTACTCCTTTTCGAGTAATCCGAAGCTCCTATCGCAAAGTAAGAAAGTATGGGGCTCTGGATATCTGTGTATAAATTTACCAAATCTAATCTGTTTTAAACTTTTGTTTTTAACATTTCCACAAAATGTATTATAATTTAATATCACTACAGCAGTTTCGGCTGCAGCAGTTTTATAGGAATATAAGATAGAGTTGCAGTACTCAAAATTAATGCTAAACCAGTTAACGTGAACATTATTCAAGCATATGCTCCTACTTCAGAAAGTTTAGAGCATGAAATAGAAATATTCTATGAACAATTAAAATAATCCCTAAAACATACCAAAACACAAAAAGTGAATATCCTGTTAGGAGATTTTATCGCCAAAGTAGGCAAAGGAGGTGTTGGCAATACTGTGGGACACTTTGGACTAGGAACGCAAAATGACGGAGGAGACCGCCATTTCATGTTCAGTTCTGCCAGAAAGCGGATAGTGCAATAATAAACCTTTTTCCAATTACCACTTCGGAGACTCTACACCTAAAAATCTCCAGCTGCCTGTCCATAAAAAATGATTACAACCCATTACATCATCATCAACAAACAATTTCAATTCCGTAAAATCCGCAAAAACATATCCGGGAGTAGATGTTCCATCTAACCATAATCTTTTACTAGGACGTTTCAAACTCCACATGAAAAAAGTTCATAAAAGAAAAGCACAAAAATGTCCGGACATCCAAAAGTTGAAAGATAAAACCACAAGAGACGAAGTCAAAGAGGAGATCAACAACAAAATAAACAGCATGGTAATATCAGATATTAATCAAGAAAACATAAGTGTGGATGATGTGTGCAATAAAATCAAAAATATCTGTAATTCAGTGGTAGATAATAAACTTAAACTAGAAAACAATATTAAGAAACAGCCGTGGATGAGACAAGAAATATTAGAGCTAATGAATGAACGAAGAAAACACAGAAATAAGAATGAGGAAAGGTACAAAGAAATAAACAAAATCGTTAAAAAAAGATTAAAGAAGCAAAAAAATCATGGCTACAAGATCAATGCATAGAAATAAAATCCCTAGAACAGAAGCATGACACTTTTAACCTACATAAAAAGATCAAAAACTTAACGGGAGGTAAAGGATCACGAAATCATAACTTAATAGTAGACGAGCACAATAATCTGCTCTACGAAAATGAGAGAATACTTAAGTGATGGAGGCAATACATGGAAGAATTATTCAAGGAAAAGCAAGAGACAGAAGTCAGTGTTTCTGGATGCTCAGGACTAGAAATAACGCCCAGTGAAGTAACATAATATATGCAATAAAAAGACTAAAAACCTACAAAGCACCTGGACTTAATAACATACAAGTTGAAATATTGAAACTATTTGAAAACAACCAACTCAAACTCCTAGCGAGTCTACTAGACGTAAAAGAGCTCTAGACGTAAATTACGAAGACTAAGTATGCTTTATAGACTTTGAAAAAGCATTTGACAAGGTGCAACATCAAAATTTTTTTCAGATACTGAAAGAATCTAGTATTAATGACAAAGGTTTACCCATAATTAAAAATTTATACTTACAGCAAATGGCAAATGTACGAGTAGACAACGAAACCTCACAAGAATGTACGACAAAACGGGGAGTACGTCAGGGCTGCATTTTGTCATCGACGTTGTTCAATACTTACTCGGAAATGATGTCCAGGGAAGCTATTGATGGTTTAAGAGAAGGTATAAAAATCATTGGTGAAATCATACACAATTTAAGATATGCGGACAATACGGTTTTGATTGCTGATAATGCGGAGTATCTGCAAACATTATATTAATAGACCGTATAGTGGAAGGTTGTGACAGATACGACATGAAATTAAACTGTAAGACTAGAATTTAGGAAGTAAAAACGACCAATTAACAGCTAATAATGAACCCTTGAAAATAGTCGACAAAATTACATATCTTGGATGCAACCTTAATAAGAAATGGGACCACTCACAGGAAAATTAATGTCGTATAGAAAAGGCGAGAGCTGTCTTCAATAGCCTCAGGAAGATTTTATGTAATATGCACCTGAACATTGATATAAGAACACGAGTCTTGAGATGCTACTAAATATGAATAATATGAAAAGCTACTAGTTTAATTGGTTTCAAAAACAAGTTTGATGAAAACGAACAGAATATTGTACCTAGTTTTATGTTAACTATATTTTTTGTATTTTTTGTTTTGAAAACTATTAAAATGATAAGGATATATTTTGTATGATTTCTCTTCATTGGAATAAATTTTGTAATCTTATGTACACTTTGTAATATTTGTATATTTGTAATTTTCTATTATTGCAAGAACTTTTTGTAAGTACCGATTCTTTTGAAAATTATTTTTATTTTTACTTTGTGAAAAAAATTAATTTATAATATATTATTTAGTTTAGTACATACAAATATTGTGTAATCTGGGCCACATAAGCTCTGGTTTAGCTCGATGACATTCTATTATAATAATAATAATAAAAATACTCAAAAGCAAACTTTATTCAGAAACAAATTAATTGTGGGTGTAGTGTAGATCAACCTTAAAAGATGATGCCCTACGGTTCGTTAAAAGTTTCTCCACCAATAGAACAAAAGTTTTAATGCGGGAATGTTACCGGACGTGGACGATGTACTGGTATGGTTTACAGGAACAACAGGCAACTTGACCAATTCTTATCATATATTAATTCACTCCATAGTCAAATTGAATTTACAATAGAAACAGAACACAATCAGTCCCTAAATTTTTTAGACTTAAAGAATCTACTGTTCTATTAACCCACATAACCTATTAATTATGACATTAATAGGTTATGTGTGTTGTATAAAACAATAATAATTACGTTTTTTGATTTGATTTGATACAGTGTATAAATAAATGGACACAAAATAGAAAATAGAATGGAATAACCAAATAAGCCGAATGGGGGAGACCGTATCGTCAAAATAGCAAGAGATAAGGCACAAATCGGCAGAAGTATCGGACGACCGCGCAAAAGATGTAGTGACAACCTTCCATAAAGGTACTAATCCGCCAATGAAGAAGCAGAATTTAATATAAAGAGTTAGCAAAAGAAGAAGATACCTGGTCTTAAAACAGTTTTATAGAATTTTTGCTTCAGTTTCATTGGAATCTTTCTGTCACACAACACACCACTCGCTTCCTTCTACTTAATCGATTCCACACTTTTTATACTACATGCATCTCCATCTATTTAGTCATTAGTCTATCTGTAATATCGATACCAGGTACTGTATATCTGTCACACAACACACCACTCGCTTCCTTATACTTAATCGATTCCACACTTATTATACTACATGCATCTTTATCTATTTAGCCATTAGTCTATCTGTAATATCGATACCAGGTACTCAAAACCATTACTTTTTATAATCATTTCACCGTTCATATCATTAGCATATTTTAGGCACCAGGGAATGTACCCTGTAGTTTCGCTGTTATCGGATCTAACACTAATGAGAAAAAATAAGGACTAAGCACCTAACCCTGGTACAATCCTACTTTCACGTGAAATTTATCAGTCTCTGCCACACGTGTCCTGAAACTAATTATTACTGCCTCACTTCACCGGAAACTCCTTTCTTATTGAGCGCCCACCATATACTTTCTCCGTGTCAGTATCAGTAATCAATGAATACCATATAAGCGTTTGTTTTTCTATTGCCTTGTATTTTTTATCTGTCAATAATACAAAATCGATATAGTTTCTATCTTTTTGCATTTTAAAATATTACACTAAACAAACTTCAATCATCAACTGACTCTAAATAGGACATACCTTCCTTACCCACAAGCATATCTTCAACCAGGAGGCTGTTCCGATATGTACCAAGTGCAACAGTCAGTTGTCAGTAAAACATATAATTGCCGAGTGTCCAGTGTACCAGAACGAAATAATCACGTGTTGACTTAATGACAATTTAAAAAGTGTAACGTCAAAATTACAGTGTTTATTAAGTTACCTTAAAATGACTAAACTATATACCAGATTGTAAAAAATATTTTTTTTATGTAACAATATGTATCTTACTGTTTGTGTATGTCCACCGCTAATAACCCTTTGTGGTTGATGCGGATATATTTGTTTGAAAAAACACTTCAAGAGTCTGTTTATATTAGTTAAGTGCCGCTTCCAGGATGTTTTAATTACTCTCTAGCTCTTTAGCAATAATTAAATATTAGCGGAGTTCTGAATAAAGGTAGACCAACGATTGGCACTTTTGTTCTGGGGTTCAAAGAAAGAGGTTCGTTGATCGCGGCATTAGTACTTTGCCGGCAACGGCTGGTAACCATTATTATCATAGATATCTGATAACAGTTAATTAAACATACAATAAAATTACCTGATTTGTGTAGTATGTAACAGCTAAACAAAAATTAATTAAGATAGAGTTAAAGTGATTGTCGACTAGTTTCACCTTTAATAATAGTAAAAGCACCATTGCTCGTAAGTTTTTAATTTTTATTATAACGTACAAAAGCAGATGAAATATGCCTGGTTTTATTTTTAATTTTTTCCTACGTATTTAGTGCAGTGCAGTGCTTTGTTTTTTATAGGGTATGTCCCTAATTTTTTTTAGTATTTTTGAATAACATTTTTTGTGTTTTATGTACAACACCATAAAATTTGTATAAAGATAATAAAAAGTGTAAATTTACATTTTTTTGGTGTTTATTGAGGGGTGTCTGGAATCTTCAAAAGACATCTTAGTCCAGGACGCCGCCTGACAGACCTTAGTGCAGGATTCGTTCTTCGTACTCCTGATGATAGGTGTCCTTTTGCACCATAATCCTTCTCTCGGACAGATACTCCGCCACCACATTCATCTGGGGTAACCAGTACATTTTCTTTCCTCTATTGCCTTCATTATTTCGTTCCACTGCAGCGTACTGAATGCATTCCCAACATCGAATAACAGCAGGGTCGCCCATCGATATTCATCCCTTCTGTTGCGTAGTGTCACAAGTACATTCACCATTACTTTAATTTTGCTTTTCTGTTTACAAAAACCAAATTGCCTCGGAGATAAACCACATAGCCTCTCTATCATGTCGTCTATGCGTACTCGCAGCATCCTCGTACAGTTTACCGATGCACGAAAGGAGACAGATGGAGCAATGTTTTTCCCAGACTTGGCGAGCAGTACTAATCTTAATGTCCTCCAAGGCTCAGGAAAGATCTGTAATTCCAGCAGTGCATTCATCTGTACTAGAAGTCATGCAGGTTCCGTCCATTCTAGACCCTTCACCGCCCCAGGTAGTATCTGCTCCAGTCCGGGGGACCTATGGGTCTTGAGTGAGTCCAATGTCTCGACGACAAATTTATCCATAGTAAAGGGTACGGTCCGCTCAGCTCAGCTCGTCCCTTCATACCCCGTGCCATCTGCTGTCCCAACTGTCCATTTCGTAAGAAGGATGCGCATGAAATTTCTTCATGACGATCCTGTATCCCTGACCCACAGATGTCCTCATGCAGCTTTTCACACAGCTCTTTCCAGTGCCTCCTTTTTTTTGTACTGATTTTCCTGTAAAGTTCACTCTTCCTTGCGCAGTACTCTTCCTCGATCTCCTCGATGACCTCAGGGTTGATTCTCACTCTGTACCTTGGCCTCCTCTTGACATCTTGGCAAGCTATCTTGCTTCTCTTCATAGCTTCTTTAATAACTCTCTTCAGGTTTTCCACTGCCAAAATTCTCATAACTGGATATTATGATATGATAATGACCAACGTAAATTTTTTTGAAGTGAATACTTCTTATTTTGTTACAAGACTAACATCCCCGTGAGTCAATTTTTATGTTACCTAAAGCTATACTCAACTTCTGGGCACCCTCACTATCCACCCATGTCTAAAGTTTGTTGCAAGACCAAGCATGTTGCATAAAAGTAAACGGGGAACTTGTCAGTAATATCAGATATGCAGATAATAGTGTATGTAATAATCTGCAGGTCACCAAGCAAGTACATCAAAGAAGAAAAAAATGTAACCAACTTGGACGTGATCGAGAAAAATTTGTACTGCTAAGTAAGTAGGTGAATAAGATTCAATTCTGTAAATCTACTGTTTATGTCACTATCGTAACAAGTTTCATAACGTATTTATCATTACAGAATTATTTTAAAAACAATCTAATGTGCGTTTCTTATCGAACATAGGTCATCAACATTTCAATAGTAAATGAGGTATTAATATTTCAGAAAATTTCCTTTCGATTAAAAGTAATCATTTATGAAGAAAAAAATATGATGTAGATATTAATTAAGTTTTTAACCAACATTAACGTGCGTCAACAAAAATATTTGGAAAGCACCATTTTAATGGTTCCGAAACGATTTTTTTTATAAGTATATATTATGTACAATATTTAATGGGCGTAAACTATGATTATTTTAATTCAAAATAGCGTTTAGTAATTAACGTTTAGATTTAAACTTAAATAAAATACGCCAAATACACATCTTTTCAATTAAAATTATGGTTTATTTCCATTAAATATAGTAGTATATATTTATATTCTTCTTTTAAAACGAACACGGTTATAACAAGGTTTCGCTTATAACGAGGTACATTAGATGTCCCGTGAAATTTCTAATGAACTATAACCCTCTATAGCGAAGCAAATTTGGCTATAACGAGAGAAAATAAGATCGAAAACCGTGTTTTTTTACGTTTTTGGCCCAGCCGTGGCTATAAATAATTACCCTTTTTAACTGCCGCCCGCAGTAAACTTCTTCTGTTTAATCTACCGACCGATATTATGTTGTCGGAAATTTACAATTTATGATTCACAAGTGTCAGTCTAGGGGTTGGACCATTCGTACCTAGTAAACAGGCTTAAATACTTGAGAAATAAAACAAATTTCACCAGAATTTCATTTCACCGTTGTTTTTGTCGTAGGTGTTTATCGTTTGTTTCCTGATTTGTGTTGTAGATTACAGAGGCACATAGATTAGACACTATGACTCCTAAAAGAAAAGCATTTATTTTAATAGAAAAAATTAACATCCTTAAAGATGTTGATAATGGTAAGAAGAAAGCAGAAGTTTGTCGTGAACGAGGAATTACAAGTTCCACTCTATCTACCATCTCAAAAATAAACACAAGATTTTTGAAGCAAGTTCGTCTTTTTCCGGTAAATCGAAAAAACTACTTGCCGCAACTAATAAAGAACTCGATACTGCAATGGTCAAGTGGTTTAGCGTAAACATTTTCCAATAAGTGGACCACTGCGTCAAGAAAAGGCAACACAGTTTTCTCGGGCGCTCATGAGAATTTTAAAGCATCGAGTGGGAAGATGAGCCATTTTAAGGCCAGGCACGAAATTACGCGTGGAAAAATGCGTGGAAAAAAGACAAAATTACAGTGATAATGTTTACAATGCCGCCGAGCTAAGACTTTTTTTAAAATTACTACAGATAAGACCCTCACATTCAAAAATGAAAGTTGTATAGGTGACAAGTTATCAAAAGAAAAGGGTAACTGTACTAGCGTGTGCCTACATGTCCGGATGTCCGGTTCCGAAAAAAGAGAGTTAGTTGTCATTGAAAAATCTCAAAAACTCGACGTTTCAGAGATGTGAAGGTAATCCCCTGTTACTTTGTTAGATGCCATAAATTTCATCCATAAAGCATGGGCACTCGTAGATAAAAAAATCATCAGAAAATGTTTGGGTCATGCGGGGTGGACACAGACTGAGGTCGAAAACGAGAGGATGAATATCATGTAGCAGAGTGGTTGAGGTTACAACAGCAAGGTCAAGAACTAACCCAACTAGATAATGATAAGTTTGCTAAATTTATTGCCATTGATTATGACGTCATTGTTTGTGATCTTCCGACGGATAGTGAAATCAACGCAGAAGTAACAAATCCGCCGGCGCGGAGCGCGTTAGCGTCAGTGACGAAAGTGATGAAGATAAGGAAGACAATCACGGTGAATATACGCAAGAAGGTTCTAATAAACAAGATGTGGAAAGTCCTTTAAACATTGTAAGAAACTTTAGACAAAACGCAAATGAAGAAGCATACAATTGGTTCACATCTTTAGAAAATATGATAGATAAAATGATACTGGACAATTTAAAGCAGTCAAAAATGACAGACCTTCCAGTTGCAGAAGCAATAGTTTATGTTAACCTTGAAAATATGCTTCATACATTATGTAGTTGGAAAAAAATGTGAATAGTTTTTTGTTGTAACGTATATCATTGATAATAAAAGTAAACACTTTTTTGTTTTAATGCATTTCACTGACAATAAAAGTAAACAACTTTTTTTCAAAAACGCCATTCAAACAATATTTAGCATCTGATATTGCTCCGAATGGAGAAAACTACATATTCATATGCACGCATATTATTACTGTTGTCTGATATAACGATATCAGACAACAGTAATAATATGCATATTCAGTTCTCGTTATAGAGAGAGTCTACTATATATATATATATATATATATATATATATATATATATATATATATATATATATATACCTATAATATATATATATATATATAATATATAATATATATATATAATATATATATATATATTATACATATTTATTTTCTTTGTGTTAAATAAAGTTGCGCTTTATATAATTTATATAAATAACATTCATGCTCATTGGTATAAAAAATTGCATATTATTAGCGTTTTAACAATACCATTAAAACCCCAATCGTGATATCCGTAAGTCTTTTATTATGTTAATAGTGTCATATAGAATTCTGTTATTTATGTATAAATGCACAAAAAAACAGATAATTAGGAAGATAGTGGTGTTTTATAAACATAATCCAAGGGATTTTAATTTATTTTAATGTTTTTTGATAAAGTGTCTAAATTACCAGTTCCAAATACATAGATAATTATTGTCAACTACCGTAGATGCATACAAAACAATCATAAACAACATTTGAGGTACATTTTATATGACTATAAATTTTGAATAACGTGACGAGAATAACAACTAGGAGATAAAATAAACAAGAGAAAGTTAACGCGTGATTTTATGTAAAAAACGACAGATTTTTAATTAGTTTTTAAATAGTAAAGTCAAATCGGGAGATAATTAAATTTAATCTGTGCGGTTTTATGTAATAATAGTTAGCACTATACTCAATATGAAAATTCATGATGATGATATTATAAGGGTCTTTATACAGGATGGTTTACAGCAGTAAAATTATAAATATAAAAATTTATAAAAATAATATATACAACATTGACACTGACAAATCTCTTATATAATATAACATAAAATGCAAATGAGCAAGCCTGTATGGGGACCTAAACGCAAAAGTTCGTAGAGAATAGCAATTTCGACCCACAATAGGGCAGCAAAATCTTCATGAGCAACCAAATGACAATAGCAATAGGTTAATCAACCTAGCAAGATCACTAAACATGGTGATTACCAGCACATACTTCGCCCTAACAGTAATACATAAATGCCTTGGTAATCACCAGATGCACTTAAAATAAGTATGATCATGATCAAGAGATCAAACTATGTGACGACTAAAAATACCTAGGAGTAAAGATCACTCAGGACGGATAATTAGATGCAGCCATTAAGGAACGAAATAAACAGGCAAGCAAAGGCATAGCGTTACTGAACAGCGTACTGTGGGATAAAAACATTTCTAAGGAAAATAAAAGAAGAATATACAACACGATAATAAAAAGTATCACAACATACGGATGCGAAGTGTGACCCCTAAAAGACAGAAAAGAGAAAATGCTTAGAGCAACAGAAATGGACTTCTAGCGCCGCTCGGCGGGAATCTTTGGACGCGACAGAATAACAAACGAATCCGAGAAATCATGGGGGTTACACACAATATTGTGGATGACATCAAAATGACACAACTCAGATGGTACGGACACGTAAGGAGAATGCCGGAGAATAGAATACCAATACAAATTTTTGAATGGCAACCAAGAGGTAGGCGGAGTCCAGGAAGGCCTAGAAGAAGTTGGATAGAAGGAGTTGATAAAGAAATCAGATAAAGAGAACTGGAGGACGATCTATGAAAAGATAGAATGAGATGGAGATTGGAAATCGGAAGACTGTCACGAGTATCAGCATGTCTAAAAAAAGGAATCATATTCTCAGCCTCTCTCTCTCAACCGTAAACTTTAAGTGTTTACACTGGGCATTAAAGATGTTTAATCAAAACATCAAAATGAAATAAAGACTTACTTGTACATTATATACTCCACAATACACCTGCAAGCAAAACAGGTTGCATACCATCAACACAGGTTTAATACATTACTTTCTATTAATATAAAATATGAAGAACACCTAATTAATTTTTAATCATACTATTTTTGTTTTTTTTTCCTTCTTTTCTCTATGGATCAGTCAAAACACACCATTAAAAGATGTCACATACGAATTTTCACTATCTTTAACTAAATTTTAAAATGTATTTTGTCCATTATTTTATATGTTCTATTTTATATGTGTGTTATTAATGTTGAGTGTCATAGCTTTATACAAATAATATTAACGACTAGTAAGTTGCACTGACATTTTGTGATATATTGTATTTACACATTTTTCTAATTACAGTGTCTTGAAAAAGGAATTAAATAATTCCGAAAGCTAGACTAAAAGTCAAAAGAGTGTTTCTGTAACATCCCGGCCAAACTTCTGACTGCAGCCCTAATAAACTTTGTTGTTTGTTTAAATCGACAGTCACTAATATCCAGTATTTATTATATATATATATATATATATATATATATATATATATATATATATATATATATATATATTATTGCAGACTCAAGACACCAATCGCATATAATAAACGTCCGCACCAGTAGAGGAGCAAATGCGGATTTGGATCATTAACGGGTCGAAAGCGGGGTAACGGCCGGAATTTTAAACATAAAAAAGGAAAGAGGTTCTAAACATGAACGATACTATGTAGAAGGACTCAAGATGCCAACAAAAATGGAGTATATAAAGAAAATATAAACATCAAACTAGAAAATTCACTAAAACATGAAAAAATAAATAAGAAGTAAGAAGAGTGCATAACTGCACTCATGCACTCTTCCAAATTGATCATTTTTATTCTTCCTGTTACAATTAGTAATTTAAAATACGCCTCGATATCATGTTTGCGTTCGGGATATACCTAGTCTCAAATAAAACCAGTCGACATTTTCAGTTTTTGCAACCTGACACTTGGTCGTAATGTTTATTTCTAGAATAAACCTATTACTTTTGCTAGAAAATAGGTATAATGTCTATTCGGCAGTATGTTGATAGGTTTTATTTTTTTGGAATACTTACTCAAAAGGTAATAATTCTTTAGTTTAATTATTTTATTTATGAATTTTCTTCGTAAATATATAAAAAAACAGCTGTTTATTGCTGAAATTGTATCAAGAAATAACTCATTTTGGGAAAGTTCGTTCAAAGCCGTTAAAATAAGCGGTTTGCTGCTTCCTATAAACTGTTTGATTGTGGCGCCAATTCAAGCATTCTATATCCGAGTCACAAGCCGGGTACTACGTCACAAAAGTCATTCCTATATTCATTTCTAAAGCCGGGCGCTACGCCCAAATTCAGACTCACTTCACATCTCACGAGCATAATAATATTATCTCGTCACTTTGCAAAACTTTCCGTACAACGTAAAACTCTCTTCGGATACATATAGTAGAAAAATACAAATAAAATTAATTTTAGTCAATCACATTTGTTACCAAGTATTTTTGTAAAATTGTGCTACATAAAATACGAAAGATTCTTTAATCCAAATCTTCGTATTCAACCAGTGGCTTATTTAGACATTTGCCTTGGAAGGGGAACTTCCAACTTGGAGGGGGAACTTTTTGTTGTTGTTTGTTTGTGTTTAAATGACTGCGGACACTAAATCCATTCGCCAATCTTACAATTTGAGGTGTAGTGTGTGTGTGTGTAGAGTAATTGTCTTGATACTTAGCAAAGTCGACGTCATTGTCTTTGCTAAGAGACGCCAAATTGTATCCGAACGTCTGCGGTCCCTCCGGTGTGTACCGATCACACAAGGAGAGGGGGAACTTCGAATGAAATACCAACCAAAGGACTTTCAAAACGAAAGGTTACTTAATATTGGACTTTCTTGGAGGGGAGATTCCCTATTACCCCGTGTATTCGCCCCTGGTTCCGACCTTTAGCACGCTACTTGTTTGTAGAAAAAAGACGGTTCACAACAACAATACAATATTTGGATTTAACCAGTGCAACGGATTTTTTCCTTTAAATAAGCATTTGTTAAATAGAGTAGAGAGGCTTCGATAAATTCTTGCCTCCTTCTTTTATTGTCTCTATTACAATGCAACTCTCATCCGGTGCCTTTTATTTTGCATCCCTTTTAGAGGTGATATAACCTCATCTGTTATGTCGGAGGTTTCTTTTGACCATTGGTTTAAAATTTTCTCATATGTTATTTCTGTTACCTACGCCTCTAATGAATACAGTTTTTGTAGAATAATTTGATTTTCTATAAGATCTCATTTCTCTTTGTAACAATATTTCGTTCTGAATGTTTTATCTTTCACACGTCTTTCCTCCCTAATTGCGCTTTTTGCGTAGAACCTTACGACTTATTAATTACTATTAAACTGGGAATAAGCCACAATTAAAGATAAAAATACGTTTATTGACGTTTCAATTTCCACTTCGGAAATCGTTCTCAAAATACAAACAGTAAATTAAACAAATTTTGTTTTTTGTTACATAGTGAAAAATTCTTCTAATAATTTAATTTTATCTGACTCATTTATATTGACAATTCAGACATACATTATGCATTTTAAAGTAGACGACTTTAAAATGATATTGCCAATATTGTTGAGTTGCGCTCCTGGGACGACTTTACTTATAAGATAGTTCATTCGATTACATGAAATCAACTTTCACTTGAGAATATCCGTCAGAAAAAAAATCATAGCATGTAATTCGTCTTTAAAAAGACAAACACATGACATGATGACAGTAAAATTCTCCTGTTAGTGATTCCATAGTAAATTATGAGGGAAAACCAGGAAAAAAACCTCATAATACTATCCCGACATTGTAAGTATTTGCTCGTGAATTTAGTTTACCTTCAACAAACATCAAAATTCTGATTTTATATGTTACGTTATTTAAAAAACATAAATGATGTATCCTCTATATGTTACTGACTTACTAATACTGGTATTTTCTTATTAATAACTTCCTCTTTCAATATTGGTAACCAGATCCTACTACATTCTGCCGAGGAATTTGCGACACAATTGGCCTCATTTAGCATAATTAGAGCCGCTTCTTTGATTTTTCTTTTTTTACCATCCGTTTCTTTTAGGACTACATTTGAATTATTCCATTGAACCCTATGTTCATTATCCCATGCGTGTTTACAGATTTGAGATCTATCAAATTCTTTATTTTTAATATAAGATTGATGTTCACTTATTCTAACATTTAATGGCCTTGATGATTCACCTAAATAAAACTGATCGCATTCACAAGGTATTTTATAAATGCAATTCTTTGTCCTTTTTTGTTCATTGTTAGGTTTGGTTTTGGACAAAATAGATCTCAACGTGTTTGTTGTTTTGAATGTTGTTGAAATGTTGAATTTATTTCCTATCCTTTTAAGTTTTTCTGATAATCCTTTTATGTACGGTATTGTTATTTTCCTCATATTATTCCTTGTGTATGCTGTAGGATCTCGTTCTAAGTTGTTCTGTAAGCTAATGAACCTAAATTCGTGGGGCAATTGCGGGAACTAGATTGCTTTAGTATAGCTATGAATTCTGAGTTAAGCCATTCCTTTGGTTTTATGCCACTTTCGTATATGTTGTCTTCAAAAGGATGTATTAGTAGTTGTATATTGTTATCATCTATTAGTTTTATTGCATCTATTTCTATTTTATCTGGACCACAAGCTTTCCCATTCTTTGCACATTGTATTAATAATATCATTTTTAAAATAAAACATTTTTAATAATGTTTTACGCTACTATTTAACAATTCTGTAAAACAAGTAACATGTCAAAATTGAAAAAAATGTATTGATCATACAGTATAACTGAATAACCTACTCTATATTTTAAATCTGATAATCTGTTCCAGTTTCGCATGTAAAACAAAGAAATACAGTCAAATCTGCGGTAATAACAGAAATTCTTATTTGCTGTTACAATTTGCCAAAGAACGTGACGGCACAAAATTATTTAGGATAACGGATTTTAATGGCAACATTAGGTATCGTGGAATATGTGAAGCTGTAGGCACGTTCGGTATAAATTAGCACTGATGTATCTGTCACACTTTCTATTTTTGCATATTTCAAGCCTTAAAATAGTCAAACATTTAAATTTTTACAAGAGTATACAATGAAGGTAGGTTCATATTTTTGAGGAGTTATGCAGAAAAATTCTTACGATCGAATAAATGCTTAGCAAAGACTGCGAGTATAAAAGTTATATATTTCATCTCGGGGGCCTTTTTTCAGTATGGTTTTCGTGTACATATAGCAGATAGCGGACAATTAACTTACAAAAAAAAATTGTGTTTGTAATATTATTTCTCAACAAAAGCCGACATCTTGCTTACAGATATTATTTATATTTGTATGGCCAATTGGAGCAAACCAAGGTCATAAATCTAAAGACACACACATTCATATTTTCGGAAACCATATTTATGTAGAAATATTTTATTGATTGGCATTTAAAATACGTCAGTGCCTAACCGGTCGAATCGTCTGAATATTCAAATTAAGAACGGCCGTTCAGTGCTTTAAAGAAATATTAATGCTCTCTAGACGCCTAATTCAAGAGTCGCTCGTGATGTCATTCAGAAAAGATTTTTTTCTCTTCTTCTTTTTGCTATATATAAGCAGTTTTGCTTGTTCATTCGCGGGTTGTTGCCGCCTTCCTCTACGGAAGATTGTCACTCTGTTTCTTGAGCGGTCGGCCAATACTTCTACCACTTGGTGTTTTGTTCCTTGCTGGCTTAACTACTCTTGTATATCCAATTATATTGTTGTCATTGTTCCATTATATCTTTTTATTTTTAGTGTCCACTGTACCAAATTTTGTTGTAATCTCGTCACTTCTTATTCGGTCTGCCTGTCTTGTGTTCACTATAATATAGTATTCTCATTTGTGTTATATCCAACACTCTTTGTGTTTTGGCTATATCGGGTTTTGTTTCTGATGCATATTTCACTATTGGTCTTTATCATTCCCCTAGGGAATTTTATCATTCCCCTAGGGAATTCAACATCCTACCATACATCTGTTTTATAGATTACCGTAAAGCGTTCGACAGGGTCAAGTGGAGACACTTATGGCGAATACTACAAGAAGTAGGCGTACCACAACATCTAATTACGCTTATAACCGAACTATATGAACACACTACTGGATCAGTTAAAGTACTTGACACACTTTCGAACGAATTTCATCCAGAACGGGGTGTCAGACAAGGATGTATACTATCTCCACAATTATTCAACATATATGGGGAGTATATAATGCGAAGAGCACTTGAAGGATGGAAAAAGGGCATCTCAATAAATGGTCATAAACTAAACAACCTACGTTTCGCAGATGACACAGCCCTTCTTGCAAATAGTCAAGCAGAGCTGATAGAACTTATACGACTGATCGAAAACGAAAGTCAAATATTTGGTCTGCAATTAAACATATCAAAGACAAAGATCATGATAGTGGATAGACTACACAACAATCATCCACACATAACCACAATTGGCCGGTTCGAGGTTGTGAGCTCATACTTATATCTGGAATCATTAATCACAAACACAGGGTCATTACAAGAAGAGATTAAACGTAGATCTGATCTAGCGAAAGTTGCCACAGCAAAAATGACCAAAATATGGAAGGACCGTCAAATTTCAAGAGCGATAAAGATGAGGTTGATCAACTGCTTAATATTCCCAATACTGACCTACGGATGTGAATCTTGGACTCTGAGACAATCGGAGAGAAGAAAGATAGACGCCACTGAAATGTTCTGTTGGAGACGAATGTTACGAATTCCTTGGACCGACCGCAGAACAAATAATTCAATTTTAAGAGAGCTAAAAGTTAGCCAACGACTCTCTAGTAAAGTCTATCTCAGACAATTAAAATATCTTGGGCATGTTATGAGAGCAAACACAGAAAACACGGAAAGACTCATAATACAAGGAAAGGTAGAAGGTCGAAGATCACGAGGAAGATCCCCAACAAGATGGATAAATCAAATTACAGGAATATGCCACAGACCTATGCATGAATTAAAAGAAATGACCAGAGACAGAGATCTCTGGAGACGGATAATACACGACATCACGTCGACCACTACACTCCCCCTGGGGGGTCAGGATTGAAGAGAGAGAGATTGATTTCATCTCACAGTTAATGTGTTGGTTACGTCATAGAGTGTTATTAACGCATTCTGCCAATCCATATTCTATATCCATAATCCATCTATTTGCTCTCCATAGTTGGACAGTGTAATCCCTAGGGAAAAACTGGTTCTTCTTCTTAGAGTGCCGTCTCCCTACGGAGGTTGGCAATCATAACGGCTATTTTTATTTTAGAACTTGCTGCTCTAAACAAACCAATCGATCTGCATTGATACCAATCACGTAGATTCTTTAACCATGAGTTCTGCCTTCGGTCAACAGATGTTCTTACTTGAATCTTTCACTGTATAATGAGTCCAAGTCTTAGCTCCATATAATAATATTAAAAATTTATAACAGCGGATGGTACGTAATCTGATCTCAAAATTTAGATTTTTGCACGTTAGGAGTGGCTTCATTCGTATAAATACTGATCTAGCAATCTCTATTCGCCTGTTTATTTCTACAGTATGATCATTGGTTTCATTGATCAAAGTTCCCAAGTACTGATATTTTTCTACTTGTTCTAGAGTGTGTTTTATTTATTTTATTTAATTAAATTTTCTCAAAAAACAATAAATTTCATTACAAAACATTCAAAAGAATATTTCATTTCCCACGCTTATTAACAAAATAAAGCACTTCTTTGCTTTACTTAGAAAAATGCAATGGGTAAAATGGCAAAAATAGATAAAGAATAAACAAAAGCATACGATGATTAGCGTAGACTGTAACAAGTATTACAATCTTTTTAAAACAGTCCAAACAAGTTGGTCTCTTGCATTCAACACACGCATAAGCAGTTCTTTTTTTTTTAAACTTGGAGGACAGATAAGGCAGGTTTTTCTATTTGGCATCTTCTCGTTCACTGTTTCGACAACCGGAACTGAGACCTGAAGGATCCTACTAATATTCATTCGAATTTCTCTAGGAATTTATGTGTTGGTTAGTCTTCTGGTAAGCAGTGGTGTTACTAAATCATAAGCTAAACTTTTTATAAATTCTAATCGAGTTATTTTCTCTTCAGAATTTGCCGAACAATACGCACTATATGTATTTGTAGAAGCTATATTGAGAACTCTGTAAAATATTGACATTGGCCATCTACGTGTACGCCGACTGGTCGAATATTTGCTGCATTTTTCATCCAGATCATCTACTTCACCCTCTGTCCCGTTATAAAATGCAATAATTTCAGGCTTTCTAGAATCACCGTCAATACTTTCATTGTGGTGCAATAAAAGTATAACCGCCTTGTTTCGCTTTGGCACATGAGAAAAAAGCGTAAGTTCTTTAGTAAACCCATAACACCAGTTCTATAGAGGAAAACCAGTTATCGACTGTAATGTTCCTGTTTGTCTTGTAAATAGGCTTGCATATTCAGAGAACAAATTAAGTTGGAACATTTAGTTTTGTTTCTTGATCATCCAGGCCTACTCGATCGGTATTTTTTCCTCCATGTAAATAGGCATTGAACAAATAATGGATTCGGGCATTACTTAGACACATTACTTTAATTCCATATTTTGCAGGCTTTTGTGGCATATAGATCTTGAATTTACATCTCCCTCTAAATCCAATAAGTATTTCATCGATGCATCCATTGGTACCAATAGAGTATATCTCCTGACAGTTCTGTATAAACATGTAAAAACATCAGAAATAGCAGTACATGGATTAGTCTTCTTTTTTCATCGCGTGTAAAAGGATTGTCAAATCTCAGAGCGCTTAAAATAGTCAAGAATCTTTTGTTCGACATTACGGAACGGAAGATATCTCGGCCAGTTTGTGATTCGATTTAAATATTGATGAATACAACAGCAGCTCTAAGCAAGCTCTAAACTCAAATATGTCTACATCAGCTAATTCTGACCTGTTATCATTTTGATACTTCCTCCTTAGAGTAGATAATTTATTATTGGTCCACTCTAGTATTATAGTAACTATATTTTCAGATAATATTCTTTTAAATATGTACTTACAATTATTTTCGGGTAAACGAATTGTAGTGGGAATCTTGATTATGTTATGTACAGCACTCCGTACATTTTTTGTTGGAAGAACGCTTGACCAGTTGAATCTAATTTTACCATAAAAATATTTTTTATCGTTATTACCTTCAACTTCGCTTTCAGGTGTAGTACTTGTTTCTTCAGAAGGTAACAAAACTTCACTGCTGTCATTATCGCCTTTTTGCTCCCTATCTGCTTCGTGCTGACTAGGTATACAAGTTTCATCCAATATGCTATCGTCAGAATGATCAAGGTCACATATTATAAAATAATGGACAAAATACATTTTAAAATTTAGTTAAGGATAGTAAAACTTCATTTGTGATATCTTTTATTGGTGTGTTTAACTGATCCATAGAAAACAGAAAGAGAAAACAAAAATAGTATGATTAAAATGTAGTTAGGTGTTCTTCATGTTTTATTAATGGAAATAATATATTAAAACTGTCTAGATGGTATGCAACCTGTTTTGCATGCAGGTGTAATAGTGTAATATGGTGTGTATATGTAAAAGTAAATAGGTAAAAAAGAAATAAATAAGACTTACTCACAATCAGTTTAATTTAACTACCTTGATGACCGGTTTCGCTTTCTACAATTTGCAAAGCATCTTCAGGTCTGTCGATACAAAGTTAATTAAATGAATGAAAGTCTTTTTAACCTATTCGAAATGGACTCACACAAGCAACACACTCATGATTTGTAAAAGTAAAAATTTATTTTATTTTTGATGTCAGAAAATAACAATATATGTTTCTCAGTTTATCTATATCAAACTTTTTATTTATACAAGACGTATTGAATTTTATGAAACACATTTCCAAGAAAACACGTTTTTAATGGTTTTTTTTCTTTGCCAAAATACAGGAATCCTCGAAATTAAATTCATGTTTTGACGTTAATGCCTGTTCTGGCAGCGCACATGAATTTATTTTTTGGGTTTTTATGTCACTACGATGAGAGATCACCCTACTGTGAAAATTAAGAGATGATTCTCAGATATACACGTTTTTACAATTGGCACATGGTATAGAATAAACAACATTAAATGACTTCTGTATAGTGAAAGGATCTTTTGTCTATGTGTACAACTTTGATACCGTTTTCACATTCTTAGTTGCAATTTTTAAGCCACTAACATTTTTAATGTTAATTAGCTTAGGTGTCAATATAGGGTAGGCAACCATACGTTATTTTAGATTGTGGTAGCACTGATGTGTTGTTTGTCAATGTCAGTGTCTGTTGTCGGACCTCATTATTATGAAAATTTTGGTTGTCAGAAAATTGCAAACGAAAAGGAGAACCAAAAATGATACAGCTTCTTATAAGTTCATCCAAAAAAAATTACGTAGTATTTGATATTTTGCTGCACATTGGAGTTCCAAAGATTTGTTTAAAAAAATTATCATTGAACAAAAAGATGTTAGAGTCAAAAATAAATGTTAAAATTCTTATGAAATCATCTAAACTGATCTTGGTATGCGGAGAGATGCTCTTCCAGTTATTTGGATGCTGTTGAGCATATAAGCAAATTGAGCTATATATATATATATATATATATATATATATATATATATATATATATATATATATATATATATATATATGTTGAACAATTATTCCGGGAAAATATCCGTTGGTCATTTTTTAATTGCAGACGTTTCGCCAAGGTCTCACTTGGCACTTGACCTTGGCGAAACGTCTGCAATTAAAAAATGACCAACGGATATTTTCCCGGAATAATTGTTCAACATATTACTCCATCCGTGAAACACTTCAAACTAACATATATATATATATATATATATATATATATATATATATATATATATAACCAATTAAAAAAATTGTCGCCTAGATATATGAGTGATTTAGGTTAGATTTTTAACTATTTTAATTTAAAAATATATAATATAAAAAAAAAATACTATATCTCCATCATTATTATAAAACATTCCTCATCTGTATTATTTTATTATATTTTCAATCAACCCGTTTAAGACAATTTTAATTATTTTATTTTTTATATTTTATATTTATTTCAGTATTCGTTGTTAACATTTTAGATTACATATGTCATGTTTACATTTTAAATTATCCCGCTAGTTCAAACAAGTTTAGTGACACCGCCGATAATTGTTAATTACTTTTAGATTGTTTTTAAACAAGTAAAATTTTTAAATTGTTTGTGGTTAGATTTATAGTAAATATATCGTTTATAATTAAATAAAAAAAACACATTGTAAACTATGGATACCATTTCTGCAACTATGTTCAATATATACATAGACAATACTTTCTTTGTGTTCAACCCAAGTCACTGAGTTACTTGCTAGAATTAGGGTAAGTGTTTTATAAATTTGTATACTTAGGTTCCACTTGTTCATTGTTTGTTCTCTCGTTTGTTTGTAGTTTACTCTGATGATGTCAATAATCATTGACGAAAGCTTAGACCTTTAATAAAAAGCACATCGAACGAAGCACCCTAGTTTTATTTTGCTTCCTCAGTTATAAAAGGGTACTTCCCAGTATTATCTCCTTTTCACTATATATATATATATATATATATATATATATATATATATATATATATATATATATATATATATATATTGTTATGCTATGTAAAATTGAAAAGAATATTGGTTTGCTTAATATATTTCAAAGTAGAAAATATAATAATTCAAATAATTCGACTAATAAACTATAAAAGATATTTCAAAGAAATGATAGTCCATTATCCTGTAGTAAACAAAATTTTAAAGATATGCATAAATTATTTTCTTTGTAAAGTGACCTGAGTGGGCTTAAGGGAAATCATGAACAGTGCGAGCGGGTTTTCCAAATGGACGTGTACAGTGAATAAGACAATAGAATAAATATTTAGGAAATATATTTCTCCGTTAGTTCTTAAGAAATTGTAGAAACCGATTAACATGTTAATAGTTTTTAGAAAATTTATAATTGTAGGTAGAATTGTTGTTTTGTTATCTAAATGAAGAGATGGGGATACGTAGAAGGCGAACAGTCGTTGTTCTCTGGTGGTTCCCCAGAGGTAGTAAACAGTAGAAGTGAATGTGTTTTCGTGGAGTAAGTGTATCTGACAGAAGCTGATCCAGTAAAATATTGTAAGTTATATTTTCTACCTATATTCCACGAGTCACTGTTCAGGCCAGAACGAGAGATTCAGTTTATAGAGAAGAGAAGATAGGCTAGCATAATTTGAACGATAAGTGCATTTGAAGGAGATTATTAAAGACGATAAGCTCCCAAAAATTTGTTGTAAGATTGTTGATTACCTAGGGGACTGCTAAGAATAGATAGTGTAGGCTACAAGGAACAAGGATTTGGAGAACTCATCATCAGAGAGATAGTTTTACTATTCATCCGTTTTTCTTTATTAACAACAAATTTTTTTACTATTGCTTTAGAACAGATAGGAATATTTTGATCAGGAAATTTAGAACAACAATATTGATTTGAGATTTTAATTTATATTGTATGTATCATTAATTTTTTGAAGGTTTACGTACGTAGAACAAAATTTTAACAATCATTATATGAGATATTTTTATTAAAGATATTTGAGTTTGAATTTTATTTTAATATATTTTTATTTCAATATTAAATGTTGTATCATATGTTTTGTATTATTCCGGTATTCTTTGGACCTCACCTATCATATATAAAGCATAGATTTTGAAGCACGAGTATAACCCTGAGATAAGAGAATTAAATAGTGTGATAGAATCATAATTGCATCATTTAAATAAGTTTAATTGAATCATTAATTAGCTAATTAATTGCTTGGCACACCTCAGAGTTTTCATATTACATTAATATATATGAAAAGGAAGTTGTAGAATACTTTTAGTTTCCTTGTCTATAAAAACACGTAACTTTCGTCATTTGCATTTACAAAGAATAATTCATAATGTACGAGTACAATAATAATTGACTACTAATAACAGTTAATAAGTCGAAATTATCTAGCATCTTCGGTAAAATGTATATTTTACGCCAACGAAAAAATCTATTTGCATCAAAACAGGTAAAAAACTCAAGATGTTTTATCTTTCATTTAATTTTTATTTTAAGGTTATTATTCAAATCTTATTTATATATTATTATGGGAAATTAATTGTAATTAATCTACAATTAAATCGATTGTTATATCAATTTTTATGCACACTTAATGCAACGAGTTAAGATTTGGTGAATTTTGAAATAATAATAAATTTTAAATTTTTTGTTTCTACGAAAGTTGATTTTATAGCATGCAACGATAAAAATTTAATTGAAATAAGCTATTATGGTAAATACTAAAAATATAATTGTGTGGTTTGTTTGTTTTATAATATTTTATATGATGAATATTAAACAAGTCGCAATATAATAATATACAGGGTAATTGTTTAAATAATATAAAAAATCGGAAAGCAAGCCAATTTTGTTTTCGAGGGAGAGACTTTTAGTGAATATTTTTAGGTCCAAAGGTTTAAACCTCTAGCAAGAATAAATATTAATTATATAACAACCCCTCTTCTTCATCTTCTTCTTCTGGCTTTGTTTACGGCGGCTCTAAATAAATTATCGGTGATCTCTTGTTACCATTCTCGGAGATTTCAGAGCTAAGATATTCTTCTTCGGCCTGTATTAGGAGGTGTAGAAGGTTATACCTCTTTGGATGTCTTATTACATGCCCGAAATATTGTAACTTTCGAATTTTTATCGTTTTTGAGATTTCTGTGCTCTTTTTCATTCGATGTAGAACTAATTCATTTCGTATTTGATCAACCCAAATTATCCGCAATACTCGTCGATAAATCAACATCTCAAAGGCCTCCAATTATTTCATTAATGTCTCTGTAAGGGTCCAGCTCTTCATACCATACAGCAATGTGGAGAATATGTAGAAGCGTATTAATTATTAATTACGAATTATCTTTAATGTATAGAAAGCAGCTCTGGTTTTTTCAATGCGTATTGTTATTTCTTTATTTATATCCCAGATATCGTTAACGTTTGCGCGTTAATAGGTTAAATAGGTAATATTGTAAACTCTATTCCATGCGCTCCAATGTTCGTTATTTGTAACTCCGTTTTGCTGACAACTGTAAGTTTTGTGTTAGAAGCATAAAGTTTTAGCCCATATTCATCACATGCTTCGGTTACCCTGTTTATAAATCGTTGCTGGTCTTCTTCATTGGAGGCAATTAGTACTGCGTCGTCTGCATATCTGAGGTTGTTGACAATAATTCCGTTAATTTTAATGCCTGTATCTTCAACTAAGGCTTCTTTGAAAATAAATTCGGAGTAGATATTAAATAGAGGCGATAGAGTACATCCTTGCCTTTCTCCACGTCGTATTTCCACTGCTTCCGTCGTGTTGTGTGTTGTGTCCAATTCGTATGTTTGCACATTGATGCCAATACTAAGTTTGTCATAGGTCTTTTCGAAGTCGATAAAACACATATATACCGATTGTTTGATATCCCTACATTTTTGGATCATGACCCGCAAACTGAAGAGTGCTTTTCTGTTTCCAGGCTGTTTCTGAAACCAAATTGTGTTTCACTTTGTTATACTTCCATTTTGTTGTAAATTCTCTAGTGCAGTATTCTTAAGAAAATTTTCAGTACATGACTCATCAGACTAATAGTGCGATGATCGCTATACTGTTTGAGATTTATTTTTTTCGGTATTATTACAAATGTTGACAGTAGTCAGTCTGTTGGTATATGTCCTGTTTCGTATATTTTATTAAAGAGGCTTGGAAGAGAATGTTTACCTTTTTCGTCGAGTAGTTTCATTATTTTGCTTGGAATTTTATCTGGATCGGTTGCTTTCCTATTCTTTGATAGCTTTATTGCTCTTTTCATTTTATCGACTGTAATGTTTGGACCAGTCGATATATTTTCGATTTGAATTTCTGTTCTATCATCATGAAACAGCTCCTCAATATATTCTTTTAAACTTCTCTAATCTCTCTTGTTTATTGACTATAATATTTCCTTGTTTACTACTTGCAGTTGATCTATATGTTTCAGTTATTTCTTTCACCTTTTTGTATATATTAAACGTGTCATTCGTGTTCTGCAGTTATTTTATTTTAAGACATTTGTTGTTGTACCACTTTTCTTTTGCATCCCAGATTTTCCTTCTGATTTCTTTATGGAATTTATTGTATTCTTCAATATTTTTATTTTTGTGTTTTTCATTTCCATTGGTCCCAATATTTCATCAGTCATTCCTTGTTGTTTACGCTTATTAATAGTTTTATACTTTTTTGTTGTTTCTTGCATAATGGTTTTGACATGATTCCAGTGGTCTTCGACGTTATGTATTTCTTCAGATTTTTCGAACTTCTTTTCTATCTCGTGTGTAACTTCAAGACTATTATTTCGAATACACTTAGTGTTTATTCGGTTAGTTGGCATTTTACTTTTTTAAATTTAAGTTTTATATCACTGATTAATAAGTTATGATCTGAGGGGACATCGGCTCAGGGTAGTGTTTTAGTTATTTTGATTGAATTTAGGTACATTTCGGTAACTGTTATATCTTCTTCTTTTTTAAGTGCCATCTCCGCGACGAAGGTTGGCAATCATCATGGCTATTCCGATCTTCGAGGCAGCTGCTCTGAACAATTGCCTTGAGCTGCAACCAAACCACTCTCTCAGTTTCTTCAACCAGGAAACGCGTCTTCTTTCTACGCTTCTCCTACCCTCTATTTTTTCTTGAATTATAAGTTTTAAGATGTTGAATCTTTCGCCTGTCATTACATATCCGAGATATTGCAATTTCCTTTCTTTTATTGTATTTTCCATTTCCCTCTCTCTACCTATTCTCCTTAACACTTCTGCATTCGTGATTCTATCCACCCATCAAATTCTTAACAATCTTCTAAATGTCCACATTTCAAACGCGTTAAGTCGATTTATTGTATTCCGGTTTAATGTTCACGATTCAGCTCCATAGTAGAGTACACCGTGTACATAGCATTTAATTAGCCTTATTCTGAGGGCAAATGTCAGATCTTTGCTGCATAAAATCTTTTTCATTTTCACGAAGTTGGCACGTGCTTTTTCAATTCTGACTCTTATCCCTGCATTACAATCGTTATTTTCTGTAATTATCGTTCCCAAGTCCCATATCTTTCTACTCTCTCAATCTGCTGGCCGCCTACCGTTAGTATTTCATTTGTATAAATAAAATATATATATATATATATATATATATATATATATATATATATATATATATATATATATATATATATATATATATATATATATATATATATATATATATATATATTATATATATATATATATATATTGTTACGATTTTAAATGTTATGGCATATAGAACTGTAAATATTTTATGACTAATTCTTTTATTGATTCTCGTAATTTCTAGGTCAAAAATCTACCTGAATCGAATGTTCTGGGGGCGACAAGCCGATAAAAAAAACATGTTTTGAGACCAGTCGCCGCTGTGTCTACATCGAGAACAGCATGGTATGTTCTACACCTTTCTGTTTACCGGCTTGGAATTATATAAATAAGGGAATACTTTCATTGAGGGGCCAGTCATAAGAAGATCGGTAAACGCGGTTTACTTGTACGAAACGTGAAATAAATACATTTGTAAAAGTTATTTAATAAATTAGTAATTAGTTATCGTGAGTTTTAATAAATTAGATTATAGACAATAAATTAGAATAAAGACAAATAAATTAGAGCAATAAAAAGACGTCACAGTGGTGCAGAAGTGGGGTTGTAGATAAATTTAATTTGAATTTTTGAAAAGAAGTGAAATTGGTGAACGATGGCTACGATTTACGAGCTCACAGTTACGAATCTAAGAAGGCATCTTGAGGATAGAGAATTAGCTTCTACCGGAAAAAAGGCTGAGTTAGTCCAACGACTAAAGAATGCTTTGGAGGAAGAGGTTTAGATCCGGAAACTTATATATTTGAAGATGCTGTCATCGCGTCAATTTCAAAATTAGAGAATAAAGTTTCTGGCGACATCGCCTCTTTAGAAGACAAAGTGTCTAACGAGATTTCTTCTCTAGAAAGCAAAGTCTCTGCTAACATCTCCTTGGAAATCTCTAAAGTCACTTCGGAGATGTCTGCTCTCGACGATAGAGTGTCTTCATTAAAAAACCAAGTTGCTGCCGATATGATGGCCTTCGAAGAGAAGATATGGAAAGAGTTGGAAAGGAAGATTGAGGGAACAGGAACAACAGAGAGAGTAAACAATCCAATTACCATAGAGACAAAAGAAGACGAGACGAAATGTAAGTTGGAAACACGGCCGAAATGTGAAGGAAGTGGAAGTTCCGTTCATGTCAAAGTCCCAACTTTCGACGGAAAATCATCATGGAACAACTACATGAAACAGTTCGAATCAGCTGCAAGAGCGAATGGATGGTGTGAAAAAGAAAAGGCTGTAAACCTGACTATCGCTCTTCGAGGAGATGCCTTAGATGTGCTCCAGACCATAGCCGTAGAGGAGACGGATGATTTCGAACAACTGAAGAAGAGGTTAAATATGCGATATGGCCACGAACACTTGGAGCATGTATATCAGTCGCAGCTTAAAAATCGAAGACAAAAGAAAGATGAGGCTCTTCAAGAATATGAAGTAGATATCGCCAGATTAGTGCGATATGCTTATCCAACAGCTCCCGAAGACATGATGGAAAAGTTGGCCGTTCAAACGTTTATTGATGGTCTTCGTGATCATGAGATGCAAAGAACACTACGATTAGCTCGTCACAAGACGCTGATGGATGTCTTATCTGCCGCCCTCGAATACGAGTCAGCTACGCAGGCCTCTGGCGGGTATAGCAAAGTTAGGACTGTAAAAGAGGAAGGAGATGAAGATAAACTTGACCAGCTCTTTAATATGATAAAAAGCATGACACACAAGAAAACGAAGACCATAAGACCAAAGACAAAACCAGAACGCGTCGGCCTTAGGGGAGCAGCTTCGACCCAGAACTTTACCAAAGACCCTCTGATACTAATAGCTTCTTTGAAATGTCGTGAAGATAGTGTATATGTAGATGGAGAAATAAATGGTAAAAAGCATACGTTGTTGGTGGATACTGGAGCGACCAGAACCATTATACGCCCGACAGTTATAAACAGCCGAAAGAAACTGTTACCAACGAGGTTGCGACTTCGGACCGCCACAGGTGAAAATGCCAACATTCATGGAGAAATCCAGGTACAATTAGGAATTGGAGCAGAAAAGTTCGTCCATACTGTTATAGTTGCTGACATCGAAGAAGATGTTATATTAGGAATGGACGTAATGAATACGCATGGATTCCAATTGGATTTTAAGAATAAGGTAATCAAAGTTGGTAACGAGGAGGTATTTCTCCATCCACATGATGACAACACTATGCAAGCAGCCGTTAAAGAAGATACAGTCGTGCCTGCGAGAAGTGAAACGATAATAGTAGCGCGGCTACAGGGAATTGTGGACGAAGGAACACCTGTTATGATGGAGCCTTGGAATCATGACGACGAAGTTGGCCGTGGAATCATAATTGGAAAAGAATTAGTGACTTCGGCTAAAGAAATTCCTGTGAGACTTATTAATGTCAATGACTACCCAGTGACCATCAAGAAAGAGACAAAAGTAGGAACTTGTGTACCTGTCACATCCATAATCCGTCAGACGACAACGTCTGATAATTCCAACGATAAATTTGATCAAATGGTTGCGGTTGCTGGACAGTCTCTGAATCAGATTGAGAAAAGGAAATTAAGGGAATTTCTTCGGCAGTATCGTGATATTTTCGTACCGAAAGGAGGAAAGACGGGAAGAACTACCGTTGTTAAGCATAAAATTGATACTGGTAATGCTAAGCCAATTCGTCAAACAGCTCGACGATTACCACAGGCGAAAAGAGAGGAAACTGAAACGATTGTTCAGAAATGAAGAAAGACGGGGTGATAGAACCTTCTACGAGCCCATGGGTCTCTCCGGTGGTCCTGGTTAAGAAGAAAGACGGAACAACGAGGTTCTGTGTGGATTACCGTTTGCTGAACAACGTTACCAAAAAAGATAGTTATCCTCTGCCTCGGATCGATGACACATTAGACACATTGGCTGGAAGTAAATTATTTTCTACTTTGGATTTAAAGTCTGGATACTGGCAGGTAGAAATGGACCCGGTAGATAAAGAAAAGACAGCCTTCACCACAGGATCTGGATTATGGCAATTCAACGTTATGCCATTTGGACTTTGTAATGCTCCTGCAACATTTGAGAGGCTTATGGAAAATGTGTTGAGAGGGCTATCTTGGAAAACATGCCTAGTTTATCTAGACGACATAATCGTCTTGGGGGATACATTTGAATACCATCTGAAGAATTTAGAAAACGTTTTTAATCGACTTAAAGCTGCCCAATTGATGTTAAACCCCAAGAAGTGCCAGCTATTTCAAGGTAAAGTCAATTATCTGGGTCATATAGTCAGTAAAGAAGGAGTGGCCGTGGATAAGGGAAAAATCGATTCCATTAAGGAATGGCCAAAACCAACTGACAAACATCAAGTGAGAAGTTTTCTTGGACTATGTACTTATTACCGGAGGTTTATTAAGAAGTTTGCAGATATCGCTAAACCATTAACGCGACTTACAGAGGAAGCAAGAGAATACCGCTGGGATGTAGACTGCCAAAATGCCTTTGAGACCTTAAAAAAGCATTTAATCACAGCACCAATTTTAGGGTATCCACTGCCAGAAGGAGAGTTCATCTTAGATACAGATGCAAGTAATGTGGGAATTGGAGGAGTGCTGTCTCAGATTCAGGGAGGACAGGAAAGAGTCCTTGGATATTTCAGTAAAGTTCTCTCAAAACCTGAGCGGAATTATTGCGTCACGAGAAGAGAACTTCTGGCAGTAGTAAAATCAGTAGAGCACTTCTATCAATACCTCTATGGAAGGAAATTTTTAATCCGAACCGACCATGCCGCCCTTAAGTGGTTGATGCAGTTTAAGAATCCAGAGGTCAGATAGCCAGGTGGATCGAACGACTCCAAGAATATGATTTTAAGATTGAGCACCGGGCCGGAGTTAGCCACCGAAACGCTGATTCTCTTTCCAGAAGGCCATGCCCAGCAGAGTGTTCTCACTGCAACAAAACGGAATCCAAGGAAGCAGCAGTGCTAAGAACGACGGTGGTCCACGACGACTGGACGCCTACCAAGATCAGGGAAGAACAAGAGAGAGATCCAGTTATACAGAAAATCCGAAAATGGAAAGAAGAAAACCGTCGACCACCTTGGCAAGAAATATCGAACCTAGGCTCAATAGTTAAGACGTATTGGGCCCAGTGGGACTCATTTATCATGGAAGATGGCTTGCTCAAACGAGTCCTGGAAAATGATGACGGTTCAGAGAAGAGAAGACAGTTGGTGATTCCAAAGAGCAGAATAGCCGAAGTACTTCGTCAGTTACACGACAGTCCATCAGGAGGGCATTTTGGTGTGAAGAAGACCCTTCAGCGAATTCGGGAACGGTTTTATTGGATGAACAGTTCCGACGATGTAAAAGACTGGTGTAAGAAATGTACTATTTGTGCTACGAGTAACGGGCCTTATCGAAAAAGGAGAGCTCCTATGAGACAATATAATGTTGGAAGCCCGTTTGAAAGAATAGCTTTGGACATTGCTGGGCCGTTTCCAGAAAGTGATAATGGAGGCAAGTACATGTTGGTAGTAATGGATTACTTCACTAAGTGGGTCGAGATTTACGCACTTCCAGACCAGAAGGCGGCCACCGTTGCAGATAAGTTGATCCAAGAATATATCAGCCGATTTGGAGTGCCTTTGGAGATCCATAGTGACCAAGGCAGGAACTTCGAAAGCGATTTATTTCAAGGAATATGTGATAGACTAGGTATGAAGAAAACAAGAACTACGGCTTATCATCCGCAATCGGATGGTATGGTAGAACGAATGAATAGAACAGTTGGCAAGTATTTGACAAAGATGGTGTCCGATCATCAGCGAGACTGGGACCAATATCTCCCGTTCTTCACAATGGCCTACAGATCTGCTGTTAATGAATCAACAGGCCAGACACCAGCCAGAGTCCTATTCGGACGCGAGATGCGACTACCTTGTGATCTAGAGTTTGGGTGTCGACCTGGAGAAGATGTAGCAGGTGAAGATTATGTGATCGAATTGCGAAGAAGAATGGACGATGTACACGAGTTGGTCCGTTCCCATCTCCAGATCGCTAGTGACCGAATGAAGAAACGGTACGATACGCAAGCCGAAAAGGGGTGTTTTAAGAAGAACGACAAAGTCTGGCTTTATAATCCCAAAAAGCGAAAAGGTTGTTCCCCCAAGTTGCAGCAGTTTTGGGAAGGTCCATACCTCATTATGGAAAAGATCAATGATGTCATTTATCGAATAAGCAAGATTCCGAGGGGAAAGCCGATGATAGTACACCATAACCGGCTGGCGTCTTTCGAAGGCGACCACGACGTAGATGAAGAAGTGGAAATAAACCAAGTCCAACATGTGTCTGATCTCACGTTTGAGGAATTCATGGGTGCCTATGGAGGTACCGGTAAAGCAAGACATGGTGTTACCACTGAAGAAAGGCAAGATCTACTCGCGCTTCCCGATGACTACTCACTGGCCCTTACCATCTCGGCCAGTATCAAAGATGCACCAGGGTTGGCATCCGTCTTTCGAAGGAAGTTTGGTCGAGTTGCAGAACTTCAATGCCAAGTGCCAGCTCCTGGTAAAACCTTGAAACTTCAAGATGCATCACGTTACCTTTTCTACCTGGTAACAAAAGACACTGCCCGTGACCAACCTACCTACCGAGATGTATGGGAAGCCTTACTTCAGTTGAGAGAGCACGTACTAGAGTCCGACGTGCAAAAGTTAGCCATGCCAAAGTTGGAGTGCCGCCAATTAGATTGGAGGGTTATACGAAACATGGTGGAGGAAATCTTTAAAGACACCGAAGTCCAGGTGTTAGTCTGTTGCAATCCGCATAGTTACTGGTGCGGAGAGAAAACCGTCCCATGTCATTTCTATACAACTTCTTCTTAAGGTTCCATCTTCTAACGAAGGTTGGATATCAACATGGCAATTCTTACTTTACTTACAGCAGCTCTAAATAGTTGGCTAGAGCTCAGACTAAACCATTCCCTTAGATTTCGTAGCCAGGAGGTTCGTCTTCTTCCTACATCTCTTTTACCTTTTATTTTGCCCTCTATAATCAAACGTAGTAGCCCATAACGAGGACCTCTTAATATATGACCGAAATATTCAAGTTCCTCCGCCTCTTAATTGTCTGTACAATTTCTTCCCTCTTATTAACCCTATCAAGGACTTCAATATTGGTAATTTTGTCTACCCATGCTATTCGTAGCATCCTTCGATAACACCAACGCTCAAAAGCTTCCAATTTCTTAATCTCCAGTTGTTTCAATGTCCATGCCTCAGATCCGTAGAGCAAGGTTGTAAAAATGTAGCAGCGCAATAACCTTATCCTTAGATCCATTCTTAGGTCTCTACTACACAATAGATGTTTCATTTTTACAAATTTTGCCCTTGCTATTTCTATACGGCTTTTAATCTCTTGCGTTTGTTCTGCGTTTTGACTAACCAATGTTCCTAGATATTTGTATTTATCTACCCTTTCTATCTGGATATTATTAATATGGAGTGTCTCGTTGTCTTTTGGATGTTTTGTAATGACCATGAATTTTGTTTTCTTTAAGTTCATTTTAATACCATATATGGTACACTTTTCATTCAGCCGTTCCAGTATGTTTGATAGACTTTGCAGAGTTGAAGTGAATATGACAGTATCATCGGCATATCTTATATTATTAATAATTTCACCATTTATTATCATTCCATCGTTACACTCTCCTAAAGCTTCTTGGAAGATGGCTTCGCTATATATATTAAACAGCAGTGGTGATAATACACAGCCCTGTCTCACACCCCGAAGAATTTCTATTTCTTCCGACATTTGACATTATCCAGTTGTATACTATACAACTGGAAGTTGTAAAAGAGGGTCCAGTTGCCGATATCAGCATGTCGTTCCAGTTCCAGTCCCGACAAGGTTCCAGGAGGAACCATCTTTTAAGAGGGGGCAATGTTACGATTTTAAATGTTATGGCATATAGAACTGTAAATATTTTATGACTAATTCTTTTATTGATTCTCGTAATTTCTAGGTCAAAAATCTACCTGAATCGAATGTTCTGGGGGCGACAAGCCGATAAAAAAAACATGTTTTGAGACCAGTCGCCGCTGTGTCTACATCGAGAACAGCATGGTATGTTCTACACCTTTCTGTTTACCGGCTTGGAATTATATAAATAAGGGAATACTTTCATTGAGGGGCCAGTCATAAGAAGATCGGTAAACGCGGTTTACTTGTACGAAACGTGAAATAAATACATTTGTAAAAGTTATTTAATAAATTAGTAATTAGTTATCGTGAGTTTTAATAAATTAGATATAGACAATAAATTAGAATAAAGACAAATAAATTAGAGCAATAAAAAGACGTCACAATATATATATATATTTATAATTATTATTATATAATCGATCTGATTTCCTATGATCCTGTCTTTAGTATCTGCTGGTGACTTCTAAGTATATAAACGACGTTAGGTAGTTTGAAGAAAGTATTTGTTACACAAATATTGTTCGCTACGCAGAATTCTACAAAACGGTCTTCCCTGTCATTACCTTGTCCAAGTCCAAAATTCCCCACAATATTTTCTTGTTTAACTTTGCCTACTTTGGCATTGAAGTTCCGTAACTCCTCTGCTACAAGCAATTTCAATGACTTTCGCTTTTTGTAAGAGAAAGTGTTTTTTTAAACCTAAAAACTGATCTTTTTCGTCATTACATCGCCCTGGCAGTTTTCAACTGATTTTCTATGATTATTTGACCAACAAGCAACCACCATTTTCTTTCTTGATAAACGAAATCATAATGTTTGAAGGCAGACTCATCTTCAATTAATACATCGCTATTTCATCCACTCGTCTGACTTTTGGTTCCGGTTCATTGGCTCTATACGCATTGATTTTAGCTGTTTTCATCTCCTGTAATGCTTTGGCCAACATCTCCTTCGCATTCTTAGATGTTGTTTTCCTCATAAAATTTCGAAAAACGATAATTATATCAATTAATATTTAACTGGGAATAAGCCACAATTAAAGATAAAAATACGTTTATTGACGTTTCAATTTCCACTTCGGAAATCGTTCTCAAAATACAAACAGTAAATTAAACATTTAAACATTGTTTTTTGTTACATAGTGAAAAATTCTTCTAATAATTTAATTTTATCTGACTTATTTACATTGACAATTCGGACATACATTATGCATTTTAAAGTAGACGACTTTAAAATGGTATTGCCAATATTGTTGAGTTGCGCTCCTGGGACGACTTTACTTATAATATAGTTCATTCGATTACATGAAATCAACTTTAACTTGAGAATATCCGTCAGAAAAACATCATAGCATGTAATTTGCCTTTAAAAAGACAAACACATCTTGGTATTTTGGTATTATCATTGCTTGGCAATGCTCACTTGGCATTATCACGACTTGGTAAGTATTTGTTCGTGCATTTAGTTTACCTTCAATACACACCAAAATTCTGATTTTATATGTTTCATTATTTAAAAAACATAAATGATGTATCCTCTATATGTTACTGACTTACTAATACTGGTATTTTCTTATTAAAACTTCCTCTTTCAATATTGGTAACCAGATCCTACTACATTCTGCCGAGGAATTTGCGACACAATTGGCCTCATTTAGCATAATTAGAGCCGCTTCTTTGATTTTTCTTTTTTTACAATCCGTTTCTTTTAGGACTACATTTAAATTATTCCATTTAACCATATGTTCATTATCCCATAATATAAGATTGATGTTAACTTATTCTAACATTTAATGGCCTTGATGTTTCACCTAAATAAAACTGATCGCATTCACAAGGTATTTTATAAATGCACTTCTTTCTCCTTTCTTGTTACATTCATACAATGTTTGTCCAACATCTATTTCATCTTTCAAAACAAATTCTACAGACAAATAAATGGTGCCCCAATGGGCTCCCTCTATCTCCAGTAATTGCCAATATCTTTATGGAAGACTTCGAGACCCGAGCACTATCCACATCAATGCTCAAACCCACATGTTGGCTACGATATGTTGACGATACATTCGTCATTTGGTCCCATGGCAGGGATGCTTTAGTATCTTTTCAAAACTCATCTGAATGGTATCCTGTCATTTTTTCTTATATTTAAAATTTTTCTTATATATATATATATATATATATATATATATATATATATATATATATATATATATATTATAATGAAAACAGAAATACAATAAATTAACTTAGAAATATATACAACCAGATATGCAGTGTTGATTAGCAGATTTATTTAGATAGTAATTGAAGACATAATTTATAAGTTATATATTAGATATTATTAAAAAATAATTATATGAGGGTATTTTTTAAGAATTTAGCATAAGAATTAAGTTTAAGAAGTTTTTTGTTTATTTTATTTAATATTTAATATGTTTTAATTCAGCCATGTGCTATGCAACCAAACATACACTGTAGTGTCAAAGTCAAAAAGTTATTTATTTTTGGAATGTTAATTTAGAATATAATTGTGGATGTAAAATTGTAAAAAAATAGTTCATATAAATGTTTAAGTTACATATAATAGTGTAGTTCTGATCTGGAGAGCCTAAAGTCAAGTAAATTATAGATAGAAAACTCTAGAAATATCAATGGGACTGTATACATAGTACATCACAGACAGGAAATCATTCCAGAATTTTCAAATAGAAAAAAATAGAATGATTCGAACATTATTTATTGCTAGAATATTCTGAAAGAAAAAAGATATATATAGGCCATGTAATTTGGTCAGAGTCAGTCAGTCAGTTTCAGTCAGTTATGAGTTAGAGTTCAGTTTAAGTCAGTTTGAGTTAGCAGTTTAGTTCAGTTAAATTCAGTTACCAGTTCAGTATGATCAGTTATCAATTAGTAAAGTTATAATTCAAGAATTTAGTTACAAGAAGATTATTAATTGAGTTAAGTGAGTTAGTTAGAAGATATTAAATCAGTTATAAGATTATTATTGAGGAGTTAGTTATAACAATTCAAGGATTATTAAGTCAGGTATTTATGAGGTTATGAAGAGATTATTCAATGCTAAAAGAAGGCATTGATTAAGTTAAATGAATTATTAAGTTAAATACAGTTGGAGATTAATTATTACTACAGTAATATAGTGACAGTTTGAAGTTAATTCATTGAAATAAGCATTCAATAATACAACCACAAGATCCAGTATATTTCAAAGTACATTATATGGAAATTACAAGGAGTTAAATATATATTTATATGGTGAGTGGAGATAATTAAGACCTAACATATTAAAATAGTTGGATAACCAAGGCTTAGTAAGAAGATATCGAGTGGTGATAATAACTTTAATTTTGGAAAAACTTTAGGCGTTCAGTGAAAGAAGGTACCAAATTTTGTTAATAATATAATAATTGTAAGAATTTCAAATTTTAGATAGATTGTTTTAAATTGATAGTGCTTATATTAGATAGATAGGTTTGTTTCATAATAGTAAAAATAATAAAGATAGTCAGAATAATAGTCAAAATAATAAAGATCATTTAAAAAAGTACTTACAAACTAATTCTTTGAGAACCGCGATAAAAACCCTATACTTACATATATATCATTCAAATTTACTCATTGCTCATACAACAACAACAACACATCATAACAATTTTGTCGCCCAACGCGGGGCTCTCTCTATTTAAAAGAATTAGTTTGGAAAGATAAGTGCTCTCATATAATTAAATTAATTTTATTTGAAAAAACAATTATACCTTTAATTTTTAATTAAGTATATTTGAACATGTAAAGTCTCAATATGTCTCAAGGAAAAAAAGGTACAAGAAACAAAAAGAATGAAGAAGATGTGGAAATAGAAACACAAGCTGTACAAGAGGAGATTTTAGTCCAAGTTCCACAAGATACAGTGGAAATGAATCAAGAAGGAGGAGAAAATGTCAATATGGCAGCTCTGATGGCAATAATGATGCAGATGAACAAGACAATGGAAGAGAACTCGAAAATAAATGGAACAGAAATTGGAAGAGAATTCGAAAAAAATGGAAGAGTATTCAAAAAAAAATGGAAGAGAATTCAAAAGAAGTCAAAGAAGACATGAAAAAAATGGAACAAAAATTGGAAGAGAATTATAAAAAATTAGAAAAGAAAATAGAAGATAATAATATTAAAATTATAAAACAAATAGAAAAACAAATAGATAAAAAACTTGAAGCTGCAGAGAAAAAAGTAGCAAATGAAATAAAAAATATAAGGCATGACTATAAGAAAAGGATAGAAAATGAGAGAACAGAAGTAAATAGGATTATTCAAGATAATATGATAGATATAGAACAGAAAATAGAGTTGCAGAAATGTATACTTACATATATATCCCTATATACTTACATATATATCATTCAAATTTACTCATTGCTCATACAACAACAACACATCATAACAATATATATATATATATATATATATATATATATATATATATATATATATATATATATATATATATATATATATATATATATATATATAAGAAATATTTTGAATATAAGAAAAAAATGACAGGAGACCTTTTTTATTTAAAATGACACAAAAATCTTAAACATGGAAAGAAAAATCTGAAGCAAAAAGGTGATTTTTGGAATTTGTTTAAAAAATTGTTTAAATAATGTTTGTCCACTTTCGTCCGACACCCTTCAGATTTGTTTAAAGTGGACTTTTATAAAAAGAATCCGCAAAGAAACCAAATCAGAAACATTTTTCCTACAGGAGCGGCCTCACAACCTGGACTAAGACAGTCGTCAGAGACGAAAATCCAATTGAACTTTATTTATAAAAATATAAATAAAAATTATACCAACAAGTTAAATTTTGTCTAGAATATCAATTTTAGGATGCCAAAAAAGATGCCAAAGTTTAAGACTTTTACCTCTTGGCTTTCAACTAAAACCCCTCTCGTAGAATGTTTCAAATAAAAAATGTAGCTGAGATAAGTTTGAACAACAATGTTAATTAGCATTTTTCAGGTAGAATCATTCTCTCAGAGATAACACTTGAAACGATCGGCAATTTTTAATATCAGTTAAGACTAGTAAAAGTCAACCGAGGCATAAGACAAAGAGACATAATATCTCCAAAATTATTTACAGTTGCCATATTTAAGTCGGTAGACTGGGAAAATAAGGGAATCCCTATTAACGGAAGATACTTGAACTATCTTAGATACGCAGATGATGTAGTACTAATAACCGACACGTGGAATCCACTGAATACGATGATTGAAGAGCTACACACAGAATCCCTAAACAAAAGACTGCAAATGAATTTCAGCAAAACTAAACTAATGTCAAACAAAGATGACAAACCTATGATAAACATCGAAGGGACAGAGATAGAACACGTAGATGAATATACATATCTGGGTCAAAATGTCAAAGTAAGCAAAGAAAATCAGACTACCGAAATAAGCAGACGTGTAAAAATGGGATGGACAGCATTCGGAAGACTCTATGTACTTAAAAAATATACCTTAAAGACTGCAAATCAAAGTGTTTAATTTTTGTATCTTTCCTGTACTTACATATGGAGCTCCAACCTGGACATTCACTAAAATAAACATGGAGATCAGAAAAAATCAGAAAGCTATGGGACGGCAGATGCTGGGTATCTCACTCAAAGACCATAAAACAAATGAAGACATTCGTAATAGAGCAAAAGTAAAAGATGCTGTCGTACAGGCAGCTAAACTGAAATGGAAATGGGCTGGACATAACGAACGTCTTAAAGATGGTCCATGGAATAAAGAAATCGGGAATTAGCGGCCATATGAAGCCAAAAGATCACGAGGAAGACCGCAAATGCACTGGAGCAACGATATTAAAAGAACTGCAGGTCCAATGTGGAAACGTCTCACAAAAAACAGAGATGAATGGCGAGAATTAGGAGAGGCCTATATTCGGCAATCCGAATAGAGAGAAGGGCTTAAAAAAGGAATTGTTGTTGTAACTGTTGAGTGGAAAACGGGAATCCTAAGTTCTTCCAGTTACTTGTTGCTAAATATTATTTGAACTTCCCGTGGTTTTAGTAAAGAACATAAGACCGTGCATAAAACTATTTAATACTTCTATGTGAGTAGAAAGGGATGCGCTTCGCTTCACTTTGACCTTTGACCTCTCGCGCTCCGGTCACGCCCCGTGATGACGTCATAGTTTTGAAGGCTTGTGACGAGTCAGCCTTCATCATGTCTGCGTCGAGTCAGCATCATGTCAGCCCTTCTTTTCCACTATGACGGCACTATCTACGCTGACATGATGCTGACTCGACGCTGACATGATGCTGACATGACGCTGACTCGTCACAAGCGTTCAAAACTATGACGTCATCACGGGGCGTGACCGGAGCGCGAGAGGTCAAAGGTCAAAGTGGAGCGAAGCGCATCCCTTTCTACTACTATCGTAACGGGAATTTCTAATCTCCTTTAGCGACAAGTCGTCGCCAAGTTAAGCTATGCTTGAGCCGTTCCAAAGACGGCAGGGCCGTCGTCAGACCATTTAAGTTTTAACAGGAATTTATAAAGGAAAACCATACGAACAAGCTGAATTTTGCCGAGAATGCCAATTTAAGGACGCCAAAAGTTTACCACTTTTACTCTCGGGCTTTCCCCTTAAATCCCCCTCATAGAGGGGCGAAAACGGAAAAAAATCGATTTACCATGCCTCTATACGCCATAGAAAAAAATGTTTTAAATAAGAAATGAAGCTAAGTTAATTTTGAATAAAAATGTGTAGTAGCATTTTTGGAATAAAATGAACCGTTCCCTTAGAAATAAAGCTTAAAGCAATCGGCAATTTGGAATGTCAGTTACGCGCGCGAATATTCAATAAAATTTGTTTCAGCTCGATGGTAAAAATTCGATATCTTTTGATCGGAGTGTCCTATCGACAAAAATTAAGATGCATTTGAAAGGTAATGAATTTGGCTTTCGTAAACTGTTTTTGTATTTATATAATAAACGTAGCGCAATTTTTGTCAATTTTTATGATTCTGATAAGATCAATACAACGTATCCCTTTCATTAAGTGACCACTGGTATGGTAAATATAAGGCATTTGAAATATGCTTGAAAACGCTGAATTTAAACTTTCACATTACAAATGATCTAAAACATTTGAAACTGCCATTTTTCAATTACATTAGTACGTTTTTCAAAACTAACTGTCTTCTGCTACAAATTACACTCAAAACAATCTTCTTAGAGGCATTTACCGCAAAATTCAAATTTCAAATGTTATAGTTTTGAAGATTGGTTTCTAAAAATCGAAATTTTACTATGATCGGTCAATGAAAATGATAAATTTTATTGATCTCACTAGAATTGTTTAAAATGGCAAAAATCGCGCAAGGTTTATTTATTGAACAGGAACTCATTTCATTTGGTGCAAAATAAAAAAATATAAAAAAGCTGCGCTCTTAAAAAAGTGTTGATAAACATTTTTGTTCAAAATTATCTCAGCGATATTTTTTATTTAAAATATTTTGTTCTACCGCCTACCGGTTCTTGTAAATCGATTTTTTTACTTTTTATCCCTCTTTGAGGGGGTTTTAGGGGGAAGTCCGAGGGTAAAAATGGTAAACTTTTTGCAGCTTTTTTGAGGTCCCAAAATTGATATTCTCTGTAAAATTCTTGCTTGTTTGTATGAGTTTTAAAGGTCAAATCTCAGACGACTGGACTATAAGAGCTATGTTCAGTTGAGTGGATGCCAAAACTTTTTTAATAAAGTTATAACTAATTAACAAAATTCGTTTTTTTATAAAAATAAATAGTAAAATAATTTAAAATAAAAGTAAGTTAAAAAAGTAAGATTTTTTATATAAAAAATAATAGGGTCAATGAGTCAAATCTGACCCTGCCACGGTATAAATGTTGCTATTTTTGGCCATGGCAGTTACGGGTTAAGCAAGGATGCATCTTTTTCTCACCCTATTTTTAATCGTTGTAGATTTTATCATAAAAATAGTAACCTATAATAGAACAGGCATTAGAATGAATCTACACAAGCACTTGAGAGAATTGGGGTATACAGATCTGCGTAGCAAAGAAAGATCAATAACAACGGCTGGAGATAATTTTTATCTCTCTACTGGTATTTTAGGGTCTGGCGGACCCCTTTACTTTTTAAATACATGTAAAACTTGCAAATTTAACATTTATGCCTTGTCGCGCCAACCACCCTTAAGTTGGTGCACTTGCAAGCTCCTCCGATAAACACACCAACTGTTATTTAGTATTGTTTTGAAAAGTCAGCAGTAAAGTTCAATTAGGGTCTGTGTGGTATCACGACGCTAATACCTTTTTATTTCTGAAATGGCAGGTTCTTCCAAAAGAGTGTATTTCGGAGAGTCTAATTTTGATGAAAGTGTAAGGCGGTGGTATGATGAATTAAGAATGAAGTGATCTGCTGTTCCGGACAAACCAGATTTGAATATTAGAACATAAAAACACAAGCTGCTAAAAGTTCTTCCGTTGTTGAAAGGACCTGCAAAATGTGGCGATGTCTTTAATCCCTTAAAAATATGGAGTCTTCTTTTCACAGAGTATATGGAAAACGAAATAATTCTACCGATAAATGAAAAGATGTTGTTATTTTAAAATAAATTTAGCAATTCTGACAGAAAAGAACTAAGAGAACTAACAAAGAAGAATTTAGTGCGTTCTTCGCTATTTTGTATTACTACGCAGTTTTCAAGTCAAACGGTGAAGACTTATTTGCAACAGATGGAACGGAACGGACATATGTATTTGAGTATAGATTTGAGTATAGAGTATATTGTATAAGAGTATATGCGTTACTCGCATGTGTAAGGTTTGTTGACTGAATAGTTAGTGTAAATATTTTATTGCTTTTGTTTTAGGTTTGATAATGCAGATGATCGAGAAGAATGTAAAACTAATGATCGAACTGCTGCAATGCCTTAAGTTATTTAAGCGTTTTGTAAACAATTGCCAAGACTGTTAATGTCTTACCAAGACATTATATTCAAACAAAAGGCGGTGACGATGCACTAGATAAAAAATGTACCACATATTCTACTAGCCAGCGAACTAGGTGATTGCCAATGACTATTTTTTTTTTAACAATATAGAATATTGCATAGAATATTGCAAGTGTCAAGGCACACATTTTACATGGATGTTATAAAAACAACCAAGCCGTAGGGAGAAGAGTCTTTTACAAAATTCTTGCAAGATAACTTGCAGAACCATATCTCAATATAAGACTACAATTTTCGATTACCTAGGGAGCTTCGCTTGGGTATCAATAGAAAACTAAAGAAAGTTTTACCTGAAGCTGAGAGGGGAGAATTAAATAATCAAAACCAGAAAAGAAAGAGATGTGGTATCAGTGATCGAAAGAATGATAAAAAAATGTAGTGCAGCAATTGTTCCAGATCCATGTGCGGCGACTGCATGTTATATGTTTGCAAGAATTGCATTTAGAAAAATGTTAGTTGTAAATAGTTCGCAGTTTTGTTGATAATAATAATTTTTAATTAGAAAGTTTGTATAATTTAGTTCATTGTTCTTTATATGAAATTAAAAAATCAAGAAAGAAATAGTGATTTTACTTTTTATATTTCTTTTGTAAGAAATTATGTTCGGCTGTCAGAAAACCTTGAAAAATAAGTTGTTACATTTTTTAGCATTTGTCATTATTAATAAAAAATAAATAAAAAATGGGCTTACACGGATTTATTTCAGCCTAAATGATTACAAATTATAGCGAAATAATGAATTATTTCTGTTAATTCACAAAAAAAAACTGAAAAAACGGGGTCAGCTAGGCACCAGGATGCAGTTAACGGCAGAATAAATCGTCGTGATTGAGGTTGACGGTTTTAAAGGAAATCTAATCCAAGCCATTTTCCATTATTGGTAAAGACACAAATAAATACACCTAATAAGTAAGTACTACATTAGGAGGGACGGACATAGAGGTAAGCTTTTAAATCATCAAAAAACAGAAATTTGCAAAATGTTGGTTGGTCCAAAGAAATGTTTTGGGATATCTTAATCAGAAAAATTGTTTTATATAAGAACTAGGTAACGTCATTCCAAACACAAGACAAACGATTTATCGTGTATTATTAAATTGATTAATAACTAATTGAAAAAAGGCTCACTAACTTTTATAAGAAATTATTGTTTAGCTAACCATATATAATTTTTTTCATAAAACTTTCTTCTCTAATATGTAAATATTCTAATAGCAAAAACTTGTATTGGCTGAATAAATTTCAATAAGCAAACACTTAACAGTATGTTTTTTCTGTTTAAATATTTAAGTTATTTAAACCTATGTAAAAATAGTGTAAAATAAATGTTTAAATCAAACTTGCCTCTATAGTGAGGAATCTCCTTATTAAAAACCACACTACTACTACATCGATTCGGTCACACCGGCTAGTCTCACTCATTCGACGATCCACACAACACAAAGTTTAGGAGACAACTAACCAAACAAAACGAATAAATCTTACTACCGGCCTGGAAATCGAAAGAGAACAAGCAGAGCTATTTATCACTATAAATTTACTACTGGAAATTGCAGGACAGGCTTAAAGCTGTATAAAAGTTTTTTTTGTCAACAAAATTATACAAATTTTTGTCTTCAATTAATATTATAATGTTTGTTATAACGGTATGCTTATTAGCAATTATCAATAAACAATTGTCAGTAAATTAGTATTGTTTGTTTTTATTCTGCTATGTATAGAAAAGCCATAAAATTGACATGATAGGGAGCACAATTAAAAAGGGACAAAAATTGGAATACATAAAAGAACTGATTCCACCGCGAATTGTCAGATTTTTCAACAATCTCAAAGAAGCTTCAACTTGACATAGTAACTTCAAAGTTCATCAGAGAAAGTAAAAATAGTAAAATGATAAAAGCCATTGGTACAGATGAGGTACATACAAAATATTTAAATTTGACAACGAACAACACATCCCTATACTATTAGAGGGAGACTATTTATTAAAATCTGTAAATGCGGTAGCTGAATTTGGTATTTATTTTTATCCCAAAAAACACAAACGCAAAAAATTGTGAACGTTTCAAACTAATAATTTTTATGGACCATTTTCTTACATTTGTGTGGACAATGAAGTACTCCAGTATAGTTAAGGCCAACTATCTATCTGTCCGTCGGCAAATTCAAACAAAAATACAACTTCCCGACCAACTTTTACCATGTTTAGTCCAGAAAAATTAATATATGTATTTAATATATTTTTTACCACCAAAAATGAGATGTTTTAACCAAATAATGCTTCAAATATAATGTGCAGAATAATTTTGAATTATGTTCTGCTAATGAACTTGCTTTTTTGTCTTTAAAAGTAGAAAAGAGTTTCAATTATCTTCTTCAGGTGCCATCTCCGCTACGGAGGTTGGCAATCATCATAGCTATCTTAATTTTTGAGGCAGTAGCTCTAAATAGTTGTTTTAAGCTGCATCCAAACCATTCTCTCAGGTTCTTCAGCCATGAAATTCGTCTTCTTCCGATGCTTCTTCTGCCATCTATTTTTCCTTGCATTATGAGTCGCAGGATGCCATACTTATCGCCCCGCATCACATGTCCGAGATACTGTAGCTTTCTTTCTTTAATTGTAAGTTCAATTTCCTTCTCTTTGCCTATTCTTCTCAGTGTTTCATTGTTTGTAACTCTATCTACCCAGGAAACCCTCATAATTCTTCTATAGGTCCACATCTCAAAGGCGTTAAGTCGTCTCATGGTATCTAGATTTAACGTCCATGATTCCACTCCATAATATAGTACACTGTATACGTAACATTTTGTTAGGCGTACTTTAAGAGCTAATGTTAGATCTTTGCTACATCGGACCTTTTTCATTTTTATAAAATTAGAACGTGCTTTTTCAATTCTGACTTTGATTTCTGCCGTGTAGTCATTATTTTCTGTTATAAGTGTTCCTAGGTAAGTGTACTTTTTTACTCTTTCGATCTGCTGGTCCTCTACTATCAAGATTTCGTTAGTATTATAGTTGTTTTTACAAATTTTCATAAACTTCGTCTTTTTGACATTAAGACAGAGTCCGTACTCCCTACTACACATGACTATTTTGTTCATGAGTCTTTCCAGGTCTTGTAAACTATCGGCTATTATTACTGTATCATCTGCATATCTGATGTTGTTAATTAAGACTCCATTTACTCTTATGCCGACTGTTTCATCTTCCAGAGTTTCTCGAATTACCTCTTCAGAATAGGCGTTAAATAATAGAGGTGATAGAATGCAGCCTTGCCTGACTCCTCTCTTTATTTTCATTTCTTCAGATGTTTCTTTTTCGATTCTTGTTTCAATTATATTGCTTAATATTTCGTCTAAATATAATCATCTCACAATTTTAACTGTACTAATGCCCAAGTGTCAATTTTCAAATTTTAAACTGATTAATTTTCTATGAGTACTTCGGTTGTTAAAATATCGGCATATGCCTTATCTAAGGGACCGGACTTGCAAATTTTGAGCTCAGTTGTGTTGAAATTTTGTTGTGAGTAGTTATAATAATTGTAGTATTTTTTTGTTGTTTGTTTTTTCGAAACTGTCTATTTGTGTATAAAGAAACTGTTTAGACCATGAGAAAAATCACCTAGAGCTTTTCGTGCGTGGAAGCAAGAGAACCCCGGTAGTAGTATAGAAGCTGTAGTAGTCAACAATCTTTTAAGTGTAAGTGATACAAAAAACAATGACGCGGAGATTGTAACTGTAGAAAAGTGTTTAAGACTTCCAAAGAAAATTATTGTTTTGAATGAACAATCTAATAAAATTTGTATGAAAGTTTACAAAAATATTGAAAATGATCCTGAAAATAGTTGTAAAGGCAGTATTATAAGAAAAGCAGCCTTTTTCAGCGACCAACATCGTGAAAAGTTAAAAAGAGAAATACTAGATCGAATGCTGGAAAACCTAAACAAATTAATATCGTGACTGCTAAATTGTCACTTTGTGACTTGCTATAGTCACCAAGGTTGTTGTGATGGGAAGAAGCTGCCCTAAAACCACTTTACGTAGACGGCTGAAAAAACTTCGGTTCAAATACAAAATTGTTGATAACGGGTGGCTATTATGGAAAGTAAGAGGATACTACTCTTTGCGGAAAAAAATAGAACAATGTAGATTATCAACAGAATATGAATTCTAATATATTCGAAGAGTGGTTTAAAACACAATACTTACCAATATAACACCGCGCAGTGTGATAGTTATGGACAATACTAGCTACCACTCAAGGTTTTTTAAAAAAATTCCTAACAGTTCGTCTTCAAAACAGGAACTAAAAGAATTCCTCTCAAATAATGATTTGTATTTTGAAGACAACTATAATAACAAACAGTTACTTAGATTGCTTCGTACTAAAACTTATAAGAAACAATATATACTGGACACTATTGAATTACAACATGACCATGCTGATTTAAGATTACTACCTTATTTTTGCATTTTCAATCCTATCGAACTTATTTGGTGACAAGTAAAAAAACGAATTCGGAGGAAAAATAGTTTTCCAAAATTTGACGCGAAAATGGTCGACTTAATAGATTATACGTAATCTTGCCAGGATGATTTTTTACTTTTTTTAACTACGTGTTTGGCCTTGGCTTTGAATTTTTTGTAATTTATTAGATTTTCAAGGCTTTTGTTTTTTGGTACTTATTTAAAGCTTTTTTTGGATAGACGAATCGCCTCTTCACAAGACGAGTTCCACCAAGGAACTGCTTTATGATTTGGAGAAAATGATGTTTTGCCAATATGAGTCTTAGCAACTGAAAGAATAGTGTCTGTTATTGACGTTAACAAATAGTCTACATCATTGATTATTAGATGATCATGAGTGAGCAAGAGAGTGTCAACAGCTTTTAAATACTCTAACCAGTTAGCTTTATTTAGGCGCCAATAGCTTTTGGTAGAGGCAGTCCCATTAGAATTTTTGGAAATTATTATAGGATAATGATTGCTATCAAAGAGATCGTCAGCTGTTTGCCAGGTTAAAAAAGGTGCAGATTTAGGGTCACTAATACTAAGATCTATAGCAGAGAAAGATCCAGATAATATTTTTAACTACTTTTCCCCGTCCCAAATTATAGAGAGAACTTTGAGGTAATGTTAATTGAGATATTTATATATATATATATATATATATATATATATATATATATATATATATATATATATATATATATATGGAGCAGATGGTAAGTTTATTAAGGCAATATGTAGTTATGGCAATAGCCTCAAGATTCCTTATTAATGGTAGCATTGTTGAGAAGATTTCGCTGGACGCAAATATTAATGCACCTCCACTAGCTGTGAAGCAGTTCGTTCTAATGAAGTGGTATCCTTCACTTTAGGAGGATTTAAGATGAGGAATATTAGTTGTATTAAAATTAATTGAATGTGTTCAAGGCGCGAATAGTATCCGTCGCAGTTCCATTGTAAAATAGTGAATTTAAAAACTTATTTGGTTAGTAGAAAGAATATACCTTGTACTAATTAAGTAATTTTAGAAAATATCGATATCATTGCAGTTAGAGTCACATGAATTATTGGACGTAAGGCTGGTAAGTTCGTCAGCGTCTATAGAATTTAATGTGCGTTTTAGCGTTTTCGTTATTCTTGTAATGCGATTTTTAAGTGATCTATCGGATACAGTTTGGTATATTTGTGTAAGATTTTCGAGGAGAGAATGAATCTTCGTGGTAAAATTATGAGCTTCTTTGAGAGGATCACTACTCCCAAATGAATTTTCTAGGAAGGCAACTATTTGTAATGCTGATAGCGAAAATTTTTCTGGATTCGCTTAAATTAATTTTTCAATACTTGAGTGGGCAGATGGACTAATTTTACCAATTTCTATGTCATCAGTTTTTGTTTTCTTTTTAGGAGCTGATGTTAGGAGCGAAGGTGTGTTTGGTGTGTTATTAGAGTTTAAGTTTAGGGGGCTAGCGGTTACCAGTAAAGAAGGTGATTTAAGACTTGTGTCAGTGGAATGAGTTCTTTTTATGCCAGAGTTAGAAAGGACAGATAATGGTGTTATAGACTGTTCATTTGGGGTTGTTATGTTAGTAGGTGGGTTATTTGAATAGATTTTTTGTGAAGGACGAAAGGGGAGATATACTAGAAGGAGGATCAATTGGGATTTGGCTAGAAGTTGTATTTGGAGAGGGATTGCTAGATATTTCGTGAGGGTTAGGGCAGGAGTCTGCAACGTGTCCAGATTGCTTACATAAAAAGCATTTTAGTTTGTCGGAAGTATTAAAGATCCTATAATTTGTGTTTTCATATGAGATTACAATTGAAGTATTTAACTCAAAGTATTCTTTATCTGGTATCACAAAGACTGAGCGTCGAAAACTGAAGATGTGAGCATATTCGTCTTCCGGAGAACTACAACGGATATGCGAGATAGGGGAAGCAAGTTGTACTCCAAGTTCATTTTTAAGTGCTTGCTCTATGAGTGCATTCGGGATCGAAGGACACACGTTAGAAAGTAGTAGCCTATTTGCAGGAGTGATAAGTCTGCGAATAGATACTGTTTGATTTCTAATCGAAATAGTCGAATTATTTTTTAGAAGAATATCTACTACGGTTACGCAAGAAAGATAGATGCATATACGTTGGTTAGAAATACGTGAAGTAAAGGTTATTTCTTTAGGGGTAACAATTTCGCCGATTGCTTTTATGTAATTAAATAGTACTACGTCTGGGATAGCGTTCATAACAATGGCTTGAGTTCTACTGGGACATGATGTTGCTGTTATAGATTTTTTATGTGTTATTTTGGTTACTGAAGCGAAGCTAGGTTGAGCTGTTTGTGATGATGATGCCATAATTTGATTTTAATATTTTGGATGCCAAAATATTAAGTATGGCCAAAAACGACTGGCCTAATTTTATTTGTCGAAAGTATTTACCTGATATCGACTTACCAATATTTGCTTGATAAACAATCACACTAAACTAACAAGTTTTTATTAAAAATACTATTAGTAGAAGCCTGATGTTTACTCGTTGGCTTCTGAAATAGGAATATAACGACAGTTTTGTTGTTTGACTTAAACATTTTTTTAAACGATTAACTTAAAAGATTTAATTTCCTACTAGGTTTGTAAATTATTAAAGATGATTACTATATTTTTACTATGTATATTAAAAAGATATAAAAAAGAGTTATAAGTGGTCAATGGTCATATAAAACCCAATCTGAAAACTTATCAAAATATTGTCGAAAACCAGTATCTGGATTGGATACTTTAAAATAGTTTAAGATACATCACTTTCTAATAAAAGCTTGTGTTGTAATAGTTAATGTTTTTTACGTATTTATTGAATTTTAAAATCATCAATATTTGATAATATTTAGGGGGTTGTCTGAATCCCTTAAACACCCCCCTGGCTACGTCATTGATATCCAGCTTCTTATTATTTTGGTTTAAAAAAATATAAATGAAAATAAAATTTTATAGTAAAAAATTTCCGAACCGATCCTGCTTATTATGATAGCATAAATGTTTACTCTTTTACTGTGTTGGGTCAATTCGAGTTATCGAATGGTCGCTTGTTTGTTTATGGCATTTGAAGAGAGTTATTGTACTACTGAAAATGCTTAGGTGATGGTAATTTGACACGGGCAGGTATGTGAAACAATAACTGCGGCAGACGCTGGAATTCGGTCTATAAATACTTGATCAGGTAATGATTGGACGAAGAATAACAAACAAAAATGATACCTTATAAATACAAATAAGTTTTTGATATTTTATCTTGTGTTTGACCAAAAAAGTGCTTACGATAATTAACATTACTATTGAAAAACACAGAAGCATCTATGTATATTACCACAATGAAAAAAAGTTATAAATATACAAAAGAATCTGATAATGTCATGAATATCAATAAATAATAAATACAAGTACAGAAATAACTTCCTAAACGATTAGTATTTTTCATATGAGTAGTGGATTGCAAAGTAATAAATAATACTATTAACACATAATATTATAATAATATGCCTTTCACTGAAATAAAGCCAGAATAAATAACAAGCATAAACGATATAGAAAATAGAGAAGCATATGCTGAAAAACAAAAAGGGGAGGTGGAGAAATGTAAAAGATAAGCAAGATAATGTTGTTTTTGGAGCAGAAATTGAGCTATATTGAGAAAAAAGACGGGAAGCGAAGGTAACATGTAAAAGGAAAAAACTGTTGTTCTTGGAGCAGGAATTCAGCTGTATTGAAGATTTTAAACATAAACCAATCACGAACTTCTACCATAATTAAAACGTTAGCGAACCCAGTTAAACACCACACCAATATGAGGAAACAAATCTATATCATTGAATTGATGTATAGTATATGCGGATACTCTTGTCTTAGTCAAATAAAATCCACTGAATTACAATAAACTTTTAATAGAATAAAGAGGAAAGTGTATATGGTGAGAAGAAGAAATCCGAATAATTTAGTATAGTTGTGTAACATACGTAACTTAGTTAATAAATAAAATTTCTAAACTAATAAATTGATACCATATAAGTAACATAAACAAAGACCAAGAACAAGAAATCATGAACTAAGAAGAGGAGGACAAGAGAGAATAAACCCATAAAGAGCAGGTTTAAACAAGCAACTAACTATTCATTCCTGTAAATAAAAATAACCAGTTATATAGACGAAACATACACCTCGGAAAGAACGGGTCTTTTAAGAAGACAACAACCAGTTCTTCTTCTTCTGGTGACTATCCGTTTCGGATGTTGGAAATCATATTGGCAATCATAACCTTGCTCGCTGCGGCTCGAAACAGCTCCGTTGAGGTTTTCTTAAACCATGTTCTTAAATTCCGCAGCCATGATATTCTCCTTCTACCGAGTCCTCGCATACCTTTGACTTTAACTTGCAATATAGACTGCAGATGAGGTGGAAAGATGACATCAGGAAACAAGGAGGTCCCACATGGCAGAGAACAGCTCAAGATAGGGAAAGATGGAGAGAACTGGGGGAGACCTATATCCAACAATGGAAGGATAAAGAATAGGTTCAAAAAAAAAATAGACTGCAGCAGAGAGTAACGGTGCTGATTTCTCATAACGTGTCCCAGATATTGCAATTTTATGCGTTTGATCGTAAACACAATCTCTGGTTCTTACTTCATGTTTCCTAGAACTTCCTTGTTCGTGATCCTTGCTGTCCATGATATTCTCAGCATTCTTCTATAAAGCCACATCTCAAATGCTTCAAGTTTTTTAATAGTGGTGTCTGTAAGCGTCCATTCCTCCGCCCCGTACAACAACACAGAGAAAACATAGCATCTCAAATTTCTCATTTTTGTATCTAGGGATATGTAGTGACTTTTGCTCCACTGTTCATTTATAATAGTTCCCAGGTAGCAATACTGTTTTACTCGCTCTATCTGAATCCCATTAATGTATAAGTGAGCGCCGTTTATATTCTCCTTGCTGATAATCATTTGTTTCGTTTTGTGGGTATTAATGTTTAGTCCGTACTGTTGACTGTACTCGTTTATTCTGTCCATTAGCCTCTGAAGTCCCTCTAAACTATCTGCTGTCACCATGGTGTCGTCAACATGGTGTCTGACTGACAACATGTCTAAATGGTGAAAGAGTAAACAATCTAACATTGTTTACTCTTTCACCATTTAGAAGGATGCCTTCGTCTATTTCGTAAAAAGCCTCGTTAAAAATTTTCTCTGAGTACATATTAAATATCAACGGTGATAGGATACATCCCTGTCTAACTCCACGTAGTATTTTTATGTGATCTGTTTCTTCTCCGTTAATTTTTATGTATGCGGTCTGATTCCAGTAGAGTTCTGAAATTATTCTGAAGTCTTTGTCATCCAGGTCTGCCTTTTTTAAAATGTTTATCATCTTTTGATGTTGAACTCTGTCAAATGCCTTTTCATAGTCGATCAAGCACGTGTATACGTCGCAGTTAACGTCCCTGCATCTTTGAATCAGTTCCTGTACTCCGAAAAGTGCCTCTCTGGTACCCATTGCGTGAATGAAGCCGAACTGTCTGTCCGATATTTGTTCCTCACACTTCTTATAAATTCTTCCATGGATGACTCTAAGAAACAATTTCAACATGTGGCTCATTAGGCTGATTGTTCGATATTCTTCGCACTTTTTAGCCCCCTCTTTTTTAGGTATCGCTATAAATTCTGATTCTAGCCATTTATCAGAGATGATTCCTGTATTGTATATTTTATTGAAGACAGCCGTGATCCAATTTATTCCTTCTTCCTCCAAGAGTTTTAAAAATTCAGCTTCGATATTATCAGGCCCTACAGCTTTCCTGCTTTTCTTCCGTTTTATTGCTTCTTCTACCTCGGATTTAAGTATGTCCCGGCCCGTCATCCTCTCTGAAAATGGATGCCTATAATCCGTTCTTTGATCTTGAAAAAGTGTCTCCAAATATATTCTCCATTTGTCTTTCATCTCTGGGTGTCAATGATTAATTTTCCATTGGTGTCTATGAGTTTCATTTGTGTTCGCTTTTTAAAAGTTCCCGTTATTTCTTTTACCTTTTTGTGTACATTAAAATTGTCATGCTTGGCTTGTAGTCTTTCTATTTCCTTACATTTCTCTACAGCTTCTTTTTCTTTAATTTCTCTTATTTTTCTTCTGATGTAAGCCTGCATTTTTTTATACTCATCATTATTTCCTTTTATTAACCTTCTGCGTTCCATTAAGTGAAGGATTTCTGGAGTCATCCAAGATTTCTTCTTTGTTTCTTTGTTTGGTTTTAGCAGATCTTGTCAGTTTTCTTAATTATTTCTTCGAATTGATTGATTTCTCGTTGGATGTTATTTTCTTCTTTTAGTTGTTTAACTTGGTTGTTAATATATTCCCCCACTTGCTTTTTAACTTCCGGATGTTGCAGGGCTCTCATGTCGTAGTTAGGTCTAGACTTTTTCTTTATTGTCTTCAGTCTCATATCCATGACTCCCACTAAAGGTATGTGGTCAGATTCAATGTCCGTTCCTGGATATGTTTTGGCAGATTTAAAACTGTTTCTGAATCTTCTATTTACCAATATATAATCAACAACCAGTACAAAGAACAATTAATCTAGAAACGGCCTTACAAGAGATTAGATGAACTGGAGAGAAGGCATATCAAAAACTAAAAAAATTGTAGTATTTTTCAGCGGAAATGAACCAGAACACCAATTTGGCTCTGACTTTATAGACAAGGAAAGTCTTGTGTGGAAAGATCGACAAGAATAGGGCCAACAAGATTATGAATTACGGAAGTACATTACGTAAAGAAGAAGAAGAATTACAGTACGTAAAGGTCATTATGTTATGCAGACGACGCCGAATTAATCACCAAGGCAGAAGACGAGCTCCAAACACACATCTCCAATACAACAGCAAAGAAATACAATATGATAATAGCAGCAGAAAAAACCAAATGTATGACAACATCTAAATACGCACTACGATGTAAAATCGAAATTGATGGGAAAATAATAAAGCAGGAAGCAAGGTTTAGATATCTGGTAATAGATATAACTAGTTAGGGAGATGTTGAAGACGAAGTACTACAACAAAGCTTAAAAGTAAGTAAAGCGGCGGGATCTCTTAATGTCACAATCTGGAAGAACAAACACCTAAGACAAGACACAAAAAGAAGAATCTATAAATCAGTAATTAGATCTATATTAACATATACGGCAGAGACAAGAACTGACACGTCTAAAACGAGATGACTACTAGAAACAACAGAGATGAAAATAATATGACGAATTTCAGGGAAAAGTCTGTTTGATAGGAAGAGAAGCGAAAACATAAGAAGAGGATGCAATTTAGAAGAGATAAATGGATGGGTGACAAAACGGAAACAGAAGTGGAGGATAGAATGGTACGAATAGCACGAGATAAGTCACCAAATGAACGAAGAAGTATTGACAGACCAAGAAAAAGATGGTGCGACAATTTACAATTTAGAAAGCTAATATTGAAGAAGAAACAGGCTTTAAAGCATACATACAAAAAGGAAGAAGATGAATAACAACAAAGACATTGCTTGGAAAAATATACTATTAACTTTGACAACCGTATTAGATGAAATACTAGGGCACAAAAAGAGAACAGCAAAAAAATGGTTCGATTGCCTGAAATCAATAAAAGAACGAAATATGGGTAGAAAACAACAACATTGCAAGGTATAAATAGACAAGAACAGTGACAAGAAAACTAATGAAGAGAAAAAGTAGATCCGATAGGGCAGAATTGAAGAACTGTGTTAAGCAAGCTAAGACCCAAAAAGGGTTGTAGCGCCATTAGAAGAAAAAGAAGAAATATAATTAATATTTGTTATTTTTAGTTGGCTAATTTATTAATGATTTTAAAAGATCTTTTTGTTCTTCTTCTTCTTATGCCCTTTTTGTTATCTTAATGCTGTAGTCGTATTTGTGACATTAACTATCAGCTATCTCGGCATCTTTTAAAGGGTATTCCTGGTAGTATAGGATCGGTTAGTCTTAAACTCATCGTTATTCAGGCCAGTTTTTCAATATTCATTCCAATATCGTATTCTATGTTTTTCTTTTACAATATTTATTATTTTTTTGTGTATTGTGATGTATACTCGGTTCGCTATTCCCAGCCCGAACTGTCTAGTGAATTTAGTAATTATTTTTTGCGAAGTTAGTTACTTTTTGACAGACTTAAAAGTGGCTGAAAATTACTATACAACCAAGCACACGTACTCATAGCCAATATTAATAGTAAACAAACTAAATAGTAAATAAAATAGAACTTTGCGAATTACCGACAATCAATATTTATTTATCTACCATATAATAAATAGTTAGGTTAAATTATAACAACTAAAATATATTTTTTACATATATACTACATAAAATTTGATGGGTTTAGTATACACTTCTACTATTTAGAATAATTCTTCTTTTTTCAAAGAAAGAAGTCTGCAATAGTAGTATACTTGAGCTATTAATACTGCGAAGTAGGAATTGTTGTGTTGTAGATTTCCGACAATGAATCTGTCAAAATATGCCAGAGTTAAGCAAATGGAGTATATTAGATATTCCATCGAGCTAATACTGGATTTCCATTATTGTTTTTCGATCATAAATTATCTGTATTTTAAGAGTTTTTTTGCTACATTGTCGGGTTCTGTAACATTTTGTTTTTTTTTTTTCTAATTTACACAGGATATTCGTAATTTTTTCTTTTGTAATGTATATTTTTCCATTACCATCTCTTTTTTCTTTTTCTGTAATAATAAATTCTTTAAATGTTTTTTAATAATTGATGGATTCGATGGATTCGACATACGCACTTCACCTTCTAGATCATAATCATTCTTTTAATGACAAATTTAAAATACTTCACATTCAAAATAAAGGCCTTAAGCTATCTTTGTTAGAATCTATGGAAATCAACAAATTAAAAAACACAGACATAATTCTGAATGACCAACTTGAGACAAACAGTTCTCCCCTCCTCAACCTATTTCATTAGAGACTATAAATTGTAAACGCATGCCAAAAATAGATCGCTTGAGAAAGGCAATCAGCCGAAACAGCTGTAGTGATAATAGTTAAAATAAATTTTGTGGAAGTTTGAAAACAAAGTTTTCAGTGTTTTATTTTTACATAAATGTTTTTTGTTTACAGAAATACAAATATATCTTTACTTGTTGAACCCACCATTTATAAAGGAAGGGATCCAAACTCCATTATATGTATTTATCCTAATCAGCTTTAAACTAACACATTCTACAATATTAAAGATAGGACAAGGCCGGATAAGTAGTTTTTCAATCAAAATTACAAATTGTCTTGTTGTCCATCTACGTTCAAGGATCTCAAAGGAAATTTTTGGCCTTTTTACATACGTTTTAAACGGTATGACGCTAGTTATATAAAGTATTATCAAATTATATTAACTATAAGTTTTATTATAATAATGCAGTGGTGTTTTAAAAGATGATTTATGATTCGTATAATTTAATTTTAATGTGTGTGGGTAATTGTGATTACGAATTAATTAGGTTTTTGTCGTACTTTGTTCTAACATCATTCATCTATTGTACATACGGAAGTGGTGATAGGAAACTGAAGGCAAAAAGTAGAAATATCATCTTCCTTCTTGTTAAACTATATAGATAAACAGGAAAGACAAAGGAAATGAAAATATTAAGAACGTTTGGTAGGAATTAAAGAGAATAAAAATATTTCACAATAGAAACGTTTAAAAAGATCATACCTGTTTTTTTAGCAGTTTTATAGACTTTCCCTTCAGTTTCATTGGATTTTTTCTGTCACTCATTACTTGCTTCCTTCAACTTTATCAATCCCATTCTATCTCTACTGCATACCTCTCCATATATTTACTCTGTAAAACCAATCCTAAGTACTTAAAACTGTTAGGTTATGACCGCACCAGGTGGCTTGAATCACCACTTGAATTGCGTTTGCATCTGCGCAGCGTTCGAGATTCGAATCTCAGCTAAAACCCAAAAAATTTTGACGCCATGCCCATCAAGTAATCCGTGTCAACACAAATGGAAACACTGACGACCCAACTAACCCCATTTTTTTAAAGCAGAGCTCATAAAGGGAAGTCTATCCTATTCTGGCAGAATCAAAGCCTCTGCGAGTCCGTCTCCAGATGAGGGTAGCATAGTAGCCATGCCGTGGGGCTCCATCCTTCCTGTAGTACCTATATTGCTACACGTCACTTACCCGTGATCCCTGTAAGTGCAAACAAGTGCACGCAAGTGGAATAACGGACCACCTCACACGTTTGATAGGACACCGAGGAGCCTACTCCTCTACCACTGGTTTCCACTGCAGGCTCGTCTAAAAAGCGCAATCTAGTCCGGACTGGTATTGAGCCTCCTACAGAGGGTATGTGAAATAAAAGCAGAGTGGTCTCACATGTGTTCGTCTCGGATACTAGGAACGCAACTCTTAAACCAGTGCGGCTTAAAGACTAAAACGATGGCTTACCATCTCTCATTCCATCTTATTAGTCGCCTTTATAGATAAGGTAGGGACCAGCTCCATAGCGGTAATCATTTCGTCCGTTCGCTCGTCGGAAGCTACTAAGACTCGGCCGCCGCTAGGCAGTTGAATGGGGTAATTATAATGGGTGATTTTGAAATAGAGAAGATGGACTTAGCGAGCGCAATGAAACATGAAAAAGAATAGTCGAATTTGCCCAAGAAAACGAATTGGTAATAACGAATACCATACGTTATGCAAGCTTAGATCAAGAACAGTATATACCTGGAAGTCGATTCGGGCTAAACAGAATAAAATCGTAGAAACCAGAATGACTATATTGTGATGGGAAGAAGATACAGAAAATCTGTCAGATTGGCAAAGATGTCTCTATATCTAGGTGCTGACGTAGTTTCTTATCACAACCCAGTTACTTCTGAATTCAGGTTAAATCTAAAACAATCTAAACAGAGTCAAAATAGACACAACATCGATCTCTCCACCCTAGGAAACAGAGAAACACAATTCAATTTAATGAAAGTCTTTAAAAGACACTATATTACAAATAAGGATAAATGAATTCAACAAAAAGTGCTAGAAAAAGATGAAAAACTAGATAAAGAAGGAAATATTTAAGTTAATAGAGAACAAAAGGATCATTAAAACTGTAGAGAAAATAAACATGCGATAAATCTTCAAAAATTAAACGACTCGTTTAACATACATAAGAAGATAAGAGAAATTACTGGAAGCTACAGACTCAGGTATGGAAATAAACTAATTGACGGCAACGAACAGATAACAGCAGACAACGAAACAAAGATACAAACATGGAAAAGATATATACAAGGCCTCTTTCAAGACGAAAGACTCGGATTAATACTATTAGAGGAATAATAATAAATGAAGAGGTACTGTATGCGGTCAAGAATATGAAAACCAGAAAGGCTCCTGGTTCGAATGAGATTCCTGTTGAACTAGTAAAGTATTAAGCAGGAGAAATACCGAATAATTGGCTGACTTCTACTTTTACTGCAATCACTAAGAAAAACAACGCTAAAAAATGTAAAGATCATAGAAGAATTAGTTAATGAGCCATATAAATTTTTCATTTAATAATACAAGGCAAAATAGATAAAAGAAGAGGGACAGGTTTTCCGAGCTGCCTTCAACAAAATTAATATAGCTAATATAATAGCCAACGCACGATAATCGAGCAGGCATAGGAAGCAGGGAAGAAGCTATACGTTGATTTATAGATTTCGGAAATGTGTTTGACAAAATAAGGCATGACCAACTCATGACAATCTTAAAACAAAAGTAAATAGACAATCGGAATATAAGAATGTTAGAAAACTCGTACTTTACCCAGACAGCGATGAAAGTCGAATGTAAAGTGCGCGTACAAGGGGATGTTTCAAAACCATTTATAACCAACAGAGGAATGCGCCAAGGAGATGCGCTATCGTGCACGCTGTTCAACCTAGCGTTAGAAAAAGTTATGAGAGATTCGGGAATAATACTTAAAAGGTACGATATATACCCGTAGTATACAAATAATGGCATACGCTGATGATATCGTCATAATTGGAAGAACCCAAAATGAAGCAGTGGAGGCTTTCACACGTATCAATAATGCCGCAGAAAACATCGGACTTCTGATTAACATTCAGAAAACTAAATATATGCCGGCCATATCAAGAATTCAACAAAATAACTTAGAGGTGCAACACGAAACGATAGAAATAGTAGAAGAATTCTGCTACTTAGGATCACTGGTAGACTACAAAAATAGCACATCCAACGAGATAAAAAAAAAGAATATGCATAGCTAACCGCTGTTATTTTGGCCTGGGCCCTCAACTAAGAGCGAGAAATATTTCAAGAGCAACAAAGTGCAAACTTTATAAAACAATAATACGCCCAGTGCTCACATACAGATCGGAAACATGGATAATAACGACCCGAGATGAAGAGCTACTACGAGTCTTTGAAAGAAAAGTATTGAGGACCATATATGGCGGAGTAAACGAACAGGGTCTGTGGAGAAGGCGATATAACTTTGAACTCTATAGACTTTTTGGTGATGCAGATATTGTGAAGACCATAAAAATAAACCGCCTAAGGTGGGTGGGCCACGTTATGCGGATGGATGAGAGTGATCCCACTAAAATAATTATGCTTAACAGGCCGATCGGAAGAAGAAGGGGGCGACCTAAACTCAGATATCTGGACGATGTACAGGAAGATCTGAGGGAGATTGGAGTGAGGGGCTGGAGAAGGCAGACACTCGATAGGGAAGGATGGAAGAATGTTTTGAAGCAGGCCAAGGATCACAAAGGGCTGTAGCGCCAACTGATGATGATGATGAAGAAGCCATATGTTGATTTATAGATTACGGAAATGTGTTTGACAAAGTAAGGCATGACAAACTCATGACAATCTTGAAACAAAAGTAAATAGACAATCGGAATATAAGAATGTTAGAAAACTCGTACTTTACCAAGACAGCGCTCATAAAAATGTATAGAACACAATCGGTGAACATTAAAATTAAAAGAGGGGTATGGCAAGGTTGCATTCGTTCTCCATTAAACTTATAGTTCCAAGTCATTATACAAAAAGTACTGCGCAGCGAGACAGTTAGCGATGTAGTAAACGGAATCGCTATTAATAAGGTTAACATAAGTAATGGAAATTAAAACGTCAATAAACTTACTTTAACCTTTAATTGTGGCTGATTCCCATTTAAATAATAATTACTTTAAGTATTTTTTTTTGTGACATTTGTAGCATTTGCAATTTCATTGATTCTTTGGTGTATATTGACACCCCCCTGTATATGTAATATACTGAAATCCCCTCATATATGTTTGAAAAATCGAAGAGTATTTTTAATGCATTTCAGTTTCCTATTTGTACGTATTAAAACCCAAATATGTTTTCAATTCCTTCTTAAATCGGCTCGAGAATACAAACCATTTTATAGTTTGTTTATATTGTACAGATGTTACTTCCTTGGTATTTCTTTAATGTTTTATTCGAACTGCTTAAATTGAGTTTTCTAATAAATGATTTGCGTTTCAACCATTAAAAGTGTTTGTTTATTCTAACTTATGCGATCAATTTCTAAGATAATTTCGCAACTCTTGTTGGAGCTGCGATCAGAAGCGGAGACAACAATAAATGTTAAATTTTGTTTCTTAACATTTTGTTTATTTTTTTTTAACAAACCTTTTTTGGGTTTCGTTTGAAAAATATATGTTTTTTATTTTGAATAATTATTTCTCTAGTTACAACTAGTGGTTGTAATAGGTATAATTAAGCACCTCAAAGTGGCGCCCTATATTAAATTACTAGAGGTGTTTTCTGTTTATTTTTATTTTGTTTGTCCCAAGAGATTATGTTAGTACCCCTTTTGTTTCTTTTTTTCTGCAGTTACCCAATCCGACCCCTTGCCATTTAAATCCACGACTCCAGCTCTCCTAACAAACCCTGAGTGCCGTTCGCACAAGTAGTGTTTATTTTGCTTGCCCTATCTTTACCCTGAGTTAGGTAAAATATTTTCGTTACACATTTATCAAAGACAGGGTAATGATCATATTTTTTTATTATGTATTCTCAAGGTGCAATAATTAATTATTAGGTTCATTCACGTTAGTTTGGGAATAATAATTTCGGTACATTTAAAATTAATTAAAACATTAAAACAATTTGATTTAACTTCCTTGAGAATCTTACAGAATATTATTGGTATTATTTATTTTCGTTAGCTATAATAGGGTTTATTAAATACAGGATTAAATTTTTTGTTTCCTTAATAAACTCTTAAATAGACAGGGATGCGTGCTTTCTCCGTTTCTTTTTAACATAGCTATAGACTATGTTCTCTCCAAACTAGACTCCAACACAAGAGGGATTCAATGGACGTTAACCACACGCCTAAGCGATCTAGAATACGCGGACGATATCTGCCTATTAGGTCAGAGGTTCCAAGATCTAGCTTACCAATTGGAAACACTTTCCACTGAGGCCAATAAAATAGGTTTGAAAATCAATATTAGTAAAACCAAGTCCATGAGAATAAATGCAAGGAACAACACGCTATTTACTACCGACAATATGCAGATTGAAAATGTGGAAAACTTTACGTATCTTGGAAGTGTCATAACAGAAAACGGAGCTACAAAAGACGATATTCGTATGAGGATACGAAAAGCCCAACAAGCTTTCAGCACGCTCAACCCTATTTGGAGATCTAGCGGGTATACTACAAGGACAAAGATCCGAATATTCCGATCAAATGTCATATCTGTTCTACTCTACGGATGTGAAACCTGGAAAGTGACTAACACCCTCGCAGACAAACTGCAGGTCTTTGTTAACAAATGTCTACGAAGAATTGTCCGCATTTTCTGGCCTAACACCATCAGAAACGAAGATCTGCTACACCTGACCGAACAAAAGAGGGTACAAAATGAAATTAAGTCCAGAAAGTGGGGTTGGATCGGTCACAATTTTTTTTCAATCAGATTTTGCATATTTTTTCTTTGACCACATTTTCAAAATATTCATTTCGATTGTAAGTAATATTATCTCTTTCAGGTATTTTATTATTTTATCTTCATGCATGTATATGTGTTTTAATAATTGGTGATTACCGAGAGAGATATAAATACTTCTCTCTCTATATTTTTTTTGCTACAGTATACCTTATCTTTTTCGTATTATTCTCGTTGTCTTTTCATTGCTCCCTCGTGTCTGTTAATTTTACCTATTCCCTATCCATAGATAGGGTGGCGACCAAAATTCTCTTTTCTTCTCTTTCTCTTTCTTACCTCACTCTTGTATCTCTTGTATTTGAGCTGCAAAGAACACCGACCAAGATACCCCTACCAGCCTGAAGCTCGATCCTAGTGCCGTTTCCTGGGTAACCTCCACTCTGTCCATAAAGAGGGTACAATAAAATACTAAAAATAATTGTATTTTCAATTGACTTGACATTTAGAAATCAATCTTTAATATAACACAAATTGCAGACTAAAATCACAAAATTTAATTTACTATTTTGATTGGGAATAAGCAACAATTCTACTTTAAAATTAAGTTTGTTTGACGTTTCATTTCCGAAGTGAAAATCGAAATGGATTTTTAAAGTAATATATAATACGTTAAGATGCCACAAGAAACTAGCTTCAATACAATACACAAAATTTATTGACCTTGAAGTTCAAATATTTACCGTGTATCGTTAAACTCTATCTAAAATTTACTTTCCATAAAACAATATAAAAAAAAAGAGTATAATAAATCAATATAAAGATTTTTGACCCCCCTATTTTAATTCAACAATAAATATCCTTTATTTAGATTCAAAGAACGACTTATTTTTATTTTTAAGCTGTTTTTTATTTATAATATTTGCATAGTTTTTATAAACCGTTTAAAACTTAGGTTGTTGTACCATAAGATGTCTATTTTTGTTCATTGTTATTAGTTTTAGATTACGTTTGATTTGCCATATTGCTTATTAATTTTACAAATTTGTAACATCAACTTCTAGGTTATGTTCTGTATTTAATGAAAATAAATCACAATTTAAATTGAAAATGAAATATTTGATGTAATAGAGATGCCACAAGAAAATAGTTGCAGAATCAAACCTCTTGGGCTGATAGCAACATATGTATGTAAATAATAATTATTAATAACCCTTGAAATAGTGATAGACATGATTCCCCAACAGTATTATGCTAACATTATGCAATTAAGACAACTTTAATGCCAAAATAACCGAATATCCTAGTCTATAATCTACAATATGTAAGCATAGTCCCCACATTATATCCAAGGTTAATGGTTAAAGACTTGTCTGTAGTCGCGTCCAATAACATGGTAATGAAGAGAATGTTGCAATATAAAACATTCACAAATGGACTTGAATTTTAAACGATCACTGTATCATTGTAGATGTTGCTCATGCCAACAATATTCTAAACGTAAGAAGCCTCAGAGGAACAGATGGAGACACAAAGCACTGCTTAGTCAGAGAAAAATCAAACCCAGAATACCTACACACAAATATAATAAATGCAAAAGGAATGCAATTCCTAAAATTTCTTAAAAAAATCTTATTGGCCATCCACAAAAAGGCGACAAAATAAAATGTATTAACTGTAGAAAAATGTCACATAGCAAAATTAACAGCGCATAGTAGACTCAAATATCCTTCTTAGTTGACCGTTCCCTTATGCTGCAAACGATGTGTTAAAATACTAAGCCAGTTTTTGGGGCAAAAATATCAATCATAGATCAACTATTTATACTGACACAGTTTATACAGGACAAGAAACTTGATATACCAACATATAACCTCTTTATAGACTTTTGACAGGCATATGACAACGAAAAAAGGAATAAAGTACGGGATGTGATGGGGCGATCTCAATACAAAGAAACTAATGCAAATAACTAAAGCCTAGGACTTTTCATCAACAAATAGTATCAGCTTTTTTTCGGACAGACATTTTGTAAACAAACAGGTTAGGTTGGTAATATAAACAATATAGATATTTAAAATATAAAAATTTGTATCGATTATTGTTAAATACCTGTACGAGAAGGAACAAGGAAGCTGTGTTGTTATGTAATATATATATACATATATATATATATATATATATATATATATATATATATATATATATATGAAACCTAGAGCTAAGATTAATACTATTACAAAAATAAATATTAAACTCACCAGTCTTCCGGGTTGAACCGCGTCGATATCAATTTTGCCGAGCTTTCGACATCCTCTCTAATGTCTTCCTCAGGGCTTCGGAGGTCTCAGTCTCCCGAGCCCCCAGACACTATTACACTGTTCACTGATTACTGCACAGTCACTACTACTGGTGGTCACTGAAATTAGATAAATCCTCAATATTACAAAATAAAAGAATGAAAGTAAAACAAAAACAATTTATTGCAAACTTTAAACAAATTGCATATTGAACATACTACTCGTACAAATAAAATACAACCTTAGGAACAATAAAACTTAAAGGAACAATAAAAATAAATGCAATAAAAATTACATGAAAAATAAATTAAAAAAACAACTAACTAACATTATTTACATTAAATGTTCGAATTGTAACCCACCTGTTGCAACACACATTTCGAATCGTTCCAGAAGATTTCTGGTACATGTGGCTCGAATCATTTCGGGAGTAATTTATCGATATGCATGTCTTATTTTTTCTTTTAATTCCTTTAAATTTTGCGGTTTTGATTGATAAACAATATCTTTTATCGCTCCCCAAAAGAAAGAGTCAAGAAATCACATGAACGTGCGGCCCACATAATTTCTGGAGAGTTGTTTGCTATCCAGTGATTATCAAAACGGTTTTGTAGGTGGTCGCTAACGATTCTCGCATTATGCAGAGGAGCTCGGTCTTGTTGCCACCACATTTCTTAACGCTCATGAAGAGGAATATCTTCTAGCAAATCGGGTAGAATGTTTTCTAAAAAGTCTAAACATCGAACACCTGTTAAAGTGTCGTTAAAAATGTAAGGACCTATAACACGACCATTAAATAAACCGCACCACACATTTATACCCCAAATATTCTGAAATCTTGTTTCCATCACCCCATGTGAGTTTACGGGAGACCAATACCATTATTGTGAAATCTAGGCTCATCACTCCACAATATTTTTGATAAAAAAAGTAGATCATCACTGATTTTTAACATCATTTTTGCAATAAACTCAAGACGTCTTTGGTCATCACCAGGCTGTAATCCTTGAACTAGGTGCACTTTAAAAGGATAATACTTAAAGTCTTTGAGAATTCTATGCACAGAACTTTTTGGAATGCCACAAGCCACATTCACTGGCGAGGGTTCTAACAGACACCTTGGGATTAAAATTAACATATGCTAGTACATTAACAAGGTTTTGGTTACATCTTACTGTGCGTTTAATTGTACCTCTTATATTATTAGGAAAATGTCCCTGTCTAAGTGAGCGTTCCGAATTCTTAAAGGTTTTTTCGCTTGGAATGTTTCGATTTGGAAACCTTTCTTGATATAATTGTCGGGAAATTCTCCTATTTTTTAGGCATTCTCCATAAATCAAAATCATATCAATGTACTCGTCGGGCGAAAATAAATAAGGCATATTGAGATGTTATAGATACACAATTACAACAAATATAATTATTACTGGTCTAATACCAAACGTCAAAAATAATAATTATTAATTTGACCGATCAAATCATGGCAACCTGAATTAAGGGTAATATCACAGAATAAGAAACAATCAGAATGCCCACTCTCCATGGAAAATTAAGTACGCGCATTTCGTTCGCGCAGACGTTCCGCCATGTTTTAGAGGGAACCAGTATTGTGTATGTGGTGTGCATAGAAAAATTAACCCGGTTTAATTGACTTACGGCAATCATAGACATACTATACAATTATATTAACATTGTTAAATATAATAACATAAATAAAAATATAATTAAACATAAATATAAACAATTACATAACCTCACAAATCATATGTCTGTGTTATGTGTTTCCTTCTAAAACATGGCGCGCGTGCTGAAAAATTTCAAAGGCGGCATCTGAGAGTGGGCATTCTGATCGTCTATTATTCTGTGGTAATATCCAAGACGTAAAATAACCGCAAAAGTTTTTCAAATATTGTGGCTTTAATATAAGAGATTGTTTTGTTAATTTTTGCACACTTAATTTTGCACACTGGATAACGTATGCTCCTACAACGAACAAATTTTAAAAAATTAAAAATAATGTTTAAATAAAAAGGGTGTGTAAGAAGTTATACTACGTAGTTATAATAGTAAAATTTTCAGTGATAATGAAGCATAATATTTCTTTTCTATTCTATTTTTTAAGGCTATCTTGATTAATTTATCAAAAATAAAAAAAAAACTGATATTTTCTTGATACCTTACAAACCCATTTTATTTAAAAAAAAATCGATTGAGTAGACGATAGAAGACCACATATAAAACTATAAAAAATGTACAGGGTGCTATTAAAAAAATTTAATATAAGGAATGAATATTTAAGGGATGATTTTTTCTTCGCTATATTAAAGTGTATTACAAATGAAATAGACCAGTTTTTGTCCCTTTAAAAAATCTCTATTTTGTTAAGAAATATAGCCTGGATAATTTAGTCTGGGATACTTATAAAATAATAATAAAATAATAAAAAATAAAAAATAAATTTTCTTGATTATTTACAAACCGATTTTATTTTTAATAAATCTGTTAAATAGACGATAGAAGACCGTATCCAAAACTATAAAAAAATATACAGGGTGCTATTAAAAAAATTAAGTTAGGTGTTGTAACTGAGGGATGAATATTTAGGGGAAGATTTTTTCTTCGCTATATTAAAGTGTATTACAAATGGAATAGACCAGTTTTTGACCCTTTAAAAATCTCTATTTTGTTAATAAATATAGCCTGGATAAATTAGTCTGGGACACTTAATTAGCAAAAATAAAAAATTAATTGATTTCTTGATTATTTATAAACCGATTTTATTTTTCATAAATCTGTTGAATAGACGATAGAAGACCACATCCCAAACTATAAAAAAATATAGAGGGTGCTACTAAAAAAATTAAAGTTAGGGGTTGTAACTAAGGGATAAATATTTAGGGGATGATTTTTTTTCTAGACCATATTAAAGTGTATTACAAGTAGAATAGATCACTTTTCATCTCATTCGAAAATCTCTATTCATTTAAGAGATATAGCGTGGATAAATTAGTCTGGGACACCCTATATATATATATATATATATATATATATATATATATATATATATATATATATATATATATATATGATTTCAGTTGTTTTCCGGGTTTGACTCCGCGTTAAGTAATTTTGGTTTTTAGAAAAACCATTGTTTTGACGACGTTTCGGCAAGGTCACACTTGCCATTGTCAAGTCAGATTAGTTCTGCTTCGTCTTGATGTTTCAGGAGTTCTCCTGAACCCTGAGGAGTTCTCCTGAATACCTGTCATGTCTAAATATGTGTCCAAGATAAGACGTTTTACGCTTCTTGACAATTTCGGTGAGTCGTCTGCATATCAGACGTTTTACGCTTCTTGACAATTTCTGTGAGTCATCTGCATATCAGATTATTTTAAGTTGTTTTTCTCCCATTTGGTATCCTTTTTTATTTCTTACTTCTTTTATTTAATCCATGATTAGGTTGAACAATAGAGGGAATCTCCCTGTCTTATCCCATTGTCAGCTTTAATTGAGTTAGTTTGTTCTTTGTCTAATTTACTTTAGTTCTGTTGTTTTGGAAGATGTTTTAGATCGGTTTGACTATTAATAGAGGTATTTCTCTTACGAACAATAAGTGGATAACTTCTGTTAATTTGACACTATCAAAGGCCTTCTTAAGGTCCACAAAACGTATATATGCCGGTTTGTTTTATTTCAATCATTTCTGTTGCACTTGCCTCATTAAAAACATTGCATCGGTGCATGTTTTTCTGCTAGAGTTAAAATTTCACTTAAAAAATTTGTTATCACTTTAGTTGTTAATGTTAGTGTTGTGTAGGGATGGCGGTTTTTGACAAAAACACCGGTTTTCGGTTAAACCGGTTTTTTTGCTAACGGTTTAACCTGGCGGTTATAACTAGCCGAAAAAACCGGTTTTTCCAAAAACCGGTTTTCGGTTTTTTTTTAATCCAATATGTTACAAAGTTACATTTACAATGCACTTTAGTTTGCGATACTTCATTCGACTCGATATCAATATGATCAAAATTAGTATTATCGAAAGAACATCAATATCAATATAAATAAAACACAATTTTTAATAAAACCATTTAATTATATTAATTATTATATTTATTTATTATTTTATTATTATTATATATTTATTGATTTATCATTACATATAATATAGCGTAAGATTAAAGTATAATATAAGTAGAATGAAGTAATATTTTAAGTAAAAAAGTATAGGTTAGAAGGTAACAAATAGGTTATATTATATAAAATGAATTTAACATTATGTTGGCCAGTATTATGCATGAAGCCTATTGAGAAAAACTCGTTCATATATATGTTCGTCGGTTAAGCGGCTTCTCTCATCTGACACAATATAATTCAATCTCTCTGATGCCCCCGATCTTCCGACCAACGACATGTATTTTTTGGCTATAAAAGCCAAGCCTGGCATAAAGGTTCTGTTCTGCTCCCAGAATAAAAACGGAACACTTAATCTCGGCAGCAAAGGCTGCTGCAGATATAGAGTCAGTTCATTCGGAAAAGAACTTTGAATCCGTGTGTCCTGAGAACTTAAACTGGAACCACTGTTCACCAACTCCAGATCGTGTGAAGACCAAAGAGGGTTTGATTTTAAACTCACTTTGGCTTTTTTTATTCTGGAAGGAGCAGAAAGGAGAAAGTTTTCCGATTTCGGTATGGTACGTCCTAACTTCCGAGCCTAAATTGGATGTGACTGTCTCCACTATAGATAGATTCAGATATAGTTTTTTGAACCTCGGGTCCTTGATTGTAGCATGGCAAAGCAGGGGGTTTCGTAAAAGCTTAGTGCCCCTCTCTTGAAGGTTAGTTATAAGCTTTGGCATAACTTTTGGGCTGTATTAAGATTTGGCTTGAGGTTTTTTAAAGATCTTTTTATAATAGACACAAGGGGGATAACAAAACTAGCAGTAATGTACTGAAAACCCGAGATCTCCTTTGTGGCCTCATCGAAAGGTGATAAAATTGTTACAATTTCAGTGATTAGTTTTACATCTGAACCAGAAATCATCATTGGTGCTTTTTTAATCAAGGGATATTGCAGGTATATATGGGGACATTGGATAGAGTCACGAATGTCGAGGTGTTGAGAAGAATGGGAAAAGATAAAGAGGTCTTAAATACAGTTAAAGTCAGAAAACTGCAATATCTGGGACATGTTATGAGGAGCGAGCGTTATAACTTGTTGCAATTAATAATGCAAGAAGGAATACAGGGTAGAAGTCGCGAAGAGTCGCGGAAGAAGACGCATCTCCTGGTTGAATAATTTGAGAGCTTGGTTTAACTGCACTTCTACTGACCGTTTTAGAGCAGCGGCGTCGGAAGTGCGAATTGCCTTGATGGTTGCTAACCTTTTTAGAGGATATGGCACGTGAAGAAGAAGAAGGTGGGGACATTAGTGTGAATCTTTTAAGCATATGGTAGACAGAATTTTATCTGGTTGGTACGGATTGTACTAAAAGCTTCACTTTACCATCTGACTTGCCCTCCCGTTCCTGCTCCATCCGTAACCTTTCCATGAAGCGATTGCTGTGCCTAGCGAAAGTGACTATGGCTTTTATTTCGTTTATTACATGTTTTAATGCTACATTGCTTATATCTTCTAGGCCATCTGTGACAACTAAATTTAATATGTGTAAAATGAAGCAGAGCTCACACTCGCCTCAGAAGCAGATGAAGATGCTTCCTGATCGCCTCTATGCAAAAAAGTTCCGATGTCCACCAGTTCTTTATCTTAAGCAAAAACAAATTTCCCCTATTAATTCCTTTACTTAAATTTTTCTTTTGGCTTATTTGCCGTATATTTTGGATGTTTATTTTTTAGGTGCTGCCCCAAATTCGTCGTACCTCCTCCTGGTTTTAATATTTTCAAACAAATGGAGCACTGTGCCTTTGTTGCTACGCTTGGAAAATACATTCCACACACACCATTTCGACATGGTAAAAATAAAAAATTCGAAACTTGAAGATGAAAAGAAAACGTCGTTATTACTAGATTTATTTAGGAACTCCTAAATTATAACTGGTCTTCAATGTCGTCATGAAAATTACTTGATTACTTGGATCGAAATTACATTTGATTTGTGTGAATCTCAAAGATTTCTGAATTTCAGTAGTCAGATGTAGAGAACAGTAAATCAAAATTATTATACTACTGCTCAACAGAGAGCGCTGAAATAATTTAGCTTCTATTGTCATTGAATATATTATGAGAGTAGATAATATGCAATTATTGTATTCAATTAAATGATGCAAATTTAATTTACCCTGTGAAAATCTAATCCTCTAAAATACCCACCAATTTTCCTCTCCTCCAAAACCCAAAAAATTCCCCAACTATTTCAACTTATAAAATATTTCACAGACTCTTCAAATGGGATTTAAAAAAAATAATATAAACATAAATATTTTACTTAAAAATAAATTGGATAATGCAATTCATCTTATATTTTTACTACCATCAAAAAAATTTATCATGTATTACTTTTAACACGTTTGCATATTTGTTTAATAGGTACATTAACTCATTTTAATACTTCCTGTATTGTTTTGAAAACATAGGGAATTCCTTGGAGAATTCGGTAATTCGATATTTATAGTCAGAACATTATTATTTTTGGTAATCAGAAAAAGCCATTCATCACTTTCAATGTCAAGAGTCAAGTGTGAAAAATATGTAATGTACCAGATCACTGTAAATATTATGATTAAAAATGCCTTTTCAACGAAATATTATAACAAAACTCAATTGTTTCTGGCTGATATGAGTTTGAACTTTCAGTTTGCTTCTGTAATTATAAAATAAAATAAAATGTAAATTATGGTTTTGTTAGGAATAACTACTTGAGAATAATAATTATGTTTGAAATCCAAAATAATGCCTAAATAATACTAATAATACTAATAAAACTAAAAAACATAATAACCGGTTTTTACTTTAAAAATAAAAAACCGTTTATAACCGGGACAAAAAAACAACCGGTAAACCCGGTTTTCGGTTAAAACCGGTAGGTTTTTCCCATCCCTAGTGTTGTGTTTAACAAATTTGGGTCTGACTTGTTTATTTGTTTGAATAGAGGTACTACGATGCGCATTCTGGTGGTTTTCTGTTTTGTTCTATTATTTTATGGAGTAGTTTGACTAGTTGTTTGGTCAGATCTGGTCCTCCCTTTATGAAAGAAGAATAAAAAAAGTTGGACTTAAGTCGATGAAAAGAAAACAAAATACATCTGCATAAATAAGACGGGCCGAAGGGGCAGAATTGGACAAAACATCACAATCTTCATTATTTTTTTATCACTGAAGAAGAAATCACCAGAATTCAGGCTGCTGCCGCATTAAATAAGCTTGTAAAATCCAAAAATTAAATAAGAACATAAAAGTGAAGATATATCAATGCATTGCTATACCTGTACTAACATATCGATGCAAACATGGACAACGGTCAGAGAAGATGGAGATGATTTGAAAATAAAATACTTTGGTAAATTTTATCACTGCCCCACGATATGACCACAATAGAATAAAAATAAATACAGATATCATACAGAGATCACTAGAATGATAATGTCCTGTAAATAAAGTCTAAAGTTCCCATAAGAAAAAGGGCACTTGAATGTCCCAGAATGTTACGGAAAGACAACATACAATCATATCTCCAAAAACCATATCTCCATACATTCCGTTAAACTACAAATTAACGGAAAACCTAGTAAACCTGCAAACCGGCAAACGATAAATAACCTTTGAAAAATCCGTATAATATACAATAAACCTCTGATATTAGTGTTTATAGATTTCCATAAAGCGGTTGCACACTATCACGAAAATTTGCCCATATTTATCACCATAACTGCCCTAGAACATGCCCTTAAAGTGTCGACGAGGAAAGACTGCATCACCTGAGTTAGGCTGATGACATAGTTTTGATAGGGTGACCTAGACGGAATCAATATAATGTTAGAAGACCTGGAAAGAGTCTGCAGAGAAATCGGTTTAAAAATGAATATTCGCAAAACAACATACATGACGAACCTCGTGCCTAGTAACAATTTAAAAATCCAAAAAGATGAAGTAAAACTTGTTGATAAAGACATATGCTTTGGACACGAAATTAGAACAGGCATGGTCATCCATCAAGGAATAAATGTTAATGGAAGAAAACTTAGTCATTTAAGATACGCTAATGACATTGTAATATTCGCTACAAGTTTCGAAGAACTACAGTCCATGATGACGCAACTATTTCAAGCTTCGGAAAAAGTAGGTCTAAAGATGAACTTGGAAAATACAAAAATGATGACAAATACACTGAACATTAGAGAAATATCGTTGAACGATATAAATTTAGAAACAGTAAGCGAATACATCTATCTGGGACAGATAATGAAGGTTAACAAAGAAAATCAAACTGCCAAAATAACCAGAAGAATAAGATAAGCGTGGGTAGGATTTGTAAACTGAGTTGGATCTTGAAAAGCACTTAAGTAGAACAATATTTGAAAACCAGAATTTACGATCATATACTCACTTATAGCTGACAGGTGTGGACACTCACCAAGTCTAACATGGATAAAATAGTAAAGGCACAAAGAACGATGAAAAGATACAAAGAAACAAATGGATTAGAAGCAAAACGAAATGGAGCTTCGCAGGACACAATGCCCGACTGAAGGATAAGAGATGGAACCACGAAATACAACAATGGAGACCATGGTTAGGAAAGAGAAGCAGAGGAAGACTACAAATGAGATGGGCGGATGATATTAAAAGATCGGAGGACACAACTGGAAGCAAGTGGCGCAAAATAGAAGACACTGGATTGATTTGGGGGAGGCCTATGTCTAAAGTTGGATTACTTAAGGCTGAAGAAGAAGAAGAAGAAAAAGAAGAAGAAGAATAAGAAGGTCATCCATACATATGAGGTAAAAAGAAGAAGAGTACATGAATGGGGAGCATATGGAGCTCTTAAAAACATGCTGAAAGAAGGCAACATACCGATTATTAATGACTTCGATCAGTGTGTTCTGCCAGTACTGACTTATGGAGCGAAAATACTGTCCCTAACAAAAAACATTGCTTCAAAACTAAGAATAGCTCAAAGAAGGATGGAGCGTTCAATAATAGGAATAACAAGAAAAGACAAGATCATAAACACAGACCTACGAAACAGAACTAAAGTTACAGTTGTTGTGGAGAGTCTACAAATTCGAATGGAGATGGACTGGCCACATGGAAAAAATGGAAGATCGAAGGTGGACACGCAAGTTAACCGAATGTAGAATTATCAAAACGAATCGATTGTAAAATCGAATCAATGATCGAATTAAATCATATATTTAATCAAATATCGAATAGAATATATTGTCGAATCGATTATTCAAAACGATTATCAAATCAAATCAAATCTAATCGAATATTGAATCAAATAGAATCGATTTGATTATCACATCGATTATCTAATTAACTATCCATTCGATTATGTAATCGATTGTCGAATTAAATCGATTATCGACAAGACGAGTATATACTTGAATATACTCTAGTATAAGATTGTAATTATTAGAATCGATTATCAAATCAATTATCGAATAAATAATCGATTCGATAATTGATTCGATAATCGATTCGATATTAATTGATTATTGATTCATTATTGATCAATTATATAATCGATTATCAAATAGAATCGAATTGAATCGAAATCAAATCTAATTAAATAGAATCGAATCGATTATCAAATCAATTATCGAATCAATTCGCTTATCAAACCTCTATCGAATTTATTGTCAAATCGAATCGAAATACAATAAAATACAATAATGCAATAAAATACAAGAAATAAAATATAATCGAATCGAATCGATTGTCGAATCGGTTATCGAGTCGAATTGATTTTCGAATCAAATCAAATCAAAATACAATAAAAGAAAATAAAATAAAATACAGTAAAAGTTGTTCTATATATTTCTTGTATGATTGTATGATTATCGAATGGAATCGAATCAATCATCGAATAAAAATCGAATCAAATATCGAATCAAATCATATCTCGAATCGAATTAAATATCAATTCAAATCGAATATCGAATCGAAACAATTATCGAATTGATTATCGAATCGAATAGAAATAAAATAAAATTAAAATAAATAAATTAAAGTAAATTAAAACCATTTCTCCTTGTTTAGACGATAAGAAAACTATGCCCCTCTCCTCGGTCCCTCCCGGAGTGCTACATCCAGTGTTTTATAAATAACGAAATAACCTCCAAATAAAATGGAAGCACCATTAAACAACGACTGACGTAGTCGATAATAAATTGCGAAGCGAAAGGAAGAAGACGGCGAGTCTTCATCATCAAAAGATAGATGTTTGATTGCCCAACAGAAGAAAAAATGTTTTATTTCTTTACTTTTTACTTACAACTTTTGTAAATATACGATCTATTTGTTATTCTTGCCTTGTTATATTTCTCACCTACGTCACTGGACAATTCCAATTCTGTTACAAAATTCTTCTCTAATTTGCAACTATTTCCTTTGGATAAATTCCTTCATAACAACGATTTCCATTTAAAGAGTCATTTGCATTTAGAAAATCCAATTTTAATTCAAATCAGTAGCTATGCGTATTTACAGAAAACTTCACCTATCCAGTTAGCAAAATAGCGCAAAAAGACCAACTTTTTTATTTTTTATCAGTTTGAAACTATCACATTATCATTTGAGAGAGCGTCGGCGTAGTATCCCTAGCAACCGGAATTCAGAGGGGATGATTTTCCGTGGGACAAACCGACCCTTTGATAAAACAATTCAGTTTGCGATCCAAATCCGGGGTTGAATCTGTATCTGTGCATGCAGCGCCACCGAACAATCGTGCCGTAAACTCTAACCTCGTTAACCGAACGCACGTCATAGAACGCATTTAAAATCATGCATTAATATTTTTGAGGGTGCTATGAACTGTTTCGACAGACGACAGGCGTTCCAGACTCTTGTCTAAAAGTTTTAAATTATTCTAATACTGTGAAGTTCAGTTTGAAATAGTGTTCAGTTGGAGAAAAAATCGAATTAACTGGTGTCAATTTGATCTAAAATATTTAATAGAACCTGACTAACCTGAGGAATATTATTTAAGGTAAGTCTCTATTTATGATTTACAAATAATTTTACATTTTTCCGGCTTATTATAAATCTAATTTTATACTAGTTGTCAGTAGAAAAGTTGTGTAAACATTATAATTGAACTAATTTTACAAGTATATTAAATTTGATAATTTAGTACATTGGGGACATGTTCTCTTATTTGATAGTTTGGTACATTGTGGACATGTTTTGAACATTATAACCTTAAATATTAAATAAAATGTTTTATTCTAATATAAACAACAAAATAGGTATTATAGACTCTATTGATATGGACATATAATTTGATTTTTTTATTTATTTTAAAGTTTTGACAGTTAATATTTAGATAGCGTGACAGTTACTTGATATTCTAAACAATTTATTAGATTCTAGTAATATTTTTTTGAGACAAAGTGATCTAGATAATGTAATATACAAATGAGTAACACATAAATGTACAAAATAATATTATGTTTTTCACATTCCTATTTTTTTAACTGTGTCCTTTTAAAACTTTGCTTTAACGAAGTAGAAGCAGATAAATTTAGCGAAAATAGAAGTTTAAGGTGTCTATAATAATTATAATAGTAAATCAAGGTACTCTTGATCAATTTATATAGGATTTCTTTATCCATTTTATGAGTTTGTAAAACTTTTTTTCCTTATTTTATTAGTTTTGGATGTGCTCTAACCTCGGTAGTAATTCTATTCCACATTTTTATATCTGTGAAGCGTTGTTGCTGAACATTTTTTTATACTACTCTTGTCACAGGTTCAATAAAGTGACATTATTTTTTCTGAACTATCACTATCTATGCTTCATAGATAAAGCTATTCCTCATCGCATAAATAGTTAATTAGTCGATTGGTTTTTGTAATTGTCTTTGTACAGGTTTAGTTTCCTCTCAGATCTATGAATTTTCCATTCTTTTACTTTTTTTTGTTTATGTACTGTTTTCAATTAATCTTTTATCTCTCTAGTTGCTGGTCTCGAGGATGGTTCTCATGATTTCTATTTCTGGTAATTTTATTAGATTTCTTGATACATTTCTTGCTTATTGTACTTATTGCCATTGCATAATATTATGTTGTTATGGATCTTAATAGCATATTGTGGATTTTAATTTTTATTCATAAGTTTTCTTAGTTTCTGTATACTCTATTTCTATTCTTACATGTTTTCCTTTTGTGCTTTGTTCTTTTAAATAAACACAGATCTTTTTAGATATTCTTCTCTCGTCTCTTCCCGACGCTCTACAACACCATTTTATTCTTAACCTGTGTTTCTGAAACTTCTAGAAGATTTAGTAAGATTTTTAGTTTTTATTTATTACTACATATTAAGAAAAAGGAAGAAACAAAACAATATAAAAGAGTACCTATAGCCAGGGCCGGAACTTGGAGATTTGTCAGTGGGACAAAGATCAGGTTGCCGCCTCCTCTTCTGTCTCCAGAGAATAATACCTCTGTACTAACACCAACTAAATTCAAGGAGTGAGCAGAACACGGGACAAACTATGCTAACTCGTTCTCCTGAAGTAGTCTGAACTGAACTCCTTTATACTTCCCGGCCATATATATTTGCCCCATGATTGGCCTCTACAATTCTCTTAGTTTAGTCCATTTATGTCTAATTTTTTTAGGATTTCTTGACTAACTTCACCTGTTTTCTCACTAACTGTGAGAAAATCAATAAAACTTTCTTCTACCTCTGATGTATTTGTTTTGACGTAACGAACTTCTTGAGTCATTTGCTCACTGTGGATGATATTCGAAGTGCAGTCATTAAAGAATACTATTTGGCATCCAAAATGTCTTATCTGTTTCCTTATGTCATTGGCAATTATTTTAAGGAATTATCTTGTATTTTATGTGAATACTACGAGATTTGTCTTTTCTTATGCCGCTCAGTATGTTGTTGAAGAGTGATATTGTAATGCGATATAAGCCCTACTTTGTTTAAACAATTTCCACTAGATGGGTCGTTGAAATCAGTCTTCCTTAGTTCCTCGTGATGGATTCCTTGCCTTTCTAGGAATAGAATAGCATCGATGGTGCATCTTGTTTTGGAAATCTGCGTCAATACCTGTCTTTATTAAACAAGACTCGAACGCTTTCCACGAACAAAAACAAAGTTTGTGGTTAGATGAATGTTCATTTTTAGGCAATTTTTCATTTTCTCTGAAGACACTTGATATGATACATACAGATACGAGCGATATACTAAAAATACGGCATTTAAATATAGAAGTGGATGAAGAAGTCATAAAATTGATTGGGAGATGGTAAAGTACATTTGAGTGAAATGCAAAAAAAAAATTTATATCTTTAAAGAAACTTGGGAAGAAAGGAAAATATTGAGAAATAGAAAATACACGTTTTTTAGCGATCCATAAAAGAGGTGATACTATCAAATACTAATATTATAGAGTTATATGCTTGTTATCTGGTATATTTTAATTATTTACTTATACAAAAATAAACTGAGAAAAATAATGAAGAACAAAATGGAAGAAAAGCAAGTATTATGTTCTATGGGCTTATTTCCTTATGTCATAGTTCGGTCTTCTTATTCTTCTTCTTCTTATTTTTATATAGACATGACCCTGTCTGTTTTTAAATGTGCATCCAGTAAGTTGTCATTCCATCGTTTTCGTGGTCTTCCTACGGATCGTCTTCCTATTGTTAAAACGTCTCTTGCCGTCTTTACTACTCTATTTGTTGTCATTCAGCTTACATGATCATTCCATTCTACTCATCTATTTCTTGCCCAGTTCTTAATGTTCTCCACCTTACCATCAATTTTTCTAAGTGTTTTCATCTCTGCTGTTTCTAACAATATTTTTGTCCTCTCTGTGTCATGTCTTGTTTCTGCCGCGTATGTCATTATTGGTCTGATGACTGTTTTTTAAATTTTGCCTTTCGTTTCTTTTCTGATATTTTTATTTCTCCATATTGTTTCATTTAAGCAGCCTGCGGCTCTGTTTGCTCTATTCTCTTGATCTTCCACTTCGGTTTCAAGCTTTCCGTAGCTAGGTATTGTGATGCCTAGATATTTAAACTCCATAACTTGTTCTATTTCTGACCTTCCAGGTTCAATTTACATCTTAGTAAATTTGCTGTTGTAACCATGCATTTTGTCTTTGTTGGGGAAATTGACACGTTAAATTTTCTGGCGGTTATATTAAATTAGTGCAGCATACGTTGTAAATCATTTTCACTTTAACCCTTTCAGTGAATTTGTCCCTTCAGAGGGACATTACGATGTACCCCTGAAGTATACATCTGTCGTTTTTTGAGAAAAAAATTATATTATTTATTTTATTTCCTTTATTTGCCATAATTAAGAGATTACTATTCGTAAAAGTAATATTTTCATAATCTTTGGTAGTTTTTTGTAATTCCCCTCTGAAGGGACATTGTGTCTTGGTGAATGAAAATAATACAAAACTTTATTTACGCTAGAAATATTTACTCACATAAAAAAAACAAAACGAACATTATTTTAAATGAAATTTTGAGAAACACTTCCTTCCCTTCATCAGACACAGATGAACTTCACATTTGGAACAAAATATATGGGTCTTATTTTTACATTCCTCCCATTTTTCATCTAGAATTATCTTTTTTTTGTCTACATTGGGAGTATGGTTGTAGCCGTCATATCACATTTCTACGAAAGGTCTTGCTTCACACTTTTTTTTTGCTGGAACTGGCGAATCCTTGTCACTTGGCCTTCCTCGCTTAGGAGGATTTTTAAATAATTAGATGCTCTGCTACACTTTCGCGAAATGCCAGAAGATCCATTATCTTCTTTTTGTTGATTCCTAATATAAGAGCTTGGTGTTTATACTCCAGCCAAGAATTCACTAAAGCCAGATCAATTGCGTGAAATATCATCCGAATAGTCCATTTTCTAGGTCTAAAGAATGAACGATAAATACTTCTCACACTTTTTCTCATACTTTTTCTACAAAAAGTTGACCTTATCCACCCCTCCCATATTTTCATTATACATTTTTATTGCCTCTGGTCTTGGGATTTAAAGATAACTATTTGATTTTTTGTCCCATCTAGTACAGCAATCCTCTTTTCCGATTTCAATCAAATTGGACGCTGTGATAACCGATTTGTTATCGTACCATTTGGTTATTATAATTCCGTCTTTACTAAGTGCAACAGAAGAAGATCCACGCCCTTTTTTCTTTAATTCTTTATTAGTAGATAGTTGAGGATTTGAACAATGGTTTACTTTTATCGTACCTACTGCAAAAATTGATTTTGCCAACAAAAATTGGAAAAGATGGTAATTTCCGAAATAGTTGTCGAAATACAGACCATGATTTTCATCACTTATTCTTTCTGTTAATTGCATAACAACCCCTGCAGCACTACCAAAATATTTATAGACTGGCTTTATTTCAGTAGTGCTACCTTGATATATTAAAAAGTCATAACATTATACCACTTTGTCCCGCTAAAACATAAATTTAATTCCCCACTTCTTCGGCTTATTTTGAACGTACTGTTTGATGTTCAGTTGGCCTTTAAATGGAATTATTTGTTCATCGACACAGAGATTGGTTTCTAGAGGAAGCTCCTGACATCTTCTTCTAATGCAATCGTATAGGTCCCGGACTTTCCAAATTCTGTCTGTGTTATTTTCGGGACCGCTAGTAATATCCACTAAATGTAATGCTTGTCTAAGCTTGAAGAAACTATGTAGGCCAATGGAATCTTTTATTAGCGAAATTCCATAAAGGGGACTCCAATACATCCAAACTCTCGGAAACTGCAAATTGCCAATTGCAATATGTACACATTTAAACTTTTTCATTTCTTCCAATGTTGTTGGACTCATTCGTGGTATATTCTTTTGAGTAATATATAAATTCGTCATGTTCACCATCTGCTGCATTACTTCTTCTGGAATATATCTCATGAAAAAACCAATAGGAGGAGGTATTTCATAAACAGTGTCGGGGCAGGTGTATTTTATACCACTTAATACGTCTTGTTTCATACGTTACATTATTCATTCATTTAATTTTCGAGGAGGTCATATTTCTTGTGGAAATCTTCTAATTCTTGTTTTAAATCGACGTTTTCGTCTAGTTCCCTTTCATTTTTATTTGTTACTTCTGAGCACGTTTTCTTTAGTTCTTCATTTTCTAGATCACTTTCTGCAAGTAGGGCTAAAACATCTTTATCTTTGACAGTCATGTCTAGTTCTTCATCGTCCTCAATCTCGACCTATTCATCAGATAACAACGGAACATCCGAGTCATCATCATTTTCTAAATAATACAACAGTTGCTCCTCAGTAAAGAGCTTCTTGTTTTTCCACATTTCCCGAAATAAAAAAGAAAACATAAGTAAATAGTACATATCTAATTCAAAACGTCCTAATAATAAAAATTGTAATATTTAAAAACTTCATAAAAAGCATTTGCACTAATAACATTATTTAAGCATAAAGTTATTTTGTCCCTGCACAGGGACATAAAAAAAATACCCCCTCTATAAACACCACACTATCTTTAAATGCAAAACTATCGATAGGTATAGCAAAATTAATTCTTGTACTTACCAAATTCACAAGGTTACAGTTGTTGTTGTACAAAAAACCAGACATATGTAAATATTTATGTATAACTTTCACAGCACAGCAAATCTACCCGAAACTGCTGACTTATGTCAAACCTGAAATTGTTTAAACGTCACCCATAGGCGTGCATAGTCTTTTAATTACTTTAGAAAGGTTGTCGATTCCAAGGTAAATTGTTTGTTTGGCGCTCAAAAAACACAATCTATTTATTTAAAATTATAGAAATATTTGTCCCTATGGACGGACAAATCTACTACGAGGGTACTTTTTTTTAATGTAAGTGGAACTGAAAGGGTTAAGAGGGTAGTATTACGTCGTCTGCATAGCAGATTTGGTATTCTTTTTTAGTTCTTCTTTCTTTTATTATTTCATCCATAATCAGGTTAAACAATAGAGGACTCAGGGAATCTCCCTGTCTTATCCCATTGTCAGTTTCAATAGGGTCGGTTAGTTCTTCTCCTACTTTATTATGTTGTTTTGGTAGATACTTTCGATCGTTTTGATTATTCCTAGACGTATCTCTCTTGTATACAGTAAGTGGATAACGCCTTCTAATTTGACCTGGTCAAATGCCTTTGTAAGGTCCACGAAACATAGATATGCCATCTTAAAAGACGTATTCTTGGTCTCTTGACGCTTCTTGGACAGTGTAATTCTAGTGTACCATTTGTTATCAGTTCTTTTCGCTAAAAGTCCCGCCCACTGCTATTTTAAAGATTTAATTCTTTAGATTACATCAGTGACCTTGGTTTTCGGTCTGATCCATTCAAATTTTTTTCGATCCTTCTTTATGATACCTGCGCTCCTTTGACCTTTGAGTGACTTCGTGTTTTACATTTCTACAAAAATATGCTCAAGTTACTTTCATTCTTCTGTTGATTTCTGAGAGTAAGTAGCCGGATTTATGTATTAATTGGCCCAGGTATACATACCTGTCTACTGTCTAAGTACAGTGTTATCTATTAATAAATCTTGGACATCCACTAGCTTTTTGTAGGTAGTTTTTGTTTATGTCAAGTTTAACTTCACTTAACTAGCTGCAGTTAAGTCTCATAATTTCTTATAGTTCTTCAGTATTATTAGCAATAAGAACGATGTCTGCAAATCTTAGATGGCTGAGGTATACTCAATTAATAGATATGCCTTTTTTCTGAAAGTTAATTTTGCTGAATACGTCTCCTTGTCGGACGCCTCTGGTAGTGGGAAATTCTTGGAGGGTTTTCATAAATTTTTACCTTAGATTTTGCTTGTCCGTTTGTATTTGCAAAAGTCTCTTTTTACGGTTTGCCAATGACTTTATTGTTTAAATATATAGGTTTCAAACTTGTGTGGGATTCTTTCATGTTCGGTATTAAGTGGTAAGATAGATCTTATCAAAACCGATGAATCAACAACTGCTTTAATGTTACTTGTTGTTTATGTTAACGGAGCCATAATGAGCGCATTCGAAAGTAGTTAATTAATGTGATTATTTTTGATATGATAGCACTTTCGTATCGTTTTTCTGCTGAACATCATTTTTAATTTGGCGCACTTAAATTTATTTCTCTTTTTTACTATTCACAACAAAATGTTAATTATAAATAAGATGCTAATATGTGAAGAGCAACAAACACTACAAATAAAAAAAATAAAGACGAAAAAGTTAGTGTTCAAGGAAGTGTAAATTAATGCCGACATACCAAGACATATGCCTACTATGTTCTCTTTTTCTTGCTTGAACTTTTATTTATTTTTCTTTCTGCGAGAGTTCGTTTTATTGCTCTTTTTATGTTGTTTTTCATTTTTTCAAAACTATTGTCTATTTTTATCTTCTCCCTGTGTGACCATTTGTTGACCATTTTTTGTTGAAATCCGGACTGATCTGAACTTGGTCTTATGTCATCATAAAGTTATTCTATGTTGAATTTTTTTTTCATATATTGGTGGTTTATTTTGGGCAACAATACATTGGCTTATAATCCAATCCTTGCCGTGGGATCCTGGCATAAGAAAAATGCAAGCGATGTGGGATAATACTGCCCTTTTTTTGCATTAGTGCTTTATTGGCTAAATTGTGCAGGACATGATGCTGATAGAAGTCATTTGGGCCATAATAATCAAAAGGCCTTCTCCAATGCAATACAAATTATACTGAAATAATGGCACCTCCTGAGGGAAAATGTTCCGGAAGCAAACTGTAAATGCATGTATGAGGAAGTAATAACTAGTGCTAGGTTAAGTGTAGGAGGAACTGATAAATTTAATGTGGAAGTAGAATTCCATCAAGGCTCGGTGCTTAGTTCTTATTTATTCTCATTAATGTTGGATCAGACCGAAACCATAAGGTAACATTTTCTTATTCTTGATGTATGGTGATGATGTAGTGTTAGTAGGAAATAGTGAAAGCGACTCAGAACAAAAACTGGAACAGTTGAGACTCAAGAAAAATATTTAAAACTTAATAGGACAAAAACAGTATTTGTTCATTTAAAGATGGAGTTAATACTTACTCCACTCTATATGGATAGAGAGGACTGTGGAAAGTAATAGTTTTAAGTACCTATGATCGGTATTACAGAGTAATGGGGTAATAGTTAGATGAATGTAGCAGAAATAGGAATGAATGAATGAAGTGGCAGGAAGCGAGTGGTTTGTTGTGTGACAGAAAAATTCCAATGAAGCCGAAAAGAAAATTCCATAAAACAGTTATAAGATCAGCTAGGACGTATGGAACTGAATGTTGGGCAGTTAAAAAGAAACGGGTATAATGGATGCATATGTGGCGAAATGGATGCTAGATGGATAAGTAAAGTGACCAAAAAGGATAATATTACGAATGATAATATTAGGAGAAGTCTGAGGGTGCCACCAATTGATAAAAAAATGACAGAGTATAGGTTAAGATTGTTTGGTTATGTTCGAGGTCGACAAATTAATCCCTCAGTATGAAGAATTGGTGATCTGCGGGTTCCTAGGAAAAGTAGAAGAAGAAAACCTGTTGGGAGAAGCATTTCAGTAAAGATATTTGTTATTGGTATGGCACAAGATAGAAACTTACGGAGAAATGACATAAGGGAAGCTGACTCCCCATAGAGATAGGGCAATAGATAATGATGATGGTGGTGGTTTGTTTTCATTGCTGGACATAGGTCTCCCTCAAGATACAAAGGGACTCAACAATACAGTTGTGATGTTAATGTTGGACATAACTCATCAAAAACATCTGGAAAATATTTTTCAAAATTTAAATCCAAGCTTAATGATCATCAATCAAATGTTATTTATAAAATAAATTGTAAAGAGTGTAATTCAACATATATTGGGCAAACACCCGCATAGAAGAGTTGTTGCACACAAACATAGTGTACAGACCAATGCATTAAACACGACAGCCCTAGCCAAACATTCTCTAGAAAATAGCCAGATTTTGAAAAAATAACAAAATTACAATAAAAGATCCATATTGGAGATGAGTCATATAAAAAAGATCCAAATTCAATCAATAAAAGACTGACAAAAAATATTTCCAATATGTATCATAGTTTAATAAATTGAGTTGTTTTTAAATGCACTATGGCAGATATTTACGTATATAAATCGTAAGAGAAAACAATAAAAGAGAAATAACTAACTAAGATAATTCAAGAAAACAAAAGTTTACAAGTTTTGAGGCGAAATACGGACAACATAGGAAACAAAAAGATGTCCAAATTAAAAAAAAAATAAGGAAACACTACTGACAGAACCAAATTCCTTGAGGTTGTCGGATCCTTTTATCGCGAAATGTATGAGAGCACCGACAAAAGGCAAGATCAGCCCCTGCCCAAAATCGCAAACCAGGGATCACAATTAATGCCAGAAATAACTCCATACGAAATTAAAAGGTGGCAAAAGCGATCAAACTAGGTGGAAATAAAATTATTCAGGCTTTGGCCAAGTTTTTTACCGAATGCATTTACCAAGGAAAACCTTCTTTTCAATGGAATAATGCAGTCATTACTTATAGTCACAAGCAAGGAGACATAACAGATTGAAGAAACTACCGTCCTATCAGTTTGCTTTCACACATATATAAACTTTTCAACAAAGATTATCAAAAAAGACTGGACGCTAAATTAGACTTCTATCAACCTGGGGAACAAGCTGGATTTAGATCGGACAGCACCAAGACCACTTTCTAGTGATAAAGAACCTAATAGAGAAGTCTGCAGAATACAACAAACCATTGGCACTGATATTTGTCGACTAAGAGAAAGCATTCGATACCATAAGCCATCAGAAAATGTTAAAAGCATTGACATAACGCCGAATAGACCATCCCTACACTAACATAAATAAATATATCTACCAAAATGCCACAGCTGGCGTAAGACTATCTGAACAAGATTCCAATAAATTCTGTATAGAAGCGTAGGAGTACGGCAAGGAGATAAAGTCTCTCCAAAGCTATTCACGACGCTTTTAGAACATACTTTTAAGAAGGCATATTTGAACGAGCATTGTATTAACATAAATGGAGAGGATCTCAGTTATTTGAGATTTGCAGATGACATCGTCCTTATAGCCGATCGTATCGATGATGCAATAATAATGTTTGAAAAATTATAACACGCCTCCTTGGAGGTCGGACTAATGATGAACAAGTCATAAATAATGACTAATCTTATGCTAAATCGAAATATTGTTGTTGATGGAAGCGATATTGTGCAGACTACATCGTATAAGTATCTAGGACATGAAATTCGGTTGAGCAGAGATAACCAGACCTGTGAACTCCCACGTCGCATAGGATTAGCCTGGGCAGCGCGCAGCGTTTGGTAAATTAAACTGTGTATTTAAATCGGATTTACCCATATGCCTCAAAAGGGAAATTTTTTGACCAATGTGTGTTACCTGTACTCACTTATGGAGCGGAAACATTAACACTCACAAAAAGGTAGTTTATAAGATTCGCGTGACTCAGATGGCTATGGAGCGCCAGATATTGGGTGTTTCTCTGAGAGACCGAATCCCAAACGGAGAAATACTTCGTAGAAAAAAAACAACAGACGCTGTCAAAAAAATCGCTTTTTGACACGTCGCCAGATTATCAGACAACCGATGGACAAAACGTATTTTAGAGTGGAAACCAAGGCAAGAAGCAATACAGAGCAGAGTACGCTCACTAACTAGATGGACTGACGACCTGAAGCGTGTTAGCTATAAGTGGATGCAAGCCGCACAAGAAAGAGATAGATGGAAAGAGCTGAGGGAGACCTATGTCCAACACAGTGGACGCATACAGGTTGATGATGATGATTGGAAATCGAAACGTCAAAATAGATATAAAATTGTAGTTCTCATTGCAGTTAATTGTGGTTTAATCCCATATAATTATAATATTTAACTTAAACATGGCACAAGAAAAAATTTCAGAACACATTTATATTAATAATTCTATTGTGCAAAATTGTATGGAATCATTTTTCGTCCACAAAAACCTTTTTCAACAGACTGTACAACGTTTTATTCGAAAACAAACACCCTAGGAATTAAATTAGCAGGAGTTTTTTGACGTCGGCAATTTTCCTGCATTCACCGTCAAACATTTTGTCACTCATTTATTCCCCCAACTTAGGCAAACATTAACTTAATTTGGTTTTCTTCTTTTTTTTTTCATAATTGGCTCAAAAGTTCGTAATTTACTTCGGTAAAATATTGTAATGAATTTACTTTTGTGATCATGCCGCAGGTAATTTCGTCTGCAAATAACGTTTGAGCGGTTTTCATTTATTTAGTTAAGTGTAATTTCCTGAATATAATTATTTGATCAAGTCCGACAAAGTAATGTTGTATGTTAGAAGAAAAATCGGTAGATGAATACGTGACTTCAAGAACTTATATTGTTAATTGTTTTGTATAAAACTTAAGAGGTCGCTGGTTAAATGATATTAGATAAATAATTATAAAAAAAAATGCAATATTTGTTTGAAAATAAATTAACGAAAAATAGCAACTATCAATTGTTAATAAATTACGAAACTAACTGGTCTTACTCATTATTGTTATCTGTACAAAGAATATAGACGTACCCTCTGAAATATTGATGTCATAAGATTCTTAGTCAAGGGAATCTCGTTGGCACCACGTCGGGACGCCCGCTCGGCGCTGGATGGATGGTTGTGTTTCGTTCGCTGTCTTGTGTTGAAGTCTATATTGAAGTAGATGTCTTGAGATCGTTACTAGGGCAAAAACCACCCTCTGACCGTTGGGTGGTTAACAGCTCGTGGGCAAGAGAATGATATAAATCAACCCTATTGTCGGACGATATTGAATGGCGATAATTTAAGTTAGTTGTCACGGTAATACGAAACCTTACACTTGTTTCTCTCTTTGTGACACAAAATACAAAGGAGAAAGCCATTGGTTGCTCATATCCGTAAGTATATTATGTTTGAGAGAGGATTTAAACCTAGTTTTATTATTTTGTCCATTATTTAGTTAAAAGGTATGCTTGGACATGCATTGGACAGAATTAAGCGGACTAATGGAGTTATTGATCTTCTCGCTTTTAGTATATTTTCATTTACTATTATCTTCTTTATTTCTACTATGCATTTATTTGCTTGGTGTTTAGATGATATATATATATATATATATATATATATATATATATATATATATATATATATATATATATATATATAATATATCCGTTTGATATACGGGATGCGAAAATTATACTTTTTGGTTTTATATGCTGACTCAATTCTTCAAGATAGTCATTAATTGTACAATTCTCTACTAGAGTGTTTAATACAATAGCTTGATCTCTGTTTGGGATTAATATACTACGGTTGACTAATTGCTTTTTAAATTTAAATATTTAGGTGCATTCATTGATAAGAACGGCTTGGGGAAACCGAAATTAAACACCAAATTAATCAGGGACGTAAAATTGTAGGATGTTTGAACTCCTTATGGTGGGATCGCAACATTTCCAAAAGGAACAAAAAAAGAATAGGGCAAACGATGGTTGAATCGGTTCTTTGTTATGGCTCTGAAGTATGGACAATTAATGCAGACCTGAAAAGAAGATTGTTGGCAGTTGAAATGGATTATTTGAGAAGAAGTGCTAGAACATCAAGGCTGGAAAGGAAAACCAACGAATCTATAAGAAATCAGATGAATGCTACAGATACGGTCATAGACAGAATAGAAAGAAGAGGTTTAAAATGGTTTGGACACCTGTTAAGAATGCCTGACGAACGTTGGCCCCAAAAACTTCACAGATGGAAGCCCCCTGGTAGAAGAAAAAGAGGTAGACCTCGACGCTCATGGAATGAAGGTATTAGAAGAGCAATGTAATCGAGAAGTTTGGAGGAGGAGCATGCCTTGGACCGAGAGGATTGGCGGAGGAGGACGGGAATACGGCGATAGCCGTCTCCAAGATGTATTCTATTTACAAATTGGATCCTGTAATATATATATACTAATTGCTTTTGAGTATGATGCATTTTGTGGTAGCTGACTGGAAGATGGCATCTTTTAAATGGATTTAAAATCCGACTAAAACCGGTGCTGTTTTACAGCTTTCACAGTTCATGGAAATTGGATAATACTTATCTATAAAGTATATAGATGAAAAAAGTATATTTTATCTACTTACGATTTCAATATTCAGTATACAAATCACTTTCACTTAGTTTTATCCTTAATTATTTTTAAATTTACCTACTTCAATAACTACTATTTAACTAGCACCATAAATGAGTGCCTAAAACACGTCATTCTCGTTTGCTGGTCAAACATAGACCCTATAGTGAGGTTTATTATAACCAAAAGTTGTTAGTCATTACCACTTCATAGCTTTTGATTATAACAACATAGCGAAGGCTATTAATAATGTGTCTAATAATCTTTATTCCATCTCCAGTATCTCCAAATGCTCTTTCAAAAATTGCTTCATAGTAAATATTGAATAGACGGGGGGACAAAACGTAACCCTGTCTTATGCCTTTCTCTATTATAGAAGAAAGCTGGGCAAAAATTAAACGGAGTATCTTAGAAATAGCTAAGGAAGCTCTTTGCAAAAGAAAGATAATAGATTGTTCCCAGGTCGAAATTATATTGTTCGCACAAAATGTTAACCAAGCCACAATCAACGTCCACCAGTTACAAGACAATAAGAAACGAAATATAAATATGCTCTTGAAGAATAATAAACGATCACTGGCGACGTTTTTCATAAAAAATGGAGCAGATTCGCAGCAGCGCGAAAAATTCCTGTAGTATTTATCTTAAACCATCTCCTCAATTTTTTAAGCTAGGAGATTCTTCTTCCAATTGCCTTTATATCAGGTTTTTTTCTTTATATTGTTAGGTTTAAAACTTTTTATCTGTGGTCATTTCCTTACTGATTGTGACCGTATAAACTACCTATGATCCTATATAATAATACCTATAAGTCACTAAAAATCCAGCAAACAACAATTTCCAGCCCTTTATTTCTATTAAATATCTAATATATGCTTTTTTCCTTTCGCGTTTTATACCATGTAAAATCATCCTATCGCTCTAATGAAATCTGCTAATTACATCAGTGACAGTAACAACCAAATGTTTCACCGGTCGGAAAAGTCGGCAAAGAGAATATCCGGAAATTGGGGGTTATTGGATATGGGGAAACTTTTCGATAGTATTGGCTTTTTACACGACGCCAATTTATAGGAATTACGCTTTGACGATTTTCACTCTCGAGCTGACAGGTATCCGCAATTCGAGAGAGTGAACTTAATTACTTAATAGTTTCAAAAATAAAGAAAATTTTAATCAGAATTCTATTTAAGATTTGTGTTTCTAATTTTTGGATTAGAAATTGTTTTATTTGTATTTATTGATATTTGTATATCTTCTCGTATTGTTTTATACAAACTCTTGCTGATACTCTTTCTCGGAGTACTTTTTGGCTTTTCCAGTGCCATTAACTTGGGAAAAAAATTCTCGCTACCGAGTATAGTGCAGCCTGCCCTACACAGGCGTTTTTCATTGCTACCCACGATTGTCTACTATTCGCTTTTATGTGCCGTGATAAACCGGCTTGTTTCTTTTTGTCATAGTGCAATTTTAAATTTGGACGTCTTCTTGGTGTCTTGATGCCTCTTAAATACCACGGTGTAATTCTAGTGGACCATATATTGTCAATACTTCTCGCTATATATCCTGCCCACTTCTACTTTAAAGATTTAATTCTGTGGATTACATTAGTGATCATGGTTTTCTGTCTGATCAATTTTATTATTTTTCGGTATATCTTTGTTATACCTAGCCTGCATCGCTCCATTGACCGTTAAGTGACTTTGGGTTTCGGTATTATCTCTTTCTATAGTATCCAAGTTTCGCAGCCGTATGTCATGATTGGTACTATATGTACACTGATCGAATGCTTTTTCTTCAGGTGGAGTGGTATCTTGGATTTGAATATAACTGCATGTTTACCAGAAAATGCCCAAGCCAGTTTCATTGTTTCGTTGATTTCTGGGAGTAATGTAATTAATTGTCCCAGGTATACATACTTGTTTACTATGTCAAGTGCAGTGTTGTTTATTATTACATCTTGGACATCCACTAGCTGGTTGGAGATGGTTTTGATTTTGTCAAGTTCATTTTTAAACCAACTTCATTGCTAACTGAACTGCACTGTAGAAGGTCACTTGTTGTTCTCCATGATTATTAACAATCAGAACGATATCTTCTACAACTTTTAGATGGCTGAGGTATTTTCCATGGATAGATAGGTATTTGTTCTGCTAGTTCATTTTGCTGAAAATATTGTTCTATATCTAGGGCTGCAGTGGAGAGCATTGGTGATCTTGCGTTTTCTTCTTGGACGGCTCTGGTAGTGGGAAATTCTGAAGTATTTTCATAAATTTTTACCTGAGCTTTTGCTTATCTGTTTATATTTGCTTAAGTCTTTATGTACGGTTTGTCAATGCCTTGGTTGGTTAAAGCTTCTATTACTAAAATAATTTGTGAAGCCAATGGAGGTTAATGCTAGCGGTATTTAATGTTCTTTGTTTTAAGTATTGTTTTGGTTTTACTAGACAGGTTTTTATGTTCATTTTCTTTGTCAATATCGAGGATGATTTCCATTAATAGAGAGCTGTCGATTTGGTCATATATTGTTTAATCAATTGTCCTTTGGCAGTGATCTGAGTCAAGGAATGACTTCACAGAGGAGAAGTCCCAGATGATTAAAATGGAAGTTTGACAATTCTTCTCTTCACAAAGGAATAGGGGAAGATCTGAAGAACAGGTAGGATTCCGAAAGGGTTACAGTACAGCAGATCATCTTCTTACAGTCAGAACGCTAATAGAGAAAGCCAATAAATATTCGTTAATTATGAAAAGGCATTCGACTCCATAGAACTTTAGAGAAATAGAAAGAGCTATGAACAACTGCAGGATAGACTCCCGATACAGAATGATCATACATAATATTTATAAGAAAGCTACAATGAAAATACAAATAGATGCGATAACCAAAGCTATACCAATCAACGGAGGAGGAGGGAAATGTTATCTCACCAAAGCTATTCACACTTGAACTGGAAGACGTGTTCAAAGACATTAACTGGGTAGATAAAGGAATGAATATTAATGGAAGAAAACTAAGTCTTGAGATACGCTGATGACATTTTAATATTCACTACAAGTTTCGAAGAACTACACACCATGATGACGTAACTATTTCAAGCTTCAGAAAAAGTAGGTCTTAAGATGAACTTTGAAAAAACAAAAATAATGACAAATACACCGAACATTAGAGAAATAACGTTGAACGACATAAATTTAGAAACAGTAAGCGAATATATCCACCTGGGACAGATAATGAAAGTTAACAAAGAAAATCAAACTGCCGAAATTACCAGTAGAACAAGGTTAGCATGAGCAGGATTTGGAAAACTGAGTTGGATCTTGAAAAGCAATCAAATGGAACAATATTTGAAAACCAGAGTTTACGATCAGTGTATCCCCTTATACTCACGTATGGTTCACAGACGTGGACCCTCACCAAGTCTAATGTGGATAAAGTTGCTGCCAAATTAAAATGAAGCTTCGCAAGACACAATTCCCGACTAAAGAATAAAAGATGGAACCACGAAATACCACAATGGAGATCATGGTTAGGAAAGAGAAGCAGAGAAAGACCACAAATGAGATGGGCTGATGGCATTAAGAAGATCAGAGGACACAACTGGAAGCAAGTGGCGCAAAATAGAAAACACTGGATTGATTTGAAGAAGAAGTGATATGAGTTTTCTTTTAGATTGGTAAAATTTATACCGGTTACTGTTGTTTTTGTAATTAATTTAATTTTTTCTAATTTTAGATTTAGAACAATTTTTTCTCTGGTTAGTCTATGGTGGCTGTCTGTTTGAAATTTATTTATTACACTGACATCTTTTATTGTAGCAAGCTTGTTGGTTAGTTTGAAGTCAATTTTGTTCTTAGTGGTTCCATTAGGTGCTACCCAATTCTTTTTTGTTCGATTATTTTTTAAAGAATGTATTTGCAATATTCTAATTTAATTTTTAAATTTTTAATTTTTCTCACCGACTTCATACTGTCCCATGACTTGTTTCTTGCTATTTCTCCTTCCCACGTTGGCATTAAAGTCACCAATTAAATCCATGAAAAGACGTCTCTATTCTATTTCTATTCTATGTCGGTGAGAACAGGGGAGAGGCGGGAACAGTGACACACAGGGAACAGTGACACATTTAAAATCCTAGTAGAAAATATGTTAGCAAGTTGGTGATATTGTGGAATTTTACAGTTGGTATAATAAGAATACTACTTGTCTTATAAAAAGTTGACAGAATCTGTTGTGTTTGGAGAAAATCGCATGTTTGTGTTTTGTTAGTGCAGAAGTATTTTGTCAAGGGTGTTTTTAGTTGTTTACTACGAGGAAACAAACCTGAATTATTGGATTGTGTTCTGGGTCGTAAAAAAGTCGTATAAAATGTAAGTAATAGCAATAAAATTTCTTTAAAATCTTTGTAGATTAACAAAAAATTTACAAATTTTTGTATAAAACAGCATTGTGGGTACAGTGACACGAATATTGATAGGGAACAGTGACAGGATGTGTCACTGTACCCTTCTTGTGAATTTCATAAAATCTTGACAGCAAATGAGTGCTGGAAAATCATATTAGGGTCTAAGAAGCTTTTGTTAATTTTGAATTTACATTACAGATAGTACGTCAGAAGAAAACGGATAAGACAGTGGGTAGATTCAATGAAGATTCTATGAATGAAGCAGTCAATCTAGTTATCAGTGGTATATCAATTCGTCAAGCTGCTAGAGAGAAAAACTTAAGCTTTAAAACCGTAAGCAGATACGTAAAGAAATACAGAGATGATCCCGAATGCCGAATGGCTCCTAACTATAAAATAAACCAAATATTTTCTTTGGAACTAGAGGAAGCTCTCGTTGATTATATCATAACGTGTTCAAAAATGTTTTACAGTTTAACAATTACCGATTGTCGCAAACTTTCATATGACTTAGCGAAAGCAAATAAATTAAAAATTCCAAAAAATTGGGAGGAGAAAAAAAAAGCTTTAGTCGACTGGTATAAAGGATTTCGCCATAGACATCGTACAATATCCTTAAGAACTCCAGAGGGATGTAGTCTAGCAAGAGCAGCAGGATTCAATAAAGAAAATGTAAACTTATTTTTTAATAAGTTGGAAATAGTTTTGCAGCGACATCCAAATTTTTCAAATGGATTCAGAATTTACAATTTAGACGAAACCGGAACTTTGACAGTTCAAAACAATTCGACAAAGGTGCTAGCCAAAAAAGGCACTAGACAAGTGTCTAAAATTCAAAGCAGTGAAAGAGGTACACTTGTTACCACATGCTTCATTGTAAGTGCAAATGGAAGTGCAATCCCACCCGTAATGGTATTTCCGAGAGTCCATTTTAAAAGCCATATGTTGTCAGGAGCGCCATGTGGGACGTTAGGCTTGGCTACAAAAGCAGGATGGATGAACACAGAATGTTTTATTGAAGTTTTAAAACATTTCATTAAACATACTTGTAGTTCAAAAGCTAACCCTTCACTATTAATCATGGACAACCATGAGAGCCATATATCTCTTGAAGCTATCATTCTGTGCAAAGATAATGGGGTCACTGTTTTGACTGTGCCTCCTCATTGCACCCATCGGTTGCAACCATTAGATGTGGGTCTGCTAAAACCGTTTCATATATTTTACAATGATGCTTTAAGTTCGTGGGAAAAAGCTAATCCGGGCACACCTGTGACAATCTACCATGTAGCATCATTTGTGGGACTCGCTTACCCCAGATCTATGACACCTGTAAATATATCGGCAGCTTTTAAAAAAACTGGAATATTTCCCTTTGACCGTCACGTATTTAATGATGATGATTATTTCGCAAGCCAAGTTACAGAACGACCATTAGTTAATTCACCAAATATTGATCCAAAACCATCTACCTCGACAGGAGGTACCACAGATAACTCTATCAAGAACCAGGACGTAACTTCATTACAGAAATTGTCACCTTCATCCACAAGTGGAAGAAAATTGACATTTGTAAGTCCATCAGCTATTCGTAAATATCCAAAAAAAAGTCTGACAATTTCGGTTAAAACTAGAAGAAAAAAAGGCAAGACTATGATTGCTACTGACACTCCAGAGAAAAACGAAATTGAAAGTAATAGAGCCAAAAAAGCGAAAACAGTTAAAAGAAGCATAATCTCAGAAGACATTAAAAACAATGATGATGTTATTGAGTCGGAAGACGAAGATGGTAAAACTTATAGTCTCCATAATTCTGACACGTCAGAGGGAAGTGAAATATTTTCAGATAGTGATGATGAAGACCTATGTGATTTGACATTAGATCCAGCTAAAATTTGCGACATTAAGGTCAATGATTTCTTATTAGTGAGACTCAAATATGAAGCCCATTCCAATAAAGAAATCGAAAAATATTATATTGGGAAAGTTGTGGTGATAAACACCATTGGTAGGATGGAAGTCAGTTTTTTACGTAAAAATTCAAAAAATGTCACATGCTTTGTGTTTCCATGTGTCACAGACATTGGTGTTATATTCAACAATCAGATTATAAAAATTTTGGACCATCCAAAAATTAGCAGGGGTCGACACTTTTTTCCTAATGTTAAAACGGACTTGATTTCATAGAAAACAACAAGCATTTATAATATTTTTCTATAGATCAATAATAAAGATACGTTTTTATTGTTTAATTAGTCCTAAATAATAATACTTACATATTACAGTTGAAAAATGTCTTTGTGTCAGTGTACCCTTCATACCAGGGAACAGTGACACAATGCAAAGTTTCAGACTTTTTTTTAAATCTATTTGTTTTCTTAATTTATAGCAATGTAGTCATTCATGATGTATTTGCAACACAATAACACGTCCCAATTTATATTTGCAAGTAAAATCCTATTAATGGTCTAGCGATGACCGAAATTCAAATTTTTCTGTGTCACTGTACCCACCTCTCCCCTATGCGTCGAGGCGTATATTTGTATAATTTGTATATTGTATATCTTTGAGAGTTATAAAATTAAGCTAGCTGCTTTATCTAAGACACTTGTTATTTGTTCTACTCTTAGTTTACATTTCTTGTTGAGAAGTAATTCAATAGAGATATCTTACTTCGCTAATTCTTATGACATCTTAGGCCGGCTCCACATATGGGGGCCAACGTTGGCGCCAACAACGTTCGTCCAATGTGAATACCGACAAAACTGTGTTGGGGCCAATATTGGCGCCAACGTGTTTATGACTAGCTCCAACGTTGGGAATTTTCCGTTGACTGTCGGTTTTTACGTACACATCTAAGGGATTGGCGCCACAATCGCTTCAATCCTCAGCCCAATGTGTAGATGCCTCACCGAACAGTTGACTCAACGTTGGCTTCAACGTTGTCGCCAACGTTGGATCCCATGTGTGGAGCTGGCCTTATCATATACTTTTAGTTTCTTTTTCTAGTTCTACAAGTCTGGATTGATTTGATAGCGAGCAGCAGTTATATGGCACCATATAAAGAAACAAAATGTATTTATAATACGCCTAAATTTATTGCATTTGGCTAGAATGCACTATAATATATGTATTAGAAATCTAAGAGGAAATCTTGTAAAAAGACTTGTTAATACCGCTTTTTACTTTGTATTAACTCTTAAAGATATATAAGCAATTTTCAGTACTAATAATTCCGTTTTTGTTTACTAACGATTTCTGGGTATTTTTGAACCAACAGCGTGGTCCAATAAAAGAACAACACGTCCACTTCTCAAAATGACCATTTCTATGGCGAATCGATGATATAGCACCGTAATATTTACAGCCATTAGTTTCCTAGTAATGGCAAATGGAAATACAGTGGACATTAATCTCCCTCCGCGAATCGTTCTTTTTTGTCCGGAAAAATCCGAAATACAAAAGGAAAACAACTGGCTGGTGCGTTGGCGCGCCATAGGGCTTACGAACTTTTAATTACCGCTTTATTCGAGAATTTGCAGGATTTTCTCCTGCTAAAAGAGTTATTTCTACATTTGGAACACAGCAATTAATTATGGGGATGTGTGAGAATTGTTAACCAGCATTTGTAGTGAATAGAAGGACGATGCATTCGCTTTGTGTTGTCTAAATGGGGCGATTTGGGGATTTTTAGGAGCATTTGTCATGGCTACCTGTGCTAACAGAGTAGTCGGAAAGTTTGTTGGAAAGTCGGAGAAGAATATTCGATTCCACGCTGAGAATTAGAGAAAATGAATCATCTTTAATGGTAAGAAAAATTAGTATTTGATTGATTCAATCCCTGAAATCCGATCTCCTACTAAATATTAGGATATAGACATATGCGATATTTTTGTATGGCCCTGTTTAAAAGTTTCATTTATTTAACACCACTTGTCAATCAGAGCAGAGTTAAATGTGGAGTGAGTGAATGAATGACCGAATTCTGTAGAACTGTATGGATACGGGATTTGGGATGGGCGAAGTGTGACTTTTGTTTTTAAGGGGTTAAAACTACCCGTAAGTGGAAAAAATAGAAAAATCACGTATTTATGCCTTTTATGCATTAAAACCTGATTGAATTATGTAAAATAAATATATTCAATGATAATTTGTACTTCAATACAAATTTTCAACCCTTAGTAAGCTTATGACGTAAATAGCGTTATAAAATGTTTTTTTACGATGTAATATAACTTAACTTATAAATTAAAATCAATAATAAATCATTAATCGCTTGTGAAATGATGGTTTATTGGTTTCAACTTTTTAACCCCCAAAAAGCATACCTTTATGCAAAAAATACTTCTTTTTCTTCTTCTTCTTATGTAGACACAACTCTGTCTGTTTTTCAATACGCCTCTAGTAAGTTGTCATTCCAGCGTTTTCGTGGTCTTCCTACTGATTGTCTTCCTTTCGGGAAACTTCTCTTGCCATCTTCACTACGCTGTTGTCATTTGACTTATATTACCGTTCGATTCTACTCTTCTATTTCTTACCTGTTGCTTTATTTTACTATTCTTTACGAATGATACAATATATTACAAGTCCGAACAACTATATATTGGAACAAGTAGTTATTTTGCGAATATAATGCCAATTTACCGAAATTGTTTTATTAATTTTTTTTAATTGCAAATATGAAATTAACAACATTTTTTATGATGTAGGGAATTATTTTTGCGGCTTAATTATATATTTTATATTGAATAGTATAAAATTAATTGTTTGATAATCGAAAATTGCTGGCATTTTTTGCTTTTCCTCACGTTTCTTAAATTTTATCAGCCTGAAACAAAGAAGGCTTTCAAATCAAAGATACTAGTAGGTAGTGCATTGTCAACAATGATTGCTATGGCTAATTTGAGTATAAATAAAGACAACTGTCAGTTTTACTACGAGTAAAATATAATAATGGAACATATAAACCTTACTGATCCAAAAGTTCTAGAAATTATTATTCATCAGTACCATGGAGGAAAAATAATGCGTGAAATTTCCAGTGAATTGACTGTTTGTAGTAAAGGCTACGTTGTTTAATATAATTAATATATGAATATATGAAACTGTCAGTATTAATGTTTGCAGAAAAAGCTCAGGCCCCCCAAAAGATTTTTCTCAAAGGAGTGCATTTAATGCGAATATGTAAGTCGGGCAGAAGAAATATACTAAGAGAAATAACCGTTAGAATGAATAGAGAAACTGGGATAAATGTTTCCAGAGAATTCTGTTGCAAATATATCCACAAAAGCGGTCTTAGTTTTTATAAGGTATGTTTGATAGGTTCTTCTTTGCAATATAAATTTTCTGTTTTTTGATTTATTCGAGTAGGCCAAAGAAAAACCATTGCTGACGGAAACTCAAAAAAAGAATCGTTACATTTGGGCTAAATCAAAACTTTCGTGGACCAAACAGTACTGGGGCAAAGTTATCTATAACGACGAAAGCAAATTTGGTGTCTGTGTGGGAAATTATCGAAAGCGTGTTATTCGGCAAAAAGTGTAATTCGAGAAGCATTTCATAAGGATTTTCTCTAAAGAACTGTAAAGTTTCCACAGGGCATCATGGTGGGGTTGTATGTTCGCAAAACAGTTGGGAACATTACATTTTATTCAGGCCATAGTAAACGCAGCTAAATAACAGTATATTCTTAAATATTGACATATACCAAGTGCGGCCTAGTTATATCCATTCGGAGATCTTATCTTTCAGCAAAAGATCGACCAAATATGATTGGGATAACATGACATTAAAGATTTGTCACGTCCTTTTAGCATCCCGAATCTTAATCCAATAGAGAGGCATTTTGAGACAAAATGAAACAACGCCTAAGAAATAACCCTTAGCGTACTTTGCCACAACTACGTGATAAATTACAAGAAATATGAGATAGTTTCACCACTGAATTCTGTGAAAGCCTAGTTGGTACAATCCATTATAGAATTCAGGGTATTTTCAATCTAAGGGCGACGTTACAAATTATTAATATTTATTTTAATATGTTAAAATCCGCTTGTTCCAACACAGTTGTCAGCATGTTTTGGCTATCAAACAACTAATTAAACAACTAGTTAAACTGAAAAAATAATTCCATATATTATAAAAAATGTTGTTAATTTCATATTTACAATTAAAAAAATTAACAAAAGAATTTCAATAAATTGGTATTTTATTTGCAAAATAACTGCTTGTTCCAACATACAGTTGTTAGGGCTCGTATATCAAAGCGAATATATTGTTCTGAAGCTATTTTCTTGTGGCATTGTAAATTAATTACTATTTATAACTGGGAATAAGCCACAATTAAAGATAAAAATACGTTTATTGACGTTTCAATTTCCAATTCGGAAATCGTTCTCAAAATACAAACAGTAAATTAAACAAATTTTGTTTTTTGTTACATAGTGAAAAAATTCTTCTAATAATTTAATTTTATCTGACTCATTTATATTGACAATTCAGACATACATTATGCATTTTAAAGTAGACGACTTTAAAATGATATTGCCAATATTGTTGAGTTGCGCTCCTGGGACGACTTTACTTATAAGATAGTTCATTCATTCAATATAAATGAGTCAGATAAAATTAAATTATTAGAAGAATTTTTTCACTATGTAACAAAAAACAAAATTTGTTTAATTTACTGTTTGTATTTTGAGAACGATTTCCGAATTGGAAATTCAAACGTCAATAAACGTATTTTTATCTTTAATTGTGGCTTATTCCCAGTTATAAATAGTAATTAAAGCGAATATAGTCATGTTATATGGTTTTATGTCAATCAAGTCGCCCTGTATATCAAGACAGTTTTCACTAATAGCTTTTCTATCACGTTATTACTTAGCCACGTCTCTTCTGAGTGCCATATTTTCCTTCATCCTCTTGATTTAACTTTATTATTTGGTTTGGCATTCATACTTCATTTTGTTTATATTTCCGTACAATATTAGTTATTTTTAGTGTGTATCATTAAAAGCAGTTCTTTTTTTTTGTACCATTCTTTTTATATCTTTACTTCTAATTTTTCTTACTACTTTTTACTCTCCGCCTATCTTCTGAGAAACACAATTGGACGGTGTTTTGCAACAACCGTCTAACCCACATTTGTTTACAAATGAGGTTAGACGTGTCAAACTCTCAAAATTTGTAAAAATAGTCTAACCATTCTAACCAATATAAGCATCTTTGTAAGTCTTTTCATTGTGTGCACCAGATGCAAAATATTTAATTGAACAAATTTTTATTTTCACTTATTCAAAGACGAGAAATTTATTATTACACTAATATTACAATTTTATTTAAATAAATAAAATTGCACCAAACTAAAATCTTTATCTAAAAGGGTAAAATACGAAAGTATATTATTTAAAACTGTGAATTTTTTGTGTTGTCAGCTCGGCAGTTGATTAAAGAAATTTTTAAATTACTTTTATCACAGATAGTGTACCGAAAAGGAAACGTTATAATATTTTTTGCGATTACTCGTATGTTGGTGTCATAAATGCCGACAAAAAATTACATTACCAAATAACGAAACCTATTGTTCATTATATAAAATATTGTAACTGTTGCTTGATAGTCAAAATTCTGGTCAGCAAAATATTGCCTTTAACAAGAGTTTGATATTTCAACATTGTTTTAAACTTTAAACGAGTGCGGCAGGTTGTTATTATTTAGGCTGTTGGTGTGGGTTAAAGCAAAATATCACAAACTTGTGTTCTTTATTCAGTGACTATAATTTTTATTATTCGAGTTACGTATAAACCATGGACGTATAAATAAATCTTTATGTATTGTATACGTCCATGGTATAAACTTATTTTGACTTAAAATTTCACAGTAGTTATAAATTTTTATTTAATAAACCTGTTATTCAATATTCTAAGTCGTTTAAAATCACGAATTTTTGTAAATATTTTCTCCGCCATGTCACTAATTCGTTTCTCTCGATCAACAAACTTTTCCGATTTCTCTTTACATACCGAAAGTCCATTTCATGTAAAGTTCTTTGTAATACTCTTATGGATATTTTATTTAACCCGTTTCGGGCAAGTGGTTCCACAGCGGAACCACAAATTCATAAATTTCTAAAACCTTTCCCAGTAAACGCTTGCCGGAACCACGTTCAGACCGATGTCCCCTACCATTTTGTGTTTTAGATCGCTAATGCGGCGACTTTCTCGATGGCTTCAGTTTGTTTCAAGGAGCGGTAGATGTATGTTACCTTTTTACTTTTTGTCACGCATAACGAATTTTTTTATTTCAACTACGCAAATAAAAGATATGTCAGGTAAGTGGATCATAAATATATACATATTGATGTTATTTTAGAGTTGTTACAAAAAAGTTCTTATATTTTTTCATAAATATGTTGTTTTTTGCTTTCAAAATATGTGGTTCCATGTGGACCCACAAAGCCTATTATTAGCATAATATAAATATTTGTTTTTATTGTTTCAGGAAACCGTTTCTTTAGGGAGCTTGAAGCTCTCGAAGCTGATGAGGTATTTCAACTTATTGAAGAGATACCATCCGGAGAAGAATCAGAAGCTTCCGAAATAGATTCAGATGATGATGGACGAGAGGATGAACCTCCCGATGATACCAATGATGAATCATTTGTTATTGAAGATGATCTTCAAGAAATACAAAATACTGCGGAAAATGAAGACACTGGTACGGACATTGAAATAGAATCAAGTAATCAAGAATCAAGTAAAGACGAAACTGGAGTCAATAGGAAAAGAAAACTAACAAAAAAAATACAAGACACAAATACACAAAACAAAGGTAAAAAGAAACCTAAGAATGAAGAAAAGGTAATTGTTTGGTCCGATGATTCAAAAAAATTTGGTAAGAGTCCTTCAGTTTTTGTAAGTGATGTAGGTCCTAATTTGCCCGAAGAGATAGAAGAACCGCTGGATATATTTATGCTTCTTTTTTCAGAGGAGCTTTTGGATACATTAGTATTTCAGACCAACTTGTATGCAACCCAAAAAAATAAACAATATATTCCAACAACAAAAGAAGAAATGAAATGTTTCTTAGGAATCAATATTCTTATGGGTATAAAAAAAGATCCAAGCTACAGAGATTATTGGTCTGCAAGAACTGATTTACGAGACACCTATATATCATCTGCTATGTCTCGAAATCGGTTTGATTGGTTTTTGGGTAACATGCACCTAAATGACAACTTTATTGCTCCTAAAAAAGGTTCTAATGATTATGACAAATTGTATAAAATAAGACCAATGATAGATAGATTGACGGAAACATTTGATAAGTATTATAATCCCAGTAAATGCCAGTCAGTTGACGAAGGAATGATTAAGTTCAAGGGGCGAAGCTCACTACGACAATACATGCCGAAAAAACCGACAAAAAGGGGTTATAAAGTATGGGTGCGAGCAAATGAATCTGGTTTTGTTTCGCAATTCCAGATTTATACAGGTAAAACAGGTGATCTTGCAGAAAAAAGGTTAGGGGCTAGAGTGGTCAAAGATTTAACAAGTAGTCTTGCTGGTAAGTGTCATGAAGTGTATATGGACATTTTTTTTACTTCTTATCTACTCTTAGAAGAACTACGGGCCCAATATATATATGCTTGTGGAACAGCAAAGCTGAATACTAAATTTTTTCCCAAAGATTTCTCTAACGATAAATCAATGAAACGTGGTGACACATGTTGGAAAATTAGTAATGGGGGCATATTGGCAACAAAATGGATGGATAACAAATTTGTTCATTTCTTGAGCAATTTTCATAACCCTGAAGATATGCAGGAAATCTCAAGAAAGCAATAAGATGGCTCCAAAAAAACTTTCACTGGTCTTACAGTAGTGACAGATTATAATAAACATATGGGTTACGTAGACAAATCAGATATGTACAAGGCTTGCTATGCAATAGATCGTAAATCTAAAAAATGGTGGCATCGAATTTTCTGGCATTTTATTGATCTAACAATTGTAAACGCATATATCATATTCAAAGAAAGATCTCAAACACCAACACTCTCAAAGTTTTTCGTTTAGCAGTATCTGCAGGTTTGATAGGTGCTGATCCTTCCACTCCCCAAAGAGGAAGACCAAGTTCAAAAGCAGAAGTGCCGAATAAATTTAAAATTCAGGTTCCCATTGAAATGTTCCTCATGTAAAGTTGGGCTTTGTCTCACGGATAAATCTAATTGCTTTTCAAGTTTTCATAAAAAATAAAAATAACTTTTTTGAATTCATACTTATTTTCCTGTGGTTGTAATTGTTTTTGTAGTTTTCATGCGAAATAAATAACTTTTTTTAATTCATACTTATTTCCCTGTGGTTCCACCATGGAACCACCTCCAAACTCCAAAAAGTTGTCATAAAAAAATATTATTTCCAATTTTTGGTGTTAAATTTTACGATAAATAACACAATTTTTGTTGAGAAATACATTTTAATGCAAATAGCATAATTCGGGCTGCAAAGGGTTAAAGTATCATCTTTTTTTATTTTGTTTATTAACAGATGTACTGTACGTTGCTTTTGATGCCATGTCGTTACCCGATGGTACGCTCATGAAATACTACCAGCAACCTGATTTTGTGGGTGAGTTTTCACAAAGTTGCCGTATTGTATTAAGAATATTACTTTCGACAAGAAATGTCCGCCTGTCTCTCTATTGGCACTCAGGGTATACCTCAATGGCACGGGTAAGCTGCAAGCGGTACGAAATAAAAAAATTCGCAACAAGGCGAGTCTATCTTCTTTAGTTCGGACTTCCAACAGATGTAACCGGCAAAAATGATAATTAAGAAGTGGATTTGTGTGGTAATAAAGAAATAAATATATAGCCGCTTACCACCGAGTATTAACGAACTACAAAATGTCTATCCTGTCAATCCTATTGAATTTAGGGTATAAAAAAATAAAATTTATATTAACTCGACTGTAAACATTCGATATCTTCCTGTTGATCAGAGTACCCTATCGACAAACATTAAAATGCGTTTTAAAGGTGAAGAGTGCAGATTTCGTAAGTATTTAATTTTTGGATTTTGCCGCAAATGAAACGCTAAACGAAAAACGCTAAACGTTTATTTATTTAACACCTTAATAAAACTGACTTCATTGGCGGCAACATCCAAAGATTGAATATCAAAGCTGAACTCTTTACCTTTAAAACGCATCCTGATTTTTGTCGATAATTCATTTGAATCAAAAGATATCGAATTTTTAGTCGAGTTTATATAAATTTTATTTAAAATTTATGTCGCGCTCGTATCTGTCATTGAAAATCACCGGTAGCTTCAAGCGTTGTTTCTACGCGAATAGTTTATTTTACAGAATATGTACTAATAAACATTTTTGTTTAAAATTATTTCAGATACAATTGGAAACATGGCGTACAGATTCTTAGTAAAACGATTTTTTCTGTTTTCCTCCCCTAAGGAGGTGGTTTAGGGGAAGGCGTTAGAAATCAGCGCCTTGGGGCAAAAATGCTAGTGATGAGTTTACCTATCTGTGGTGATGAGTTTATTGGCCTCCAAAGGATGCCGGTGATCAGTTTGCTATATCTCGGAGGCTTTAATAATTTTATGGGTGGCTATAAATTGAGTTCCACACTTGAGCACAATTCCAAATATGTAATGCCATCAGACATAATACTAAATATTTATTTAGCAGAAGATTTTTATGTTGCACTCGTATATGCGATTTTAGTTGATAAAGGTTTAAAGACGGAGTAATACGAATGCAAACTATGGATTAATGATAGCTAGAAGATTAACATCTCTGTAGAAATCTAATACGTTTAATCTACCTAAAGTTTGTTTACAATTAAAACTTGTGTAATTCATAAACAATGAAAGATACGTTTGTTAATTTTTTTCCTTCCGATTGTGTTTTGAATAAACAAATACTCCAACTTTGCATTATCCAACTATTTACTTTTTTTGAGGCTAACCTATGAGAATGTTTAATTAACGAAACAGCATATAATTTGCATATACAGCACGTGCAGTTTGGCGAACTCACTGAGCAGAAACATTATCTGAGCCCAATTGATCGGAAGGTATTAATCGTTTCAACAATCCCATCATTGTTCCTTCTACACTCTTCTTCGCGATGGCCTTCTGTTTGTATAGAGAGCGAAGAGTATAAATTACGCTGTAAAAATTTTTTTCTGTGTAAAACGATGTAATCTGATATTTTTGACCAATTTAAACATTGGTGGCGAACGAAGCTAGGTTAGTATAAATTAGATTCTATTAGAATAGTCCTATATTAAATGTTATCACCATCATCATTATCAGTCTTTTTTTAAATTAACTGATGGAGATTAGCCCTCTTCTGTTTGTGTCCAAAGTTGTGCTGATCTTAACCGATTGTCCTAAATATCTTTTGTTGATTTTAACCAATTTTTGCTTCTGCAATCTCGCTTAGATAATTCTGCTATCTTATAGGTTTCTTTATCTGCTTATATCTAACCTTGATCTAGGTTTCTTTATCTGCATATATCTAACCTTTACTCACCTGCAGTAATAGGTCAAAGAATATTATAAGTTACCAGAGCCAATAAAAAAATGTAAGAATATGAAAATATTTAAATTAACTTTAAAAGATTTTTTATTGCAGAATACGTTTTATTCTGTTGATGAATATTTTAGTAGTTGACATTATTTTAAGTATATGCTAGTAATTTTACATTTTCTATTTGTGTTTGTTACCTTAGGTTTAGCGTAATTTTAGATTTAGATTTATATTTAGTAATTTTGTTTTCTAAACTGTGACTGATCCTATACAAATGGTATTTGTCAAAAAGGAAATACAGTATTTGGTATTTGGTAAGTAGAAATGGCCACATGTCCAGTTAATTTCCACTCCGTTTCACGCATTTCACATGTGTAGTCATAGTTTTAGTTAGTACATCGTTTCTGGCCTCGTCTTTTATCTTGATATTTATCGTTAATCTTCCATTCTTATTTTTATTACCCTTATTTTGAAACTAGATTTAGATTTCTAGATTTAGAATTTAGGAATTAGATTAGATAGAAACTTATTCTGAGGCTAGATCAAATTTCAACAATTTGTACCAGGGATTTAAAACTGGAACTAAGAGTAAGGTTGGCGAGGTGCTATGTTTTTTCAACTTTATTTTATGGAATGTAATCTTGGACCTTGAATGCAACATCAATGAAAAAACTGGAATCTTTCGAGCTGTGAGTATATAGAAGAATTCTGAATCTATAGTGGACAGAACCCGTCACAAACACAGAAGATCTGAGAAGGATCAATAAAGAAATGGAAATTTTAAATACAATTAAAACAAGAAAATTAGAATATCTTGGACATATTACACGTGGAGAGAAATACACCTTGCTCCAACTGATTATGCAGGGAAAGATCCAAGGAAAGAGAAGCATAGGGAGGCGGAGGATGATTGCCGACCTCCGCCGCGGAGATGGCACTTGAAGAAGATTCTGAAACGTTTTTCTTTGTGCGTGAAAGTGTCTTTGCTCTTTATTCTACTGTTCAATTTTACTTAAATATGTTTTTAAGACAAATTGACCAATCTCGTCGGCCTGCTGATTCCCCTTTCAATTTCTTTTAGTTACTTTTTTCGTGTTAACTTTATTCATATTAATGTGCTTTAATAACACTATCTAATCATACGCTTTGTGGAAATCTGTGATCACTTATTTAGGAAACTGTTTTATTCTGTTTTTTCTAAGAGCTGTTTCATTATCTGCGAGGCAATTATTACTGAACTGATTATAAATATTTCTAATGGGAGCAAACTGGTCCAGCAATATTATTTCTTCGCGGGTATTTATATTGTCGAATCTTAGACATTTTATGAGAAAGTAAAAACGGTTGTAACTCATAGTTTTCTAAAACGTTTGAATTCCAAGCCTTGAAATATCCCACAAATCTTTGATATTCCTATGGCTGGATTTACAAATACCAGATAATATTAGTAATCCAACTAAAGCACGAATTTCTGTCTTATTGGTTTCTTTGCAGTCTCTCTTACGTTTGTAATTGGCCGAAAGTTTACTAATAAATATGTTGGTACTTTCTGTAACTTCTTTAATTATGTCTTCAGTTATAAACAAACTAAAACATTCAATAACAGACTTACAGTTTCTGGCAATATTTATTGTTCCTGGTCGATGAGAAATTAGATTATGACTTCTATAATTCTCATATAGTTCTCACCTGCTCACTACTCTTCTCCTTTGACCATTTAGTGATTTTGTCTTTGTTCGTCATCACTTGTCAAGTCCTCGTCATTAGAAGTTTCATTCATAACTTCATGCTCACTATCTGGTTCAGAATCACTTCGTATTTGGGTCAATTCTTCATCTGAAGGATAATTTTCTTCTGATGGTATTTCATCATCGCTCGTACATTCATAAAAAAGTTTGAGTAATCGCGCTTGTTCGGCCTCATATTCGCCCATTTTTCCTAAAAATAATATTGGAAATATTATATAGACAAAGTACATGTTCAGACTACCATATATGTGTAAAAAGAATAAATATACTTACCGGCAAAAAATAAATATCGATAAACAAAATGTAACTTAACTACTCGCGGGGTGTATGCAGCACCCCAAGCATTTGCTTACGGTACAACGACTAACAGTACACTGATCAGATTCTTCCAGGTGGTAGAGACAACGAAAATATGCAGCTACACAGCGGCGACGATGATATTCTTCTTCTTCTTCGTCTAGCCATTCATGTCCACATCTGAACATAAGCCTCTTCAAGTCTTCCTTTCCATTGGTTTTTATTGTACGCTACTTGTAGCCAATTTTTCCCGGCAGTCCTTTTCAGATCATCTGTCCATCTCATAGGAGGTCTGCCTCTGGGTCTTTTGTGTTGGTATGGTCTCCAGGTTAAAATTGATCTGTGCCATTTGTTTAGATCGCTCCTAGCTATATGTCCAGCGTATTCCCATTTCAGCTTTAATGCTTTTTGCACCACATCGGTGACTTTGGTTTTCTGTCTTATCCATGTGTTTGTTTTCTTGTCCTTAAGTGATATACCTATCAGTGCTCTTTCCATCGCGTGTTGAGTGACTCTAAGTATATTCATATTTTTTTTTGTGATTGTCCATGTTTGTGCCGCATAAGTTAATATCGGAATAATGCATGCATCAAAAACTTTAGATCTAAGATGTAATTGAATTTGTTGATTTCTGAATAGATAGTTCAGTTTACCGAATGCTGCCCAAGCTAACTTTCTTCTTCTTTTTATTTCTTCAGTCTGAATTTCCCTATTTAGGATTATTTTTTGTCCCAAGTATATATATATATTCGTCAACTTTTTCTATAACTTTATCGTCTATTATTGTCACGGTGTCTTCGGAGTGCATGACTTTTGTTTTGTTTAAATTCATTTTTAGTCCTATTTTAGAAGATTCGGTATGAAGTTCTACAAGCATGGTTTGCATTTCTTGTAGGTCAGTAGCTATCAGGATTATGTCATCTGCAAATCGTAGATGACTGAGGTAGCGGCCATTGATGTTTATTCCCTTATATTTCCAATTTGCGATGATATTATTGCGTAGAAAATATTAACAGTTATATACGCATGGGGTGTTCACAACACCCAGCACAAGTAATGGAGGGTTAAATAATTGTTAATATGAGAGAAAGATTTGGTTTCATTCATAGAGCTTACCACAAGTTTACTCTGATGATTCTATAAGGATGAAATACGTATAAGCGAATAATGGTGCTCTGTATTGAAATTATATCTTCACTGTCTTCCTTATTTTCATATAAAATATTATTAACTACAAAGAATCTGTATTTACCATTTTAATGATTTTTGGTGAATTTCCAACAAATTCTTTTTCATCACCATTATTTATTTTGTTTGTAATATTACTCATTTTCAATAGTTTCACATATTATATTGTTATATGTAATTGTCCAATACATCCGGGCGTTTATTATTACAGATGAGTTAAAAATCATCTTGATAGTCTATTTTTAAAGAAGTTGCTGCAATAGAGAGAATAATTAAACTGTTTTTTTACTAGCGATCTTTTTTTTATAAGCGTTGAATAGTTATCTAAATCTCTTGGCAATTTTCCACAGTGTAGGTGGCCAGAATTGATTGGTTTACGTTCATAAACGTTTCTCAACATCGATCTCCATTCTCCTTCTGTTTGTACACACTTGTACGGGCGCGTTCCAGTGACAAACGGCCCTTTGTCTCTCGCCTCGCACCGAATTCCGATAGAAACCTCAAACACCCCATGTGTATTTTTCACTCTGCATGATAGCGGGACATCCCGCCGTTGTAGCAAATAGAAATCGGTTAACCAACGGCAAAAACAAAAGGGAAAAAGTACATCGCAACGATAAAACTGCTAACCCGTCAAATGTTCGGTAGTTTTTGCAGTTAACCAAAAAATCTGTACGGGTATAGTTGTAGATATGATAGCACAAACAGAGCTTTTTGTTTTATCTTTTTAAGCCAAAATCCAATAGGATTAAGGAAGGCCAAAGGTTAACTGTGTCCTACACCGTTCAAATTCATTGACCTGATTTTATATTTTTGGGTTAGTGACTTATGTGGTTTTTTTCGATTCTCGGAAGCCGGTCACTAGCAAAATTGGTGAATACCCACAAATTAATCCTGTAATTGAAGGCTTCCATTTAACACATACCTTGACTTAATGTTTATTTTACTTTAAGTATAGTATAAAAATTAACTTTTCCTCTCACTATTGTTGACAGGCGTCCGGTTTGTGACCGAAAAGTCGGTTTTCTTCATGTTTGTACGGTCACGAAAATCTAGGTAAACCAGACGACGAAGAATTTTTACGGTCATAAAAAATCTGGGTAAACCCGAAAACGAGAGAGCATTTATCAGCAGAGCAATTCCACCTAGTAAAATAAAAGGAGTTTGCTACGATAATGTTGACTTGAAATCAAGATTTTCTTGTTTAAATAAGCGTGACAAGGGTTATGCAAAGGGTCAGTGCAAATCGTGTAAAAATAGATTCACTTCAGCTTATGATTTCCCAAATACATTAATCCCCCACAGTGCGTTAAATAAGCTCGAAGACTTTGAAACTGCTGTAGTCATTTCTCAGCGAATGAGAATTCTTTATATTGCGGTAGCGCACAAGTTTGTCATTAATTGTGTTTTAGGAAAATTTATCCTTAGGCCTGCTTGTCGCGGTGCTTTATGTAATGTTTTCAGAATTTCCTTGACATTATCGATATGCTCTGATATTATGACTATGTCATCTCCAATTTGTTAGCATTTCGCCTTTGATATTAATGCATATATCATATACTGTAGTAAATAATTTAGAGGCGATAGTGTCTTCTCATAGTCCTTAATTCGAAATTTCTTAGTATTTTCGTGGAGTCTAATACTTTCTGTAGCGTTTTCACAGATACGTTTGATTATTTACAGTGATCATCATCATCATCATCAGCATCATCATCATCAGCATCCAGCCTTCATTTATCACGTCCACTGCTGGACATAGACCTGCGTTAAACTCCTCAATTTTTTGCGATTTTGTGCTCTTTTTTGCCAATTTTTCGTGATATCCGTGATATCGCCAGCCCAACGTGTAGGTGGTCTTCCTCTCTATTTGTAATGTTACAAATGGAGAGGAACTCTTCCATTTGTAGTGTTAACTGCTTCTAATTAGGGTCCTGTACTTCACGAAGCAAAGCTCTTTTTTTTTCGAAAAAATTTCAGTCAGCCGTTCTCAGCTTTCAGTATAATAGAAACTCAAAATCTAGAAATTACGACCTGGTTATTTAAGGCGGTCATCCAGTGTTTGGAGTTTAGTTCGTATACGATTCTCAAAGTGTTTATTTTATAAAACGATTCTTCTTAGAGTGTCCTCTCCCTACGGAGATTGGCAATCATAATGGCTATTTTTATTTTTGAACTTGCTGCTCTAAACAAATCAATCGATCTGCATTGATACCAATCACGTAGATTCTTCAACCATAAGTTCTGCCTTCGGCCAGCAGATCTTCTTCCTTGAATCTTTCCCTGTATTATGAGCCTCAAAATATCATATTTTGGTCCCCTCATCACGTGGCCTAGGTGAACCAGTTTTCTGGTTTGTATAGTGGTAATTAGTTCTGTTTCTTTATCAATCCTCTCCAGTACTTTTTTATTTGTAATTCTATCAGTCCATGATATTTTCAATACTCTACGGTATAACCAGAGTTCGAAAGCCCCGATTTTTTTTTAATTGCATTTTTTTAATGTTTAAGTCTCAGCTACATATACTAATATTGAAAATATATAACAGCGAATGGTACGTAGTCTGATCTCCAAATTTAGATTTTTGCACGTTGGGAGTGGCTTCATTTGTATTAATGCTGATCTGGCAATCCCTATTCGCCTGTTTATTTCTGCAGTATGATTATCGGTTTCATTGATCAAAATTCCCAAGTACTGATACTTTTCTACTTGTTCTATCACGTTACCATTGATTGTCAATAGGTGATGTATATTTTGTGGCCTTTTTGTAATTAGCTGTACTTCGTTTTTTTAGAGATAACTCTAGGAATAATCAACATGATCGAAAATATCTGTCTTTGTGTTGTTACCATCCAGTTATTGCCAACACGCTTCAGGTTGTCAGTCCATCTAGTTGATGGACGTCCTCTGCTCCGTATTGATTCTTGCCTTGGTCTATACTTTAAAATACGTTTTGTCCATTGGTTGTCTGATAATCTGGCGACGTATACTGCTCAATTCCATTTTTTTTGGGATTGGGTCTCTCAGAGAAACACCCAACATCTGGGGCCTCATAGCCATCTCAGTCACGCCAATCTTATTAACTAACTTTTTTGTGATTGTTAATGTTTCCGCTCCATAAGTGAGTACAGGTAACACACATTGGTCATCGATTTTTCTTTTGGAAAGGAATATCCCTTCCGTCGAAGAAATAAAAAGAAGAAGAAAGTTAGCTTGGGCAGCATTCGGTAAACTGAACTATATACTCAGAAATCAACAAATTCAATTAAATCTTAGATCTAAAGTTTTTGTTGCATGCAAAATTCCGATATTAACTTATGCGACACAAACATGGACAATCACAAAAAAGAATATGAATATACTTAGTCACTCAACACGTGATGGAAAGAGCAATGCTAGGTATATCACTTAAGGACAAGAAAACAAACACATGGATAAGACAGAAAACCAAAGTCACCGATGTGGTGCAGAAATCATTAAAGTTGAAATGGGAATACGCTGGACATGTAGCTAGGAGCGATCTAAACAAATGGCACAGATCAATTTTAACCTGGAGACCATACCAACACAAAAGACCCAGAGTCAGACCTCCTATGAGATGGACAGATGATCTGAAAATACTGCCGGGAAAAATTGGCTACAAGTAGCGTACAATAAAAAACAATGGAAAGGAAGACTTGAAGAGGCTTATGTTCAGATGTGGACGTGAATGACTAGACGAAGAAGAAGAAGAAGATCCCTTCCGTCAACAGCAGTATTTTGATTTAGCACGAGATTAGTCATTATTTGCGTCGTGTTCATCTTAATCTTTAGTCCGACCTCCAAGGAAACGTTATATAATTTTTCAAACATTATTATTGCATCATCCAAACGATCGGCTATAAGGACGATGTCATCTGCAAATTTCAAATGAATGAGCTCCTCTCCATTTATGTTGATACCATGCTGGTTCAGATGTGCCTTCTTACAAGTATGTTCTAAAAGCGTCGTGAATAGCTTTGGAGAGACTGTCTCCTTGCCGTACTCCTCGCTGTATACAGAATTTATTTGTTTCTTGTACAGATAGTCTTACGCTAGGTGTAGCATTTTGGTAGATATATTTGATTATGTCAGTGTAGAGATGGTCTATTCGGCATTCTGTTAATGCTTTTAACATTTTCTAATGGCTTACGATATCGAATGCTTTTTCGTAGTAGACAAATATCAGTGCCAATGGTTTGTTGTATTCTACATATTTCTCTATCAGGTTCTTTATAACTAGTAAGCGGTCGTTAGTGCTGTATCTCGATCTAAGTCCAGTTTGTTCTCTAGGCGAATAGCAGTCTAATTTATATTAAATTATATACACTGTACGAAATTGAATACTTGTAATTTGTGTTTGTACCCCCTGCTAATGACTTAAGTTATTAACCCCCTGCTAATAGTAGTTAATACAGCGATAATTTTGTTTAAATAAAAAAGTACTGTATTAAATGTATGTATTAAACCATTCACGAAACTCTACTCTTCTTTCATAATCTATTGGATAAATTTGAACGGCAACTTTTAAAAACGTGCAATTTACATCTTGATATTTTGTGAAAGTGAATGTTTCTGATTCTTCATAGTCTGCAATTTTCATTTATTTGACTTTCTAATTTATATTAAATTTTCCGTACAAACATTTATCTGCCAAAGAACTTTATTGCATCGTTGTTTCTATTTTTGTACTTATTAACTTAACAACTTTTTAAATAATTTACCGAGATACTTAACTGCCGCGAAGTATTAATAAATTTCTAGATGTTCATGGTTTACTCCAAAGTGGAACTTGTTCAACTAGTTGGAGGCCTCTTGCGAGATAGTTGAATAGATTGCAGAATTCTGAATGCCACTCAGTTCCGCTTATTATTTCGGTCTGTGGAGCTAACGTATATATACCGTAGCACAACCCTGCTCTTTTTACGATAACACAAAACTTTCCTATTTTTAGTTTCTCTTTAGAAATACGGAATCTTATTTTAGAATTATCGCTATTGTTACCCGGTTCTCAAGTATATTGTGCAAACTTGGGGCTGAAGTATAATTAAAAATAATAGAAATATTTCTAGTAAAATTTAGGTATAAGTATCCGTGAAAATAATTTGAATATAATATATATATATATATATATATATATATATATATATATATATATATATATATATATATATACAGATGATTGCATTTCTTTTCAGTTCGAGTTCCATCATTCTCCTACACGTGTTTTGAGATTTACCTCCCGTCAGGGAGACTTGTGAGAATTTGAGCTGAAAAACGTTCTCGAACGGCTACTCTTGTTTTGGTTGGAGAGCTAGGTTGTAAGTAAGTGACTAAAGGAGGGACCAGTAGGGGTAACTACAAAGAAAGAAATCAAAAAAATACTTACATAGATTTCCTGGGCAACAAACACACGAAGGTCCCTTAGCTGTTTGAAATGGACGCCGTCTAAAAGAATCCTCTTCCTGGATAGAAAAAAGGCTTTTCTTTCCTAAAAAATCATAAAGGGTGATAATCTTTTTAAAGAAAATAATTCTACAACTGCTGGTTTAGAGAGAAACATTACATATTTATTATTACTTCACATCAACAGTTATTACAAATAATATTAACAAAAGTTATCAACAAATCTTACAGGTAGGGCGACAGTTCTAACACTGTTGCAACTAGTTGTAACTATTTAAAATTAGTTAAGTAATTTATTTAAAATTTTGTTAAATCGGTGATTAACTCAACAAAAGCCAAATAGCATTTTGAGCCCAAGTTCACCTCTGAACAAAAAAATTGCCGGCTTTAAAGACTACACGCCGAAAGCTGTCTCTTTCAAATCCAAACCTGTTTCCAAAATCTGTAAATCCAAATTTAAATTTCCGATAACCAAAACAAATAAAAAAAATAACGAATGTAAAAAAAATCCGGACTAATTAATGAAACCGGCTCATCGTAGAGTGACATCATTCGCCCAACTCGGTATAAACAGAGCATAAACGGAAAGATTCCTGTTTATTTGACGCGAAAAATATCCTAAAGCGGCATCACGATCAAAAGAAATACCCGTCTGTGTTATATAAACAAACTTAAAATGTTTATATTATCAATCTTAGTGCCGCAAAAAGATTGAGACCATTTTTCGGTGTTTTAGCTTATACTAGGGCAAATAAAAATGCTACAAATAATATACCAATATATGCAAATAACGACCTTAGACGAGGAAACATGAAGTCAGAGTCGATGGAAATTAAAGTAAACTGTAAATCCAAGATTATTTATTATATATAACAATATACCTATGTAAATCACCATTATTTATGTACTCTTATCGTAGAGTAAAATTCGTTAAAATAGGGAAGTATTGAAAAGAAATGCAATGGTCTATACTATAGGGTTGGGATAAAGTATGGAACCAAATAAATATATTTGAAACGAAAAAGACGATATTTATTAACCATGTGGTATCTATATATAAAGTTAATTAACACGTTCCCTGCCATAGAGGATTTTGTAATACTTTTCGTTCACGCCATAGTTACTTTAAAATTTTCGGTCAATAGACCTCGCTGGCGTGCAGAGCAATTTTTTTCTCGGTCACATAGACCGAGACGGCAGGCCATGTGTTAAGTAAGTTAATATAAAGTGTGAAATGTTAAGCGATACTGGTAAATCACCATAATACTTCTGTAAAGGCATAGTATTATGCGTCTGTTTATACACATTGCCATGATTGGGAAAGAAATTTGAAGCCGTGTTCACGGTAAATGTTTCTATCTATCGTTGTATCGGTAATGCAGTGACGATAATATTTTTATGTTTTTACCCTCTTCTTGGTCGTTGGACATTCAGTCTTGATTTAGATATAGACGAGTGAGTACGCAGTCGAGAGTAAATAAATACAGAAGCTTATACGTTCACAAACGAGGAGGAGGTTATTCCAGGTATTGAAATGAACCGAAGTTGGAGAGCAGTAGTATATCCGTTCAATTATCAAACTGTCAGACTTGTAAACGAATAACAATCTGAATACTGTTTTTAGCCAGCCATTTTTTTTGAAGAATTTATGGATCCTGTAACTTGTTTTGAAGTTTTCGTAAGACCAACTATTATAAACAAGCTTTTGTAAATGGACCCATGACACGGGAAAGCATTTTGAAAGCAATTCTAGTAATCTTACGGTTTTTCGTCTACGATACAAGACAGTTGAAACAGATGGAATGTATACATTTCTAGCCCTCTATTTTCTAACCGGACTAGTTTTCAGATTATTGGAGTTCAGATATTTTATGTAGTGCCACACCAGTGTTTTATAAGTTAGTTATGAGTCGAAATGGATTTTAGTAAATTTTAAACTTTATTAGATTTTCTCCTGTTAAATTAGCAAAACGGGATCTCCTTTTAGCAGATCAAAAGTTTTTATGGCCCTAATAAGATAAAATTGTTAAAATCTATCTGTCAATTTAGGACCAATCGTTGCGGTGGATGAACAATTGATGCTGTATAAAGATCTTCTGCATTTTCGTCAGTATATTAAAATGAAAAGGAGTCGTTTCGGTATAAAAATTTTCGCCGTGTCCCAGCGCGCCATAACTTCGCGGTTATACATGGAACTTCTGTGTGTATATTTGTAAAGACATTAACGACCTTTCTCATATACCCGGAATAGAGAGGCTTAGTTTTTTAGAACAAATAATTGTGCATCTTGCCCAAAACCATTTAAGACATAACAACTGTGAAATTATTGTGGACAACTTTTATACCTCAGTTCGTCTTTGTGAATTCTTATTATTAATTATCAAAAAACACATACATCATACAAGGAACGTGGAATTATATAACCAAAACATGAGTTCAGTTGATGCAGTGGATCAAAATACAGAACCATACAGCCCTCTGCGAAAATCTTATACGTGGTCCACCAAGGTTGGTTTACACTTAATTCATCAAATGCTGTCGAATTCAAAGGTTATATACAGTAAGGCACATAATAAACCAATTTCCTGTATATGATTTAAAAGCTTGCTCTAGAGACATTCTTATGAACTATAGCGCCAGCTCTAGAAAAATGGCAGAAAACAGTAATCAGCCGCCAAAAGCATGTTATGGTTAATTTCCCAAAAGGAGCTGGAAAGAGGGGACTTAGGAAGGTTATTTATAGAATGCAAAGAAAACAGACGCATTAACACTGAGATGACGTCAAGAATTTATAAAGCCAATTTAAGACCAATAAAGACATATGCCTCATAAACAAGACCTGACACAGCCACTATACAAAGACTACTGGAAACAGCAGAGATGAGAGTACTAAGAAGAATTACAGGAAATACGCTGAGAGAAGAATTACAGGAAATACGCTGTTTCGTGGACTTCAAAAAGGCATTCGATAAAGTTCAGCATGTAAAATTATTGAAAATACTAAAAAATATCGGAATAGATGACAAGGATATTCGTGTCATTAAAAATTTGTACTGGAATCAAATTGCTATTGTAAAAATTGGAGATAACTACACAGATGAAATCTCTATACAACGAGGAGTCAGACAAGATTGCATTTTGTCGCACTAAATCGATACTAAAAGTATCGATCATGAACAAAATTGAAGCAATGGAAATGTGGGTTTAGAGACGAATGCTGAAAATATCTTGGACAGCAAAGAAAACTAATGAAGAGGTACTAAGGAGCGTCAACAAAGACAGAGAACTGCTGAAGAATGTTAAAAATCGACATATAGTAAGGGGGACATATAGTAAGGGACATATAGTAAGGGGAAGTCGAAATAAAATATTACAACTGATCCCTAAAGGCAAAATAGAGGGTTGTAGAGGTGTAGGAAGAAAACAAGTTTATTGGTTAATAAACATTAGTGAATGGACTCAGATACCAAATGCAGGACAATTATTCCATATTGCAGAAGATCGAGAAAACTTCGAAATGTAATCGTCTACGTCGGATAATTATGATATGGCACGCGAAGAAGAAGAAGACGCTGAGAGATCAAAAGAAAAGTAAAGACATTGGAAGAACCTATAACGTACAGTGTATAAACGAATGTACACTAATTGGAAAAAAATAATGGAGTAAGCACATAAGCAGAATGGGGGCGACCTTTGTCGTCTAAAATAGCAAGATAAATCATCAATCGGCAGAAGTATAGGATGACCTCGCAAAAGATGGAGTGACAACCTTCCATTGGGGCATTAATTCGCCAATGAATAAGCAGAATTGCTTATAAAGACGAAGAAGAAAAAGAACTTCGTAGTAGTAAAAGAGTTTAAATAGGTATTTGGGAACGGTAATCACAGATAACAACCACATAAAAAAGAGGTATCAACAAGGATAGCTGCAAGGAATAGAGCATAAAGAGAGCAGTGTTTTTGAGAGACCAGACGGTAGATCAGTAGGCTGTCCCAGAAAAAGATGGAAGGATGATGTTAAAGCCGATTTATCTAGGATTGAATTGCAACTATGAGAAATGAAAGCGCAAGATCGTAGAAAATATAGTGGATGCGGCAAAGACTCACTCCGAGTTGTAAAGTCAGTCAAGAAGAAGACATTATTGATCGTACCATTCTTTCTTGGTCTTTCTGCTCTCTTTTATTCCTATAATTGTTGGTAGCAGTTGTCTTCTTTGTTTTCATTTATTTAGTTTTTTAAATAAATACTTCAATTTGTGAATAAGTACCGTATAACCGAATTTTTCCACTTATATTTTCAAATGTTTATCCCGTTCTATTTCAAATATTTTATAGAAGAGATACATCGGTGTCTTGTAGTCAACTTTACTGCAAATTGCCGAGTCTTTTAGAAAATAGTATCAGCGGATACAAGCTCTTGTAACCCCTAATGGATACACCACTAGTTGCACTATCACCCTGAAAATATCATATTGTCACATTTTATTCAAAATGCTACACATTTATTTCAAAAGAGAAAACAGGCAGTCGACAATATAGATCACACAAAAGCTTAAGAGGGTACACTCTGGTTGCAAGCTATATATTATAGCGCCTTTATTGCGATTCTGACATTTATAAAAGTTATGTATGCAATCTTAGCAGCAGGAAATTACATTATATACTTACTCTCTTTTATACGGGAATACATTTTTGTTTTGGAAAATACATTAAGAAAATAATTTTTACAAAAATTAGCTTTGTAGGTATTTCCTCTGTGCTGCCAACTCTAAATGAATTATAATAATAAGTTAAAAAAAATCTTGAGTTGATTATAGCAGAATAACACAAGGAACTCTCTTTATTTTAAGTGTTTTTGAGTGAGTCTTTTATTATATAATATATTCAATATATTATAAAAAGAGGAAAATAAATAACAAGACAAATATAGGTATCATAGATATTTGGAAGACAAAAAATATGACAGAAACTAATTATAATGAGGAAACCAAGAAAATTCCAATAAAGAATAGAAAAAACCGAAAACACCTTAGGAAAGTACCAACAGGGCCTTAGAAACGAAGAACATGCTAACTGGAGAAAAAATTGAACATAGATCAAAACAACAAAATAATATGTGATAGAGAAGAATAGGTCTCAGAGAAATGGTAGATTGATTTACCGGAAAAATGAATTAGAAGAGCTCATAGATGACAGATAAACATCTGAAAAAGTATAAACATTTAAGCCGATATACACAAATTGTGATGAAAAAGTAGGAAAGAAGAGGCGACCGAAAAAAAACTAGATCGTTATCATCATCTTTAAGCCGCCTTCTGTGTCCAAAGTTGAACCTAGGCCTCCCCTAATTTCTTCCAGTTCTGCTTCCTGCAGCTAATTCCCAATGATTGTTTTGATGCCGTCTGTCCAACGTGTAGGTGGTCTACCTATGTTTTTTCTATCTGCTCGTGGTCTACAAACTGTAAACTTTTGGTTCCACCTCCCACCATTCATTCTTGCCACATGGTTCGTCCAGTTCTACTTATCTCTTCGTTTCTAACACTGTTCCTGATAATCCAAGTAGCAAGCATTCCATTCTTCTTTAGGTTACTCTGAGTTTGGGTGCTGTAGACTGTGTTAAGGAAAGTGTTTCGGCGTCGTAAGTCATGACTGGAAGGACACATTGATTTAACGTTTTCTTTTTTAAATAATTTGACATGTTGCTCTTGAAGATATCTGATAGCGCTCTCTATGTGGCCATGCTAAAATAATTCTTTGTTGCAGTTCAGCAGTTTGGTTGTCCCTTGCAATTTGGATTTTATTATCTAATTTATTTATATTTATAAAGTAAAAAAACAATATAAAAGGAATTAAATCGAAAATAAAAAACGATCGAGAGACTGGGAAATACAGTAAAACCTCCCTTAACCGAAACATCGTTTAACCGAAACGGCTGACAGTTTCAATAATTTCGTCAATAAAAAATAAATTTTTATCGCAAAACCTAAATTCCATTAATTTCACTCACCGATTGATGCCTATGTGTGTTTGGGAAATCGAAAAAAACCAAAAGCTCTAAAAGATATTTGAGAAAAAGCACTTCTAGTTTTTTATAGAAGCCAAAAAAGCACATGGATGTCGACCACTTTATTTTCAGAATGGCTCGAAAATGAATTCGCCTCAAGCGTAAAATCCATTTTAAAATAAAAAACCTTCCCATCAAAGTATTGTTGTTTGTTGACTCAAAATCTATACAATAGTGATAAGTGTTAGATTTACACCGAATGCCACGAGCTTAATTCAGCTGTTAGACCAGGGAGTAATAGAGACATTCGAGAGACATTATAGAGGAGCATTCTTAAGACATCTGTTATTACAGGAGACAAATGAATCCAAAAGTGTTCCTGAAATCCTCAAATGTTCAACAATGAAACATGTTGTTTATCGGTGTGCTGAGTGCTGGGCCAAGATCAAATCTTCAACTTTGGAAAAATGCTGAAACTAACTTTTTGATAGGATTTTGATTGACGATCCTTAAGAAGAAATCGGTAAAGAAACGACAGAAGAAATTAAACCTTTAATAAAACATTTGCCGGAATGGTACGAAATTAATTAAGAAAAGATACGTGGGTGGTTAGCAGCCGATGACTCACAAAGTGAATTCATCGACCAGGACATCATTGATATGGTTCTTCATCCAGACAACCTGAGCGTATCAGACGACGCAGATGACGACCCAATAGACAACAGGCAGCATGAGACCACCGAAGAGATTTTTAATGCCTTAAGGATACGAATTTTATACAGTAGGCCTAATTAGTTAGGGACACGACTAGGTTCTTAATTTTTGTTGTCATTGTATAAAGTTTTGTCCTTTTCAGATTGTTTTACGTTTCGTCGAACGATGAAGTGAGGCAAACTCACGACATTCTGCAAATGAACGATGGAGATATATAGCTGCAAAACATCGTTGTCAAACGATAACGTAAAAGAAAATAGATTTCATACTGTTTAACTTGTTCATTTTCCTTAATTTTATTATTTTATTCTGGATTTACTTATTAGAAAACATTACGAAATCACCTCATAGTATTTTTTAATACCAATACTTTAACCAAGAATACTATAAAAAAACAATGTCTTTTTAACCGAAATTCTTGTTATCCGAAACGGCCTACCCCCCAATTATTTCGGTTAACGGAGGTTTTACTATAGTTCGAAAAGTGGCAGTGGAAAGTGGCGATTGGGTATCGTTTTTTCGGAAAATAGGACGACCAATAAACCCCAAAGAGAGGTGAAGAGAACTAACTAATACTGAATTGAATACAACTAATCTAAAAGAATATGTTAGTTGGGTAAAAAAATAATTAGTTTTTCAACCATATCCATAAAGTGGTTTTTGTCATATCATATTTCCTTACAAAGAAAATAAGTAAGCGATAGTTATTTTATAGCTATAATTAGCATTTGATTATCATACAATATGCTGTAAAGAGTTGATTTAATCTATTCATAGGGTGTAAACACGAGCAAATTTTTTAAAGCTCAGCGACTTTATAGGGGACGAATCGTGCGCTTGCTTAAGGCTGATTCGTGCCTTAGGGAAATTGGTAGCTATGAGGGTAAACAAAAGTATCAACGGTGGTACTTTGTTGTCAGGCATCAAAATCGGTAAGGACATGCACAAGGGGCGTGTCAGAATACCGGCCCGACATTAAGATCGCCACCTTAGGCTTTTTTCACGTCTTACGTTCGCAAGGAGGATTGCAGATCAATCGTTTGGAGAGCATAGAAGGTCTTTCACAATGCGGACTGTTTATCGTCAAATCAGAAGTTTTGCCTTAACTTTATACCGTCTTGAGTTTTTTCTACCTCTCACTCGTAGACAAGTGATCGACTGGCTTGGTGCAGAGAAATGCTCAATTGGGACCTTGAATGGAACACCGTTGTCTTTAGTAATACATTTGTATCCTGTTTGAGTATACATCTTGGTCGTGCAACAATGAGAAGATGAGATCCTCAATTTTCCATTTAAAGGCATCTACACCACACTACGAAACTACGATATAAGGGACTGAAATTATAATATGACAGACAAATTTGTAAGACATAGGACACCTCTAAGTATCCACTCTACCCTGCGCCATTTGTAATACAGTTTATAATTACTTAATTCAGGTCCCATCTACATCGGGTTTCATGACTTCCTCTGTCTTCTTTTGATCGCCACCTTAGAGTATTTTTCGTCTCTTTGTCTTGCATTGTACGCTACCCTTTTCTATTTTAACTTTGTGATATGTTCTATATTACTCAACGTTAGTGATTCAGGTCTTATTACTGACAGTACGCAATTCTTAAACAATTTATGCTACCCATCCTATGCCAGTTTTACTAAATAGGTTTGTTGTATCTACTTATTTGCTTACTCTGTCTATGTACGTATTTTCTAGTTTCAGTCGTTCATTCTGTACTAAATTCGTCATCCTTTTAGTTTTTTCATACTTTATTTCTCACCTCAGTTTCGAGTTACTTGTTCGGAAATGCTTTGCCTTTCCTGAGCTTCTTTGTTGTTTATTATGTGCTTAAACCATGTCATCTGCAAATAGCAGATGACATAGTTATTTTTCATTGATTTTCAAAAATTTAAAGAGCTAAATGGAAGAGCAAGGGGGAAGAGGGTTACTTGGAAGATGACTAGCAGGTGGATAGAGAACAATGGTGATTGTAAATTAGATGTTGGGAGATAGGAACGACCAAAAAAACCAAGACAGAGTTGTACAAAATGAAGTAAGTTAATTATGTGAGCCTTAGAAGAGGACCAGTGAGAGAAAAGGAAAGTAAATAGAAGGAATGAAGTCAAACATGTGAGAGGGAGAGACTTAGAAGAAGCAATTACGATTGGATGTAGCATACTAAGAAAACATGACAAAAAAGCAAGACAAGACAAGAAAAGATAGGGCCATGAAACCAAAAAGCCACGACGGTGTTGGAAGAAGGAATTACACCAGAAATACAAAATATTGACTTAACGAGGCACCAATAAATAGATGACAGTGGTAATTAGATATTGGACAATAAACAAATAACAAATATAAATTGATTCTTTTAAATAACTAATAGTAAACGTCTCAATCTCGGGTCCTTCGATATTTTGTTCGTTGGCAAATTCAAACAGATATTTTTTTGTTATGAAATTCGAGTAACCGATGTCCAGGGACGTATTGGTTGTTTCACCGATACAAATTTTTTGATATAAGTATTAAATCATAAAATAGCAATGTGTAATGTGCATATTATAGTCAAAGAGCAAAAAATCTAATCTTGGAAAAAACAACAAAACGTTATATTTCTTTGTTTTTTAAATGGTTAAAAGTGAGATGTAAAAAAATTACCATTCTATTACCCTGTCGGGAAAAATACTAGGTGATACAACGGCATCTTCTATAGGGCTTTTAAAAGTGTGGAAAAGTATTTTACATTTAAGAAAATATTGTTTTTAATAAAGTTAGCAATTTAAAATGAATAACTAAGTTGTTTTAACTGAAATAATCATCATATTAACGTACCTTATCTAAAATATCTCACCTGCAGACGAGCTCTCATCATCGACGCTAACCACCAGATTTATAATTAGTTGTCCACTGTTTGAAAATAATTGTCCTAGTCTTCTGTACTTATTTTCTACTCTCACTACATGATTTACTGCTTTTCTCCAGGCAGCACTTTTAATCTCTGATAGTTCATACCGAATTAAATCGACCACTTTCGCGTCAAATTTTGGAAAACTATTTTTCCTCCGAATCTGTTTTTTTACTTGTCCTCAAATAAGTTCGATAGGATTGAATGTGCAAAAATAAGGTGGTAACCTCAAAACAGTATGGCCATGTTGTTGTATGTCCAGTATATATTGTTTCTTATAAGTTTTAGTACGAAGCAGTTCAAGTAACTATTTCTTATTATAGTTGTCTTTAAAATACAAATCATTATCTAAGAGGAAATCTTTTAGTTCCTGTTCTGAAGACGAACTGTTAGGAACGTTTTTGAGAAGCCTTGAGTCGTATTGTCCATAACTATCACACTGCCCGGTGTTTTTTTGGGAAGTAGTGTATTTTTTAAACCACTCTTCGAATATACTAGAATTCATTTTCTGATGATAATCTACACTACCTATATTCTTTTATTTTTTTCCGCAAAGCATTTCCCATTTGGCACCCAACCATTTGCAGATCCATAGTGCACAATAATCATCCGAGAACCTTTATTTCGAGGTACGCCTTACAACTGACACCTAAATGAACCATCAGTCCAACCCTTGCTAGCGGTATCATGCGTGTCATACCATGTCTCGTAAATAAATAATATATAGTCCGCTGTTGGTCTCGATATTCTTGAATTTTTTTTTAAATAATCTAAACGCCAGTGTACTATTCTCTTACTTTCCATAATAGCCACCCTTTTATCAACGATTCTGTATTTGAACTCAAGTTTCTCCAGCAGTCTACGTAAAGTGGTTTTAGGGCAGCTTCTTCCCGTCGCAACAAGCTTGGTGTATATAATATCAGTTGTTGGTATTACATTTTTTTTTGTATTCCTCGTAAACCAAATTCCTTAAACATTTAGCAGTCACGATATTAATTTGTTTAGGTTTTCTAGCATCTGATCTTGTTTTTCTCTTTTTAACACCACTTTTCACGATGTCGCGCATGGTAGAATACGGAATTCCTGTTAGAAAGGCCGCTTTTAATACTGCCTTTACAACTATATTCAGGATCATTTTGAAGATTTTCTTAAACGTTCATACAAATTTTCTTAGATTGTTCATTCAAAACAATCCTTTTCTTTGGAAGTCTTCTACTTTTCTACAGTTACAGTCTCAGTGTCATTGTTTTTTTGTATCACTTACACTTAAAAGATTACTAAAGATAACAAAAGTACTACAATTATTATAACTACTCACAACAAAATTTCAAAACAACTCAAAATTAAAGCAATGGATATTGCAAATCTATCTATAAACAAGCTAGTTGCAAAGATACAACTAAACTATGCCGGTATTTTTACAAGCGGATAAATCAAATTTTACTGATCGTAAATCAATCAATTTAAAACTTTAAAATTGATACTTGGGCATTAGTATAGTTAAAATTTTAGACGATTATATTTAGACGAAATATTAAGCAATATAATTAAAACTTTTTTCTACTAAAAAGCAAGTTCATTAGCGGAACGTAGTTCAAATGAATTCTGCACATTATATTTGAAGCATTATTTGGTTAAAACATTTCAGTTTTGGTGGTTAAAAATATATTAAATACCTATATTAATTTGTCTGGACTAAAGGAGGCAAAATATGGTCTGGAAGTTATATTTTTGTTTGAATTTGCCGACGGACGATAGATAGATAGTGTCAACTTTACAAGAATCTTTGGCTAAAATAAACAATTACGAATTTGGAAGTCAAAGAGTAATAATTAATCTCATTCGTCGTATAAAAAGCTTTTCTACCAAACCAAATTCGATTACTTTAAGCTGCATTAGAATATCTAATAAAAATTCCTATCCAATTAGAGTAGCTTTCCGAGACTTAGTCTAAAAGGTCTTCCATTAAAATGGATGCGGGGTAACTTCTTGAGTTCGAGGAAACAAGAAGTTTAAAACTTGTATAATAATTAATTAGGAGGCTTACGTTAGTTAACAATATGTTCGGTGTTTGACATTAATGGCGAATAAATATCTAGAGGGGCGTAACGTATTCTTGGTTCAAAGAGGTCGTCTTCCTCGTGGTGGATTTACAGTATGTCTCCAGGGTGCGATGCTAGTACAAATGATAAAAATGAGAAATTAAATAACTAAAACGGTTCAGCAAGACACATTTTTATTAGACTTCTGATTAAACATGGTTCAGAGTAACTTGTACATTGCTTATTTCACATACATTTGTGTCACTTTTCGAAAATAAATATGGGTGAATAAGTCTCGGTATTTCTTCGGTTCTGAGTTAAAGATTTACAAGATGCAACGTTATTTCATAAGGTATTTTATAAATACAATTCTTTGTTCTTTCATGTGCATTGTTAGGTTTAGGTTTAGATAAATAGATCTCAATGTGTTTATTGTTTTGAAAGTTGTTGAAATGTTGAATTTATTTCCTGTCTTTTTAATAACAATACCATACCAAACAAGATTATCAGAAAAACTTAAAAAGATAAGAAATAAATTCAATCCTTCAGCAACATTCAAAACAGCAAACACATTAAGATATATTTTATCTAAAACTAAACCTAACAATGCACAAGAAAGAACAAAGCATTGTACTTATGAAATACCTTGTGAATGGTTCAAATATAATAGTCCTAAAAGAAACAGATGGTAAAAAGAAAAAAATCAAAGAAGCGGCTCTAATTATGCTAAACGAGACGAATTGTGTCGTAAATTCGGGCACACGTTAACTCATCACCAATTACCATAATATACCCTCGTACATAGTAAAAACTCATCATCGCCATAAAAGTAAGGATTATCAAATAGACCCCGAGAGATTGGTAAACTCATCACTGATCTACCTGCACCCCGTGGTAGGAATAGAACATAAACTCCTTGCAAACCGCTAAGATTTGGTAATTTGACAGAATGAATCTAAAATCGGTGTATTAAATGCAAATGTAATTTATTGGTTTTATTTGAAAATTCCTCAAAATTCTATTGATAGAACTAATATATACCTAAAACTATAGGCCTACAAAAATTTCTCTTTATTTGCCCTTGTTCCTTTAACATGGATAGCTTGCTCATTACGTTTTGAACCAACGCGGACGAAAAATGATAGATACCAATAATTTTAAATTTCAATTGCGAAAGACTCTAAAATCGAATTGCTTTTGTGGACAATTGCAATAAGAATAAGAAAATTAATATTTACTAAACTCAACAACTCTACTATATCTCAACTAAATAGTATTATCTGGGATCAACATATATCCAAAAAAAAATAAACATCGAATATACAACACTATTATAAAGAGCATAGTAATGTATGGAAGTGACGTGTGGCAGTTCAAGGCAACTACTGAAAGAACACTACAAGCCACGGAGATGGACTACTGGAGACGGGCCGCAGGAAAATCAAAACTCGAAAGAATTAATAACGAACGTATACGAGAGGTTATGGGAGTCACACATACGATTGTCGAAGATATAAGAGTACAACAACTAAAGTGGTATGGACATGTGCAGAGAATGCCAGAACATCGTCTGACCAAACAGATTATAGATTGGTCACCACATGGAAAGAGAAAAAGAGGCCGACCCAGAAAGAGCTGGAGAGAAGGAATAGACAGGAATAGAGAGAGGTTTAGACGAAGATCTTTGGGAAGATAGAGATGCATGGAGATTGGGCATCGGAAGACGTCGGAGGACGTTTTAAACCGATATATATATATATATATATATATATATATATATATATATATATATATATATATATATATATATATATATATATATATATATATATATATATATATATATATATTTACTAAACTGCTATGCCTAATCTCAAAAAACTGCCTAATCTCAAAAAAATGGAGAACAATTTTTCAGAATGTAAGGTCTTACAGGGGAGCCAATGCTGATTCGGGTCACATTTTGGTGATAGGCGACATGAAATTGAAGATACTTAAAGATAAAAACGACAGAAAGAAAAGAAAGAGGTGGAATCGGTCGAAACTAAATACAGATAATGCAAACAGAAAATTCTGCACTAAATTGGAAGAAAAACTACTAGTCCTAATACCATCGAGCATAGATAAAACATGGGAAGACATAAAAGATAGTATCTTAACAACAGCAGAGGAGACGATAGGACTAATGGAAAACAATAACAGAAAGGATTGGTACGATGAAGAATGCGAGCAAGCTAGTAAAGACAAGGACAAAGCAAGACACTGGTGGGTGGCCACAGGGAAACAAGAAGATCTCCTACACTATAAAGAGAAGAAGAAAGAGTCAGACAAATGCTGCAAAAGAAAAAAGAAGAAATGGATCGAAGAATTACTGCAGGAACTCGAAGCCAATAGTAATGACAATGCAAGACTATACAAATACATAAAATCACAGAGAAAAAAAGAGATACCAGCAAATATTGGAAAAATAGAATGGGAAACACACTATTGAGAACTGTTTAAAAAGAAAGACGATGCTGAAAACGCAGAAAATGAAGAACAAACAGAAAATAGGAATGGAGAACAATCAGAGCCTCCCTCATACAGCGAAATATTGGCGACTATAAACAGATTAAAGACAAGGAAAGCAGCAGGACCAGACGATATTATAAATGAGTTCTTTAAGAAGGGGGGAGAGGAACTAGCCCACAGAATCCACAACCTAATAGAACGAATATGGGAAGAAGAAAGCATGCCGAACGACTGGAATTGTGGTCTGATAACACCAATCCCTAAAAAAGGCGACAAGACGAAATGCACTAACTACAGGGGAATCACGTTATTAAATACAATGTACAAAATATTAACTAATTTGATCAGACAAAGAATAGAAAAAGAAACTAGAACAAAAATAGGTGAATACCAACATGGATTCAGAGAAGGTAAGTCAACAATAGATGCAATACACATTGTAACGCAAATAGTCGAAAAAAGTTACGAGCACGGAATAGATCTACATATACTGTTTATTGACTACAAGCAAGCTTTTGACAATGTAATAAGGGAGGAGCTAATTAAGGATATGAATCAATTAGGCATCCAAGAAAAATTAATAAGTCTCACGAAAATGACGATGAAGGAATCCAAGGCACGAATCTTAACAAAGGAAGGCCCGTCAGATGAAGTACAAATGGAGGTAGGTGTCAGACAGGGAGACTCCGTCAACAACATTATTTAACATTGCCATAGAGGGCGCAGTAAGAGCAGCCAAAATTATGGGAACGATTATCGAATCTTCAGCCCAACTGATTGCGTATGCAGACGATATTGCACTGGTTACTAGAGATTTAAAAACCATGCAGAACATAATATTAGTACTAGATAAAGAAGCAAAGAAGAGAGGGCTAGTAATAAACCAAAGCAAAACGAAATACCTCAAGTGTTCAAGAGAGAATATGAATATAGAGAAAGAAATTAAGCTTGGTGCATATACATTTGAAAGAGTACACCGTTTCAAATACCTGGGAGTGATGGTAAATGACAGAAATGATAGAACAGATGAAATAAATGAACGCATCCTACTGGGTAATAAAACCTACTGGAACTACCAAAAATTCTTGAAAGAAAAACACATTAGTAAGAAAACCAAATTAAAAATTTACAAGACTGCAATCAGGCCAGTGATCACCTATGGTGCACAGACGATGTGCCTAACACAAAAAGATGAAATGAGGTTAGAAATCTTAGAGAGAAAGATAATTCGACGAATAATGGGGCCGGTGAGGATAAGTGTAGACGAATTTAGAAGATTAACCAATGAAGAAATTAAAGAAGTCATCGAGGGTGAAGACATAATCAAGTTCGTTAAGACGCAAAGGCTCAGGTGGCTGGGGCACACAGAAAGAGCTAACCCAGACTCTACGCTAAAGCGAATAACTGGATGGAGACCAACAACAAAGAGACCAAAGGGGAGACCCAAAACAAGATGGAGAGATCAAGTCTTAGGAGACATAAAGAAGCTGAGAATCTACAATTGGAAGGAGCGCTGTAAGGATCGGAAAGAATGGAGGAAAATTGTAGACAGGGCCAAGTCACACACGCTGCTATAATAATAAAAAAAACAACCTCGGACTGATTCTCCGCAATAAATGAATCAGAGAGCCCAAAAGGGCGGCAAACCACAAACCAAAGTATCTATATAAAATATGTATGTTACTTATGCATTATCCATTTCAGAAAAGTACTGTAATAATAAGTGTGAATCGGTGTAGTATTGAAGTTGGTGTTCTATTAAAAACTACCTAAATAAACTTCGCTATTTTTCTTACTTGACAAAATTTCCATGTTTCGTGAACGGTGGTAGAGTGAAACACCCTGCATATTTAGAAGTTTAAATCTAAACGCAAATGTATGTCAATATTGTTCTTTAAAGTTTGTTACAAAATCCTCTACATTTCTCTTGCTAGATATTTTTAATAAAAATTCGAAGTTCCAGGAGTGGAAAATCATAAGTATAAATCAAGTATAAATAACTAATTTCTGTGTAGAATTGCAATTATACTCTTATAATAAGTTTAGCAATACCGGCTGAAGATCCAAATATTTTTTTGACTTAATCATAACTAAAATAATTTTTTATAATTCAGTCAAGTAATTTTTTACTTGAAACGTAAAAATATACAAAGAACTTATTAAAATTTTAAAACTGAGAAAGAATTTATTTTATATAATAAAGTCCACTTTCCTGAAAATGGCCAGTATGTGCTTATATTTCTATAATTATTTTAGTTGCGGAAAATATTCTGCCCTGCGTCTTGGGACACAATCGCGTAAGCGACCTTCGAAAACTAAGCCGTTAAGTCATTAGAAACTTCTGCAAGATGAAAGCTCAAGAGAGGCCATCATAAATCATTCATCAAAAGATTGCAACTTCTTCTTTCAAAGAACACATGACAGCAACAGACATCTTTTATATTCGGAGGAAAATGAGCAACGATCGTTTTAGTTTTATGTCACCTGTACGTAAGACAATGAAAAAGCGCATCAAACAATCTAAAAGATAAATCTAAAGACGGACTACGATAAATGTTTTGTGTTGGATAACGATTCGCAACAAAATATTATTATTTTTGGCATTCTTGAGAATTTATGAAGCTTGCGAAAGCAGAGGCATAATACTTGGATGGTCATTTCAATACGCTCCAAAATTTTTCTTGCAATTATTTACCATCCATAGTCAACCATCCATATTTACCGTCCATTCTCAATTATTAAATGAACATTACTTAATTAATTTGTTACTTCGAAGAAGTTGGTGTCGTTTTAAGTCTACTAATGTCCAGTTGCACCAACAAATAAACGATTGATTTTTTGAATTGGATTGCCCGTTTATTTTAGAATGCGTTGCACCAACCATTACTCGATTGGAACCGACTGTTTTTGATCTGTCAAAAGTAACCAACCGATTTGCTACGGTTATTTAAAAAATCGACTGTTTTTAACCTCACTTTTACACTGTTTATATTATTAAAGTGTTTTTAGCAAAGATTTTATTTAGTATTATAGATTATAATTAAAAAAATGGATTTATCATCATCGTCATCGTTGAGTTCATCTTCTGAGGATTTGGAAAATATAATGCATATGTTACCAAATATAAGATATGTAAGAGATCGCAATGCTTGTATAATAAATATAATGAAGTTAATTATTTTCAGATATCGAGTAAGCAAAAAAACAGTGTTGGTCCTTTTAGAATGTTTATTTTCTATAATAAATTGATATTTAATTGTTCCTTTATTTTAAATCTTACGTAACACTACACACACACACAAAATTGCAATAAAACAATGTTCAAAGACCATGGTGTAAATGGTCTTTGAGCAAGGTTATTAAAAATAGACCTTTTTCTAACCCTTTTACTAACCTTGGTCTTTGACAATGTTATGATAATAGTTTAATGTTCAATTTTATTTAATTGACATAACCCTAACTCGATGGCATAACCTTACCTTACAAAACTTTCTTTGTTGACAATCTTTTTGACAGATCACACTCCGATTTGAATGAAATTATCGAAATAATCTGTACTTGTGCAATGTTGCCACGTAAAAATTGTCGGTTTGTAAACCAGTAGTTTTTTAAAATGGTGCAACTCGTTTGAAAAATAACCATTGATCGTTGATTTAAATCGTCGAATTGACGGTTAGAAAATCAGTTGATTTACAGTCTGTTGGTGCAACTGGGCATAAGACTTGTGGCTGATTTCGTAATTGCCATTCGACCATCTGTGAACCGAATTAGGTGTTTATTTCCCTTGACTCAAAGTTGGTTTCGCAAAATCCAAAAACTTGGTTTGGTAACCACCTACAAGGGGGGGATTCCAACGGCTAGTGGCTGAACCACTTACTTGGCTTGCCATTTATGAACCCAGAACGAGTTGGCGATTGTTTTGTCAACGATTTCATAAGGATATCCCTAACTTGCCTTCATTTATGAAAATGGCCGATTATATAGTAGAGAACTAAGAGATGTGATGAAGAACGTAAGTAATGAGTCTCTTTTCCCACTAACTGTTTGGGCATCCCCGCCTAGCCATATACATTTGCCACAAATCATGCGAATCCTTTCATTCACATTTTTCCAACCATTTTTACCATTCTCATCCAAATATCCTCACTTTTGTATCTACGCTTCTACAGTACTAAACAATTGTGTACATAAAACTGCAAATTTTACATTTACCTGTCCTGTTTTCACAGGATAATGTTTTTTAGGCTTTAACTGTTTATAAAAGCCAGGAGACTGTACTTAAGCATTTTGATTCATTCTGTCATAATAAATATATTTCTAATTAGTTAATAAGTTGAGGACTATTTCCTGTATAAACGAAAACAACACATGTTCATAAATATTTTCAGTTCACTAACGAAAACCTATGCAACTGAATTTTCAGATCTCAAAACCGCTTAGATTGGCAGATACGTCGAATAGACCACACCATAAAAAAATCGATATTAATATCTATTTTAAAGTAATTTGCTTAAAATAATTTCTGAATTTAATAAATTACCACATAAACGAGAAGTGGAACAGGTAACTGGCAATCTTCCGCATTAGAAACCAGCGCATTGGAGCAAAAATACTGGTGATCAGTTTACCTATCTTCGGTGATGAGTTTATCTATCTCCAAAGGATGCCGGTGATCAGTTTACTATATCTTGAAGGGTCTAATAATTTTATGGATGGCTATAAAGTGATGAGTTCGTACACGTCCGCAAATTCCTCGGCAGAATGCAGTAGGATCTGGTTACCCATATTAAAAGACGAAGTTAATAAAAAGAAAATTTCACTATTAGTAAGTCAGTAACATATCGAGAATACGAATACATCATTTATGTTTTTTAAATAACAAACATATAAAATCAGAATTTGGTGTTTATTGAAAGTAAACCACCAAATACTTACCATGTCGGGATAGTATTATGAGGTTTTTTTCCTGGTTTTTTCCTCATGATTTACTATGGAATCACTAACAGAAGAATTTAACGGTCATGATGGCATGTGGTTGTCTTTTTAAAGACGAATTACATGCTTTTATTTTTTCTGCGGATATTCTCAAGTTAAAGTTGATTTCATGTAATCGAATGAACTCTCTTACAATGAAATCTTCCCAGGAACGCAACTCAGCAATGTTGGCAATATCATTTTAAAGTCGTCTACTTTAAAACGTATGTCTCAATTGTCAATAAACATGAGTCAGATAAAATTAAATTATTAGAGTATTTTTTATTATTATATATTTAGAGTACCAAGTAACAAAAAACAAAATTTTTATTTATACCAGTTTGTATTTTGACAACGATTTCCGAAGTGGAGATTGAAATCTCAATAAACCTATTTTAACCTTAAATTGTGGCTTATTCCTATTAAATTAGTTATTTATTTATTCTTAACATATATATTCACATCACTCTTAGTATTTTGACATTATGCTTTTTTATATCTGCACATACTACAATTTCACACGTGCACTGGTTAGTTTGCTGATATTGCTGTAATGCTTGGTATTACGAATACAGAACATACTCCTCTGTTCTACTTTGAAGCACTTGTGAAGACTTATCCAAGGTGTGTTTTTTTTTTTAATATTGTTTGGGAAGATATCTGGAATATCTGAAATGCAAGATTATATTCGCTCATAGTAGGGTTTGCTTTTGTAGTAAATGTGTTAGTAAATAGAGGTTTGTTTATGTTTAAAGCTGTTAACTTTGCTTGGGACATTGTTAAGCTCTAAGTGCAAAGCTCTAGCTAGAGTATCCTACACTTCTGTTACACTTCGGATTGTAATTGTTACAATTGAAAGTGCCACAAGATAATAGCTTCAGAACAAAACTAAAATAATGCTGATATAAGGTTGAATGCTCGAATAAATAATCTTTGATCAAATGAAAAGGCAGATATCTAGCACAGTTTATTAATCAAATATTGCCCAAGCACTTTCGCTTCATAGAGCTTTTTCAGGGGCATTTCGACAATTTTAGCCTATCCAACAATTTGTGGAGAATGTCTTAAACATAAAATTGTACATTACACTACACTTCACAAGGACAAACAGTTTAAAATTAAAAAAAAAAAGAAGTCGCTACATTATGGTTGGCATCAGGAGAGGGAATATCATTTTCTTTTCTGATTCCAACCATAATGTAGCTTCTCCTTTTTTAAAAATTTTAAATTGTTTGTCCTTGTGTAGTGTAGTGTAATGTACAATTGTATGTTTATGACATTCTCCAGAAATTGTTGGATAGGCCAAAATTGACGAAATGCCCCTGAAGATACTCTAGGAAGCGAAAGTAGTTGATCATGATCAAATTAATAAACTGTTCTCGATATCTACCTTTTCATTTGATCACAGTAAAATAATGTTGTTTTTTCTTGCCTTTTCAAGCTTTCTTAGATATAATTTTCTTGTAAAAATATTCTTGATTGTTATTATTTGTATCTAATAATTTACATTCGTTTTTTGTTTAAAAAAAGCTTTAAAATAAAATACGAGAAGGAAGTTTTCTGCAAAAACAGATTCATATAGGCTTTCTTTTACTTTATTTTTCTTTAAATATATATATCATAAATCGATGACGTTATTCGGAATATTCCAGATAATAGAGATTCCCATACGAGAGGAATGTAGGAATCCCGGCGGGCCATCCCGTACAGTAAGAGTCGATGTTGTCCCGGGGGTAGCATATAATTAGGTGCGCTCAACGTTGGCCGTGGCGTCGCGGGCTGGCGTCTGCGGCAGACGTACGACATCGCCTTCGCCTCGACGCCACGCCAGCTCCCGTGACTTATGGCCTGTTCGCATTTCCACAAGTCCTGAGGGAGAGCATCCCCTTAGCCGCAAGTTCGAGGCCACTCCGCGTGATGCCGCAACACTTCTTACGCCACCCGACACCGTACACCCATCTTAGAAGGTGCCCCAAAGCTTTAATGCCTTTCGGTTTATGGGTAATTTGCAGCGTAAGTTTAATAAGACTTGCGATGTAATTAAGGGGAGCAAACCGCAATGTCACCGGTGGCGGATGTGTTCAAGATTGCATTCTGTCATTGGTAACTAAACAACAAGGATATAACATTTTGTTCACGGAACTTTCAGTTGGCTTCTATTTAATATGACAAAACCAATTAAATACCAATCATATAATAATAATGAAATATGATTATAACACGATCCTAATTATTTAGCTAGTTTAAAATGACAAACAACAACAATATCAAGATATGTATACTTTTACGGTCGGTCTTATATTATATAATAATCTGAAATATATTGATAACACGGTCCTTATTATTTGTCCAGTTTAAAACGACTAAACAACACCAATATTAAGATCGCTGGCTTACATGCTCAGTGTCGTAAATTCTTCTTCTTTATATGTAGACATGGTTCCCTCTGTTTTTTAATGTACCTCCAGTAAGTTGTCTTTCCATCGTTTCCGTGGTCTCCCAACTGATCGTCTTCCTATTGGGTAACCGTCTCTTGCCGTCTTTACTACTCTATTTGTTGTCCTTCCGCTTGCACGATCGTTCTATTTTACTCTTTTATATCTTACCCAGTCCTTGATGTTAGCCACCTTTCATGGTGTCTCACAATTGATTTTTCATCGTTGCTGTTTCCAGCATTCCTTTTGTCTTCTCTGTATTAGCTGGTGTTTCTGCCGCGTATGCCATTATTGTTTAGATGGCTGTTTTGTAAAATTTGCCTTTTATTTCTTTTACTAGACGCATTGAGAAACAACATAGTGATACCAATGTTTAATAAAGGAGATAAAGAAGACCTCAACGATTATAGAGGTATAAATCTAGTGAACACCTCACTTAAAGTTGCCAAAAAGTTCTAACCAACAAAATCAATAAAATAACTTTATCAGATAAATAACAAGAATTCAGATCCGAAAGATCCCGCGTAGACGCCATATTTGTACTAAAACAAATCATAAAGAAGGCCATCGAGTACAATAAATCAGCATATCTGTATTTTATAGACCTGACAAAGGCTTTCGATCCATTCCAAGTCGAAGACGTCTTACACGTACTGTATAAAAGAAACATACCAATCAGTATTATACAAACCGTCGAAAACATCTACTGTCATAATCGAATACAGTCAAGATAAATGGAATACTAACAACTAACACAGTGTATACTAGTACAAAGCTTTATACCAGTGTAAAGCGGAGTCAGACAGGGAGGCCCGTTAAGCTCACTTCTCTTTGATATAATAATAGACAAAAAAATACAAGCAGTGCGTAAAGGTAGGAAGACGAGCTTCAAAGACTAACACATATATTCAATACAACAGCCAAGAAATACAATATGATATCAGCAAAAAAATCAAATGTATGACAACATATTACTACCCACTTTAATGTAAAATTGAACTTGATGGGAAAAAAATAAAGCAGGAAGCAAGGTTTAGGTATAACTAGTTACGGAGATGTTGAAAAGAAGTACGACAACAAAGCTTAAAAGCAAGTAAAGCGGCGGGATCTCTTATTGACACAATCTGGAAGAACAAACACATAAGAAAACTTACAAAAACAAAAATCTATAAAGCAGGACTTAGACCTACATACACGGCGAAGACAAGACCTGACACATCTAAAACAAGACGACTGCTAGAAACAACAGATGAAAATAGTCCGACGAATATTAGGGAAAAGTCTGTTGGATAGGAAGAAAAGCGAAAACATAAGAAGAGCATCCAATATGGAAGACATAAATGGATGGGTGACAAAACGGAAAAAGGAGTGGAACGAACACATTGGTAGAATGGCAGAGGATGGAATAGTACGAATAGCATGAGATAAGTCACCAAATGGACGAAGAAGTATTTACAGACCAAGAAAAAGTTGGTACAATAATTTAAATAATTTAGAAGGCTAATATTGAAGAAGAAACAGGCTTTGAAGCCTACATACAAGAGGAAGAAGAAGAAGAATTGCTTTTAGGATATTTTAGTTTCTCCACATTGTTGCATTCAAGCAAACTGCGGCTATGTTTGCTCTATTCACTTGATCTTTCACTTCTGCTTCGAGCTTTCCGTAAGTAGATAGTGTGATGCCTAGATATTTAAACTCACGTTACTTGTTCTATTATTTGACCCTTCAGCTATAATTTAGATGTTAGTAGATTATTCATCCATTTTGTATATTTTGGGAAAATTAACATATATGTGCTATATAAATTGATAAATTGTCGAAGACCTGGAAAGGTCTGGTTTGAAAATTCACCACTCTATTGCACATTCTCCTCTCAAACAATTTATAAAATGGACATAAAATACTTATATTTTCGTAGATACATACATATATATATATATATATATATATATATATATATATATATATATATATATATATATATATATGAAAAAGGAGTACGACCGTCAATTCAATATATCGTCGGCTTACAAGCGAAACACACTAAGTCAATTTTTTTCACTTTTGAGTTATTTGCAGCATTTTATTGTATTTTTTTTACTCTTTAGACTGGTTAAACTCACTAAGTCATACAATAACAAAAACGGTTATTTTTATAATTGTCATGTTTCTCACTAAGTCTCAAAAACTATATATGATTCAGGCAAAACACACTAAGTGACTTAATGTATTTCACTTGACTACGAATGAACCTACCGACTGACTTACGCAGAGCAACTTGCCCAATCTTGTAAAAAATTAATTATTTGTTTGGGTGTATTGCAGGTTTTGTCAGTTTTGTTCCAGTGCTTTGCGTGATTAGTTCGTTAACAATTTTGAATTTTGTGTGTAGTTATTAATTAATTTCTGTAACAAAAATAAAATTTGCTGTCGAACTACCTACAGCGATAAACAAAGACGTGAGCCTAAATTCTGATAATTTTTGTCAAGATATTCAGTCAGGTCCTCCTCAAATAAGTGACCAGGATTCTGATGAATGTATGGAGGATAGCGACTATATTCCTTCAGGTAATGAAAGTGATAATTTAGATACCAGCGAAGGAAACTCTACAGCAGCCGAGAAAAAAACAAATTCAAATGAAAATAGTCAAGTAGAACCTAAAAGAAGCCGATGGAACACCCCAAGACCATCTGTGTGGTCAACATCCCAAGACCATCAACTTTTCTGAAGAGAACCGGAAGTTGCTATGTCAAACTTATGCGATGTTGTCATTTTAAAGACAGAAAGATCTTATATTATTGAATGTGCTTTCTAATGAAGTAAAGAGTCGCAGGCCTAGAAAAGGAGAAAATAGCAAAATGCGATCCAACGCAAAATCCTATTTTTTCAGAAATATGGGAAAGAAAAGTCAAGTGTGTCAGAAATTTTTTTGTAAAACATTGTCTATTTCTAATAGGCCTATAATTAATGCCTTTAAAGGGCAAAATGAAACCGGCGAATATAGTGGAATAGACAGAAGGGGCCGTAGGATTCCTGGCAATAAAACTTTAGTGGAAGCAAGAATTAGAGCAAAAAAACACATTGAAAACTTTCCTGTTGTAGAAAGTCACTACACTAGAAAGTCTTCGAAAAGACTTATTCAGATTGCAATCTTAATGTTAAAAAAATGCACGACCTGTTCGTTAAAAAGTGTAAAGAGGACAATTTGCCATGCTTAAGTCAGATAACTATAGGCGAACCTTTTGCAAGGAATTTAATATATCATTTTTCAAACCTAAGAAAGACCAATGTTTGACCTGTAAGGAATACACAAAAGCATCGCAACAAGAAAAAGAAGCGATGAAGCTTAATTATAGGAGTCTTTAGACAGAAAAGAGGCTGCAATGAAAGAAAAAAAATCAGACAAAAAAGTATCGAAAAAGAATAAAAAATTTAAATCAATTACATGTGATATGCACAACGTTTTACAAATTCCATCATCGCAAGTAAGTCTCTTGTATTACCTTAGAAAGCTGAACCTCTATAATTTTACAATTTAGGAATCTGCTCCACCAAATGAGGCATTCTGTTATTTTTGGACCGAAGTCAATGGTAATCGTGGAAGCTGTGAAATTGGTACTTACCTAGGAATGTACATTAATTCATTATCTGATATAGAACATCTAACGATTTTTTCAGATACGTGTGGAGGACAAAACAAAAATATTCAAGTATCTGCTCTACTTTTACATATTGTTTACAACCATCCGAGTCTTCGGATAATTGAGTAAAAGTTCATGAAAAGTGGACACTCCTATATGGAAGTAGATTCCATGTATAGCGCTATTGAAAGTGCCAAAAAAAAATGTGGAAATTTTTAGTGTTCACGAATATGAAAATGTCTTTATAATGGCCAGAATGGGAAACAATGGGAATAAAAAATCTTCCTATAATACTCGTGAAGTTAATTATAACGAATTCTTAGATTTGAAAAAATTTGCACAATATACTATTGTAAATAAGAAAGAGAATCAAAAAGAGCAAACGGTCAACTGGTTAAAGGTAAAGTGTTTTAAGTATGAGAAACAGTTTCCTAACATTCTACAGTACAAGTATAATTTTCACGACGAATATGAAAATATTAACGTTAGTTTTGTATGTCGTGATTCTAACAGAACAGTCAAAGAGGATAATAATAATGAAAATTTGGTTATTATTTAATTATATTCTAAACAGCTTCCAATTTCGGATGCAAAAAAAAAATTGATAAAGCTCTGTGAAAAAAATATAGTTCCGCAAGCGCTCCATACCTGGTTCAAAAATCTACCAAGTTCCTCTTCTGTTCGAGACCAAACAGCGGAGTCAGCTGAAAAGGACTCTGACGAAGAAGACTTTAAAAATTAGAAGCATATTTTTTTTGTTATACACGTTTTGTTTTGGTATACCTGTTGTTTTTTTAATAATGTTCTTGTTTTGTGAAAATATACATGAAAAAAGTAAAAACTTATATAAGCAAAAATTTTTGTATTATTTACAATGTAAACGAAGCCTGCAATAATCGTATGACAGTAAGTAAATAACAAAATTACACGTAAGTCATACTTTCATAGCAAAATTAAACAAGTAAAACACACTAATTTAAATGCTACAGGTAAAAAACATTAAGTCAACGTATTCAAATCGAAAATTAAATAAAAATTAATAATTTGGTAATATATAATTTACTTCTCCTTGTCAGTAATCATTATTAATACTTTATGAAAACTTTCGTATAATTACAAAACAACAAATAAAAGTTTTAAATGTGAAAATTGGTCAAATTGTTTTTAAAAAAAATTAAAACACGATTATCTCAAAACCATATTTTTTGACTTAGTGTGTTTCGCTTGTAAGCCGACGATATATAAGGATCACTCAGACGAGTGGTGGGTTCTTATATCGGTCTTAAAGTGGAGAAATAAAAGACAAAGTTGATATTCTACTTTATCTATTTTGAAGACGTTTCGCTTTCGAGTTTTGAAAGCATCATCAGTTCATCTAAAAAGTACAATATGAGAACCACACAATCATGGAAACGATGTTAATTGTTACCTTAAAAAGGTATGTAGCAGTCAAAGTTATTTACAATAATGTGAATGAAACTTAAGTAAATGGACATAATACGCTGATATTGTATAAACAATCAAGTAACTAACAACATATAGGAACTTATAAAAAATTAGCACAGCAAATGACCATGTGGTCTAAAGTAAATGAAATGTTATTTAATATTAATTAGTGAAAAAGAACCAAGAAAATCATAGACAACTTCCAACTATTTAATGATTATTAAGCTTTGATTTTAACTTTAGGTAGCATTATAAGCGATATTAATAAAAAAATTTAATTTAAAAAAGTAGTGTAAATGAAGTTACCGATCAAAGCCCTACAGCTGTCGCCGGAAAAATGGCGTTAGATGAACCAGAACGAACTAAACCGTAAAAAGACAGCCAACCTTGAGGTCAAAATACTTTTGACAGATCAGCAAGGTACCAACCAAAATAATTGGGCGGTCAATTTAAAATTTTTAATGAGTTTGGATGGCTACCCGGTTGCAAAAGACAAACCAGTGAAAGAAATTGGTATAGTAATAGCAACTCCTCTCATTAATCAGTCTAGACTTACAAACAGGAGATTTTCATTCAACCCCATATATAAGTAATACGTTAATCATTATGGCTAGATAATCAGCCACAGGTGGTTAACGACAAATTAACTTCCAACAGCCCAAGGTTCATACACTTGGAACTGTAGTTTGCAAAGGATTCTATGAATCAATTACAATATTTGTATGTAATATATGTATGTATATATATATATATATATATATATATATATATATATATATATATATATATATATATATATAGCGAATTTGATATTTAGCATGATCTTTCGCGTCTTCTTAATGCGAAAAAAGGTGTACCTCTCATCGAGAAATATTTAAAATCTGCCTTTGCTACTTTGCTACTGGATCGTTGGTGCGAATGAAACAAAAAGAAGCTTCGGGATTTTTCAAGTTATCGCCTACCTAAACATCGTGCTCTAAATCTGCAATGTATAGTTCAGGAGAAATAAAAAAAGAAAACTGGAGGTACAATAAACCAAAACAAACTACCTAACGTTAAGCCAATGGCGAAAATACAGAAACTGTTAAAATCTACGAAAAACTAAAGTCACCTAAGCCAAACTCTGCCAAGGCTGTCGTAAGTTCACCAAAACCTAGAAAAACTAATACTTATAAAACGATAAAGTAGTTCTACTAAATATATTTGATATAATAAAATTATCCTTTAACAGTTTTAACAATGCTTAAACACGAAGTTTCACTTCATGTATTAAAATGTTTTTTTTATGGAGCTGCTATCAGATGCTATTAAGCATTACGAACATTATTAATTACGACAAAAAGTAAAGCGAGAAAAACTAATTCAAATAATTAACTGTGACAGTTCAAACGAAACACCTACAAGTAAGTGCAGTCATTGAAGCATTATTGCTCCGAATTTTTTTACTGTGAACCAAATTGCATACAATTTTGGAATTAAGTTCATCTTACCCTTAACTTCAAAAGTGAAAATGATTCGCAACTCCGCAACCACCCTGGGGGTGGTTGCCACCCCTTCTCGGGGGTGTTTTTTTTATTCAAAATAACTTCGGCTATCGATCGAAGGCCTAATTTTAAGTAAAAAATCATTTATAAAGTTTTTCAAAAAATCCAATACTTTTCAAGTTATTATACTTTTCAAGTTATTGGCAATTGAAAATTCGCAATTTTTTCACGTTTTTTATCGGTTTTTTGCAAATATCTCCAAAAATTGTCCAAATCTCCAAAAAACCAAATTGTAGCAGATAAAAACATGAACAATTTGGTTTTTTATAAAGTATTCTATTAAGCTAGATATTAAAGATCAAAGCCGTTTTTTATTTTGTCTGAAATTTAATTGATGTGGCCAACGCCATCTAGCGGCGAGCAGATGCATTTTAGGCATTCTAATTAAAAAGGGTTTTGTAGTGCTTGAAATAAGCTTTAAAATGGACACTATTAAAAGTCTTTTGCACGTAAAATAAGTGAGCTGTATTGCAAATAAGAGGAACGTCTAATGTTTTTTCTTTTAAATCAATGGGTTTCATAAGTGCCATTTCCACCAAAATTAACATTAATCGTATTCTGCCTGTAATTAACTTTATTATGAAGAGTTTGATAGATTCTATCAGGTTGGCTGCTTCAAGACACATATTTTTCAAAAAAATCACGATTAAAAAAAATTAAATTTTTAAAAATCCACCTTTTTTCATAATATCTCAAAAATGACGAAAGATACGTATAAAAGTGTAGATGTAAAAAATTTAGGTTTTTTCCGACAAACAATTTGGTTTTCATGTTTTTCCTGTCATACAAAAATCGACGGAGATATGATTGTTTAAAGAGCGCGTTGCAGCGCAATCACAGCCTCTCTTAAGACCTTTAACTATTCACCGTCTTAGAAAAAGTTTTTTTACTATATATTGCAATAAATAATGTTGTAGCCTTCATAATTACCTATACAATGGTTTTTTATAAATTGTGATAGCATGAAAATTGAAGGAAATTGCACTTATGAAACCCATTGATTTAAAAGAAAAAACGTTGGATGCTCCTCTTATTTGCAATACAGCTCACTTATTTTACGTGCAAAAGACTTTTAGTAGTTCTCATTTTAAAGCTTATTTCAAGAACTACAAAACTCTTTTTAATTAGAATGCTTAAAATGCATCTGCTCGTTGCTTGATGGCGTTGGCCACATCGATTAAATTTCAGACAAAATAAAATATTTATATCCGAGGTTATTTTTAAGATAAGATAAGCCTAATTCCAAAATTTCATGTAAATCGGTTCACAGTAAAAAATTCGGAGGTAAGACCGTATTTTTCGCTTTAATGACTGCACATCATAACGCAAATTTGCCAAATCATGTACTGAACTAAAAATTTATTTCCAATCGATTAGCATTCCACTTATTGCGTCTTTAAAATTAAAAGAATAAATGTTACAAAACGATACAAAGGAATAATTTACATGACTTACAAATCAGCATAACGTACAAGGCCGGTTTAGAATACATTTTTAAAAAGTATCGCGTTTGAAATGTTCACTGGAAACTCCACAAAAACTCTCCAAAGTTTTTGCACGCTCTTCCGATAGAAACGTTTCCGTGGTCTCGACAAGGCAAACTCTCTCTTTTCAAAGGTAATTGATTTATTCAAAACCATGCTCCTAATGGAGATTAACACTGTTTCCTTCACGAGTTTCAGTTTTCGGCAGAGTATTAAATTTGAAATTTAAATAAATGGTAATACGATGATCCACTCTTAATATCCCCGAAAAGTGTCTGTTGTAATCGAATTTATTTACCAAAGGCCGGCGAGGCGATACGGATAGAGCCTTAACGACGATATCTTTTATGCTTTCTGCACGCCAAAGAAAATTTATAAATTTGTGGAAGCAATTAAGTTTTTTTAAACTCTTTTAAGAATTGCTCAGTAACTACGTAATAGAGTTTGCTCAGAAATAAAACTGTCATGATTATTAATCTCCGTGTGCCGGTTTCCGGTTTATTTTGTTGGAATCAGTCTATTTCATGATTTTGTCATATTTTGCTATCGACTATTCCGCTCTTTAAAGCATTTATGACTTCCTATTATTCTACGGTAACAAGTGCTTTTTCTAAGACAATTTTTTGTTACGTAAAATTTTAGTTCCAATGTATATTTTGACGTAAAATGATATGTAATCTGGCAATTTACGTTAAAAAGTGGCCTGAAGCGAGGAATTTATGTAAAATTGAACAAAATACGTGACATCTTATGGGAAATATGACATGGAAGGCGATTTTTACAACAAATGTGACGTGCAACGTCAAATGTAAGAGCAACGTCAAATAATTTGACTTGTAACGTCAAATGTGACGTATAATGTGAGATCATGTGATTATCATAACATTATGGTTTACGTAAAAATGTGACGTGGATGTTCAAAACTTACCTATACTTTGTTTCAAGTTAAGAAGATAACATTACGCTTGTGGAGATCAGTTTTGCCAAAACTCTCAGGCACTTTCTTTTGCACGGATGTCTAAGATATTCCCTTGACTTAATTTTTGAATTTCCATTTCCATTTTAAGTTGCAATTTGTAATTAGATATATGCATTCCAAGCGATCCGTTTATTTGCTTTTACATCTTTAATAGCCGGCAAAATGCATGATTTAACTAAGCAATATTTTCTACTGATTTCTATGATTCATGGCATATGGTATTCTCACTGATAAACAAATAAACTGTCGTTACTATAATTAAAATAAGATAAAATAAAATAATCTTTTGTAAGTACTATTCATTTAATTAAAATCATTTTTCCTACTTTTCATCTCTTGTTTCGAATGGGCACTTTTGTTCAATTACGTTAAAAAACATTAATTTAATTCATGTCTGTGGAAACGCAAATACAAATTATACAACCCTGAATCGTGCTTGTGTTTGTCGTGGCATCGCCGCGCTTCTATCATCCATAAAAAATACATCACCCTAGCTCCGCAATGTTATTTTCTTAACGTGGAACGTTCTATAGTACATTTTGTGTGGAGCTCACGCGAGAATTGAGATTTTTTGTTAAATCTGACGTGTAATTGAAATTTTTGTATAATATGAAACTCGATAGTTTGGTGAGGTCGTGATAGATTACTTCAAATTATGCCATAGAATGTAATGCTGTATGTATAAAGTGACTTCATTAAAGAAAATTACCGTGAAAAGTTACATTTTAAATGTAACGTGTAATGTAACATTTTATGTATAATGCGACGTTTTACATAAAATTTAAAGTGGAAAATGGCTCTAGCGTTAAAATTCTCGTTTAATGTGAAATTTTACGTAAAATATAGTATGGAGCGTGCCTTTTTTATCTGAAACTTGATAGTTTACGTCAAACTGTGACATGAAAAATTAAATGTAACCTGAAGAGTGACATTATATTGAAGGGTATTGAAGTTATACTTCTATATGCGCGTTCGACGTTGGCAATTTGTGTGTATTCGTATATATTGAGTGAATCGGCAAACTCATTACATATGTAAGATATAGGTAAGAGAGGGACAGAAGATGTATTTTCTCTCTCTTTCTCTCACGAGAATAAAAATGTTCCTTTTGGAAATATATTTAATATTTATGAATATTATTATTATTTTTAAATACTTATGAATATTGCATTTAATTTGTATTGTATTATTATATTGAATTATGTTGCAGTGTATTGTATTGTATTTTTATATTAATATCAAAATAAACAATTAATTTTATTACAGAGTATGTGTAAAAAAATTTTTTGCATTCAACTACTTTTATACATATATGAAAATAAAAATATATTATCATTAAAATATTGATTCAATTCTTCATTTACTATACTCCTATTACAGGTCAAATATTTATATACAGCAAACCATGCACCATATACCTATATACCTAATTATTTTTCTCTTTTTGCTCTCTCTTACCTGTATCATTACATATGTAATAATTATGCAGATTGACTCCCATATTAATTTGTAACGACGAACGCGTGTATAGAAGTATAACTTCTACCGGCAGTAGAACTGCCACACCCGGTTTTTTTTCTTTAATGGTTATGAACCACAATTTTCGTTTAAAATACGTTTATTTTGACGTTTCTATTTCCTCATACCCCACACTTTGACATAGACTGTAGCATAAGTTATAACATATTAGCTGAAAAGTGATAATTCACCTATAAATATGGCTTGGAAGTAGTGTTTTATGTAGAACGTGCCTTCTTTTGTAAAAGGTGACCCTTTTTGCATCAAATCTGTCGTATAATGTGAATTTTTGTATGAAATGTAGCCTGGAGCGTAAAATTTTATGTATTTTAAGTAAAAATGTACCTTTAGACGGACTATCTAATTTAAATGTTTCATGGGAAGTGACATTTGACATCTTATGGTGCCTTTCCGTTACAGATGATGGACACTAGAGAGTTTTTGTGCTAGCAAATACGTATACGCTTTTCTTTTTTATCTTTTTGACATATAGGCATGCGCATGAATGGTTAAACTGACGTATCTAAATACGTATTACCTAACGTAAGCGGCTGGTACGTTTACGTTCATACGCATCCCTATCGAGCCGACAGTAACCGAATACACAAGGGGATCTTACCTGATTACCAAAATATCAACATTCAACATCCACATTTAATCAGCACACGTGGCACGTGTATTTTCACATTTGTGGTTAAGTATATTTGTTTTGATTTTTATAAATAATGGAAAGCAGTAGAAAACGACTTCACTTCAGCAATGAAGATGATTTGTTCTTGTTGAAGGAAGTCATAGACCAGAACTCTTACGACCATCCAGAAAGCGGCCGTATAGTCGTGCAAGATGTGGAAAAGAAGCGCATGTTCTATGTTTTCGTCTTCAACATCAATAAAGGCACCTACATTTAATATCGCGTCCATCTCCAAAATTAAAAATTGTTTAAAAAAATAGGTATTTGTTATTTTGAATATCATAAAGAGGGTTAAGTGACAAGGACAAGACTGGCACTGACAACTTATTAGTGTATCACTAATTCGATAAAGGCAACACCATCATTACGTTACGTGCAAAACTTTAACTCTTAATTTAACGTTCATCTTCGTCGATACGTTAGTTCTTTACGTATAGGGAAATAAGTTACGTTAGGTAGTTACAAAAACTCCCTACTAACATGGCTATTTTGACTTTATTGACTGCTACCCCAAAAAGTCCGGTAGCAGTAGCGCACTTACAATTTTCCTTAGGGGTTTGGTGCGCTGGTTAGGAGTTTGGTGGTTGGGGTTTTCCTTAGGGGAGGGGGGGTTTAATAGGGCACCGAAATTTATTTTAAATCCTTAAAATTTGTGAATAACAGTGTCGTAATAGGGTCCTGGGGGGGGTTAACACCCAAAACCCCCCCTTTTGGGTGCGCCACTGTCCTGTAGTGATCAAGTTAAACCATTTTCGTAGATTATGAAGCTATATATTACATATGACATATTTTACGTGAAATGCGTCCGGACTACACCTTCTTAGTCCAGTCGTCAGAGAGTTTAAAAAAAATCCCCTAAAAATCATACGAACAAGCTGAATTTTGCAGGGAGTATTAATTTTAAGACCCCAAAGAAATACAAAAAAGATTATCATTTTTACTACCGGGTTTCCCCCTAAAACTGGCTCGCAGGGGGGTAAAAACGCAAAAAAATCGATGTACCCAGAATTTGTACACTGTAGAAAAAAATGTTTCAAATAAAAAATGTAGTTGAGATAATTATAAATAAAATTGTTTATAAGCATTTGTTGTGCAGTATGAACCGTTCTCTTAAAAACAACGCTTGAAGTGACCGTCGATTTTCCATGTTCCATGATTAATGTTTATTAAAATTTGTATCAACGGGAAGGTAAAAATTCGATATATTTTGATCTACATGACCTATCGACAAAAGTTTTGCATTTTAAAGGCAAAGAGTGCAGCTTTCCTATGCAGTTTTTGTATTTTGCCAAGAATAAACTTAGTATTTATAAAGGTGTTAAATAAATTAACGTGGCGCGATATTGCCATTTTATACGATTATCGTGAGATCAATAAAATTGATCGCTTTTATTGACCAGTTGTAGTAAACTTTTTATTTTTAGAGATCAATCTTGAAAACCTATGATATGAAATTTTAATTTTGAGTTGTGATAACAAATATGAGGCATTTGAAATATAAATAAAAAACGCAGAATTTAACGTTTTATCTTTCAAACAATCACAAGTTACTGGAAATTCGCTAAGAAGATTATTTTGTGTGTATTTTATTTCAAAAGTTTTGTTGTTTTGAAAAACGTTATAGTTTAACTGAAAAATTTTTTTAAATGTTTTAGATCGTTTGTTGTGTGAAGTTTTAATTTAGCGTTTTTTAAGCCTATTTTAAATGCCTCAAATTTGTTGCCAAAACTCAAAACTAAATTTTCATGCTATAGGTTTTAAAGGTTAGGCTCTAGTAATCGAAACTTCATAGTGGCCAGGCCATGAAAGGGATATATTGTATTGATCTCGTAATAATCATAAAAAATGGCAAAAATCGCGCCACGCTTATTTATTTAACAAAAATCTGAGTTTATTTTCGGAAACTACAAAAGCTGCACACGAAAGCGGAACTCTTTACCTTTAAAAAACATCTTGATTTTTGTTAATAGGTCACTTCAATTAAAAAATATTGAATTTTTACCGTCGAGCTGATACAAATTTTATTGAACATTGATTTCGCGCGCATAACTTACATACAAAATCGACGGTCGCTTAAAGCGTTGTTTCTAAAGCTATGGTTTGTTTGAACAGTGAGCGACGCATAACTCATAGTCAGTCGAACGCCGCATAACTCACAGTCACTCGAACGTCGCGCACGTTCGTCAAAATCAAAGAAATGGTTCTCTATGATAACCGTTTGTTAGGTTCTGCTAAGCTACGCGCACGATAGCCGTATACGTCGACGGTGTGCGCTGGAATCAACTGCGATTTGATTTGGACGCAAACGTTCAACTGAGCTGACAGCATACACATCTATACCGAAATTATAATGGACAGCCGGAGTGTGACGTCACATCTGTCATACTGTTGTCATTACTTTCCAAACAAAAGTTGAAATGTCAAACCTCAAGACCTTTTAATTTCAATAAAGATTATTTATTGAATATTAGTTTTAATAATTTTAATTTATTTTTTAATAATTCATTAGTAGTTTTCAGAGCAACAGAATATTTATGCGATATAATCTAACACGCAAAACTGCCGTGAGTCGAGTACAGCAGATTCTGCTGTGCGCTGTACACTGTTCTAACAAACCGCTTAAGAGACCGGTTTATTCTACACATAAAATGTTTATAACTATTTTTGTTTAAAATTATCTCGGCTACATTTTTTATTTGAAACATTTTTTTCTACGGTTGACAGATCTTGGTAAATCAATTTTTTTGTGTTTTTACCCCTCTGCGAGGGGGGTTTTAGGGGAATCCTGAAGGTAAAAGTGATAAACTTCTTTGTATCTTTTTTGGGGTGCCAAAATTAATATTCTTTGGAATTTTCGTCTCTGATGACTGGATTATATGTAGTCGTCCTTTTTGCCACTAGACTTTACAATATGTCGCGATTCTGAGCCGTTTATTTATGATCTTGCGTAAGACAAAAGTGAGCAAATTGCATGGGACGCATCTACTATTTAATCCGTTGTATCATAGTCCATTTACTTTGGACGACATCCATAATTTCATTACGATGTCTACTTTTACTTTATATAGACAAAATACCTACCAATTACAAAAATCTTTTTAAAACTTCTCAAAGAGGCCTCTTTCCCAAAACTTTATAAATAACTTCCCTCAGAATGGGAAAAAGCTTATCAAATACCCTAGTACCTGACTGCGGGATTATCCAAATTAAGCGAGTAATCTGGTGTTCCAATTATCAGCTTAGCAAACTTGTTTCGTATGAGAATTCAAAATCAAATCGGGACCGAGCATTATAAAGATATAACCGAGTATTATAAAGATACAGCTCTGCTGCCACCACTGCTGGTCTTGTTGGCAACGAAAATTAAATTTTAAAGTAAATAGCAACGGGTTTAGATGAAATTTAATGAATTTTAATGGCAGATTTGTGTGGGAGTAAGCTTTAAGCTAATATTGTTAAGATGATGAAATTGGTTTTACGAATGGTATGAGTTTGCTCCATAATACGCTGTTAGACAAAAGAATCCGGCCACTAGAGTTTTATAATATAAATATATTCATTTATAAATAATCTATAAGGAATATACACTCCGTTCGATGTATATGTGCACATCATAGTTGTACGAATTAAACCAAAGCGTTTAAATCAAACGTAAGTCTTTTCTAGATTTATGAAATAATTAGGAAATGTTTAATATCCCATTAAACGTATTTATAGTGATTGTTTTTGTTTATTTATTGTATTGGATGTTAAAAACTCATTATAGAATTGTTTTGAACGCAATTTTGAGTTTTTTACATATTCAACGTTATTATGATTATTGGAAGAAATGTGAAGAAATTTGAAATACTTTAGTCGAGAAAGATGGACCCAAACAGCTTAAATTCTCATATTTATTTATTTATTTATTTATACACCAAAGCATCCCACATCCGAAGCCAGTTACTTAATGAAAAAAAAGTTTTCATTCAAAATACAATATTAAACATTTACATCGTATACATATGACATTCAATTTTTAAGCTTAAGCATAAAAAAATGCTCTAAAAGATCAAAAACTCTTGTGCATGCTTTTCGAACTAAGTTACTAACACAAAAAAATAATTAAACTTTACAAAACAAAACAATAAAAACAATGGAAAAAGAAAAATTTTGAAAATAAATTAATTTCTAGAAAACTTTAAGGGTGTTACAAATTAGTGCTCAATCTAAAAATAAATCAAAGGCTAAAATAGTACGACTTTCCTTATGTATAAAAATAAAATGTGGTGATTATGTGTAAAATGTTTCATTGTTTTAGCCTAAAGAATGAATCACTTACTTTGTTACAACCTATTTCCACAAATATGACTAAATGACAAAATTATTAAAATAAATTAAAAAAAAAAACAAAATATCAAAATTGTATATTTCCTTCACTTTCAGAATCCGAGCTATCTCCAGGATTTATTATGATGGATTGAATATCAATATCAACTATATTTTGCTCTCGGACATACCACTGTTGAAGAATTTCATGAGTATGTCTTACAAATTTTCCCCAAATGTCTCCATTGCATTGATTAAGCGCCTCTTTCCACATATTTATTACAGCACTATCAGAATAGCCGTCCCTACCAATATGCTTATTGTAATATGATATGCATTTTGCCCAAATTAATTCAATAGCGTTGAATTCACAATGACCACTTCATAACCATGCTCTCTTAGTAATTCATCAATATCATACACATATTCTTTTTTATTCATTTTTGCAACTTGTAATAATTCAGGTATTGTAAATTTTGGGTCAAATTTGAAGTTATTTGTTGTCAGCCAACTAACAATTATCTTTCTTTGAAGCAGTGGTAGGTTGCTTTTCAAATTGAACACTATAATATGGAGCATTATCCATTACAGTCAACGATGGTTCTTTTAAATTTTGAATTACTTGTGTCCTTGTAGTAAAAATGTCGTTGTTTATTTCTCCACGGTAATCAATATGTTTAGACTTACAGAAACAAATCCTTTAGAAGAACCAACGTGGACAATTATGAAACGTTTACCATTTACATTCGGATTTTCAACATTTATCTTTCGAACTATTCTGAACTATTCGCTAGCACCAATTCTCATTTTGGTTCCTTTTATATGAAAGATTGTTTAAACGTTTGCCGGGTGGATTCCTGGATATAAACCGCCAAAAAAAAAAAAAAAACTTGTGTCAGGTTTATTACTTCAAAAAATGTTATATTAAAACTGAGCAAATTATTAGATCACAAGTTGTTAAAGAAGTAGAAAATATCTGTATTACTACTGACCTCAGGACATCTGGACTAACTGAGAGCTACATTGCATTAACAGGACAATATTTAACCTAAAATTTAGAATTTAAAACGGTTTTATTAGGCTGCTGCCATTTTTCTGGAAACCATAATTCAGAAAACATCACTTCTGAATTTAGTGAAATTATTAATCAGTGGGGTCTACAACGAAAAGTAAATTTTGCACTAGATGATAATGCTTCAAATATAGTCAAAGCTATTAAAGATGTTTTGGAATGAAAACATTTCAATTGTTTTGCTCATACGTTAAATTTATTGGTAGAAGACGCACTTAAATGCTGTCGTGTACAAATAGATAAAATAAAAAGTCCTTTTTTCGACAATTCGGCAAAAATCACATTAAAAAAAATACCTTATTATTAGAAAGACTTTTAAAGTATCAATTACAACATAACAAAGTTCCCAAACGGCCAATCCAAGATGTGGAAACTAGGTAGAACTTCACCTATTACATGTTAAGAATGACCGAGTTAAAAGAGGCAATCCGTTCCACATTGGTAGTACTAATACAGACTTAGACTTAGAAAAAATCTAAATAAAGAACACTGGATTATTTGATCTCAACTTTTCCAAATTTTACGGCCGTTTAAAGAAATAATAATTACAATTAGTGGCCAAAATTACTTGAAGGGTAGTTCAGTGATTGTTATGGTACGCTGCCTGCAAGAATCTTGCACTAAAATTTTAGCAAATGGTAACCTTACATCCATAGTATCCGACGTAGTACAATAACTAATATCGGGCTTAGCAAAAAGATTTGAGGGATAGAACAGAGTGGCACATTGTCATTATGTACATTTATTGATTCACGTTTTAAAGTGCAGGGATTTTCTGATAAAAATGAAGCTAAAGAAATAAAAGAAAAAATTAAGAAGCTGGTTAGCTTCTATAATTAAAGAATAAGAAGATTGTACTATTAAAAACCAACCAGTACAAGAAAAAGAAACCGATAAAGATGACTTAAGTCCATGGTGTATTTTTGATCAACTAATTAGATGACTCATCTAAACGTACATCTGTATCGAGAGTCCATTACAACGGCGGAAAAACCATCGCCATGTATATCCTAACTTAACCACTATATTTATAAAGTATTTTAAATGTGAACACATGTTTAAAATCTGGTTTAATTTTAAATAAAAAAGAACACGGTTAACAAGAAGTAAAGTAGAAAAACTTATGTTTTTAAATGTCAATTTAGACGATTCATGATTTAATCATAACGTTTAATGTATGTTTCAAGTTATAATAAATATATCATTAGTTTCTTTCACTTCAATAAATATACACATAAACAATAATAGCCATTATGTTTGTTTATGTAGGTAATTTCTTACTTAAAACTACTTTTAAACAATCATAGTTACTTGTTTGCGAAAATCGGTTTAGTTGCGTTAAGAGAGTAGGCGGAAAATTTCAGGTCAATGCTTTTTAAATGCATTAAATTTTTTTGGAATCTTGAGAAAACTAACAAATATTTTTGAAAAGCTTAAATGCAGAATTTAAGATTACATTATTACCGAGGGCCGAAAGTCCCTTAGAATAAACAAAAAGTTCTTTGAATAGACATTTGAAATTAAAAATCACACTAAATTTTCTCTTTTTTTTTCACCCCTGTAACTTAAAATAAACATTATAGAAGTTTTCAGGAACTTTCGGCCCTTGATAAGGTATTGTTTCATTCTTTGTTTAAATTTTTCAAAAATATTTATTAGTTTTCTCAGGATTTGAAAAAAATAAATGCATTTAAAAAGCATTGGCCCAAAATTTTGCGCCTACGCTCTTCTGACGTTAAAAACGTCAACGAGTTACAACGACCCACCTCTACTACTCGTTACCCTACTTTGATTCGGTGCTTTGACCTTGCCAAATAATTGTGTATGAAGATTTTTTAATGTGGCATTATTGTATGCAGTTTATTATTTCATATTGGGAATAAGGCACAATGTGACTTTAAAACAAGCTTATGTTGATGTTTATTTAGATTTTTAATTCGGAAATCGTACCTAAAATACGAAACATTAATAAATTTTATTTATATAAAACGATGTCCGAAGTGGAAATCAAAATGTTATATTACACTTATTGTAAAGTAAACTTGTGGCATATTCACAATAAAAAACAGTAAACGGCTATTTAAATCCATTTCGGACAAATTTGATTATTTTAGAACATTGTTCAAATGCTAAAAAGATAACAGGTCAAATAAAACCAATAAGTTTGGCAACGTTGAACTTTCCCTTTTTTATTATATCCACGCATGCATGTTCGGCGATATAAAGGGCGGACCTAATATACCTCTCTCTTTTTAAACAGTTGTTTTTCACTCCATCTCACGTAAGGTCCATACCGACCATAAACTTTTACCTGTACTGTATATGCTTGTCTGTATGATTCATTGTGGTAGGCGACTATCGCATCGCGATAAAAATAAGATAGATTACCTTTTCTTAAATTTTAGTTAAAACAATGTATTAATATTTGCGTCTAACAATCACACGACTAAGAATAGCAAGTGGAGGGCTAGCCTTATAGTCCAACAATTGATTTTAGAGGGTGATCCATTGGTAAGAATTGATTTTAAAATTGTCACCTGTTGAGAAATTCCAGAATTCCATCAGCGTAGTTATTATTTTAGGATTGAATTATTTTACTAGAAATTAATTCCATCGTGATCTTATGTGAATTCCTTAATAACCTAACTCTTTCCTTACTATTATGGGAATATGAGAATATAAATCCACACAAATTATTGAACAATTATTCATGCTATCTAAAAACTGTTATCGGCAAAGAAATATGTACTGCGACGTTGACATCTGTGAAGATCGTATTATCATCGAATTCATACTTGTCATCAATTTACATTTTTGTTAAGGGGAAAAAATTAAATTATATCGTGTCACTTAATATCTTAGGAGGAATTATATAGTAAGTAAATCGGCAAAATTGTTGTTTAAAATATGTAAATAATTTTCGAAATTAGTATTTAAATCGTTGTTGTTATAGTATCGGCTGTTATTTGTGTTCGTAAAAGTACACGACATCCACGTCATAGACCCACAAGAGAAAAAAGATCATATTGAAGGTTCATGATGGACCAAAAAACACTTCCTGCAATGGAACCGTTAGTCGCTGTTCTTTTTAACAGGAGAATCAGTGGCAACAATTGAACGTATTGTACGCGAGAAAAAACTAACAAATAGTTTTAACCATGCATATACAAATCAGCGCGGAAGAAAAGATATTTCAATTTGGATGAAGCCCAAAAAATATCCCCCGAAAAACTGCATTTTTTTTTAAATGGAGTTCCAACTCTCAAATATGTATTAGTAAAATAGGCAAAATACATAATTTTTTTAAAATGAGACGTGAATTATTACGAAAAATATTCATCATCATCATCAAAGGTGCTACAGCCCTATGAAAGAGCCTCGACCTTCCCAAGTCTATTACGCCAGGCAGTCCTATCCATTGCCAACCGTTGCCAGTTTGCTGCGCCTATCGTTCTATCATCCTCATCTACACCATCCTTTCATCTGAGTATTGGCTTACCCCTTTTTTTGCTTCCCACGGGTTGTGACATAAGGATTCTTCTAGGAGGGTTGTTCTGCTGTGATCTTGCTAGATGTCCTGCCCATCTTAATCTTCCTATTCTTATAAGAGATACTACGTCTTTACCACCAAAAATTGTTTATATCTGTGGTATACCTCGTAGTTGTATCTCCTCCTCCAAACACCATTTTCACAGATGCCACCAAATATTCCTCTCAGGATTCTTCGTTCAAATATAAGCAAAAGGTCTTCGTCTGCCTTGGAGATGGCCCATGTCTCCGATCCATATATCAACACTGGCTGTATAAGGGTTTTGTATATAGTTATTTTTGTTTTTTGGCTTAAGTTTCTACTTCTCATATATCTACTCAGTCCAAAATAGCATCTGTTTGCCATTACTCTCCGAATATTACGAAAAATATTACAAGATCCAAACTTTCGATATACAAAACTATGCCGGAATGCCATTTTAACAGATAATAATGAAATAATATCATGGTAACGTAATTATCTTCGTTCAATTTGGGAATATCGTGCAAAAAACGAAAAATTTATTGCCTTGATAAGACTTGGTTTAACGCCGGACATACAGTAGCCAACGATTGGCAAGATACAACACGACAAGATAACAAATGTACGGCTTGCCTTTGTAGAAGGTTTGTCGCCAAGATTGCGAGCACCGTCAGATAATGGCCAGCGTCTATTTGTCACTCATATTGGCAGCGAGTTGGTTTTCTGCAAAATGGTGTCAGTTTTTATATCGAAGACAACTTATGAAGACTATCATGAAGACACGAACTTCATAAGCTTCGAGAAGTGATTCGAGAACATACTTTAGCATGTAAATAGTAACTGTCATAGTAGTGAATAATGCATCTTATTACAGCCGCCTTGTTGAACGAATTCTAACGATGACTGATAGATAATATGTCATGCAGAGTTGGCTACGTGAAAAATGTATTTCATTTACAGAGGATATGCTCAAAGCAGAACTCATGACAATAATCAAGGAGCATAGTAGTACATATCAACTTCATGGTAGTAGTTTTTTGATACTTCCGCCTTACCTTACCGAGTTGAATTTAATTTATTTATTTTGGGCTCAAATGAAGGGATATTTTATCAGGGAGAACGTAATATTCAAAATTGGCGACGTTTAGAGCCTATTACAAAACAGAATAGATTGCACACACCTCACAAACTGAGACAATGCTGTTGAGTATGCTTTAAGGATAGAAGAGAAAGTGTGTAATTTAGATAGAATATTGGAAAATGATATTTAACCTATAATAATAAAGGTCGGCACCAACGAGTCAGAAGACTCAATGGATTCCCAGGATTCCGATATTATAAACCAAGCTGTAAGTAAAACATTTAATGCGGTAAATATAAATATTTTTATCGTTCTTCTTCTTCCTCTTTATAAGCAATTCTGCTTGTTCATTGGCGGATTAATACCTCTATGGAAGGTTGTCATTCCATGACTTATCCCTTGCTATTTTGACGACACGGGTCTCCTCCGTTCTGCTTATGTGGTTATTCCATTCTTTTTTTCTATTTTGTGTCCATACATTTATATACTGTTCTAATGTCTTCACTTAAGTCTTCACTCTTTCGATCTCTCAGCGTATTTTCTGTAATTCTTCTCACTATTCTCATCCCTGCCGTTTCCAGTAGCCTTTGCATTGTGGCTGTGTCGGGTCTTGTTTCTAAGGCATATGCCATTATTGGTCTTATACTGGCTTTATAAATTCTTGACTTCATCTCAGTGTTAATGTGTCTGTTTCACCATATAGTGTTATTAAGGCATCTGTGGACCAGTCTTTGCAGACTCTCCTCATATAGTCATATTAAATGTTTAAAAAAATTATCGATATATATTTTTTTTCGAAAGCGGTAAAGAATGAATTTACTAAATGGTGTAAAAAGACGTGGAGAGAAGAATTGAAAGATCACAAGCCTAGGCTAAAATGAAAAACCGATAAACACTAATTTAAATATAATTCTAGTCTTAAATAGCAATTTCTAATTTTATCTAGACATTAACGGCCAGTTGCACAATCAGTGGTTAACCCTAGGAGTTAAGTAACCTTTACCCCTAGTTTAACTGATAGTTGCTGTTTCACATTCACAGATTCGGTTATGGTCACTTAACCTTAGGTTTTGTTTTATTTTTCTTATGTTCGTAGGAAATTATGGACAATAATCAGATTTTTATGGAATATTGTCGATTGATATTATCGACATTGACCAGTATAGATGAGTTATGACACATTTGTCACATTATTCACATGTCACATATCATATTATTAAAAAAATATACCATTTGTATATAAAGAAAAATCTTTATAGTCTAGTTCTTTAAAATATGATTTGTTCTGTGCCTAATGATTCTTGTACTGCTAGCTTCCTTATCACTTCTAAAAGCATTTACATCATATAAATCCATATCTGATTAATTAATAATTTACGTGTCTGTCTACACTCTGTCAGTACTATCAATGATTGATTTAATATTATTTATGAAAGAATAATGCGATGCGAATTACTTAGTTACAAAAATACAATCTACTAATAAGAAAAGCGAATAATTTGCGAGTAAGCGATTTTAGCTAAGCAGCTTGCAAGATTTTATTTCTTCTAAGAATCACAATATCGGCATAGTTTAGAATTCACCATTAAATATTGTTTTTGTTATGTGATTCTTCTTCTTCCTATGCCGTCCCCATTAACGGAGGTTGGCGACCACATTTTTAAAAGCTTCTCTGTCTTTTGCAACGTGGAATAATTCGTCTACAGTCATGTTTGTCCAGTCTCGAATATTTCGCAGCCATGACTTCCTCTTTCTACCTATTCCCTTTTTGCCATCGACTCTACCCTGCATGATGACCTGCAGAAGACTATATTTATTATTTCTTAGTATGTGTCCAAGGTATGCAGTCTTGCGTACTTTTATCGTTCTCATCAATTTTTTGACTCAACCGATTCTTCTCAGCACTTCCTCCTTGGTGACCCTGGCAGTCCATGGAATTCTCAACATTCTCCGGTATATCCAAAGTTCAAAGGCTTCAATCTTTTTAACTATTTGCGCTTTTAGTGTCCATGTTTCTACCCCGTACAATAATTGCGACCAGACGTAACATTCAACAAACCTCAGTCTCAGCGCAATATTCAGATTTTTGTCACAGAATAATTGTTTGAATTTTAAGAACGCTGCCCTTGCCATTTCTATTCATACCCGGATCTCTTGGTCTGGATCTAATTCTGTGTTGATGTAAGCTCTCAGATATTTATATTTTGTCACTCTCTCTATTTGCTGTCCACCAAGAGTTAGTTGGTCATTATTTATTGGACTCCTTGATACTATCATAAATTTGGTCTTATCTGTGTTAATGTCAAGTCCCATTTGAATGCATTCACTATTTATTGCATCTAGTAAAGTTTGTAGATCTTCTATACTCTCAGCCATAATTACCGTGTCATCTGCAAATCTCATGGTGTTTATGATTTCTCCACCAATTCTTATTCCCTCTTTTCTTTCCCATAAGGCTTTTCTGAATATGACCTGTGAGTACACGTTGAAAAGCGTCGGAGACAAGACGCATCCTTGCCTAACCCCTCTCGCAATCGAGATTAAGCTGTTATGTGATTGATTAGATGTTATGTGATTAAGCCACAATTATTTGTTGTAATTAGCACAATGTATATAGGACGTCCTGTAACAGTTTCCTGCCTAGATACAAACATACGTATAAATAATCATTCCCCAATGGGACGTTTCATTCCCTTTGTAAAAGGGAATAGGTACCTAAACTATGAAAAATAGTAAATAATGTCGTGTTTCTGCTTTTATGTTGATGAATTTAAGTAATTAGTTTAATACATTATATGAATTAGTTTTATTGAACTAGAGAAGCGATAGGAAAATCTGCACCCTATGGTCAAAATGATAGATTATATAAATATATAGAATTAGTTTTTTATCTCCCTCCTAATTATAATGAAAAATCTGTAAATTATTGTAATGTAAGTTGCATATATTTTACTCAAATTATGCAGCAAATCTGATTAAGTTAATTATAAAAACAAACTGTCTGTTTATAAATTGTTAAGTTTTAATGATTAAAAACCCTTTAAGAAGTCTTCAAATTTGGTACGTAGGTTTTCTCTGGGTTTAAGGAAGAATTCATGTGGATTTGGGATTAATAGGTCTTTTTTTTTTCTTTCATATTTTTATGCCTTTTCATTTTATGAAAGGAAACGCCCTAGATGAGAAACCTATAAAGGTTTCTCTTTTTGTAAGGAGGAATCCTATTTACTTTGTGTTACTAAGTTTTTCTTCTATTTGTGAAAGAAATATAAAGAAAATTGAATATGTTATTTATCTTGAAACTTGGTAATAGGTCTCCATTGTTTTTGTGTAAAGGAGGACCGGTTTTAGATTGGTGTAAAATATGAAATTTCCAATATTCTTAAACCTTTTTTATTAAGAAAAATGAAATGATTAAATACAATATAATTGAAATTGTTTTTTTTTCAATACAAAATATGTTTTCTAAAATTTAGATATATATATATATATATATATATATATATATATATATATATATATATATATATATATATATATATATATTCACTTCTTTCAGCACTGCCTGCCAGGGGTAATAACATTAAATTAGAGAGCTCAGATGAAAGTCAGATAACCGCGTTTACACAAATGCCAATTTCACTTTGTAAAGCTCGCTCTACACTTTTAAATATCTATCACAAATCAATTATTACTTACAACACTCATTACTATTGAACTATTTAATTTAAGTTTTCAAAGATTATTGAGAAATTTAATATAGCACCAAATAAAACGAACTCACACGGTTACGTCATGAAGAGTTTTGTCACGTTTTTCTGTGAAATCCATTTACGAACTTGGTCAAAAGTTGTTTGAGATCCGGCAGTCCAATCTGTCAAAAGTTAGGCGAGAAAAGTCGAAGGACCGAAAGTGAGAGTATCAGTCGTTTACGCTGTTTTCAATAAATACGCAAATGTTTAAGGTATCTAATATTTTAAGGTGATACGTAAGAAAATAGATAACAAAATGCCATTAGGATTAAAAAAAGTGCTTGTCTTATATACTATACTATATATGAACATTATGCATCACCAGACCAAGCGCTAAAAATTGACTTTGAGATATTTGACTTCAAAGTTTTCACTCTATTAAAATTCAGTATATGTTACAATAGTCGTAATTTTTTGTTTTCGAAGACAGTTTTTTATGTCTTCTCCAAGTGCGAAATAGTAACTTGCTAATGTTTAAGAAAAACGAAAAAAAAAAAATCTTTTAGTCGACTTACGATTTTCGCCACATTGTTTAATTGTATTATACATCAATAGACCAAGCGACATGGAGGTCGTTTGGTCTAGTGATGCGTAACTAAAATATCAATTTTAGTGAATGATTAGTAGCCGACAAGCTATTTTTTCTTTTTGGGTATGACTCAGTGTTAACAGTAGGCACAATTTTCTGAATATTATAAAAATAGTAAATAAACATTACTCATCTTATATGCCAAAGTCTAAGGTTAAACACAGACAGCGCGGCTTGTGCCGCGTCTGCGCCTTGTCGGCTGCCGCGCGGCTTAAAACACATGAGGCGGTTTAACTGTGGCATTAGTCTTGCCATTGTATTCATTGTTGCCAAGTTTAGTTGAGTTTTGGACGTAGAGTCGTATGATAATGTCTCTAAAATAATCTAGTGAAAGTGAAGACGATTTGTTTTTCCTAATTAGTGCAAGTTTACTTCATATTAGATCAAAGAAGAAGAAGAAACGCAGGTATTGGATACATCCTATAGCCTCCATAATACATATAAAATTTAGCAAACACAAAAGTAATCAAATAAAACCGTCGCAAAATAGTCACACGTCTATGTTAAAGCACGAGATATCCATTACTGATGTGCCGCCAGAAATCATAAAACCGCCGACAGCGCATGGTACCTAGCATGGGCCGCGCGGTGGCCGACGCGGCGAGCTGACAAACGACGGCGACGGCTCATCTGTGTCGCACAACATAAGTACCATAGACAAGAGACCGCTTTCAACGCAGCCGCGACTGCCGACTTGGCGCACGCTGCCCTTTCTGTGTTTAACCTAAGTCTCCATTAAATCTGTCAATGTTATCTTGTACTGTATTGTTACTGAAAAGGGAGCGATACAGAGGTATTGCGTCATTTGGTATTAGGTGCATTAAAGATCTTAATTCGTTAAGCTTAGGCACAGAAAGTGGCTTGCCTGTGGACCAAAGAAGAATCAAGTGATTACTTAGGGATTGCATTGCAACGGGCCGTCCTTTTTGAAGTTTCTTGTGAAGATCTACTTCAACTTCACTAGTGATAAAATCAGTTTTCATAAAAATAGTCAGTGGTTAATCCTTTCTTATTTCAATTTCTCTTATTTTAAGCCAGCTTACTTTACTGTTTTCTATGTCTGATTTACGGTTTGTAATCATAGTTTCCAACTTCTTTGTCCAACGAATTCTTCTCTTTTTATTCTGTAAACTACTAGTGGGTTCTTTTTTCGGGATTTCTTTATCACGTTTAGGTAATCATCAACGGTATATAAACGTTTAATATCTCCAAAATCACTGTCAGTGGGTAAAAAACTATGACCAACAAATACATAGCGTAATGTAATTTTTTCAATGGTAGGCTGAGTTGCCAAAATCGTTTCAGAATCAAAACTATTTTGATGTTGCGGTTTTGGCCGTCACAAGAGTCTGACCACAAAATTACTTTTGCAGAAGTAACATTTTCTTTAATCTTACTGTTACTGTTCTTAAGACAACTGCCTACTTCCTGGGCTGCCCGACCAGCTTCACCTTCTATTCAAAAATAACAATGACCTTTGTTATCCTTGCCGTTATGGATACCAAGGTTGTAAATACATAACTGACCCTTATAATATACGATATTTGTTGGAATTCTCGGAAGGGAAAGAGTTTTTTCTAAATCAAAATAAAAGGTTTCCATTTCTGGTTGATCGTTGCTCATCTTCATGTATAGCTTTCTTCGAGATTGTGCATGTTTAGCTTCTTCTAAGTGCACATTTTTTTCTTCCTTTAACTTGCTTAATTTTTCGTTATCTGCGCAATTTTTAATTTCTAATTCGAAACAATTACATCTATTACAAGTATCTTATTTCAGATTTTTTCTTTGAAGATTAAATCGTGTTAAAAATATTTTTTGTAAAACGAAAATTTAACAGGATCTCAGGTCTGCTTTTTCAATATACAATTCATACATTTTACTTAATGTTGTGTCTTCTGTTAGGTATTCTCTTTCTGTGTTAGCTCTTCTGTAATGTGACTTGTACTTAGAAATTTTCGTTATGTGCTCAATTACTTTATGTAAACGATTTTAGTTAATTTTATTATGACCCCTACTTTGACCATGACAATCTCGAACACCCATTAGACGTTTCAAAGCTTTCAATGCTGCATTGACTTTGCAAGTTGATATTCTCAAGGTCTGTACAAATAAAGGTTTACACACTATCACAGCGGGTATTGTGATATCCTTGTAGTACGTATTTCTTTTGTTACTGGTTTTTGTTCTTTTACGCATTATTGGGACTACGGAAATATTTAAACAAATTACAGCTCTTTGAGTATCATGAGATTCAACATTGTAGAACTTATGAAATTCTTTTTTGGCATTATCCATACCAATCTTGTCCAAACACTTACACTTACAAAGATACATACGGAACTGTTTTGATTATTTACATACATTTTTCTGTGTGAAGTAACTCTTGTTTTGAATACAACTTCTTTTTCTTGATTCGCGACTTTCAGTTAAGTACTTCGTATTCTCCCTTTGTTTGGTCTTCCCATGGGCGAATAGTGTTTTATCACTTTGCTGTTTTCTCTTCTTTTTGTTTCTGATGCAGAATAATGTTACTTCTTGTTTCTCCTTTAGAAGTTGAAGTCATCTGCAGTGATTCTTCTTGTGCATCTGTATAATGCTATTTTCTCTTCTTTTTGTCCCTGCTTAAGAATAATGTTACTTCTTGTTTCTCCTTTAGAAGTTGAAGGCATCTGCAGTGATTCTTCTTGTGCATCTGTATAATGCTATTTTCTCTTCTTTTTGTCCCTGCTGAAAAATAATGTTACTTGTTGTTTCTCCTTTAGAAGTTGAAGGCATCTGCAGTAATTTTTCTTGTGCATCTGTAGAACAATTTAAGCAATATAACTGCTACTTCTTCTTAAGGCTGTTTTAGCAGTTCAAGCATACTGCGATTTGAAATAGGCGTATCACTTACATTTCTACACTGCTTACGCGAGACTATCTTTACTCAGTGGCGTCGGCCAACGGGCAACAAATGCATTACTCTCCATTCAAATTAGTTTTAACACGAACTAACTGACCGTACGCTCATGAGATTTGAAGTCACGAAGGCGATAACGGTGAACCTAACCGACAATAATAAGTAACACCTTTCACTATTAGATTTTAGTATTTTTTAGCAATTTTCTTCAAAGATTTAACAAGCTTTTCTCGATTATTACTGGACACAGAAAGGTGAAAAAAAATTAACGATTACAGAAAAAAAAACTCTTTCAAGCGATAGGTGTTTGGTTGGATGGAAGTTTGGTTATAATGGAACGTTCAACAGTATAATCCAATTTTTCAACAGAAGTAACAAAAAAATAAAAAAAGTAAAACCATCATTTTAAAAGCAACATAGTTTCGAATATTGTGTAAAAATTTCGAGACATTTTGTCGGTAAATAACAGTTCCTAGGTTTTGGTGCACCGATAAAACAGCCTTAACCTAAACGACTCAACAAGTTATCGTCAACAACTTTCATGTACGCATGTTCCCAAATATTCGATATACAATCATTAAAATGCTCGCAAGAGGCGCTTGGTCTACTGTTGCAAAAGTATTACACAAAATTAGTCGCTTGGTCTAGTGATGCAAAATTCAAAAATAAGAATAAGAACGGTACTTGGTCTTAAATATATCTGGTTAACCGTTACTAAAAGATTAATGGGATTTATGCTGTAGATAGTTTATGCTATTTTTCAAGAGAAAGCGTCATAATGCACAATTTGAGAAAATGGCGCTTTGTCTAGTGATGCATAACGCCGCCATATATACTATATTATACATATATATATATATATATATATATATATATATATATATATATATATATATATATATATATATATATATATATATATAGTTGTTTCTGTATGAGCTATGAGTAAATTTGAATGATATATGTAAGTATAGGGTTTTTATCGCGGTATTCAAAGAATTAGTTTGTAAGTACTTTTTTAAATTATCTTTATTATAACTATTATGAAACAAACATAACTATCTAATATAAGCAATATCAATTTAAAACAATCTATCTAAAATTTAAAATTCTTACAATTATTAAATTATGAACAAAATTTGGTACCTTTCTGTCACTAAACGCCTAAAGTCTTCCACAATCAATGTTATAATCACCACTCGATATCTTATTACTCAGCCTTGGTTATCCAACAGTTTTAATATGTTTCTTCCTAATTAATTTTTTCCACTCACCCTATAAATACATAAATTTAAATCCTTGTAATTTCCATAAATATAATGTACTTTCAAATATACTGGATGTTGTGGTTGTACTGTTGAATGCTTACTTCGATGGATTAACTTCATACTATCACTATATTACTCAGTATCACTATATCATTTAACTTAATCAGTGCCTTCTTCTAGCTAATAATCTCTTCATAACCTCATAAATTCTTCTTAATTCTTCTTTGTAATTAATAATCACATGTAACTGACTTAATAATCCTTGAATTCTTAAATCCTTTAAACTAATTCACTTAATAATTGACTGTAACTTCTTGTAACTTAACTCACTTCACGAATCAACTCTAACTTAATAATAATCTGTAACTTAATGCCTTGAATTCTTCTTACTAACTCCTCCTATAATCATAATCTGTAATTGACTTCATTTCTTCTAACTATTTCACTAACTGATCTCTAACTGATGATCTGCTCCAAATTACATGGTATTTATATATTTTTCCTGGTTCCAGAATAATCTAGCAATAAATAAGGTTCGAATCGTTCTATTTTCTATATGAACTATGCAAATAGTCCTATTGACGTTTCTAGAACTTTCTTTGGTCTACATGTACAATTTTAACTGACTTTCGGCTCTCCATTTTTTGTGAAGGGTAAGGGTTTTTAAAATTTGTAGGCAATTGTCGAGATTTTAGATCTGTTACACATTCATAATGGCCTAGGTTATCTGGACCTATTATGCCATTGAAATCAATGTCTAAATTAAAAATAAAAAACTTAGTGAGGATTATCTTTAGTAAGAGGATAAAGGACAGATTCTGTAATTAAAAATTTTTCGTCGGTTTTGTCTTGAAACTTTCTCGGGAAATCTATTATGATAAATTTCTTGCTGTGTTTTTTTTTTAAATACAGTGATTCCAGCACCGGTGTCAATTATAAGTTTAAAAGAATTTTTAGCATTATTAACGTAATATAAATTTTTGGAAATCCTTGTATGAAAAGGGCTTAAATATCTGTTCTGAAAAGTTGAGATTCGGGTAGAAATCGTTTAAGTTGAGTGTTTGGATTTATTCTTGTATTTCCGTAATATATGTTGAATTTGGAGGATGGTCTGACTGCGAAGTAAAAGAAAATCATGATAATTTTCTGTTGTGGGTGTATTATTGGTGTTGTTATTATAATAATCGGTCTGTAGATTATTTTTTGTTTAAAAATCTGTATCATAATTGTATATATTTTTTGTATATGTAGTATTTGTCGTTTGTGTAATAGTTTTCCGTTATTTCATCAAAGTATTCGTTTAAAATATGTAACCTTTGGAAATTTGGATTTCTTTGAATACCAGACGGACTATTTTGATTTTGAGATGAAAAAGAAGTTCTCTGTGGGTTTAAATTCGCTTATTGGAGTAACACTGATTCTATTATAGTTTTAATTATTTTGATAGTTTCTTGGTCCACCATTATATTGGTTTTGGTAACCGGGTAGTCTAGAAAGGATTTGGTTTGTTAGTTTGAAACGTGAATGGCCGCATTCGGTATTTAATTGACAATGCGGTCACAATTTGTACATTTTGTAAATTGGGACGACGGCCTTCTCATTGGTTGAGAGGGTTTAGGGATAATTGGTTTAGTATTTGATTTCTGAGTGTCGAAATATGATAATTGAAGTTTACGTTGCCTATGATTGCTGCCTTCAATGTGATCTCTAGCGATAACAGCTTTTACTAAAAGATTTCATCTTTTACACATTTTGTATAGCCCAGAGGACAGAAAACGATATTAAATCGTTTTCGTTCATGGCCACCAAAGCAGGTGGCACATCTTTACGCTAACCACTGTAGGGGTCAAGTTTTAGGAGACATTCTTTGGACTTTCTGAGTTTAAATTTGTATCAGTAAAGCAGGAATTCTGAAATGAGTCATAACACTCTATTCATACCGATTCGAGCATATGAATTTTAACGAATTTTTTCCTCCTAGGCCATATATTTGGTCAGTTAATTCAACGAAGCGATAGCAGCTTTTTCTAGAAAATTTAATCTTTTACATAATATATATATATATATATATATATATATATATATATATATATATATATATTATGTAAATAATATTCACCAAAAATATAGATAATATCTACAAGATAGAACCCAAGTAAGTCAACTGAGTGATTTTGTATTTTTGTACATATTTTTGTTTGTTTTGATTGCTCAGGCGTATTGAGAGTCTTCTTTTTAACAATGTCAACAAGTTTGTGTGTATTGACTTTGTCAAAGTCTTTTTAAAACTTCATTTATTACCAATAGGAATTGAACCCAAGATATCTGATTCGTGTTACTATTGTATGCTTATTCATTTCATGTATTTTGGAGACGTCAAAGAAAATAAATGTATTTATTATCATTGTTATAATTATGGTATATAACAATGAATACTGATGGTAAACTTGAAGGCAGAAGAGGCGTAATTGGGCGAAGAATATCGTATGTGAACTAAAATCAAAGAGTTAACAGTAATGTCACCTATCGAACTATTCATAAAAACAATTGCTAGCATTTAAAGAAAATACGTCTTGGAAGAAGAAGATCTTCTATACCTCTACAAAAAAAAATTGCAATAAATTAATATCAAAATGTCCATGTTTCTTTTATGAAACCGTTTGTGAACATGTAGAACCCTCTTAATTTTTGTTGTTTTTTTTTTATTTTTTTAAATATTTTATTTTCTTTTTTCTTATTTTCCTTTTTTTATTTAGGACCACAAGTTGAAAATGTCCTTCCTAATTACTGAGGATCCTATTACCGAAAACGATGTCGAGACTCGAGAGGATGAGGAGGATTTAGATCTAAAAATTAAATTTGAATCTGAAGATACTATTCAGACCGAAAACAGTACTTCTGGTAGGAATCATGTTGGTGAAAATCTAGTAAACAAATCAAACGTATTTTATTTTTGTTTGTAGATTCAACCAAGCTAACTATTCCAGTTGATTCCGAAGCCGCAGGAGAGGAGATCAAGATCACCAAAGTTAATGGATCGGATTGCAATAAAGAGCGGAAAAACGCTAAAGAAAACTCCATTTGGGTATCTAACCTTAACTGTAATATTAAAGCGGTTGATGTTAGGGAAGTTTTTAGCAAGATCGGAAAAGTAAAAGGTGTCAAAATTTTAACCAACAACAGCAACTATTTTGCTTATGTTACTATGAAAGATGCAGAGCAGGTTGCTCTATGTATCGAAAAGCTAAACAATACTGCGATTAATGGAGAAAATATCATTCTTTCCACAACAAAGCCATGTATAAAAGAAGCTGAGACTAAAGTTAAAACGAAAGAAGATAATACAGATGTGTTAAAGCAAGAAAACAACGTGACTGCAAGAACATCTAATAACGAAAATAATGTAAAATCGGTATCAGAAGTATCTAATACAGATGGAAATTCAAGTTCTATCATTGCAAAGCAGAAAAGAGAAATTAGCAGACTAAAACACGAGTTAAAAATTGTGAATAATAAAAATAGTAGCCTAAAACCGAGTCTGAAAGATATCCAAAAAAAATACGACACAGTTTATTCCAAATATAAAAACTTAAAAAACCAAATGGAAAAGATGGAAACGGAAAATCGCCAAAGACGCAGAAAGCTAATTTTGGACCAAGAAAATTTCGAACATTCAATAAAATCGAAAATGGTAGCGGTAGATAATCTCAAACAAGAGCTGAATAGACAGCTAGAGGTAACCAAACAGTTAAAGGAAAGGTTAAATAACAAATTAAGTGATCTGAATAATTATAACACTTACAAAAGAACCAGATCACCTTCCAGATCTAGAAGAAGCAGAGGACAGCAGGGTAAAAAATTTAGGCATTTAGATGATTTTGACAAGACTAAAACGCCTCCACCACCTAACCTACGTATTGAATCAGGTAAGCAGTCTGGTTATAACGCTAGCTCTTCCAGTCACGCTCCAGCTTTCTCCAGCGGAATGAAGCCTGCAATGGGCTTCAACCGCCACGAGAACCGTCCATTCCAACAATCAATTCATCATCATTCCAATCTAGATCAAAGAAGAGCCAACACTCATGAATATGGTGCGTTTTCAGCTTCGCAACCTTTTTCGATGGGGCAACCTGTGAGGGGTAATAACAGTAACTTACCGTACTATCATCAGTATTAATTTTTGGCACAGTTCGACAAGTGATAGCTGACGGAAAATGTTTAATGAATAACTAAGTTGGTATTTGACATATAATTCAAGTGGTGTGTTTAATAATATTTATTCATATAAAAGCTTACCGGTAAGCAGGGGAACTTGGATAATTTAAAGCTCAAAAAACCTGTAAAAAATAGATTTGTTTAAACTTTGAATTCGGAAAAGCATTTAAACAACTGACATAAAGATTTATTATTATTTTTACTCAGTCTACAGTAGCTTGAATACAATAATCGAAAAGTATCAGTAATGTATGAGTATATGTAGATTAAACAAGAGAATAATAGAGAGGTAAGATAAAAAAGGAAAAGCAATTAGTCACATTTGGTTTTATTTTAATCTAGACGACCAACTTCGAGCTCTACAATTTCAGACCAGTATCAGGTCCACGATAAAAAGGAAGTTACTTTACTAATAACTGTACAAGGTTTATAGTTCTTGTCGGTCAATTCTTTTAAAAGATTAAGACCTTTTATTATCTTATTCCTGAGCCTCAGTGTTTGTGTTTCGCATTCGAGTCTCCCCTGGGTACGAATTTATTGCCAAGTAATTGGATCATAGTGGAGATTACGTGATGAGGTGGGCTGTAGAATATAGCGTTGCATTCACTTGAACATTTTTTTCTGTTACATATTTTAGCAATTCATGATGGGACATGCAGCTGCGGGTGATTACAGCCGAGCCACTATGAGTTGCACCATCGGGGTGAGGTGTGCTGTATGTGGTATTGAGAGGAATATTAAACGTAGTTAGATCTTTGAAGTGGGTTTCTGAGATAAGCAGTACAGTGATTTTATTCAGGCTTAAGAAAGTAATTACTTCCTGCCTATGGGTTAGGAGGCCGTTAGCGTTCCATGTGGACATTCTAAGTATGTTTAAGAATTTATTTGGTTAATGATTTGTGACATTAAGTTTAATATCAAACTATTTTGACTCATGACTTGCGAGAACATGTTTTTAAACTTGTTAAGGAATGTTATTAGTTCTATATCAAATTTAGGTTTTGGTTCATGGTTGGTTTAAAGTGCTGTCACGTTTGCATATGTTCTTTGCTGGTTTTTTAGAGATTTGTTTCATTACGTACATGTAGGCTATTGAATGTTGTTATTTGGGACTGTTTCCTTTTTTTTTGTCATATATACGTTTTCTACTAGTTCCATGTTGACTACACAGCGCTTATAGTTAGCAGGGTGATCTTGTTAGCATAGTGCACACTTAGCTGGAGTGTTTCTAGGTTTTTACACGATTTTGTATCATGTTGTACTTCATTTGCCGCAATAGTGCGGTTTAGTACAATATATTTCACTATGACCCCATGCTTGACATCGCATCCAGTGGATGATTGAGATTTTCTTCTTTGGTGCCTCGACTGTTATTTTGGTATGACATAAGATAAGAATTCTATTACAAATATGTCTTTGTTGTTACTCTTGGATTTAAGGTATATGAAAAATATAGATACTTGAATGTTTCTTTGTTTGTCTGTGTCGGATGTTGGTTATATTGCGAACTTTATAGCCGGTCTTTTTTAGTTCCTTTGCTATATATGTTGTGGATATATAGTATAGTCTTATTACCACTCTGTGGGCACACTCTTCCTTTATTTGGTAAGTGTGGTTAATGATTTCTTTTTTTCTTACATTCTTTATCAGTTCACGTTAGGCATCTATTGTATTGGTTGTAATCTTGACAGTGTCGTTTGGCAGAATTCTGGTATAGTAGGTTTCACAAACTATTTGTGCAAAGTTATCTACCATATCTTTAAAATTTTTAATGCCATATATGAATATTGGAGGTGGTTTTGCTATTTTCTGTTATTTTTTTTTGTTTCAGTTTGTTCAGGGCTCTCGGCATTGATAATGCATTGTATCGATTTTATATTTTTGTTAGTGGTGAGCTTGGAGAATTGGAATCGTTATTTTGTTATTTAAATTTACGTTGTTTGATTACTTGCATGAATTTTATATTGGTTTTCTTTATCGTAGTCTTTACTAGACTCTATATATATCCAAGTTTTCTGAATATGTAACTGCAAGTTTTAGCTGTCTGTTTCAGGGTAGATAGGTTGTTTGGGTTGTAGTACATTGGGGTTGTGGTGGGAATTTTTGCGGTTTTGATACAAGAGCGAATTAACTTTGTGGAATGTTTGGTATAGGAGTATTTTTCTGTTGCCAGTAAATGTGGTTTGGTGCATTTTCGAATGTATATTCTAGGGGCAGATAATGTTAGGGGGTTGCTTACCTGCAATCTCTGCTGCTCATTCCATAGACACTACTTGTTGTGTTCCCTGTGTGTGAATTGTTCATTATACAAAATAGAATTTGATACGCCTCTGCCACTTTACTGTTTATTTTACTAACTAGAATTTTAATAACTAGATTTGTTACTTGTTCTTTTCGGTGGTCATTTTTACCTTAATCTACGATAATTAATTAAACAATATCACACAATCTGATATTGTATTCCTTATTACATATTAAAAACAACAATAAGATTCATGGACTATTTCTAGGGGCCTTTTTTCTATTACTTCTGCTTGAGAATAATAGTATAATAGTTTCTCCTTGATATCCTCGCCACTATATAAACACCTTTCTGTGGATTTCACTCTGCCGTTTCCTCTTCCCCGTAGAAATTTTTGTGCAGCTAGCTGCTACTGCTTAGCTTTCTCGCTAAATATGGCTACCGACACGTATTTATACTGAAGAGTGATGAGTATAGCACATGAAGCCACGCGCAAGTTGAATGCCCTGCGAGGACTAATGGCTTGAAACCACTTCCAGTCTGACTCTTGGCGAACCCTTCTCAAACAAGACATACTACGTGTACAACGCAGCCTTATCACCCCAAAGAATTAACTACCACGTACAATCTAAATAAATTCGAATTATAAATGATATGTTAACTTTCAACCTAACAATAACTTCACGAAATACTTCGAATTATCCATGTTTCACTGAACGAACAAAATATACACAAAATGACTGCCTTTATGTTCGTAAGATAACAGAATTATAGCTAAAATTATCAATATCTTAACAAAATCATTCTTCACCAGCCTCCCCAGCATCACATTCAACGGCGCTATGGCTATTGTAGAGCACGGATCTCCTGAACCACGCTGTTCCAATCGTCTCGTCCCCAGAGATTTCCTGTGTAATATAGTCAGTTAACTGTTTTATAGTTTTCTGACGGTTTCTTCGCATGATTTTTGCTACTTTAACCTTGTTCACAAGAGTATTCTTCAAAGATCTCGTTGACTTCGACAGTGATTCATTTTATGCAGTAACCTTGGTACACATACAGCACTGGACATTTGTAGAAGATTTTTTTTCTACCAGAAACTTAGCGTTATTTGATCCCAGTTTGTTAAGACATGCCTTAGTGATATTTAAGACAACTAGTTTAATATTGTACGTTTTTTTTTTTTTTTTGACAGTAACTCTGTGATAAGTGTCTTCTTCATTTTCTGCTTATATTAGTCTTTATGGATGTTTTTGTCCGACCTTAAGGCTGTAGTCGTATATATAACATTGACTGCTAGCTTTCTCGTCATCTTGGTGTTCCTGGTGACTGGTATCTGTTCTTAAATTTCTATTCAGGGTAGCTTCTCACGAACTATTTGTGTAATATGTTGGTTCCATATTCGTCTTCTCTGAATTTTCCACTGCAGTGATCTCTTATTTGATTGTAAATATGTCCTAAAAAATACAAAGTTTGTTACTCTTAGCACCAAGATTCCATGTAAAACACTACCTTATATGAGAGGAGTGGGGGAGAACGAACAAAATCGATTTAGCAAGAATGTGTACGGCGTAGGAAAAGATATTTCAAACAAGAAATGTATCTGTAATAATTATGAGAAAAAAATGTTTATTAGCACTTTTTCTTTAGAGTGAACCGTTCTCTCAGAAACAACGTTTGAAGCTACCGGCGATTTGGAATGTCAGTAACGCATGCAAATTTGAATTCATTTTTTTTATTATAAAGCAAATTATGCCAGTTTCCATAAATCTGTTAAATATATAAACTTTGAGCGATTTCTGTCATTTTTTACGATTTTGATGATATCAATAAAATGTATTACTTTAGATTGACCGGTCGCTGATTGTTAATACCTATGAAGCATTTGCCATATGTCTAAAAAACGTTGACTTTAAATTTTCAACCAAACTCACGTCACGTTAAGTGCTTCCACAAAGACGGAATTGGGTGCAATTTGCAGCTGAAGTTGTCAGTTTCAAAAAACGTACTTGCACAAAGTAGCGTTTTAAAAAACTTAAATCGAAATTTCATGCTATATGATTTGAAGATTAGGCTTTAAGAGTGAAAATTCTATTGTGACCGGTCAATGGAAGAACTAAATTTTATTAATCTCATGAGAATCGTAAAAAATAGCAAAAATCGCGCACACTTTTATTTTACAGGTCCATAAAAACTGATCTTTTGCCACAAAATCAAAAAATTGCATACGAAAGCTGCACTCTTCATTTTTAAAACTCATTCTGATTTTTGTCGGTAGGTCATTCTGATCAAAAGATATCGAATTTTTACGAATTGATACAAATATATAATTTGAAAAATTGATTTCGCGTGCTTAATTTAAGTTGAAGTTAAAACTTCGTTGTTTTGAGGGAACGGTTAATTCTACAGAAAAAGTTTTAATAAATATTTTTGTTTAAAATTATCTTAGCTACATTTCTTGTTTGAGACATGCCTTTCTACGAGTATACATTCTTGATAAACCCATACAAGTGGGATTTTTATTTGTTTTATGCCCAGCTTTTTATCTGATCCTTTTTAGATTCTTCTATAATTTTGTAAGTCGGTATGAGTTCATCAAATGTGATTGGTGATTAATAACCTCAGTTACAATTCGATCAAATGCAGCATCAAATATAAATTCTTTGGCACAAAATTATCTTCAATTGAAATGATCATATCACATACTTATCAATTTCACAATAAATTGTATCAAATTAATTTAGAGATGAGCAATTATTTCGTGATTTTATGCTATCTTATGTATGTATGTTTTTCTTTCTGATTCTTTTTTTTGCTTTTGGTAATTCTGAAACTTTGTATTTTCGTAGCAGTCATTCCTTCTTAATTTTCATCAACAACAAAAATTAGCCCCATATAATACCCTTAATTTTTTGTTTAGCATTTTATTGTAGTAACAATAAACTTAACATTGATTGTTTCGTAATATTTTATGGTCAATGACAGGTCACATCATAAAATAAAAAAATATGTATATTAAATAATTGCACTAAGAGTCCTATTTCTGTTTCATTCTATTATTTAATATATATGTAATATTTAAATATTTGAGATAATAAGGATATACTTGTTCTGTTTGACGCATTTGATTCTCTTTAGGTTTCGCAGTCGATATGTCAACGAAACACACGCACACATAATAACTGTCTTTACTTTCCATTGTTGCCAAAGCCTAGTTATTTCGAAAGTCCCAAGCTTCGCTTGTCGAATTGTAGATCTCCATTACAATTAATATTTTAATGTTTCTTTTTTACTTTGAGAAAGTTTCCCGTTTATGTTATGTATGTTAACCGTATTTATGTGAAAATGTTTTTTTATATTTTAGTTTTAAGAGGAAACATTCATTTATTCCGTTACCTTCAGTTTTGCACAATAAATGCTCTAAAATATTCTTGTTATTTCATATTCTCGCATGTTTAGTTCAACCAGTAATTTTGTAGCTAAAGGCGCGTCTACACTTGATTAACATTTGGCAACTTGTAGCAATTCTATGTTGCAACAAATTGCTAAATGTTTAATTAATTAAACTTTTAAGATAAAACGAACTGTCCTCACTAGTGCAACAATGTTAATGAGTATTTGAACTTGTCGAGTCACATATTTAGTTGAGTACAACATTCTCTCCACACTGCTGTAGTTTTGTGACATGATGGAAGAAACTGCTACCGCTTGGTTTCTAATTTTGCGTGGTGATTCACGAAAACGGAAGCGTAAATGTTGGGTCCGTCCAAGTTTAAAGAAAAGGAAAGAATATGATGAAAAGAAATTATTATTGGATTTAAAGAAAGATGACGTTTTATTTAAACTTCGAACCGACGGGTGCTTCAAAAATTTTTTGCGCATAAGTAGTTCAGATATGGAATTTTTGCTGCAAAAATTGCACCAGTGATAAGAAAAGCACATACTAACTGTAGAAAGGCTATACCTCCACAAGAACGATTAGCTGTAAAATTGTCCTTTCTGGTAACTGCAGATTCCAACAGCAGCTTGATTTATTTATTTAAGATTTCGAAACGAGCTATCTCAAAGATAGTACCAGAAGTATGTGATGCGCTAGTAAACGGAATTAAAGACCAAGTTAAGGTAAATGAAAAAACTTTATTGTACTTTTTTATTGTTAAGATATTATCTTTAAAGAACCAAAAGCAGTAGAGAAGTCTGAAGAGTTTTGTGTGTATGTATCCGCTGGTAATGTAGCTGGTATGCTGCAATACGATAAATGGGATAGTGGTGTCGTGAAAAGTTGCATTGATAAAATTGGCTCATATGTGTTAGTTGATTGTGGCATTCCATAATCATATCTACCCATACTTGCATCGAACAAAATATTACTTATAAGATACTGTTTTACGTACTGTTTACTATTAGAAGACTGTTTTACAATATTTTGTACGCAGGTGGTATTCAAATACATAATTTTACACGCCATATGTTCTCCAAATACATCAAATTTGTCTGGCTGTCGTTTATGTTGTATGTTTGGAATTATTTTATATACCTCTTTTTTTCGAGTGTTATCATCAATTTTTCTTTTAAGTGTTTGTGTGCTACGTATAGTTTTATTAGGTTATTTAAATTCATCAAGATTTGTGCTGCTCGAATTTTCAACGGTTTCCTTACGAGGCTCTTGAGAGACTTTGTTAGATGCGGAAGGCTCCTCACAAGCATCGCTAGATGTTGATGTCTTATGAGAGCCATCGTTAGACAAGTCTTTTATGGCTTGTTGCCATTTTCTGCATCGTGAAATTCTTGGGTTTCATTTCTACCCTCATCCCAATCTATTACTTGTGAATCATCTAAATCAGTTTCGGAGGAAGAGTCATTAAGGTCATCCTGAAAAGAAAAATACAGTAGGCGAATGGGATTAGAGATTAATACCAAAAAGACCAAATTTATGATCATCTCCAGAAACTTAGATGCACTTGAAAACTCCACCATAACACTGAATACTAAGTCCATTGAAAGAGTTAGTTAATTTTAAATACCTGGGATCGTGGCTTTTTGAAGACTGGGCATCGGACATGGAAGTAAAAAAACGCATCGTAAAATTCAAGAAAGTACTGACTTGTTCAGAGTTTGATCTTCAACTGAGACTAAGGTTTACTAAGTGCTACGTATGGTCAGTGCTGCTATATGGCGTAGAGGGCTGGACACTCAAAACGAGAGATATAAACAGATTAGAAATGTGGCTTTATCGCCGTATCCTAAAAATACCATGGACAGCGAAAATCACAAATATAGATGTCCTTAAAAAATAAACTAAGAACGCCAACTTTTCGAAACCATCAAGAAAAGGAAAACGGCGTATCTAGGTCACATCATGCGAAATGAAAAATACCAGTTCCTCCAACTTATATTCGAGGGTAAAATTGAAGGCAAGAGAGGAATGGGACACAAGAAAATGCCCTGGCTCCGAAACATAAGGCAATGGACAGGGATTAACGACATACAATCTCTGATACATATTGCAAGAAATAGAGAATTAATGGAAAATGTGATCGCTAACATCCATTAGTGGATTTGCATCTGAAGAAGAAGATAAAATTTAAACACTATAAAGTAGGAAAACACCTATTAAGTGATCTACATTTTAGCATTAGTAATGGATACCTTAGTATTTCAGATGCCTGAAACTGCTCCAGAATGAGAAACAATTACTAATGGTCTCAGTATTCTTTGGAATTTTCTAAAATATGTAGGCGCCATGGATGACCAGCATATTGCAAATACAAGCACCAAAAAACAGTGGAAGTGATTTCTTCAATTACAAAACGTTTTTTACCATCGTTTAGTTCGGCGTAATAGAATATTTTCGGATTATTCGGCTAATTACCGATTCTTGTATTTTCATGTAGGCTCCCAAGGAAGAATATCTGATCCCGGACTTTTCAAAAATACATTATTCAAAAAACTATTTACACATTGTAAACTCAACCTTCCTGAATATAGTTTTTTGCCAGGACGTGAGAAATTAGTCCCTCACGTATTTTTAGGGGATGGTACCTTCTCATTATCACCAAATTTATTGAAAAGGGTCTTCCAAAAGATATTTAATTACCGTCTCAGTAGAGCAGAAGAATATCAGAAAATGTTTTGAAATGTTATCTTCGATTTTTATAATATTTAAAGAGCCATTACGTTTAAAACCAGAAACTGCAGAAGTTGTTGTTATGACCTGCATTTACTTGATAATTGATACTTGATACATATGATGGTGAAAATAAGGATACAGGACGTGTTTTAGAAGGATCGCGGAGAAGAGAAACTCGAGAGTAATCTGTTTACTTCATACAAGAATGTTGCACGAAATGCATCAACCGAAGCAAAATATATTAGGCAATAGTTTGCAGATTTTTTTGTTACAACTTTGGGTATGGTGCCGTGACAGAATAAATTATTAAATTATAATTCATGTATAAATTGAAATTGCCTATTTTATATAAAAGTTATATCTAAAAACATTTGTGTTTATCTACCACGTTCTCAGCTTCACTTTCCTTGCATGGGAGGACTGTATTTTTGTCTCGAAGAAATACTAATGCATAGAAGGCAAACCACTTGGAATGAAAGAAAGCGCCTGCTCCAGATTTTTTCATTCTGTGATATTTTTTTGCTCCCAATAAAACTGAGCTACCAAGTTACGGATTTTTCTTTTTGCGTCTTCCAGAGATAAAGAATCAAAAATGATGGATGGAATGCAGTTTGTTCAGATGTAGGGTATCTGAACAAACTGCATTCCATCCATCATTTTTGATTCTTTGCATTTATATTTAACATTTTTAGGATTCCAAATACATGGATTTTGTCTATAATTGTCTAAATTTAAACAATTCTCCGAAGTCCACTCAAACGCTATCTTCTTCTTCTTTGAGTGCCTCTTCTATCGGAGATTGGATATCATTAGGGCGATTCTAACTGTATTTCTTGCTGTTTTGAATAATTCGTTAGTGGTACAGCCAAACCACTCTCTTAAATTTCTCATCCAGGACATTCTTCTACGGCCTAGATTTCTGCGTCCTTCGACTTTTCCTTGCATTATATTTTGTAGGAATGTGTACTTTTGTCCTCTCATCAGGTGGCCTAAGTATTAAAGTTTTCTCTTTTTGATATTCAGTATAACTTCGGCATGGTGACAAACGTAGACAGCAACCATTGTTGAGGTATTATACCAGTACTGTATATTGTATTGAATATATATAATATTAAGAATTTATCATTCAAAAGCTTCAACAATTATGTAGGAATTTCATCAGGTCCATTTGCTTTTCCATTTTTAGCATTTCTTATTGCGTATACTACTTCTTCTTTTAATATGTCTGGTCCAGTTGCTTGACTATCTGATTTAAGTTGTTTCTATCGTGTTCAATATTATATTTTTTATGTGTTTGTTTATTTCTTTGTATTTGTCTAGGTAATTCTTCGTGTTTCTTGAACTTGTCGCAGTGTGAAGATCTGGTTAATAGTTGAACGTCCGCGCCTGATATTTTCTTAGGAACGTTTCGGTATAAGGGTTTAATCTACATGCAAGATATTTGACAATATCTTGAATGCCGTATTTAGGAAATATATTCTGCGTTAATTATTTCATTCTAGTTAATTTTTTTTATGTAACGGTCATATTAGGCATTAGCTTCATTTCTCAGGCATTTGCCCCACAGATCAAATTTTACAAACTATTTTTTGCATTCCATTGGCAGTCTGCTCTCTACCGTGTCTGGACTGCCTTTCCATTAGTGTTGATCGTCTAACACTCAAATCGCTAGGAGATAGGGGATATAAACCTGACTTTTATAGCTGAGCTTTTATATTTTGAATCTGCTGACTTGAACTGATATAAAGTCTCGGAACCAGACGGAACCTAAGGTGACGAACTATGCAAAGTAAAGGAAAACGAGAAGGAAAATAAGCCCACAATCAGGGAAACATGTAACATTACTTCTTTCAACAACAAAGACCAAAATTTAATAGAAGAGCTGATAAATAAAATCATAGACATTTGCTGCAATCCAAGAAGAAAAAAGGTAAAGGCCAAATAGAATATAACCAATATTTGGGTAGGTATACTTGTTCATAAAAAATATAAATACAACATACATAACTGCCATCATATCTCCGAAAAAATAATAGATATGAACATCACAATGGACTACCAAAAATTAAATGTCATATCTCTCTATAGCCCCGAGGACTACAAACCTAAGGAGGAACGTGAGGCATTCTACGAACAATTGCAAACCATCCTGGATAAAATACCTCATGAAAAGCCCTTAATTCTTATGGGTGAATTTAATGCAAGAATCATAAATGAAATAGTTTCAGGAGTAAAACAAAGATTTAATAAACGAGCTTCAAAGATTAACACATATCTTCAATACAACAGCTAAGAAGTACAATATGATAATATCAGTAACAAAAAACCAAATGTATGACATCTAAATACCCACTACGGTGTAAAATCCAAATTGATGGGAAAATAATAAAGCATTAAACAAGGTTTAGAAACCTGGGAATAGATATAACTAGTTACGGATAATGCAGAAGAAGAAGTACGACAACAAAGCTTAAAAGCAAGTGAAGCGAAGGGATCCCTTAATGACACAATCAGGAAGAACAAACACCTAAGACAAGATAAAAACAAGAATCTATAAAGCACCAATTAGACCTATACTAAATATGTTAATATAGGTTTACTTGATGCTTTATAGATTAACGTAATTAATAAATTAATTTAATTTGACGTCTTAATTAATTTAACCTAATTAATTTAAGTAATTAACGGCGGAGACAAGACCTGACACATGATGAAAATATTCCGACGAATACCAGGGAAAAGTCTGTTTAATAGGGAGAGAAGCGAAAACATAAGAAGAGAATGCAATATAGAAGACATAAATGGATGGGTGACAAAACAGGAGTGGAACGAATACATCAGTAGAATGGCAGAGGATAGAATAGTACAAATAGCACGAGATAAGTCACCAAATGGACGAAGAAGTATTGGCAGACCCAGAAAAAGATGGTGTGACAAATTAAACAATTTAGGAGGCTAATATTGAAGAAGAAACAGGCTTTACAGCCTACATACAAGAAGGTAAAAGAAGAAGATCTGTTGACTTAAAAATGACAAATAACCACATATAAAAATAAAACCACACTTTTTTAAATTATGTTTAAACTTTTCGTTCTAAATATTTCACTTAATATTTTGTCCGGAAACTATCCCAAGTTAAGCTTATATTTTTTTGATATTGTACTCCTGTAAAACACTAGGTATCTGTTTTAGTTCTCATGTTTCTTTTTAAGAAGATTCCAAAGCTATTTTTCTATATAGTTTAATATTTTTCTAGAATTAGTTTTTTCTAAGAATTATTCAGAGTAGATTTTATATTTGAATCTGGATTTATATTTAACGCTCTAATGGATTTTTGTAGTGCATAGAGTGCAGAATGACGTAATCTACGAAGATGATGTTAAATTTAATTTTATGTGCTTGAGTTCCTGCTAGACATCAAGATATTCGATTAGGATCGTCGATATTTCGAATTTCACAAAAATTTTATGCAATTTTATCAATAGTTAAGTAAAATCACATAATAAATTTATATTTTTTGGTAACGAAAAAGAAATACACAAGTCTTTTCCTTGTCTTTGAAAAAATATTCAACATGAACTAAAAATTTATTATTAACTATAAATAATTCCAAAAAATTACTCATATTTAGTATTAAAAGTAACAGTTAAAGCAAAATACCTGACACAAGGATTATTCCGCGGTACCAGCAATTAATAAAGAACGCCCATAATGGTTGCAATATTCCCTGACGAATTGGCACGCACAGCAGAAGAACATACATTACACATAAAATATGTTTTTTTCTATTTGTATAAAACGCATTTAAATATACAGATTTGTATATTGATAAAACCCAAACAATTGGAATAACTTGCCCCATTAAAGCAAGCCAGGCATAAAAAACTTTTCGTATAAAAATTCAGCTTGTGCCTCTTTTATTCGATTTTCACTCGACGCGATGTGCGATATCTAAAAATAATATCTATATACCTAGTCACCAGCCACCTTAAAGTTTTTAAAAGTACCCCACATTATTGGATTGAATTGAGAACTTTCTGTTGCGAGAACAGGTAAGAGGAGAATGTCCTTGGAACTTTAGAGTTGATAGAAAACATTATTGAAGGGAAAATTCGTGGAAGCTTTTTGCGTAGTTTTAAACTACCTACTTATGGAAAAAGAACGTGACAGAGATAATGAAATAGCCATTAGAAGATTACTTTGAAACTCTCGAATACTCGAATATAAGACGAGGTAGTCCAAATTTTTTTTTGACTACTTTGGAAAAAATATGTAGGTAAATACTCTTTTCTTTTTGGGTGTGGTAATCAATAAAAAATAGAGCTTTGCTAAGGCGTACGATTTATTTTGAATCCAAGCTTTCGGTGGTTTTTTGCTACCTTTATCAAGGTCTACAAAGAAAATTACTGTGTTGTAACAATTTGAATGATGCAATTAAAAAGTTGTGTGCAATTAAAGTGCAATTAAAAAACAACTTTCAAAATAATGTCTAACAAAATACCGTTTATGAATTTTGAGTACTACCAACTGTATTACCAACTTGAAATTGAGAGGGAAATTAAAAATATTATTTATAAAATAAACAATAAAAAGAAAATAGTATTTACTAAATAGGTTTAGAGAAAATAACGGAATTCATAACTCCGTACCTCGGAGGTAAAGGTCACTATGTCCATTTTCTTACTTTTTAAGGGGAGCAGTTTTAACATTTTTTAAATTTGTAATGAGAAATATTTGAGCATTTACTGATTACAAATTTAAAAAATGTTAAAACTGCTCTCCTTAAAAAGTAAGAAAATGGACATAGTGTTCTTTACCTCTGAGGTACGGAACTGAAGTTTGATAAAAAAAATAGCAATTAATAAAGAAATTTTTAAAGAAAACTCTGAGATGCAAAATAGCTCAGTTAAAAGTAAATATAAAATTGTAAATTTTGCTAAGATTCTGGATCTCAGATCTTTTATTCAGATTGTTATTATCACTCTTGCTGATATGTACCATCTCTAAGAAAGTCCTCTTTGTGCACTGCTTTACAGAACAATTCAATTTTTTCAAAGAATTTGGCCAAAGTGGAAAAAAAATTAGACTTCTTTGTTCTCTTCCATAAAGCTAAAGTTATAATACCCACATATAGTGACAACAACAAATTGAGCAACAATATTCTGAGATCTGTTTTGAACTGTTATAGTGATGCCACAGTTATATACACGGACGCATCCAAATCAATAGAAGGTACTGGCTGTGCCTATTTTCTACCCTCAGGAGGTTCTGAATTTAAGTACAAACTTTCCAATGAGTTTTCAATTTTATCGGCGGAATCATTGGCCATACTCGAAGCTTTGAAATATGTTAAAAACTCTTATATTAAAAAATCGTTAATTCTTTCAGTTCTACAGAAGATAAAAAACATTTTTTTGCCCAAAACATTTAGTAATCCTTATATTTTTCTAATAAAAGATCAATTAAAGCACTTAGCAGTGCCATATCTTTTCTATACCAAAAGTTTCTTAATACCTGAGCACTACCCCTGTGGACACGTATGTCCAGGAAAGGAATACTACTATTTAATTCAACAGTAAATGTGAACTGTAGGTGAGTATCATCGTATGCAATTGGATGGTATTCCAATGATTTCTTGAAGTTGAATGAACAACCATCAACGGTAAGTAAGTAAATCAAGAACCGACATCGAAGGTAACCAAGATGTACCCATCATGAAGACGACAAATTACCATTTTTTCGAGGAGTTTACTAGGATATGTTAAGGCTATTGGCTTGCAAGATTAAGGATTCGTTTTCGAATATTTAGCTTTTACCCTGGAAATTAAAGTAGATTCTCTACTGCCGGAAATTTTCTATTCGGTTTAAATAATTTTAAATAGTTTGTTGTAGTGGTCATATTTCTACAAATAATATTAAAACTATTGTTCATGTTTTAACTTATTGTTTCTTTTATTTTTGACACACCTTTTGACATTTAAGATTGGGTTTCTGATAGTCTTCTATCACACTATGATAAGTATTTCTCCTAACGAACAAATCATTACTTAAAAATAATCAAAAACACTGAACATTTGAGATAATTTATGCAATATTCTAAAGCATTGGCCATTTTATGATAATTTTATTAAGTAAATGATTTAAGTTGAATGGACCACCGGCCAAATAAAAAACTAGTATATAAAACCATCAAATGAAGTTTTTTATTGCCTATAACGTTAAAAAATCAATTAATTTAACGAATCGATAGGTCAACAACATAATATCTTGAACTCGTGCTATACTCGCTTGAGTTAAGTTTAAAAGTAATTAATTTTGTAATTTGTAAAGCAATAATTATTACTGTCTTAAGTTTTGGTTGCGTATCATTGAGAAGTATATAAAATTTAATTTATTTATAAAATTTAATTATTTATTAAATTAATTTAATCCATAAAAACTGATATTAACGTTATCAATATGATTATATTTGCCTTTATCTGTATACAGGGTCGACTTTGCCAATTTAGACCAATCAAGTTAGTAAAAAGTAAGCGTTGTTTTCTTCTTCTTATTCTTTTTTTTAGTCTACGTCCTTGGCAATTTACCCAGTTTACTTCGAGGGTAGACAATTTTTATCTTGCTTCAGCAATCAGTGTCTACCTATACTTATATTCACCCTTTGTTTGTTTTGGGTTATTCTTCATATGTATACTTGTATTGGTATTTTTTTATTTTCTTATCAGGCTAAAATTGTAGTAAGACAACACAACAATTAATAAACTTTTCTCGCTGGGGGGTAGCCTCCAAGCTTTGCACACACCAGAAATGCTACTGACGTATAAAATAGAAGCACCCAGGACTGAAAGAAGGAAAATCGTAGTTTATAATTTAATATTGAAGGTAGAAATAAAGTTGCATAAAGTGTTTATTGTATTTTCATTAATATTTGTAAGGATTAAGCAAATATTTATATGAGTGGGAAGTTTAGTTTTAGCTTATTCGACATACAAGTCAAAATGTGGGTTTTGATTTAAGTGACATTCTAATAAAATATGGTTTAAGTCTCCCACTTGGCCACATTCGCACTGAGGATTATCTTTGACTCCAATTCTAAATAGATGAAGAGGGGATGAGCAATGGACCCGTTCTCGTACTTAAGCCATATCCTTTGTACCATTCAGCTGCCCAGTTCAGACCAAATCTCTCTTTTTAAGTAGGGTGTTAAATTTGAAAACTGTAGTTTTCAGTGAAATTCGTTCCCTGAATATTCATGAGAATATTCAGGGAACGAACTATATTTGCAACTTGGTCAGCCTTGTAGTTTCCAGTAATACAAGAGAGACTTGGGATCCAAACTAGTAAGATTTTGATATTATTGTTCTTTGCTAGAATAATTCTTCTTTTCAGTATATACGATATATTATGTTCTCTATCTTTAGAAAATCTGTTTTTTTGATTTTTTGTAGTGCACTTTTGGAGTCAAAAATGGATCAGTTAATGGTTTGTGTGATATTTTGTTCCAGTATAATTTGGACTGCATGATTTATTACGGTCACCTCTGCTGTAGATATTTGGTATGATTGGGTAGTTTAGATAAAAATGAACAGATTATATCTGGGAGAAAAACTCCAAATCCCGCATTTCCCATTGTGTCCGTTAAGTCATCAGTTAAGAATTTTTTGTATGAAGGGAATATTTTACCTAAGTTTTCAAAATTCATGAGATACAATTCATTTTTTGTAATGTTTTCGTTCAGAATTCCTATTGGTTGAAGTTGTAGTTCCAATTCATATTCATGGCAAGGAACCAGTTTATGGAGTATAGGTTCTGCAAATAAGTTTGGATTTCTTTAAGAGTTGTTGTCAATATGGGTTTTTCCTTATTTCTCCAGTATTTATTTTTCATATTACAAGTGCTTCCGATTCAAAGATTAATTTAATGACAGGGTTATTTTTAACAATTAGATTTTTTAACAAACTTTTTTTTGTGAGCCATTCTCTTTTATATTTTAATGAAAGTTCTCCAGACTCTGATAACAAGGCTTGAATTGGAGTTGACTTCATGCATCCTGTGATAATTCGGATACTTTGGTTGTGCATCTGATCTAGTTTTTTCAATATATATTTAGGGCATGTAGATAGGAATTGACCCCCATAGTTCAAATGACTTAAGATGAGTGTGCTTAATGGATTATTTTGAATACTTTTATGTCACAGTCCCACCATGTTCCATACAAGGCACGCATTACATTAAGTGCTTTACCTATTTTGACTTCCAGCTGGTTAATATGTGCCTTCTATCAAAGGTTCTTCTGAAAAACCGTTCCTAGGCATTTAATTTTATCTAGCCACTCTATATGTTCTCTTATAACTGATATTTCCGGGCGTTATTTTGATATTACCTTTTGTAAACAAGATAGCTTTATATTTGCACACAGAGATGTTCAAATTAGGATGGTCCAGCCAGACTTCAAGATTGGTTAAATGTTTGTTTGTTTTTGACATCATATTTTTTACGTTCACTCCTTTGACTAGAATTACAAAATCGTCAGCATAGTTTGTGACTTTAACATCTTTTGGGAACACATTGTGTATTGAGTAGGTATATATGTTGAATAGCATGTACTAACCCAGAGTTATCTTTGACAAACAGTTCTCTGCATTTTAAAAAGTCATATATGAGGTTAGCTAAATCATGTGGTATATCCAAATTAATGTAGAGTACAGTTTGTCAATACTAACATTATCAGATGCTGAATAGATATCTAAAAATGCTCCTATTGTACATTGATTATTACTAAATGATTTTTGGATTTAAGATGTCAAAAACGATAGACATTCTAAACATTCTTTACCCCTTCTAAAACCAGCTGCAATGGTATGAGGAATTCCTTATTTTCTGTAAGTCATTTCAACCTATTTTTATTCATTGTTTCTAAAACTTTACCTAGACAAGATGTGAGGGCAATAGGATAGTTAGTTGCAGTGAGTTTATCTTTCATAGGCTTAAGAATTGGAATAATTAATGCCTGTGTTTAATCGGGATGGTCCTTGTACTTAAAAATTTGTAACAATAGTAATGATCCTAAATGAAGTAGAGTATAAAATTAAGTCAAGTCAGGTAGCAAATTTTTTTTTAGAATTAAATATGTATTTGTATTCATTAAAGGTAAAAGGGGAATTTGTATTTCTAGGCTGTATACTTTATTGATGTAAATGGATACTGGGAGCCAAGGAATTCAGTACCTCTTGTGCCCTATAAGGATCAGGAAGAGAATTAATTGAGCTATTACTATATCCAGCTATTTTTCTAACTTTATCCCATATTGTCTTGATTAGCGAGTTTCTATTAAGGCATTCTACGAATTTTCTAAAATTATTCTGCCTTGTTCTTTAAGGAATGTTCTAGTTATAGCACATTTGTTTTTTACTATTAAATAATTTTTTAAGTTAAGTGTTGATTGGAATTCCTTTGTTGCCTTTCTTCTGTCTTTAATGGCTTCAGCGCAAGATGATTTGTTCCATCATGGGATATGATATTGTTATTGACGTTTTATTTGTACAATGGGATGGACAACTGTGCAGCTTCATTTATTGAATCTGCAAATAATCAGTAATTCTCTCCTGGAAATAATGTGAATGATACCTCAAATACTGAGGTATATTGATCCCAATTAGTTTTTTTAAAGTTTTTTTTATTCCTTGGTGTCATATGTATGGAAATGTTTTGGACACCAATTTGCACATTGCGGGTAGATGATCACCAAATCCTAAGTCAGGAATTATTTGCCATGATGATCTGATAGCGATATTCTTAGATGTTATTGTTAGGTCCACTGCTAATGATATTTTTGCTAGTGGTGCTATTCTGGTAGATGATCCATCATTAAAAAAAACTAGATCATCTAATGTTTGGAAGATATTTCTTTCATTGAAATTATTACAGGGGCTATCCCAAGCCTCATGGTTGGCGTTCAGGACTCTCATATTACTGGTTTGATAATTTTCTGGATCAGTTCTATCTATTTTTGCTTAGATATAGTATTTGCGTTAGGGACATAGGCATTAAGTAGATTAATTTGGAATTTAGGTAGTAAGATTGCTTGGGATTGAGAGTTGTTATTAAATTTATTACGTAAAGATATTTCATAAAATTCTACTTCATTCGTAATAAGGATGGCTATACCACCATACAAATCGTCTCTATCATTTCTAATCACTTGATAGCCCTTGCATCTGATTATTTGATTATGATTTAACCATGTTTTATTCAGCAATATTGTTAGGATTGTATTCTTATATTTCATTGTATTATAATCAAAGAAGTACAAGCTTTATTTTTTAGTTTGGGCTTAGTATTCTGAAGCATCAGATGTCATAGGTTATGTTATTAGAAGTAGGTTATGTTATGTTTTTTGGTGTATAATATAATTATAATCATAGTAATTAATTCGACATTAGAAAACTTAAATACAACAACCGTATTAAATTAAATTTATTTTTATAATATATAAAATATATAATATACACTTGAGTGCAAAAAAATCGACTCAAAATAATTATTTTGCGAAAGTACGTCTTCTGTTTCAATAAAAAAAAGTGTACATTTAAAAATATTTAGTGTACAATTATTAACCTCAATATTGAGTTTAAAAAAAGTTTTCATTTTTGGTAAATCGGGTGACGTATTACAAATAAATAATGCAACACGTAGAGAGGGGGTCATAATTTGACCCATTGAAATCGACACGCACCCACTTAACACATTTGGTTAAGATCGTAAGCACCAAAGGTATAGCAGTAACCTAATAACTAAATCTTGCTTCAACTTAACATCCGATTACTCGCCAGTATTTTTCACCCTGTCTTCTGAAATAATTTATTTAACTTGACGTCCTAAGCTTTATTCATAAAAAACCAATTGGACTTTATTTACCATTACTAATAACTTAAACATAAACTTATGTCTAAAGACAGGAAGTGATCTAGACACTGCTGTGGATAATCTCAATCTCACTACATGTATACAGAAAGCGTGCTGAGAATTCACCCCATCAACTAATAATAAACCTAACAAGGACTTCTATCCCGAGGCCATTACACAAAAAAAATGGAGAAAAAGAAAACTTAGAAATACATGGCAAAATAATCGAACACCTACCAATAAAGCTGCATTTAACAAACAGGCAAAAGACCTGAAAAAAATGCTAAGTGATCTCAGAAATACATTAACTACAAAATAACTGAGAGAGTTATCGCTATTAGAAGCCACAGGTTACACCCTTTGAAAGGCTACACCACAACAACATATACCACCTATCAAAACGAGTAACGGACATTGGGCATACACTGATGACGAAAAGGCAAATATATTTTTTGGAACACTTAGGTACTACCTTTACTCAATTTCCGTATGAGTTACAACCAGAGGAAGAGGAAAATATATATAGATATTGGGATTGCTGATACCAGTTGTCTCTGCCTAAGAAAAACCGAAATTATTGACTTAATACATAATACTAATAAAAAAAAGATTATGAGCTGATTACTGGATTCGTCTAATGTCAATTACCACAAAATGCGATTATCTTCTTCGCAATGAAAAGTGGCTCAAATTATTTTAATCCATAAAATAGCAAAACTTTTAGAATGCGTAACTTCATATAGACTCATTAGTTTATTAACAATTCTTGCGAAAACTTTTGAGAAACTAATAAAGAAATTGGGTTCTTTCCTAGAAGAAATCTGCTAAATTCCTGACTACCAATTTGGTATTCGACAAAAACACGCTGCAGTTGACCAAGTGCAAATAGTTGTTAATATCATAAATCAGAATTTGAAAGAAAAGGGTTATTGTTCTGCAGTCTTCTTGGACATTACACAAGATTTTAATAAGGTGTGGCATATAGGCATACAGACAGATATTTACAGATAAAATACTATACAGTAGTAACAGCATTGAAACCTATAAACTCCGGCGTACCTCAAGGTAGTGTGCTTGGTCCATTCCTATATCTATTATACACGGCCTACCTATTCACTTCTGATCAGTGTTCCTTGGCAACATTGCCTATCCTTTAATTGCACATAAATTCTATCGAAGCATCTAGAATGTTATAACTTCACTTAAACGCCATTCAGATGTGGCTGAAAAAATGACGAATGAAGGTTAATAAAAGTAAATCAAACAATGTAACTTTTACAACTAAACGTCAGTTATGTCCACCTGTACAACCAAACAATCTAGATATCGCTTTCCAATAGTGCAATATACCTTGGTATTCATCTTGATAGATGACTTACATGAAGAAACCACATCTTCAATAAACGAAAACAACTTGGATTGAAATTATTTTCCAATCCAATTTTGAAATCCTGCAGAAGTTCCAATCGAAGGTCCTTAGGTATATTCTTAATGCACAATCTACTACGTCCCTAATGAAGTCATACATAATCTCTCAGTGGGGTGTTGTGCGCGAAGAAATAAAAAAAGAGTAGTTATAGGCATTTAAAGCGGTTAGAAATTCATCCAAATATTAGTGCGGTAAACCTACTGGACAACAGCAGGGACGAGAGAAGACTAAGAGACAAAAACCAGATATATTTCATAACTAAATTGTTCAGAATATAATTTCTTCTATATAATTAATTTTATCTATAAACAAGGAAATTAAAAAAAAATCAAACTTAGGTCAATTTTGCCCTTAATAAAAAACTGTTGATTTCATTTTCAATATGAACCCGATATGGGCCTTCAAAAATTGTTAACAGATTGGCACATACACAATTATTTCAATTTGACAACTTTAACGCTCTTACTATTACCTTTGCTCCTGTTTTAAAGGTAACTTTTCTTCTTCTTTTCTACATGCTTCCTATGATTGTAGGAATTTCCATAGGCTGTCTATAATATTATAGTTTTGTAGTGTTATAATCTTCCATGGTTTCATTAATATTGTGCATTATTGAATAATTGAATTACATACCTTTCCTCAGAAATGCGTAATTTTTCATTGTATTTTCAATTTTGTTGCTTCTGATTATTTTTCATCAGTTTCATTTTTTCACAATAGTATATTAAAAATTTAGTCCCAAAATCTATATACATATAAGACAATATTGTTTTTTTTTCTTTTAAACAATATTGCTGCTCCCTCCTTTAATTGATTTCATAGTATTTCTTTGCAGTCTTCAAAATTTTTAATAAACTGCAATTTATTTTTCAATCTTTTGTCGAAAGGTACGGAATGCTGTTTTCTGACGTCCTTCCAAATTTGATCTTCAATTTTATTAGCAGTTTGTATGGTTACTTATCAATTTTCCCGGAAACGTTTTCTATTTCCCATTGCTTTCACTTTCTTGTGGATTACTCTACTCGTTTCCTGTGTGTCTTCTTGCAAAGCTATCTCCTATTTTCATTCCATCTGTTTCATTTCTCTTTTAACATCTTCTATATCTTTTATCTGCATTTCTAGTTTCCTATCTGCTTCTTCAAACCTATGATTTACTTTTTCTTTTATTTTCTTTAAGTGGCTCTTTACATACTCTTTATATTCTTTCATTCTGTTTTCTAGATTCAATAAGTGTTTTTCTTGTTGTTTCATTATTATTCTATTTTCTTCTTGCTGTGCTTTTATCATTTTTTTAAATTTTTTTCTCCATTTTCTTCTTGCTGTGATTAATTTTGCTAACGAAAAAAAATTGTTTATTTTATATATATTAAATCTAATAATATATAATATTCTAAATTTAACCATTTACTAATCAGTCGATAATAAGTCCATATCACTTTAAACCCATAAACAAAAATTATTTTTTCATTTTTATCTATTTAATCAAAGTTTTATAAATTTGGTTTGTTCTTTCTTTTCTCTTCCTTTTTAATTTTTCTACATAATAATATGTATTTATTTTGTTCTGAAGCTATTTTCTTGTGGCATTTTAAAGTAATTACTATTTAATTGGGAACAAGCCACAATTATATTGACAATTTAGACATACGTTATACATTTTAAAGTATATGACTTTAAAATAATATTGCCAATATTGTTAAGTTGCGTTCCTGAGTTGACTTTACTTGTAAGGTAGTTCATTCGATTACATAAAACCAACTTTAACTTGAGTTTATCCGTCAGACAAAATCATGCCATGATGACAGTAAAACTCTCCTTTTAGTGATTCCATAGTAAATTATAAGGGAAAAACCAGAAAAAAAATTTTACTTTCAATAAACACCAAATTCTGATTTTATATGTTTATTTAAAAAACATAAATGATGTATTCTCTATACATCATTTATGGATGGATCAGAGTAGTTGGACACATTCCTGAATGGTATAAACGATTAAGAAGAGACAATAACATTTACCATGGAAAAAGAATATAATAGCACACTACCTTTCATGGATGTTTTAATCTCCAAGAACGATACTGTATACGAGACTCGGTTGTATATAAAACCAACACACACCAACACACACCAACAGATATTTAAATTTCAAATCAAATCACAATATTAATATTAAAAAGGGAATCATTAAATCCTTTTTGCCAAAATTGCTTGTTCTTGGAAGAAAAACATTTGTTAACATCTGTTTTATTAAAAAATGATTATCCTTTATCGTTTATAAATAAGGAATTTTCAACAATCGACCGAATAGAACAGAACAACTTAAAACGAGATCCTACAGCACACACAAAGAATAATACGAGGAAAATAACAATACATACAAACAAAGGATAGTAAATAAATTCAACATTTCAACCACATTCAAAGGAACAAACACATTGAGATCTATTTTGTCTAAAACCAAACAATGAACAAGAAAGGACAAAGAATTATATTTATAAAATACCTTGTGAATGCGATCATTTTTATTTAGGTGAAACATCAAGGCCATTAAATGTTCTTCTTAACGTGCCATATCAAGTCCCCTTGACGTTGGCGATTAACATGGCGAAACTGTCTCTGTCTCCAGCAATTCTAAATAGTTGCTCAGCTTTCTTTATTCCGTTATTTCTAAATGTTAGAATAAGTAAACATCAATCTTATAAATTACTAATAAACAGGGAATAAGCCACAATTAAAGATAAAAATACGTTTATTGACGTTTCAATTTCCACTTCGGAAATCGTTCTCAAAATACAAACAGTAAATTAAACAAATTTTGTTTTTTGTTACATAGTGAAAAATTCTTCTAATAATTTAATTTTATCTGACTCATTTATATTGACAATTCAGACATACATTATGCATTTTAAAGTAGACGACTTTAAAATGATATTGCCAATATTGTTGAGTTGCGCTCCTGGGACGACTTTACTTATAAGATAGTTCATTCGATTACATGAAATCAACTTTAACTTGAGAATATCCAATAATTGATTTCATGTAATCGAATGAACTATCTTATAAGTAAAGTCGTCCCAGGAGCGCAACTCAACAATATTGGCAATATCATTTTAAAGTCGTCTACTTTAAAATGCATAATGTATGTCTGAATTGTCAATATAAATGAGTCAGATAAAATTAAATTATTAGAAGAATTTTTCACTATGTAACAAAAAACAAAATTTGTTTAATTTACTGTTTGTATTTTGAGAACGATTTCCGAAGTGGAAATTGAAACGTCAATAAACGTATTTTTATCTTTAATTGTGGCTTATTCCCAGTTTATTAGTAATTAATTTACAATGCCACAAGAAAATAGCTTCAGAACAATATCAATCTTATAATAAAAATAGAGATTTTGATAGATCTCAAAAATATAAACGTGCATGGGATAATGAACATAGGGTTCAATGGAATGATTCAAATATAGTCCTAAAAGAAACGGATGGTAAAACGAGAAAAATCAAAGAAGCGGCTCTAATTATGGTATATAAGACTAATAATTGTGTCGCAAATTCCTCGCAAATGTAGTAGGATCAGGTTAGCCATATTTAAAGAGGAAGTTATTAAAAGCAAAATCTTTGACATCTGAAATCTACAATCTGAATTTGGTGTTTATTGAAAGTAAACTAAATGCACGACCAAAAACTTACCATGTCGGGGTGGTATTATGAGTTTTTTTCCTGGTTTTTTCCCTCATAATTTACTTTGGAATACTAACTGGAGAGTTTTACTGACATCATGGCATGTGTATGTCTTTTTTAAGACCAATTACATACTATGATTTTTTCTGACGGATAATCTTAAGTTAAAGTTGATTGAAAACAAAAAAAAACAAAATTTGTTAAATTTACTAATTAAAAAAATTGATATAAATACAACTGTATTTTGAGAACGATTTCCGAAGTGGAAATTGAAACGTCAATAAACGTACTTTAACCTTTAATTGTGGCTTCTTCTTCTTCTCGTGCCACTCCTAGTGGAGATTGGAAATCATCATGGCCACTGCGACTTTGTTAGCAGCGCGCCTGAAAAGTTCAATCGAACTACACCCGAACCATTCACGTAGATTACGAAGCCACGATATTTTTCTTCTTTCCACACTTCTTTTGCCCTTAATTTTGCCCTGCATGATGTTTCTTAAAAGTTCGTACTTTTCACCTCTCAAAATGTGCCCCAAGTATTCCATCTTTCTAGTTGTTATCTCATTTAGAATTTCGCATCTTTTGTCTAAAGTTTGGAGTACTTGCGTGTTAGTGACTTATTGTGGCTGAAATTGTGGCTTATTCTCATTTAAATAGTAATGTGTTTATTTATTGATTTATTTATTTATTTATTTATGTTGGATTATCATCACCTCCATAAAAAACAATCGATGAAGAGTTAGATCAACGTAAGTTTGTGTCATGACTCAGAATACCAGTAAAATTAACATCAATATAACAACAAAAACGCGATGAACAAAAGCTAAGAAATACAAGAACTAACTGCTTAAAAGAATAATAGTGTATTCCTTCACATCACTTTCAAATTTAACTTTTATCGTTTAATATAGATCTCGGATACATCTAATCTTAATAAACTTTTGTAGTTAATATATTCTAAGAATATTTTAAAACATTTAAGAAATTCTGTACGAAAGAACTATTTGTCGAATATATTACTAAAACTGTATCGTAGACAAAAATAACCCCTCTATTTTTCATATCAAACGAAAAATTAATCAGAAAAACAGCTCAAAGCAATTTCTCTAAGCGTACATCGAGCCAGAAATTCCCCATACAACGAAAAATGGAGCAATAACACACTTATGTTGGAATGTTTGTTTGTAGCAAACCTTTCTAAATAACTTTTGCTAACGATGTTTGTTTTTCGCTGTAACATCGAAAAATTATGGTAATTCGTAAACTTTTCTTTTCATTCATATCTCCAGAGCCACATTCGTCATATTTATGTCTTTAAATCAACATAAAACTTCCCTAGCCTCAAGAAAAACAATATTTTTCTCCGCTTCACTGATGAAATTTGAGTTGAGGGAATCTCTCAAAGCACTGGATCAGTGCCGTGGATTCTTCTAGTCCATGTTATTTGTTTGAGTCGTGCAGTGTTCGATTATATACTTTGTATTACCATTTTGTATGGTAAAATGATAACGTAAAAGAACAAAGTCACAAATTCAAACAGCTACGTACCAAAAAAAAAAAAACTAATACATGAATCAGAAAACAAATGCTACGAAAACTACTATTGGGTGAGTTAATAAGTAACCAAACAAAAATATGATAAGGACTAAAATGTCCATAACATTACTCGCATCATTTACCCCTTCATTCTGTCATTTCGCTACTACATACCCGAAACCAAGCATTGGGCAAAAGCCGGTTCTTTAGATCGGAGGTAGGTGAGGACTACGACATCTTCAGGAAAGTTCATGGCGGCGGTACTTTGAGATAGAGGATGTACTAACTGTGCTATATTCCATACTACTTTTGGTAAAAATAAACATGAACATTCGTGAAAACCTACCCGGCTCAAAGAAAAAAAAAATCTTTTTTCATCAGTACAATGCAAATTAGCACAAAATGACTTGGTAATGGGAATAATTGGAGATCGGTACTATGACACGCTGAAAAATACACCTTATTTATCAGATTTGATTTCCACCTATTCACAAAGCTTTTCCAATTGAAATTTCTCCTTTTGCAATTCTTCGTAAAAAATGTCCAAAATCCAGATGAGATTTTTTTGCCCTACTCTGTATTCTTTTATTCTTAAGTTGAGAGGAATATATTCGGATTACCGAATATAGGCCTCTCCTAATTCTCGCCATTCATCTCTGTTGTCTGTAAGACATTTTTACATTGGACCTGCAGTTCTTGATTAAAATAAGACTCTCTCTGAAATACTTTACACCCAAGAGAGCGGCGCCAATACAAACAAAAATCAGAGTTGAAAGACTAAATACGGAATCCACGGAATACTTACAGAGAAAAAGAATACCAGAGATGATCGGTGAGAATAACATATTAGAAAACGATAACATCGAGGAATGCTGGGAAAAACTCAAAAATAACATAATTAAGGCAGCAACAGAATCACATGGAGAGAGGAAAGTAACGAAGACTGACATATCAAAAAAGAAAACACGATGGCTTAGAGGTTAAGTGAAGACAAAATGTGAAGACATTAAGAAAGCCTTTTTACAATACAAAACACAATAAACACAACAAGCATATAACTACTATAAACGAATCAGAAATGAAACAAATAATTTAGTTAGAGAAATAAAAAGGGAACTCTGGCAGAGTTTCTCAAAACAGATGGAACACGACATTTACGGAAGACAAAAAGAAATACGGAGACTGATCAGAGGACAAAGAAAAGAGAAGAACAAACTAATAAAAAGTAACCACGTTCAGAAGGAAACATGGGGAGACTACTTTCGATGACTATTTGCTAAAGGTAACGATAATGAACCACCAACTGCAGAGGTGACGACCAACGTATAAATAAATACTGAGGAGAAAGAGGTAAAGAAAGCATTACGGAATTTAAAAAATAGAAAATTACCAGGAGAGGACAGAATACCGAACGAACTTCTATAGTACGGAGGACCAGACCTGACCAAACAACTATTAAAGCTAATCCAAAAACCGGAAAATGAGAGATGAATTAATTTAAACACAACACTAAAATTAAAAACCAAAGTGATAAATAAACTGAATAAAATTATAACACTAGCAGAAGAACGAGGTTTTAGGTTGGGAAGATCATGCACCGTATATCCTCCAACTTATAATCGAGGGTAAAATTGAAGGCAAGAGAGGAATGAGACGCAAGAAAATGTCCTGGTTCCGAAACACAAGGCAATGGACAGGGATTAACGACATACCATCTCTGATACATATTGCAAGAAATAGAGAATTAATGGAAAATGTGATCGGTAACATCCATTAGAAGAAGAATCCACTTATTGCACGCAAGAGAGATACCTCTAGGAATAATCAAAACGATCATCTACCAAAACAACACAATAAAAGTAAAAGTAGACTAAGAACTAACCGACCCTGATTAAAGGCATGGAGATTTTTTGAGTTGTCTATTGTTCCACCTGATTAAAGATGAAATAATCAAAAAAAAATAAGAACTAAAAAATGATACCAAATGGAGGAAAAACAACTTAAAAAAAATAATCTTCTATGCAGACGACGCAAGACTACTCTCTCAAAGTGAAAATGATTTACAACGTATGCTGCAACAATTTTCTATGAGCGCCAACAAATTTAACATCTTAGTTTCCCCAAAAAGACAAAATGCATGGTGTAGCACCAAAATGCAGCATTTGCTGGTAACAGCAACTTTACTTTACTAAGATGTAAAATGGAGTTGAAAACTCAGATAATAGAACAAGTGATGGAGTTCTACGCATCACATTATCTAGCTACGGAAAGCTCGAAACTGAAGTGGAAGATAAAGTGAATAGAGCAAAACAGAGCCGCAGGTTGCCTGAATACAACAATATGGAGAAATAAAAATATCGGAAAAGAAATGAAAGGCTTATTAACAAAACAATCATCAGACCAATAATGACATGCGTATAACCAGAAACACAACCTGACACAGAGAGAACAAAAAGGATGTTAGAAACAGCAGAGATAAAAACCCTTAGAAAAATTGATGGTAAGACAATATGAGACAGATCTAGAAGTACAGATATACGACATAAATGCAAGGTGGAGAACATCAAGAACTGGGTAAGCAATAGAAAAGTAGAATGAAACGACCATATAAGCCGAATGACAACAAAAAGAGTAGTAAAGACGACAAGAGAACTTTCGCTAATAGGAGAACCAGACCTGACCAAACAACTATTAAAGCTAATCCAAAAACCGGAAAATGAGAGATGAATTAATTTAAACACAACACTAAAATTAAAAACCAAAGTGATAAACTTTCGCTAATAGGAGAACGATCAGTAGGAAGACCACGAGAACGATTGAACGACAATTTATTGGAGGCACATTGAAAAACAGACATAGTTACGTCTACATAAAAAGTAGAAGACATTCGCGGTTTTGTCTCCAATCAAAAAGTATACTATTGTAGATAAGTAATTTGTCGTTCAGAAGAACACTACATAGAGGACGTAATGGCAAAATAAAAGCATGGAATTAAATGTATCAAAATTTTAAGGCTTAATGAGTCAAGGGGACATTTATTGATAGGGGTAAAGTTTATATCAGAAGAAAACAGGAAATTTTATCAAGGAATTCGTCAGTGGCGTGCAATTAATCATGATAATCAGGAATGGTGTGTTTATAAATATTGTTCATAAACCAGACAAAACATAATCGAAGGAAGATGCATATTGAATGAACGGAACAGGCTAGGGGATCTAACCTGTGAGAACTGATTATAATGGTAAAACAAAATTTGTTTTTTCTTTAATAAAAAATTTTTAGAAACAACAAGTCAGTTGTTTAAAACAATGATATTTTTAGTTCACTTGGTTTGCCAGCAAAAGAATTATTTGTGACTTAAAATAGAGTCGTGTTACTTCTGCAATGACCGACTAGTTAAAATGTTTGAAACTTATGCATTATGTTTGTATTATTATCTTATCCGTAGGGGTATGGAATTTTCTCAAATAAAAAACATGAATTTCGCAATTACTTTTTTTATATTGTTCTGAAGCTATTTTCTTGTAGCATTTAAAGTAATTACTATTTAAATGGGAATAAGCCACAATTAAAGGTTAAAGTTCATCATTCTTAAAATACAAACATTAGTAAATTAAACGAATATTGTTTAAAAAAAATTACTAATGATTGTATTGCGAGAACGATTTCCGAAGTGGAAATTGAAACGTCAATAAACGTACTTTACCCGTTAATTGTGGTTTATTCCCATTTAAATAGTAATTACTTTTTTTATAATTATAAAATTTCGCATTTATTTTTAACTACGAGTAAAACAACAAAAAACATTAATTAAAAGCTAACATCGTTGTAATTTCGACATTAGACTCTTTAAGAGCTGTTCTTCGATCTGTCACTACAATATTATATTTGCTGAAGAATCGTTCTGCGTATACGCTGTTCGTTGGACTCCAGATGCTCTGTGATGCTGCTTTAGCAAATGACGGAAAACTGCACTGTGTAGCAAGCAAAATATCCTTCACATTGGGATCTTCGTTCCTTCGTATCGATTAAAGGATTAATCTATGAAAGTGAGTATATCCATCTATGTTCTTCAATTGTGTCATTGTTCTCAAAAAAATGAATTTTAGAAAAGCTTTTTGAGAGTACACTCAGGTTCACAGTAAGACTTAAAGCTATACATGGGTTAAATAACTGTCCAATGTGTAAGAAAGCCACGTTTGTGTCTTGTAAAGTCGTATGGAGAGTTAGTTTATTAAAGGCTTTGTCGTTTGCTTTCATAAGCTATAACTCCTTCTTGCTTTCCTTAGTAGGGGTTAGAAATATGCACAGTTCGACAAGTCTAATTTGTTACTAAAGTGTTCTTCTCAGGGGATAGAATCTATGCAAACTCATCCCTTTGCAAACTGTGTCCTGGCTAGTCGTTGTCATAGAGCAGTGGATAATGGGGGGATTCTGTTAATCTTACCTTGTACCAGACCTAAAGATGTATTGGACGCCACCCTATTTTTTATACAAAAACTATAGGGAAAAAAAATTTTTAAAAATCATTAAATTCTTAACTTCAAAGAAGATCCTGTTGTATTAAAACTATTGTAGAAATAAAAAACTAAATAAAATTTTTTTATCTTTATTCTCTGGTTGAGTTCTTTAAATCAGTCAAGGTTAAACAAAGAAAAAATTGTTTTTATGTAGTCAGACATCAGAGTAACCATAATAATAGCTGACTGAGCTGGCACAGATCATAAATATAATGTCTCATTTATTGACAACAAAACATCCCTGTCAAGATCATGAGCACTTCAAAAATTAATAGTTTACATTACAGGTGTTGATGAAATTATTTAAAGATCTGTTATAAAATTAGACAATACAATAGTAGCAAATTTATATGTTGTAAATGAAATATTTAACTATAATTGAATTTACATTTGTCAAAATATTTATATCAAAAATACAATGAAAAAATAACCCTTATTTAATTAAGATTGACTAATTAACCATAAACTCTTATTTAGATCAATTTGCTTATTTGAATAGTGATATTATGTCCTTTTTATGAAAGGTTTAAAAAAATATTAAAATGTATTAAGGAAAAGCCGCTAAAAATACTCATTTTAAGAAATGTCAAAAATTAAACAGTTTGCACCTATGAAAACATGTGAAAATATGGATAAACTGTGGAGCCCTATGAAGATATACCAGTTAATATCACCCAAAATGTATTCATTAAATCATTACTTAAAAAAGTGTTTCAAAATTTAAATTTAAAGAAAAGTCTCTCAAACTACATATTTTAATTTTCACCATAAATACCTTTGTGTGAACTTTACATGAAACTTCAGCTTGAAAACGGGACTTTCCCAAATACAGGCTGATGCTGAAGGAAAAACCTTAACAAAATTCCAGATGAATCCTTATTCAACAAGAGCACAGAACCGGCTACCCTGGACAAAGTGTTATCTCAAATTGACAGGATTCTTGGAGAAAAGAAAATTGTTAGACCGCTTCTAACCTCATGGAAGTTGTCTTTGATCCCTTATACTGTATCCCAATGTGAATTGTGTGAATGTATGTAAAAAACTGCATCCACCAGTGTGAATTCTACTGCTTACATCAGCATTTTGCAACAAAAAAACTAGATTTTACTAGTTAATTCTGGATAAGGCCAGACGCCTAAACACATGTCAGCTAAGACGGCAAAAAAATGCAAAATTCCCTTCTGGTTGTTTTATTTTTTTTTTGTTCTTACAAACCCTGAAATAAATTAACTAACATAAAATTTTGAAAAAAAACTTGAATGACTCTAATTTCTTACCCTTGATTTAAAGGAAACCAAAATTCGACTTTCCTCTACGAAAGCGTATATCAGAAAGGCAAGAATTATTCAGATGTCAAAAATATATCGACAACTGACAGAAAATAAATTACCATACCCATAGAACTTCGTTCTCCATAAATACACACTGAGTAAACTGATTTATGGGATAAGATTGTTATACTAAACACATTACTAGGTTATAATTAACTGGTTGCATACCTAATAGGAACTCATTTAGAATTAAAATTATTTGAATTAATGTGAACAATTATTGACTATTAAAATATTTATTTTAACAAACGAGCTGAGATATATTTAATCAAAAAAAATTACATTGTACGTGAAATGGACATTTTTCACGTTACAAAGCATTTCTTTCAGTGAAACGTCAATTTCTTCATTTTCAGTGAGCAATCGAGATGTTTTTACATCAAAATAACCTTGGAGACGGTGTTCAAGTGACGATTTTAAGTCACCTAATTTGTTCCATAAAAGATGGGCGAATTTGAATTTCTAGTTGACATCAAAAAAATTAGGTACGACACCGCTGAGAACCAAGAGTTCGATCTAGTTACAACTGGTGCTGGATAAAGTTTTGCTTTGATATTGGGCACGTTTTCTTTCAAATAATTTAAGTAAGAGTTCTTCATTTCTCTTGAAAGACAGAAGGCTGACTTGACTTTTGCTGTAAACATGTTTAACTCCTTAAACTCTCCTACAAAAACATCACCAACAAGATTAACGTTATGAGCCCATCACTGGTAATTAGATTACTCGAATTTTTAATAGGTTAAAGCAAGCAGACATGTATCTTGCTGAATCTGATACCAGGCCTCTAACTTGTGAAGTATCAATTTCAAAGTCTTTTAATGTATCTATAATTGTCATCAACACGTTGATGCATTGGCAGTATCAAGGAAGTTATCACTTGCTAAAAAACATTCTTGATGTCGTACAGAATCTATAGTTCTAAAGATAATAGCAAGAAAACATCTTCCTTGTACATCCGAGGTTTCGTCTGCTACTATTACAATGAGCTTGCCTTTCAGCTGTTACTTTGTATTGGCTTTTTGAGATAGCCCACACCGTGGCGCTACTTTTCTCTTTAAACTGATCGCACATGGAAGAGCACCCGACCCCGGCACATATTTAGCAATATATTCACGCACAGCTGGATGATCGAAATTATGAAATGGAATGTTGGCTTTCAGACAGATACTAACTGTATCCTCCACAAAAGTATCATTTTATTCTTTTGCTTGATTCTGTCTCTCAAAGCCACCAGCAATTGACATTATGTGGTAAGTCGACTTCACATGTTTCTGCAGTGTGTCCTTTTTATCACGTTCTAAACGAGTATTACAATACTTACACATCACAATATTTGTGTCACACATATATAGGCCATCTGTTGCAAATTCTTTAACTCACTTAAAATTGTTTTAGGGCGTTCTATTTTAGGGGATACTTTAAGTAATTTTATTTTACTATAAAAACTTTTTTGCTAGACTATGTTCTCACTCAGTAAAAATTTACGGAATGGGCACTGATTGTCCTGATTGACTAATTTATATGTTTAGAAAATAAGAATTAGCCGACCTTAATCCCTACTTAGATTTTTACCAATACAAAAGACCGAAATGCAGATAACAACAGTTGCGTATTTATATGTATCAAAGAATCAATATTGAAAAATATCAATTACTTATCTTTCTGAATTTCTGGATGAAAGATCCTTCTGTTTCAACACGTTACAATAATAAACAATCCTTTCAAAAACTACAATAGGAAACTTTCCGTAAGATCTTTCTATACCTTCGTTACTACCTACTTATTTAGGGGTGAGTTGAGGACCTGCAAATATTTCGCGGAAATAAACAAAAACTCCTATTTCGCATTTATCGAATTTATGTTCAAAATTATGCCGAAATTAGCATCTATTTCGTAAAAACTAAAATTCCGTACGCTTACTTATCCGGCACCTAATAAACTTAAATTTAAATGATGCTACGCCAATGCATAGGTTTCGACATGCTTTGAGCTGAATCCGAAGAAGTAACTTATGTATGCGTCATTTCCATTTCTGCAGGATCCGTGATATTCAAATAAAAGTGCTAGAAAGTTTAAAATTCTAATTTCGAAGCTTGTGTTCTACTCCTTATATTCAAATTTCTCGTGTAACAACATTATAAAGTTTGTTAGAGAAATCTAGTTCCTAACATCGCTTCAAATCAAATATGGGATTGAACTTACGAAAAGAATTTTATAATGGACTATGTCGTTACGCTTTGTGAGGGGCACTGAATAAGACGAAATTAGATTAATTGTGTTTATAAGATAATCCAAATACAAATGAAATTGTAAGAAAAATAGTAAAACAAAAATTTTGTTTTCTCATACAAACAATTCGTACCTATCAAATAGAGTACGCAACTAAAGAAGATTCACAAACAACAAACGACCGAAAAATAGATCTAGAAAATAAGGCAACGCAAATAAACACAAGCAAAAGACAAAACAGACGCGCAATCTCTCGAATATCTCCACCAGCTACTACATCTACAGAGGAACCTACTTTTATTACAACCCAAAAATAAAGAGAAGAAAGTAAAATCAGATCAAACTGTCAAACCACAAAAAAACACTAGAAGAAATGCTAAGATACTGTAAAACTTTATTTGATAACTCAAACTCCAACTACCCTATACCTTACGAACAGTTATTAGACTTTTTTAAAAACTGTAAGAACAAAATGCATACAGAAGAAACAGCAGAGGTCACAGATCTATTAATTAATATATACTCGTATAGTTTGTTTCACGAAAAATGGTTGAGTGCTTAATGGTTACCTGAGTTGATCCTATTGTGTATACAAGAGTCTCTTACTAAACTACCGAAGTACACAGGGTCGCACTGCAGAAAGTTTGTTATTTAATATATTTCATTGGTAGCTGTGTAGTACACGATTATAAAAATTTATTAAATTATTTCATATGGTATTTTCAGGTTGTTCAAGTGAATAAACTTGATAATCGAACAATGTTTAACATGAAAAAAGTAGTGTTTTTGTTCTACGTGAATAATTGTAGTATATGGATCTAAATTCAGAAAGGTACTTTCCTTCACACTTTTTGCAGGCTTAGGACTGTCAACAAACAACTGGCTTGTTTAAAAGTTTTTGCTCTTCCTAATCGGATATCGTTAAAAATGTACAGTAATAATAGTTCTATTTACAGTATATACATACAAACGAATACATAATGTACAAAAAATAAATGAATTGAAAAAAAATATAGAAAAATATATACAATTACAAAAAAAAATATCCAAAATAACCAACATATATTTATGAATTTCTAAATATCTAATTATGTTTCGCTGTCGCTATCCTCTTCAAGATTAATAACAATTGGTTTAATTATGTGATTTAAAGTAACATATGAATTTTCTACGTTCATTACATGGCGTACTGAACTTTTCCAACTTTCTGGGGAGATATCATCAACATATTTCCTTATTAATTCGACTACACTACCACTTAAAGTCTGAGAAACATTTTGTGACCTAACGTTTGACTTTAGTTGGTGCCACATCTGCTCTATGGGATGAAATAAACAATAGTAGGGCGGAAGCCGTAACACTGTATGTCACATGTCCTCGGCCAATGCATTACAAACATATACTTTTTTAATAGAAAATGATTTTAACACTTCTAACAGTTCATCTGGAGCCCATTTTAGACAAAATCCTCCAAAGACTAATGCGGCTACAGTTTATTAGTGTATCATCATTAGTAAGCCGTTGTTTTAAAGCATCTAATGTATGTATCCGTTGCTCTTCGTACATTGTGTAAATTTTTCGTCTTATTAAGTCCTTATCACTTTCGTCAATACATTTGGTAGAACCGGCATCCTTACGCTTCCTTCTTGACTTAATGGGATTTGATGTATGTAATTCTTTTCACTGTACCTGTATAATTATTCCAGGAAATACTTAACGATCAACAAATTTATTGTGGTCATTAAAAGATCAACTATTGATAGTGAAACTCACTGTTAAAATGTTTACAACTTTATGAAATAAGATGTATTCTAATCGTTTTTATAATTTTATACGATTTTTTAATCGTTTTTATATTACCAGGAATTTGATACAAACAAGGTAACGACACTCCACGGTAGCTTCAATTTTACCTGAATACTTACCTGCTCAACTAATGTTTACTAAGCTAGGGTACTTGCGGTCGGGTTTTATTGCAATAATTAAGCACTTAACCATTTTTTCTGAAATAAACTATACCTGAAGGACCGAAAAATTAAAGTCAAATGCACTCGAATAAAAAATAAAATAATAAAGCAAATCAACTCAGACCTTCAAACAGACTTAGAAAGCGACACATCTACAGAAACTTATCATTTTCAACTCTCTAATTCAATAGAAAATAAATGGGTATTATACTCATTTAGAAATGTTAAAATTGTTAATTTTAAAACATAAACTTAGTTTGATATATTTACAAGAAACCAACTTTAAAAACAACAAAACTCATGACTTAAGAATTTCAATTGTTTCTTTAGAAATCGAGAAAATATGAAAATTACTAGCGGAGGGGTAGCAATCTATATAAAAGATAACTTTGACGCTAAACCAATAAAATTCACAACAACTATCGAAACAATTGAAATTAGAGTCACAGACACAATTTATTTTTCAATTTGCAATATTTACATTCGCTCCAATAAAGAACCCGATTTAAAAGAAATTTCAAACCTATTAAATCAACTACCTGCTCCACGTATAATAATTGGAGATTTCAATGCACATAATCCGTTGTGGGGTTCAGCAAAACTAACATCTCTAGGTCGAAAAATGGAAAAAATAATAAAGGAAGACAACTTAAATATCCTTAACGACGTAAAACATACGCGCTTTGATGTAACAACAGGTGAAGGCTCTAGTATAGAGCTATGTATTTGTGAACCATCAATTACACATACTCTTACGTGGGATGAGATGTACATACAGATTGAACGAAATAAATTCGGAACATAGGAATATAATGTATTTCGGCTCAATTCTGCTGTATTTGGTTGGCCAACAAAAGATTGTCAAATAATTATATTATAAAAATCCAATACTTCAGCGGGCTGCTGGATTCTGAACTGAAATTGAAAGCTACACATAAATCTACGATTTTAATATGCTGTCAAACCAGTTATAGTCCAGGAAATGTAGCATTTCACCTCGCAATTTTTTCGTGCGGCGTGGATTGACTTGAAATTTAACAGAAGGTAGGTAATAGCCTAAGGATCAAAATCTATATCGAACCAAAGTGCGCCAAAGCCTAGGGGGTGGTTGCCACCCCATCTCCGGGGTGAAATTTTTTTTTACGTTTTAACTACAGGTTTCGATTAAAAAAGTGATTCTAGACAAAAAATGTGCTATACATTTTTTTTATAAAATGATATTTTTCAAGTTATTCGCGATTGAAAGTAACAACTTTTAGACGAAAAAAATCTAAGTTTTTAATCGATTTTTCGCGAATAACTCGAAAATGGTGCATTTTATTAAAAAAATTGTAGAGAACAAATTTGTAGCTTTTAAAAAGACAAATACAATTCATTTTTTAAAATGTTTTTGCGATATAATAGGAACCGAAATACGGCGTATCAATGTTCAGCGGTTTTCTTTCAATGCCAAATTTGAAAGATTCAAAGTCAGATATCGGGAAAATGATGCATTTTTGGAAGAAAACTCACAAAACCTTTTTTAAAGAGCATACACAGACCTATCATAAAAAAAGACTTTAGCTCAAAAATTGAGTGAGTTATGATGAAAATAAGGTCAATACCTCATTTTTTACGAAAAAATCGATGAAAACAACCCCCTAACCACCCCCATAATTAAAATCGATCTTCACCCTTCTGCAATTCCCTTTGTACATGTATTGTTAATACGTCCAAGAAGTTTGACCCATTTAAAATGCTTAGTTTTAGAAAAAGTACAGCTTAAAGCGAGAAACGATTTACAATTTCATATTTTTTACCCTTTTTTTAAATATGAAAATACTTAATATATGAAAAAAAAAAAATAAAAATTACCAAATTGTAGCTTTTTTAATGACTAAAATTATCCTTTATTTAGATTTGTTGTACAATGAATATTTGGCGAGATATAGCCGTTTAAAGCATCGATTTAAGATCAAGCACCATCTTTTTCGAACTCTTTAAACTCACCCCATTTAAAAGCCAAGGGTTCCAAAAAGATTTAATTCACAGATGTAGCTCTTAAAAACCTCTACAAATCGTTTTTGAAGAAACACTCCATAGTTAAAAATTAACGGAAATACGTTAAAAAACCAGTTAATTTTTTTTCGGAAAATTCCATTAGTATAGTACAGTATATTTCGAAGCATAATAATCTACGAAACCGGTATATTAGCTAGTGGGGCGTTATACATTCGAAATTGTAAGCGTTCTTATTTTGAAATCCCATACAACAGAATAAAACATCTGCTCATGTGTCTATGGCTTGGCAACAAAAATATCAGAGCAACAGATTGGGGATGGTATTCCAAAGATGGTTTGTTATTACCCGTACGCATGAACAAACAACCTGCACCCGATGAACTTTTGAAAATTACTTTTTGCCAATGCAAAAAAGGATGCGGCGTTTCATGTGGGTGCAGAAAAGTTGGTTTATACTGTAACTCTACTTATTCTGGGTGCTCAGGTGAAGGGTGCAATAACAGTCCACCAATAATTGAAGAAGATGAGGATGACATAGATCACGATGAAGATATAATTGATGACGAATAAAATTAATATTATAATTGTTTTACCTATAAATGTAAATATTTCCAACTATTTATGTAAATGTATAAGAATATAATTATGGTGCCTTTTTATGTTGAAAAATTTTTTTGTATTTAATTCTACTTTTTTTAATTTATATTTTATAAATTAGTTTATAAAAACTGCAATGTTGTAAAGGGTGATTTTCAAAAGTTGAAAAGTTGCAAAATTTTGGCAAAAAATTGTTTTCACCTATACCACTCATAACAATTGATTTTAAAGGGTTGAAAATGTATGAATTTGCATTTTAAAGTATAAAAAAATCACTATTTAACTAATCCAAACCAAATTTCACTCATCTTAAGATTTGTAATATTATTTTACAATTTTTGAAAATTAGGGGTAGTTTTCAGCCCTAAGAACAATCAGGGTTCATCGGCATGACATAAACTTTAAAGCAGAGGGTGAGTTGAGCTTAATTCCAAATTTTTATGCAAATCGTTCCAAGGTGAAATCATTTTCTTCGCATTACTAATTTTTCTATATTAATCTCTAATAAGGGTCGCTTTTTAAGGGTTGATATATGATGGAACTTTATTCAAAAGCACGAAACTATCATTATTTAATTAATTCAAACCAAATTTTACCCATATTCAGGTTTAATATGTTATTTTATAATGTTTGACAATTAGGGGTAGTTTTCACCCCTAAGAACAATCAGAGTTCGTCGACATGACATAAACTATAAAGCAGCGGGTGAATTGAGCTTAAATCCAAATTTTTATCCAAATCGATACAAGACGAAATCATTTTTTTAGAATTAGTAATTTTTTTACATTAATCTCTAACAAGGGTTGCTTTTTAAGGGTTGAAATATGATGGAACTCTATTTAAAAGTATAAAATAATCATTATTTAAGTAATTCAAACCAAATCTTACCCATATTCAGGTTTAATATGTTATTTTATAATTTTTGACAATTAGGGGTAGTTTTCACCCCTAAAACCCTTCAGCGCACTTCGGTTCGATATAGATTTTGATCCTTGGGCTATCACCTACCTTCTGTTAAAATTTCAACTGGATAAATGTAGGACGAAAAAATTGCGAAGTTTTAACTTTTTTCGAGCTTCATTTCCTGAACTATTATCGCTTGCTTAGACAAACCCGTCTTACGCAAACAACATTGTTACGAGACAGATAGTTGAACGATATTTTATACAATGTCTATACCCAGGTATGGATTTATTTTTGTCCAAGTTTTATATTGGTCCACTATTTCAAATGCAGTTCAAACAGACATGTATTAAATTGTATGTTCCGTTTTAATTTGGTTCAATCTGTATAGACAAACCAATATCCTCTCTGACAAAAGTAATCACAAACATCAGTCGGTACCTTGGTAGACCATGACTGCAAAGAAGCATTAAAACAATCGTAACAAGCTTTTAATAAATTCAAACGACACAAAACTCAAGAAAACTCTATAGAATTTCAAAAATTACGAGCGGTCGCTAGGTATACCATTAATAAAGCTAAACGTAACTCTTGGAGAGAATATGTCACCACAATACATAGTTCAACTCCTATAACAACTATATAGAAAAAAGTCAACAAAAAGTGTAGATCCAAACCCCATAAATCAATCAACTTTTTAACTCAAAATAACACTACTCATAAAAGCTTAGAAAAAATATCCAATATACTAGCATCTACTTATAAATATAACTATATTATAATGTTGTTTTTAAAGTAACTTAAAGAATACATCCAATTTCTTAGATATCAAAATAAAAGAAGAAAAAAATCCTATAGAATATTACGATCAAAACAATAATGATCTAAATATACCAATAACAGAGGAAGAATTAGAAAATGTATCTCAGAATTATAAGAATACTTGTCCTGGACCTGACAATATACTGTTTATATTTCATAAAAATTTAGGCCCTCAATCTAAAGAACATCTACTAAAAATCTATAATAATCCTATCCATAAACCTAAATCATGAAAAAATTCAATTATAATATCTATTCTAAAACCAACTAAACCCAAATCAGATCCACAAACATACCGACCGATATCACTTATATGTAGCATAGGTAAAGTATTAGAAAAGATAATAAACAATAGGTTTATGTGATATTTACAATCACAAAAATTAATTATTCCGAAACAATGTGGTTTCCGAAAACATCGCTCAACTTTATACAACCTTGTTGACTTAGAATCAGAAATCCACGAAGCATTCGCAATAAAACAGCACTGTGTTGAAATATTTTTTGATATAAGCACAGCATATGATACAGTTTGGAAATATTCAAAGATTAAAACACTCAGTAATTGGTTAATAAGGGGTAACATATTAAAATACATTTCAAATTTTCTTGAAAACAGACAATTTCAAGTTCGAGTTGACGGAACATATTCTGAAACAAAAATTCAACAGAATGGTATACCACAAAGTTCAAACGTAAACACAACTTTATTATTAATAGCAATAAATTCGATATTAACACAAATTGAAAACCCGTCAAAGCTATATTATACGCAGACAACCTAGTTATTTTCTCTAGTGGAAAAAACATAACAACGATTCACAATCACATTCAAAAAGCGTTAACACACATTGACAAATGGTCAGCTACAAGTGGACTTCAGACGAATCTACGTCTGGATCGAATCCAACTTAGTACACAAATTTTAAACTTAATGGCAAGAAGAGTAAAGAAGAAGAGTGATGGATTAGCTAGGTTGTTGAAGGTTTGATAACTCCGCGATTGTTATTTATTTCCTGTGCAAATATCTAGGCAGAATCGATATTAAACGAAAGAGCCATTTGTATATTATAAACAAACTTTAAAATGTTTACATTATCTATCTCACAGACGCAAAAGATTAAGAATCTTTTAGTTTTTATGATATACAGGGTGAAATGAAAATGCTACAACACCATGGGTATATATCGTACTATTTAAGTTTATTCCCGATCTCCCATAATTTTCCGATTTTCTAATGCTAGGTTGAAACCATGGATGATAGTGCATCCTCCGGCGCAGTCCTCGCTTAGTTTCAAACTTTTCTCAACCATCCTCTTGCACCCGTACATTACATTCGTTAAGTTTACCTTTCGCTATTCAAATTTCGATCATTGCCGAATATAATTGGGGTCCGTCAACAGTATCGTACGCTGCCTTATAACCCACGAAGATGTAATGTCATACTTCGGCGTTTTTTCTAATATTTGTGTAATGAATGATAATGTGATCAATGGTAGATCTGTTTTTAAAAAAGCCTCTTTAGTAATAAAATCCACCTACTGTAAAATCAAGCACGTTTTTTGTTGTGTATAGGGCATATAATTTCAGTATTCCAATCTTCTGATAAATCGCGTTCTTTTCATGCCTTAATTATTGGTTTTTTAAAAAGGGTTACAAATGTTTGACCGCTGCATTTAAATATTTCTGCGGATAGCTTGTCTGCTCCAGGTGACTTGTTTATAGCTATAGACTGAATTGCTTTATTTACTTCTTCCAAAGTTGGTAGCTCAGTCTCGTCATGTTCTAGTTCTATATTATCTTTGCCTTCAGTCCATCAAGTAGCGTACTAAAATATACTTCTTTATCTATTTAAGTTCTCCATTTCTTTTCAACTCTTTATTGATTTGCTGCCGCTTTCTCATTTTGTGCTTTTGTTTTTCCTCTCTTCTCTTTACTCGATATTGTTCAATATTGCTCCTAGTCCGTATGTTGATTATTTTCAAATAAGCGTCATTCTGATCTTTGGTTGCCTTTTTCGCTGCTCTTTGGATACTTCACCCAACACTTTATTTCATCTAAGGTCTTTCGCAGCGTAATTTTTATAAACTACCAATTTTTGTTAAGTTTTCTAGTAGACAGTTAGTGCAAATGTATTATATATTTTACTCAAAAAATCCCCAGTCTAGGTTTTTACCCAGGTAATATTAATTTCACCAATATTTTCCCCAAACGAGCTTTCATTTCATCCATTTTTACCAATCAAAATATTTTAAAGTAAATATAAATTCAAATTGACTTCAAAACATGTATTTTCTTTCAAACTCAAAATGTCTTCAATAATTTTCTTATTTATTTTAAACAAACATTGGTAATATTGATAAAAATCATCCCCCAATATATAAACTAATGACCCAAATAATTATTTTTGCATGTTACCGTCCCAAGTTACATCGAACACTAAAGTTTTCCAAGCCGGAAATTGGTCAACACCGAACTCAATCAACGCTAACACGTTTCCTGTGTATACTTTGTAACAACTTTCTCAAAAGGCTTAAGTTACATACGAGCTAAAAGAGTCAAGCCAGCACAGAGGATCAAAATGTTGTGAAAGGGTAATAAGAAACTGCACTTAACCCATTTTCCGCGATTTTCTCTCGTGCACCTAATGGTTTTCCGATAACTTTTCCACCGAGGTCAAAGCTATGAGCTGATAGTCTTTTGTCTTGTGATTTCGACAGATCTCCTCAATCATCTAGATAGCCGGGGATTTCGGAATGGAACGCAAAGGGAATGGAGAAACATCCTTCGAATCAGATGCGTACGTGTCCGAATATACTAGAGGGACGTCACGGAAGTTTTATTTATGTATATTTTTTATCATTTATATCCAATGAAAAAAACTTAAAAAAACTGCATTAATATATTTAAGTGTTTAAAAAGTTCAAAAACGCAAGCTCGAATATATAGGGCAGTGTTCCCCAAACCGTTTTGTCCAGTTGTCCACTTATCGATATTTTTTGTTTCAATAGAACCCCCTAATGTCGAATTTTTCTAAATTTATACGATGCACTTGAGAATTCTATTTGAGAAAAAAATATTAACTACAGTTTTGTTAGCTGATACGTTGCTATCCAATTTGATGTTTTATTTATTTATTTTACTTTTTGTGTGGGCAATAATTGAAAAGTAAAAACACTTTATCAAAGTGCAAACCGAAACGTAAAAAAACTTATTTTAAAGTAAAATCCTGGCCTATTGTCAGTTAAAATAGTAAATTGTATTAAGGTGTCAAAAGGAAATAGCTTTAGTACAATTAGATTAATTCTGTCGAGAAAAGCTGCAATGAGGTACTTCACTTTTAATAAATTCAGACTGTATCATTGTAACTGCAAGTTAATTTTATTGAATTTAGTAAATAAATATGTTAAGTAAGCAATGTCTCATTACTTTTTCTTTTAAAATGTAATTTAGTATCCAAATAGTAAATAAAATGGAAAACATCATGGCTGACAAATCCATGACAGTGATAAGGAAAATAGACTGCATCATTATTTAGAGCGACTGTTAATAAAGTCACTATAGCGAATATGGTAGCCACCATGATATCTAACGATCGATAAGGGTCATGGAACTAGAAGAAAATTACCAGGTAAACTCAATTAAATTGAGACAAAAGATATCTTCCATATCACGACTCATTTTATCAATGCGTCTTTTAACTGTGTTGTTGCTAAAAAGGATTATTTATTACGTGCACGCTGGTATAGAAGAGTTTTCTTACCTCTTCAACAGCTGGCAAAATAAATTGTTCCCTTATATGAATATGATGATTTACGGATTTTGCTATGAATAGTCAGATATGATTAGAATCCAACAAACCATCATTGTCTCTTTTTGAAATTTAATCAAACATGCCGTTTACAATACCTCTTTTCTAAATTTTTTATTTTCGATTTTTAAAGTAAATTATAATAAATCTAAACTTACTTTGTCGTCAGGGTAGCACCTTCTTAGTTTTAATCAAAATGAATTTTTTAATCAAAATAAATAAACCACCAATACGTAAAATATATAGGAAATGAAGAAGTATAATTACTCAGATTATTTAGTAATGTATGGAGAACTCGAATAATACCTAAAGAACGGTAATAAAATCTCACAATCGCGATACGTGTATCTTAATCTCAATCTCATGTACCTTATAAATATTTTCTTTCTACATTCATGATTAACAAATCTAGGTTGGAATCTTATTGTGCCCGTAAGACTCTTGACATCCCAGAAACGACTCAAATTGTTTGTTTGCTTTGTCTTCTCGCAAAACCTTACCTTGCAAGAACTTGTACGATGAATTCTCTGTCCTTTATCAACTTACCAAACACACATTTGCTAAGTATCTACATGCTACCTACAGTTGTGCTTTCTCTCGCCAAAACTATTGTTTTCTTAAAGAAGACCACTTTGATTCGAAACAATTTTCTGTTCTATTAGGCGTCTTGCATGAGCACCGGAACTCTCCCACTGTTTGGATATAAATTTAAACCTTAATTAAATAGGTATTACTTCACTTGTTTTGAAGTAAAAGCCAGTTGGACCACGCCAGTAAGTTTATTTGCTTATACTATTTATCTATCCACCTATCTTGCAACAGTATCGCTTATTTAAATTATTCGTTATTATTATAGACTTTGATGTCAGTTCTGTTTGTCTCTGGTGTTGTGATTGGGATTACCTGTCGCCCAACGTGCAACCACCTATTGTCCTTAATTGTTGCAATTAGCTATCCGTATCATACTGTTCCCAGCGTCTATTTGCAATACTTATCTTTATCTTTACTTGCTTGAGTAGAAACCTCCCTCGCTAATGTACCTGGCCACAAGTACCAGTCTTTTGTATTCTGTAAGTATAGGTAATGGATTTTGACCAGAGCTATGACCTTGTAAATAACAGGTAAACTTGTGTACTGCATCGGCATGACGCATAGCTCTTGTCAAAATTCATTACCTCTACCTCTGCCTGCTTTATCTCCGTCACCTCTCGAAGTCGAAGTATTTTTATGACCAGTTGCTTGTTTATGTATAACCGTTTACTTGTTTGAAATAATATTGTTCTTCAGGATTTCCGTTAAGAACGTATTTTTTTCTAAATGCTTTCAGAGACTTTAGTGAAAGAAATTCAGTGATTTATAGTTTAAAGATAGACCTCATTTTTCTCTCTGCCGATGGGCAATTCATAATAGAAGTTTACGGTAATATTTAGCAGAACAATACCTGTTAATAGTAAGCATTCTAAATCTAAAGACTTATGAAATTATGTATTTATATAATGGTAACATTGTATATTAATTAATAAATATTGTCCTAATGTGATAAAAAATTGTTTATATATTGGATAAAATTGTGACTTAAGGTCTTTTGCCTCAGTATTTACCAGCAAATAAAAAAGTGCAGAAAATAGTAAGTGTCTGCGTAAGCGCAAATAAAAACACAAAAAATTATAAAAAAACATTTATTCATCATCTCTATCACTAATATTTTGTCTGGTGACAACTAAATTTCTATAAAACTCATGAAACGTACTGGGGATCTACTGTAAAAGTATTAGTAAATGATATTTTTTCTTTTGTGTTATACCTTTTGGTTTTTTATAACGTAGTGGTAGCTGTTCTGGAAGATTGGTCTCAGTTGCTGTTCTTCTAGCCACGTACAATTCTCAGTATAATTTCTTTAAAAGTCGCTTAAAAAATAATAGAATAAAATCAAAAAGTTATCATTGTCAGTATTTTTCTTTTTACTGATGAATGGGAATTGAAACTAAGCTTAAAGTACTTCAAAATTTTTAGTCATATTTTTCCATTTTATGCACTTGATCACCTACCGAACTGATTAATTGCTGCCAATCCCAAGTCATTACAATCTAGATTGTTATCTGTTTTTTTATAGATCTTTCAATTCGAGCGTGCACTTGCTCAGATTCTAAATGAGGTTGTCCTCTCAGTGAATATTATAGTCAACTACTTTTAAATGAGGGTAGATGTTTAAACGCCAAAAGTATCTTAACATTACATTGTGATTTTCTTTTTCTTCTAGTGCTTTGTCCGTTGAAAACGTTGGCTATTAACATGGCAATGTTAATATTTATCTTGTTTGTGGCGCTTCTGAACAGTTCGACTGATGTGAGCCCGAACCACTTTCGCAGATTTTGGAGCTACGAGTGTCTTCTCCTGCCTGGCCCGCGCTTACTATCTATTTTTCCCTGGACAATCAATTGCAGTAGACGGTACTTATCGTGTCCTAATATGTGGCCTAGATATTCAAGCTTTCTTTGTTTAATTGTGCTCACGATTTCTTTCTCCTTTCCGATTCTTTGGATTACCTCTATGTTGGTGACATGTTCGGTCCAATTTATACGAAGAATGCGTCGGTACACCCACAGTTCGAATGCTTCCAGCTTTATCGTGAGCGTCTCTGTCAGCGTCCAGGCCTCCACACCATATAGTAAAATCGGAAAAATGTAGCATTTGAATAGAGGTAGTTTTAGGGGAAGAGACAAATCCTTGCTTATGAGGAGCTTTTTCTTATTGTTAAATGCTGCTGTAGCTCGTTCTATTCTCGCCTTAGTTTTTGTGGCTTGTTCCCATTTTGCATTAACGTTGGTGCCAAGATACACATAAGATTTTACATGGTCAATTAGTATGTTACTTATCCGTAATTGTCGAGCAGGTTGTTGCTTTTTTACTTATCACCCTCCACTTTGTCTTCTTGAAGTTGAGGCTCAGGCCGTTTTCCTCACTAACTGAATAATCTCATTCCATTACGTGTTGTAATTCGTCTATGGTACTGGAAAGGATCACCGTGTCATCAGCATATCTTATATTGTTCGTTAACTCGCCGTTTATTTTTATGCCCTCATTTGCATTTTCCATACATTTGTTAAATATTTTCTCGGAATAAATATTGAATAGGAGTGGGGATAAGATACACCCCTGACGGACACCTCTTTTGATCTGCACACTTCCAGTGAGTTTGCCAATTGCCAATTTTTGCTGTTGCTGGTTGACCTCAGTATAGGTTTGCCACAATTCGAATGTATTTGTCGTCAATACCTGTCTTTCGCATAATATCTATCCATTTTTCATGATTGACATTGTCAAATGCTTTTCTAAAATCCACAAAGCACAAATACACGTCCTTATCAACGTCTCTACACCGCTGTATAAGCACCTGGAGAACGAAAACTGCTTCTCTAGTTCCAAGTGCTTTCCGAAAACCAAACTGCGATCTATCAATATTTGACTCACATTTATCCTATATTCTTCTATGAATGCTACAATGGCATCTTGATTTAAGGTCCTGTTTCTCCTTCTCCATATAGGTGATCATCAGTCCTGTCAGATGCAAATAATTTTTCTATGTATGATCTCCATGTTTCTAAGATCGTTGATGGCTACGAGATTCCATCACTATCTTTTATGCTGTTGGGTGACTTATTGAATTTCCTCTTGTTTGTCATTGATTTTATTTTTTGTGCATATTGTAACTAGTATTTCCGTTCGTATTGTTCTATTTCTCTACATTCGTTGGAAAACCATTTTTCTTTGCCTTCTCGAATTTCCGTTCTTATGATTTTGTGGATCTGCTGGTATTTTTCTGCATTTTTATTCTTAAATATACGTCTTTCATTCATCATATCCATTATCTCATCAGACATTAATTCTTTCTTCTTCTGTGTGTCACGCTTTAATTGAGTCGCGCATGTTGTTTGGATTGCTTCCCTCGATTTATCCCATCTTCCTATTATGTCCGACGTGTTCTCGTTAATGTTGTGATTTTGACTGTGACAATTATCTGACCAAAAAACCAATTCCTCTACATCAGTTTATGATAGAACTGCCATAGCCCATCTAGTTAATGCCGAGGCAATTTTGTGACCACCCTTTCCATCTTTGGATTTATCTCAGATAAGGTAATAATATTATTTATTTTCTGTATATTTGTTAATATATCGTGAAATTTACAGTCCATAATTTAAGCTTGTAAAAACTTTGATTAGTGGATAAACTTAGCGTAGGTAAGAATTTTTGTAAATCACACACTATAACTTTAGTTTTCCCAGCTGTTTGTCTGGACAGCCATAATTTAACAGTTTTATTCTTTGGAATATTGTCTTCCTGACACTTTAAGGTGTATAATTCGTACATGTTTTCACGGCTTAGGTCTGGTCCCAGATTTTTGCAGTTTTTGATCGATAATAATGACTGTCGAGGCACGGAAACGACTGAATATTCTCGTACTCGATTTAAAACTGCTTCAGGTGTTTTGTTAAATGCTTAATGCTTTCCGCCAAGATCTTGGGTCATAATACGTCCCATACAAATGTTTTGGAAATATTTAGAGTGGTTAAAACAAATTGATTGCGAAATAGCGATAAATTAATCTGACAGCTGATGGATTTACTACGATTTACCTCTTTCTCCAAAGGATATACTACTTCTTCATATAAAAATATATAGGCCACCAATAATAATTCCTATACCATCTTTTGCCACAAATAAAATTTGAATATGGTTATCTTACCAAAAGTATTAAGTCCAAATTAAAAAAAATGGAGTACTACCATTTACCTCTATGGTACAGATATATACATTATATTTGTTTTATTGATTAATAATTATTTATCATTTAGCATTTTACAAGGAAAGTGACCACTGTGCTTTTATTAAGTGTTCTGTTGAGTAACGTTATAGTACTTCCGCGCATGCCTGGCGAACTCAAATTTATCAATTTAATCCTTACATTATCACATCCTAAAAGTATAGTAATTGCCTTGTATTTTCCCAATTATCGCTCTTATCTTATTTACTTTTCGTTCTCTTACTTACTAATTAGGTTTCCCTGTTCCTTTTAAAAATAGGGTGGTGCCAAAAATTTCCTTCTCTTTTTTGTTCTTGTGTTTATCTTACTCATGAACTACTTGTAGTCTAGCTCTGACGAACCCCCACTAAGACACCTCTACAAGACTAACGCCCGGACCTTGGCATCGTGATTTGTGCAACTGTGTTGTCAATTAGTAGAGCATTTACCACCTTCAATTAGGCACTCATTTACTGTCCAACTAGGTACCCTACAGTAGGAGTAGCATTCAAAGTATATAAAACAATAATAGAAATAAGACTAAGACAACTGGTGGAAAATTAACTCGAAGAAGAATAAACGATATGTAGGATAGAAAGATGAACTACAAATAATATAGTTATTTTAAAGAACTAGAAAAAATGGAAATACAGCAGATAAAAGAAAAGCTATAAGTAGCTCGGACGTCTATTATAGGACATTAGGAGAATCTAAGAGAAAGAAAAAACTAATAATCGAAATATCTACTGGAGTCCTGGAAGAAAAATAATCTCCTGACTGAAGAAACTGACGACATGGTTGGAAACAAATAAATTCTACAGACCTTTTACTCGTTGCTGCCAACATTTGAAAAAGAATCCACTCTCACAAAAGAAGAAAAAATATGTTCTCTATTGTTATGTACAACTCTTTTGTGTTTCTTCGTGCCAAAAGAATATTTAGGATCTTTGCTCTACTATTTTCTTAGATATTGCGAGAGCTTTTGATATTACTTAGAACTTAAAAATTAAAATAATTTGTAAAACTTCTTGAGAAAAGGTTCCAACTTCTAAGAAATAAATAAATTCTGATAAGTTTTAATATAATAGCAATCTTTAGATAATAAGTATGTTCTATTACCTAAGATAAGTATACTCGAGGACGTAATATGAAAACATCAAAAAATTTATAAGACAAATGTTCATAGTTAAAAAACAAATTAAATGTTTTATCACAATATAACAGTCATTATGGATCCAAAATTCCGAATTTTGTAATATTAACGTCTATTGTAACAATGCTATTTAATAATAAACGATTATGCCAAATTTATATCGCCACCAACTGAATCCAAACATTCAACTGCCACGTTACTACTCAATTAATTAGGCTCTTTAATACCAAAGCGAACAGAGAACGATCACGTAGCCGTGGATAATTTTATTGTCCATTTTAAGACGTCAATAAATCGTATTTAACACTAAATTGGGTTACGTCGAAAATTTTTTTATACGGCATAAGTGTTATACGATGACCATTAAATTGTTTAACAATAATTGTAAAATTATTTTAGTAAATTACAATTAAATAAAAACAAACCAATGACTAGTTTTAAAACAAATATTGGAAAAAGCAAATGAATATAAATTAGAATTGGAAAAGTTATTCATAGACTTCAAACAGGCATATGATTCAATTAAAATGAACGGATTAATGATTCTTAATTAAAAAAATTGTTTTTACTTAAAAAATTAAAAATTCCACGTAAACTCAGAAAAGTAATAGAAATGATAATTTTAACTACTAAAATAAGCATAAAGACACAAAGAGGAGAGACAAAGGAATGCAGTAAAAATAAACGGATGAAACACGGAGATGCTTTATTAACAACTCATTAGAATATGTACTTATCATCATCATCATTCCTCAACCTTTTGCATCCACTGTTGGATATAGGTGGATATAGGTCTCCTCCATATTCTTCCACTGTTCTCTATCTTGCGCCTATCCATCTTTTTGGTGGTCTGCCTCGTTGTCTTTTGTCTTCTCTAGGTCTCCATTCTATGAGTCTTTTGGTCCACCTATTATCATTTAAACGTGCTATATGTCCAGCCCATCTCCATTTGGCTTGTGCAATTTTTTCTATGACATCTGTCACTTGAGTCCTCTCTCTCACTATCCTATTTGGTACCATATCTCTTCTAGTTATTCCCAACATTGCTCTTTCCATTTTTCTTTGGGTTACTCTCAATTTATTTGCAGAATGTTTGGTTAAAGTTATTGTTTCGGAATCATATGTTATTACTGGCAGTATGCATTGGTTGTAAACCTTTTTCTTCAAGCAAATCGGTAGCGTTCCTTTTAGAATATCTTGCATCTTGCCAAATGCTGCCCATCCCAAGCCTATACGACGCTGGATCTCACAAGCTTGATTGTCTTTTCCTATTCTAATTTCATGCCCTAAATAGATATAGCTAACGACCTGATGTACTTCGTTCCCATCTACCCTCATAACATCACTTGGAACTAAGTTGGTCATGTATTTTGTTTTTTCAAAGTTTATGTTGGGGACTATTTGTTCTATTGCCTGTTTTAGTTCTTCCATCATTTTGTAAGCTTCATTTAAACTCTCGGCTATAATGACAATATCATCTGCAAAGCGCAAGTAGCTTAAGTATTTACCATAAATATTTATTTCCCTTTTAGCTCAATCTAGTTTTTAAAGGCATATTCCAGAGCTGCAGTGAATAGTTGGGGGGAGATGGTGTCGCCCTGTCTAATTTCTCGCTCTATTCTATTTTTATCGGTAAAGTCATAGAGTTTAACAGATGCTGTTGCGTTGTTGTATATATGTTTTATCAAATTTGTATATCTATAGTCTACTCGGCTTTGTTCTAATGCTCCTAATTATATATATATATATATATATATATATATATATATATATATATATATATATATATATAACACTGTTTTTGATGGGTTGGAATCTTTTTTCTTACTCTTATATATATATATATATATATATATATATATATATATATATATATATATATATATTATGAGGCAGCCGCACAGCCCGCTGAGCTATCTGACCGACTAATGCTCCTAATACTGCCGGTAATTCCACGGTATCAAAAGCTTTCTTGAAGTCTATGAAAATCAACGTGAGTGGTTTATTATATTCAACACATTTTTCAATTATTATTTTAAGTGCTTGTAGGTGGTCATTTGTTCCAACAAAAGGTTGGAACAAATGACCTAAAGGAAAAACAAATACTTACAATTCTGCAATACAATACAATTTTCGCTCATTTTCGGATCTTCAGATATACAAATATAGTACATACATCACTCTCCTGTATATACCTACAAAAAATCGTAGCTGTTACAGAAATTACAACTATGTTTATCCAAGTTAGTTTTAAAACCTTTAAATTTGTTGTCAAGTGATTTGTTAAACGCTAGTCAGTTCATTTGTCAAACTCAGACACCAATTTAATCAATTGTTTTCGTTCATTCGTCAAGGATTTCTCTTTAAAGCGGCTTTTCCTTGGAAAGATGGATGCCCCACTTTCTAATATGATAAATTACTGCCCGAATCGCCTACTCCGATTCAAGCGGTTTTACTTCCATTCAAACGGTTTACGTAATTGCAAGTTGGCGGCTTTCCTATCAATAATACAAAGCATCAATCATTAGATCCTATCCTATACAGATAATCCACCAAATATCCACAACTATCCGAGAAGTGTATCCCTTTTCCATTAATTCAGGACGGAGGCTTTAATGGAAAAAAAATGAAAATTCATCAGGCAGAAAAATTGATTTTAATAGCGGAGTTTGGATTCTGGGAAAATTGTCCGCTTGGACGCCACAGATATATATGGTAGTGACTAATAATACGGCACTTTTGTAAATGCTAAATTTTAATTAAAAGTATACATCCTGCTTCTAGTATTATTCCTATCAATTTGTGTATAGAAAGAAAAAAAGTTGTAAAGAGCATCAAAGCTAGGGAAAAGACAATCTATGGTAGTTTATTTTGGAAACACGATTTAGAAATACAGGATAGCAAATAATTTATAACGGAAGATTACATTAGTTTATATTCAAGAGTCTACCATACAGGAAAGTATACATATCGAAACCTTCTTGTCGCACTTGCCTTCGTGAGCAAGTCATAAATTCCACAAGGAAAGTAAAATTTCTGCACACAAAAGTTTTATATAGAAATCCCTTATAAAAAGTATATAATTAAAAAAACCCTTTCCGGCTACATCACAGAACGTTTTGAGTCTAACAATTTTATCATCAGTGTATTTACCAGGTGTACATAAGTCAAGACATTAAATATGTGGATAAAAACCCTTAAGATGGTATAACATTTGGTATTTATTACATCTTTGTTAATTGTTGGTGTGGTGTTTTTAATCGTTTTTAATCGATACCCTGCATGGTAATGTAAGACTTCCAATTTGGAGGTGTGGCTGACTCTAAGACGTAAATTAACCCAAAGATGTAATAAATGACACATTTTGTGCCATTTTACATATTTTGCACACATATTTAGTGGCTTGACTTATGTACACCTGGTAAATAAAATGATGATGGACTTGTTAGTCCGAAAATGTTCTGTGATGTAGCCCGACACGGTCTTTTTAATGTACAATTTACATATAATGGTTGCTCATTTGCATACACGATTTAGAAATACAGGATAGCAAAGAATTTATGACGGAAGATTACATCAGTCGGTCAGATAGCTCAGCGGGCTGTGCGGCTGCCTCTCATTCGCTTCACTGTCGAATGGCTCAGTGGATGTGGGATCGAGCCCCAGCTCGGTGTACAGAAAACAAAAAGTCTAACGCAGCAGTTTAAAATTCTAGATGAATCTGCGGCTTAGACTAGAATATGCTGGGATCTGATCGGCCTATGGTGGAGCAGTACGGCAAGAGATAAGGGCTTGCGGCTCGGTGATACTCCTCCATAGATCCCTACCGGACGTGCGTAACGCCTAAAAAACCGGATATATATATATATATATATATATATTTATATATATATATATATATATATATATATATAGATAGATTACATCAGTTTTTATTCAAGAGTCTTTAGTACAAAAAAGTATAAATATCGAAACCTTCTTGTCGTAGTTGCCTTCTTGAGCAAGTAATAAATTCCACAAGGAAAGTAAAATTCCTGTACACAGTTGGCTGTATACCATAAATCACAAAAGTTTTATTTAAAAATCCCTTATATAAGTCAAATAATTAGAAATACCCTTTCCGGCATCATCACAGAACGTTTTCAGTCTAATAAGTTTATCATTAGTGTATTTACCAGGTGTACATGAGTCAAGACATTAAATATGTGGATAACAACCCTTAAGAGGTATAACATTTTTTGGTATTTATTACATCTTTGTTAATAAGTTGGTGTGATGTTTAAGTTTTAAATAGATAACCTGCATGGCAACGTAAGACTCCCAATGTGGGGGTTACTGACCCCAAGACGTAAATGACACATTTTCTAACATCTTACGGGTTTTGCCCACATATTTAGTTGCTTGACTTATGTACACCTGGTAAATGCAATGATGATGGACTTCTTCTTCTTCTTCTTCTTCAGATGCAAATCCACTAATGGATGTTAGCGATCACATTTTCCATTAACTCTCTATTTCTTGCAATATGTATCAGAGATTGTATGTCGTTAATCCCTGTCCATTGCCTTATGTTTCGGAGCCAGGACATTTTCTTGCGTCCCATTCCTCTCTTGCCTTCAATTTTACCCTCGATTATAAGTTGGAGGAACTGGTATTTTTCATTTCGCATGATGTGACCTAGATACGCCGTTTTCCTTTTCTTGATGGTTTCGAAAAGTTGGCGTTCTTGGTTTATTCTTTTAAGGACATCTATATTTGTGATTTTCGCTGTCCATGGTATTTTTAGGATACGGCGATAAAGCCACATTTCGAAAGCTTCCAATCTGTTTATATCTCTCGTTTTGAGTGTCCAGCCCTCTACGCCATATAGCAGCACTGACCATACGTATCACTTAGTAAACCTTAGTCTCAGTTGAAGATCGAACTCAGAACAAGTCAGTACCTTCTTGAATTTTACGAAAGCTTGTCGAGCTTGCTCAATGCGACATTTTACTTCCCTGTCCGATGCCCAGTCTTCAAAAAGCCACGATCCCAGGTATTTAAATTTACTCACTCTTTCTATGGATTTACTATTCAGTGTTATGGTGGAGTTTTCAAATGCATCCAAGTTTCTGGAGATGATCATGAATTTGGTCTTTTTGGTATTAATCTCTAGTCCCATTCGCTCACTGTATTCTCCGATTATAGTGACAAGTTGTTGAAGATCGACTATGTTGTCACAAATTAAGACACCATCATCAGCATATCGTATGTTGTTGATCAATACTCCATTCACCTTGATTCCCATCTCTGCATCCTCCAAAGACTCTTGAAATATGGCTTCTGAATAAATGTTAAATAAAAGAGGGGAAAGCACACATCCCTGTCGAACGCCTCTTCTTATATGTATGGGCTTAGATATAGAATTGTCTATTTTTAGCTGTGCCGTTTGATGCCAGTACAAGTTTTCAATGCATCTTATGTCTTTTTGGTCTATATCAACTTTCTTGAGAATCTGCATTAACTTGTGGTGTTGGACACGATCAAACGCTTTTTTGTAATCTAAAAAGCATAGGAACACATCCTTCCTCTGATCGTAACAATTTTGGACCAGTACCTGTGTTGCTACTATTGCTTCTCGTGTTCCTAAACCTTGCCTAAACCCGAACTGGGAATCACTGATGTCCCTTTCACATTTTTTGTATAATCTTTGATGTAGTATTTTTAAGAATATCTTTAAAGTGTGACTCATCAGGCTAATGAGTCTGTGATCCTCACATCTTTTTGCATTGACTTTCTTGGGCAGGGGAATAAAGGTAGAGCGTAACCACTGTTGAGGATAGCAGCCAGTTTCATAAATTAAATTAAATATTTTGTGAAGTGCTGAAATTCCCCTTTCATCTAGTAATTTGACGGGATCTCATCTGGTCCAGGTGCCTTATTGTTTTTTGAATTTAATATTGCTTTTTCTATCTCCTCTTTGGTGATTGAAGGGCCAGTCAGCTGGTCGTCTGTATAAACTTCACTCATGGGTCTTTCGTCATGGAAGAGCTCCTGGATATAATTTTCCCATATATCAATTTTCTCCTTTTCACCCAGCACTATCTGGTTATCCTGATTAACTATGGTAGTTGGTCTTCGTTTTCTGTATATTCCAGCAGTTTCCTTAAGCTTTTTATGTAAATTACGGTCGTCGTGTTGTCTTTGTAAATGTTCTAGATCGATACATTGTTGCTTAAGCCATTCATTTTTTGCTATTCTTATTTTTGCTTTTATTTGCCTGTTAATGTTTTCATACATATTGCTGCCATCTTGGTTATTCTTGTGTCTTCGTCGTTCTTCCATTAGTAATAGTATTTCTTCTGTCATCCATTTTTGCTTCTTGTTATTTCGTTTGTACCCTAAGTTCTTTTTCATGATGTCTGTTACAGCACTTGTAATCGTATTCCATGTTGGTGTTGTATCTTCGGTAATGTTTGTGGTTAATATTTGAATTTGTGCGTTTATTTCATTGCTTATTTTTGCTTGTATCACTGGGTCTTTCAGTTTATCCAGTGCTATCTGTTGTTGAGTTTCAGGCTTGTTCTTGCATGAAAGAGCGATCTTTATGACGGCCACTAATAGTACGTGGTCAGAAGGGACATCTGCTCCAGGGTATGTGCAAGCTCTTTTGACAGTTGTGCTGAATCTACCGTTTATAAGGATGAAGTCTATCTGGTTTCTTATTATGTTATGAGCTCTATCGGCAGGAGATTTCCAAGTATATAGGCGACGGGGGTGGAGTTGGAACCATGTGTTGGTAACTCTCATCTTTTCTTCTTGACAAAATTGTATAAGTCGGTCGCCCCTTTCGTTCCTTGTTCCAAGACCATAGGGTCCAACTATGTCTTCAAAGCTGCCCTTCCCTATTTTGGAATTGAAATCTCCCATAATTATGTTGACATCATGTTTCTTTGTCAATTTAAGTAGTTCTTTGATTTCACTATAAAAGTTTTCCACTACTTCATCTGATGCGTCTGTAGTTGGTGCATAAACCTGTATGATGTTGAGATTATTTGGCTTCGCTTCAAGTTTTACTAAGGCTGTGCGGTCGGAATATGGTACAAACTCTGTGACAGCTCTCACCAATCTTTTAGTTATCATAATCCCGACACCTTTTCTATGATCGCGGTCATCATTGCCTGAGTAAAAGAATGTTCTGCTTTCTGTAGTGCATTTACCGGATCCAGGCCACCAGGTTTCTGAGATCCCAAGAATATCTAGATCTAATCTGCTCATTTCTTGAGTTAGGTTAGCCAGCTTCCCGGCTTCAAATAAGCTGCGTGTATTCCAGGTGCCTATCTTTAATGTCTTTCTTAAGTTTGCTCGTACGTTTGAAACATTCAAGACCGCTCCCCCGGAGATCCGATTGGGGAACTATTTATACCTCCGGATAATTTTGAGTTGAATGTATTCATGTGATTGTCTTGGGAAATATAATGAAGGTGGTATCCCGTTGCCTTCCTTCATGCCGCTTCAGGGCTTAGTTTTCAGCCGCCCACTATGGAACAGACGCCGTTTGCAACCGCCCATTCTGGGTACAGACGTTGCTATTTTCACCATATCTGGTTACCCTCACTTAGTTTAGCCTGCAGACCAATGCAGTTGCCCAGGGTGTGGCACATGGAGCCATAAGTGAGAGTTGGGTGTCTTATGAGGACCAGTAATCAAGAACCATCTCCCGATGATGGACTTGTTAGTCCAAAAATGTTCTGTGATGTAGCCCGAAACGGTCTTTTTAATATACAACTTTTATAAAGGATTTTTAAATAAAATTTTTAAGACTTAAATATTATCTTATCTGCTTTAGTTTCTGAAGTTCTGCATTTCTCTTACTCGATGTATTTCTGTATCTTTATCAATTATTGGGCCATATATTTTTCTTAACGCTTTTCGTTCAAATCACCGTAATTTTGCTTCTGTGACTTTTATTAATGTCCAGGTTTCATATCCGTTTAATACTATCGTTTATTACTATAATACTGTCCTATGGCAGTTTGTATCTCAGATTTTCTAGAAATTTCATCGTCTGTTATTATTGCACCCAGATTTATGACTCATTCAAACTTGAAGCCAAACTTGAAGACTCCATTAACACATTTTGCCGTATTCTATCTCATTTCGGATTGAATTGTCTTGTAATATACATATATCTTGTTTTCATTACTTCTTTTTTGTCTTTATTAGTGCTCAATCCTATTTTACTGGTCTCTTGTTCTAATTTTAGATTTGTTCTTTAACCAACACCAGAGGTGACGCCAAGGACGAAATAAATATTAAAGAGAAAGAGGTAAATGAAGCCTTAAGGAAATTAAAAAAAACAGAAAATCACCAGAAGTGGACAAAGTATCAAACGAACTCCTAAAGTACAATGGACCAGATCTGACCAAACAACTACTAAAATTAATCGAAAAAATAATAGAGCAAAACAAAATTCTTCAAGAATCGAGATCAAGCAAGGGAGACAAATCGGACTCGGAAAATTACAGAGGAATTAGTTTATTAAACACAACACTTAAATTAATAACCAAAGTGATAACAAATAAACTGAACGAACGGCAATATTTATAATGAGACAAGTGCAAGAGAAATCATTAGAATACAACAAACCGGCGCGGCATATCGGAAAAACGATCAAAAGTATATATTAAAACAACGCAATAAAAGTAACAGTGAAAGAACTAATTGACTCTATTGTAGATAGCTATGGGATAAGAGAATGAGATTCTATGAGTCACCCTATTTTTCAACCTGATTATAGATGAAATAATAGAAAAAGTAAGAACTAAAAAAGGATACCAAATGGAAGAAAAACAACTTAAAATAATCTTCTATCCAGACAACGCAATACTATGATTTAAAACGTATGCTGCACCAATTTAATATATTATAACCGCCAGAAAATTTAACATCTTGATTTTTCCCAAAAACACAAAATGCATGATTGTAACAGCAAATTTACCAAGATGTAAATTGGAGCTGGAAGGTCAGATAATAAAACAATTGGTGGAGTTTAAATATGTAATCATCACATTATATTGCTACGGAAAGCTCGAAACAGAACTGGAAGGTCAAGTAATAGAGCAAACAGAGCCGCAGGTTGTCTGAATGACACAATATGGAGAAATAATAATAAATAAATGAAAAAATATCGGGAAAGAAATGAAAGGCAGAATTTACAATAAAATCATTAGACCAATAATGACATACGCAACAGAAACACGACCTGTTACAGAGAGGACAAAAAGAATGTTATAAACAGCAGAGATGAAAACACTTAGAAAACTAATGGTAAAACACTTTAGAACATAGCTAGAAGTACAGATATACGATGTAGATGCAAGGTGGAGAACATCAATGACTAGGTAAGAAATGACAAGGGAAGGTTCCTCAATAGGAAGACGATCAGTAAGAAGACTACGAAAACGATACAACGACAACTTACTGGAAGCACATTCAAAAACGGATAGAGTCATGTCTACATAAAAAGTAGAAGTTTTATAACTGATATTGTGGTTTTAACAAATATATCAATATCATCTGCGAAAGCTATCAATAATCTTGAACCGACGGCGGAGAACATTTGCAACGTGGTTTTCGTTTCTTTCACTGCTTTATCTAAGGCAATATTTAAAAGTGACATCGCAGCGCCTTGTTTTAAACCGCTTGGTGTCTATAACTCAAGAGTTCGGTATTACTGTAGTATCTTCTTTTGCTATCATAAACCTGGATAGATATTTTTCTATGTGAATATTTCCTTTCATTTCGACCTCTCTTGTGCCATTCTTTTTTATTGTCTTACATTCATTGTTTTGTGGACATTTTTTTGTTGATTTTATATCTTCTTGTCTCTGGATATGTCCCAGCTATGCCAGATTGTATTTTTTTGTTATAAATTTTCTGTTACCTCTGGTGTTTACATTTATGACAAAAAAAAACACTTAGCAAATTTAGACACGAGATCTTAGAAAATTTGTTATCAGAAGTTCCATCTCCAGGAAAAGGCAGGATACAAAATGTTGAACACACACCTTCAAAAATGGATGTCACCAATCAATGCGGTAAAACTTTAAAAGAAAAAGATGCTGAATGCATTTTATCAAAAATATATGAAAAGATAGTATTTACCATTGTTTAGAATGTGAAAGAAAACCAGGACTTTGCCTAGGATTATGTTTTCAGGAATACCATAGAAAATAATAGACTCCATATTTTGTAAAAAATGGTTTTCAATCATTTTGTGAAGGCCCATACGTGCGGCTTCCGCATATTTCAATGAAATCATTCACATATGCGGATGCCGCGCATGTGCGTATAGAAAAAAATTATGTAAACTTACAAATATGGTTTTATAGAATGTTAATAACATAAAATTAAACTTGTATATATATAAATATTTTTAATTTTAAGCAAAAAAAGTGAGCCGCACACACGGTACCTATTAGTAATTTCTGCCGCAGCGAAAAGTTTAAAAAAATATATCGCTTAGCGAAATAATGTTCTTTGGTTTAGACGTTTTACTGCAAATGTGCTTAAAATATTCTGTGTGTTATGATCCTTTTGTAAATGCTATTTACGAAAACAACCGTATGCTATAACAAATTTATTGAATCTTCTTACAAGGCTGTCGCTCTTTTTACTACCAAGCGCAGAAAGTAACTGTACCCCTCCTTGAATATTTATTTCTATAAAAATGATCTTTTCTTTGTTTATATTTGCTTCCTCTTTGCCAATTTTCGACATTGTATTTTCTGATTTAATTAATGTCCCAAGTATGATCCGAAATATAATTCCAATGTCGATCCGAGTATAGTCTGAAGAATCAGTTGTAATGATAAGACTACCAATGAGAATTGAAATACTATTATAAAAATATTACCTCAATCAACCAAGGTAGCTTATCGTCTATGCTTCACCTAGCTCAGTCTCTCATGTGTGAGTCCGTCTTGTCTTAAACTATTAATTAAACCATAAATATTTAGTGGGTAACACATAAGACAATGATTTAACTAATCATATTTATTTAACATTAAAAAAAATGGTAGGTAGTTTATCATTAAAATGTGGGTAGGTTTTACATACAGCTTCAGTTGATTAGTCCCATAAGTTCCATATTATTTCATAAAACATTCTAGAATTTTAATAAACTATCCAACACAAATTCTTCAATAAAGCCAATAAATTCTTCAATAAAGCCAATCAATTATCCAATAAAGCCATCAATTCTCCAATAAAACCAATAAATTAGAATATTAAACAGGCTGTATTAGAGAAACATCAAATGGTTTAACTGCCTAGCCAATTACTGTACCAAAATTACATTTAAACAAATAGCAAATGGGAAGGATAAAGAGAAATAGAATTATTATTGAAGTTAGTTGAATTTTTTTAGATTTCTAGATGCATAGAATTGAAAACGTGGCTTTAAAAGAACTGAGGTTATGAATATTGAAAATGATTGATTGAAAGATAATTCTGCAGACGATAAAATGAACCTTATAAAAATGTTTGCCTCCTTTTATAAATGATAACAGATAAATAAAAACAATTTCCCACCACGATTAGAAAAGTTGATTGACAGTGACAGAAAGTAGGGAGAGGGTGCAATAAAGTTAAGCACAGATGCCATAGGACGTATGCCTATGATGAAATTAGCTCTTCTGTCAACATAGAACAGAATATTATTCTACCCGACAGAAAGAAAGAGGGCGAATATTTATTCTACGGGACAGAAAGAGAACGAGGGCGCCAACTAATTTTTTGAAGAAAAAAAATAGTAAAAAAGAAACTGAAGGTAAAGGAATTAATAAATTAATAAAGAAATTAAAATAAAATATTTATTTAAATAGAAATTAATAAAGATGTGTAATTATAATGTTACTCAGTCTAATGTTGTTTATATCTGCCCAATATTATCCATGTATGGTCCACCTTTAATCGATGGACCGTACTCATGTATTCCAGTTTGGGTTTGTGACTACATATTATAAGCACGGTACAGTAGAGCCATATTTCGAAGGCTTTTAATTTTTTTATGGATTGTGATTTCAATGTACAAATTTCTATCCCATATAGCAGCCAAGACCAGACATAGCGTTCTACGAACCGAATTCTAATGACCAGACTTAATTACTTATTTGTGAACATTGAGTTGTATTGTACAAATCGTTTCAGTATGTTTATGTTTCCACTTTTAACACTTATAACATCGATCGGTAAGATACTGTTGTAGAAATGTTAACAAATTTCCAGGTATTTTTTTAGATTGAATTAGGATTGAAAACTTGTTAAGTTAATTAAAAAATCATTTATGTTAACTGCGGCTAAAACTTTTGTATTATACCCAAAACTGATAATATATGTATTTGTAAGATAATGAGATTACATACATACTGGAATGTGTTGTGAGTTCGATTGCGCTGTGTCTAACATGTCTGTGTCTCTATATATCACACCCGTTTGTTATTAGAACTGTTGCTTCATTAACTTACAGCTTGTGTAAGTAAAATAGTTTGGGCGGTAATAAGTAGGATCATCAAATGGTTTATCCGAAGTTTGCTTGTTTTAAAAGTTAAACATTAGTAAAATATATCCTTGCTGTCACTCCAACTTATCTCCGTATGTAGCAACTGTTTGATTATTTTTAAGACAAGCTTCTTAACTGGCGTTTTATTACTTTTTAACCTATAGTAAAATTCTGAGCAAGCGTCACGGAGTTAGCGCTACTAGAAGGATTCACGGACAGCGCCAAGAAATAGCGGTTCTTCACATCGATTTACAACTCCCGATTAATTCGTTTCTAGTCATCATAATATTTATTCTAAGCAGGTTTAAATAGAAAAAAACTACATAAAAATAAGAGAAGTCAAAAATTAAAAGCATATCTGTCAATAAAATATTTGATTCGTAACGATTATCAAAATTTAAAAGTCACAATTGTCATCCAATTGATAACAATACTAAATCAAATAATAATAAACAATTAGAATGCCCACTCTGCTTGAAAAAATAAGTACGCGCATCTCTTTCGCCTAGACGAAATCGGCCATGTTTTAAACGGAACCAGTGCTGTTTAGTGACATTTTATCTGGTGTGCATAGACAAATTAACTCGGTTTAATTTATTTACGGCAACTACAGACATAATATGCACAATTTTGTTCGTACTTTAAGTTGAAGAATAGATTAAATTATTTCAAATGTACTAAATTATTAATTTAAAAAAAATTAAATTGAGTGCCTTCAGAACTAGCCCTATTAGTAGCTTACAAGTTTTTTTACAAGCTTACAAGTTTTAGCGAGAGAACCCCCTCTGTACAAACCCAATATTTCAGGCTATAAAAAATGAGATAAATATAATTTAATTAAATTGAAAAGAGGTAGCATTTATCTGGGTACCGTCGCATGTAGGAATCGCTGGAAATAAGAAAGTGGACAGCCTAGCAAACACAAGTCGAATAAACTCACAACACACAATCAAATCAAGAAATTACCCATACTCTGATCTCAAAAACCTAAAAGACCACTGTATGCACATATGGCAAGACTACTGCAAAGATTCAGGAACCAAACTATATGAGATTTATCCCTTCTAATGACCATCTTGAATAATCCATCCAATAGAAGGGACCAAGTAATAATTAACCGACTAAGAATTGGACACACTGCACTGACCCATAAATTCTTAACCAACAAAGAATCTTCTCCAACCTGCAAAAACTGTTCTCTCCCATTGATGGTGAAGCATATTTTGATTGGAATCTCAGATGACATCAAAACCACTTTAACCATAAACACTGACCATATAATAAATTATTTAAAAGATTTACGTTGTGTATGTAATTCTCGTGTATGTTACTCCACTAATAACCCTATGTGGTTGATGTCGATTATATGTTAAAATAAAAAAAAAAATGACATTTCCCGTTTTAAAATAATTTCGTACAAATACAGTTATTATTTTTAGGCATTTTATTTAGTTTATATAATAATTAAATTTACTCTCAAATGATATTTATTTATTTTTTTTTATTAATTTAATATTTCGTCTGAATTTGACAGTTCTGTCAAGATATGCTTTGTTAATACTTTAGCAGGTGGCGTTAAGAGCAAACAAAATAATTACTTAAATATCCTTAATATAATACAATTTGTTTAAAATTAAAACAATAAAAAAATTAAAATTTATTTAAATTTCTTTATTGTTCAAATTTAAATTTTAAAAATACAGAAAACTTAGTATGATACTTCCGCTAGTCTACAGTACCGCCTATTGTATCATCTGTTTTTTTTTATTTAAGAAACATGAAATATTTATTTAAAAAATATTTCAGTTGATCAACTGGACTACATTTATTTATCAGCAATTACATCCATAATCTTCTTCTTCCTCCTCTTTATAAGCAATTTTGCTTGTTCATTGGCGGATTAATACCTCTATGGAATGCTGTCACTCCATCTTTTGCATGGTTATCCGATACTTCTTTTGACGATTGGTGACTTATCTCCTGCTATTTTAACGACACGGGTCACGTCCATTCTCTCTATGTGGTTATTACATTCTTTTTTTTTTTTATTTTATGTCCATTCATTTGTACACTGTACGTTACATTTTCTTCTAATGTATTCAGTTCTCTTTCGATCTCTCAGCGTATTTCCTGTCATTCTTTTCAGTACTCTCAACTCTGCTGTTTCCAGTAGCCTTTGCGATGTGGCTGTATCGGGTCTTGTTTCTGAGGCATATGTCATTGTTGGTCTTACACTGGTTTTATAAATTCTTGACTCCATCTCAGTGGTAATGTGTCTGTTTCGCCATATAATGGTATTAAGGCATCCTGCTAGTCTATAGTCAGGTTTCCATAGCTAGACAGAGTAATTCCCAGCTATTTTATTTCCATTACTTGTTTAATACTGATGCGATCAATTTTTATTTTACATCTGGTTGGTTCTTTTCTGACTCCTATTGTTTTAGTTTTCTGAGATGAGATGTTCATATTAAATTCTTTTGCTCTTATGTTGAATCGGTGGACCAGTCTTTGCATACTATCTTCATCTTGAGCTATCAATAATGCGTCATCTGCGTAACTGAATATTTTTATTTCTTTGTTTCCCGTTATGTATCCTCTTCGTTTGTTACTGCTTTTAATGATTTCCTGTATAATCAAACTGAAGAGTATGAAGCTCAATGAACCCCTTTGTCTTATTCAACTGCCTATTTCTATAGATTCTGTAAGTTCTCCATCTATTCAGACTTCCATTTTGTTATTACGGTGGATGTTTTGGTAGTTTTTATAATATTTAAGGGAACTTCTCTATTATACAGAAGATGGATTACATCTTTGAGTCTTACTCTGTCAAACGCTTTCTTTGGGTAAAACAGAAATGCTGGTCCAACATACTGTAATGATTTCTGAGTAATTTGCTTTATAACTAATATTGAATCTGTACCAGATCTTCCACTACGAAAACCCTGTTGTTCATCTGCTAAACTTATCCTCTGATTCATTAGCACTTAGTAAAATTTTAGTTGTAAGTTTTAGCGTAGTATTTATACTCCATTCCACGAATATACGACTGTTTTAAATTCGCTTTAAGGTGTCGATTTAAATGGTCCAATGTACTGAATTGTACAACAGTAAATTCTCCCCATTTTTAAAATACTGTTACGACAGATATAAACCTTAGATTTAAATATGAAGTCATGATATAAATATAAAGTTAATAGTTTATAGAATAGTTGTAATTTAGATTTTCAAATATATAATTACTATCATGGAGTTTAGTATTGTAAACAAGTTGGTTTTTGAATTATGTGATTTAAACGAAATGTAACAATACTTTAGTGATCAAATAGTGTAATTTTTTAGGCAAATATTCAATTAGTATTAAAAAAAATAAAAAAAAAACTTCATTATTCACTAATTCTCTTAATCTTCTAAAACTATCATCAACGATCAGATTCACAGCCATAATTAGTCGGCGATATATGAAACTGTATATAAATTTTCGTTACTTTTTAATATCTGTAACGACTCGGTACTTTAACTATCAATAGCCGGTATGTTATACCCGTTACTTTCGGAACTTTAAGAGTACATAAACTCAAAGCAAACAAATATTTAAAACTAACAAAGTGAAACATTAGATCCTTTTTCTGATTTCTGAACCATCGTCACAGTATAAAGAGGTTCCAATCGTTCTGCCAATTTCTTTTCATTTATACTAAAAATAGTATAGGTATTTCTTTTTATTAAAGTTGTAATACCTAATAAAGTCATAAAATAGGGTAATATCAAAGAAACCCGACACGGCTCTTTGGTGTTTACATTTCACGGAAAGCTTACCCAAAGGTCTGATGAACACATTTGACTTCATAGACGTCATTGTATTTATTTGTAGATTTTCTTCTTCTTGTTCTTGTAGTGCCTATCCGTTTCGGATATTGGCGACCATCATGGCAATCTGCACTTTGCATACTGCTGCTCTAAATAGATTTGTGGTTGTTGTGTTGTACCACGTTCGTACAGCTCATACATTTTCAGCCAGGAAATCCTTCGCCTTCCTGGTCCCCGTTTTCCTTCTACTTTTTCCTGCAAGATTAGTTGCAGCAGTCCATATCTTTTGCTGTTCCTCATGATGTGACCGAGGTATTCGATTTTGGCTGTTTTTATTGTGGTTAACAGCTCTTTTTCTTTTTTCATTCTCAACAGAACACCCTCATTAGTAACGTGGTCGGTATACGGTATCTTCAGGATGCGACGATAAATCCACATTTCAAAAGCATCAATTTTCTTGCAGGTGGCGTCTGTGAGAGTCCATGACTCAACTCCGTACAACAGTATAGGAAAGATGTAACATCGTAGTAACCTGATTTTTATGGGCATTGATAAATCATGACATTTGAATAACTTAGCCATTTTTTGAAATGCAGATCTTACTTTCTCTATTCTACATTTGATTTCTATGGAATGGTCCCAATTTTCATTGACGTTCGTACCAAGGTAGGTGTATGTTTTTACTCTTTCTATTTGTTAACCGTTTACACTGATTTGTCCAAATTGCTGTTCCTTCTTAGAGATCATCATGCAGTAGATTGTAGATTTTAACTGAAATAATTTTAGTTTAGATGTCATACTAGTGGACCCTTTTTATTGGAATAATAATTGGACCAATTTACCTTCATACTTCTACTTGTACAGTAAAAGATTCGTTGTCGCAGTAAACCAAAACAGTCGTATATTCGTAACGAGTTTATACTTCTGTGGTTTTCTGGCTGTTTGTTATCTCCTTTTTTAATAGTACAATTACTTCGCTCGTTCTCCATTCTTCCGTCCGGTATTTTATTGTGTTTTATAATTTTATTAATTAATATTGTTAATTGTTCTGTCATTGTTGCTACACATTATTTCCGTAATTCGTTTGGTATCCCGTTTTTACCTGCTGCTTTTCTGTTCTTCAGGTTTTCAAGTATTTTCTGACTTCCTGTATATTTACATTAGGTTCTACATTTGTGGTAGTGTTTGTTGTTTCCGGTTTATAGCGTCGTTTGTTCTTTCTCTGCATAGAGCTTTTTTTGGTAGTCAATAATTGACGTATCCTTTTGTGTGTTTTGATTCTATTAGTTCCTTTACCTCTGCTCTTTGACCTCTTATGACATCAACAATAACAAACGAAATATAATGTGCAACATATAATAAATGAGCAAATTGTAGTAATGTATGTATAATATAAATTATATCTTAATACTTTATAATGTTTTCTATTACAGGTCCAGAGGAAGATTTGAGAATACGCTTAAATAAAAAAAACGTGAATGGGAAACATCAACAGAGATGACATGGTTGCTGCAGAAAACATGTAAGTTTAATTAATGCATTAAATAATATTACGTAGGAAAAATATGGTTCATGTTATTTTCTATATACTTATAAACGTCTGCAATGGATTAAGGCGTAGGCGCTATAATCTTGAGTTTAGCCTCTTTATATTGAACCTAATATTATTAGGTCCATCAACTTAAACAGGCTGTAGTGGCTAGGGCACATGGAGAGAACGTACGAGATTGAGGCACCGAAACACATTTATAACGAAAGAGCGGATGGAATGAAAAGCAGAGGCAAGCCAGAGAACGATTTAAAGACCAGGTGGAGTATTGAATTATTATTATGATTCACGAAATTTTTAAACCAAGGCGAAGGATAGGAAGAAATGCAAGCTGATCCAGATCCAGGCCAAGACCCACTATGTGTTGTAGAGTCAATGATGATGATGATGATTTCTTGTGCACAAATAGATAAAAAAATATCTAATTCAAACTTGTCGTTTTGTTTCGTTGTATTAATAACTTAATTTACTGTAGTCACGGTCTAGTAGCCAGGTCCGATCTATTTACCAGATATGCCATTTAATCAGAAGTTATAACTCAAAACGTACACATTCATCATATTGAAATCGATCCGATGGTGGTCGTTAAAAAGACTAATATCTCCGAACGATACGACATTTCTGTTGTATAAACAAGGGTGCGATATTTGCCGATGTCGTTTTTCTGGATAAAAATAACTACCAAGTGAATTTACGTTGTTATGTTTCCATCTACGACAACTCTTTCTTAGTTATTGGGTTAATAAAACAAAATGAGACATATTTTAAAAATGTCATGGTCTATTTAAAATCGTCTGTAAAAATGTGGCGTCCTTTTAAAAGTAGAATATTCTATTTGGTTTGGGTTTGATGTTTTGTTTTCTTAAATATCGTAAGATGGACAAATATTAGGATTAGTGGATGTCAAAAGATTGTACACTTGGAGAAATGAGTATCTTTCTGAAATTAGGAGATATATTTTACAAAAAAAAACTTCGAGGAACTAAAAAAATTTGCGCTTACGTAGTGATCTATAGTGCAGTAGATCAATACTAAACGCTGGTGCTTACGAAAACTAGAACTTTTTCAATAAATGCCACGAAAAATATTATTTATAATTGTATGCCAGAGAAAACTATAACCCGTAATAAAGCGTCAGCGAAAAGAATTACACTACGAATACTAGTGAAATTATTTATTTTTAAAATGAAAAAGACAGCAAATATTTGATTTCACGCAAACAAATCCTATGTATCTGTTGATACGTATTTCGACCTAATAGGTCTCATCAGAACAGCTATTCATAGGAGTTCTCAACGTGAAAAATCAATATTTTCTGCCTTTTAAGAGCAACAATAAAATGGCTTCAATACGGACGCGATAGCGACATCTAATTACTAAATCCGTAAAATAGTTTCGAAACACAATTCAGATTTCTGCTTATAATCTGAGCCTTCTAAAAATTGCAAGGCAAACAGACGTTGAAAAAAGATGTTAAAAGGGACATGGGGAATCTAAAATTTGCATTCCACGAATTGTGTTTCGAAACTATTTTACGGATTTATTATTTATTCTTGTTTACGGTTCAACAAAAACTGTTATTACTAATCAACAAAAACTGTTATTACTAAAAAACTTCCGGCGAAAAGAATTACTTTTCCATAAGTAGTAGCGAACATAATGACTTCTAATTCTATGCCCTCAAAGACTGTCATTATGCTCGCCGAAAAAATATATTTCTAAATTGGCGGGCTTTGAAGCCAATCAATGTAAGTCACTAAATATGAAAACTGAGAAAATTGTTATGTTTAAAACTTGTTGTAATAAAATAACGACTCCCATATAAGTACTAATAATGATTTTATTGAAATGTAACATACTGATTAACTTGAATACAAGAAAATTAAATGAAAATAAAAAGCGTTTTCCTTTTTTAATACATTATGCAAGGAAAAAATGACTTATGCTGGGTGTCTACTGAACTAAAAAATAAAATAACGAAAAACAATTAGTCTATGTAATAATTTGAATCATCACTGTCATCATTATACTCAAGTTGGTCGATTATTAAAGTTGAAGCTCGAGGTTTAGTCCTTTGTCTTACTGGCAAATGTTAATAAAATTTGTGGTAGTATGGTGGAATGTAAGGAAATAAATTAAACATGTGTTTGACAGATCTGCGATTTGGGTAGAATTGCTGTTGAACAATATTAAAAACTAAGGTGGTCTTCCCTTTCCGGACTTTTTTGCAATATTGATCTCGTAAAATGGAAAATCTTCTTGCAGTGTTTCTTAATAGAAAATAGATAATTTAGAAATTTAGGAAATAGATATAGAATAATTTTTGGAATATCTGTTTTATATTCAACCAATTAACATTTTCTCCTACATTATTGTTTTCTCTATTAATGATGCTGTTTTCCAACATTCTTGTTGAAATAAATTCTTCATCCTTCATTTCAATTATTCGAAATAGATTAGTCTTTTTGTCAATGGTAACTTATTTGATCCAATGTGCAGGACTATAAATAAACTATTTTTGTTTCTCATGTATTTTCTTTTTTTTTTTTTGTTTCTACATATCATGTGTGGAGAAATTATCCCTTCTTCTTATACTGCCTATCCGTTTTGGATGTTGACGACCATCATGATTAATGTTGCCCAAAATTGGTCTTGGTCTTGCAGTTTTGGTCTTGTTCTTGCGTTTTCGCAAGACCAAGACCACCTAATTTTAGGAAGACCAAGATCAAGACTGACCGTGCAAGATTTAAGCAAGAACAAGACTAAACCCGCGAGACTCTTGCGTCTTGTAGTTAGGAATGATTGTCGTTTTATGGAGTATAGTAGTTCGGGTATATGCTTAGAGACTCTATGAGAAGCAAAAAAATATGTAACAAAAATTTGGAAAATTGGATTTATGCGCATTACGAACTATACCATAAACATTAACAGCGAATCAAAATATCCATTACAAGAACACTTGACACATTTGACACGTACTCAGAGGTATTAATTACAATGTAGAAATAAAATATTTTGTACATTCGTTTCCAGCAGACGACCTCTTCGCTTTGAAATTAATTGTCCAGATTTTGAGAATAGCCCCTCTAATCATACAGTAATCTTCTTGCGTTGCGACGCCGACAGTAATACTATTGCCAACAGTAATAGTATCGAAACTTTTTAAAAATATGGCACCCTAGCTGATAAAAAATGTATATGTAAGGTTAGTATACCTACGGTTAGGGACACCTACTTAATAGTTTGGTTTTTTCCTTATAATTTAGTTATGAGGAATCTAAACACCGCAAATCTTGTCGGTCTAAGACTAAACATAGTTTCTTCTGAGTGTGCAATGAGATTATTCGAATAAACAAAATTTTCAGAAAGAGCGCGGCTAATATTCAAAAGTAACGAGACAAATTAATAACAGATAGCCGGTTACCGTGTAAACAAAATACAGATATGTTTAAAGTAAGGAAGTAACCGATATATAATTCTCAGTTTGGTATTCGGTAATTAGCGTATTGGAGAGTAACGAATATAAAGTAACAAGTAGTTACTTCATCGGTATCACTATACTTCATTCCCAATTGAGTTTTCCTTCGAGTCTAATGTAATACCTAATTGTTTTTCATCTAAATCTTGTTGTTCTCGGAGTGACAGATCTAGTGGAGTAATGAGAGTTGGAGTCATAGATCTAAAAGACCTAAAAGCAAGTTTGATAAGTTTTTCGAAATAATTCGTACATCCCAAATTGCTTTGTGTAAATTGTGCCAATATAGAAAGGTTGAAATAAAAATGAAAAACAGTGTCAGTTGCTTAGATATTTATTAATTTGATTACCCTTATTTATGGCTGTGTAATTTCAAGCTTAAAATGTTCCTACTCTGTTACGTTGTAAGATCTAAAGTAACATTTACTAAATAGTAATAGGTTAATGGGTAACTGCCAGACTTGCTAGACTCTTGCTGCAAGACCAAGACCAGGAGCGCAATACCAAGATCAAGACCAAGATTAGGAGCGCAATACCAACACTAAGACCAGTTGTATTTTCGCAAGATCAAGACCAAGACTATCTAAGTCTCATCTTGTTCTTGCCTTTGGGCAACACTAATCATGACAATCTGTATTTTGTAAACTGCTGTTCTGAAAAGATTTGTAGTTGTTGTGTGAACCACGTACGTAGATTTTTCAGCCAGGAAATTCTTCGCCTTTCTAGTCTCCGTTTTCCTTTTACTTTTCCTTTTACTTATATAATTAATTGAAGCAACCCATATCTTTTGCTGTTCCTCATAATGTGACCAAGGTACATACTGCTCATTTTGGGGTAGTGAAGATGAAATCTCTTGCACAAAGCCACTGTTGGTGGCCAGGTATTACTAAAGACATTGAAATATTGTACAAAAACTGTTCTGTTTGCAATGAACACAAAAGTAACCCTAGTAAAGCACAAGTCCACCCATGTCAGACACCTACAGCACCATTTGAACGTGTCCATATAGATTTTGCAGGACCTTTTATGAATAAATATTTTTTAATACTTGTGTAGGCATATACTAGGTGGCCTAGAGTACATATAGTAAATTTTATATATAGTAGATTTTGGCTGTTTTTATTGCGGTTAACAACTCTTTTCCTTTTTGCATTCTTAATAAAACGACCCGTTAATAACGTGGTCGTTATTCATCTTCAATCTTCAAATCTTCATTAATCAAGACATTAAACAAATTAGGGGCTTTGAAGTAGTAAATACTTTCATATACCTGGGATCCCTAATAACAAATGCCGGAGGGTGTGACAGAGAAATACGTAGAAGGTTGACTATTGCTAGAACAGCTATGATGAAACTGGTAGCAACTTGTAAAAATTCTAGCATAACAATACACACAAAACTAAGGCTGGTACGGGCGCTCATTTTTCCCATAGCCACATATGCATCCGAAACGTGGACCTTAAAGAAAGCGAATAAAAATAAACTAGACGCTTTTGAAATGGGGGTTTACCGCCGCATGTTGAGAATATCCTGGATTGATCATCGCAGTAACGTATCGATATTAGAATAACTTAAAGTAAAAAATAGATTGCTTAAACAAATACAACAGAGATATTTGCAGTATTTTGGACACATTGCTAGAAGAACAGGTACGATGGAAAAACTGATAGTCGAGGGTAGAGTTGAAGGAAAGAGACCGAGGGGAAGATCTCCAAGCCGTTGGGTAGAACAAACAAAAACATTGATTAACCAAGGGTTACATGAAGCCGAACAACTAGCCCAGGACAGAAAAGGATGGAGGAAAATCGTGAAAAAACTGTAAAATAATGATTCCAAACATCCCAAAAGGGATTAGGACTGAGGAGGAGAGGAATAAATCATGGCATTTGAATAGCTTAGCTATTTTTTGAAATGCTGATCTTGCTTTCTCTATTGCCCAATGCCTAATGCCAATGTCTAATGCCCAATTTACACTGACGTTCGTACCAAGGTAGGTGTATAATTTTACTCTTTCTATTGGTTGACCATTCACACTGATTATTTTAATTTGTTGTTCCTTCTCAGAGATCATCATACATTTTGTTTTCCTAATGTTCAGTGAAAGTTCATATCTCTGACTCACTTCTGTGAATCTATTTATTAACCTCTGGAGGGCTTTATAACTGTCAGCGAATATCACCGTGTCATTTTAAAACATTTCCTCAGAGTATATATTAAGCAGCAAGGGTGATAGTATACATCCCTGTCGGATCCTCGGTCTACGGATAGACGATGTTTGATTCTAGTAAAGATGCCTAATAATTCTTATATCACAAGTGTTTATGTTAATATTTGTCACTATCAGCCTGTCGTGTTCACATAGTTAATCGCATTCACGTCTCTACATCTTTGAAATAGCACTTGTATGCTAAAGAGAGCCTCTCTCGTACCCACTGCGTTCCGTAAACCAAACTGTGTATGGCTGATTTTTTCTTCGCATAGTCTATATATCCTTTGATATATGATTTTTTAAAATAACTTTAAAATGTGGCTCATTAAACTGATAGTCTGGAAATCATTGCCGGATACGGATTTTATTTTCTTTGGTAGAGCAATAAACGTTGACTTCAGCGTTGACAATTATTCCTACAACACCAATAATTTTTAATTATTATTTAGGTCCTTAAAGGCATTTTCATGTGAATATTATCTAGAATTGTACAAGAGATCAAACAGTCTCTGGAGAATAAAAACAAAGTAGCCTTTTCTCCAAAGAAACCTATACGAAAGTCAAGTGAAGTCACCATAATATCAAATTAATGATATTCGATCTCTAATATAACATTTCCATAGAACAGAAAGTTGTCGTGTTAGTGTTAAAAAATAAAAAAACGAAATTGAAAACGTTTTTGATATTAAAATATCAGAAACATCGTTAGGATGAATTTTTCGAAAGATTAATTTTCGTTAAAGGAAAGTACAGATAAACAGAAAACCGAAAAGTGTTGATTGAGAAGACGGATATAAGAGCTTTAAAAATTAAATTCTAAAGACTTCTCAAACATTATATAAACGAAAACAGGTCCACTGTTTACCTCGATGAGACTTAAGTACACAGTGGACATACTTTATCGAAATCGAAAAATTCTAGTAGAGGGTTATTTATCAACATTTCGAAGGGTCAGCGTTTAATAATAGTGCATGCTAGTTGAGATATGGAATTATGCACTTTTAATATTCACGTCTGGTAGTAAATCCGGCGACTACCACTTAGAAATTGGTTCCATGAATTACCGTAAATGGCTAAAGACAAATATAATTCCAAATGTATCCCGTAACTTAACAGTTGTTTGCGATAATGCCTCATATAAGTGAATTTGATGAATAATGATTAATTGACTGATTGAAAAAAATGTAACTTGTAATCCTCAAAATTTTAAACCAAAATTTGTATTCATTAGTGACACAAAAACAAATTTAAAACATGAGTTTGATGAACTTTTACGTGAATATATTACTACGAAGAAGAATAAACCTGGCATGGGCAGCCTATGGAAAACTCTAAAGGTATCTTTAAAAGCGATATACCAATTTCTTTAAAACGTAAAACATTTGACCAATGTGTGTTGCCTGTGATGACCTATGGTGCCGAAACTTTAACATTGACAGCTACAAGTTCTAAAACGATGCAAATAGCTCAGAGGAAAATGGAAAGGTCAATGCTGAGTATATCGCTTCGTTACCGAGTTATACATGAAAACTTACGACGAAGAACACCGAAGAAGTTACCGATGTAATTTCCCGAATTGCCACACTGAAATGGAACTGGGCCGGAAACGTTGCCCGAATCAGTGATAAAAGGTGGACGAAGAGATTGCTTGAGCGGAGGCCCAGGTTAGACAAAAGAAGTAGAGGAAGACCCCCTACTCGTTGGACAGACGATCTCAAGAAATTGGATGAAAAATGCTCAAGATAGAGCACAATGGACAAATATGAGAGTGGCCTCTGTTCAGCAGTTGACGCAAAAGGCTGGGTGATGATGATGATTCCGGTTCCATCACTAGAGATGATACGAAATACTAGGAACAAGTATTTGGTAATAGGTATGAGCATATAACGTAACGTAACAGCTAGCGGTTTTCTAAAATACTAGTTCCAGTTCCATCTAGATTTGTTCAACGACACGACGGACCACGGAATGTATCAAGCCTGGTAACTGTAACTGAACACAATAACGTCGATACTCGATACCTGAGCTGCGCTTTGTTATCGATATTTTGGTATTGGTATTAGGAATACTTGGATATCGATACGCACAGGGAACAGTTGCATTTTTTGGATAGGTAATAATTCTGTAGGTACTGAGGATTGGTGGTTCGGACGTCGGGATTATTACGGTGGTGTATGCAAGATGTGAAATTATACGTATTAAATCTGTCATAATATTGGTCCCTTGGTTTTACTATATTATTCTAGAAGTATTTTAATTTGATTTTGTTTGAGTGTAACACATATTTTTATTAAACTAAAATAAAAGAGTATATAAATTTTCTGCTTGTGCAAATAACCTTTTAATATATTGAAAATTTAAAAAAAAAACGCAAATAAACATTACATTTGATATGGGATAATAGGACCCATATAACATTGTAAGCGATACTTATTGATTCCTTTTGTTTATTTTTACGGGTGGCGTGAAGTCCCATTTATATTTTGTATTATAATTGAATAACTATTTTGTTTATGGTAAAACATTTATTTAAATAAAAATGTAATTCTTAAAATATACCTACATATTATTTACTACAATAAAGTGGATAAGTGTACCTAAACAAAAATAACAAAAAAAAACAAATGAGATTATTTAAAAAAATAATACACGATTAGTTAACAAAATACAAAATATAACTTATATGTAAAACAGAAAAAATTTGAATTAACACTTAAAAATAATAATTGCTCTAATTCATTGTATTTCAAGCGATTTAGTTTTTCCTTTAACAATTGTCCTCCTTACAGACTGCGATCTGCGTCTGGAATAGACGTGGAGTACAAAAATGTAAAAAATACTAGGTTACAAAGTAACTAGTATTTGGAACAGGTACGAACATGGAACCGGAACGTAACGTAACTGTTACCGAAAAATACTCATTTGTATCATCTGTATCCATCACTGTTAATTATCATTAATTTGGCGTTTAAGCTAGGTAAAAATTAAAAAAAAGGTCAGATAGCTCAGCGGGCTGTGCGGCTGCCTCTCATTCGCTTCACTGTCGAATGGTTCAGTGGATGTGGGATCGAGCCCCAGCTCGGTGTACAGAAAACAAAAAGTCTAACGCAGCAGTTTAAAATTCTAGATGAATCTGCGGCTTAGACTAGAATATGCTGGGATCTGATCGGCCTATGGTGGAGCAGTATGGCAAGAGATAAGGGCTTGCGGCTCGGTGATACTCCTCCATAGATCCCTACCGGACGGGCGTAACGCCTAAAAAACCGAATATATATATATATATATATATATATATATATATATATATATATATATATATATATATTACCTTACCATTATACTAATATATAATATATATATATATATATATATATATATAAATCATGAATGTGTTGCTTGTGTGAGTCCATTTCAAATAGGTAAAGAAATAATAAATAAGACTTACTCACAATCAATTTAATTTAACTATCAGACGACCGGTTTCGCTTTCTACAATATGCAAAGCATCCTCAGGTCTCGATACAAAGTTAAACAAATGATGCCGGTACTCTATTAATAGATGGATGGTAGAACATGGTTGAAACTACTTTATATTGTTGAATGGAGAACTCAATTCTATCACTGCAGTTGTTTGACAGTAAACGGGAAGTTCTTGAGGAGATAGATTTGATCCAATGAATTAGAGATATGTGTGATATTGTTTGTTAAATGTAAGTGATGTAATATACTATTGTGTTATTAAAGGCTATGTATACTTATTCCAGAGATATATTTTTGAAATGTGTGTTATTTATTGAGTAATTGTTTTTTGAAGGTGACCGTTTTATGACAATGAATAGGTGTAGATGTAAAGATTGTGTGGGTGTGCAATTATTTTCACAACTTATCAAATGTAGTTATCAAATTACTTTGATAAAGTTCTATTGGCAATGAGTTAATTATTGGAATAGTCAAGTAAATAAAATGGTAAAATACAAACAATTAAGGATAATTTAAACACACTAAAACAGAAAACACTTAGAAGGGACGAAATTGTTTAACTTTGTATCGAGACCTGAGGATGCTTTGCATATTGTAGAAAGCGAAGCCGGTCGTCTGATAGTTAAATTAAATTGATTGTGAGTAAGTCTTATTTATTATTTCTTTACCTATATATATATATATATATATATATATATATATATATATATATATATATATATATATATATAAATTAAAAAAATCGGCTACTAGATATATTAGGGTGTAAACTCTTCAATGGCCGCAGCCGTACCTGGACGATTTAGTGGTTTTTGGCAACAACCTGCATACATATAACCAAAACTCATTAATGGTGTTAGAAAGACTAAGGAAAATTTTATGAAGAAAGAACTATTATAATTACGACAAACAATTTTGAGGTGTAGCACCAGATCCTGAGAAGATCTGTCACCACAGAACGCAAGGAAAGCAAAGAGTTTCGTAGCATTTGCAAATTATTACAGAAAATACTTTAATCATTTTTCAGAAATAGCCACACTACTAAACAGACTGTCAATGTCATCCTGGTGACTTAGTCGTGGATTAATACGCACATTGATGCGCGTCGCCCTGCCTTTTAAACATGCTTTATTTTTCTGTTGGCCGAGAGATCTGAAAATGCCATATAAATACTAATATGCTTATAAATATGCGACATTTTTCAGCTCTCGGATCAGTCGATAGACCACGGCCTTACCTAAAGCACGTACGATAAAGGAGGTCGCCGGCCGGGGCTCTGCTCTCTGCTCCGTGCTACCGCAAATGTTAGACTCTGTAGTTAGTCTTTGCTTCAAACGTTGTTTTATTTCAACAATGATCTACGATATCATACACTACACACCCAGTCTTTATCAAGACTTGGAAAAAGAATCCACATCCAGAAATTAAAATGGATAAATGCTTAGGGGTTCTTCGTAAATTATACATGAAGCCCCTAGACAGCGTACAGCAGAGTGGATAATATCATAGCTAAACTCTTGCTGCGACGACATCAACAAAGGATGGAAAATTCGAGTGGACAGCAGAATGCCAAAAAGTTTTTGATAAACTCAAGGCATCACTAATAAACCCTCAGTGGAATTATCAGATTTATCGCATAAAAACAACTTTATTTTAAGAACTAACGCGTCAGGCATTGCTTTAGGAGAAACTTTATTAAACGATAGTGACGAATTTTTAGCATATATCACTATAACGCTCAAAAAAAAAGCAGAAATCAATCATCCTACGATAGAGTAGAAATTGTTAGCAATAGAATGGAGTATTGCCAAATGGTGACATTACCTTTAGTCGAGTGTGTGTAAAAAACTAAAACTAACAAGTATTTTGATCACAAAAGACTTGTTCAAAAACTCCCTTTTCCCGATAAAAGGAACGCACGATAATATCGAATAGATAATATTCGTTTTTATTTTTTTAAATGAGAATGAATAATATTTACTATAATTCTATTTTTGTACAATATGAAACTAATTCGATAAAAAACTATTCCGAAGACTGGAATTCACGTCTAACAATATAACAACTCTCAACTTTTCTCGACTGAATACCTAAACGCCATAACTATATTCCGAGGTGAAATTATTTCAGTTTGGACGCTCTTAACGAGCTCGGGGTTAGAAATTCTTCATGAAATCTATCTCAAAATGTCCGGCACGTTTTTACTGCTACAATGCTGCATAAGTAGGGCTTTATTGAAATGCAAAGCGTTGCTGACGTCCAAAATATACCCTGGACGCATCAGTAATGGCATTGCTGGGATTTAGTGAAAAAAATTGAGGTCTCTTGCGGAGAGCATCACTTTAGAAAATTAAATACGATTCCGTACTAAATTATTAGTAAAAATTAAATGTATAAAATATCTAGAAAGTAACTAAAAGGTCTTTCTCTGCTTTAAAAATATTGATACTACTGGATCCTAAATAGCACTTCATCCTGTTTAAGTAATTGAAATTTCACATTTTAATTTCAAATTGGTCGTACGTAAATTCTAAAAATAATAGTTCAAGAATTCCTGGTGTGATGAAATATAATGGCATTACTACCTCCGAAATATTGTGCATGTGTTTCCAGAATTTCATTGACAATGCTGTCGGTAAATTCTCTGGTAATAGAATCAAGCTGATTTAATTTATTGCTGAATTCAGCTAGTTTATTATCAAAATCTTCAATTTTCTTCTTAATGTCCGCTTTAGACTCCACTATTGATATCAGTAATATTCCCAATATTTAAACTACATGCACTGTATAAGTAATCATAAAGTAATCATAAGTAATCGTAAAGTATACATAACCTACGTACTTTTTGCCTAGTAACTCTCTAACACACTGTTTAGCTTTGAACAATTAGCACAAAATACTCTTCTTTTACACAATACGACTTAAGTGGTTACGACATAAAGTCGTCGTTACGACAGTTTGCCGTACATTCCATTGCCCAATAAAACAATATACGGCGACATTCACATTCGGCTGCCGTCCAATGCCACTACAATGGACAACGGTAGTGTTGTAGCGTATTATCAGTGAACCACGCAATGTAATCGATGCTTGCCCACGTAACGACACAACAAGAACAGTTGATCTTGCAGTAGCAGTGTCCAGGGGCACATACATAATGACAGAAAATATAGATGGTAAATTTTAATTGCACTGGTACAAAGTAGACCGATATTGTGGGTAAAACTCTGTATGCATATTATAAAGACAGAAATTCGACAAGAAATGCATGGCATGAAATTTTAGTGGAGGTTAACTCTGACTTTAAAAAGCTAGACACTCAGGAGATAAATAAGTTTGCTAAGTTGTACTTACTTTATTTTGCAGTTAAAGTATAGACGTAGATTAGTAGGGACTTTTCGGTGTTTCTTTGGCCATTATTACACTTTCTATATTATAGGTACATTATATCCAATAACAAATTGTAATTACTCACATTTTTGAAATTGCCATGGCAAGCTTTCAACATCAGATACAAAATATGTACAAAACATCTTCCTAATATTATTTGCAGATAGACCCTCTCGTATTACATTTCTTGCGCTAAATAATTCAGACCTGTTACTGTCAAAGTATCCTCTACCACAAAACCATCCCTGTCACGTACAAAATTATGTAATACGTCGAAAACTTTAAATATGCGTTATTTGTTGCTGAGGATGCGAACACCGCATAATACATTTCTTAATTTAAAACTTTCTAAGACGTCCCTGGCCCAAGTATGAATATCCCCCAATTCTATGTTTACATTGTGAGGTAAAAGAAAAGATTTCCAAAATCTAGTTTGTAACTTCGACTTTAAATATGGTTTTATTGATTTGTACGTGTTATTTCTGCAAATTTAAAAGTAGTTTGATTCAAGGTCGTTCTGCGATATGTTTAAAACAAAATTTTGGGTTTTTTGCTAACGAGAGCGGTGGAGAGGAAAGACGCAAAATTGGTAAGCCGGTGTAGAGGGTCGATTGAATTCAAGTTTAGGTTGGAAGATTTGGTCGTCGTTATGAGTGACTAGAAGCCGGCATAATTTATTGAAAAGAGTGGAATTTTACTCTTTGTTAATATGTCAGTTTAGAAAAGAGTAATTTAAGTACCTAAGAGATTTGTGTCGTTTACAACAAATTTGAAATTTGTCCACATTGTTCCAGTCCTTTTTAGAGGCTGAGTTCCAAGTTTTGTGTTCGGTGCTAGCTTCAACTTAAAATTGTCAGTCCTATCACTCCTATCGCAATGTGAGATGCAGTGTTTTTGTTCCAGTGGAGGAAATTTTAGTAATTAAGGTTCTAACCACAGGAGTTTTAGTGCATTTCTTTGTAAAACTTAAATAACTTTCTTTTGTGTTCAAATTTTAAAGTATAAATAGACAGTTTAAAATAATAATTGCTTTCAAAGGATTTGTAAAAAATTTGTAATAATTAAAAATATATGTCTTAGGGCGTGGTTAGCGGTCATTTTAATTTTTTATGTTTTAAAATCTTATGTTGACATATGACAGCTAGCTTTATTATTTTTGACATAAGTTTGTTTTTGTTTTTAGAAAAAGGTTAACCTTTATGACTAGTTTTGTTTAAAAAGATAATTCCTTAATTATAATAATTCATTTCTGCCACATGTTTATAGCCCAGTAACCATTTTTAAAAGTTTTGTAGCATCTCCCACTTGTAAAGAGAGTTTGTAAAACAAATAGGACAAGTAAGTTTTTTTCTTTAATACTTTGATATAAATCTTTGTAACTATTAATATCGTAAGTGTTCATGTATTTTCTGATTTTGTAACTGTTTGAGTTGAGACAACAATAAATGTTTAATTTATTTCCCTAAATCATTTTTCTTTACCTATTTTAAAAAATCACCTAACCCCTTTTGTGTTTCTTTTTTTTAGGAAGGAAGAGCTTTTTTTATTTATCAAGCAAGACTAGGGTCCTTCGAAGTGGCATCCTTATTTTAAATAGCCTTTCTTGTTGTTTTTGTTTGCTCATTTATCCAGGAGATGTATGTAAGTACCCTCTTTTTGTTTCAATTTTGTAGTTGCCCCAATCCGACCCCTTGCTATTCAATTTATCCACGACTCTCCAAATAAACCCTGAGTGCCGTTCGCATAAGTTTCGATTTATTTTACTTGCCCTATCTCCACCCCCAATAGTTTCTGTCGCAAGATTTCAACCCTCATAGTAATACCCTATGTGGTAGACAAAGCTTTTCGTTACAACTTACCTTCCGTCGAGCTCGACACAAGCGATAGTTAAATATATCTTTTGTAATACTTAAATGTGTCCCCCAAAAGGATACACTCAATAAAGTCGATTACGTCCTGTCCTTTTTTAAGGCGGTAAATTAACCATGAGGCCAAAATGTTTGCCTGATTCATTCTACGCTCTGTGCTCTCTGCGACAATTAAGATGAATACCGGGACAAACGGTCGTACGACCTCTTGCCGTAACGACCCAAGTCGTATTGTGTGAAAGATGCGTTAGGTATAATTATTAATATTGTGCTAGTTTTACATATGAAATTTAATTATTAATAAAAGCAAATCCATCGTTATTACTTACTTAAATGTTTAAAAAAAGAAACTGATGGCCGGTTGTTCGAACGCTAATCAAAGCTTGATTGTAATCAAATATTTAATTAAAATCATATACGTTATATTTTGAGGTTATGTTGACTGATTTATTTTATTCAATTTTATTATTTTGCGTTTTAATTTAAAATAAACTATAATTAAAATCTTTCTGATATTAATTTCATGTTTTTATTTACAAATCAATAATAATAATAAGCAATTTTGACAGCTGCTGTGACGTGTTTACTTGTAATTAGATATTTGATTACAATTAAGTTTTGATTAGCGTTCGAACAACCGGCCCTTAGTAATTTATTTAACAACACATTTAAATTTAATTAAATTTAAATTTACCGGAGTGTGGCAGCATACGACCGTTTCGATCGAAGTCTGACTAAGCAATGGAAAAAAATTAAGTTTTAGAGTCGAAGATAGGATAATTTTGTTTATACTATTTTAATAAATATTTATGTTTTATATTTTTTTATTAAACTATTTTTTTTACTTTTTATGTTGCATAGTGGAACATTGGCAGTGTTGAAGTTTCTAGGAGCAGTCCAAACCAAAACAGTTGTACATAATAAAATAAGCAATTATGTATCTAAATAAAAAAATACCCTGTATTGCATGTTATTATTTAAAAATCCATTTCAGTTCCTCCTCGTTTTATACTACCCTCGAAAAAATATTGTACACATTTTCGAAGGATATTAATGACTACCTAATGAAGTTCGGAAAAGTTGGGGAAAATTTATTTTTAAAAACCGAATTTAAAACTTCCTTGTCGGGAGTTCATTAGTAAATGGAAAACTTCAACGGGCTTATTGCGAAACTTCCACAACAATCTCGTTATATGATTTCGTATTAATTAAATCATGATGAAGACAAGTTTGAGGAAAAACACACGCAAAGACCTTTTTACAACGGGGTTTTAGGTGAGTAAATAGATCGGTAACGACGGGATTTGAATTTTCCAAGTCTATTATCTTTTAGAGTTTTTTCTGTTTACACTGTGATGGATTTAGTGGTTTATATAGCAACCCATTAACAGCCAAGGATTTAAATAAAAAAAAATCAAAAGATTGGAATGGTGATATTCCTTTTTAACATAAATTAGACAAAATATACCAAAAATAGTTTTTTTTCAATACTATTTTTCTAGAAAACATGTGTTTATGGAACATTGGTGGTATATTTAAAAACAAATATATATTTATCAATACAGTACAGTTGCTATCAACAAATCCTCAAAGATACTTCGTCTAAGGACTTTCTTAGTGACCAAAATCTAGATTTTTCATATTTTTTCATGTAAGTAGTGGCTTTAAACGTGTCAATCCAGATAGCACTGATGATGGAATAGTTATTCCGAATACGTTCTGTAATGTAACCCGTTAGGTTTTTTTTTAATAATATACCTTTTATAAAGGAGTTTTTTAAATATAAAATTTTGTGATACATGGTATACAAACAACTACAGGAATTCATTTTCCTTGGGGATTAACATTTTTATCTAGTTTTGAGTAGATATACATTTTGCACGTAGTATACAGTAAGGTCTCGTTTAATGCGGTGGATATGTTCCACAGAAAAGAGCATATAAAAAAATCGCATAAAAAAGACATTACTTGCCTTGAATAAGAAGGGATACATTCCGTAGCCTTATACTAGTTATTTATGTACCAAGGGCGTTATGTAGATGTTTATGTCCGAGGGCGACTGTCTTACAAACACGAGGGCCTCTCGCCCGAGTGTTTGTAAATTGCCCGAGGGTATACACATATATTAATGCCCAAGGTGCATACAAACTTTTATGTCATACTAGTTTGCTATCGTATTCCTAATCTAAATATATTTAAAAATTCAGAAATTGAATTATAGTCGTATGAGCAGTACCGTCGTTAGGGTGAAACATATAATAAATGGACATCTGCGGCTGTCAAACCTAAAAAGTGAAAATATCGGATCTTCCTATTATTGCATCTTCCCAAAATTACCATTTTTATGTGAATTCTACTAAATCATTCCATATTTTTAACTTCAATTTTTACTTAAATGTTATTAAGAAGATATCAATTTTTTTTGTCTTTATGCCTGTGTGGACCATAAAGTATATTATTACGTAGATCACGATTGTTAAAAAGGCCGCTTTTCTTATAATACTGCCTTTACAAGGGCAGTATTTTAAGACTTTGTGAACTTTCATTTCTTTGGAACACTTTTTTACAGTCTCAGTGTCATTGTTTTTTGTATCACTTACACTTAAAACATTGTTGACTACTACATTTTCTCTACTACTTGGGTTCTCTTGCTTCCATGCATGAAAAGCTATAGGTGATTTTTCTCATGGTCTAAACATTTTCTTTTTATACAAATAGACAGTTTCAAGAAAACAAAGAACAAAAAATACTACAATCATTATACCGACTAACAAACAAAATTTAACACAACTCAAAATTAAAGCAATGCACAATGCACATCTATGTATAAACCAGCTGGTTGCAAAGATACAACTAAAAGAAAAATTTAGTTATTTTATTATAAATAAATAATATTTTATAATAAACAGAAACGAGTGTCTTTCTGACATATATCAAACATCAAAATAATAATTATTGTCAGAAGAAAAAGTATGACAAAATCCCTGCCTTTGCATCTGATAAAAATAAATAAAACTATGCAGGGATTTTTCTCGATGCAAAACATTTTTTCTGTATATTTCTATTTTTGAATTATTTTACTTGATTTTTAATTTCTTTAATCTCTGTCTGCTCTTCTGCCATTTCTTTTTTAACATTTTCCAAACAGCATTTAACGTCTTTTATCGCTTTGTGTCTCATCTTCAACTTCTATTTGACTATTATTCACTCCTCTTCTATTTTTTTTGTATTGTTTAATCCCAGAAACAGAAACTCCCCACTTTAGATCCAAGGATATCTTTTCATCGACTTGTAATCTCCTTCCACAATTCTGCTAACTTTCTTTCACAATGCCGGTATCCAAACTCACGAACATACCCTCTATCGAGACGCGACCTTTCCTTTCGATGATCAAATGATAACTACCACTTTCTCTCATACACCGACTATCAATTTTCCCATTAAAAAAAACTGTCCAATACAGAAAGCTTTAGTTTGTTTACAATCATTAAGAGAAAACCTCGTTACTGTTTCCAGAGAAACTAAAGTTTTTGCTTTAAAACTGGCTTTTCCTTTGGTTACAAATACATAATTCATTCCTGTAACACAAGGTTAATTACAATATCTTAATCCTAGGTCTTATGCAAACAATATAAAGATTGTAATGAGTATGGGCTTTCTAATTCTTTATAAAAAGATTTTACCTGCGAGTGTTCAAAAATTAGTTCTTGACAGGCAAAACTTTCTGTTAATCTAATATTATCTTAATCTAATACATTAATTTTGTTTACCATGATGTCTTGATTGATTGAGAAGAACATGTATGACAATATATATATATATATATATATATATATATATATATATATATATATATATATATATATATACACTCACCGGCAAAATTAACGGAACACCTTAAAATTGCTACATATTAGATGTCTTGAATTTCCTAAACCTGTTGTCCGATTTTAGTGATTTTTAGTATGTTATAGGTATATTATTTAAGAATATCGATGTAATAATATTGTTGCTAGACAGGTCAATGTCATTTTATACCGGCTGTAACAATCCTACTGTGTTTTTTCCTTAAAGTTCGGAACATCCTGTGGAATATTCTAGCATATATAAAATATTGAAATTAAAACTTAATTATAGCCTCAGGTTTTCGTAACATTTTCTTTTTTGATTCATTTGCTTATGTTTGATAATAAAAAAGTTAGGTACGTTAACAATTAGCCATGTTTTTCATCAATAAATCCTCATTTTCTGCTTAGTTTAAAAACAAGCCTAAAGTAGGCTATGAGAAGTTAACAATTTAATGCACACACCAGCAAATTTAAAGGAACCTGTCATTAATGCAATATTTTTTTATATTTGTATTTTATAGACTATATCTACATAGCTTTGAGAGCTCCTTGTCACAAGACAGTCTTAAATGTCAAAATGTCAAATTAATTTGTTTATTTGTATTGTGTTTTATATTTTACAGTCATTCTGTCTGTTTATAACAAGTACAAACTTGTATTTAATTGAGCGCACAGTAAGAAAGAGACTAAAAGAAGCCGGTCTCAAGTCATATGTGCCAATAAAAGCTCCCAGACTCCAGAGACACCATCGTTTAGCACGACTACAATTTGGTCGAATACATCAAAATTGGAATGATAACCACTGGAGTCAAATTCTCTTTACGGACGAGAGCCGTTTCTGTGTAAATTACATCGACGGTAGAGAAAGATTGTATTAACGCCAAGGAGAACGAAATGCCCCTTTCAACTTTACTACGACCGTACCTTTTGGTGGAGGTTCAATTATGGTGTGGGGCGGTATATGTTTGGGAGCAATAACAGAGTTAGTGGTGATTGATGGTGGAGCATTAACAGCAGATAAGTATATCAGAGATATTCTCCAAGACCATGTGGTACCTTTTTCACCATATATTGGCGAAAATTTTATTTTATAGTGTAAGAGTGTAAGTGTAAGAGATTTCTTATTACAAGTGCCTACATGCTAGGCAGAAAACTTAGGGCACGGGTTCCTGCTATTCAAAACAGAGAAGAAGTCACAATTGCAAAAGATTGAGAAATGCGAGAGGCTGGCCAACAACTGATCGATAGCGTTATCAGAAGTATGAGGAGACGAATAACTGCAGTTCTAAGGGCTCGTAGGGGAAACACACGCTATTAAAGCCAAAAAAATGCATAAAAAACAATTTAAGTTCAAACTGTACAATAAAGTTAATGCATTTAAAATCCGTATTTTGTTGAGTCTGACATCTTTGTATTTTATTTCTTCTTAAACAGGTTTTATATTGTACTACCATTGTAATATAAATTCAAAATACTTCACCAACATTCGTATTATGATATTATCTAAACAGTATATAGACTAGAGAGAAAATACTCAGATTTTATGGTTGTTTCTTTAAATATGCTGGTGAAACTAAGAAGAAAATGAGCATTTATTGATGAAAAACATGGCTAGTTGTTAACGTACCTAACTTTTTTATTATCCAACACAAGCAAATGAATCAAAAAAGAAAATGTTAAGAAAGCCTGAGACTATAATTGAGCTTTAATTTCAATATTTTATATATGCTAGAATATTCCACAGGGTGTTTCGAACTTTAAGGAAAAAACACAGTATGATTGTTACACCCGGTATAAAATGACGTTGACCTGTCTAGCAACAATATTATTTCATTGATATTCTTAAATAATATACCTATAACATACTAAAAAAATCACTAAAATCGGACAACAGGTTTAGGCAATTCGAATCATCTAACATGTCCCATTTTTAAGGTGTTCCGTTAATTTTGCCGGTGAGTGTATATATTCTATAGGTTATTCTTCTATTAGGTTTTCGCATAGGTTTTCGTAATTTTTCCTTCGATTGAAACGTACATTTTTCCATGTCTATAAAACTTTTTATTCTTTATTTTTATTAAAGATTGTTTAAAGCATTCTGTATTGTCTGTTGGCTGTTTTCTCAACCTGCGTTTTACGTCCTAGTTTATGTTTTATTTCTGATTTTTCTTCTTTCTCTTTCTTTTATTATTTCATATAGTTGTGCTGCTACACATAATATTGATATACCTCTATAGTTTCTTGTATTTCCCTTTTGTTTACTGTCGTTTCTTTACGTATGAACAGCCGTTTTAAGTGCAACAAATAGATGTAATATAAGAAACTTTATATATAGGGCGTAGAACAAAGAAGAAAAGCATTGAAGTAAACAAATAAATGTTACATATTTATTACAAAATAATTTATTAATCATATATCAAAAAACTTAATTATTTACAGCATTTCCAATACAGAGCCGCACCGCGAAAGCAGTTTCAATAGCATGCTGTTTGGTCTTTAGACAATTTTCAATAATGTACCCTGCTTTATCACCATATTCCCGACGTATATATTCTGAAGCTATATCCATGTTTATCGTGTTATTATCATTAATTATATTTAGAATTTTATAAAAGCAGTGAATGAATTTCTTTGTGCTCGAATCGTGTTGTCCATTTTTAAGATTGTCCAAGAATTGCTGGTATGGCAAGTTATTTTCCATAGCGCATTTTATCAGTGTCTCCTTAACGGTAGCATCGGTATTCGTCAAAGAAGGCTAAAAAAAAAACAATTGTGTTATACTTCTTTCATAATGATAATGATCTCGGTAATTAATATATTCTGGGTTTGTTGCAAAAACTCATTAGATGAATTTCGAGATAAAGGCACATAAAAAACAGTAATGTATTTTGTGTCATACAACAATGTTGTATTTTCTAACTTTTGTTATAGTACTATAAAACAATTATATTTGATGTATTTTTAATTACTTTTTCTTTCAGTTGTAAGAGTTTAAGTATCGAATTATAATAAAAAGTATATCAGCAATGAATTTATTAAATAAAATACCAAATTTTTATCCTAGATTGGTCAGATTTTGATTATATTGAGGAACAACATCTGGTGGAAGACGTCGATAGTGATATATCCCATGGTGTTTAAGAGAAATAACTTCCTTAACAGAATTTAAGAAAATTTCATTGCAGTTGCTTTTTCGAATAGTACGAGGTCGTTGTTCGAAATTATTTTTTGGTACAGGCTGAAATTCTCATATCTGAATTCAACAAAATTTGGTAGTGATTTCTTAAACCACTTAACTTTGATCCAATTGATTCTTGTAATATTACAATTATCAATATCAGTAACACTAAAAGAAACACCTACGCAATATGTTATAAGATGTATAGATTTGAATGTTCAAACTGGCAGCAGAACAGGTGTTGAAAAAATATCTGTAGGAAAATTTGGGTCAGACCAATGCAATGAAGGAGGAGGAGAACCCCTGGTTGGATTTCTGCTTCAGAATAACTTATTTCAAATGAACAGTTTCTTTCATAAAAAACACCAAAAAAGATCAATTTGGCAAAGCCCGGATAGCAAAACTAAAAACAAAATAGGCTATATAAGTAGCTCCAAAAGAGAAATCGTTATAAATGTTAATGCTCGAAATAAATTCGATACATATGGGTATCGAATCGAATGGTATCCGCTAAAGTTAAAAACGTATCTAAAGAAGGAAATACATTGATTATCAAGAAAAAATGAAGTATACACATGGACACAACCCAGTGACGTCAAAATATGTTAATATGACATTGACACTAAATTGAAACCAAATACAAGGACACGTCATTAATATGAAGAATGAAGATATAATTGCTCCCAATGAATGCATTACACAAGGTAACGGAGAAAGTCAAAATAAACATCCGAGAAAGTCAAGGAGATATAACTGATCTTAAAAATTATCGACCAATTAGCCTGTTAACACCTATGTACAAACTCTTTCCAAGAATCATAACAACGAGAACATACTTCAAGCATTATATGAAAGTCGCATTGATATCCGTTAATTCAGATTAGTAAACAATATTTATAGAAATGCGACAAACGTAATAAAGTTACTCGAAAATACTAACGAACTTAAAAATTCAAGGAGGTGTTAGACAGGGTGACACACTATTCAAAAGCTTTTTATAACTAAAGCTCGGATTATAGGCAAAATGCCTTTTTTTGCCTATTTTGCCTATTATAAGTGTTTTTTGCACTTTTTGCCTTTTTTCGTAAATTCCGCCTATTTGTGCCTTTTTTAAAATTTCATGGTACTACCCATGATATTATTCTATTACTAAACCATTCTATAATAAAATTTTGGGTCAATAATAAAATATCAATGGTTTGTTTATATAATAGATTTCTAGGAAAATGTACCTGATCGAGACTTGAGGGTTAACTATTTGGAAATCCCTAAGCTTTATTAGTTTATTATCAGTTGTACAGTCGGTTACTGTATCAGAGTTTACTCACAAATTAGCAAATTGCTATATCCTAGTTTAGTTTTGTTGCGTATACCGAAAAGCAAAGAACACGTTTTAAAACGTTCAAGACAGTTGTGTGAAAAGATGACATCTAAATTAAGGCTATGGATCGCACCTTATTCGGAACTTTCTCTAGAAGGAGATGGAGCATTTTGTAAACCATGCGGCAAATCGGTAAGTTTTATTTTTTTTTTCTTTTTTTCTCGTCCCACAACATAACTAAATTCTAAAGCGGTTTTAGAATTCTAATTATTTTTTTTTAATTCTCAGATTTCAAGTAGAAAAAAGTACTTTATTGACCAGCATTGTGGAACCCCACTTCATAAACGTAATTTGGAAAAATTAAATTCCTCTAAGTTAGCCCAAACATCTCTGCGGGATAGTTTAAGCAGTTCAAAAAAAAAGGAGGAAGACGCATTTAAATTTGATTTATGCCAGATGATGATTGCATCCAACATTCCTCTATATAAAGTTAATAACCCTAGTTTTAAACGCTTTTTTGAAAAATATCTTAATAAATCCTTACCGGACGAGAGTACATTGAGAAAACATACTGTGGAAAAATGTTATGTGGAATGTATTTCAAAAATTAAGCACGAGTTGGAGGGCAATTTTTTGTATATTATCGTGGATGAAACGACAGATGTATGCGGCAGGTATATAGCTAATTTAATGATTGGAATTTTGAACGAAAACTTTGCGAGAAAACCTTATTTAGTTGCCGTTAAAGAATTGGAAAAAACAAACAATTTAACAATAAGTCGATTTATACAAGATAGTTTAACAAACCTCTTTTTACCCAACGCTATACCAGTGAATAAAATAGTTTTAATGCTTTCAGATGCTGCGGCATATATGTTAAAAGCTGCTGTTAATTTAAAAATTTTTTATCCTAATTTAATTCATTGCACTTGTGTAGCCCACGGGGTAAATAGAATTGCTGAAGAAATAAGAAATCTGTTTCCGTTGGTAAATAATTTTATAAATTTTATGAAAAAAGTTTTTGTAAAGGCTCCGTTGAGGGTGCAAATATATAAAGAAAGACTTCCCGGTGTCCCTTTGCCACCTAAACCAGTAATTACAAGGTGGGGAACCTGGCTCGAAGCAGTCTTTTTTTACTTTGAACACTGCAATGAAATAGAATTAGTTATGTCAGAATTTGATGATGATATTTCCGAAGCCATTCGAGAAGCAAAAAAAATATTAAAAAATCCCAAATTGAAACAGGAACTCGGTTATATCAATGACAATTATAAATTAATAGTTACCACAATTACCTTATTAGAAAAACAAGAGATAAATTTATGTGAGTCAGTAAAATTAATAGATAATTTAAAGACGAAAATTAAATCGGCACCTGGAAGTAACGGTCAATTAATTTTTAAAAAAATGAAATATGTTTTCGACAAGAATGAAGGTTTTTCGTTTTTATCTAATGTTGCTAAAGTTTTGAATGGGACATTTTCCGAGGAATTTCAAATTATGCCAGATTTATTATCCGCTCTGAAATATGCTCCAATTACATCTGTCGATGTCGAACGTTCGTTTTCAATGTACAAATTAATTTTAAGTGATCGAAGACATAGTTTTAAGACCGAAAATATTGAAAAACATTTAGTTGTTTCTATTAATGATAAAATTTTAAGTGGTTACAATGTTTAATTATTAATTAACAGTTATTTAGTTACTAGTTTATTTATACTAATGTTATGATTATGATGTGTAAATATACTTGCCTTAAGTTAATATTACGTTAATTTACTTTGTACAATAAATAATAAGTTATATTCCTTTATTGCCTATATTTTGCCTAAATGTTAATATTCCTGCCTTTTTTAATAAAAATCTTTGCCTATATAGGCGCCTTTTTCTTCAATTTTTGTTGCCTATAAATCCGAGCTTTATTTATAACTGCCGTAAAACATGCTTTTAAAACTCTTAAATAAGATCATAATGGGGAAAGACTGCAGCACATAAGTTATGCGGATGATATAGTTTTGATACGAGATGACCTAGGCGAACTCAACACTATGTTAGAAGAATACGTGCAGGTACCTGTATTAGAATAGACAAGGAAATCCAAACAGGTAACGTAACAGGAAGAATAACACATATATGGGCAGCATAAGAAGCTCTTAAAAACGTATTTAAAACACGGCAACATACCAATTAATATGAAGCAGAACCTACCTAGATGCCTATGTCTTGCAGTGGACTTAAAACCGGCTGACAATGATGATGATTATTGCAATCAATTGACAGTTTTTAGCAAATCCCTCAATAAATATCGCAATTCTAGGTATTCAATAAACTTAAGTTCTCTGCTAATGCATGGTATGGCATAAATTTTATTTTTTTTTTGTGCGCAGATCTTGCTATTGTAAAAGTAATTAGAAAATCTTTCAGGACATTAAAAAGTTAATACTTCTTCTTCTCAGTAGCGGTGCGTGAAGTGAGGAACTGAACAACCAAAAACCGGAAACCTGAACAGTCTCACCTGAAATAGGGTAACCAACCCCGGTGAATGGTAGGATCAGGGCCAACGAAAACGGGAGCTATATCGCAAGACGATAAGCTTCGGAACAGGACGGATACCAAAAACGGAAACTAGTAACGAATATGGTATATGATTATAGGAATATGGAATGAGCTCAACTTGTTCAGACCAACTTCAGCTAACAGAACTATTTAATAGCTAAAAAGGTACTAAATAGATATAACAGCCCTCCAAGAAATTCTCAACCCCAAAAACCATAAGTGTCCAAAGTAACCAGATGAGGATGTAGTGGAGATGGATGGATGAATGCTATGATATTTTAGAACAAACAATAGATAAGGTACCAAAATAGGATATGTTAATAATACTTGAGAACTTAAATACAAACATTGTTAGAGAAAATACGCACAATGACTATGTACAACGTGTAACGAACTTCTTATAATAACCCCTTAGTAATGTCAAAAATGTTTCCCAGTAAGAATATTCATAAGGATACATGGGTAGAAGTAATGGTAAAACAAAAACCACGTAGGCCATGTACTAGCAAAAGCAAGATATTAAAGAAATATACTAGACAAAAGTAGTTAAATGCGAGCAGATCTAGAGTAATAAGATTGTCTAATAAAAGCAAAATTACCTACAAGGATAAAAACCAACGGAAGGAAACAAGCACAAACTGAAAGTAAAAGATCAAAATATCGTAAAGCAATAAAAAAAGACCCTGAACTATAATGATAATATTATATCATTGGATACTATCTCTGAAAATCTGGAAGTCATTGTTCAGAAATCATTGTCATTCAGAAGTCATCAACAGAAAATCATTGTTCTTGTTCTTCAATACAGATCAATAAATTCAGTAAATAGGGAGATGACGAATGATACAAGGAAAATACGAGGTATGACAAAATGCGATTGAGCTTAAAAATACATTAGAAGAACACAAAAGTTCAAAGGTTATATGCAGAAAAACGCAAATGGGGAAAAATAGATACAGAAGATAAAAAATACAATAGAAGGCGAGATTATATCAGCTCTGAAAGAGACAATTACTAAGATACAAGGTGAATATAGCATTGGACTTGAGGCAATAAAAGAAGGAGGACAAAAACTTATCGAAGGCTTAAAAAAATCTAATAAATGTTTGTTTGAAGGGAAAATTCCATCGTATTGGTTAAATGCTAATAATATTAATTAATTTATTTCTTTGTTTAAAAAAAAATAGGCAGATTTCAGATCAAGGATCGGAACTAATGATCATCTTATCGTAACGAAAGTTCTAATCAAGCAATGCATTGAAACACTTGTTTTCGTAGACTTCAAAAAGGCCTTTGACTCAGTAAATTAACAAGAGCTCTTAAATTTATTAGCCAAATGTAGAATAGGCCATTGATAGTTATCAACAATCAAATATACTTGCAAGAACTCAACATCAATGTTAAAATACCAATACACATAAAAATTCAATATATACAGAAAGGTAAGACGAGGTGATATACTCTTTCAAAAAATATTTGTGGCCCTCCTGCAAGATATACTTAATAACATAGAATGGAGATCAGCTGGGATCAACATGAATCAAAAAATGCTACATCACCTATGTTTTGCGGACAATGTTATATTGATTATACGTAATATCCAAGAAGCACAATATATTCTGAAAGTGGTGGAAAAATCATGTTAAAAAGTCCATTTAAAAATAAATATTTCAAAAAGCCAGTTTATGACAAATCTAGTGACTAATGCTCCTCTATAAATAAATAATTAATAATAATAATGAATAATAAGAAAATAGCATTAACATCACTCAAGTAGCTAGGTATAAAGTATTTGGGGCATGAGATCATAGGCATCGAAAGAGATAAATAAACACATGAGATCCAAAGAAGAAAAGGTTTTACCTGGAACTTTTTAAAAAATTAGTTATTAAAAAAAAAGTACATGATAAAGTCTGATACTTTCATATGGCTGAAATGGAAAGGTTTTCAATTAATGTGTACTCTGTGTTCTAGCCTATGCTACGAAACATTAGACAAAAAAGATATTCAAAATATATATATATATATATATATATATATATATTTATATATATATATATATATATATATATATATATATATATATATATATATATATATACTATATATACTGCAGAAGATGGAAAGGTCGATGCCAGGAATAAGTCAAAAGGACCGTTTGTAAAATGACGAAGGAGCAGTGGGCGAGAAAGATAGTGAAATGATGTTTGAGACACGAAGCGTACAGAAGTAGAGGGAGGCCACTCAGAAGTTGGACCGACGACATAAAGATATTTGCGGGAAACTCGCTAAAATACCTAATATAGAGAACAGTGACAACAACTTAGGGAGGCCTACGTTCAGCAATGAACCCTTTTAAGATATATACCGGGTGGTGAATCGCCAAACGAGCCATAGGAAATTCAATGTAAAATTCTAAATTGTTGAATTCCTGCTTCCCTAATTATTTTACATCAAAAGTCATAAGAAGCTATTTGTAGAGGACTGAAATATGTAGTAATAACAAATGTTAAAATTGTTCTACGAATTAAATGTATTCAAAAATTTTGTAAAAATATAATACATTTTTCAGACAACCCCCCAAAGTTAGGCAATACGAGGTACAAGAATGTGTATGACATGTTGCGTTTGGTCACATTGATGATTCTGATATTTGACAATATTTGAATTGTCAATATTTTTATTTTGTGATTAAATTATACACAAATACTAAAATACGCAAATTTTTACAAATACTACTCTACAAGTGTAGTGTTGTTTACAAAGCAATAAAATTGATGAAATGTATTCAGTTCATATGAACGGAATTTATTCCTTTTCAAAAATTTTAAGGCCGTAGAATTATAAATATTAAACTGGTCTGCAATGGTTCGAGAACTTATTCTACGATTTTCTCATCGAGCAATAAGATAAAAGAGGGAATCTAATCCTTATGAAAAGGAGACCAAAAAGTGGCCTCTGATGGCGGACATATCCGGAAATGCGAATGCGCCAAATTTAAATTTTCCGACACTTATCAAAAGTAGCTATATAATATTTCGCAGAATGTGTCTTAGACGAGAAAGTTTTAATTAATTATTAATGATAAGAGTCTAAAATGCGACACAATTGTTAAAAAACTTCAATATAAATAAGATTTCATGTGACATTTGGGACAAACAATAACATAACCCAACTAAATTTGATGTCAAACAAGGAGAGAGACTCTCTTTCCTTGTTTAATGTGGCCTCTAAAGATCGCACTTCCTGTCTAACAATATGTTTGCCCCCACTACCTTTACATTCCCTCTATTGTCTTTTTGCTCGATGGATTTTCTACAACTGCTGGTAATACATTTATTCTATTTTGTTTTTCTAAATTTTTTGTTACCTCAGCAATATTGTTTGTACAGGTATAATTAGAAATCACGGTCCCATTATTTTCAAAATTTTGTTAAATTCTTTGAATTGTTGAATATCTTACGATAAATAAAGAACTGACAATTTGCGCACTATTGAATAAATAAAACATTTTTATTATTGCTAGTTTCTCCTCAACTGAATACATTTTTTAATTAACTATACTTATTGTTTTTTAAACATTAAATCACAAAAAAAAATTTTGGAAATTCAAATATTGTCAAATATCAGAAACATAAATATGACCAAACGCAACATGCCATACACATTATTGTCCCTCGTGTGGCCTGAATTTGAGGGGTGGCCTGAAAAATGTATTATATTTTTACAAAATTTTGGAATACGTTTAATTCTTAGAACAATTTTAACATTGTTTTTTAATACATAGTTCAGTCCTCTACAAATAGTTTCTTATGACGTTTGATGTAAAATAATTAGGGAAGCAGGAATTCAACAACTCAGAATTTCCCATTGAATTTTTGGAAATCGCCCGTTTGACGATTCACCACCCTGTAGAGATAGTAATGCAAAAAAACACAGCTAAAAAAAATTTCTGGAACGCCAGTTTTTATCATTAGATATTGATTTCTGGGTCTACCAGAAAATGAAATTTGGAAAGAATACCTAACGGCTAAATACTAAAAAGCTATGATACACAAACTACAGTAGATAGAGAGCTAATTTGGCGTGTTCAAAGAATGGATGAAACACGACTTCTTAAGCAAATACCAATTGGGTGGGTAGCAGTTGAAAGAAGAAAAGAGGAAAACCAAAACACAAACATGGTTAGAAGGCGTTCAAACGAAAATGTGAAATTAACAAGAATCAACAATCTTTTGTTGACAAGATACAATCATTTCTTTATAGAAGCTCTCTTGGGGCTTATCCATTATCATTTTCTCTTTGGTGTATAATAAAAAAAATTCAGAATTTAAAACAAAAGATTATTTACAAAATATTTTATCGCAAATATATAATTTACCTTTAATTCATAATTGTAACAACCAATAAAAATTATTCAAATAAAAAAAATAAAGTTCAAAAACTGTTCGTACTTACCCCAGCAATAACTAAGTATGCCGATAAAACTAGTGCCACAACAATTTTAAGCATTTTAAAAGATTTAGAATGTTGAAACTAACAATAGGTAGGTATGTTTTATACTGACTTAGACAACAGCATTTGTCTTGGCTTATAAACCTGTTTTTTAATTGTGTGTTTACAAACTGGCTTCATTAAGTTTATTCATAATATTTAATAATTAATTATCACCTTTGATTTTTATATTTTGTCATTCAATCGGTACAAGGTGGATCATTAACGCAAAAAATATTATTGTATACACAAACTGGAAAATTACGAGGTTCCTAGACAATAAACAAAAAGAAGAGTAGATGAGTTCTTGATAAATTCACAAATTAAAAAAGAAAATACTATTATGATAATATAACTATAATGAAAACAACTTAAAATATGTGGCTTGGAGCTAAAGGGCTCAATGTCAAGATTTTGCTATTTTGGAGGTACACCATGCCATTTGATTTTCTTTTATTACAAACTTTCTTATGTTAAAAACGGCAATGTTCTTTTCTACAATACCCGCGATCCATATGTTTAATGGTGGCAATGTCAAGATGAATGAATTCCACATCACGTTAAGCTAAAGAGGACCAAAGTAAACTTTGGCCCTTTTCTGTTTAGAAAATATTTTTTAATCCAAAACCAGTGGTTAGAAAATTGAGGGCAGTGTCAGTCATAAACTGTTTTTAAATACTAGGACATAAGTTTGAAGAAAAGCGCGAGTTAATGGTTGAAAGAAACGGTTCTACCGGAGGTTTTGTCGGAGATGGACGTGGAAACTTGGAAAGGCAATCTCAGGTTCCAGAAATTGATAAACTTCGTGATAAAGAGAAACACATAAACCAATTCCGGCTTACCAAAGTCACTACTCGCGCTCCCATACGCACATGAAGTAATCTTGTCAATCGCCTATCTTTTGCTGAAATGCTACCGACTGTATGTCAATTTATTGTAAATAATGACAGAAAATATTCCAACCGCAAAATGCCTGTGGATGTATAGAAAAGTATTTGTTGAGGACAATCAACCCTCTTTTTCATTAGCTAAAATGATACGTGAGCAAAATGCGACAAGTTGAGATGCAGTTAAAATGTCTTGTAACAGTGAGACAATACGAACGTCAATCGAAGAAGAAAAAACAACAGCTCCATTTAAGTTAGCTGAGTCGCCTACAGAGACAAAACGAAGAGATAAAGAAGATGCAGTAATTCTGGTTACGTTACATTTCCTTCGTTTTACAATAATGCTTGCCTACTCCCTACTCAGAAGTCGGTTTGAGTTTTTATTAAACGCCAACGTGTGCGGACGTTTAAACCTACTATCTATCAAACATGGGAAAACAATCATTTCCTTATGTTACGTTGGATTAAACAAGTGGCTGGCCGAGGGTGGACAAGAAATTGGTTCCTGTATTTACCTTTCACTGCATAAAACTCACAGAAGATATAAAAATATTCATTTCAGTAAACTATGTAAGCGATTCTTGCGGAGGACAAAACCGCACAATATATTTTTCGTACAAATGTTACTGCAAACTGTTTCTGAATTGAAAGCTAAAGGTAAAAACTTGACTATTAACCACAAATTTCTTGAGAGTGGTCATACTCATATGGAGGCAGACAGCATTCATGCCGCAATAGAAAAAACAAAAAAACGTACTACTGCGGATATTGAATTGCCTCGAGATTGGGCAAACTTGATACGTTTGGTGCCAAGAAAACCACCTATACAAGTAATAGAAAAGGAACAAAAGGAGTTTTTAAATTTTAAATCATGTTTAAATACTCATTATGTGCATCGTAAAAAGAACACTCTAAACGAACCAGTTCAGTGGTTGCAAATTAAATGGATGCAATATTCAACCGACACCCTAGCTATCTTGTATAAACACTCGTTTGATGGTGAGTTCAAAACGTTGGATATATCCAGAAGTCACACGAAAACAAGGCAGTGTGATCATCTTCCTACACTTCTACCACTTAACAACGAACCACTTCGTTTAAGCAGAGAAAAACTAAGGGACTTAAAGGCACTTTTACCGTACATAGCTAATACAAATCGAACATATTACAATAATTTCATTGAACAAATAACTGCAGATGACAATAAAATAGTGGAATACTTTCCAGATGAACCTCAAGAAGAGGAGAATGTATCAGAATAATAGAAGTAGTATTGCCGATATTTTTTGATAACAAAAATTATATTTTTTTTATTTTTGGATACAATTTTAGTTTCTTACTACTAGTTTTAATTTTCTTACATTGAATTACAATGAACTTTGTAACTCCATAATAAATTATTAAAATTATGCTGTTATTCTTATTGTTACTTTTTTTGTTGGGATGGCCAATGTCATACACAATGAAACAAACACGTCATACATTTATGCAATAAGGGCCAAAGTCATTTTTTTTGCTAAGACTTTTGAATTTAGAAAAAAACAAAAAACACTATCATATTCTGCTCAAAAATATTATACATTGAGTCAAATCTGGTACATAAATGTTGTTCGCCGGTTAAGCTGTAATTAAAAATATTTTTCACCAAAACTTCAACTGCGATTTTCTGAAATATGAACATTTTGATATTGGCCCTTTTAGCTCCAAGCCACAGAAATAGTCTGCTATGCAGACGACGTAATACTACTCTCTTAAAGTGAAGATGATATACAACGTATGCTGCACTAATTTAATATAACCGCCAGAAGCTGAAATAAAAATATCGGGAAAGAAATGAAAGGCAGAATTTAAAAAACAGTCATCAGACCAATAATGACATACGCGACAGAAACAAGAGAGAACAAACATAGAGAGAACAAAAAGGATGTTAGAAACAGTAGAAATGAAAACAGAAAAATTGATGGTAAGACACAATATGTTACAGAGCTAGAAGCACAGATATACGAAATAGATGCACGGTGGAGAACATCAAAAACTGAATAAGAAATTAAAGAGTAGAATGAAACGATCATATAAGCCGAGTTACAACAAATAGAGTAGTAAAGACGGCAAGAGACGGTTCCCCAATAGGAAGACGATCAGTAAGAAGACCACGATAACGATGGAACAACAACTTACTGGAAGCACATTAAAAAACAGACAGAGTCATGTCTATATAAAAAGAAGAAGAAAAAGAAGAATAACTATAAATGTGAGAAAAGAAAAATTTGTTTTGGTTAAAAGGGTGTAATTGCATATTTAAACATAGTTTTTTACTCATAACAACTTTTCATAATAACAATTTTCGATATTGTAAAATATAAATCTACTTTAGTTTTGAGCTTAATTAATGCTTTATTATATACCTCATATAAGATTGATATAATTTAATATCTCATGGTTGCACCATAGGTTTTAGACCATGTAAAACTTTTTATGAAATTTTTTTTTTTCATAAAAAAGCTTCCCATATGTTTTTTTTTAATGGCATTGACATTAGTCATTCAGCCAGTTGCAATAGATTCTCCAATCAGACAAATGCACAACTCTATCCCTAATCGAAAACTAACGGATAATTAATAGAAGAATATACGACAAGGCAACTTACAGGGTCACTTGCTTCTCGTCTAGGGGCCCATCAAGACATTCTTAGTAGACAAACAAAACTGGACCACGGATAAGGTGTTATAACATTTAGGGTAAACAAAGGATACAAATCTAAATTTCCACACGATCATGAAAAATTTCATGCTCGAGTACAAATTCTATAGAACCATGCATGTATCTGACAAGAAATTTATAATGATATTATATATATATATATATATATATATATATATATATATATATATATATATATATATATATTTTGTGAGCCTGTCGCCAGTAGCGACTGAATATTGAATGGTGCATACATATTAAATTCGATTAATTTTTTGTAGATAGAGTTTGAATGCTGTTAAAACTTAGGGCATTCAAAAAAAATGTGATCAAGATCACCCAGTTTTCCGCAATGTTTACAATTATCATCTTCAATCACATTTATTTTATATAAATGACTTGGATAACACGCATGTCCAAAGCGTAGTCTATTTATGGTGGTTATATATTTACGTGGAGATTTAAAATTCTTAAACCAAGTAGTTTGTGGAATAACTGGTTGTAAAGTGGTGTATCTTGTTTGGTTTGTAAGGCAGTAAAGATTCCATTGATCTTTCCATGTCGCTAGCTGGTTTTTTTTAAATATCCTAATGGCATCTGATACACATAAAGAATATGGCAATAAAGTGCCTGATATTATACTGGTTATAGGTAAGTAATCTACATATTAATTATCTTTGAGTCCAATATGTGCCTTAACCCAAATAAATTTTATATTAAAGCCAGAGTCTACTAAGTGCTTTAATTGATCTTTTATTAGAAAAATATAAGGATTACTAAATGTTTTGGGCAAAAAAGTGTTTTTTATGTTCTGTAGAACTGAAAGAGTCACAACAACAAATTGAGCAACAATATTCTGAGATTTGTTTTGAACTGTTATAGTGATGCCACAGTTATATACACGGACGCATCCAAATCAATAGAAGGGACTGGCTGTGCCTATTTTCTACCCTCAGGAGGTTCTGAATTTAAGTACAAACTTTCCAAGGAGTTTTCAATTTTCTCGGCGGAATCATTGGCTATACTCGAAGCTTTGAAATATGTTAAAAACTCTTATATTAAGATAGTTACTTTTATTAGAAAACATGTTTTCAATTAAAGATGTATACAGCGGCCAATTGGCCTTTTTGATGTTCCACTTGCTTTTTGGGTGAATTGTTTCCTGCGATGTGTAGGTTATTGAAAAATTCATAGTTATTGCAAAATGATTGGAGCCTAAGGTGTCAGATAAAACTGACCAGGTGATTTTACTAGCTATATTAGCTGTGCAAAGTGATATGTCAATCATCGATTTTTCGGTACCATATCTAGGAAGATAGGTAGCTTCACCAATATTTAAAATTACCAGATCTAGATCCTCGGCACTACTAACAATTTGTTGACCAACTGCATCATTTTGTAATGAGCCCCATAGTGAATTATGAGCATTCATATCTCCTCCTATTATAAAAGGTGATTTGACTTGTGAGAAGATATTTATCCAATCATTTTTGGAAGTACGAATTTTAGGTGGTCTATATATAGATAGAAAACTTAATTCTGTTGTATTAATTTTAACGGTAGCACCGCAGACTAAAATTTCATCGTTAAAATTGTTTCTAATATTTATTTGACAAAATGGTATGGTTGTTTTAATTAAAATTGCAACACCTGCGTACCCGTCATATCTATCTTGGCGAATTACATTGTAATATTTAAATATATAATTCTGATTTGGTTTGAACCAAGTTTCGCTTAATAAGGCAATGTCAATATTTTCAGTTGTTAAAAAATGAACTAATCTGTTTTTATTCGAAACAACGGATCGAGCGTTCCATTGCAAAATTTTTAATGATTTAAGTTCTGTGAAGATGTTATTTATTGATAATATCCTCCAAAATTGTTTTTATTCCATGGTAAATACTATCTTGACTTATTGTTTTTATATCATCTACAGCTTGGATATTTGTGATTAAATTAAAAATGTAATTGGAAATAAGTGTTTGAAGATCTGTCTGATCTTGTTTATTTTGAGAATTAGGGATGTTTAAATTAGCAGGAAGGGGTCTAGAGGGCCCAAAATTAAAAGGAAACATAGGTGTGGTATGGGGGGACTGGGGGGTAGGAGAGATTAATTTTCGTTTTTTCGCTTTGCTATAGCGACTTGAGGAGAGTTGTGATGTGTTATTTGATGATAAGTTTTGGTTTCTACGCGTGATTACTTGTGTGGCAGCAGAATGGGTTGAATTTTTTGTGAATGTTGGCAGGGGAGGAAAACTGTTTCCGTTATTTTCTAGTGTGGAATATCTATTCTGAGTGAATAATCCCGAAAAGGATGATTCACAATAAGTTTTTGCCCTGATGAAAGAAGTTTTTTGCTCAATCATAACGGTTTTGATCTTCTTCTGCAGTTCATACTTTGGACATTTCTTGGAAATGGATACATGATCCTTACTATTGCAATGGATGCACTGAATAGCATTATCCTGGCAAGCATGACATTATTGGTTTTTCCGCATTTTATGCAATGTGCCTCTGTACTCCGACACTGCTTGGAGATATGTCCAAATCTCAAATAATTATAACACTGAGTAACCTTGCCAATATAGGTTTCCACAGGAAAAAATACACTATTTATTGCAATATAGCTAGGTAAAATATTTCCCTCAAAGGTGACTATTACAGTCCTCTTCGGTACATAGTTAGTTTTTCCTTCCGTATCAACCCTTCTAAAAGTTCGTTTGTAACCTAATATGGGGAGATTCACTGTTATCTAATAAATAATTTTCATCGTATTGGGTATCAACATCTCTGATTAGACCTTTGATTTCTAGTAGATGATTAGGAATGTAAGCTACCAAATTTTCATTTTTTAACTTTAAATTTTTAACCAAATTATTTGCATCAGAAATTGACCTTAACAAAACTTTAATTCTGTTTTTTCCAATGCCTTTAATTTCAATAATATTAGGAATATTCAATTTTTTATGCAAAATATGCGCAACTGTTAAAGGATGTAGACGACCTATATTTTCATTGTTTGTTTTTTCTATGTAAACATAAACATTATTAAAATTGTACTTATCTGATTTAATGTTAAAAAATTTTTTAGCTACTGTTTTTTGCGCTTCAGGTTCTGGCAAGATTGTAGTACAGTCACTGGTTTTACTCGCATTTTTCGCTGTCAAATCATCAAAATTTTCGAATCAACTGGATTCATTAATAGGCATTTCACTATTCTCACTAACACATGAAAAGTTTAAATCACCTATTGGCGTCTCTGGGGAAATTGCCTCCCCCATGGGGGAGTCGTTTATATACTTATTTATTACACTGAGTTAATGTCAAACTTCGAATCACCTGTATTAATTTAAAATCGATTTAATTAGTAGAAAAAGACACTGGGCACTGATTATTTACGACCTATCGCTTCGAAAGTTCGAATAATACTGTTCCTATATGTTGCCAACTTAAGTAGACATACTGTACATATGCCCAGTGAAATGCCCAGCAACTATCGTTCCATGGCTTTTTGAATGTTCCTCAACTTTTCCAAATATGCTTTGGTAAATGTCCATGTCTGAGTTGCATCTGTTGGTACAGATAGGATACAAAAAATAAATCCTTTGAAGTTTCTGAGGTATTTTTTTATTTTTCAGTACATAAAACTTTCCAAATCGTTCTTACTCTTCTATTTATTTCCGTTGTCTGATTTTCTTTATTTAATTTTATACTTTTACCTAGTTAGATTTATTCATCTACATGTTCCACGACGGTTCCTTGCACTGTTATTACCCTGTCACCTTAATTGGACATGAGTTCAATTTTTTTGAGGGTAATTTTAAGTCCTTTTGGTGAGATTTTGTACCTCTTCCATTATTCTCTCCAATTTGTTGCCGAAATTATCTAATTGCCGAAACGTTTGTACGGGCATTACTTAGGAACGACTGCATAAAATTAGATAATACTTTTTTTGTTGTATTTGTTATTATCAGAAGAAGATTTGTGTAAAACCTCATTTTCAAAAAATTGTACTAAAAGACCTTGAAAACAGTTTTTCTGACATTTTAAATTAAAATTTATAATAATAGATAGTGTTGACAGATTGACATAACGACATAGCGCTAAGTATTTGGCATGGCGGCTCTAAATAATATCGATGAAGATTTAACATATCAGATAGGAAAATATCACTAAGACGGTTTGGGAATCTCTTTATCTTAAATACATAAACATCATCTCACTGTAGTTAATTTAGCCGTTCACCAGATTTTATTCACCATTCACAACGACTTTATTTCACGAAAGAAAACGCAAAAAAGCTAAATGATTACCAACGAAAACGTTAAAATACTGTCTTGACAATATATATATATATATATATATATATATATATATATATATATATATATATATATATATATATATATATTTATAAGCGATAATTGGGTAGCGGGTAGGAATTCTTCTGGATAGTCCTATCAGGGAAAATGAATCAATCCCTGCCCTCGGCAGATTCCAGGTGTTTCCTGACCCGGGAAACTAGTATCTGCTTCATCCTTCTCCAATTCAAATCTCAAGTTGGACATGAGTTACTAAAAACTAGAAATTCGGACAGGAAAAAACGAGGATGTCCTTCTCAAGAGAATATATCAAATAAGAGGCAATTAATGCATCCTACACTAGTGCAAAATGTTAGATTTGATGGCGTAGGACACTGTCCACTAGTCCCGCACAAGTTTTACTCTAGAATAAAATGTTCTAAGTGCAAATAGTATGAGTGCAATAATAAACGTATTTCCGATTGTAGTCAATTTTTTACCAGACCACTATATCAAGTGTTATAAATGGATAATTCCGGTACCACCAACGCTAGATGATTCCAAATGAGATCAATTTTTTTTGAGTTTGAAGACTCTAGGATGCAAAATTTTTACAAAAGTTATCAACAATTATTTTTTCTTGTATTTGTTTAATATTAAGCTATATACTTCGCAGTTATTCGGCGTATTTATTAAATATTTAAAAACTACTTCTATCTTCCAGAAATACAGTGTTGTAATTCATTTTATAGAGATACCTTTTATAGGGTACCTTATAGAATAGCGAACCTTAACGATGACATGATGAAATTGAAATATAACCTACCCTGTAAAAAATATAAATAATTTAATTTACTTATTAAAGTCCACAATATCATTTAAAAGAATCTACTCAACTTTTTATACAATAAAAATAAAACTCAAGGTCAATACTCATAATGGTAGCTAATTAATTAATAAAAATTGATGAAGTTGATAACAAATAACGTATTTTTCAGTCAGGTTTTTTTAGTGTCATTGACTTATTCAAATGTGTTTATGTACAGTAGGATTTTTTATTTATGTTAGATTGAGAAGAACTAATTTTACGTGTAAACCAAAAACACTAATGAAAAGCAAATAAAATAATCAAAATCAGATCAAAACGTTGTAGAATGTCAGAAACGGTTTTAGAAGTGCGTTTCATTAAGGCGTTTTTCAAAAATATGTTCCTTCTAATCGATATGGAGGAAAAGATTCTCGAAATATTGTTAAAAAATAGTACTTAGAAGATTTCCATTAGTTTGTTTTGTTTGGTTCCATGGCATATTTCGTGCTTTTTCGAGTGGTATTATTTTTTGTATGACATAATATTACTTTCGTTTCCATTTCCATCGTGAACTAAATACTAGGATGTGCACCATTCAGATGAACTTGAAAAGATACCAAAGTATTTTTGCTGTTTGACTCAAATGTCAACATATTGTACATAATATGTGGGTTTGAGGATTGTTGCAGTTAGTGCTAGGTTTTTGAAATCTTCTATTAATGGAATACGACTTAGAATAATATCAGTTTTATGAAGTTTTGGTAGGCCATATATTGTAGGTTTGGAGACCATGACAAAGCAAATGATGGACATTATTTGAGGCACATAAAATAAACGAGGCCGTGTTGCACAGAATCGCAAGAGATGTGGGCGTGGTTCTTTTGATTATTCTTACTTGCACATAAAAAAAAATTGAAAAGACGAAAAATTAGTAGATGATAGCTACTAGACCTAAACCAGAAATATGGGATAAATAATACGAAGAAAAATCATAAATAATTTGCCAAAAAGGGCGCTACTTTCTCAGGAATAAAAAACTTATGTTTCCAGTAACATCTTCGACGATTGAACTTAGATAGAAATTTTTATTATTAATGGAAAAGGTTTTGTTACGGAAATAGTGCATACATTAAGTGCAGAAGAAAGGAGAGAGGAATTTATAGTTTAAACTAAACAGGATAAGAAACTTCAAATGGTTAGAGATTTTTGTGAAAAAGACATATTAAAAGACTATTTTAATATTAGGCATGACTTTTACATATTCAATAATTTGATATTTTATAGATACAGGGTTATAGTTCCGCATTCTTTGTGGCATATAATGTTAAAATTACTTCATGGAACAAACTTTAAGGTTACAAAAATACACTAAAGAGCGAGACAGTTGTTGTTCTAGCCAAATATAAATAAGAACATAGTGGATTTGGTTAGAAATTCTGTTAATTGTGACAAATATCAGAGAAATAATGTTAAAGAGCTATAGTTAATACTACGAGGAATTGGATTGGAACTACCACAAAGTGGATTGAAATTGTTTTGTTGTAGTGCAAACGATACCAGTCAAAAATAAATTTGTTTAAGACTATGTTAAAATATCAGGACTCTATAGTAAGAATATAAGACTGATCTCAAACTTATATCTCCAACAAAAAGCAACAGTACGATTAGAAAATTAACTGTCCGAGATCTTTACAGTCTAAAAAGAAGTTAGATAGGGTTGCATATTGTCACTGGCATTATTTAACATATACTCTAAAAACATCTTTAGATAGGCCTTGGACGAATCAAAAGATGGGATTGCTGTAAATGTCCAACTTATAAACAACATTAGATATGCGGACGATACAGTGTTGCTGGCATATAGTGCGCAGGGGCTCCAAAGGATGATGAATAACGTTTTAGAAACATGTAACGAATACGGAATAAAATTAAATTGCAAGAAGACAAAAATAATGATCATTAGTAAGAATACCTGCATAAACGCCCAAATTACAATTAACAATACACCTTTAGACCGAGTGGAAAAAAATGCTATGTGGGCTGCAATATTAAAGATACTTGGGATCACACCTGCAAAATAAAAACTCGTATATAAAAAGCCAGAAGCTCTTTCAATCGCCTTAGGAAGAGCAATAAACGCATAAGAATTATTAGATGTTAAATCTTTAGTGTCCTCCTACATGGAGTAGAAAGCTGGAGCCTTACAGAAGATTGGAGGCATTTGGATGTGGTGCTACCGACGTATGCTGAGGGCCTCATATATACACCACACAGGTAACTTAACTATGCCACATCATGCGTAATAATAAATACCGACTTCTACAGTTGATTCTATAGGGCAAGATTGAGGGTAAGAGAGGCACTGGACGTAGACGTATATCCTGGCTGGCCAATCTTAGGAAATGGACTGGTCTAACGTCAACTAATCTATTTCGAGCTGCTGTGAGTAGAATAAGATGGGTCAATGTGGTCGCCAACATCTCTAGAAGATAGGCCATTTAGAAGAAGAAGACTATGTTTACCACCTACGAGATTCCTTTTCAAATCATGCCGAGTAAATGAGCAGGTAGAACAAACCGACCAGATAGCTAGAAATATTTTTAGGAAGTGTTAAGATCTTCAGTTAGCCTTATTAGAATAATAGGAACACAGCACTATTAGGATCAGATAAATTCCCAACACAACTCTTGAATAACCGTAGGGTTAGAGGCAAACTTCCAGTTTTACATGAAAAATATTTACCAGAACAGGTAGACCTAAAAAGCGAAAAGAGTAAATTGGATAATAAAAGAAAATTAAGTGTAGGGGATAACGTGGTAATAAGAGAAGGTGGGCAGTGGACACCTCCTGTGACTATCTAGTATTATGCCTAAACATCATATTAACCTAGCAGATGATTTTGATCACAATCAGAATAACAGGCCTTTAATATCAACGGCCTGTGAGAGTGAAATACTGAATCAGTTTCCTACTAGAAGTAAAAGTTGAATTAAACCAATCTTGATATATCTTGATATATCGATTGCTATCGTACTAGTTTTGCAATAAATATTGTTATTAGTCTTTATCTTCGAAAGTTTTTATTTTTAGTTTTATTGAAAGGAAAAGATGTCTTGAGACTGAATAGCTCATGAATATAAAATCCTGACAAGACGATGACATGAGTCAGGCAGCACGAGGTCTTATGGCAAAAAATAGAGGTTAATTATTTTAGAATAAATTATCATTATACAAGAGAGTAACAAAGATGTACAACAGTCAGTAATAAACATTATTACAAGCAAGGGACCCTATTGTTTTCTTACTCTTCATAAAAGAAGATATAGAATCCCTTTATTTCCTTTTTCCATAATCTGAAGTATACTTCATCTAATTTACATACCGATGCACGTCATTATCTACGTCAGAGATCGAAGTTGACATAGTTGCCAAAGTATAAAAAAATCCTGACTCCAGTTTAAATCAAATAGATCACATAATTATTGCAAAAGTATTACCATTTCTTTACAACGACTATTTACATTCTTACGTGACATTTTTGAAATAAAACACACTAATTTTGTTCTTAAAGTGACCTCAAGTTCTTCTACCTCAATGGTTCAGATAAATAACTTCCATCAATCTTTTCTTTTCAATAATTTCGATTTATTTGTTTATATTAGTATTTTCTATAATATTTTAAAATAAGGACACAAAAATTTTTATTTCATAAGTGGTTTCCACACTATGTAATTCTTTAAAATTTTACCCTGTTCTATATATTATAGACCCTAAATGATATATTTCGTTGAGGTTAGGTTTTTAAGGATTATTTAAAAATTGAAATTATACAGGGTTTCTCATTAAAAATAAAGATTTTGAACTGTGCTAGGCTTGCGTGAATCAGCTTATACATTTAAGTTTATGTTTAACAGCGTACATTTATATTTAAAAGTTGACATATATCAGTGTTTCTTATAATTTTTTAAAATAAAGACACAAAGGAAGCTTTTTAAATAATCTGCTGGTTTAAATAATCGTAACTAACAAAAAGTACCATTCAACAACTTCCCCTCGAAACACTTAGTATTCACACCCTCATCCATCCCCCGTATACGTGCTAGTCTTATTTTATTATTTCTGCGGGGAGAGTGACATTGTGAGCAAAAAGAAAAAAACACTCGACAGAATTGGGGTGCTGACTAGGCAGAAATCTTTGATTCGGCACACAAAAAGTATTCTTAATTCGTCTGAATCAAGATGAAGGGAATACTCCCGGCCCTGATGTACACTTTTGGGCTTAAATACGATTACTTTCAATTTGGAATAATTGATGGCATTGTCGGAGAACGGTCGGCATTTTTCTCAGACTGTGTGGAAGTGTAGTTTTTTTCGGTCTGGTAATTCAATTTACTTAGTAATTTAACAAGGGTTTTTTCGGATCGATGGGGGAGTCTTCATGACAGTTATAGTGAAGTGTAATCAGAAAAAAGTCTGCGAAAGCAATAATGTTCATTATTTTACTGTAGATAAATATCTTTTTTACTTTAATCAGTGGCATTTGGAGAACACTATCTACGACTAACCTTGTGAATGTTTTTAGCTACTAAATATTAATGTCTAATACAACAGGTAATACAAAAGTCACAACATGTTGTAGTCCAACATTCAAATAAGTATTATTAAATAAATATTATAAATACTTTAGTTAAACCAATAAAAAAGGAACACTGGCAGAGATTTTCAAAACAGATGAAACATGACTTCTACGGAACACAAAAAGAAATATGGAGAATGATCAGAGGACAAAGAAAAGAGATGAACGAACTAATAAAAACGAAACACATTCAGAAGGAAACATGGGTAGAGTACTTTCGATCCCTATTTGCTAAAGGTAACTACAATGAACTACCAACATCAGAGGTGACGATAAACAAAGAAATAAATATTGAGGACGAAGAGGTAAAGGAGTCATTAGGGAAATTAAAAAATAGAAAATCACCAGGAGAGGAAAAGATACCGAACGAACTCCTAAAATACGAATGACCAGATCTAAACAAAAAAATAAAAATGATAAAACAAAACAAAATTCCTCAAGAATGGAGATCAAGCATCCTAATACCTCTCTTCAAAAAGGGAGACAAATCGGATCCGAAAAATTATAGCGGTATTCATTTATTAAACACAACACTAAAATTAACAACCAAAGTGGTAACAAATAAATTAAATGAAATAATAACACTAGCAGAAGAACAACAAGGTTTTAGGTCGGGAAGATCATGCACCGACGCTATATTTATAATGAGGCAAGTGCAAGAGAAATCATTAGAATATAACAAACCGGCATATCTATGTTTCGTGGAACTTACAAAGGCAATTGACCGGGTCAAATTAAAAGACGTTATCCACTTTTTTTACGCAAGAGATATCTCTAGGAATAATCAAAACGATCGAAACTATCTAACAAAACAACACCATAAAAGTGAAAGTAGAAGAAGAACTAACCGACCCTATTGAAGCTGGCAATGGGGTAAGACAGGGAGATTCTTCGAGTCCTATATTGTTCAACCTGATTATGGATAAAAGAATAAAACAAGTAAAAACTAAAAAAGGGTACCAAATGGGAGAAAAACAACTTAAAGTAATCTGCTATGCAGACGACGCAATACTACTTTATGATCTACAACGTATACTGCACCAATTTAATATAACTGCCAGAACATTTAACATGTTAATTTTCTCAAAAAAGACAAAATACTTGGTTACAACAGGAAATTTACTAAGATTTAAATTGAAGCTGGAAGGTCAGATAATGGAACAATTGATAGAATTTAAATATCTAGGCATCACGTTATCTAGCTACGGAAAGCAAACAGAGCCGCAGGCTGCCTAAATGAAACAATATAAATTATATATATATATATATATATATATATACAATATAAATAATATAAAATATCGGGAAAGATACGAAAGGCAGAATTTACAAAATAGTCATCAGAACAATAATGACATACTCGGCAGAAACAAGGCCTAATATGGGGAGGACAAAAAGGATGTTAGAAACGGCAAAGATGAGAACACTTAAAAACATTTGATGGTAAGATACTATGGAACAGAGGTAGAAGTACAGATATACGACGTAAATGCAGGGTGGAAAACATCAAGAACTGGGTAAGAAATAGAAGAGTAGAATGGAACGTCCATATAAGCCGAATGATGACAAATAGAGTAGTAAAGACGTAAGAGACGGTTCCCCAATAGGAAGACGATCAGTAGGAAGACCACGATAACAATGGAACGACAACTTACTGAAGGCACATTAAAAAACAGACAGAGTCATGTCTATATAAAAAGAAGAAGAAGACGAAAAAATAAATATTATATTTAAAATCTTACAGATTGCGGGTTGATTTTTTTGTTTACATAGAAAACAAAAACATTAAAACCGAAATAGTATACAGAATATCAGTAAAGTATGTGGTTTTCTTTTTCCGTGCTTCTTAGATATTGAGATACACAAGATTCCTATAAATCAAAATATAATTCTGAATAATCTACGTGACTTTCTACTATAATTTGTTATCACATGATCTGTAACTTGTCAAATCCTCATAACTTTTTCTAGTCTTCATCATAATCCTTCTGGCTTTACAACCCTGCGTGGGCCCTAACCTCCTGAAGAATTTCTTTTCAGTCGTCACTGTCCATTACATTCCTCCGCCAAGCTCGTATTCCCATATTTCTCATGTCTTCATTGATATTATCAAGCAACCTTGTTCTGGGTTTTCCTTTTCTTTGAACAATGGGTCTATCAAAAAGCGTTTTTACATGCCTTATATACATCAGATGTCCTATCTTATTATATTTTAAGATTTTTGGTTCCTGGTGTATTCTACAAATTTCGAAGTTGTATCGTCTTCTCCATACTACATTGTCATTGACCGCTCCATAGAGTCGCCTTACGTAAAGATGGGCGTTATATAACGTATTACGATAAATAACACTATTACCAATAAGTATTCGTTTTCTCAATAATAGGTTACAACAAACTGCCTATTACTTTTGTCACAGTGTAACTACGACATAAAACGCAATGGTATTCATTCGAATCGGCATTCGATGTGTTAACGTGACCGTGACCATATGGAACGATTGGAATCGTTCGCTCAATCAGTAACAGAATAGGATGGTCATTGTCACCGAATTTATGATGAGCTGTATATTTTGCCACTTAATAGCTGGGAATACCACCGTAAGCACGTACGATTATTAAGACAGAGACTATGTTTATTGTTATTTTAGTATGTTATTAGAATGCGCTTGCCCTTATTCTAATGTAGTTATTTGTAGTTAATGCAAAACTAAATTCTCGAGTTATTTAATAGAATAATATTATACACTAATATTTTTTCCTCTCGCTTTATATTACGTAAGGTATGTATATATCTAATATTTCATTTATAATTTATGTATAGTACAGTAGTTGAATCATCTATTTTTAAGCCTCTGTCAGCTGTATATGTTTAATATTTATTTTTAACAACCATCAAACGTATCAAGAATGTTTATAACTCACGAATAAAACAAAAATAAACTATAAATACCAAAAAGTATTTGTTTATTGAAAAAGACATTATGATTACTACAAGAAACTACAGCAAGCCAAGCGAAATGGAGCTTCTTGCAGCTTATGTAATAGGCGACAAAAGTAATAAGTTACCGGAACCTATTACCTGTCTGTCACAAGAACGATGGAAGCTATTACTACAAAGTAACTGTATTTTCTATGACTGCACCTTCGTATTTTTCTTTCGAAACATCCTAACGTGTTTTTATTATTTTTTGTGAACTCTAGTTCAGGTCTCTGAACCATATGTTAGGACTGGTCGTATTATTGTTTTATAGAGTTGTACTTTTGCATTTCTCGATATATTTGAGGATTTACGAAGGAGATTAAGCCCAAAACAGCATCTGTTGACCTGCAAATTGTACGGTTTATCTCTGTGGTTCTGTGGTATAGTTGTGTAAGATGCGGTATGGCCTTCTTTTATTACATATTAATTATGACATGACATAATGTATTGGATGTTTCGATAATTATTTCATATAACTATTGACGAATCTGACAGACGCCAGGATCGTGCTTAGCCACAGTACTTAATGTCTGGAAACTTCATCAAATGTTTGCCAAAAATGTGATTAATCAGTTAGAATTCCATCGTCGTATAGTAAGAAAGAAAGAAAAAGAAAGAAAGAAAGAAAGAAAGAAAGAAAGAAAGAAAGATGGTGTCATTTTAAAACACAAGGAAAAGAAAAAGCTGGTTCCAGTATTGAAGTTACCAAAGACTTTCATTTTACAGGAAATCTGTAAAAACAGTTAAAGTGTTCTGTGTGTCATATGAAGTCAAGGTGGACACGTAAGAAGAATGTACATTGAAAATAATATTTTGTAAACTACCATATAAATACTTAACGTCCCCATTTGAGGATGCCCTCGTATTTTATGTTTTTAAAAAAATATATTTTTTTTTAACTTATGTAATAAATGTAACACAAACATCACAATTTTTTCTCATTTTTACTCTGAAATAATGTTGTTTATTTTATACCATGTGGCAGATGCAATGCACGTTAAATTGGCGAAACTGGTGTCTCTTTTAAAGGGCGCCTTACTCCTCATCGAAGTGACATCAATAAGTCAAAACATTATCATGCCTTATCTTAATACTCTATTAACATTAACGATAAAGTAGCTTTTTCTGATGTTAAGCCAGATTGTAAATCTTTAAGAAACAATTTCTTAAAGTCCTTCACACCATTGAACTTTACATAATATTTAACATTTTTAACAATTTTAATAACAATTTCTACGTTAGTCAACATTTAACATGTGAATCCACTGTTTCGTTCATCATCATCTCCCAGCCTGGTGCTGAGTCCACTGCTGCGCATAATCCTTCATTAAACTGCTCCACTAGGTTCTGTCTTGAGCTACTCTAATCCAGTTTCTATGTACTCTTTTTATATCGCCACTTTATCGTGGTGACGCTGCCTCTGCCTCTTTTATATACGCGAAATTTCCAAATTATTATTCTTAATGACCATCTATCGTCTCTGAATCTGGTAACTAGTCCTGCCCACTTTCATTTTAATGTCGTTAATCTTGTACTTTTGTTCTTTGCTGGATGTGTGTATTTCTTGCGCGATCTTGGTTTCGATTTACAAGCCTAGCTCTCTCCATTTTTCTTTCGGTGACCTATAATTTATGTAAGCTATTCTTGAGTTGAGTTTTATTTTTTAAAAACTTATGCACATGCCAACTTTTTGTTGTCTGATCCAGGTCTTTTATTATGGAACCGATCTCTTTTAAACTATCTGTTATCAGTAGTATGTCGTCCGCAACGAACAAACTGTTTAATCGTGTGATGATGATCTTAACACTGGCTTGTTAACATTGTATTTTGATATTGAATGTATAGTTTGGTTGAAGATATAAGAAATTTGGTGTGAGGCTGGTGGGATGACCCAGTCGACCGCAGTATTATAATAATGACCACATATTGATGCTATTATTCCCTCAATTGTCTTCGGACTTTATATTATTTACAGAACGGACTCATTACCTATCAGTGCAAATAAATTGCTAAAATTAAAATTTCTACACAATGCTTCGTATTAAAAAAAATTTACCATACACGAATTAGTCATCTTTGCTCACTCATCTGAAATTAAGTTGCTTAAAATCAATTATTATTACCGATCACAAATAATTTTCATGTTCAACGGGCTCATTACTTAAATTTTATGGAGTTAGAATATTATTTGTTTTACATAGTTTTTACTTTAAATAAAATGGACTTTCGATAATGAACCTTTCTATCTTTAAATAAAAGAAAATTAAAAATCATTAGCAAGTTCATTATTTAAAGATAAAGTATACCTCTTATTATTATTCTATAACTTTACACATTATAATTTTCGTGCTAATAGGTATTTAGGTATAACTGGGAATCATTTGTTTATCTAAAAAACATAATTTATGACACATTATGAATAAGGGCAAACATATTTAAGTTTGACATTTGCACATTCAGGCAGTTATTTTCTTGCATTTAGATTGGTGGTTAAGTCACGACAATTCAGTAAAATGTCAGGAATCGATGAAGCTAGTGCTAAGTGTAAAACACGTTTACATTTATCTGATGATAACAAAGTAATTATTAGAAATGTTTACGAAACAGTAAAAGAAGATAATACAAATCCAGAAGACGGTAAATTTCTCATCGAAGCAACATCTCGATTGACAAGGATGCCATATACACCAGTGTGGAAAATATTTACAGATAGAAGTCAACCTCGTAAACAGCTGAGTGACTTTTCTACATATAAAGCAGTAAATGAAAAAGTTTATTTTATATATTTTATATAATTTCTATTCAAAGAACCTAGTTTCAACGCTTACTATGATCTACGATCAACTTGTTAAAGACTATTCTGTTACTTATTCGCCTTCAACTTACGCAAGGTTTTTGAATCATATTGGTTTTCGATACAAGAAAATTAATAAGCGATCATCAATAATGGATTCCCCTCGACTTATGAACTGGAGAAACGAATACTTGGATGCTATATCTAAATTTATTTAGAGATGAAGGAAGACCGATATTTAATCTTCGATACCCACGATACTGCTCAAAAAGGTTGGACAGACGACTTTATTAATTATGAATAGAGGTCAGCGAATAATTATTCTGAACATTGAATTTAAAAATAGCTGGCTTGGAGGAGAAAGTTTTTTACTATCGGTAAAAAACATTTAAAGACTCAAAGCTAAATCACCATGAAAATATGACGAGTAACTTGTTTGGTACGGAGTGTTTTGAAAAGAAAGTGTTGCCAAATTTCCTCCAAGAAGTGTGATTGTAATGGATAACGCGACGTATTACAGCGAACAAATTAGAAAAATCCCCAGTGTAGGCTCGATGAAAAAACAAATATCGGATTCTTTGTATGAAAATGAGTTGTACTTTGAAGAAACATATACAAAAAAAGAAATGTTGAAAGTTCTTCACACAAAAGTATTTGAGAAACAGTTTGTTAGAGACGAATTAGCCAAACGTGATGGTCATATTATATTGTTTATTGTATCTTCTTATTACTGTGTTTTTAACCCTATTAAATTAATTAATCTGGAGCCAACTTAAGGGAAGTTTACGACGAAACAACTGCTGTCCCAAATTAAGTAGCTAATCGGTATCACATGTTGAAAAAAAAATAAATAAAAAAGATTTTCCCAACTTTGTGGCAAAATTGTGTTTCACATGTTATAAAAACGCAAGATCACTACAGAACATTAACCTCACATATTAAACCAATAATTACAACATTAGATAATGACGATTCTACTGAAGATGGCAGCGGTAGTGACAAAGATTTGTAATTTGTAATTTTTTTTTCCATTTAAACTCTAAATTTTATTTTTTGTGTTATTGTTTCTAATAATTCTGATTTTTGCTACTACTATTTTAATCTTTTACTATTATGAATATTATTTTCCTTAAATTCTTTAATTTGTTCATTTCTCTTACTTCAGTGTACATAAGAACGTACCTCTAATATTAAAATAGTAAAAACGAGAGGATTCAATAACTTACATCAACAGAAACATCGAATACATCTTGTTTTCTAACGGGATCTGCTACCAAGGGCTTCACTAGGTGTTCATTCCGTAATATCCAATTGAATGAGGACGGCTCTAGGTTCTTTTTCCGTTGAGGGATATGGATCCGCCGTTGCTAGTGAGTTTCCTTGTTCTAACAACGTTAATCGGATCCTACTGACTGCGCCAAATGATAAATCACTAACTTCTTGAATGACTTTTTAAAAAAAGATTTATTTTACAATTAAACGTTACACTTTGTTCTACGATAAAAATGAAGCAAATAAAATTATAATACAAAAAATATGTTATTAGTAAGAAACTTAAATGACGAGTATGAATGACGAATGACGAGTGAAACAATAATGTTAAAGTCCTAAATTTATAATCTTTCTACAAAATGTGGTGTCAACATTTCCCACGAAAGGTCAGCTATCTCTATGGGACGCTTGCTAAAAGGATGATGAAATAGGAACTGATATTGAGTGGTTCAAGGTGACTATTTTCACATATAACATATATAAATACGTATTAAATATATATTATATGTACTTTTTACATATATGTACAACCCTTTTAAAATATTATATGTACTTAAACTTTTTTGTTAGTTGTGCGAATCCGCTCCTGGAGGGTCTGTTGTTTGTTATTATAACACTAAATCGGTAGGGTGATTCCACCAGCATCAGGGAAAAGTTCTTATATCCTGACGAAAACTATACTGTATTTATTTATTTTTACCACTTCATACAATAAACTATTGTTTCTAATTTGAACTCCAACTTATTGAGATCCACTGTGTAGATACAACAAAAAAACCATTGTGCATTGTGTAATGATATTTATTCAGTGACATCTACCACCCTATTGATGAAAAATAAATTTTGTAACCATAGCTTAGCTAGCTGTCATCATCATCACACAGCCAAATTTGTCCACTGTCGAACATAGGCCTCCTCAAGATGTCTCCACTCTTCTCTGTCCTGTGCAGCTGCGATCCAGTTTGTCACTATTCTTTTAATGTTGTCCGTCCATCTGGTAGGTGGTCTTCCACGATTTCGCTTGTCTGCCCTTGACCGCCATTCTAAAATCTTCTTTGTCCATCTGTTGTCTCTCTTTCTTGCGACGTGTCCTGACCATTTCCACTTCAACTTCTTAATCCGTTTTATGACGTCTTCCACTCCAGTTCTTCGCCGTATCTCATCATTTCGTATTCGGTCTCTCAAAGTTACGCCAAGCATAGATCTTTCCATTTTTCGTTGTGGTACTTGTAACTTTTTTATTGATGCTTTAGTCAATGTCAGTGTTTCAGTTCCATAAGTGAGCTCCGGAAGTACGCACTGGTTAAATGCTTTTCTCTTTAGCTTTATTGGGATGTTTTCCTTAAACACGTCTTTTAGCTTGCCATAGGCTGCCCATCCTAAAGCTATTCTTCTAGATAATTCGCATGTTTGGTTGTCTCTACTTATTTGTATTTCGTGGTCCAGATATATGTATTTGTCAACCGTTTCAATATGCCAGTTTTCTTTTTTCAATGGTCCACTAGGTACTAAGTTGGTCATCATTTTAGTTTTCGCAAAGTTTATTTCCAGCCCTACTTTTTGGGAGACTCGTTGTAAATATTGTAGCATTTCGTTGGCCTCCTTTAAGTCGTCGGTTATTAGAACTATGTCATCTGCAAATCGTAGGTGGTTCAGCCTTTCGCCATCGACACTCAAACCTCTGTTTTCCCATTCTAACATCTGGAATGCATGCTGCATTACGGCATTGAATACTTTTGGTGACATGTTGTCTCCTTGTCTAACTCCCCTTTTTAGTTTTATTTTTTGAGTAGGGATGTGGAGGTTTATTGCTGTTGTGGAATTTGCATATATATATGTTGAATAATGCTGGTATATCGGTAGTCGATTCTACAATCTCTCAAAGCTCTTAAGATAGCTACCATCTCGATAGTGTCAAAGGCTTTTTTATAGTCAACAAATACTAGAACTAGTGGCCGGTTGTACTCTATAGTTTTTTCAATTAGGGCCTTTAGACAAGTTAGATGGTCATTTGTACCATACCTTGTACCATTTGAACCATAGCTAGCTGTAGCTCTTATGAAATTGCTCTCTGCCTCACAATAGCACCCCTTTTTTAATTAGAACTAACAAAAAGTTATATTAAATTTTAAGTTTAAACGTGGTGCTCTGATGATCGTGGTGATCTCTTTATTTTAATATTAATACAGTAAAATCTTTAAATATCGACCACCCTTAAAGAATCAAAAGCTGGTCGATAAAGAGTAGTGGTCGTTTAAGTGAGAACATAGGAAAAGAAAAGCAACTTCACGTTGTTTATTTACATTTCAAATCTAATTTTAATTAATTGTAGTTTCAATTTATTAAAAACATAAATACACACAATGCCATTAACTTTAAAATGGGTTGTTTATTTTTTGGACACACTTTATAGCAAAATTTTAATTTTTCAAAACAATTGGAATCTAATAATTGCTTCATACTTTTTAATTGATTTAAAAAAAATGTTCTAAATCCACTAATGTGTCTTTGATGGTAGGAAATTGTTGTTGTACAAGTGGAATATTATCTTCTTTTTCAAAATCATTTGCATCTATGTTACACATAAATCCGGCGTGGGCAAAGCATTTTTTTATTGTCATCGGCGACAAAGTACGTCAAGCCAATGTAACCTGTATCAAGACGTCGGTTATGGTAACGTTTTTCTCTATTTCTTAAAGATGACAACCACTATTCTTACATGTCAACAACCTGTTAATAAACTAGCTTCGATACATCTTTTTGAAATTCTAGATAATGCCTGGGTCTCATATATACACCACACAAGTAACATAACTATTCTCCAGAGGCTAAGAAAAGGCAAAGAAATTATTAACACCATAAAATTTAGAAAATTGGCTTACTTTGGCCACATCATGCGTAATGATAAATACCGACTTCTACAATTGATTCTACAGGGCAAGATTGAGGGAAAGAGAGGCTCTGGACGTAGACATATATCCTGTCTGGCCAATCTTAGAAAATGGACTGGTTTAACGTTAACTGATCTATTTCGAGCTGTTGTGAATAGAATAAGATGGGTCAATGTGGTCGCCAACATCTTTAGAAAATAGACACATTTGGAAGAATACCTGGGTCCAACCGTTGGCAATGTGAGGTAGTTTTGGGTGGAAGAAAAATAAGTTTAACATTCCAGTGCAAGGAGTGAGAGTGAGAATACCACTTCTCTATTCTGCTTTTCCATCCTCCAATTTGGAAAGCCATTTCGTCATAATACGTGCTGCAATCCGTTCCTTTTTGTTAGAGCTATATTTTAGAGGCAACTTATCGATGTATGCTCTCTTAAACATCAAGAATTTTTCATTTGCTTATGATAAGTGGTTCCTCCTGTTCAGGTTCTCTATTTGTCACTTGTCATTTTCCAATGCATATGTTCTTGTTGGCAAAGCTCGGCAGTAGAGACCCGTATCCTCTGCATAAACTCATCTTTTGGCATAATCTCTTAAAATAGAAAACAGTTTTTTTTTCAAGATTTCATGGCTTCGACATTAACATCAGCGGACTCACCACATATTGTCTTAAATGTAATATCGTTACGAGGACAAAATTTTTGTAACCAACCATTTGATTCTTTGAAGTCACTTAGTCCTAAGAATTCTGGATTTTCGATGGCTTTGGTTTGGAATATACGCACAGATATTGGCACGTTCATGTTTCGAGCCTTACAAAACCAACTGAACACAGCTTGATTCATAGTAAGTTTCTCGGTTTTAGAAAATTTTGCTTAAATCGTCGCATTTTATGAAAATCCCTGTCTCCTTTGCTTTGTTCCCTGTACGGCTAATAGATGATCGTTATAATGTTTTTATTGTGTACCTTTTGCTTGAACCTTGTTTTAATTAACCAATTATATTCTGTATCCAATTCCCAGATTTCGCCTGCGACTGTTAGACTCAAAAATCCTCTTTTACATTTTAAGTCTTCGAAGAGTCCTAATTTACGCTTCTTTCGCATTACCTTATTCTCCTTCTCCATATTCGCTGTCTTTAGCAAGCTAGTTTTATCGCCCGTTGTAGAATACTTTGTTTTAAATTTTTGTAAAAAAAATTAATAATAAGTATCAATTAATTATCTAATTTTAATGATAAAAGTTTCCACTGATTTCATAATTTGCATAATTTGTTATGCTAATAACTAATGGTTGTTTTGGTTGGTGAACTTTAACTTAAGTTTATTTTTAATAAACTTATTTACTGATATTTTATTAAATTGTATTTTTTCATAAATTATAGTGTAGATGCAAAAAAATAATTAAGGCGATAAGGGGCGCGTTATGCTCTATGTTCTTTAATTTAATTATGGATTAAGTCAACGCCGTCATCAAAGAAAATGATACAAAAGGAAACAAAAAATTATATAAGCATAAGCAAAGGGGTTATGTAAGTCTCTTGGAACAAACAAAACAAAACACAAGAAAGACCTCTAGCAATTTAAAATGGAGCTGCTTCGATTTGCTTAATTCTAACGATAACAACAATTAGTTGTAACTATGAAATAATTATTAGCAATGAAAAATATATCTTTTTAAATGAAACTCAAAACAAGGGTTAGAGAATAAGTTAGGAAAAATAAACAAAATGGTTAAAAAAAAAAGAATTAAACATTTATTGTTGTCTCAATACAAACATTTATAAAAATAGACAATACAAAAACAGTTACGATACACATAGTTATAGGGATTGATTTCAAAATAATAAAAAAAGAAAAACTTGCCTATGTCTTATTCGTTTACAAACTCGATTTACAAGTGAGAGATGCTACAAAACTTACAAAAAATTGTTACTGCATAGAGTTTTTTTTTCTTCTTCAAGTTCCACTCTTATCGGAGATTGGAAATCATTCTGGCAATTATAATTTTGTTGGTTACGTGCCTGAATAGTTCAATTGAACTGCATCCAAACCATTCACGGAGATTGCGTAGCCACGAGATTTTACGTCTTCCTACACTTCTTCTGCCTTTGATTTTACCCTGCATTATATTCCTTAGTAGTTCGTATTTTTCACCTCTTATGATGTGCCCCAAGTATTCCAATTTTGTGAATTTTATGGAATTTAAAACTTTGTTTTACAAACGCATTGTTTTCCTAGTTGTTCGAGAACTTGTTCGTTTGTTTTGCGATCTATCCAATTGCGATTACATTTCGAATACTTCTAGGTTTTTAATGTTGGATTTTTTAAGTGTCCAAGCTTCAACCCCATACAAAAGGGTAGAGAAAATATAACATCAAAGCATTCTTATCCGGAGCGATATATTGATACTGCGATTACAAAAAAGTTTTCTCATTCTGTTAAAAGTTGACCGTGCAATTTTAATGCGGTATCTTATTTCGTTTGTCTGATCAGTATCTTCTGTGATCTATGCTCAAAGGTATTTGTACGAACATTTGTTCAATTTCTGTATTATCTAGTACTAGCTTAATTTTGATGTTTTGTGCTTTTGTAAATACCATGAACTTGGTTTTCTTCAAATAAAGAGGTTAACTTTCTTAAAAAGAAACAAAGCAAACTAATGTCAAATATGATTAGATAGTACAATATTAAATATTACAAATTCTGTTTGTTATGAAAGCAAATTCTTATTAATAAAAAAAGTCTTTACTTTAAATTTTAACACAAAAAAGTTACCAGGATTGCACTGGGGTTTCACACAAAAACGTTTCTTACGTTTCCATAACGTAAGACGAAGAACAAAAGGACATTACAAATTTGATGAAAAATTTAGACTCACACAAAAATCAACTGCCTCTGGCAGCGATCTCAGCTAGAATGATAAAATTATCTTCAAAATTTATTCGCTTAACTTGGCATAAGCAAAACATATACGGTTAAATTCCTATTTATTTGACGCACAAAAATCCCAAGGCGACACCGCACCGATTAAAAGAAATACCGAGGAAAATACGATTCTGTGAAATATAAACAAACTTTAATATGGTTTACATTAACTCTAGCGACGCAAATGGGATCGAAATATATTTCGGTTATTTATGAGCGATAAGAAAAAATTTATTATATAAACTATCAAATGTGTTGGCGATTTTTCATTTAGAAAAGCAACCAGTAATCACAAATACAGTTTTCAAACTCCCAAAGTACCGCCTGTGCACCTAGACGTAGCCAGCAGATACAACTAAATGGGTGGTCCGTAACCAAATAGATTATATATGTATGTATGATACAATATTTTTATATAAAAACGACACTAAATGGTGTACTAAATAAACAGGAATCTTACATTTTGTGTATGTGTGTAAAGTAATTTGGACTTTGTTTGTTTTCACAGATCTAATATTACATATTAAAAATAGACAATTAGGTTTTTCGTTATATATTGAAAAAAAAAGTTGTTAAAAGGAAAATAAAATTTCTCGTAGGTCAAATCCATATGAACTACTCATTCTGATTGTTGTTTCCGAATAATTTGAAATAATTTTAAGCAATTCAGGCACGATCCCAATCGTAATATTTAGATCGTTACCGAGTTTATTTTTGTGCTCCGTTCTAACCTCTTCGGCATAGTTAAAATCCGTATCGTTGTCTCGAGTATATAATCCCCTTGGAGACGTTCATGATCCGAGGATCCGAAGTGAGGCGACCTCAGGTAGCTGATGTGCATTGAACGATTCCCCATCATTTCCCATTCTGCGAGCATCCGACTATCGTTATTATAATTTAATAGATCGCTTTCCGATTGCGAAATCTAGTGGAATCCTGAATCGAAAAAGCTATTTGTAAGAATCGCAGGTAGAGAAATCGACAAGGAAAAAAGAATTGAATTGCCCAAAAGGCGGCAAGGACAACTTAGGGCGGAAAATTGGCAACTTTCACTTGATTTCCTTTCGCCGTTTTATTTATTTCGTGAAGGAACTCCAGAGATTCCCATAAACTTTTCAGTTTTATTAAAGCCATAATTACCCGCGGAGAATTTGATAAATGGCGCTGACTCTGCAAATGGAAATTTTAATGTAGTTCGTACACTTTTAAAAATCAAATTGAAACCCCCAATAAACGTTCTTCATTTTAAAAAACACAGAAGTTAAAGCACTTCACACATGTATTGTGGTATAAAAAACAAATAGTTAAAACTTTATAAGTGTCGTCAAAATTTAAGTTCTAGCACAACGTTTTCGATCTGAACAGATCATCCTCAGTGCCTTGTGTACTTGTAGCTAACAATAAAGTTATTTGTGAGACCTCCATGTATGGATTTACAGCATTCCAAATGTTACATTTTGATTATATTGGGACTGTAGGTCGATGGCAATGGATAGATTTTCAATTACTTTAGGGACTACATGTCTCCCTGCTCGATTTTTAACACGTGGTACTTGTCAGTTAAAACAACACAGACCAACTGTCCAGTACCACGTGTTAAAAATCGAGCAGGGAGACGTGTAGTCCCTAAAGTAATTAAAAATCTATCCATTGTCATCGACCTAGCGTCATAACATAATCAAAATGTAACATTTGGAATGCTGTAAATCCATATATGGAGGTCTCACAGATAACTTTATTGTTAGCTACAAGTACACAAGGCACTGAGAATGATCTGTTCAGATTGAAAACGTTATGCTAGATATTAAATTTTGACGACACTTTTTATAAAGATTTAACTATTTGTTTTTTATACCACAATACATGTGTGAAGTGTTTTAACTTCTGTGTTTTTTAAATGATGATATACAGCCAAGTACGGGGTTTCTTCCATTAATTTTATTTTGTTCTTCCTTTTCTTGGTTTTCTTTACTAATTTTTTCTTCTCAGAAAACTAAATAAACTTAGCGTAACCCAACATAACGTATCCAAATCATATCTAGACAGCTAATTACGTTTGAAGAAAACAAAAATGTACGAATATAAGAGGAAATTGGGTAATTCCAGCAATAATCGACACAAGTCGGTGGGGTGGCCCTCTCCGATTTGGCTAAAATTTTACACACATGTTGCACTAGACAAAAAAACATGATTGTCAAATTTACAGACCTTAATAATCAAAATGGCGGCCGTGGCGCGCTATTGAAGTTTCACGCTTTTTATCAATTTTTTTTCGTGTTTTGCCGATTTTTTTTAGTACGTCGAGCTAAATATGCTTAAACAAATATCCACTATATGTTTCCCAATGTAAAATTTCCCGCTGAACACGATCCCGGTGTCAAAATTGCCATACGACGTCATGTAAAGCCACAAAATGCGAAACAAAGGGCTTTTTTTGAAAAATTCATACCTCAAAAACAACCTCTCTAATGTTTTTTCAAATTTAGACGCCTTAATACAAGTACTTTCGAATAAAAGTTGTCTCAGAAATCCTTTTTATATGTTTGAAGCCGCTACGCCCTATAAGAGTCCAAAAAACGCGATTTTCCCGCTTTTTTAGCGCTTTTCCTTCAGCTTCCAAATAACTTTTAGAGGTTTTCTGAAAATTTCTAGAAAATTTTATACAAAAAATGACTATTTTCAATTTATTTACCACCGATTTTACCGTTTTATAGGGGGCGACACAAGATTAAACGCAGAATTGCGCGCTGTAATCAATACATTTTTTTGCGCTAGGATTTTATTATTATACATATTATACATTTATACATATTATACGCATTTCATAATTTCTGGGTCGTCAGTACAGTTTTGGTAGAATTCGACAATATTATTCCTGTCATCTTCAAACAACTCTGACATATACAGCTGCCATTCTTTTCTTATTTCGTGCTCATTTACAATAATTTAGTTATTATTGTCAACGAGTACAGAGGGAAATTGTTTTTTAAATATGTTAATCATTACTTTTCGGTTTTTGTGCACATTAAATAAGTCGTGTTTAGATATTGCATCCTCCATTCGTCGCACCTTTCTCTCATCCATTTTTCTTTGGCTAATTGCATCTCCTTTTTTATTCTTCTCTGCAGGTGTCTATATTCTATTTCATTAGATTTTATCAGTCGACGTTGTTCCATTAATTTCAAGATGTCGTTTGTCATCCATTTATTTTTCTTGATTAAGTTTTTTCTATAATCGTTGTTTGTGGTGATTTCGTTAATTTGGTTTTTAAATTCACTCCACAGTTCTTCTGGATCTTCTAGTTGCTCTCCGATGTTTCTTATTCTATTGTTAAATTCTTTTTTAATGTTATGTTTTTACATCCTGTTACATTAGATTGAATAACTATGGTGAATATTTCGTTATGGTGGTCAATGCAAAAGAAAACACCTCCGTTATTATTTTTATTTTCTTTAACACATCATGTACATGTGCATTTCAGTGTAGTGTTACAGTTTTTTTTTGATGGGGTATGTGCCTTTATTTTTGTATGTTTACTGACCATTGTGTTTTATATATAACACTAAAACTGTATAGGGGTTGTTATAACAGTGAAATTCTTCTACCAACATATCATATGATAATGACCAAACTAAATTAATTTTTTTTATTTTATTTATAAAATTTATTATTGATATCATTTGAGATCAAATATCTTACCAGCTTATTGAGAAACATATTATTTAACTTTTTATAAATATATATGAAGGGTGAAACCTTTTAAATATCTGGGTAGATAGATTGACTGCAATCTTAAAAATTATGAGAAAATTTCGAAAAAAAGAACTTGCACGAAAAAGCTTTATTAACTGGTGTCTGTTTTGTGTAGTAGAAGTTTGTCATTGACCACACGTCTAAGAATATTATAGTGCTACGTCTGGTCTGTTTAGTTCTATGAATGTAAAATCTGGACAACAAAAATAAAAAATTATAATAAATTAGAAGCGTTCGAGTTGTGGGTGTTACCGTCGCATGCTTAGAATCCCGTGGAGAGCACGCATATCTAACTAACGTGTGTTAGAGAGCATGCACAAAGAACAAGAATTGATCAAATGTATGGCCTTTCGGCCATATAATTAGAGGACCTAAATATCGCTTACTCCGGTTGATAATTCGGAGCAATATCGAAGGAAAACGCTGTATCGGAAGAAAATAACTATTCTGGCTGCATAACGTTAGACAGTGGATAGGTCGAACGGTCGAGAAATTGTTTTATCTAGCTGCTGACTGAGAAACATTTCACCAATTAGTTAATATGACGACAGCCAACGCTTGAAATCAAGGACGGCAAACAAAGAAGAAAAAGACTATTAAAAGATTATGAGAAATAGGAACTGACATTCAATAAAGCTCAGACTAAGTATATATGTAATAAACAAGAATTACAAAGTTTACAATTGGTCAACAACAAAAGAACAACGAAGACTAGAAGTACTAAAAGTGAAATAAGGAATTGTATTCAAAAAGGCAATAATAATTAGATCTACGGTCTAAGAATATCTTTTTTCTATTTGACTTTTATTTGAATATAGGCCTCTCCCAATTCCTTCCCTTCTTTTCGATCCCGTGCGAGACGTTTTCATGTTGGTCCTACAAAACTTGTAATGGCATCGCTCTACAGCATTTGCGATTGTTCTCGCATTGCTCCATAATGTCTTTAACTTCCTATTTATCTGTTCCATTCCAAGAACATATCCCATGCCAAAAAAAAGTATTCAAAAGTATAATACTGTACGGATGTGAAGGTTGTCAAAAGTAAAAACACCCTGGAACAATGTCTCTTTAGCCATGAAAATGGATTTTTGGCTAAGATCAGCCTAAGAAAAGCAATTAATTAAGTTTGACACTTTAAATGAGTAAAACTCATGCAAATATGCATCTAGTAGACCCACCGAAACGAGTCATAGATGAAGGCCAAAAACGATACAATAGGCGTTGTTGGAGAGAAATTTGCAGCCTGGAGAATGGGAAGATAGAAAAAGTTGTAAACTAGAAACCGGAAGGTATAGGGGACTATGATACTCAAGTATATGTATATACAGGAGCGGATCCAGAACTTCAAAATAGAGAAGTAAAAACTTTTTAAAAAAATTATTTAAAATTTAACCAAAAGGATTACAAATCTTCAAAACGTTTTCAGTCCAGTCGGACCATCACCAGTAAAATATTTTAAAAGTAGTTAAAACTAGCTACGAAAATAGGTATAGAAACCTTTAGATTACATAAAAATCATCGTTAATTCTAATATAAGGACACAAGGTTCAACATATAAGGACACATGTTCGACAGGAGGATGACTTTCTCTAACACTTAGAACTCAGAGTTGGCTAGTTCTGTCTTCTGCTGGATCTACCAATTCCAAACCGCAGGTTTAGCTATTAAGTTCTTGTATAGTACCTTGTAGGTTCAATTCGTAAATGGTAACAGCTTGTACAATGATATAAATATTGCTTTCAGAATCGCATGAAAATTTAAGAATCAAGTAACTGAGAAAGATAAGAATCAGAGATGAACTCCGGATATTTTCACTTCTACATCTGCAGAATAGACCAATGTTAAAGCATTATTAAAATGAGGATTGTAAGTGTAATTATTTCTATTCATCTTTAAAGTCTTAGTTACACATTCAGTCATCTGGTAGAATTGATATAAGTCGATATTTTGGCTCTTTATTTAAGTTACTTCAAATATTTCTGCCAAAATCAGAATCGAAATGATGAACTCGAATTTTAAAATGGAGTAAAGTATGAGATGTAATTTTGAATTAAGAGATTCAGCTTCTTCAAAAAATTATAAAATTGCTGTATAATTATCCAAGAACTGTAGCAATCTATTGTGTCTCTCAATTCACTTACATAGTTTCACACAAAGTCTAAAATTTAGTGTTCTTGTGTTGAGGACATATGTCTTTAATTTTCTACCTTATAAAGTTTGACCTCTTGCTGTATTCCTTATTAAATTTTGCTACTTCAGCTATTGTGTCAAGTCTTTGTCTAATACAATAGACAGAGCACGATTTTAAAATTAGTAGATTCAAACAATGTGAGGCACAGTGCATATACAATGCTAGAAGTTATTGTTTTGAAAATTCGCGCTTGCTCACTACGTAACTTTTCTAACATATAAGCTTCGCTCATGTTTCAACACAGAAGACTTATAGATTGTGATCTTTCAATCGTGCTCTGAAAGAAGTATCTCGAAAAGGTCTCGCCAAATTGAAAGCTAGAAATCATCATCCAGCCTCAAGAGTCCACTGCTGAACATAGGCCTCTTCCTCATGTTTCCAACCCCGTCTATCTTGCGCCGCTCTTATCCAGTTTTTATTAAGTCTTCTTAAATCGTCAGTCCATCTTGTAGGTGGCCATCTGTCATTCTGGCTATGTGTCCTGTCCATCTCCATTTTAGTCTGGCGATCTTCTCGATGATGTCAGTCACTCCGGTTCTTCTCCTGATGTCTTCGTTTGTTATTCTGTCTCGGAGAGTTATTCCTAACATGGACCGCCCCATTCTTCTCTGCGTGACTCTCAGTTTGGTAGGTGCTGCTTTTGTTAAGGTAAGTGTTTCTGCTCCGTACGTCAAGACTGGGAGGACGCACTGATCAAATACCTTTCTCTTTAGGCATGTGGGCAGCTCACATTTAAAAATTTCTCTCAGTTTTCCAAATGCTGCCCACCCAAGGCCGACTCTTCTCTTCAGTTCATGAGTCTGGTTATCTCTGCCAATCATAATTTCATGTCCCAAAGCTAGAAATACTATTCAACAACTTTGTGGGACAACTTGGGGATCCCCAGCTGCTATCTTTAAAGGTTTTTAGGTATATACAAAAGCGAAATATTGTACTTTTTATATGAATGAATAGCTTTCAGATACTGTATGTCAAATACTCAACTTCACAGTACCTGATGACAACTGGATCGTAAAGGGACATTGGTTGTAAACTGATTTTGTTTACAACCCTGTAATTTTCAAAATAGTATATTTCCGCTTGTTTATTAACTTTACTCCACCCAGTATGCCAAGACGCCTTATTCATTTCAATACCTCACCAATAATCTCTAACGGTACTCGTACCCTGTGAACAATTACCTAGTACCCGATATCGGCGACCGATGGTCGAAGAAAGATAAAGCCCGTCTCTCGGTTAGCAACCTCCGAGGAAGAAGCATGCTGCTTTAATACTCAAATTTGTGATTTTGTTAGTTGCGATTCTCAGAGCGTGTGTCTTTTTCATCAAGTGTTTAGCAATAAGAAAAGTTGTGTCCACGATTGTGAAACATAACAACTTTGTGTAATCACGTATATTGTACCCGTGGTATATTGTGTTTGTGTTAAGTATAATACGTAGAGAAATAAATGTTAGTTACAAGTTACTTGTATTCTTTACGTACAATAGACCTTCAAAATAATACAGTCCACTCAAAAACCCTCAGAGAATACCGGCGGTATAAGTTCGTAGCAGATTAAAAGCACGTGGAATCACAAATATTTCCACCCCAAACGCCGGCATTTTCTCCAGATATCTTACTCTAATTTCCCATTTTATCAGAAATATCCTCAACCATAAAGAGTACTAATTATTATACTAGTAGAAAAACATAGAAGATGAAAGAGAACTAACCCTACCTTACGTATGTAGATATTTCCTACTTAGAACGAAAAAATAGCGAAAACAAAGCACAGAACACATATCCGTATAGTACTCCATTCTAGTCAACTGGTTCCAGGTTTTGATTTGAATCGTACGACATGGGTGACAATAAATAGAATCCATACCGTATGGGGTAGATGAGCTGATATTCGAACAATGTGCGGTAAGATTTAGTCTCCAAATTATAACACATTTCTTCTAAATGTCCCCTCTCAGATTCAGGTTCATGGAGGAATTACTTGAAGCAACTCCTTAAACAATAAACTAGATATGTACTCTCGACATCTCGACAAGGTTTAATAAAGATATTTTAATGCTATTTGTAATATTTTCAGTTACAAATAAAGTTCTCAAATATTACACAGAAATAAGTACTGCAAAGAAACATCTTATTTTTAAAGTGTAGACTTATGGAATATCAGAAATCTCAAATCTTACAAGTTCACATCCCTTTAATTTTTAAATTGTCGCTTGCGAATACTTTTACGGAATGGGTTAATCTCTGGTTTTATTTTCCGTTTACGATAAAAGTTAGCCTACCACGGAAGTCTCTAAGAGGTTAGTCGTGCTGGATTTAGTTTACCAATTAAAACTTTAATGTTGTTCATCATCAACTTTGACTTAAGTGTTTTTTTTTTACAAGGAATTTAATGTATTGTCAATTTAAGCAAATGAATCCAAATAAAGCAAGTTTGAGTTTCGGAATGAAGTGGGTACACGAAGTTCTATTTCAAAGACGCAGAGACGTGAATTTCGATGTTCCAGGAAGTTTTGTATGTAATAGTCTACTCAAAATAGTAAAATGGAAAAAAATTGCATATTTTGATCTCAATATAAGAAACAATGAGTACGACATCTGTAAAAGTGTAATGCAAAATAAATTAAATGGAAAGATAGACCGCGAATATAGTCGATTAAAAATATAAGATAGTGAATTGTCAGTATAATATTAGAACCATGGACGTATAAACATAGATATACACAGCAATAAGATACCTTTAACACACAATGTTTTGAAGCTTCCATAGAATGTGATGCTTCCGCAATGAGCATAAGCGTGCTTGAATTTTTACTTGCGTGTAATTATTCAGATTTTAAAAATTGAAAGTAGTAGTAATGTATAAAAACACGTTTTAAAAAGGTACTAAACAGATCTTTTTTTACAATTACTACTTACAAATTGTCTACTTACAATTTAAAAATGTTTACTAATTTCATGAACTTATCTTATTTAATACATTAATGAACATGAATAAACCCATTGGTACGCCTATTAAAATGTAAACAAACACGCTTCCTCATTTCCTCATCTTAAATAATGTAAATTGTATGTACTTATAAAAGAAATGTGAGATCGGAATGTAAATATTTCGTTTATTTTATTTCACTTTTCACAAATATCACTCAAAATACAGCCAAAATATCGAAAAACAACTTTTACTAAAAAGTAAACAAACATGGAACAGCATTTGAAGTTTGACGTAGATCCATAAGACAGAAAAATGTAAACAACCGTTGCCATTTATAAATAGTTTTCAGTGCTTCTACATATAAAATAATTGATTGATATCTATTATACGCTATTATTAAATGATAATGCACACTATGTGCACACTTTATTTATTTTGATTACAATTAAATATATTAATCTAACCAATAAATTATTATTTTGGTTTGATAGCACCTGTAGAGTATAAAATACGGAGTAATATTTTCAGCGACTCGCGGATAAGAAATTTTAAAACAAAACGTGACAACAGTTAAAGGTGCTGAGAATGTGACCTATTTAAATAATTTTGACTTCACAATTTTATATAAATAACTGAGTCCATCTGTGTTTATACGTCCATGATTAGAACTATTTAAAACAGCTCTAAACAAACTTATCTCGGTCAGCATAATACCTAAACTCCAATTAGTTCAATACAAATCAAAATATACATCATAATATCACCGGTGTGATTTTTTTACAATTTGTATACTTAGAATGAATAATAGCGAAAAAACTATCCATTTAAAACACCGTTTGTTCAAAATTTACATGTTTTCGAAATATTTGGTAAACACTAAGATTCCAGGAAAAAACAATCTTAGTACAAACCTGTAAATTTGCAGCATTTGCCCGTATAAATCAGTGCTTTATTATATGTTGTTTATTGTTGTACCTGGTTAAATCAATACCTTTCCACTAAACTAAACTTAGAACTTCACAATGACCTCCCGAGTCTACCTGCCAGAGCACATTCGTTGTTATCTAACTTTCAGGAGTTTCTGCAGTGAATACGACCCGTCCGATCCTTTATCGTGACAATTTCAGTAAATTTCAACAAATGCCGGACTTGCCAAGTGATTATTATTCGACGATTAGCGCCGATTGCAGCCTGTCTAGTGCTGTTAGCACTTAATAACAATGAGAGCCTGTTGTCGGCAACTAGTTTGATAATTCCAAGTTCTTCCTTCCATTCCGAGAAAGATTTATATGACTGGGGAAGGACTAATATATTACCACCGCTTGCTAACAGAATATTTCATGTTAACGAGACAGAAACTTTTGGCCTTTGTCAATTTTGGTGTTCCTGATATTATTAACGTTATAGCATAATACACAGACACACCGCATATATATATATATATATATATATATATATATATAATATATATATATATATATAATATATATATATATACATATATATATATATATATATATATATATATATATATATATATATATATATATATATATATAAAGCGCCAATGGTAGATCATATTCTTTTGTTCTGCTCATTACTTCTCTTAATGTTTGAATATGATCCATTGTGATGAAGCCACTTCTAAAGCCTGGTTGCTCTCGGGGTTGTGCAGTGTCAAGTGTGTTCTGTATTCTATTGTTAACGATTTTGGTAAATTCCTTGTATATCACAGGCAGCAAGCTGATCGGTCTATAATTTCTAATGTCTTCCTTGCTACCTTTCTTGTGAATGAGGATTATGTTGGCTGAATTCCACTTTTTCGGAATATGTCTCGATTTTAGGCAGTCTGTGTATATTTTTGCTAGGATTTTTCCCAGAATTACGCACCATATCCCCTAAGCTCTTCACTGCAACCTTAGAAAATATCTTTCGGAAATTAGACTGGAACAACCAAGATCTATGTATAGATAGAGAATACCTAAACCATCTTAGATTCGCTGATGATATCATTCTAATTGCTAGAAGTCTTTGAGAAGAGAGTATTTGATCAATGCATATTACCCGTCTTGACATATGGATGTGAAACTTGGCTATTAAAGAGAGAAATAACGTCGAAACTCCAAGTAACTCAAAGAGCAATGGAAATATATATGATAGGGATAACAAAGAGGGATCGAATGGATACGGAGGCAAACCCAGGTGACTGATGGAATTCAAAGAATAAAATTCCTGAAATGACAATTGTCAGGACATATAGCAAGAAGAACAGACAACAGATGGACCACTAGAACAACTATGTGGTACCCCAGGAACGCTAAAAGACCAAAGAGGCGCCCGAATCTCAGATGGGATTATTATATAAGAAAATTAATAGGAACAACGTGGTCTCGAATTGCACAAGATAGAAAAATATGGACGCAAATAACTCCAATTATAAGAACAACGAATAACTAAGACATCGTCGAATAATAATAAGAACATAAAATAACATTGAAATAAGGGAGGCTGCCCCGTAATTGGAAATGGTTCATAAAGCTGCACATGATGATGATGATGTCGAATGATGATATCGAACATGTATGGGATATGATGGAAAGAAGACTATCCACTTTGCAACATCCTCCACAGACTCTGGTACAGTTAATACATGAAATTTAAGTTGCTTGGAACAGGGTGCCATACGCAGACATCGATCATTGCATTTTGTCAATGCCTAGACGTATACAGGAGTGTATTCAGCTACAGAGTCGCCAAACACATGATTAATTGTTTTTGATTACTTGCTAATAAACATTCTTGAAAACGTTATCGTTTCATTCTTGATGTAAATCTACCATGTTGCCAAAAAATTAAGTTTAAGGAAATTATCCCGTCTGGGTGTAACACTTCTAATGTCACTGAATATATATATATATATATATATATATATATATATATATATATATATATGTGTAAATACTTTTTTCTTTTTGGGGGTGGTAGTCAATAAAAAATAGAGCTTTGCTAAGGCGTACTATTTATTCTGAAATCCGAGCTTTCGGTGGTTGTTTGCCACCTTTATCAAGGTCTACAATGAAAATTACTGTGTTATAAAATTAGGCTGATGTAATATAAAAGTTATAAAAACTTACCAGAAAGTAAGATTCATAGCATATAAAACACAACGTTAAATAACATAATATGATCTGAATTACTGAAGGCATTAAAACTTAAAAACTTTAAAATAACTTAAAAATTAAAGAGCATGTTACAAAGTTTAAAAAGTAAAAAATAAGACGACATGTTTGACAAAAAACAGTCGTCTTTGCAGGTTTGAATTCAGTCACATCTCACGAACAGAAAGAGGTAGTAGGAGGAACTATTGTTGTTTAAATAGTTCGATGTAACTACAAAAAACAAACTTTCAAACTGATGTCTAACAAAATGCCGTTTGTGATTTTAAGTACTACCAACCATGTTACCAACTTTAAATTAAGAGGGAAATTTAAAAAAGTTCATTATGTCAAACAATAAAAATAAAATAGTATTTAGTAAGTAGGTTTAGAAAAAAAAAACCTACCTTTTTCTAAACCTACTTACTAAATATTATTTTCTTTTTATTGTTTGACATAATGAACTTTTTTAAATTTCACTCTCAATTTAAAGTTGGTAACATGGTTGGTAGTACTTAAAATCACAAACGGCATTTTGTTAGACATCAGTTTGAAAGTTTGTTTTTTGTAGTTACATCGAACTATTTAAACAACAATAGTTCCTCCTACTACCTCTTTCTGTTCGTGAGATGTGACTGAATTCAAACCTGCGAAGACGACTGATTTTTGTCAAACATGTCGTCTTATTTTTTACTTTTTAAACTTTGTAACATGTTCTTTAATTTTTAAGTTATTTTAAAGTTTTTAAGTTTTAATGCCTTCAGTAATTCAGATCATATTATGTTATTTAACGTTGTGTTGTATATGCTATGAATCTTACTTTCTGGTAAGTTTTTATAACTTTTATATTACATCAGCCTAATTTTATAACACAGTAATTTTCATTGTAGACCTTGATAAAGGTGGCAAACAACCACCGAAAGCTCGGATTTCAGAATAAATAGTACGCCTTAGCAAAGCTCTATTTTTTATTGACTACCACACCCAAAAAAAAAAAGTATTTACATATTTTTTCCAAACTAGTCAAAAAAAAATTTTGGACTACCTTGTCTATATATATATATATATATATATATATATATATAAATATATATATATAAATATATATATATATATATATATATATATATATATATATGTATATATAATATAAAATTAATGTTTCTTGGGTTTAGGTTCAATAAAGATATGTTACATGTGGAACTAGATTTTATTTTCCATTGCAATCAATCAACGTTTCGGCAGGAAACCCTTGCCTTTGTCAAGATTCTAAAATGTGTATATATATATATATATATATATATATATATATATATATATATATATATATAAGGACAAGCATACATATTGTAAAATATGTATATATATATATATATATATATATATATATATATATATATATATATATGACTTACCAAAACGTAAAACGTGACACAGACATTAACGAACTGATATATAAAAGTTGATATCTGATATCTCATTGTTTACTGTCATTAGTATATAATTATTTCTATATGGGCGTATCGTTGATGTTTTTAAAAAAGGTAAGGTGGAGATATGTTATGACTTTAAGAGCATTTTATGATGTTATATTATTATTGGTTAAATCAGATTGAAATATATTTTATTTAGGTTTTGTGTATATTTTTTGTCATTTATTGCGTTGGTGTTTCTTTTTATTTCATTGATTCGTATATCTCCCTCTTCTTTTTGTTTTTTTTCTGTTTTTAGAATTTTGATGTTTTCAAAGTCAAATTTATGCTTCTTCCCGCTTTCATGTTTTGTGAGCGCAGTGACGTTGTTCTTGTCGTATTTGTGAGAACGATTTCTGGATTGAAGCAGTTGACTGGTTTGACCGATATAGACACCTTCACAGTTTGTACATGGTATCTCGTAAACAACATGTGATTTTTTAAGTTTTAAAAAATCTTGCTGTATAATCATGGATATCAAATGCTCAATGAGCTAATCCCTACTTTGTATATCTATGCTCCTGATTAGTTTAATCTCCTCTTGATGTATATCATCCTGCAATATACATAATGAGTCAGAGAGAGAAATGGCGAAAATTGGAGATACGAGCTGGAATTAGACCAGTTGATTATTAATCTATATAAATTATTCATATCTGAGGACTTTGCGGTCCATTTGAATGATTACCCTAGTAAGAAAAGTCCTATTAGTATAAAGCAGGGGGAGCTTAGCGAGTGTGCCTTATATAATCTGTAATATTGAAAAAGCTCTATCTTTATATTATATTATTGAGTCTTATTATCGCGTTAAAAATGTTCAATAACTCAAGTGATGAAGATATTATTCTTTATTATTATAATAGACGTAAAATGAAGAAAAAAGGTATTGGGTTCATCCCTACATTGCAAACAATATAAATTGCAGAGCCTTGGTTGCTGCAAAAGAATTACAAGAAAGTGATGCTAAATTTCATGCATTTTATAGAATGTCAAAAGAATGTTATTTACATTAACTACAATGGCTTGTACCTGCTTTTACAAAGAAAAATACTCCAATGCGAGAATGTATTGGTACGGAAGAAAGGTTAAATTTAATTCTCTTCCTATATCATTCCAAGCCTTTTCGGTAATGTCTTTACGCGAATATTCATTTAACGTATAGTTGTATAGGCAGGAATGTTTTTTACTTCTTGCACTAAGTTTATATTAAACTACTGTTCTACCAATTTCGCCATTTCGCGTGTAAACTTTAAAAATATCACAACAAACCTAGTCCTCAAGTGAACTGCATGTCCAGTCTGCTGTAGAGTGATCACTGATGCATTAGAGACAGGTTACTAACTAGTAGCGCTGTGTGCGGATACTCATTAAAATACATGGACAGTAACTAATAAGCGACTGATTATAACTAAAGTTACCAACTGGTATCTTTTTAGTAGCTTCATGTGAGGACGGCCTAACTAACAAATAAAAGAAAGAAAATTGCAAAATTTATTTGTATAATATAATAGGCGAGTCTTCTACAGCTAGCGCCGTTTCTCGCATCCTAATTTTCTGTGTTTTCTGTCAAAGCAATTTTTAGTTTTTAAATATCTGGCGGACATTGCATCTTCAAAATCTTCTCTCCATGACCGTCTTGGTACAAAATTAATATTTAATGTTAACTTACTATTTCCACACAAATTCCATAAATTAGGCAAGACACTAAGGGAGAACGGGATAATGATTTCAAACGGGACAATTCCGTCAAAGAGTATTTTTCACAAAATATTAGTCCTGCACGCACCTGACTACAACAGCTTCCGATTGAGCGTGCTTTAATCAGTACAGCTATTGCCATGGACGTATAAACATAGATGGACACAGCAATAAGATACGTTTAACACACAATGTTTTGAAGCTTCGATAGAATGTGATGCTTCCGCAATGAGCATAAGCGTGCTTGAATTTTTACTCGCGGGTAATTATTCAGATATTAAAAATTGGAAGTAGTAATTGTATAAAAACACGTTCAAAGAATTAAAAAAAACGATAGTTTAACTATTAACAAATCACGTCTTTATAGAAAAATTAAAATACAATTTTATTTGTTTTAAAATTAATACAATAAAATATAGTAGAATTCAAGTTCATTTTTTAATAGGTATCAAAATAATGCTATAATAAAAAATCTTTATGTTTTCTCCTAAATTTGCTACCCGAATAGTTCGATCGTTAATATTATTTGAAAACCTAACATAGAAAAATAAATGAGGTGTATCCATTTCACTAATTTATTTCTATCCATGAGAAATATTAAATTAAAAAGGTACTAAACAGATATTTTTTAAACAGATGATGGCTACTTACAATTTAAAAATGTCTACTAATTTCATGAACTCATATTTTATTCAATACATTAATGAACATGAATAAACCCAATGGTACGTATATTAAAATGTAAACAAACACGCTTCCTCATTTCCTTATCTTAAATAATGTAAATTGTATGTACTTACAAATGAAATGAGAGATCGGGATGTAAATATTCCGTTTATTTTATTTCACTTTTCACAAATATCACTCAAAATACAGCCAAAATATCAAAAAACAACTTTTCCTCATCTACTGTAAAAAGTAAACAAACATGGAACAGCGTAGTTTGTCGTAGATCCATAAGACAGAGAAATGTAAACAACCGTTGCCATTTATAAATAGTTTTCAGTGCTTCTACATATAAAATAATTGATTGATATCTATTATACGCTATTATTTAATGATAATGCACACTATGTGCACACTTGATATTTTGATTACAATTAAATAGATTAATCTAACCAATACGCTATTATTTTGGTCTGATAGCACCTGTAGAGTATAAAAAACGGAGCAATATTTTCAGCGACTCGCGAACAAGAAATTTTAAAACAAAACGTGACAACAGTTGAAGGCGCTGAGAATGTGACCTATTCAAATAATTTTGACTACACAATTTTATGTAAATAACTGAGTCCATCTGTGTTTATACGTCCATGGCTATTGCCGCTTTCAAGGTTAGTTCGTGCGAATATCAGTAAAACCGTTATAGTTTCATATTTCTACTTACTTCTGCCGTATTTATAACTCGAGGAGACTGTGTGATAATAAGGTTCTTAACTGGTTTGCTGAATATAGTATTGTTTGTAGTATGTAGTGATATATCCACCATGTTGTTCTCTAGGGGTAACTCCGTCACTTTACTTCGGGATGATGCCGCCATGACGATATTGCCCTGTATTTTTTATTGAAATTAAAGGTTAACAACGCTTTTTTTTTGTTATTTTCAGATGGTACTATCACGTAAAAGAATAACAGAAAAGGCTATGTCAAGGAGGAAAACCTCAAAAATGCTATCGAAGCAGTTTTCCAAAATGCGGAGATGCGTTTTTTCTGTAGAACAAGAACAAAATTTAACAGAAAGAGGTTAGTCTTTGTAAATGGGTATATTTATTTAAAAAACCCTTAAAAGGGCCACATCAATAAAACAAACGTTTTCGGACCACACAGTCCATCATCAGGTTTTTAAAATCGAAAAATGCTAGGTCACAATGCCTGAGCCACCAAAATACTAGGGTAAAAACCCTTTAAATTACATTTTGTTATGAAAGATTGTACATTGTGTTGTAAAATAACTGTGATGTTCAGTATTAAATTAAATTTGACTCCGAGTGTAGAGGTTGGGAGTTCCCAGCTGTTCTCCGAGTGTAGAGGTTCTCTCTCACCGGCTCTGGAACCCGATTGAGCCATGTGTTACCTCTAGTCAAATTTAATTTAATACTGAACATCACAGTTATTTTACAACACAATGTACAATCTTTCATAACAAAATGTAATTTAAAGGGTTTTTACCCTAGTATTTTGGTGGCTCAGGCATTGTGACCTAGCATTTTTCGATTTTAAAAACCTGATGATGGACTGTGTGGTCCGAAAACGTTTGTTTTATTGATGTGGCCCTTTTAAGGGTTTTTTAAATAAATATACCCATTTACAAAGACTAACCTCTTTTTGTTATACGTGGTATACAGTCAGCTACAGGAATTTTTCCTTGTGGATTTTGTTAAAATTTAACAGAGCATGCGGTTGGCCTATCAAAACTATTTTATGGCATCACTACAAATGAACTAAGGCGACTGGCTTTCGAATTGGCTGAAAAACATCATATCAAACACAACTTTAGCAAATAGACCAAGTTGGCCGAGATAGATTGGTTAAATGGGTTTATCAGTAGGCATAAAATTAGTTTATGAAAACCGGAAGCCACTAGCTTGAACAGGGTCAAAGCATTTAATAAAGACGAAGTTGACTTGTTTTACAAAAATTTAGACACTGCAGTGACTAAGTATAACTTTTCACTGAACCGTATCCATAATATGGACGAAACTGGAATTTCCACAGTACAAAAACCGGGAAAATTCTTGCACCAAGAGGACATAAGCAAGTGGGAGGAGTTACGAGTTAGAAGCGTGGCAAGAATATCACTGTAGTGTGTGCCATGAGCGCTTCAGAAACATATAAGCCCCCAATGTTTATTTATCCAAGTTTATTTATCCAATCGAGATTATTAGTAGTAGTCAACCGGGGAGGCAATCAGAGTCAACCTACGAGGAAAAGTAGATTTTTCAACAAGCATTCTCAACATTTCAATTTCAACACCCCTAGACTTCTTCTTTAAAGGGTATTTAAAAACAAAAATTTATGCTATTCAACCAGAATCTCTAGATGATACACGACAAAGAATAGAGGATAAATGTCGACAATTAAATGCAGACGTGTTAAGCAATGTCAGAGAAAAATTTAAAAAATATATTATACTATTGTATGGAAGTGAAGGTCAGTCATTTTGATTAATTATTGTAAAAAGATTTAGTAGTGAAATGTTCATTCTAAATGTGTGTAATAAATTGTTAAAAAATAATTTTTTTTCTATCCAATTTTCTTGTTTTGTATTTATATTTCTCATACACTAATCACTTCAAACATCATATATATTATACATTTCTGAAATCAGGACAAAGAGGAGAATCCAAATATCGAATAAAAAAATGGGGAAGTAATTAAAAAAAAATAAAGGGATGATACGAGGGGTGAAAGGGTGCATTTCCCAGCAACCTTGAATATGGTATAATGTCTCCCCCCTCAAATATTAATTGACGTGTTTTTGCGTTTTTCCTAAAATTTAGAAGTTATATATTAATTATATATATATATATATATATATATATATATATATATATATATATATATATATATATATATATATATATATACATGTATATATATATATATACATATATATATATATATATATATATATATATATATATATATATATATATATAAAGTGTCAAGTTATCTTCTTCTTTTGGTGTTTATTCGTTTAGAATATTGACGATCATTCTGTCTATAATTATTTTATTAAGTGATGCTTTAAATAGATTAGTTGTTGTTGTGGGGAACCGTTTCCTCAGGTTTTTTAACCATATTATTCTTTTCTTCCAATTCCTCGCTTTTCGAATACTTTGCCTTGAAGTATTATTTTCAGTAGTCTGTATTTAGTGCCGTTTCTCATTATGTGTCCGATATATTCTAACTTTCTTCGTTTAATTGTATACATCACTTCTCTTTCTTTCCCTATTTTTCGTAGTACAGTTTCGTTTTTTATCATGTCCATCCATGATATCGTCAGGATTCTTCTGTATAGCCACATCTCGAAGACTTCAAGTCTTTTCTCTATTGCTTCAGTGAGTGTCCAGGAATCAACTTCGTAGTATAATATCGAGAAGATATAATATCGTAGAAGTCTTACTTTGATCTCCAGATTAAGGTTATGACTTAAAGAGTTTGGTCATGTTGTTGAATGCACTGCTAGCATTCTCTATTCGACATTTTACTTCTTGTGAGTGATTCCATTATTCGTTTACTATTGTTTCAAGATAGGTAAACTATTTTACTTGGTCCACTGGTGTATTCTTGATAAGCAGTTGCACGTCTCCAATTTAATTTTTCCTCTGATGACCAAATTTAGTTTTTTATATGTTTACTTGTAGTCCATATATTTCACTTACTTCATTTACTTTGTTTATTAGTTGCAGTAAACTTTTCAAACTTTCCTTAAAAATAACGGTGTCATCTGCAGATCTGTGAAGGTGATAATGGGACATTTATTAGAATTTATATCCTTCACTTGGCAGAGGCTTATTCTGATAAATTTTTAATCAATTTAAAATTAATCTGGCATTACAGAGTATTGAGGAATGTAGGTTGTAGCATTTGTATAAAGCAATCGCAATATGTACCAGAACTAATGGAAAACAAGACGGTAAATATCGCACATTACTCCCGATGTATGTACTCGCCCCATTTATTTTACTTTGAACAGAAGTTCGTAGTAAACGTTGAAAAGCTGAAATAGCAATTTCACTACAGGTAAACATCTGAACTCAAACATCTAAAGTTGGCGAAACTAACATCCTACTTAAACCATTAGAGTTAAATAGGACAAACATTTATATTGAGCATTAAAATCTTGTTATAAGAGATCAGTTGCTAAAAAGAAAATATAAAGTAGTTAGGTATTATTGAGGTTATGTAAACTAAAGTTTTATTTTAAGGTTGCAGTCATTTATAGGGCAGGATAAATAAAACTCTGTTCTTTTATCTAGCTTTCGCAAAATTTATTTACTTCTTTAGGTTATATATGCTAAAATATGCTTATAATTATTTTATCAGTAAATACAGTGAGTAGGAATCATGATTGGTATTAATTATTATTTTGATGTTTGATTTATGTCAGAAAGACACTCGTTTCTGTTTATTATATTTTTATTGTTGATAACTAGTTTTCAATTGTTAATATAGCTACGTGGAAAGTGGCTGCGTACACTGTTTTTTATATTTAATTTTATTGTATTTACTAACCCTTATATGACACGTGGTCTATTCAAGATTGGTAGCGCTATCTATGCTTGTCTGCTATCTATGCAGATCGTTATAGTTTTTCCTGCTATACCTTTTTGGATTTTCTGTTTTGCGGCTATGGATATACCAGCCAGTTCTGTGTGAACTACGTTGACATTTTTACCCACACCCCACACCCCACTTTATTCTTAGGTTCAGTGATCTGGAGTATATCCTGCATCCTGAACCTTCTTTTATTTTGTAGCCATCGGTGTATATGCAATAGGCATAATGCTGTCTTGTTTCGATTTTGTAGGGTTTGTTAAAGACAAACTTTGGTTCAATTGAGTCACAGCCTGCCTGGAACAGTGGTAGCGCATCCAGCTCTCCCTGCCAGAAACCAGATCTAAATTGTCTCATTCCTACGTAAAAGTTTGCACCATCTGAGCGCAGTCGTATCATTGTCACTAGCACCACCTCTTTTACATATATCTAGAGGCGTGATGCCAATGATCAACTCCGTTGCAGCAGGTGGTGTTGTTTTCATGGCACCTGTTATATTTATGGAAGCTATCTTTTTGGTACCTAGCTTTGTAAGTTAGCACTGGCCTAATGACAGCAGTGTAGACCCAGGCGACCACCCTGGGCAAAAGGCCCCAGGTGCGTCCGACTGTTCGTCAACACTGCTCATAGGCAATATATTTTCTTTTAGCTCTACCATCAAGTGTGAGTTCCATGTTAACTTTCTGTCAAGGGTAATACCAAGGTACATTAGCTCGTCGGAAAAATTTAGACTGTAGTTTAGAATCCTTGGGAGTATTAAGCCCGTGATTCATATTTTTCTGGTAAAGAGAACAATCTCTGTTTTCTTAGGATTTTTAGATAGTGAGTGTTCCTTGCACCATGTTTCTATCAGTCGGAGAGCAACTTGTAATCTCTCACATAGTGTGTTCTCAAACTTACCGCTTTGAAGGATAGCAATATCGTCTGCATAGGCTATTGTGTAGAAACCGTTGCTGCTGAGTTGGTCAACCAGGGTATCTAGAACTATGTTCCAGAAGAGTGGTAATAGCACACCTCCCTTTGAACACTAGCTCGTAACCATGCCTCTAACAGAAACGGCTTTTACATTTATGCTTATTGCTCTATTAGAGAGAATACTGAATATCTATTATCTTACGGTCAGGGGAACATTCCTGACGTTGAGCTATTGGGTGAGGGTTGGAAATGTGGTTTTATCAAACGCTCACTTAATCTCTATGAATATACCTAGAGTAGATTCTTTATTATTGAGCGATCTTTTAACTTCTTCGCGATCTTCCCACTGCATAATGTAGTGCAGAATCGGTAGATCTTCCCGAAGTATATGAGGAATTCTACAAAAATTCGCACCTTAACTGGAGCCAAATATGGTGATGTTGCAATTTGCTGCCCGTACCCCGCAGTAACAATTTTTTTCTGTAGGTTGATACCAGAAAACATGTTTTCAGGTACGAGCCTCAAAAAAAAGGCAAATTTAAATTTTTTCCAACAAAACACTGATTTGTTCGCTAAAGCTATTTATGTATTCTAGCGATGTGCCTCGAAAAACGAGTGAAAGAGACTTCTATACTTGGAGCACACATACATATCAGGTACCAATCGTTTCGTATTGGTCTCCAGAAGGAACTCTGATACCTTTAAAGATCCAAGAAACACCTACTCAAAGCGTGGCAAGCGGTTATTCAGTCACTAAAATCGACGTTTTTTTTTTCATTTTTTCGCGATTTTATCCGAAAATAGATTAAAAGATACCTCTATAGTTGAAGCACACATACATATTAGGTAAAAATCGCTTCGTCTGGATCCGCAGAATGAATTGTGACCCCTTGAAGAGCCAAGACACACCTGCTCAAAGCGTGGCAAGCGGTTATTCAGTCACTAAAATCCACGTTTTTTTTTTCATTTTTTCACGATTTTATCCGAAAATATGTTTAAAAAATACCTCTCTAGTTGGAGCACACATACATATTAGGTACCAATCGCTTCGTCTTGATCCCCAGAATGAATTCTGACCCTTTGAAGAACCAAGAAACACCTGCTCAAAGCTGGGTATGCGGTTACTCAGTCCCTAAAATCGACGTTTTTTTCATTTTTTCGCGATTTTATCGGAAAATCGAGTTAAAATTACTTCCGCAAGTGAGGTTCATCTACCTGCAAGAACAGCTTTTAATAGAGCAAAATGCACCAAATTTTGTTCTATTAAAAGCTGTCCTTGCTATCTTGCTATGGTATTAAAATTCAGTGCACTACCAAGAGTTGGTGTTGCGAATTTCTTGTCCTTATTGGATAGGATTTTTTATAAGCATAGCTTATTTTATTTTGGATAGATACCGTATATTGTATACCTTTCCAATTCTGTATTAGTTCCTGAAGTTGGAGCCTTTTCATTCGGCAGAGTATCTTCTAAAAGTCGGTTGTAGAGTTCTACATATTTAAGATATATAAATCTTTTCCAATAATATAGTCATGAAGAGAGAGAAGTCCAATAATACTGCTCCTGCCTAAATGGTGAGATTTTTGATAAAATGGTGAGATTTTTGATAAAATGAAAGGCAGATATCGAGCACAGTTTTATTAATTAAATCTTGCCCAAGTACTTTCGCTTCTTAGAGTATCTTGACAAGCCATTCGTTAATTTTGGGCTATCCAACTATCGCAGAATGTCGTAAACATAAAACTAAACAAAAAAATTATACATTACACTACACTAAACAAGGACAATCAGTTTAAAATTATTTAAAAAATAGTCAAAGCTACATTATGGTCGGTAACAGGAGAGAGAATGGCTCCCGGTATTAACGGAAATGTTAAGGTCACCTTAAAAGGTAACCGTAAAAGACAAAGTGAAACTTGTTAGTGTGGACTTTTTTACAAGAGCACAAAGTGAAATTTGCCAATGTGTACCTATCTTCAAAAGCACAAACCTACCTTTACTGTTAAAACCATGACACCCACATAATGCACTCAGTACTAGTTCTTTTCGTACGAAACATTTGTCGTCCCATTCATAATTTATCGTAACTATCTTCCACAGCCTCAAAAAAATTTCTGTTCCGTAGGGGAAATGTCATATACTGAGCTCCATTATTGGCTTTAAATTTTTAAATAAAAACTTGAGCAACGAATAACAAAAAAATCCATATTTCACAATATTCAGGTGGTAAGCGATCTAAAATATATTGTATAGAGTTCTATATTATAGTCCTTATTTAAAATTTTAAGGTCCATATATCACATTCTCACGCCAACTCATATTAAACTAAATAAAACTTTTCCTTCAAGTATACCCTCCGACGCCTCAACGTATCTACACATATCTCATATCGAACAATCTCGTACGTTGGGAAATCTGGCGAGAGTCCTTGTACCTAACAAATTGGAATACTTTCTTGAAGTTATAATCCACGCGAATCATCCATACCACCCTTAGTGCTCCAATCCGGTAGGATTGAAAAGTGTTTTCGGATTGGCAGATGAAAAATGGCCTCCACCTAACCGTGTTCAGAATAATTAGTTCGTACTGATTAATCGCCATGTCGACATTTTGCAGGTTTCAATGTAAACACAGAAACGATTCGGTGTTCGGTTTTCGTCCAGAGCCGTACGTTTAAAGGGAAATCTTTTAACAGGACTGAAGATTCAGAAAAAAATTTTATTAATTCAGTTTCATCATCCCCTTTGCTTTTAGCAATTTACTCATCCATCTAAGTATTTTCATTTCCGCTACGTGTTTCGTTGTTCTACTGTCCTTTTAATTGTACAACATTCAGTTTGTTTGCTGGAATCACTTCAGGATATACTTTGTATCAATAATCACGATATGTGTCAGTCGCAAAACTTGATGCTTTAATTTTTGATTTAACAAAATCTGAAAAAATTTTTAAAAAATTTTGCTTTTTGCGCCCATATTTTCGCCTATAACACGAGAGATATTGCTTCTACAAAAAAAGTTATAAAAGTTTCGATTTTCAATTCTACATATTCAATTTTACATAATATTTAACTAGCTAGAAATTGAAAATTTAATATTTTATCGATACAGTTATTGAAGTAAATGAGCGACACATTGAACATTTGCTATAAAAGGTTTAGTTAAAATGTACTTTTTGACATTTTAGTGTTATTAAAATTGTTCTTTTATTTAGATTATAACAAAATGGTTCTATCTAGAACCACATTTTATTTTTAAATGTTAAATGTATCTATTTGTTTCAAAAACTTTTAATAAAGAATATGTTTATTTGTTAATAATGGTTAAAATTTTATTTGTTATGACCCAAAAATACCGACGTAATACATTAATCAAAATATCTGTGCTGCTTCAAATATCTCGAAAAATAATGATTTTATCGATACAAACGAAGAGTATATCATTTACAGAGAAAGTATTGGAGAATCAAAAAATTACACTAAAATAGTAATTACGCCAGTGGGGTACAATTTGGGAAGGGTCAACCATTCACTTTCCCGTGTCGTACGCCACTGGTAGTATTCAGAAACGTTTATTTAACATAAATTAATAGGGTGTACAGTTCTTACACTTTTTATTAAGTTTGACAAGGATATGTTAGCATGTGCTATATTATAATAGTAAAGTAAATTACTATTTAACTGGGAATAAGCCACAATTAAAGATAAAAATACGTTTATTGACGTTTCAATTTCCACTTCGGAAATCGTTCTCAAAATACAAACAGTAAATTAAACAAATTTTGTTTTTTGTTACATAGTGAAAAATTCTTCTAATAATTTAATTTTATCTGACTCATTTATATTGACAATTCAGACATACATTATGCATTTTAAAGTAGACGACTTTAAAATGATATTGCCAATATTGTTAAGTTGCGCTTTACGCCTTTACTTATAATATAGTTCATTCGATTACATGAAATCAACTTTAACTTGAGAATATCCGTCAGAAAAAATCATAGCATGTAATTCGTCTTTAAAAAGACAAACACATGACATGATGACAGTAAAATTCTCCTGTTAGTGATTCCATAGTAAATTATGAGGGAAAAACCAGGAAAAAAACCTCATAATACTATCCCGACATAGTAAGTATTTGTTCGTGCATTTAGTTTACCTTCAATAAACACCAAAATTCTGATTTTATATGTCTCGTTATTTAAAAAACATAAATGATGTATCCTCTATATGTTACTGACTTAATAATACTGGTATTTTCTTATTAATAACTTCCTCTTTCAATATTAGTAACCAGATCCTACTACATTCTGCCGAGGAATTTGCGACACAATTGGCCTCATTTAGCATAATTAGAGCCGCTTCTTTGATTTTTTTTTTACCATCCGCTTCTTTTAGGACTACATTTGAATTATTCCATTGAACCCTATGTTCATTATCCTATGCGTGTTTATATATTTGAGATATATCAAATTCTCTATTTTTAATATAAGATTGATGTTCACTTATTCTAACATTTAATGGCCTTAATCTTTCACCTAAATAAAACTGATCGCATTCACAAGGTATTTTATAAATGCAATTCTTTGTCCTTTCTTGTTCATTGTTAGACTTAATTGTGGCTTATTCAATGTTAAATAGTAATTAATTTAAAATGCCACAAGAAGATAGCTTCAGAACAATAGTTTTAAAGTAGTTAGTACAAATAGTTTTTAAATTTTTAAATAAAACATCCTTTAACATCACATTTTATTTAAGTGATTTGGGTTAAATCTTAATATGTTGTGTCCAGGGATCTACAATTGTGATATTTGCTATTATTATTAAAACACCCTGTACATCTATACGCTTCTAAACTAGTCATATTAACGTGTTGCGTTCACGTTACAGCGTCACTGTGACAGATAATTTTAAATAGGACCTTATTTAATTGATACCTCGTTTGAAAGGTATTGAAAATACCTATTCAACCATACTGATTTTATTTGAGTTTATTTTGAAGAATAAATTAAATAAATACTAAAATTATAGTTTCGCATTTAATTAATAAATATTAAAACCTCCGCCGCTGGTTACTTCTTATACTAAAATTTTAGTTTGACATTTAATTAATAAAAGTGTTAACGTCGCCTTTGGTTATTTGTCAAAAAAGTTGACGTTTGTCAATTCATTAGTTGTTTTTATGTTATGATGACAAAAAAATCTACATAATTTTAAAAATGTTAGTGAACTCTACTCCTTCATAGCCAAAGTTGTATCTACCTACGGAATCAGTCAAAAGACCGAGTGTTTACTGAAAATAAATTTCATCCATACAAATTAAAAATTGGGCACCAACTTTGTATCGATTATATTTTGCCTACCATATGGGATATTAATATAAGGGGTAGAAAATTGGGGACAGAAATTATGGAAGTGGAGATAGGGCAAGAGAAATAAACGCCACTTGTGCGAACGGCACTCAGGGTTTGTTAGGAAAGCTATGGCAAAGGGGTTGGGTTGGGGCAACTACTAAAATATGAAATAAAAGGTCATGAAACTTTTGAGACAAACAAAACAAAAACAAACAGGAAACACCTCTAGTAATTTAAAAAGGACGCCACTTCGAGGTGCCTAATTATAACCATTAAAAGAGCTAGTTGTAACTAGGGAAATAATTATTAAAAATGCAAAATATATATTTTTCAAACGAAGCTCAAAAAAGGTTAGTTCAAAAAATAAACAAAATGTTAAAGAAATTTAACATCTATTCTTGTGTCACCACAAACAGTTACAAAACATAGAGAATACAAGAATACTTAAAAAAGACAATACAAAAATATTACCTCAGTAGTCGCAACATACAAAATACAAAAAAACTTGCATGTTATCCGTTTACATACTCTAGTAGTTGGAGATACTACAAAACTTACAAATGTTACCGCTCAGAGGTTAACCTTAAAAAAAAAACAAAACAAATCAATATCAAAAATACTAAAACGAGCTGTCATAAATTAACATTAAATTCAAAACAACAATTAAAATAACAGCTAGTTAGGACCTAAAATTTACAATTAAAAAAAAAACAAATATTTAACTGTAATGAAAGCAATTATTGTTATAAAAAAATGTCTGTCTTTACTTTAAAATTTGATCACAAAAAAAGTTATCCAAGTTTCACAAAAATTACACTTGAGCTGTAAACTGGACTTCTTAAAAACTCAACAATGGCTGGGAATCTCTGACACACGAACAAAAAGAAAATTGAGTCACTTGAACACAAACCTTGGAAACTAAACTGGACTTGGCTTCTTAAAAACAGGAATAGGTATAACTGGATACAATGTCAACATTTTAAAACTCACTTAAAACTGTAACTGAACCATTAAACTGCTACTATATTTTTCTTAAATACATTCTTCTATATATAAATATATAAATATATTCTTCTTACATATTCTTCATAAAATAGACGAACAACGAGGAACATTTCAAATTTGACGTAAACTTTGGACATAACGTTGAAGACCACTGCTCTTCACCGCGGCGCCAATGAAAGTGATGAAATTATCGTTTAAAATTGATCGCATAAGTTAAAATAAACAAAGTACTAGTATAAACAAAACACAAACGGGAATTAAAACGCAATTTATTAATTTGAAAAACGCATGACAAACGCAAAAACGCAAGAAAATACGCGGTTGCGAAATAAATTAACAACTCTAAAATGGTTTATATTAACTCGAGCCAACACAAAAAGGAATTGAAATATATTTGGGTTTTAACTCGAAAGATACGAACTGAAATACACTGAAATTATTCTTCGTTATTTTAATACATATATGAGAGGATTTCCATATATTACATATACGAGGGGTTTCCAATATATACTAAAGAATCAATGAAATTGGAAATGCTACAAATTTCATATGATGACCCCGACCGAAGACTAGAATTCTGTGAAAATATGTCCAATAAAATTAACCAACAGCCCGATTACATAAAAACAATTTGTTTTAGTGATGAAAGTACTTTTTCTCTCAATGGAAATGTTAACATATACAATGTGAGGTATTAAAGTAGCACAAATCCTCACGTTTTTCGTGAAATACATACTTAATTTCCAAAAAAAAAAAATAAATGTTTGGGCAGATATTTTTAGAAACCACATGGCTGGGCCCGTTTTTCTCAATACTAACTTAACCGGTGAAGTGTATCTGGAGATGTTACAAAATGCAATTGAGCCGTTAATACTTGAAATTCTGGAATTCTTGGAAATAACATTTCAACAAGATGGTGCTAATGCACACCATTTAAGACGTTACCTAGATGACGAATTCCGTGGTAGATGAATTGGACGATGAGGTACGGTAGAATGGCCAGTTTGCTCACCGGACCTTACACCATTAGGTTTTTTTTCTGTGGGGATACTTGAAATCAAAAGTTTACGTTACAGCATCCGACAATATTGACATTTTGAAACAACGAATTGTTGAAGAATGTAGGGCAATTTCCACCGACATATTTTAACGAGTACGGCAAGAGTTTAGAAATAGGACGCATTACTGTCAGAAAGTAGATGGAGCAAATTTTGAACATTTACTGTAAGAACTGGTTGTTAAATATTTAATAATTAAATGAAAAGCTATAATTTTAGTATTTTTTAATTTATTCATCAAAATGAGCTTAAACTCAAACAACATTATTATGACTGAATAGGTATTTTCAATACCTTTCAAACGAGGTATCACTTGCCATAAGGTCCTATTTTAAATTATCTGTAACAGTGACGCTGTATCTGTCACTATTACGTTACTTGTTATGACTAGTTAAGAAGCCTACGTCTATTTATTACCTCACTCCAAATTTCACTATTCTCGATTTTGGAGTTTTGCAAGATCTTGGAGTTTCTGTGTAACACGGTACTTGCGTTACGCCAAAGTAAGCTCTCTACGGTTCTATCTCCTTGCTTGTGCAGAGCCTTTTCTGCTTTCTTTTCTAATTCTGGATTTGCACGAATGACAGAATAGGATATCTGGTACATATTTTAAAACTTCTTTAGATCTTCATTCTCCAGTGATTTTATATAATCAGCAACATGGACTCCAAAAATGTGATTCCTGTGGACCTCAGCGTTGAAGCTTTTGGATTCACTGTCAAAACCAGGGAATCAGTTTATAGATTGGGAAATGTTTAAGCCATCATCAACAGCTCCTTTCATACCTCTAAAAACACAGGCGTCAGTACTTGTACGGTTTAATCCTGTATCTAGGTAACTTTTGAACGCTCCTGGTCCTTGCTCAGCAGCTTCGACATTGTATTCATCCCCAGTAACATCAGTGGTGTATAAATTTTCAAGTCCCAATTTTTTTAAGAGCCTCGTCGCTAAAAGTAAACTAGTAGCATAGGCAGTAGCACAGTTGGTAAGACCAGTTCTAATTCCATATATATATATATATATATATATATATATATATATATATATATATATATATATATACCCGGTATTTAGGCAGCACACGTCCTTCCGGTAGGGATATATGGAGGAGTATCACCGAGCCGCAAGCCCTTATCTCTTGCGGTACTGCTCCACCATAGGCCGATCAGATACCAGCATATTCTAGACTAAGCCGCAGATTCATTTAGAATTTTACTGCTGCGTTAGCTTTTTTGTTTTCTGTACACCGAGCTGGGGATTTAAACTGACTTCTCTTGCATTGAAGCGAATGAGAATCCAGCCGCTCAGCCCGCTTGGCTATCCGATCGACAATTCCATGCTAGATATAAATAGGAATGATCACAGTATCATCGTAGGCCTACCAACAGAACACAATCACTTCAAGAAACGCATGAATACAATAGGGCTGACAGAAAGTGCGAAATGAAGAAAGTGTCAGGATGGTGACGAGATGGCGGAACAAGTTCTGTACAACTGCCCAAGGTTTGATATGATAAGGCTTAATACGTTTGGATATTATCAACTCAAGTGGAAGGGTGGTTAGGCGACCACTCATATTTAACCCGTAGACATATAATACCTAGACAACGCGCTGCAATCTAGCTGCAACCTAATGCGACAGGGAAAAAATATATAAGCAATTTTTACAACTTTTTCTAATGGCAGGAATTTATCGACCACTTGACCTTTCTATTATAGAAAGAGGTGAAAGGACTGCTCCTAACTTTTTTTGTAGCAACTAGTGGTCCATGATTAAACTTAACCTAACCTACCCTATATAATCGCAATTAGGTAAAAATCAGGAAGGCTTTTAAATAAAAAAAAATTGAAATACCTCAGAGAATAGTTCACATACTTTTATTACATATATAAATTTTTTATTGAGCATAGCCATTCTTAGCTTTTAAAGACAAAAGTTGACAAACTTGTTAAAAGCAAAGTAGTTAAGGGTTTTGTAAAAGCTATATAGTGATCCAATGATAATAAATTAACTTTAAAAACAGATAAGTTTTTTTTTAAGTAGCATTTTCAATAAATAATGCAAACAGACCAAACACAAATTCCCTTTTTACTGCATTCTAGAAATTTACATCGATCAAGTTCTGCACTGGAAGCTTCGTTTTGCTTTCCATTAATTGATATCCCTAAGCTGTCACTGTGTCTATTCCCAATTTCAGAAGTGACAGGTATTAATTGTTTTTGGGCGATAGGTGTATTGTTCCCTTTAGAGTAGTTATGAATAGCTGCAATTTATTATGGCCTTTATTACACGTTGTTTTGGTTTGCAGGGCGTCATTAACCAAAGGGGTTTAATCATCTACCCTGATTTTTAAAAATTGGGGGATTATGTTACTGTTTTAACTGTAGTGGCTTAGCTCTCGATTAATTTTATATTTAATGCGGTGAGATTATTGACTGCATTTTAGTTTTAATTTATTTTATTGATATAATATAAAACGAAGTGTGGAAGAATTGTAATGGACTCGGCAAACGAATTTTCAAATATTCGAAAACGAGACCAAGAGTTCCTATTTTAAAGGAAAGCTACCCAATAAAATAAGTAATATATAAATATAACTTTACATATAGGAAAAAGTTTACAAAAAAACATGGAGCCTAAAATACGAATTGGCCAACATGGATTTAAAGCGGAAGATGAACAATCTACGGGACACCTATAATATAATTCTAATTCCTTTACTTATAATTAGGTGAATTCTATAAACAAAGACTTAACTATGTTACTCTACATATTTATGTGTATATAATAAACTTTCCATAAGACGGTACGTAATTACTGAGGACCAATCGCAAGCATAATGTTAGAGATAAGCATCTTTTACCTGATTGCGATATTTTGATTTAACTATTTTCATTTCTGAAAATGCCGCCTCGCACCAGTATGTTGATCTAAACATTTCTATTAGTTTTAAACGTGGTTATTTGCCTAACAAGGAAAGTCGAAGGAAAAAACTTGTCATCTCTTTTTCCACAGAGAGAGGAAATAAGATTTACGCCATTTCAAATAGATATACATGTGATTGAATGTATAAGAGAAGAAGTGAAGAAAGCTGATAAAATACTCAAAGCAGAAAAAGCGCCTGGACTTGCTAACATAGCACACAAGATAATAAAAATCATCATCGAGAAAAAAGTGCAGTGGACACAGTATATTATGAACAACCTGCTAAAAGGGCAAGAGTTTCCAGGAGATCTAAAAACGACATATCTCATACTTATCCCGAAAACGGCAAAGGAATTAGTGCAGTAAACGTTCTGCAGTGAGGAGCCGGATATTTTTATACTGTTACATTGTTTCTTATACTCGCGGTATTTAAATTTCTTTGTCCTTTCTTGTTCATTGTTAGGTTTGGTTTTTGACAAAATAGATCTCAACGTGTTTTTGTTTTAAATGTTTATTTAATAAAGAATTGCATTTATAAAATACCTTGTGAATGCGATCAGTTTTATTTAGGTGAAACATCAAGGCCATTAAATGTTAGAATAAGTGAACATCAATCTTATATTAAAAATAGAGAATTTGATAGATCTTAAATATGTAAACACGCATGGGATAATGAACATAGGGTTCAATGGAATAATTCAAATGTAGTCCTAAAAGAAACGGATGGTAAAAAAAGAAAAATCAAAGAAGCGGCTCTAATTATGCTAAATGAGACCAATTGTGTCGCAAATTACTCGGCAGAATGTAGTAGGATCTGGTTACCAATATTGAAAGAGGAAGTTATTAATAAGAAAATACCAGTATTAGTAAGTCAGTAACATACAGAGGATACATCATTTATGTTTTTTACGTAACGAAACATATAAAATCAGAATTTTGGTGTTTATTGAAAGTAAACTAAATGCACGAAAAAATACTTACCATGACGGGATAGTATTATGAGATTTTTTTTCTGGTTTTTCCCTTATAATTTACTATGGAATCACTAACAGGAGAGTTTTACTGTCATGACATGGCATGATTTTTTCTGACGGATAATCTCAAGTTAAAGTTGATTTCATGTAATCGAATGAACTATCTTATAAGTAAAGTCGTCTCAGGAGCGCAACTCAACAATATTGGCAATATCATTTTAAAGTCGTCTACTTTAAAATGCATAATGTATGTCTGAATTGTCAATATAAATGAGTCAGATAAAATTATTAGAAGAATTTTTCACTATGTAACAAAAAACAAAATTTGTTTAATTTACTGTTTGTATTTGGAGAACGATTTCCGAAGTGGAAATTGAAACGTCAATAAACATATTTTTATCTTTAATTGTGGTTTATTCCCAGTTAAATAGTAATTAATTTAAAATGCCACAAGAAAATAGCTTCAGAACAATAGTTTTCTTTTGTAAAATGTAAGATAAACTTTTCTTGATTTGTATACAATTTTTTGGGACACACTCGATATCATACCTTACCAAAAATTATTCCGTTGTCCTTTTAGTCATTATATTGTGTAAATTATTTGAAACTCATTTTTTCAGATATCAAACTAATAATACCCAATATTACTGTGATGATCCACATATTGACAACATTGTAAAATTTTTATTATCTACCGAGTGATTATCTACCGAATGATTGTAATGAATGTTCGAGTAAATTAAATACTTTTCTGGACGAATACTTTCTCTTTCTTCGCCCTCGAAGCTCCGCCCGTTTCACGAGATTCCTGTTCACCAGTACACGAATTCGTCGATAATCTGATTTTTCACAAAATCTAATGCTTCAGTTTTGGTGTTAAAGACACCAATTTAAGCGATCAATATGGAGTTGTGTAGATAACTCGGGAACCCGTAACTGTCTACTGCTGTATAGTCCTTGGGTACTACATCGTTGTCTTATCATTTTAACTGAAACACTTACACCTGTAGCTTCCAAAAGATGCCTTTGGAGCTGTGGGTGAAAATCAGTCTCTTCTAGCAAGTTGGCCAATGAAATGATCGTGACGAGACATTGTTAGTCTTTGGCCACTTTGTGTTAGTTTATTCATAAGCCGTAACTAATTCCTGATACCTAACAGAAGCTTTTAACACAAGGCCCTATGTTACGCCAACCACTGCCGCTATGTCTCTCTAGGACATTCCTTGTTCCCCAAGACGTTTTTGAACGCAAAAGTAAGTTTATAAAATTTATCTGATTGTTTTATCGGTTTGTTAATTTTTAATAAAAACATTTATTCTTCGCAAAAAGAACAAGTTTTTTCAAAAAAAAATATTGGTTTGAAATACGTGGTGATTTCATATAAGTTTGGTTGTACGTACTTCTTTTTTTCTTCAACTTTCTTTAAAACAAATGCTTTTATTTATTGTATCTTTATTTCATAAGTTGATTCAGACCTCTTATAAATAATTTACGTTAAGCCATCCATAAACATTTTAGTGTCCGGTTTATTTTTTTTTCAAGTAGCATCTTCTAGCTTTGTCTAATTTATATAATGAATTTATATTATTTCTTTTATAGAACTTCCACAGCTAATTTAACGAAAACAATATAAAACAAATGGTAATTTTCGACTAATTGGAACAAAAACATAAAAACATTTCAACTAAACGTATTCTCAGCTACTGCCTTTTCGTGCTTTTGTTTCCTTTTTTTCTTTGCAAACCATGCTCGGGGATCGCTTTCCACTCCACCGTCGAGATATAGTCAACTGCACTTAAGAGAACATTATGTTGTTTTTCCAAGATAATGGCAATTGTTTTTAGCCGTAAACTTTAGTGCAGTTCGGTCTTTATGACGACACGCTCGAAAGGGGAAGTGCATTAATTTCACTAACTCATTCCTGGAAACCGGAAAAATATACCAGAAGATAAAAGTATTTAAAGTCAGAGATTTATTTTTAGCATTACGTAAGATTGGTAATGGTTTTCAAGAAACGCAAGACAAATAGTTCTAAGTGAAATTTATTCGTTATACAGTATGTATCCATAAGTTAAATAGTGTGTTTATATGAGATTAAGCCCAATTGATTGTATTGATAATTATGTCTTTAACTACAAAAATTTGGCGTTTCGATTTCTACTCCGGAAAGCGTTCTCAAAAAAGATTGTTTACAATTTTATTAAAAAGAATGTATAACCGCCAAAATTGTTTACGAGGTTATGCCATTTCACTTCTTCTTATTCGTTTTTTTTGGATTTCGATTATATAATCATTTACCCAGTACATGTAAGGTTATGCTCGTCTTGCTCTAGGCAATGCACAACAAGGGATACATTGCTACTTCTGTTTACTGCTAATTGACAGCTGGGTGATACTGAAAGATCATATTTTCCATTTGTTTATCTTCTTCATTTATGCCATTTCACAAAATGGAAAAATTAAAATTGGCACACTTGGCCTCAGTGTTCTAGAAAACAGCTATGCTTTGGCTGAAAAGATATGAGAGTGGATTTTTGACTTACGAAACTTCAAATTCTGATTGAATATGAGAGTCGTTGTGTATTGTATTTGTGTGTGTTGTGTTTTATGTTGCATATATAGTATGTAGGATTGAAGACTAATGTTTTAGAGTTTCTAAATTGGTTATTGTTGGTATTTTGTTTTTGTTGACCTCTTCTTTCAGTATTGACAGTCAAAGTCTGCTATATTCTGCTGATGGCTTTGTTACATATTGTTCTTCATTGGGTGGAATAAGGGCTGCTTTTTTGATTTTTCTGTTTTTCATGTCTGTTTCTTTCATAAATATTGATGCATCTTGTAGCATTTCTATTTCCTTTCGTATGTATTAAAACACCATAAAATATTTTCAATCTTTTTGCGTCACTGAGATTGATAATATAAACATTTTACGTTTTGTTTATATAACACAGATGGGTATTTCTTTGATGGAAATTTTAGGATATTTTGAGCGTTAAATAAATAGGAATATTTTCGCTGATGCGGACAAGAAACCGGTTTTGGGAGAATGAAATTACTCTGCAATAGACGACGATACGAGTCAGGTCATTGTTTAGTCCGAACTTTTTTTTTAATTCGTAATGGTTTTTCGTTATTTGTTTTTTGTCGTCTGAAATTGGTTAGTATGCAGTAAAGTGTAGTTAAAGAAGAGATTGATTCGGAAGAACTAGCTTGAGGCGTGTAGTTCTTCAAAGTCCGCATTTTTTTTTTGTGGAGAGTTGAATTTGTTGAGTTAATCACCGATTTGTTGTGCTGTGGCCTATGGATAAAAACGAATACAAGAGGATCCACGCAATAATCAGGCAGAAGATAAGACACGCGAAAACACAATTTCGTAGTAAAGAATGTAATGAAATTGAACAATATGAAAATAAATACGATACATTTCATCTGCACAAGAAATTAAAAGAGGTCGCTGGAAACAAACTGAAACAAGTATCCCAAAGTTTAGAAGACAGAAACGGACACAGAATATTAGACATCAATGAAAAGTTAAAAGAATGGGAAAACTACATTTCTGAATTATTTGAAGATGAGAGAGTAGAACACCAAACTTTTTGGGAGAAATGGAATTAAAGCTCTGTGTAATCTCTTTAACAGAATTTATGACACTGGGATATTACCAACCGATTGGTTAAAGTCGACATTTGTCACAATACCTAAGAAACATCGTCTAAAGACATGCGGTGATTATCGGACAATAAGTCTGATGAGTCACGTTTTGAAGATCTTCCTGCGAGTAATATACAGCAGAATTTACACGCTGTTAGATGACAGAATTAGCAATACTCAATTTGGGTTTAGGAGTGGCTTGGGTACAAGGGAAGCCTTATTTAGTATACAGATGCTAGTACAGAGATGCAGAGATATAAATCAAAATGTATATATTTGAGCAATCGATTTTGAAAAAGCTTTTGACAAGGTCCGACATAACAAAATTCTAGAAATATTGGAAACAGCTGGATTAGACGATAAAGATCTACAAATAATTACAAATCTATACTGGCATCAAGTGGCAAGAATAAAGGTTGAACAAGAAATGTCGGATGAAATAAATATAAAAAGAGGAGTGAGACAAGGCTGTATATTGTCGCCTTTACTTTTTAACTTATATTCGGAGGAAATATTTAAGGAAGCCTTAATGGAGACAACCGAAGGTATTATTGTGAATGGAGTAACCGTCAACAATATTAGATATGCCGACGATACCTTAGTCCTTGCCAATTGCGGAGAAGACCTTCAAATTCTAATGAAGAAAATAAAACAGACTTGTGATCAGTATGGATTAAAACTCAACGTTAAGAAAACTAAATATATGATAGTTAGCAAACAAAATTATATACAGGATGACAGTATAAAAGTCGGAGATGCCACACTGGACAGAGTGGAGAAACTCGTGTATCTCGGCAGTAATATCAAGGACAGCTGGGATCCAACTGCAGAAATTAAAAGCCGAATAGAACAAGCCCGAGCTGTCTTTGTAAAAATAAGAAACGTACTTTGCAGTCACGATCTTAGCATTGACCTTAGAGTTCGTATGACATCTTGCTACATCTTTCCTGTCCTGCTGTATGGAGTGGAAGCGTGGACTCTGAGGCTATGCTTAAACGTTTGACAGCCTTTGAGATGTGGGTATATAGATGACTACTGAAAATAAGCTGGGTCGACAGAGTTAGAAATGAGGAGGTCCTTAGACGGCTGAGCCAAACAACACAACTGGTCAATATAATAAAGAAACGCAAGCTGGAATACTTCGGTCACATTATGAGACACCCTGAAAAATATAATCTTTACATCTGATCAATTAGGGAAAGATCCAAGGTAATCACGGTCCTGGTAGACGAAGAACATCATGGCTGAAAAATCTAAGGCAATGGTATGGAAAATTAAATACATCGTTATTTAGAGCTGCTGTCAATAAAGTCACGATAGCGAATATGGTAGCCAACATGATATCCAACGATCGATAACGGTCATGGAACTAGAAGAAGAAGTGGCCTATGGAGGAGTTTTGTAAAGCAGCGTTACAACAATTTGACAAAGTCGCCTAGTTTTAAGCAGGAGCGTTTGAGAGGCCGAATTTTGAATATTGCAGTTTGTTGTCATCCAGAATAATCCGAAGCCCGAGTCAGTGTCGCAACTTTCCAAGATTAGTTGATTTGTCCTTATGTTTCATGGTTTGTGTGGGACACAGTTGTGTGTTGTTTGCAGTGTTTTGGATCAATTCCGATCCCAAAAATTTTCTTAAAGAAAATACATCAGCCAGAGTGATATAAGATACTTTTTAGTAAATTTTTTTAAGTAAAAATAAACTTTTTCATTAATAAAAAAATTTTGCTTTTATGACAAACTAAAAAAAATGTAAATAAATGAAATTTTGAAGTTATGTTATAATAAAATATAAATTAGCTAATTGTCATATTAGTTAAATGCAATTAATTTTAAAATTAATTAATATTTCAAAGGTTTGATATTTCATTTCGACATCTGAAAGTCAATATTATCTTTTTTTGACAATTGGTGCATAACTGTAAATTTGAATCGTTTTGTTTAAAGATTCACCTCAATGTAAGCTCTGTTGAAAAATCTAGATAATTTCATTTTAATAATAATTTAAATTGAAATGAGGTTGAATGCTCGAATAAATGAACTTTGAAAATAAGGCTATTATCGAGCGCAAGTTAATTAAATCTAGCCCAAGTACTTTCGCTTAAAATAGCATCTTCAGGTGCATTTCGTCAAAATGTAAACTATCCGGCAAGCGTAGAATGTGGAAACATTAATAATGACATAAAATTGTACAAAACACTACACTAAAACGAGGACAAACAGTGTAAAATTACTTAAAGATTCTACGCTACATTCTTTTTTTTTAAATAAAAATAAGAAATAAAGCAAAGAACATCAATAGAAACAGACATACTAACATATATAGAACAAAAATGACTAAAGTGGTATGGGCATGTAAGAAGAACTACGACAGCGAATGCATAAAGAGAATAACCGAATGGGTTTTTATCCCTATTTCATTATCTCTAATGTCTTCCATTGCGTCTACTTCCTTTTCTGGACTTTCTTTGCATCTATATAGTTCTGTGAAGTGTGCTTCCATGATCTATTGTTAATTTTAACTACTGGTCTACCTTTTCTTTTTTGAGCTTTTAGGTATCCAAATAGTTTGGCGCTATCTTTACTATTCTTTTCTAGGTCCTTGAACAGCTCTTCAGTCCACAGTTTTTTTTGGTCTTGCACTGTTTTTTTATATTCGTTTCGATGATGTTCTTTTTTAGTTGATATCTATTTATTTCTAGCTTGGTTTTTTTGTTTGATGTTGATTTCGCATTCTGCATCAAACCACTATTTCGTTCTTTTTATTTCACTCTGTTTTAGCATCTCTTCAGCTGAATTCAAAATGGATTTTTTTATATTTTTTCATATATCCTCTGTGTTATTTGCTTCTGTTAGATTTTCTTTAGGGTTGTCTCATATTTTTCTCTTAGTTCCTGTACTTTTAACTTCTCCAGATTCCATCTTCTTTTGTTTTTTATTGTTCTTTCTGCTTTAATTATCTTTATTTTGATTTCTCCTATTTATATATATAAACAATATAGATATACAAACAAATAAAAGGTATTTATCACACTTACCTCGTATATTAGCTTAGCATATATGTTATCAAATATTTATTCGTGGTTCAAGAGAACAGAAGATTGTTAGAGAAATGAAAAACAATATAAAATTGTAACGTACAAGCAATATTTATTATTAACCAAAAATATAAAAAAATAAGCATATTAATATAGGTCTTACAAACAGAAATGTCATCACAAATTAATACCATTGAACATTGTTAAATAAAGTTTACTAAAAATTTCTCTCAATGGACTGGTAAACATATGATTTTAAAATTGAATGTTGTGTTAAAAAAAATAAAATTCGTATATCTCTATCATTGTTCTTGCGGTTCTTCTTCTTAGAGTGCCATATCCCTACGGAACGTCGGCGACTACCATGCTTATAATATTGTTATACTGATCTCGGTCTTGCTCTACGTGTAGCAATTGGTCCGCTGTCAAACCTGTCCACTGCCGCAAATTCCTCAACCAAGAGAGTTTCTTACGTCCTATCCATTTCTTTCCTTCGATTTTACCGTTGAGAATTAGCCGAAGGAACTCATATCTTGGTCCTCTGGTCCTAGTCCATGGAATTTTTAGTATCCTTCGATACAACCACATTCCAAACGCCTCGATTTTATTCATGATATCGGCGTTTAAAGTCCAAGTTTCACATCCATACAAAAGTACAGACCACACGTAACATCTTGTAAACTTTTCACGGATTTCCAAATTTAATGAGTTACAGGATAATAGAGGCTTGAATTTTTTAAATGAGTTTCTTATCTGTTCAATTCTACATCGAATTTCGAAGGATGGATCTAGATTTTGTGTAATTCAACATCCAAGGTATTTGAATCTCTGAACTCTCTGCAGCGGTGGTTGGTTTAATATCAGTTGGGTTGCGCCGATATCCACTTTACTGGTCACCATGTATTTAGTTTTATCGATATTTATCGAGTCCCCAATTTGTGCATTCCATGTCAACTCTATTGATTAACACCTGCAGATCGTCGATGTTTTCAGCTAGAATCACAGTATCGTCGGCGTACCGTATATTGTTAATTATTTCTCCTCCTATGATAATTCCTTTTTGATCTTTTAAAGCTTCCATAAATAGATTCTCAGAATACACGTTAAAGAGGGTGGGAGATAGTATACAGCCTTGTCTTACGCCTCGTTCAATACTGATTGGCTTTGATTCTCTGTTGTTGGTATTAATAATGGCTGTTTGGTTCCAGTAAAGTTTGGCAATAGTTTGATGCCAGTCATAGTGTAGTTAGTGGGGACGAAAAAGACTGATTTCTTATTTCAGTATTCTCTGGAGGACTGGGTCTATTATTCTCATACTTATGTTTGGGATTGGGTCTCTTAGAAGAATTTTCTCTGTCCTGTCTGTTACCTACTCCACTTCTATCTTGCTTGGTTTGATTATTCACCACATGAACTTGTTCTTTGGGTTTTTCTGAATCATCAATCGAAATACCTGCAAGACCTTTAGTAGTCTGCAACAAGGGCAGGACATTCTGCTCTAAACGTTTTATAGTTGCTACTAACATTTCTACTGTAGCAAAATCTTGAAGGGCTATCAGTGGAATGTAATCCACTAAAATATTTTTCCTCATTATTTTCACTTTTTGGGCTTCACTAGGATATGTTTCCAAACGTTTAAAAAGGTTTTCCATCACTGCTGAATAAATGGTTATGGATTCATTCCTTTTTTGCTTTCTATTTTTAATTTCATCAAAGAGATTATCATTATAATCTGGGTGTAAAAAAGCAGATTTGAGTAGGGCTACCAACTCATCCCAACTATTAATTTTATCTCTAACACTCCTATACCAAATAGCAGCATTACCTTCAAATAACTCAATGGCTGAGCGAAACAGGATGTCTTCGGAAATATTCCGAGACCTAGCAGAATCTCTAACTTTCTCTAAAAATGTGGGAAGGGCTTTACTCTCACCATTAAACTTAATATGTAGATCAGAAATAATTACAGGAGTTGAAACCTGTATTATTGGAGCTGGGGCTGTACAACTGGGAACTACAGGGACTGAAACTGGGCTACTAGTGGATGGTTTTACTAAATCATCAGATAATTCTAGTTTTTCTAACACATCACCCTGTAACAACAACAAATCATCTTTACACTCATTGACAAACTTTTTAACATCTTCCTCAACATCATTCATAGGGAAATTTTCTAATCTGGTATTTAAATGTGTAGACCTTGTCTCAAATCTAGCAAAATCAGCTTTGGTTGATTCTACATTTATTGATTGAGCACTAATACATAAATCTTCCATAATCAACTTAATCTCACACAACTCTGTCTCAGGATCTACTACATTACTAACCAAATCGACTAAACTTGAAGACAAAGTGGCCTCCTTGGCCAACAAAGCTCTTAACATCTTTCTCTTATCATCAACTGTCTTATTTGGGACATTTTTACCTCTTATGAAAAGCTCATAAGATAACTCTCCTGATTTCAAATGATTAACCTGAGTAGACTTCATTTTTCAAAAATTGGATGAAAACAAACACACAAAATAACTAAAATCAACTTCAACAACTGGTAGAAAATATGACAATTTTAAGAAACAACCGTTTCCATTTATCACCTGATAGTAAGTCTCACTTGCACTCCCGCGTACTGAAATCCAAAACTCAATCAGTTTGCTGCAACTTCTGCTCTTGACTTAGTAACAGTTGGTAAACAAAAATGAGGTCTTTGACCTGTCTCCTAAAAGTTCACACTTCCACTAACAGGGACTAAAAAAATGGTTTCAAACAACATGGGACAACATGGATACTAACAAAAAACATAAACCGTACATACAGGGAAAGACAAAATACTAATAATATTGAAAACTTGACCTTTGAGTGAGCTACACTAAATGATACCAAAATAAACCAACTCTTGTTCCGAAAACTAAATGAGACTGCTCCTAGTCAAAACTAAAACAGCATCTCCTGATCACAAATATTTACCTGTGGTCATTCAGATACAAGAAAGGATACACAATAAACACACAGTCTACTACTGAGACTAAACTTGTCGAATCTTCTCTACGACTCACAATGACTACTCGTACAACAACTTTAATTAACCTTTGGCATTTAAATACACCTTCAGAGACGGTTAATTAGAAGACAAATTGCATAATACTACTTCTCAACTACATAGCTCAAACAAAGTCCTTCAAACAAATACAAACATTTACTTAAAATGACCGAACAAATAAAAAATTACAAAAACCGATTATTCTGTAAAATTTGTCAAATCAATAAAAAAATAAATGTAACAGTAACTGTATAATTTGCTACTGTTTTTTAAATTCTTTTCAATATCAATACTTCAATCAAAATTCATATTTAAATATTCAACTCAAATATTTGCTTTCATTTACTTACCAATACATATAAAAAACAATACACATATGTTAATATACACAAATATAAATTTTGGTACAAAATACATATATTTAATATATTACAATTAAATATGTTTGAGACAATTGGGGCACTTATTCAAAAGGAAACAAAAAGTTGATATAAATGGCAGAAAACTGGGGAAACTGAAAAAGATAGTGGCTTCAGGAAAAAGGATCAAAAATCTAAAAAAAAATGGAAATATTCAAATGCCCCACCGATTGGGCGACAAAATTGTAACAAAAGTACAATTTGGAGCAAAACTAAAAGAATGCCACACGTTGGGGGCGCCAAAATTGTAACAACTATTTTGCTTACCACAGGGTAAGAATATGGGGGACAAGATTGGGCAAACAAAATAATCGAAACAAGTGCATACGGACACTCAGTTGGTTGTTGGAGAGCTGGGTCGTGGATAAGTTGAAGATATTGGGGGTTGGATTGGGGCAACTACAAAAAAGGAAATAAAAGGTACTTATACGAATCTATTGGACAAACAGAATGAATATAAACGGAAACACCTCAAGAAATTTAATATAGGGCGCCACTTGAGGTGCCCAATTATACCTATTACAACCACTAGTTGTAACTAGGGAAATAATTGTATAACATCAAAAATATAGAAAAAAAATATCTTTTTCAAATAAAACTCAAAATAGATAAGAGAAACAAATTAAACATTTATTATTGTCTCAAACAGTTTTCAAAAATACAGCTTATAAAGCAATACAACTTACAGCAACAAAGGCATAATATAAATAGCTGTCCAATACAAATAAAAAGAACTTACATATCTGTTTACAAAAGTTCAAATTCTCTGAAATGGTTCCTAGTAGATAATGTGGCCAAATTTTATGGATATCCTTTTATAAAGAATAAAATTTAATCTTTACTACAAATCAAAATAGATTAAAAATCAAACTGTCATACGTCAAAACAAACATTTTTAAAACAGGATAAAATTATGACATGACAGTTTAAACCAGGCCCTAACATAATATAATTACAAATATTTTTTTTTAAATAATTTATAAAAGAAAGCAAATTTTGTCTTTTTAAAAGAAAATGTCTATTTTTACTTTAAAAATTAATAACGTAAATGTTACCTCAGTTCACACATGTTAACTTAAACTTTTGAACAACTGGCTAACTTCTGCGGGGTATCCAACTGCACATCAACAGAAAGCTTTATTGGAAGCTGAAACTGGCATATCCAAATCAAAACTGCTCCAATATTATTCTACATGAGGTGAAAAGGGCATCTCGGAAATGAACTGGATTTCTCAAAAAACGAAAAACAAAACAGGAACTAAACTTGTTCACTGCTCAAACATCATAAATCTTCAGCCAAAATAAAAACAGTGGTTACTGGTCACTCTTTCAGAAACGACATATTACTTAGAATGAAAATTCCACCATTTTGGCGAATGAATGCCGGTTTACCACATCATAATTAAAACGACCTTTCGCTGCGAGCAATTATTCATCACTGACTCCGCTCTCCGCTGACCCTCTCGATCTCAATCTCCGGATAGTAACCCCTCTTTTCCCCGCACAAAACCATTGCCATCTTGTCAAATCAACAAATTCTTTACCCAAATTCGTTCAAAACATCCGGCGTTACTGCGCTTTAGAAAAAATAATACCAAGATTGCAATATTTTTCTGGGAACGTTGAAGTTAAAAAGCCATAAATTGTTCTCTTTAGCAAATACGTTTTTATTTATTGAAGAATTATTGCGTATTTAAAAATCTCTACAGACAACACATTTCTAGCGTACCAGGGGCGTACTATATAGAATCGAATTTATATTATTATTTAGACATTAAATATAAAACGCTACAAAGGTACATACTGCTCATTTTGGGGTAGTGAAGATGAAATCTCTTGCACGAAGCCACTGTTGGTGGCCATTGAAATATTGTGCAAAAACTGTTCTGTTTGCAATGAACACAAAAATAACCCCAGTAAAGCACCAGTCCACCCATGGCAGACACCTACAGCACCATTTGAACGTGTCCATATAGATTTTGCAGGACCTTTTATGAATAAATATTTTTTAATAGTTGTGGATGCATATACTTGGTGGCCTGAAGTACATATAGTAAATTTTACATATAGTAGATTTTGGCTGTTTTTATTGCGGTTAACAACTCTTTTCCTTTTTACATTTTTAATAAAACGACCCCTTAATAACGTGCTCGGTATAGGATATCTTTAGGATTCGACGATAAAGTTACATTTCGAAAGCCTCAATTTTCTTGCAGGTAGCATCTGTGAGAGTCCACGACTTAATTCCAAACAAAAGTGTAGGAAATATATAACATCGTAGTAACCTGATTTCTAGGGTCCTAACAAATCTTCAAGGCATTAAAGAAATTGGGGGCTTTGAAGTAGTAAATACTTTCATATACCTGGGATCCCTAATAACAAATGACGGAGGGTGTGACAGAGAAATACGTAGAAGGTTGACTATTGCTAGAACAGCTATGATGATACTGGTAGCAACTTGTAAAATTTCTAGCATAACAATACACACAAAACTAAGGCTGGTACGGGCACCCATTTTTCCCATAGCCACATATGCATCCGAAACGTGGACTTTAAAGAAAGCGAATAAAAATAAACTAGACGCTTTTGAAATGGGGGTATACCGCCGCATGTTGAGAATATCCTGGATTGATCATCGCAGTAACGTATCGATATTAGAACAACTTAAAGTAAAAGATAGATTGCTTAAACAAATACAACAGAGATATATGCAGTATTTTGGACACATTGCTAGAAGAACAGGTACGATGGAAAAACTGATAGTCTAGGGTAGAGTTGAAGGAAAGAGACCTAGGGGAAGATCTCCAAGCCGTTGGGTAGATCAAACAAAAACATTGATTAATCAAGGGTTACATGAAGCCGAACAACTAGCCCAAGACAGAGAAGGAGGGGGGAAATCGTAAAAAAACTGTAAAATCCTGATGGTGTCACCACATCCCAAAAGGGATTAGGACTGAGGAGGAGAGGAATAAATCATGGCATTTGAATAGCTTAGCCATTTTTTGAAATGCAGATCTTGCTTTCTCTATTGCCCAATGCCTAATGCCAATGTCAAATGGCCAACTTACATTGACGTTCGTACCAAGGTAGGTGTATGTTTTTACTCTTTCTATTGGTTGACCATTCACACTGGTTATTTTAATTTGCTGTTCCTTCTCAGAGATCATCATACATTTTGTTTTCCTAATGTTCAGTGAAAGTTCATATCTCTGACTCACTTTTGTGAATCTATTTATTAACATCTGGAGGGCTGTCCAGACTGTCAGCGAATATCACCGTGTCATTTTAAAACATTTCCTCAGAGTATATATTAAGCAGCAAGGGTGATAGTATACATCCCTGTCGGATCCTCGGTCTACGGATAGACGATGTTTGATTCTAGTAAAGATGCCTAATAATTCTTAGATCACAAGTGTTTATGTTAATATTTGTCACTATCAGCCTGTCGTGTTCACATCGTTAATCGCATTCACATCTCTACATCTTTGAAATAGCACTTGTATGCTAAAGAAAGCGCCTCTCTCGTACCCACTGCGTTCCGTAAACCAAACTGTGTATGGCTGATTTTTTCTTCGCATAGTCTATATATCCTTTGATATATGATTTTTAAAAATAACTTTAAAATGTGGCTCATTAAACTGATAGTCTGGAAATCATTGCAGGATACGGATATTGTTTTCTTTGGTAGAGCAATAAACGTTGACTTCAGCGTTGACAATTATTCCTACAACACCAATAATTTTTAATTATTATTTAAGTCCTTAAAGGCATTTTCATGTGAATATTATCTAGAATTGTACAAGAGATCAAATAGTCTCTGGAGAATAAAAACAAAGTAGCCTTTTCTCCAAAGAAACCTATACGAAAGTCAAGTGAAGTCACCAGAATATCAAATTAATGATATTCGATCTCTAATATAACATTTCCATAGAACAGAAAGTTGTCGTGTTAGTGTTAAAAAATAAAAAAACGAAATTGAAAACGTTTTTGATATTAAAATATCAGAAACATCGTTAGGAAGAATTTTTCGAAAGATTAATTTTCGTTAAAGGAAAGTACAGATAAACAGAAAACCGAAAAGTGTTGATTGAGAAGACGGATATAAGAGCTTTGAAAATTAAATTCTAAAGACTTCTTAAACATTATATAAACGAAAACAGGTCCACTGTTTACCTCGATAAGACTTAAGTACACAGTGGACATACTTTATCGAAATCGAAAAATTCTAGTAGAGGGTTATTTATCAACATTTCGAAGGGTCAGCGTTTAATAATAGTGCATGCTAGTTGAGATATGGAATTATGCATTTTTAATATTCACGTCTGGTAGTAAATCCGGCGACTACCACTTAGAAATTGGTTCCATGAATTACCGTAAATGGCTAAAGACAAATATAATTCCAAATTTATCCCGTAACTTAACAGTTGTTTGCGATAATGCCTCATATAAGTGAATCTGATGAATTATGATTAATTGACTGATTGAAAAAAATGTAACTTGTAATCCTCAAAAATTTAAACCAAAATTTGTATTCATTAGTAACACAAAAACAATTTTAGAACATGAGTTTGATGAACTTTTACGTGAATATATTACTACGAAGAAGAATAAACCTGGCATGGGCAGCCTATGGAAAGTAAAGGTATCTTTAAAAGCGATATAGCAATTTCTTTAAAACGTAAAACATTTGACCAATGTGTGTTGCCTGTGATGACCTATGGTGCCAAAACTTTAACATTGACAGCTACAATTTATAAAACGATGCAAATAGCTCAGAGGAAAATGGAAAGGTCAACACCGAAGAAGCTACCGATGTAAATTCCCAAATTGCCACACTGAAATGGAACTGGGCCGGACACGTTGCCCGAATCAGTGATAAAAGGTGGACGAAGAGATTGCTTAAGTGGAGGCCGAGGTTAGACAAAAGAAGTAGAGCAAGGCTACTCGTTGGACAGACGATCTCAAGAAATTGTCAAGAAATTGAATGAAAAGTGCTCAAGATTGAGCACAATGGACAAATATGAGGGGGGCCTATGTTCAGCAGTTGACGCAAAAGGCTGGGTGATGCTGATGATTCCGGTTTCATCACTGTCAATTATCATTACTTTGGCGTTTAAGCGAGGTAAAAATAAAAAAAAATCGGCTACTAGATATATTAGGGTGTAAACTATTCAATGGCCGCAGCCGTACCTGGACGATTTAGTGGTTTTTGGCAACAACCTGCATAAATATAACCAAAACTCATTAAAGGTGTTAGAAAGACTAAGGAAAATTTTATGAAGAAAGAACTATTATCAGAGAACTACGAACACAGAGAAGCGACACGAGCCCCGAAATCCGTGTATCTTTTCTGTATACGCATGCCCGAAATTGGTTGCTTTACTGTCAAAAACATGTGCGTTTTCTTCAACTCTGGTTGCTTACGATAGTCCGTAGGCACCTGTGGTAAATTCTCAACTATACAAGTGCATTTGACCACATATAGTTATAGTTAAAATATATAAGTTAAATATATACGTTTATAGTTATAGTTTATAGTTAAAAGTCTAATTTATAAGTATTTAAAATATCTTCTGGTTATTGTTGTGCGTTTCGCGGATGTAATTATTATGAGTTATTACATAATAGTATTAATTTGACTTTCGATCAGTAAGCCGACGCCGACGTGTCCGTCCGAGCTCTCGTTAAGGGGAGCAATAAAAAAATAAATTTTGGTGTGCCAAGGGATAGTTCAAAATAAAAACCAGATAACTACGAACACACATTAAATTTATTGTCTCCGAAGGCTCAGGTCAAAAAATCAACAGATGTTGGCCTACTGGTGTGAAAGCGCTCGCAGACAATACGAAAATAATATTTTTAGGAAATAAAAATATATAGAGGGTTTTATACACGAGAATATTTGATTTAAACGAAACAAAGAAATTCCTAAAATGCTCAAACTAAAAATTACACGGAGAACAGCTGGAAACGTGCGTAGAGGTTTTCTCCCCGGCTCTGGAACTCAATTTTTGCAATGTATGTTACCTGAAGTCATATTTAATTTATTACTGAACATCACAGTTTTTTAACAACAAGATTTATAATCTTTTATAACTATATGTAATTTAAAGGGTTTTTACCCACGTATTTTTGGTGGCTCAGGCATTTTAACCTAGCGATTTTAAACCTGATGATGGACTGTTTAGTCCGAAAACGTTTGTTTTTTTGATGTAGCCCTTCTAAGGGTTTTTAAATAAATATACCCACTTACGAAGACTAACCCTTTTTTTTAGCGGCGTCCATCTTGGATATACAATGATACTGAATGTATGTAGTGTATGTATAGTCGCTAATCTCAAACACAACTATCTAGTATTTTAGTAATTATTTTATTGCGAAAGTTAGTTACATTTTAACAGACTAGAACTGGATGACAATTACTATATTTACAACCAAGCACATATGCTCATAGCCAATATTAAGAGTAAACAGACATAAATCTTACTCCAATCAATCATTATTTATTTACACCATAATATAATTCCACAACAGACAACGGAAGATTTGACCAATAATTTAAAGGTAAATGCTTCAAATATACATTTCTACTTAAAGAAGTTAAAGGTTACGGAGTACCAAGCAAGCTTTAAAGTTTCATATCCATTGGATTATAAAAATGAAGTTCTCAATCCCAGTATCTGGCCTGAAGGTTTAATGGTTCGTCGTTTTGACTTCAAGAATTGTACTAACCGCAGTTAACAACAAAACCAGAAATAATTGTTGCAAATCCGGCTTAGGCAAACTAGATACTACAAATAATTTTAAAGGCAATACCAATCAACTAAAAATCGTATGTATTAACTCTGAATCTATTGTAAACAAAATAAATTGTATCGAAATATTAGTTAAAACTGAAAGTCTGGATTTACTATGTATATCCGAATCATGTGTAATGAGTAATGACAATAATATAAATTCGTTTTATCTTCCTAATGCTCTCTTGTAATGATTCGTTATACTTTTTTGATTATTTTTTAGGTCATTACATTTTTATATTTATAGAAATATACTCGTACAATAGTTACTTCTTGATTTTTTATTCGTTTTAGTCGAATATCGTTTACTCCAATATTCGACTTTAAAGGAAAAATGTAATTTTAATAGGTTTCCAAGACATCGATAACAATCGATATCAATATAAAGTTTCTTGTTTCTTAGTCTCACCCAAAGAGAATTGGAATTTTTAGAGTTTGTGAAATTTCCGTGGCAGTTACAATGGCTTTGTTATTTTTCGATTATATTACGAAAGATAATTTATTAGGAAATTCCACGACGAACAAATTATATCTTGTATCAACACAAGCCAAAAAGAATCGGTGTATTATTGTATTATCAACGCCAACATCAGAATAAACAAAAAAGTATTTTCATCTATGGTTCCATCAATACGATTTTCACCATTACTTTGCGTTGTGCGATGTATTTGCAACCTTTTGTAAATCAAAAATAATTACACCATTTAGAATGTCAACAAAAGCCGGCCCTGCATGTAATTGTTTTTTTCAGTGCAATATTTCATATTTATTGAAAGTCAACATAAATGCTCAATTGTATTTAAGAATTTATAGTGTGAGATATGCCCACTGACTATTAGTAAGTTGGTTGCTTTCCTGTCATTTTCACTCGTTGACGGCTTGCCCACGCAAGATCAAAGGAGTGTCGCTTCTCTGCGTTCGTAGTTCTCTGCTATTATAATTACGACACACAATTTTGAGCTGTAGCACCAGATCCTGAGAAGATCTGGCACCACAGCACAGAACGCAAAGGAAGCCAAGAGTTTCATAGCATTTGCAAATTATTACAGAAAATACTTTAATCATTTTTCAGAAATAGCCACACCACTAAACATACTGTCAATGTCATCCTGGTGCCTTAGTCGTGCACCTTGATGCGCGTCGCCCCGCCTTTTAAACATGCTTTATTTTTCTGTTGGCCGAGAGATCTGAAAATGCCATATAAATACTAATATGGTTATAAATATGCGACATTTTCCAGCTCTCGGATCAGTCGATAGACCACGGCCTTACCTAAAGCACGTACGATAAAGGAGGTCGCCGGCCGGGGCTCTGCTCCGTGCTACCGCAAATGTTAGACTCTGTAGTTAGTCTTTGCTTCAAACGTTCGTTTATTTCAACAATGATCTACGATATCATACACTACACACCCAGTCTTTATCAAGACTTGGAAAAAGAATCCACATCCAGAAATTAAAATGGATACATGCTTAGGGGTTCTTCATAAATTACACATGAAGCCCCTAGGCAGAGCGTACAGCAGAGTGGATGATTTCATAGGTAAACTCTTGCTGCGATGACATCAACAAAGGATGTAAAATTCGAGTGGACAGCAGAATGCCAAAAAGTTTTTGATAAACTCAAGGCATCACTAATGAACCCCCAGTGGAATTATCAGATTTATCGAATAAAAACAACTTTATTTTAAGAACTGATGCGTCAGGCATTGCTTTAGGAGAAATTTTATTAAACGATAGTGACGAATTTTTAACATATATCACTAGAACGCTCAAAAAAAAGCAGAAATCAATCATTCTACGATAGAGTAGAAATTGTTAGCAATAGAATGGAGTATTGCCAAATGGTGACATTACCTTTAGTCGAGTGTGTAAAAAACTAAAACTAACAAGTATTTTTATCACAAAAGACTTGTTCAAAAACTCCCTTTTCCCGATACAAGGAACGCACGATAATATCGAATAGATAATATTCGTTTTTAAGTTTTTTAAATGAGAATGAATAATATTTACTATAATTCAATTTTTGTACAATATGAAACTAATTCGATAAAAAACTATTCCGAAGACTGGAATTCACGTCTAACAATATAACAACTCTCAACTTTTCTCGACTGAATACCTAAACGCCATAACTATATTCCGAGGTGAAATTATTTCAGTTTGGACGCTCTTAACGAGCTCCGGGTTAGAAATTCTTCATGAAATCTATCTCAAAATGTCCGGCACGTTTTTACTGCTACAATGCTGCATAAGTAGGGCTTTATTGAAATGCAAAGCGTTGCTGACGTCCAAAATATACCCTGGACGCATCAGTAATGACATTGCTGGGATTTAGTGAAAAAAATTGAGGTCTCTCGCGGAGAGCACCACTTTAGAAAATTAAATACGATTCCGTACTAAATTATTAGTAAAAATTAAATGTATAAAATGTCTACAAAGTAACTAAAAGGTCTTTCTCTGCTTTAAATATATTGATACTACTGATTTTATGGCACAACTGATAATTGGAATTCTAAATAGCACTTCATCTTGTTTAAGTAATTGAAATTTCACATTTTTATTTCAAATTAGTCGTACGTAAATTCGAAAAATAATAGTTCAAGAATTTCTGGTGTGATGAAATATAATGGCATTACTACCTCCGAAATATTGTGAACGTGTTTCCAGAATTTCATTGACAATGCTGTCGGTAAATTCTCTGGTAATAGAATCAAGCTGATTTAATTTATTGCTGAATTCAGCTAGTTTATTATCAAAATCTTCAATTTTCTTCTTAATGTCCGCTTTAGACTCCACTATTGATATCAGTAATATTCCCAATATCCATTGCTAAGTATACATAACCTACGTACTTTTTGCCTCGTAACTCTCTAACACACTGTTTAGCTTTGAACAATTAGCACAAAATGATACTCTTCTTTCACACAATACGACTTAAGTCGTTACGACAAAAAGTCGTCACGACAGTTTGCCGTACATTCCATTGCCCAATAAAACAATATACGGCGACTTTCACATTCGGCTGCCGTTCAATGCCACTACAATGGACAACGGTATTGTCCTACCGTATTATCAGTGAACCACGCCATGTAATCGATGCTTGCACACGTAACGACACAACAAAAACAGTTGATCTTGTAGTAGCAGTGTCCAGAGGCACATACATAATGGCGGAAAATATAGATGGTAAATATTAATTGCACTGGTACAAAGTAGACCGATATTGTGGGTAAAACTCTTTATGCATGTTATAAAGACAAAAATTCGACAAGAAATGCATGGCGTGAAATTTTAGTTTAAATTAACCCTAACTTTAAAAAGCTAGACACTCAGGAGATAAATAAGTTTGCTAAGTTGTACTTACTTATTTTCCAGTTAAAGTATACACGTAGATTAGTAATCCAAAACTGTTTTACAAACTTGAATATATTTATTTAAATAAAAAAAAAATCTGTTAAAACTGACCTTTCAGTGTTTCTTTTGCCATTAACACACTTTGGATATTATAGGTACAATAACAAATTGTAATTCCTTATATTTTTGAAATTGCCTTGGCAAGCTTTCAACATCAGATACAAAATATGTACAAAACATCTTCCTAATATTATTTGCAGATAGACCCTCTCGTATTACATTTCTTGCGCTAAATAATTCAGACCTGTTACTGTCAAAGTATCCTCTACCACAAAACCATCCCTGTCACGTACAAAATTATGTAATACGTCGAAAACTTTAAATATGCGTTATTTGTTGCTAAGGATGCGAACACCGCATAATACATTTCTTAATATAAAACTTTCTAAGACGTCCCTGGCCCAAGTATGAATATCCCCCAATTCTATGTTTACATTGTGAGGTAAAAGAAAAGATTTCCAAAATCTAGTTTGTAACTTCGACTTTAAATATGGTTTTATTGATTTGTACGTGTTATTTCTGCAAATTTAAAAGTAGTTTGATTCAAGGTCGTTCTGCGATATGTTTAAAACAAAAATTTTGGGTTTTTTGCTAACGAGAGCGGTGGAGAGGAAAGACGCAAAATTGGTAAGCCGGTGTAGAGGGTCGATTGAATTCAAGTTTAGGTTGGAAGATTTGGTCGTCGTTATGAGTGACTATAAGCCGGCATAATTTATTGAAAAGAGTGGAATTTTACTCTTTGTTAATATGTCAGTTTAGAAAAGAGTAATTTAAGTACCTAAGAGATTTGTGTCGTTTACAACAAATTTGAAATTTGTCCACATTGTTCCAGTCCTTTTTAGAGGCTGAGTTCCAAGTTTTGTGTTCGGTGCTAGCTTCAACTTAAAATTGTCAGTCCTATCACTCCTATCGCAATGTGAGATGCAGTGTTTTTGTTCCAGTGGAGGAAATTTTAGTAATTGAGGTTCTAACCACAGGAGTTTTAGTGCATTTCTTTGTAAAACTTAAATAACTTTCTTTTGTGTTCAAATTTTAAAGTATAAATAGACAGTTTAAAATAATAATTGCTTTCAAAGGATTTGTAAAAAATTTGTAATAATTAAAAATATATGTCTTAGGGCGTGGTTAGCGGTCATTTTAATTGTTCTGTTTTAAAATCTTATGTTGACATATGACAGCTAGCTTTATTATTTTTGACATAAGTTTGTTTTTGTTTTTAGAAAAAGGTTAACCTTTATGACTAGTTTTGTTTAAAAAGATAATTCCTTAATTATAATAATTTATTTCTGCCACATGTTTATAGCCCAGTAACCATTTTTAAAAGTTTTGTAGCATCTCCCACTTGTAAAGAGAGTTTGTAAAACAAATAGGACAAGTAAGTTTTTTTCTTTAATACTTTGATATAAATCTTTGTAACTATTAATATCGTAAGTGTTCATGTATTTTCTGATTTTGTAACTGTTTGAGTTGAGACAACAATAAATGTTTAATTTATTTCCCTAAATCATTTTTCTTTACCTATTTTAAAAAATCACCTAACCCTTTTGTGTTTCTTTTTTTTAGGAAGGAAGAGCTTTTTTCCTTTATCAAGCAAGACTAGGGTCCTTCGAAGTGGCATCCTTATTTTAAATAGCCTTTCTTGTTGTTTTTGTTTGCTCATTTATCCAGGAGATGTATGTAAGTACCCTCTTTTTGTTTCAATTTTGTAGTTGCCCCAATCCGACCCCTTGCTATTCAATTTATCCACGACTCTCCAAATAAACCCTGAGTGCCGTTCGCATAAGTTTCGATTTATTTTACTTGCCCTATCTCCACCCCCAATAGTTTCTGTCGCAAGATTTCAACCCTCATAGTAATACCCTATGTGGTAGACAAAACTTTTCGTTACAACTTACCTTCCGTCGAGCTCGACACAAGCGATAGTTAAATATATCTTTTGTAATACTTAAATGTGTCCCCCAAAAGGATACACTCAATAAAGTCGATTACGTCTCTGTCCTTTTTTAAGGCGGTAAATTAACCATGAGGCCAAAATGTTTGCCTGATTCATTCTACGCTCTGTGCTCTCTGCGACAATTAAGATGAATACCGGGACAAACGTCGTACGACCTCTTGCCGTAACGACCCAAGTCGTATTGTGTGAAAGATGCGTTAGGTATAATTATTAATATTGTGCTAGTTTTACATATGAAATTTAATTATTAATAAAAGCAAATCCATCGTTATTACTTACTTAAATGTTTAAAAAAGAAACTGAGGGCCGGTTGTTCGAACGCTAATCAAAGCTTGATTGTAATCAAATATTTAATTAAAATCATATACGTTATATTTTGAGGTTATGATGACTGATTTATTTTATTCAATTTATTATTTTGCGTTTTAATTTAAAATAAACTATAATTAAAATCTTTCTGATATTAATTTCATGTTTTTATTTACAAATCAATAATAATAATAAGCAATTTTGACAGCTGCTGTGACGTGTTTACTTGTAATTAGATATTTGATTACAATTAAGTTTTGATTAGCGTTCGAACAACCGGCCCTTAGTAATTTATTAACAACACATTTAAATTTAATTAAATTTAAATTTACCGGAGTGTGGCAGCATACGACCGTTTCGATCGAAGTCTGACTAAGCAATGGAAAAAAATTAAGTTTTAGAGTCGAAGATAGGATAATTTTGTTTATACTATTTTAATAAATATTTATGTTTTATATTTTTTTATTAAACTATTTTTTTTACTTTTTATGTTGCATAGTGGAACATTGGCAGTGTTGAAGTTTCTAGGAGCAGTCCAAACCAAAACAGTTGTACATAATAAAATAAGCAATTATGTATCTAAATAAAAAAATACCCTGTATTGCATGTTATTATTTAAAAATCCATTTCAGTTCCTCCTCGTTTTATACTACCCTCGAAAAAATATTGTACACATTTTCGAAGGATATTAATGACTACCTAATGAAGTTCGGAAAAGTTGGGGAAAATTTATTTTTAAAAACCGAATTTAAAACTTCCTTGTCGGGAGTTCATTAGTAAATGGAAAACTTCAACGGGCTTATTGCGAAACTTCCACAACAATCTCGTTATATGATTTCGTATTAATTAAATCATGATGAAGACAAGTTTGAGGAAAAACACACGCAAAGACCTTTTTACAACGGTTTTTAGGTGAGTAAATAGATCGGTAACGACGGGATTTGAATTTTCCAAGTCTATTATCTTTTAGAGTTTTTTCTGTTTACACTGTGATGGATTTAGTGGTTTACATAGCAACCCATTAACGGCCAAGGATTTAAATAAAAAAAAATCAAAAGATTGGAATGCTGATATTCCTTTTTAACACAAATTAGACAAAATATACCAAAAATAGTTTTTTTCAATACTATTTTTTTAGAAAACATGTGTTTATGGAACATTGGTGTTATATTTAAAAACAAATATATATTTATCAATACAGTACAGTTGCTATCAACAAATCCTCAAAGATACTTCGTCTAAGGACTTTCTTAGTGACCAATTTCTAGTTTTTTCATATTTTTTCATATAAGTAGTGGCTTTAAATATGTAAATCCAGATAGCACTGATGATGGAATAGTTATTCCGAATACGTTCTGTAATGTAGCCCGATACGGTTTTTTTTAAATAATATACCTTTTATAAAGGAGTTTTTTAAATATAAAATTTTGTGATACATGGTATATAGACAACTACAGGAATTCAGTTTCCTTGGGGATTAACATGTATATCTAGTTTTGAGTAGATATACATTTTGCACATAGTAAGGTCTCGTTTAATGCGGTGGATACGTTCCACAGAAAAGAGCGTATAAAAAAATCGCATAAAAAAGACATTACTTGCCTTGAATAAGAAGGGATACATTCCGTAGCCTTATACTAGTTATTTATGTACCAAGGGCATTATGTAGATGTTTATGCCCGAGGGCGACTGTCTTACAAACACGAGGACCCCTCGCCCGAGTGTTTGTAAATCGCCCGAGGGTATGCACATATATTAATGCCCATGGTGCATACAAACTTTCATGTCATACTAGTTTGCTATCGTATTCCTAATCTAAATATTTTTAAAAATTCAGAAATTGTATTATAGTAGTATGAGCAATACCGTCGTTAGAGTGAAACATATAATGAATGGACATCTGCGGCTGTCAAACCTAAAAAGTGGAAATGTCAGATCTTCCTATCATTGCATCTTCCCAAAATTGCCACTTTTATGTGAATTTTACTAAATAATTCCATATTTTTAAACTTCAATATTACTTAAATGTTATTAAGAAGATATCAATATTTTTTTTTGTCTTTTTGCCTGTGTGGGCCATAAAGTACACTATTACGTAGTTGGTATCTAAACAATAAAAACACGATAATAAACTAGTATGACATAAAATATAATAAATATCATAAAACAAATACACTGGGAACTATACGCTGGGAACAAATACGCTGGGAACTGTTGGAGCTGGGATCAATTCCCAGCTGTTCTCCGCGTGTAGAGGTTCTCTCACCGGCTCTGGAACTCGCTTCAACCATGTGTTACCTCTAGCCAAATTTAATTTAATACTGAACATCACAGTTATTTAACAACACAATGTACAATCTTTTATATAGGTTATTCCACGAATATACGACTGTTTGGGATTATTGCGACAACGAATATTTTACTGTGCAAGTAGAAAAAAAAAGTATGAAAGTAAATTGGTCTAATTATTATTCCAATAAAAAGCATCTACTGTTAGTATTACATCTGAACTAAAATTATTTCAGTTAATAGATGTACAAATAGACGCAACATTTATTGTGAAATTTAATCCGAAAATACCAAACATTTTTTCGCAAACGGTCATTTTTACGAAAATGTGTTCATCAGACATTTGGCTTGGATTTCGGTGAAATGTGAACAAAGTGCATTTGAAATGTAAACATTTGTAAAAAATGGAAACAGGCGCGCCGGGTTTCTTTGACATTATATTTTATTACTTTATTAGGTAAGAGAACTGTAATAAAAATAAATATACCATTTTTATTATAAATGAAAAGAAATTGGCAGAAGGATGGTTCAGAAACCAGAAATAGAATCTATATAATAGTTCACTTTGTTAGTTTTAAATATTTGTTTGGTTTGAGTGGATGTACTCTTAAGTTCCGAAAGTTTTTTTTATAACGGGTATAATATACCGGCTATTGATAGTTAAAGTACCGAGTCGTTACAGATATTAAAAAGTAAAGAAAATTTACATACAGTTTCATATATCGCCGACTGATTTTAGTTTTAAAAACCGTCCGTATAGGGGTTTCCGGTGAAGAGAGGTTTCCGTTAAGATAGAGTTTAGTATAGTGTATTTGTTTATTGAAGCTAAAAATGCCGAGACGTGTTTTAGATGTAGACTAGTTTATAATTAATGTACTTTCTTATTTTACTGCTGAGAAAACCAACGGGGGCCCTTTGCGACCTGTTGAGTCCGTACATAAACGTGTGTGTGATGCACTCTGTATTAGTGAAACAAAACTAAAGTCGGTTTTGCAAAAGAAAAAAAAAGTGGACAAAGTGAACAAAGTGTCGCACAATATAAATCTCGCCGACAACCAAAGACTATAGATCTTCCCGAAGGTTGCAAATTTGAAATCCGTGAGACAATATATAAAATGAGCGAAAAGGAAGAACATGTTTCTTTAGATTCAGTGCTACAAAAATTAAAAGACAGAAATATATTTGAAATTTCCAGAACAAGTCTCTGGAGAGTTTTAAGACAGATTGGCTTTAAGTTCAAAAAGGAAGACAATAGAAAGGCTTTGTGTGAAAGAGCTAGTGTCGTTCACAAGAGAATAGAATTTTTAAGAAATTACAACAAATTTAAAGAAGAATGTTCTTCCTTCGTTTATTTAGACGAAACATGGATTTTTGCTAAAGGCGGTATCAAACGAATGTGGCAGGACGAGAGTATAAAATCCATAAAACACATCGATAACGAGGGAAAGAGATATATTATAGTACATGCAGGTGGAAAATATGGTTTTATTGAGGGAGCAGATCTTGTGTTTTCATCAAAATCAAAATCAGCCGATTATCATGACAATATGAATACGGAGATGTTTGTTAAATGGTTGAAAGAAAAACTGTTGCCAAGTTTACATGAACCATCCGTTATAGTACTGGATAATGCTGCGTATCATTCGGAAATTTTAAATAAGCAACCAACAAACACCTGGACTGTAGATAAAATAAAAGAATGGTTAACGAATAAAAATATTACATTTCCTCAATACTGTTTTAAGCCTCAATTACTAACGTTAGCTAAAAGTCATGCACAACCAAACATATATATAGTAGACGAAATTATACATAGCTTTGGACATCGTGTGTTAAGACTACCGCCCTATCATTGCCAATTCAATCCAATTGAATATATTTGGGGGATTTGCAAAACATATTATGATAACCATATTGGATACAAGGGTTACAGTGACGGGGCAGTCTTGGAAACATGGCAACAAGCATTGGATATTGCCACTCCTGAAATTTGGGGAAAAAGTGTAAAAAATGTGAAGACTTAATTAAAGAATGGTGGATCCGTGAAGGCCGCATCGAAGCAGTTAATCCTATTATAATTTACCATCCAAATGAGGATAGCGACGACAGTGATTATGGCTGTGAATCTGATGGTTGATAATAGTTTTAGGAGATTAGGTGAATAAGAGAACAAGTAAGTTTTTTTGTTTTTTTAATACTAATTGAATATTCGACTAAATAAAGTACACTATTTAATCACTTAAGTATTTAATCACTTCGTTTAAATCACTTAATTAAAACACCAACTTGTTTAAAATACTAAACTTAATGATAGTAATTATATAATTTAAATTCTGAATTACAACTATTGTATAAACTATCAACTCTATATTTATATCATGACTTCATATTTAAATCTAAGGTTTATATCTGTCGTAACAGTATTTTAAAAATGGGGAGAATTTACTATTGTACAATGCAGCACATTGGACCATTTAAGTCGACACCTTAAAGTGAATTTAAAATAGTCGTATATTCGTGGAATGGAGTATAACTAAATGTAATTTAAAGGGTTTTTACCCTAGTATTTTGGTGGCTCAGGCATTGTGACCTAGCATTTTTTCGATTTTAAAACCTGATGATGGACTGTGTGGTCCGAAAACGTTTGTTTTATTGATGTAGCCCTTTTAAGGGTTTTTTAAATAAATATACCCATTTACGAAGACTAACCTCTTTTTTGTGATACGTGGTATACAGCCAGCTACAGGAATTTTTCCTTGTGGATTATGCATCGAGCAATAAGACAAAAGAGGGAATCTAATCCTTATGAAAAGGAGACCAAAAAAGTGGCCTCTGATGGCGGACATATCCGGAAATGCGAATGCGCGAAATTTAAATTTTCCGACACTTATCAACAGTAGCTATATAATATTTTTCAAAATGTGTCTTAGACGAGAAAGTTTTAATTAATTATTAATGATAAGAGTCTAAAATGCGACACAATTGTTAAAAAACTTCAATATAAATAAGATTTCATGTGACACTTTAGGGGAAGGTGTTATATTGGGAAGTAGTGTATTTTTAAACCACTTTTCGAATATAGTATTATAGTATTTATATTCTGATGATAATCTACACTACATTTTTTTATTATTTTTTTTTTCGCAAAGCAATAATCCATTTGGCACCCAACCATTTGTAGATCCACGGTACACAACAATCATCCGAGAACCTTTATTCGGAAGTACGTCTTTCAACTGGCACCTAAGTGAACCATGAGTCCAACCCTTGCTAGCGTTATTATGCGTGCCATACCATGTCTCTTCTAAATAATATTTAGTCCGCTGTTGTTCTCGATATTTTTAAATTTCTTTTAATAATCTAAACGCTAGTGTACTATTCTCTTACTTTCCATAATAGCCACCCGTTTATCAACGATGTTGTATTTGAACCTGAAATCTGAAGTTTTAGGTTTTATGTCAGCTTCTTCCCATCGCAACAAGCTTGGTGTATATAATATCAATTGTTGGTATTACATTTTTTTGTTGTATTTCTCGGAAACCGAATTCCTTAATCATTTAACAGTCACGATATTAATTTGTTTGGGTTTTCCAGCATCCGATCTTGGTTTTCCATTTTTAACACCACTTTTTACGATGTCGCGCATGGTAGAATAAGGAATTCTTGTTAGAAAGGCCGCTTTTCTTATAATACTGCCTTTACAAGGGCAGTATTTTAAGACTTTGTGAACGTTCATTTCTTTGGAAGTCTTAAACACTTTTCTGCAGTTACAGTCCCAATGTCATTGTTTTTTGTATCACTTACACCTAAAAGATTGTTGACTACTACATTTTCTGTACTACTACTTAAGTTGTCTTGCTTCCATGCATGAAAAGCTATAGGTGATTTTTCCCATGGTCTAAACATTTTCTTTATACACAAATAGACAGTTTCAAGAAAACAAAGAACAAAAAAATACTACAATCATTATACCGACTAACAAAAAAAATTTAACACAACTCAAAATTAAAGCAATGCACAATGCACATCTATGTATAAACAAGCTAGTTAGTTGCAAAGATACAACTAAACTAAAAATTTAGTTATTATATTATAATAAATAATATTTTATAATAAACAGAAACGAGTATCTTTGTGACATATATCAAACATCAAAATAATAATTATTGTGAGAAGAAAAAGTATGACAAAATCCCTGCCTTTGCATCTGATAAAAATAAATAAAACTACGCAGAGATTTTTCTCGATGCCAAACATTTTATCTGTATATTTCTATTTTTGTTTTCCTTTACTTGATTTTTAATTTCTTTAATCTCTGTCTGCTCTTCTGCCATCTTTTTTAACATTTTCCAAACAGTCTTTAACTTCTTTTATCGCTTTGTGTCTCATCTTCAACTTCTTCTATTTGAGTATTATTCACTCCTCTTCTATTTTTTTGTATTGTTTCCCGCTGATTTTCTTCCATTTTTTGTGATAGTAATTGCATCATTTGTAAAATTTGATCTATTCCTGATAATTCCCCTTGTTCCAACTCCATATTTTTAGTTCTTAAATTTTCTTTGCTTTTGCTTCTTGTGATCGACATTTTTGTAAGATTATTTATCCTCGCCATATATGAAGTTTTAAAATTCGTGCAATATTATCCCCGCCAAATATGAAATTCGAGTAATGTTCGAAATAATCTCGGGAAAGAGAAATGTGGGATGTAGGAGGATTTCCTGGTTGCGAAATTTAAGGGAGTGGTATGGGTGCAGTTCAATACAGTTGTTCAGAGCTGCAGCCAACAAAGTAAAGGTTGCTGTGATGGTAGCCAACCTCCGATAGGAGACGGTACTGCAAGAAGAAGAGTAATGTTGCAAGGACTAAAAACTTTTCCTCTTATCCCAAATGCAATAAATTCAAACAAATTCACTATATTTAAAAAAAATTGTCAATTGTAAAAAAAATCAATTAAATATAATAATATCAATCATGCGAAATTTGTACCTAGAGAAATTTTAAATGTTTGTCATAAAATGCAAATATATTAACTTTGACCATCAGGAAAATAAATTTTCAATCCCTGCTTTCGTTTCTCTATCCCTCTAAATTTCAACTAGAAATACTTTCTAAGCTTTACACGTTGGGGAAATTTGTTATGTTATTACTTTTTTTACTTGATCAATTGAGCAAATCAAAAACATAACATAACAAAAGTTGTTCTCAGGGTGAAAAATCTCCTTATATTAACCTATTTTCTGTGGGTCCAAAGATTTCTTAGTTGTCCTTTATTGGGATAGAGAAAAAGGATAATAACAAAAATAGTGTGTTACCAAAAAATTTGTATTCTTTATTTTATTTAAAAAATAATAAAACAATTACTGACTTTTGCCGTTATCTTATTAATCAGCGTAAACAAATACAATAAAATTTTCACAAAAAGAATATTTTAAGTCTTCTCAAAGACAAAACCAATTTAAAGCCAATTGCAATGAATATCTTAAAAACCTTTTATCTTTCTGATTTTTCAATATTTACTTTATTGCAAAAACAAAACTTTAAAAAATGAAATGAGGTTGAATGCTCGAATAAATGAACTTTGAAAATAAGGCTATTATCGAGCACACACATATATATATATATATATATATATATATATATATATATATATATATATATATATTCTATAGGTTATTCATCTATTAGGTTTTCGCATAGGTTTTCGTAATTTTCCCTTCGATTGAAACGTACATTTTTCCATGTCTATAAAACTTTTTATTCTTCTTTATTTTTATTAAAGATTGTTTAAAGCATTCTGTATTGTCTGCTGCCTGTTTTCTCAACCTGCGTTTTACGTCCTAGTTTATGTTTTATTTCTGATTTTTCTTCTTTCTCTTTTTTTTATTATTTCATATAGTTTTGCTGCTACACATAATAGGGATATATATACCTCTATAGTTTATTGTATTTCCCTTTTGTTTACTGTCGTTACTTTACGTATGAACAGCCGTTTTAAGTCCAACAAATAGATGTAATATAAGAAACTTGATATAGGGCGTAGAAAAAAGAACAAAAGCATTGAAGTGAACAAACAAATGTTACATATTTATTACAAAATAATTTATTAATCATATATCATAAAACTTATTATTTACAGCATTTCCAATACAGAGCCGCACCGCGAAAGCAGTTTCAATAGCATGCTGTTTGGTCTTTAGACAATTTTCAATAATGTACCCTGCTTTATCACCATATTCCCGACGTATATATTCTGAAGCTATATCCATGTTTATCGTGTTATTATCATTAATTATATTTAGAATTTTATAAAAGCAGTGAATGAATTTCTTTGTGCTAGAATCGTGTTGTCCATTTTTAACATTGTCCAAGAATTGCTGGTATGGCAAGTTATTTTCCATAGCGCATTTTATCAGTGTCTCCTTAACGGTAGCATCGGTATTCGTCAAAGAAGGCTAAAAAAAAAACAATTGTGTTATACTTCTTTCATAATGATAATGATCTCGGTAATTAATATATTCTGGGTTTGTTGCAAAAACTCATTAGATGAATTTCGAGATAAAGGCACATAAAAAACAGTAATGTATTTTGTGTCATACAACAATGTTGTATTTTCTAACTTTTGTTATAGTACTATAAAACAATTATATTTGATGTATTTTTAATTACTTTTTCTTTCAGTTGTAAGAGTTTAAGTATCGAATTATAATAAAAAGTATATCAGCAATGAATTTATTAAATAAAATACCAAATTTTTATCCTAGATTGGTCAGATTTTGATTATATTGAGGAACAACATCTGGTGGAAGACGTCGATAGTGATATATCCCATGGTGTTTAAGAGAAATAACTTCCTTAACAGAATTTAAGAAAATTTCATTGCAGTTGCTTTTTCGAATAGTACGAGGTCGTTGTTCGAAATTATTTTTTGGTACAGGCTGAAATTCTCATATCTGAATTCAACAAAATTTGGTAGTGATTTCTTAAACCACTTAACTTTGATCCAATTGATTCTTGTAATATTACAATTATCAATATCAGTAACACTAAAAGAAACACCTACGCAATATGTTATAAGATGTATAGATTTGAATGTTCAAACTGGCAGCAGAACAGGTGTTGAAAAAATATCTGTAGGAAAATTTGGGTCAGACCAATGCAATGAAGGAGGAGGAGAACCCCTGGTTGGATTTCTGCTTCAGAATAACTTATTTCAAATGAACAGTTTCTTTCATAAAAAACACCAAAAAAGATCAATTTGGCAAAGCCCGGATAGCAAAACTAAAAACAAAATAGGCTATATAAGTAGCTCCAAAAGAGAAATCGTTATAAATGTTAATGCTCGAAATAAATTCGATACATATGGGTATCGAATCGAATGGTATCCGCTAAAGTTAAAAACGTATCTAAAGAAGGAAATACATTGATTATCAAGAAAAAATGAAGTATACACATGGACACAACCCAGTGACGTCAAAATATGTTAATATGACATTGACACTAAATTGAAACCAAATACAAGGACACGTCATTAATATGAAGAATGAAGATATAATTGCTCCCAATGAATGCATTACACAAGGTAACGGAGAAAGTCAAAATAAACATCCGAGAAAGTCAAGGAGATATAACTGATCTTAAAAATTATCGACCAATTAGCCTGTTAACACCTATGTACAAACTCTTTCCAAGAATCATAACAACGAGAACATACTTCAAGCATTATATGAAAGTCGCATTGATATCCGTTAATTCAGATTAGTAAACAATATTTATAGAAATGCGACAAACGTAATAAAGTTACTCGAAAATACTAACGAACTTAAAAATTCAAGGAGGTGTTAGACAGGGTGACACACTATTCAAAAGCTTTTTATAACTAAAGCTCGGATTATAGGCAAAATGCCTTTTTTTGCCTATTTTGCCTATTATAAGTGTTTTTTTGCACTTTTTGCCTTTTTTCGTAAATTCCGCCTATTTGTGCCTTTTTTAAAATTTCATGGTACTACCCATGATATTATTCTATTACTAAACCATTCTATAATAAAATTTTGGGTCAATAATAAAATATCAATGGTTTGTTTATATAATAGATTTCTAGGAAAATGTACCTGATCGAGACTTGAGGGTTAACTATTTGGAAATCCCTAAGCTTTATTAGTTTATTATCAGTTGTACAGTCGGTTACTGTATCAGAGTTTACTCACAAATTAGCAAATTGCTATATCCTAGTTTAGTTTTGTTGCGTATACCGAAAAGCAAAGAACACGTTTTAAAACGTTCAAGACAGTTGTGTGAAAAGATGACATCTAAATTAAGGCTATGGATCGCACCTTATTCGGAACTTTCTCTAGAAGGAGATGGAGCATTTTGTAAACCATGCGGCAAATCGGTAAGTTTTATTTTTTTTTTCTTTTTTTCTCGTCCCACAACATAACTAAATTCTAAAGCGGTTTTAGAATTCTAATTATTTTTTTTTAATTCTCAGATTTCAAGTAGAAAAAAGTACTTTATTGACCAGCATTGTGGAACCCCACTTCATAAACGTAATTTGGAAAAATTAAATTCCTCTAAGTTAGCCCAAACATCTCTGCGGGATAGTTTAAGCAGTTCAAAAAAAAAGGAGGAAGACGCATTTAAATTTGATTTATGCCAGATGATGATTTCATCCAACATTCCTCTATATAAAGTTAATAACCCTAGTTTTAAACGCTTTTTTGAAAAATATCTTAATAAATCCTTACCGGACGAGAGTACATTGAGAAAACATACTGTGGAAAAATGTTATGTGGAATGTATTTCAAAAATTAAGCACGAGTTGGAGGGCAATTTTTTGTATATTATCGTGGATGAAACGACAGATGTATGCGGCAGGTATATAGCTAATTTAATGATTGGAATTTTGAACGAAAACTTTGCGAGAAAACCTTATTTAGTTGCCGTTAAAGAATTGGAAAAAACAAACAATTTAACAATAAGTCGATTTATACAAGATAGTTTAACAAACCTCTTTTTACCCAACGCTATACCAGTGAATAAAATAGTTTTAATGCTTTCAGATGCTGCGGCATATATGTTAAAAGCTGCTGTTAATTTAAAAATTTTTTATCCTAATTTAATTCATTGCACTTGTGTAGCCCACGGGGTAAATAGAATTGCTGAAGAAATAAGAAATCTGTTTCCGTTGGTAAATAATTTTATAAATTTTATGAAAAAAGTTTTTGTAAAGGCTCCGTTGAGGGTGCAAATATATAAAGAAAGACTTCCCGGTGTCCCTTTGCCACCTAAACCAGTAATTACAAGGTGGGGAACCTGGCTCGAAGCAGTCTTTTTTTACTTTGAACACTGCAATGAAATAGAATTAGTTATGTCAGAATTTGATGATGATATTTCCGAAGCCATTCGAGAAGCAAAAAAATATTAAAAAATCCCAAATTGAAACAGGAACTCGGTTATATCAATGACAATTATAAATTAATAGTTACCACAATTACCTTATTAGAAAAACAAGAGATAAATTTATGTGAGTCAGTAAAATTAATAGATAATTTAAAGACGAAAATTAAATCGGCACCTGGAAGTAACGGTCAATTAATTTTTAAAAAAATGAAATATGTTTTCGACAAGAATGAAGGTTTTTCGTTTTTATCTAATGTTGCTAAAGTTTTGAATGGGACATTTTCCGAGGAATTTCAAATTATGCCAGATTTATTATCCGCTCTGAAATATGCTCCAATTACATCTGTCGATGTCGAACGTTCGTTTTCAATGTACAAATTAATTTTAAGTGATCGAAGACATAGTTTTAAGACCGAAAATATTGAAAAACATTTAGTTGTTTCTATTAATGATAAAATTTTAAGTGGTTACAATGTTTAATTATTAATTAACAGTTATTTAGTTACTAGTTTATTTATACTAATGTTATGATTATGATGTGTAAATATACTTGCCTTAAGTTAATATTACGTTAATTTACTTTGTACAATAAATAATAAGTTATATTCCTTTATTGCCTATATTTTGCCTAAATGTTAATATTCCTGCCTTTTTTAATAAAAATCTTTGCCTATATAGGCGCCTTTTTCTTCAATTTTTGTTGCCTATAAATCCGAGCTTTATTTATAACTGCCGTAAAACATGCTTTTAAAACTCTTAAATAAGATCATAATGGGGAAAGACTGCAGCACATAAGTTATGCGGATGATATAGTTTTGATACGAGATGACCTAGGCGAACTCAACACTATGTTAGAAGAATACGTGCAGGTACCTGTATTAGAATAGACAAGGAAATCCAAACAGGTAACGTAACAGGAAGAATAACACATATATGGGCAGCATAAGAAGCTCTTAAAAACGTATTTAAAACACGGCAACATACCAATTAATATGAAGCAGAACCTACCTAGATGCCTATGTCTTGCAGTGGACTTAAAACCGGCTGACAATGATGATGATTATTGCAATCAATTGACAGTTTTTAGCAAATCCCTCAATAAATATCGCAATTCTAGGTATTCAATAAACTTAAGTTCTCTGCTAATGCATGGTATGGCATAAATTTTATTTTTTTTTTGTGCGCAGATCTTGCTATTGTAAAAGTAATTAGAAAATCTTTCAGGACATTAAAAAGTTAATACTTCTTCTTCTCAGTAGCGGTGCGTGAAGTGAGGAACTGAACAACCAAAAACCGGAAACCTGAACAGTCTCACCTGAAATAGGGTAACCAACCCCGGTGAATGGTAGGATCAGGGCCAACGAAAACGGGAGCTATATCGCAAGACGATAAGCTTCGGAACAGGACGGATACCAAAAACGGAAACTAGTAACGAATATGGTATATGATTATAGGAATATGGAATGAGCTCAACTTGTTCAGACCAACTTCAGCTAACAGAACTATTTAATAGCTAAAAAGGTACTAAATAGATATAACAGCCCTCCAAGAAATTCTCAACCCCAAAAACCATAAGTGTCCAAAGTAACCAGATGAGGATGTAGTGGAGATGGATGGATGAATGCTATGATATTTTAGAACAAACAATAGATAAGGTACCAAAATAGGATATGTTAATAATACTTGAGAACTTAAATACAAACATTGTTAGAGAAAATACGCACAATGACTATGTACAACGTGTAACGAACTTCTTATAATAACCCCTTAGTAATGTCAAAAATGTTTCCCAGTAAGAATATTCATAAGGATACATGGGTAGAAGTAATGGTAAAACAAAAACCACGTAGGCCATGTACTAGCAAAAGCAAGATATTAAAGAAATATACTAGACAAAAGTAGTTAAATGCGAGCAGATCTAGAGTAATAAGATTGTCTAATAAAAGCAAAATTACCTACAAGGATAAAAACCAATGGAAGGACACAAGCACAAACTGAAAGTAAAAGATCAAAATATCGTAAAGCAATAAAAAAAGACCCTGAACTATAATGATAATATTATATCATTGGATACTATCTCTGAAAATCTGGAAGTCATTGTTCAGAAATCATTGTCATTCAGAAGTCATCAACAGAAAATCATTGTTCTTGCATAGAACAATCATTTCAAAACATAATATATAGAATATACCAAAGAATAGAGGTGTTGGTTAAAAAACCAGAAAACTGTCAAATATGACCACACAGGAATACAGATCAATAAATTCAGTAAATAGGGAGATGACGAATGATACAAGGAAAATACGAGGTATGACAAAATGCGATTGAGCTTAAAAATACATTAGAAGAACACAAAAGTTCAAAGGTTATATGCAGAAAAACGCAAATGGGGAAAAATAGATACAGAAGATAAAAAATACAATAGAAGGCGAGATTATATCAGCTCTGAAAGAGACAATTACTAAGATACAAGGTGAATATAGCATTGGACTTGAGGCAATTCCAAAAGAAGGAGGACAAAAACTTATCGAAGGCTTAAAAAAATCTAATAAATGTTTGTTTGAAGGGAAAATTCCATCGTATTGGTTAAATGCTAATAATATTAATTAATTTATTTCTTTGTTTTAAAAAAAATAGGCAGATTTCAGATCAAGGATCGGAACTAATGATCATCTTATCGTAACGAAAGTTCTAATCAAGCAATGCATTGAAACACTTGTTTTCGTAGACTTCAAAAAGGCCTTTGACTCAGTAAATTAACAAGAGCTCTTAAATTTATTAGCCAAATGTAGAATAGGCCATTGATAGTTATCAACAATCAAATATACTTGCAAGAACTCAACATCAATGTTAAAATACCAATACACATAAAAATTCAACATATACAGAAAGGTAAGACGAGGTGATATACTCTTTCAAAAAATATTTGTGGCCCTCCTGCAAGATATACTTAATAACATAGAATGGAGATCAGCTGGGATCAACATGAATCAAAAAATGCTACATCACCTATGTTTTTGCGGACAATGTTATATTGATTATACGTAATATCCAAGAAGCACAATATATTCTGAAAGTGGTGGAAAAATCATGTTAAAAAAGTCCATTTAAAAATAAATATTTCAAAAGCCAGTTTATGACAAATCTAGTGACTAATGCTCCTCTATAAATAAATAATTAATAATAATAATGAATAATAAGAAAATAGCATTAACATCACTCAAGTAGCTAGGTATAAGTATTTGGGGCATGAGATCATAGGCATCGAAAGAGATAATTAAACACATGAGATCCAAAGAAGAAAAGGTTTTACCTGGAACTTTTTAAAAAATTAGTTATTAAAAAAAAAGTACATGATAAAGTCTGATACTTTCATATGGCTGAAATGGAAAGGTTTTCAATTAATGTGTACTCTGTGTTCTAGCCTATGCTACGAAACATTAGACAAAAAAGATATTCAAAAAATATATATATATATATATATATATATATATATATATATATATATATATATATATACTGCAGAAGATGGAAAGGTCGATGCCAGGAATAAGTCAAAAGGACCGTTTGTAGAATGACGGAGGAGCAGTGGGCGAGAAAGATAGTGAAATGATGTTTGAGACACGAAGCGTACAGAAGTAGAGGCAGGCCACTCAGAAGTTGGACCGACGACATAAAGATATTTGCGGGAAACTCGCTAAAATACCTAATATAGAGAACAGTGACAACAACTTAGGGAGGCCTACGTTCAGCAATGAACCCTTTTAAGATATATACCGGGTGGTGAATCGCCAAACGGGCCATAGGAAATTCAATGTAAAATTCTAAATTGTTGAATTCCTGCTTCCCTAATTATTTTACATCAAAAGTCATAAGAAACTATTTGTAGAGGACTGAAATATGTAGTAATAACAAATGTTAAAATTGTTCTACGAATTAAATGTATTCAAAAATTTTGTAAAAATATAATACATTTTTCAGACAACCCCCCAAAGTTAGGCAATACGAGGTACAAGAATGTGTATGACATGTTGCGTTTGGTCACATTGATGATTCTGATATTTGACAATATTTGAATTGTCAATATTTTTATTTTGTGATTAAATTATACACAAATACTAAAATACGCAAATTTTTACAAATACTACTCTACAAGTGTAGTGTTGTTTACAAAGCAATAAAATTGATGAAATGTATTCAGTTCATATGAACGGAATTTATTCCTTTTCAAAAATTTTAAGGCCGTAGAATTATAAATATTAAACTGGTCTGCAATGGTTCGAGAACTTATTCTACGATTTTCTCATCGAGCAATAAGATAAAAGAGGGAATCTAATCCTTATGAAAAGGAGACCAAAAAGTGGCCTCTGATGGCGGACATATCCGGAAATGCGAATGCGCCAAATTTAAATTTTCCGACACTTATCAAAAGTAGCTATATAATATTTCGCAGAATGTGTCTTAGACGAGAAAGTTTTAATTAATTATTAATGATAAGAGTCTAAAATGCGACACAATTGTTAAAAAACTTCAATATAAATAAGATTTCATGTGACATTTGGGACAAACAATAACATAACCCAACTAAATTTGATGTCAAACAAGGAGAGAGACTCTCTTTCCTTGTTTAATGTGGCCTCTAAAGATCGCACTTCCTGTCTAACAATATGTTTGCCCCCACTACCTTTACATTCCTCTATTGTCTTTTTGCTCGATGGATTTTCTACAACTGCTGGTAATACATTTATTTTATTTTGTTTTTCTAAATTTTTTGTTACCTCAGCAATATTGTTTGTACAGGTATAATTAGAAATCACGGTCCCATTATTTTCAAAATTTTGTTAAATTCTTTGAATTGTTGAATATCTTACGATAAATAAAGAACTGACAATTTGCGCACTATTGAATAAATAAAACATTTTTATTATTGCTAGTTTCTCCTCAACTGAATACATTTTTTAATTAACTATACTGATTGTTTTTTTAAACATTAAATCACAAAAAAAAAATTTTGGAAATTCAAATATTGTCAAATATCAGAAACATAAATATGACCAAACGCAACATGCCATACTCATTATTGTCCCTCGTGTGACCTGAATTTGAGGGGTGGCCTGAAAAATGTATTATATTTTTACAAAATTTTGGAATACGTTTAATTCTTAGAACAATTTTAACATTGTTTTTTAATACATAGTTCAGTCCTCTACAAATAGTTTCTTATGACGTTTGATGTAAAATAATTAGGGAAGCAGGAATTCAACAACTCAGAATTTCCCATTGAATTTCCTATGGCCCGTTTGACGATTCACCACCCTGTAGAGATAGGAATGCAAAAAAACACAGCTAAAAAAAATTTCTGGAACGCCAGTTTTTATCATTAGATATTGATTTCTGGGTCTACCAGAAAATGAAATTTGGAAAGAATACCTAACGGCTAAATACTAAAAAGCTATGATACACAAACTACAGTAGATAGAGAGCTAATTTGGCGTGTTCAAAGAATGGATGAAACACGACTTCCTAAGCAAATACCAATTGGGTGGGTAGCAGTTGAAAGAAGAAAAGAGGAAAACCAAAACACAAACATGGTTAGAAGGCGTTCAAACGAAAATGTGAAATTAACAAGAATCAACAATCTTTTGTTGACAAGATACAATCATTTCTTTATAGAAGCTCTCTTGGGGCTTATCCATTATCATTTTCTCTTTCTTGTACAATAAAAAAAAATTCAGAATTTAAAACAAAAGATTATTTACAAAATATTTTATCGCAAATATATAATTTACCTTTAATTCATAATTGTAACAACCAATAAAAATTATTCAAATAAAAAAAATAAAGTTCAAAAACTCTTCGTACTTACCCCAGCAATAACTAAGTATGCCGATAAAACTAGTGCCACAACAATTTTAAGCATTTTAAAAGATTTAGAATGTTGAAACTAACAATAGGTAGGTATGTTTTATACTGACTTAGACAACAGCATTTGTCTTGGCTTATAAACCTGTTTTTTAATTGTGTGTTTACAAACTGGCTTCATTAAGTTTATTCATAATATTTAATAATTAATTATCACCTTTGATTTTTATATTTTGTCATTCAATCGGTACAAGGTGGATCATTAACGCAAAAAATATTATTGTATACACAAACTGGAAAATTACGAGGTTCCTAGACAATAAACAAAAAGAAGAGTAGATGAGTTCTTGATAAATTCACAAATTAAAAAAGAAAATACTATTATGATAATATAACTATAATGAAAACAACTTAAAATCTGTGGCTTGGAGCTAAAAGGGCCAATGTCAAGATTTTGCTATTTTGAGTACACCATGCCATTCGATTTTCTTTTATTACAACTTTCATATGTTAAAACGGCCAATGTCAATTTCAACCAATACCCGATCCATAAGTTTAATGGTGGCCAATGTCAAGATGAATGAATTCACATCACGTTAAGCTAAAAGGGCCAAAGTAAACTTTGGCCCTATCTTTATAGAAAATATTTTTTATCACAAAACAGTGGTAAGAAAATTGAAGTGTGTCAAAACATGTTTTTTAAATACATTTGACATAAGTTTGAAGAAAGCGCGAGTAATTGTTGAAAAGAAACGGTCTAACCGGAGGTTTATGTCCGGAAGATGGACGTGGAAACATGGAAAGCAATCTAAGGTTCCAGAAAATGATAAACTCTTGATAAGAGAACACATAAACCAATTCCGGTCTACCAAAGTCACTACTCCTCGCGCTCCCATACGCACAAGACTGTACTTGTCATCCGACCTATCTATTGCTGAAATGTTACCGACTGTATGTCAATTATTGTAAAGACAGAAATATTCAACCGCAAAATGCCTGATGTATAGAAAAGTATTTGTTGAGGAATTCAACCTCTCTTTTCATAAGCCTAAAAAAATGATACGTGTGCAAAATGCGACAAGTTTGAGATGCAGTTAAAATGTTGTAACAGTGAGACAATACGAACGTCAATCGAAGAAGAAAAAACAGTCCATTTACAGTTAGCTGAGTCCGCCTACGAGTCAAAACGAAGAGATAAAGAAGAATGCAGTAATTCAGGTTACGTTACCATTTCCTTCGATTTACAAAAAATGCTTGCCTACTCCCTACCTCAGAAGTGGTTTGAGTTTTATAAAACGCCAACTGTGACGTTTAACCTCACTATCTATCAAACCATGGGAAAACAATCATCTTCCATATGTTACGTTTGGAATGAAACAGTGGCTGGCAGAGGTGGACAAGAAATTGGTTCCTGTATTTACCATTACCTGCATAAACTCACAGAAGAAAATAATAATATTCATACAGTAACCTATGTACAGCGATTCTTGCGGAGGACAAAACCGCAATATATTTTCTCTTGTTTGGTTTGTAAGGCAGTAAAGATTCCATTGATCTTTCCATGTCGCTAGCTGGTTTTTTTTAAATATCCTAATGGCATCTGATACACATAAAGAATATGGCAGTAAAGTGCCTGATATTATACTGGTTTTAGCTAAGTAATCTACATATTCATTATCTTTGAGTCCAATATGTGCCTTAACCCAAATAAATTTTATATTAAAGCCAGAGTCTACTAAGTGCTTTAATTGATCTTTTATTAGAAAAATATAAGGATTACTAAATGTTTTGGACAAAAAAGTGTTTTTTATGTTCTGTAGAACTGAAAGAGTCACAACAACAAATTGAGCAACAATATTCTGAGATTTGTTTTGAACTGTTATAGTGATGCCACAGTTATATACACGGACGCATCCAAATCAATAGAAGGGACTGGCTGTGCCTATTTTCTACCCTCAGGAGGTTCTGAATTTAAGTACAAACTTTCCAAGGAGTTTTCAATTTTCTCGGCGGAATCATTGGCTATACTCGAAGCTTTGAAATATGTTAAAAACTCTTATATTAAGATAGTTACTTTTATTAGAAAACATGTTTTCAATTAAAGATGTATACAGCGGCCAATTGGCCTTTTTGATGTTCCACTTGCTTTTTGGGTGAATTGTTTCCTGCGATGTGTAGGTTATTGAAAAATTCATAGTTATTGCAAAATGATTGGAGCCTAAGGTGTCAGATAAAACTGACCAGGTGATTTTACTAGCTATATTAGCTGTGCAAAGTGATATGTCAATCATCGATTTTTCGGTACCATATCTAGGAAGATAGGTAGCTTCACCAATATTTAAAATTACCAGATCTAGATCCTCGGCACTACTAACAATTTGTTGACCAACTGCATCATTTTGTAATGAGCCCCATAGTGAATTATGAGCATTCATATCTCCTCCTATTATAAAAGGTGATTTGACTTGTGAAAGATATTTATCCAATCATTTTTGGAAGTACGAATTTTAGGTGGTCTATATATAGATAGAAAACTTAATTCTGTTGTATTAATTTTAACGGTAGCACCGCAGACTAAAATTTCATCGTTAAAATTGTTTCTAATATTTATTTGACAAAATGGTATGGTTGTTTTAATTAAAATTGCAACACCTGCGTACCCGTCATATCTATCTTGGCGAATTACATTGTAATATTTAAATATATAATTCTGATTTGGTTTGAACCAAGTTTCGCTTAATAAGGCAATGTCAATATTTTCAGTTGTTAAAAAATGAACTAATCTGTTTTTATTCGAAACAACGGATCGAGCGTTCCATTGCAAAATTTTTAATGATTTAAGTTCTGTGAAGATGTTATTTATTGATAATATCCTCCAAAATTGTTTTTATTCCATGGTAAATACTATCTTGACTTATTGTTTTTATATCATCTACAGCTTGGATATTTGTGATTAAATTAAAAATGTAATTGGAAATAAGTGTTTGAAGATCTGTCTGATCTTGTTTATTTTGAGAATTAGGGATGTTTAAATTAGCAGGAAGGGGTCTAGAGGGCCCAAAATTAAAAGGAAACATAGGTGTGGTATGGGGGGCCTGGGGGGTAGGAGAGATTAATTTTCGTTTTTTTCGCTTTGCTATAGCGACTTGAGGAGAGTTGTGATGTGTTATTTGATGATAAGTTTTGGTTTGTACGCGTGATTACTTGTGTGGCAGCAGAATTGGTTGAATTTTTTGTGAATGTTGGCAGGGGAGGAAAACTGTTTCCGTTATTTTCTAGTGTGGAATATCTATTCTGAGTGAATAATCCCGAAAAGGATGATTCACAATAAGTTTTTGCCCTGATGAAAGAAGTTTTTTGCTCAATCATAACGGTTTTGATCTTCTTCTGCAGTTCATACTTTGGACATTTCTTGGAAATGGATACATGATCCTTACTATTGCAATGGATGCACTGAATAGCATTATCCTGGCAAGCATGACATTATTGGTTTTTTCCGCATTTTATGCAATGTGCCTCTGTACTCCGACACTGCTTGGAGATATGTCCAAATCTCAAATAATTATAACACTGAGTAACCTTGCCAATATAGGTTTCCACAGGAAAAAATACACTATTTATTGCAATATAGCTAGGTAAAATATTTCCCTCAAAGGTGACTATTACAGTCCTCTTCGGTACATAGTTAGTTTTTCCTTCCGTATCAACCCTTCTAAAAGTTCGTTTGTAACCTAATATGGGAGATTCACTGTTATCTAATAAATAATTTTCATCGTATTGGGTATCAACATCTCTGATTAGACCTTTGATTTCTAGTAGATGATTAGGAATGTAAGCTACCAAATTTTCATTTTTTAACTTTAAATTTTTAACCAAATTATTTGCATCAGAAATTGACCTTAACAAAACTTTAATTCTGTTTTTTCCAATGCCTTTAATTTCAATAATATTAGGAATATTCAATTTTTTATGCAAAATATGCGCAACTGTTAAAGGATGTAGACGACCTATATTTTCATTGTTTGTTTTTTCTATGTAAACATAAACATTATTAAAATTGTACTTATCTGATTTAATGTTAAAAAATTTTTTAGCTACTGTTTTTTGCGCTTCAGGTTCTGGCAAGATTGTAGTACAGTCACTGGTTTTACTCGCATTTTTCGCTGTCAAATCATCAAAATTTTCGAATCAACTGGATTCATTAATAGGCATTTCACTATTCTCACTAACACATGAAAAGTTTAAATCACCTATTGGCGTCTCTGGGGAAATTGCCTCCCCCATGGGGGAGTCGTTTATATACTTATTTATTACACTGAGTTAATGTCAAACTTCGAATCACCTGTATTAATTTAAAATCGAGTTAATTAGTAGAAAAAGACACTGGGCACTGATTATTTACGACCTATCGCTTCGAAAGTTCGAATAATACTGTTCCCATATGTTGCCAACTTAAGTAGACATACTGTACGTATGCCCAGTGAAATGCCCAGCAACTATCGTTCCATGGCTTTTTGAATGTTCCTCAACTTTTCCAAATATGCTTTGGTAAATGTCAATGTCTGAGTTGCATCTGTTGGTACAGATAGGATACAAAAAATAAATCCTTTGAAGTTTCTGAGGTATTTTTTTATTTTTCAGTACATAAAACTTTCCAAATCGTTCTTACTCTTCTATTTATTTCCGTTGTCTGATTTTCTTTATTTAATTTTATACTTTTACCTAGTTAGATTTATTCATCTACATGTTCCACGACGGTTCCTTGCACTGTTATTACCTTGTCACCTTAATTGGACATGAGTTCAATTTTTTTGAGGGTAATTTTAAGTCCTTTTGGTGAGATTTTGTACCTCTTCCATTATTCTCTCCAATTTGTTGCCGAAATTATCTAATTGCCGAAACGTTTGTACGGGCATTACTTAGGAACGACTGCATAAAATTAGATAATACTTTTTTTGTTGTATTTGTTATTATCAGAAGAAGATTTGTGTAAAACCTCATTTTCAAAAAATTGTACGAAAAGACCTTGAAAACAGTTTTTCTGACATTTTAAATTAAAATTTTATAATAATAGATAGTGTTGATAGATTGACATAACGACATCGCGCTAAGTATTTGGCATGGCGGCTTTAAATAATATAGATAAAGATTTAACATATCAGATAGGAAAATATCACTGAGGCGGTTTGGGAATCTCTTTATTTTAAATACATAAACATCATCTAACTGTAGTTAATTTAGCCGTTCACCAGATTTTATTCACCATTCACAACGATTTTATTTCACGAAAGAAAACGCAAAAAAGCTAAATGATTACCAACGAAAATGTTAAAATACTGTCTTGACAATATATATATATATATATATATATATATATATATATATATATATATATATATATATATATTATATATATATATATATATATATTTATAAGCGATAATTGGATAGCGGGTAGGAATTCTTCTGGATAGTCCTATCAGGGAAAATGAATCAATCCCTGCCCTCTGCAGATTCCAGGTGTTTCCTGACCCGGGAAACTAGTATCTGCTTCATCTGCATCAATTCAAATCTCAAGTTGGACATGAGTTACTAAAAGCTAGAAAGTCGGACACGAGAAAACGAGGATGTCCTTCTCAAGAGAATATATCAAATAAGAGGCAATTAATGCATCCTACACCAGTGCAAAATTTTCGATTTGATGGCGTAGGACACTGTCCACTAGTCCCGCACAAGTTTTACTCTAGAATAAAATTCTAAGTGCAAATAGTATGAGTGCAATAATAAACGTATTTCCGATTGTAGTCAATTTTTTGCCAGACCACTATATCAAGTGTTATAAATGGATAATTCAGGTACCACCAACGCTAGATGATTCCAAATGAGATCAATTTTTTTTGAGTTTGAAGACTCTAGGATACAAAATTTTTACAAAAGTTATCAACAATTATTTTTTCTTGTATTTGTTTAATATTAAGCTATATACTTCGCAGTTATTCGGCGTATTTATTAAATATTTAAAAACTACGTCTATCTTCCAGAAATACAGTATTGTAATTCATTTTATAGAGATACCTTTTATAGGGTACCTTATAGAATAGCGAACCTTAACGATGACATGATGAAATTGAAATATAACCTACCCTGTAAAAAATATAAATAATTTAATTTACTTATTAAAGTCCACAATATCATTTAAAAGAATCTACTCAACTTTTTATACAATAAAAATAAAACTCAAGGTCAATACTTATAATGGTAGCTAATTAATTAATAAAAATTGATGAAGTTGATAACAAATAACGTATTTTTCAGTCAGGTTTTTTTAGTGTCATTGACTTATTCAAATGTGTTTATGTACAGTAGGATTTTTTATTTATGTTAGATTGAGAAGAACTAATTTTACGTGTAAACCAAAAACACTAATGAAAAGCAAATAAAATAATCAAAATCAGATCAAAACATTGTAAGAATGTCAGAAACGGTTTTAGAAGTGCGTTTTAGAATGTTCCTTCTAATCCATATGGAGGAAAAGATTCTCGAAATATTGTTAAAAAATAGTAGCAGATTTCCATTAGTTTGTTTTGTTTGGCTCCATGGCATATTTCGCACTTTTTGGATTCATCATTTTTTGAATGACATAATATTACTTTCGTTTCCATTTCCATCGTGAACTAAATACTAGGATGCGCACCATTCAGATGAACTTGAAAAGATACCAAAGTATTTTTGCTGTTTGGCTCAAATGTCAACATATTGTACATAATATGTGGGTTTGAGGATTGTTGCAGTTAGTGCTAGGTTTTTGAAATCTTCTATTAATGGAATACGACTTAGAATAATATCAGTTTTATGAAGTTTTGGTAGGCCATATATTGTAGGTTTGGAGACCATGACAAAGCAAATGATGGACATTGTTTGAGGCACATAAAATAAACGAGGCCGTGTTGCACAGAATCGCAAGAGCTGTGGGCGTGGTTCTTTTGATTATTCTTACTTGCACATAAAAAAAATTGAAAAGACGAAAATTAGTAGATGATAGCTACTAGACCTAAACCAGAAATATGGGATAAATAATACGAAGAAAAATCATAAATAATTTGCCAAAAAGGGCGCTACTTTCTCAGGAATAAAAAACTTATGTTTCCACTACATCTTCGACGAGTGAACTTAGATAGAAATTTTTATTATTAATGGAAAAGGTTAAGGATGATGCTTTTGTTACGGAAATAGTGCATACATTAAATGTAGCAGAAGAAAGGAGAGAGGAATTTATAGTTTAAACTAAACAGGATAAGAAACTTCAAATGGTTAGAGATTTTTGTGAAAAAGACATATCAAAAGACTATTTTAATATTAGGCATGACTTTTACATATTCAATTATTTGATATTTTATAGATACAGGGTTATAGTTTTGCATTCTTTGTGGCATAGAATGTTAAAATTACTTCATGGAACAAACTTTAAGGTTACAAAAACACACCAAAGAGCGAGACAGTTGTTGTTCTAGCCAAATATCAATAAGAACATAGTGGATTTGGTTAGAAATTCTGTTAATTGTGACAAATATCAGAGAAATAATGTTAAAGAGCTATAGTTAATACTACGAGGAATTCCAGAACTGCCATTTCAAATGCTAGCGGCCGACGTTTGTGAATTTGGAGGAGCATCTTACATAATCGTAATGGATTATCTCACAAAGTGGATTGAAATTGTTCCGTTGTAGTGCAAACCATACCATTTAAAAATAAATTTGTTTAAGACTATGTTAAAATATCAGGACTCGATAGTAAGGATATAAGACTGATCTCAAACTTATATCTCCAACAAAAAGCAACAGTACGATTAGAAAATTAATTGTCCGAGATCTTTACAGTCTAAACAGAAGTTAGATAGGGTTGCATATTGTCACTGGCATTATTTAACATATACTCTAAAAACATCTTTAGGTAGGCCTTGGACGAATCAAAAGATGGGATTGCTGTAAATGTCCAACTTATAAATATATACGGAATAAAATGAAATTGCAAGAAGACAAAAATAATGATCATTAGTAAGAATACCTGCATAAACGCCCAAATTACAATTAACAATACGCCTTTAGACCGAGTGGAAAAAAATGCTATGTGGGCTGCAATATAAAAGATACTTGGGATCACACCTGCAAAATAAAAACTCGTATTTAAAAAGCCAGAAGCTCTTTCAATTGCCTTAGGAAGAGCAATATACGCATAAGAATTATTAGATCTTAAATCTTTAGTGTCCTCCTACATGGAGTAGAAAGCTGGAGCCTTACAGAAGATTCGAGGCATTTGGAATGTGGTGTTACCGACGTATACTGAGGGTCTCATATATACACTACACAAGTAACTTAACTATGCCACATCATGCGTAATGATAAATACCGACTTCTACAGTTGACTCTATAGGGCAAGATTGAGGGTAAGAGAGGCCCTGGACGTAAACGTATATCCTGGCTGGCCGATCTTAGGAAATGAACTGGTCTAACGTCAACTAATTTATTTCGAGCTGCTGTGAATAGAGTAAGATGGGTCAATGTGGTCGCCAACATCTCTAAAAGATAGGCCATTTAGAAGAAGAAGACTATGTTTACCACTCACGAGATTCCATTTCAAGTCAAGCCGAGTAAATGAGCAGGCAGAACGAACCGACCAGATAGCTAAAAATATTTTTTGGAAGTGTGAAGATCTTCAGTTAGCCTTATTAGAATAATAGGAACACAGCACTATTAGGATCAGATAAATTCCCAACACAACTCTTAAATAACCGTAGGGTTAGAGGCAAACTTCCAGTTTTACATGAAAAATATTTACCAGAACAGGTAGACCTAAAAAGTGGAAAGAGTAAATTGGATAATAAAATAAAATTAAGTGTAGGGGATAACGTGGTAATAAGAGAAGGTGGGCAGTGGACACCTCCTGTGACTATCTAGTAATATGCCTAAACATCATATTAACCTAGCAGATGGTTTTGATCACAATCAGAATGACAGGCCTTTAACATCAACGGCCTGTGAGAGTGAAATACTGAATCAGTTTCCTACTGGAAGTAAAAGTTGAATTAAACCCCAATCTTGATATATCGATTCCGTGGTGTACTAGTTTTGCAATAAATATTGTTATTAGTCTTTATCTTAAAAAGTTTTTATTTTTAGTTTTATTGAAAGGAAAAGATGTCATGAGACTGAATAACTCATGAATGTAAAATCCTGACAAGACGATGACATGGGTCAGGCAGCACGAAGTCTTATGGCAAAAAATAGAGGTTAATTATTTTAGAATAATTTATCATTATACAAGAGAGTAACAAAGATGTACAACAGTCAGTAATAAACATTATTACAAGCAAGGGACCCTATTGTTTTCTTACTCTTCATAAAAGAAGATATAGGATCCCTTTATTTCCTTTTTCCATAATCTTCATCTAATTTACATACCGATGCACGTCATTATCTACGTCAGAGATCGAAGTTGACATAGTTTCCAAAGTATAAAAAAATCCTGACTCCATTTTAAATCAAATAGATCACATAATTATTGCAAAAGTATTACCATCTCTTTACAACGACTATTTACATTCTTACGTGACGTTTTTGAAATAAAACACACTAATTTTGTTCTAAAAAGAACAGATTTTATTAAATAGGTAAAAATATAAAACAAGAGTTATTCACTTTCAAATTCAAAATAATAAAGTACAAAAAGTGTCAACACCGCAACTGTCAAATAAGTGTTACCAATTTATGCCAAATATTCGCCTTCGTTCGATTACAGTCACAGTGTGTTCCTAACAAATGTTCTTCATAAAAATGCTTTATAATGCATTTATACAAATTCAATGAAACATATTATTGTGTATTTCTTTAGTTAACATTAATAGAAATTTTAAATATTATTTCTACGCGCATATAATAAAATATGTCTAGTGGCTGTAATGCCAGTGTACTCGGCAAAGTGATTCTAAAAAAGAACACACCTACCGCCTAAATATTTCGTGTTGGTATCATGTAACGTCCCGGGTTATGACGCCAATGACGTGCATCGGTATGTAAATTAGATGAAGTATATTTTCTTCTCCGTCTGTTTTTATCTTTTGCGAGCGGTAGGACTGCGAAAAGAGTTTTTCTACCTCAATGGTTCAGATAAATAACTCCCATCAATCTTTTCTTTTCAATAATTTCGATTTATTTGTTTATATTAGTATTTTCTATAATATTTTAAAATAAGGACACAAAATTTTTTATTTCATAAGTGGTTTCCACACTATAAAATTCTTTAAAATTTTACCCTGTACTATATATTATAGACCCTGGATGATATATTTCGTTGAGATTAGGTTTTTAAGGATCATTTAAAAATTGAAATTATACAGGGTTTCTCATTAAAAATAAAGATTTTGGACTGTGCTAGGCTTGCGTGAATTAGCTTATACATTTAAGTTTATGTTTAACAGCGTACATTTATATTTAAAAGTTGACGTATATCAGTGTTTCTTATAATTTTTTAAAATAAAGACACAAAGGAAGCTTTTTAAATAATCTGCTGGTTTAAATAATCGTAACTAACAAAAAGTACCATTCAACAACTTCCCCTCGAAACACTTAGTATTCACACCCTCGTCCATCCCCCGTATACGTGCTAGTCTTATTTTATTATTTCTGCGGGGAGAGTGACATTGTGAGCAAAAAGAAAAAAAACACTCGACAAAATTAGGGTGCTGACTAGGCAGAAATCTTTGATTCGGCACACAAAAAGTATTCTTAATTCGTCTGAATCAAGATGAAGGGAATACTCCCGGCCCTGATGTACACTTTTGGGCTTAAATACGATTACTTTCAATTTGGAATAATTGATGGCATTGTCGGAGAACGGTCGGCATTTTTCTCAGACTGTGTGGAAGTGTAGTTTTTTTTCGGTCTGGTAATTCAATTTACTTAGTAATTTAACAAGGGTTTTTTTCGGATGGATGGGGGAGTCTTCATGACAGTTATAGTGAAGTGTAATCAGAAAAAAGTCGGCGAAAGCAATGATGTTCATTATTTTACTGTAGATAAATATCTTTTTTACTTTAATCAGTGGTGTTTGGAGAACACTATCTACGACTAACCTTGTGAATGTTTTTAGCTACTAAATATTAATGTCTAATACAACAGGTAATACAAAAATCACAACATGTTGTAATACAACATTCAAATAAGTATTATTAAATAAATATTATAAATACTTTAGTTAAACCAATAAAAAAGGAACACTGGCAGAGTTTTTTAAAACAGATAAAACACGACTTCTAACGGCACACAAAAAGAAATATGGAGAATGATCAGAGGATAAAGAAAAGAAATGAACGAACTAATAAAAACGAAACACATTCAGAAGGAAACATGGGTAGAGTACTTTCGATCCCTATTTGCTAAAGGTAAACACAATGAACCACCAACACCAGGGTGACGACAAACGAAGAAATAAATATTGAGGAGGAAAAGAGGTAAAGGAGTCACTAAGGAAATTAAAAAATAGAAAATCACCAGGAGAGAACTCCTAAAATACGAAGGACCAGATCTAACCAAAAAAACTATTAAATCTAATCCAAAAAATAATATAACAAAACAAAATTTCTCAAGAATGGAGATCAAGCATCCTAATACCTCTCTTCAAAAAGGGAGACAAATCAGACCCGAAAAATTATAGCGGAATTAATTTATTAAACACAGCACTAAAATTAACAACCAAAGTGGTAACAAATAAATTAAATGAAATAATAACACTAGCAGAAGAACAACAAGGTTTTAGGTCGGGAAGATGATGCACCGACGCTATATTTATAATGAGGCAAGTGCAAGAGAAATCATTAGAATATAACAAACCGGCATATCTATGTTTCGTGGAACTTACAAAGCCATTTGACCGGGTCAAATTAAAAGACGTTATCCACTTTCTCTACGCAAGACATATCTCTAGGAATAATCAAAACGATCGAAACTGTCTAACAACACAACACAATAAAAGTGAAAGTAGAAGAAGAACTAACCGACCCTATTGAAGCTGGCAATGGGGTAAGACAGGGAGATTCCCGAGTCCTCTATTGTTCAACCTGATTATGGATAAAAGAATAAAAAAAGTAAGAACTAAAAAAGGGTACCAAATGGAAGAAAAACAACTTAAAGTAATCTTCTATGCAGACGACGCGACGCAATACTACTTTCTCAAAGTGAAAGATGATCTACAACGTATACTGCACCAATTTAATATAACTGCCAGAAAATTAAACATGTTAATTTCCTCAAAAAAGACAAAATACATGGTTACAACAGCAAATTTACTAAGATTTAAATTGAAGCTAGAAGGTCAGATAATAGAACAAGTGATAGAATTTAAATATCTAGACATCCCATTATCTAACTACGGAAAGCTCGAAACAAGTGGAAGATCAAATGAATAGAGCAAACAGAGCCGCAGGCTACCTAAATGAAACAATATGGAAAAATAAAAATATCGGGAAAGAAACGAAAGGCAGAATTTGCAAAACAGTCATCAGACCAATGACATACTCGGCATAAACAAGGCCTAATATAGGGAGGACAAAAAGGATATTACAAACAGCAAAGATGAGAACACTTCAAAACATTTGATGGTAAGACACTATGGAACAGAGCTAAAAGTACAGATATACGACGTAAATGCAGGGTGGAAAACATCAAGAACTGGGTAAGAAATAGAAGAGTAGAATGGAACGTTCATATAAGCCGAATGATGACAAATAGAGTAGTAAAGACGTTTCAGTCGTCACTGTCTATTACATTCCTCCTCCAAGCACGTATTCCCATATTTCTCATGTCTTCATTGATATTATCAAGCAACCTTGTTCTGGGTCTTCCTTTTCTTCTCTGAACAATAGGTCTATCAAAGACCGTTTTTACATGCCCTATTAACCTCAGATGTCCTATCTTAATATATTTTAACATTTTTGGTTCCTGGTACATTCTACAAAGTTCGAAGTTGTATCGTCTTCTCCATACTACATTGTCATTCACTGCTCCATAGATTCGCCTTGGCCTTAGTATTTTTCTTTCGAAACATCCTAACATGTTTTTATTATTTTTTGTTAGAGTTCAGGTCTCTGAATCATATGTTAGGACTGGGCGAATTATTGTTTTATGGAGTTGTACTTTTGCATTTCTCGATATATTTGAGGATTTAAGAAGGAGATTAATCCCAAAACAGCATCTGTTGACCTGCAAATTGTACGGTTTATCCCTGCGGTATAGTTGTGGAAGATGCGATATGGCCTTCTTTTAGTACATATTAATTATGACGTCATATAATGTATTGGATGTTCCGATAATTATTTCATATAATTAATGACGAATCAGACGCCAGGATCGTACTTAGCCACAGTACTTAATGCCTGGAAACCTTATCAAATTTTGGCCAAAAATGTGATGAATCAGTTAGAATTCCGTCGACGTATAGTAAGAAAGAAAGAAAGAAAGATGGTGTCATTTTAAAACACAAAGAAAAGAAAAAGCTGGTTCCAGTACTGAAGTTACCAAACACGTTCATTTTACAGGAAAACTGTAAAAACAGTTAAAGTGTTATGTGTGTCATATGAAGGCAAGGTGGACATGCAAGAAGAATTGAAAACAATATTTTGTAAACTACCATGTAAATACTTAACGTCCCCATTTGAGGATGCCCTCGTATTTCATGTTTTTAAAAAAATAGATTTTTTGAATGTATGTAATAAATGTACTTGACAATAATGAGCTCTATGTATAGGCACCACCCCAGAAGATTGTACACTTGGATCTCACCTAACGGACGACACCGAAATCAGATCGATTACATAATGATTAAACATCACTGGAAAACATCTATTAGCCAATGTAAAACACGACCTAGCGCTGACTGCGGCTCTGACCACCAACTTGCTGGAAAATTGCTGGAATCGAGAACCCTCTCAGGAATTCCCAGTACCGACAGCTATCTAGAGCTATTCAGGCTGCTTGTAGACGAAACAAAAACAAGCATATAGAGAAAATCTGCAGAGAAATTCAACTACACGCCGACACAAATAACACCAAAGAACTCTTTGATAAAGTCAGACAACTCACACGTAAATTCAAGCAGAAATCTTGGTCTATCAAAGATGATGAAGGTAATGTACAGACGGATTTGGACAAGGTTATTGATGTTTGGAGGGCGTATTGTAAGTCTTTATACGCCAATACGGACCACATGCCAGCGGACGCCCCGTTTGTACCTGACTGCCAGACCTCCACTTTCCATTCTCCTTCAACAGAGACACACCACACTAGTTTTGAGTCTGAACCTGACATACTTTTTTCCGAGGTGGAATTCGCTTTAAAAAGACTTAAGTTAAACAAAGCAGCAGGATATGATCTCATTACTGCAGACGTCTTGAAGCATCTTCCGGAATGTGGAGTGAAAATATTACATCGATTGTGCAATGAAATATGGCACACAGGCGTCTGGCCTGAGGATTGGAGAAAGACCATAATCATACCTCTTCATAAGAAAGGTTCAACAAATAATTGTAACAACTACAGGCTATTAGCTCTAATATCACACGCCAGTAAGGTGATCCTCTACATACTGCAACGGCGTCTAGAAAACTTCATAAGTTGGCAAATAGCACCTGAGCAGGCTGGATTTGTAAAGGGCAGAGGTACTAGAGAACAAATCCTTAATGTACGAAATATCATAGAAAAAGCCAGAGAATACCAGATCCCGATATTTATATGTTTCGTCGATTATACAAAGGCCTTTGATAATGTTAGATGGGACAAACTATGGAACATATTGACGACAATGGGTGTACCTAAACACTTGACTCACCTTATTAGCAAACTGTATCAAGATAACCTGGCATATATTCGAATGGACGGATATCTGTCTGACAAATGCACTTTGGAGAAGGGAGTACGCCAAGGATGCGTTTTATCTCCCTTATTATTTAACATCTATTCGGAGTTCATAATGCGCAGAGTTTTGGATGGTTGGGAGGGAGGAGTAAACCTAGGTGGTGTTAAGATATCTAACTTGCGTTTCGCAGACGACACTACACTTCTAGCCTCTACTCCAGAAGAAATGATTAAATTATTAAAAAAACTCGAGGTAGAAAGTGCTAAATTTGGACTCATGGTTAACTACAACAAAACCAAAATCATGGTTATTGATCGCCAATAACAGTTTCCTGAAACCCAAACTATTGCGGGATGCGAGGTAGTCTCATCTATGATATATCTTGGAGCTCTAGTTAACAACACAGGCAGTTGTGAATCCGAAATTAGAAGACGCATTCAACTAGCAAGAGCAGCAATGAGTGAACTAAACGGGGTCTGGCGTGATCGTCACATTACTATGACAAACAAAAAGAGACTCGTTTCAACTCTGGTCTTTTCCATATTTTACTATGCATGCGAGACATGGACAGTCAAAGAATCAGATCGACGACGTATAGACGCCTTTGAAATGTGGACATGGAGACGCCTGCTTCGAATTCCATGGACGGCTCGCCGTACAAATATCTCGGTTCTGGATGAAATTAAACCGGATCAGCGTCTCTCCAGTACCGTTTACTCTAGAATTTTAAAGTTCTTTGGCCATATCCATCGAAGTGATCACAAAATGGAGCGGTTGGTGGTCCAAGGAAGGCCTCAGACTCAACGCCAACGCGGAAGATCTCCACAGCGATGGGCGGACATTACTAAAAAGCTTCTCAATAAACAGTATACTGAGGCAATACATATAACTGATGACCGCGACCAGTGGAGAAATATTATCAATCAAACTGTCCGAGCTGCTGAAGCCCAATTATGAACCACAACACATCTACTAAGATGTTAATGACTGTGATGATGATGAATAAATGTAACCCAAACATCACAATTTTGTCTCATTTTTACTTTGAAATAAGTCAATATTATTTATTTCATACCATGTGTTAGATGCACCATTAAATTGGCGAACCTGGTCTCTCTTTTAAAGGGCGCCTTACTTCTCATCGAAATGACATCAATAAGTCAAAACATTATCATGCCTTGCCTTAATACTCTATTAACATTAACGATAAAGTAGCTTTTCCTGATGTTAAGCCAGATTTTAAACCTCCAAGAAACAATTTCTTAAAGTCCTTCACACCATTGAATTTTACATATTTTTTAACATTTTTAACAATTTTAATAACAATTTTTACGTTAGTCAACATTTAACATGTGAATCCACTGTTTCGTTCATCATCATCTCCCAGCCTGGTGTTCAGTCCACTGCTGCGCATAAACCTTCATTAAACTACTCCACTAGGTTCTGTTTTGTGTCACTAATTCAGTGTCTATGTACTCTTTTTATATCGTCACTTCATCGTGGTGGCGCTGCCTCTGCTTCTTTTATATTCGCAAAATTACCAAATTATTATTCTTAATGACCATCTATCGTCTTTGAATCTGGTAACTAGTCCTGCCCACTTTCATTTTAATGTCGCTATTCTTGTACTTTTGTTCTTTGCTGGATGTGTGTATTCCTTACGCAATCTTGGGTTCGATATCCAAGACTAGCTCTTTCCATTTTTCTTTGGGTGACTTATAATTTATGTACACTATTCTTGAGTTGAGTTTAATTTTTTGAAAACTTATGCACATGCCAACTTTTTGTTGTCTGATCCAGGTCTTTTATTATGGACTCGATCTCTTTTAAACTATCTGTTATCAGTAGTATGTCGTCCGCCTATTATTCTATAGCCTTATTACACATTATAATTCTCGTGCTAATAGGTATTTAGGTATAACTAGGAATCATTTGTTTATCTAGAAAACATAATTTATGAAACATTATAAATAAGGGCAAACATATTTAAGTTTGACATTTGCACATTCAGGCAGTTATTTTTTTGAATTTAGATCGGTGGTTAAGTCACGACAATCTATTAAAATGTCAGGAATCGGTGAAGCTAGTGCTAAGTGTAAAAACACGTTTACATTTATCTGATAATAACAAAGAAATTATTAGGAATGTTTATGAAACAGTAAAAGAAGATAATCCAAATCCAGAAGACAGTAAATATCTCATCAAAGCAACATCTCGATTGACAAGGATGCCATATACACCAGTATGAAAAATATTTACAGATAGAATTCAACCTCGTAAACAGCTAAGTGACTTTTCTACAAATAAAGTAGTAAATTTATTTTATATATTTTATATAGTTTCTATTCAAAGAACCTAGTTTCAACGCTTACTATGATCTACAATCAACTTGTTAAAGACTATTCTATTAAAGTGAAAAGACAGGAAATATTTGATTTCACGCAAAAAGCGCCTTTGTATCTGTTGATACGTATTTCGACCTAATAGGTCTCATCAGAACAGTTATTCAAAGGTGCTCCCAACGTGCAAGATCAATATTTTCTGTCTTTTAAGAAGCAACACTAAAATCGCTTCAATACGGTCGCAATAGCGACATCTGACAATAAAACCGTAAAAAAGTTTCGAAACACAATACAGATTTCCGCTTTAATCTGTGCTTTCTAAAATTTGCAAAGCAAAACAGACGTTGATAAAGGTGTTAACTATTCTATTACTTATTCGCCTTCAACTTTAGCAAGGTTTTTGAATCATATTGGTTTTCGATACAAGAAAATTAATAAGCGATCATCAATAATGGATTCCCTCCGACTTATGAACTGGAGAAACGAATACTTGGATGCTATATCTAAATTTGATTAAGCTAAGGTAACATAAGTTGATAAAGCTACAAAAATGCTACACACGCTCTATTAAGTGTCAAAAACAATTGGTCTTAAAATTAACACCTTAAAGACAAAATTTATGATCAACCTTGTAGTCAGCGGTAAAATTCTGATTGAGAGCCATAGCATCGACCAAGTAATAGCTTACAAATATCTAGGCCATGAGATTCGCTTAGGCCGAGATAATCGAACGACTGAAATACAAAGAAGGATAGGTCTCACATGGGCTGCCTTTGGTAGATTGAATAACATTTTCAAGTCTAGTATCCCAGTTTGTTTAAAAAGAAAGGTTTTTAACCAGTGCGTTTTGCCGGTTCTTACATATGGTGCAGAAACACTGACTCTGACAAAAATAACAATAGATAAAATAAGAGTTACATAACGTGCTATGGAAAGATCAATATTAGGTATTACCATCAGAAATAAAGTACCAAACCTAGAAATAAGAAGAAGAACAGGAGTCACAGATGCAGTTGAAAAAATAGTCATGGCTAAATGGGCTTGGGCTGGACATGTTGCCAGATTAACAGATGATAGATGGACCAGAAAGATTCTAGAATGGCGACCAAGGCAAGATGCATATCGAAGCAGAGGACGACCACCGACTAGATGGACGGATGACATCAAGCGTAACACCACAAACTGGATGCAAGAAGCTCAAGATAGAAATAGGTGGAAAATTTTACGGGAGGCCTACGTTCAGCAGTGGACAAATATAGGCTAATTGATGATGATGATATCTAAATTTATTTAGAGATGAAGGAAGACCGATATTTAATCTAGAATAAACATGGTTCGATACCCACGATACTGTTCAAAAAGGTTGGACAGACGACTTTATTAAATGTGTACCCAATTATCAAATTAATAGAGGTCAGCGAATAATTATTCTGAACATTGGGTCTAAAAATGGCTGGCTTGGAGGAGAAAGTTTTTTACTATCGGTAAAAAACATTTAAAGACTCAAAGCTAAATCACCATGAAAATATGTCGAGTAACTTGTTTGGTACGGAGTGGTTTGAAAATAAAGTGTTGCCAAATTTGCCTCCAAGAAGTGTCATTGTAATGGATAACGCGACGTATTACAGCGAACAAATTAGAAAAATCCCCATTGTAGGCTTGATGAAAAAACAAATATCGGATTCTTTGTATGAAAATGAGTTGTACTTTAAAGAAACATATACAAAAAAAGAAATTTTGAAAGTTCTTCACACAAAAGTATTTGTGTGAAGAACTTTTTTTTGTGTGGAGAAACAGTTTGTTAGAGACGAATTAGCCAAATGTGATGGTCATATTATATTGTTTATTGTATCTCATTATTACTGTGTTTTTAACCCTATTAAATTAATAAATCGGGAGTCAGCTTAAGGGAAGTTTACGACGAAACAACTGCTGTCCCAAATTAAGTAGCTAATCGGTATCAGATGTTGAAAAAAAAAATAAAAAAGATTTTCCCAACTTTGTGGCAAAATTGTGTTTCACATGTTATAAAAACGCAAGATTATTACAGAACATTAACCTCACATATTAAACCAATAATTACAACATTAGATAATGACGATTCTACTGAAGATGGCAGCGGTAGTGACAAAGATTTGTAATTTGTAATTATTTTTTCCATTTAAACTCTAAATTTTATTTTTTGTTTTATTGTTTCTAATAATTCAGATTTTTGCTACCAATAAACTGCTAAACATCGAATACATCTTGTTTTCTAACGGGATCTGCTACCAAGGGCTTCACTAGGTGTTCATTCCGTAATATCCAATTGAATGAGGACGGCTCTGGGTTTTTTTTCCGTTGAGGGATAGGGATCCGCCGTTGCTCAGTTTCCTTGTTCTAACAACGTTATTCGGATCCTACTGACTCCGCCAAATGTTAAATCACTAACTTCTTGAATGACTTTTTAAAAAAAGATTTATTTTACAATTAAACGTTACACTTTGTTCTACGATAAAAATGAAGCAAATAAATTTATAATACAGATATGTTATTAGTAAGAAACTTAAATGACGAGTGTGAATGACGAATGACGAGTGAAACAATAATGTTAAAGTCCTAAATTTATAATCTTTCTACAAAATGTGGTGTCAGCATTTCCCACGAAAGGCCAGCTTTGGTCAGAGTTTGATGTCCGTGCATGGTCAGCTATCTCTATGGGATGCTTGCTAAAAGGATGATGAAATAGGAACTGATATTGAGTGGTTCAAGGTGACCCTTTGACCCTATTTCCAACCCTTTTAAAATATTATATGTACTTAAACTTTTTTGTTAGTTGTGCGAATCCGCTCCTGGAGGGTCTGTTGTTTGTTATTATAATACTAAATCGATAGGGTGATCCCACCAGCATCAGGCAAAAGTTCTTATAACCTGACGAAAACTATACTGTATTTATTTATTTTTACCACTTCATACAATAAACTATTGTTTCTAATTTGAACTGCAACTTATTGAGATCCACTGTGTAGATACAACAAAAAAACCATTGTGCTGTGTAATGATATTTATTCAGTGACATCTACCACCCTATTGATGAAAAATAAATTTTGTGACCATAGCTTAGCTAGCTGTCATTATCATCACACAGCCAAATTTGTCCACTGTCGAACATAGGCCTCCTCAAGATGTCTCCACTCTTCTCTGTCCTGTGCAGCTCTGATCCAGTTTGTCACTATTCTTTTAATGTCGTCCGTCCATCTGGTAGGTGGTCTTCCACGATTTCGCTTGTCTGCCCTTGGCCGCCATTCTAAAATCTTCTTTGTCCATCTGTTGTCTCTCTTTCTTGCGACGTGTCCTGACCATTTCCACTTCAACTTCGTAATCCGTTTTATGACGTCTTCCACTCCAGTTCTTCGCCGTATCTCATCATTTCGTATTCGGTCTCTCAAAGTTACGCCAAGCATAGATCTTTCCATTTTTCGTTGTGGTACTTTTAACTTTTTTATTGATGCTTTAGTCAATGTCAGTGTTTCAGTTCCATAAGTGAGCACCGGAAGTACGCACTGGTTAAATGCTTTTCTCTTTAGCTTTATTGGGATGTTTTCCTTAAACACGTCTTTTAGCTTGCCATAGGCTGCCCATCCTAAAGCTATTCTTCTAGATAATTCGCATGTTTGGTTGTCTCTACTTATTTGTATTTCGTGGTCCAGATATATGTATTTGTCAACCGTTTCAATATGCCAGTTTTCTTTTTTCAATGGTCCACTAGGTACTAAGTTGGTCATCATTTTAGTTTTCGCAAAGTTTATTTCCAGCCCTACTTTTTGGGAGACTCGTTGTAAATATTGTAGCATTTCGTTGGCCTCCTTTAAGTCGTCGGCTATTAGAACTATGTCATCTGCAAATCGTAGGTGGTTCAGCCTTTCGCCATCGACACTCAAACCTCTGTTTTCCCATTCTAACATCTGGAATGCATGCTGCATTACGGCATTGAACAGTTTTGGTGACATGTTGTCTCCTTGTCTAACTCCCCTTTTTAGTTTTATTTTTTGAGTAGGGATGTGGAGGTTTATTGCTGTTGTGGAATTTGCATATATATATATGTTGAATAATGCTGGTATATCGGTAGTCGATTCTACAATCTCTCAAAGCTCTTAAGATAGCTACCATCTCGATAGTGTCAAAGGCTTTTTTATAGTCAACAAATACTAGAACTAGTGGCCGGTTGTACTCTATAGTTTTTTCAATTAGGGCCTTTAGACAAGTTAGATGGTCATTTGTACCATACCTTGTACCATTTGAACCATAGCTAGCTGTAGCTCTTATGAAATTGCTCTCTGCCTCACAATAGCACCCCGTTTTTAATTAGAACTAACAAAAAGTTATATTAAATTTTAAGTTTAAACGTGGTGCTCTGATGATCGTGGTGATCTCTTTATTTTAATATTAATACAGTAAAATCTTTAAATATCGATCACCCTTAAAGAATCAAAAGCTGGTCGATAAAGAGTAGTGGTCGTTTAAGTGAGAACATAGGAAAAGAAAAGCAACTTCACGTTGTTTATTTACATTTCAAATATAATTTTAATTAATTGTAATTTCAATTTATTAAAAACATAAATACACACAATGCCATTAACTTTAAAATAGGTTGTTTATTTTTTTGGACACACTTTATAGCAAAATTTTAATTTTTTAAAACAATTGGAATCTAATAATTGCTTCATACTTTTTAATTGATTTAAAAAAAATGTTCTAAATCCACTAATGTGTCTTTGATGGTAGGAAATTGTTGTTGTACAAGTGGAATATTATCTTCTTTTTCAAAATCATTTGCATCTATGTTACACATAAATCCGGCGTAGACAAAGCATTTTTTTATTGTCATCGGCGACAAAGTACGTCAAACCAATGTAACCTGTATCAAGACGTCGGTTATGGTAACGTTTTTCTCTATTTCTTAAAGATGACAACCACTATTCTTACATGCCAACAACCTGTTAATAAACTAGCTTCGATACATCTTTTTGAAATTCTAGATAATGCCTGGGTCTCATATATACACCACACAAGTAACATAACTATTCTCCAGAGGCTAAGAAAAGGAAAAGAAATTATTAACACCATAAAATTTAGAAAATTGGCTTACTTTGGCCACATCATGCGTAATGATAAATACCGACTTCTACAGTTGATTCTACAGGGCAAGATTGAGGGAAAGAGAGGCTCTGGACGTAGACATATATCCTGTCTGGCCAATCTTAGAAAATAGACTGGTTTAACGTTAACTGATCTATTTCGAGCTGTTGTGAATAGAATAAGATGGGTCAATGTGGTCGCCAACATCTTTAGAAAATAGACACATTTAGAAGAATACCTGGGTCCAACCGTTGGCAATGTGAGGTAGTTTTGGGTGGAAGAAAAATAAGTTTAACATTATCCAGTGCAAGGAGTGAGAGTGAGAATACCACTTCTCTATTCTGCTTTTCCATCCTCCAATTTGGAAAGCTATTTCGTCATAATACGTGCTGCAATCCGTGCCTTTTTGTTAGAGATATATTTTAGAGGCAACTTATCGATGTATGCTCTCTTAAACATCAAGAATTTTTCATTTGCCTATGATAAGTGGTTCCTCCTGTTCAGGTTCTCTATTTGTCACTTGTCATTTTTCAATGCATTTGTTCTTGTTGGCAAAGCTCGATAGTAGAGACCCGTCTCTTCTGCATAAACTCACTCATCTTTTGGCATAATCCCTTAAAATAGAAAACAGTTTTTCTTTCCAAGATTTCATGGATTCGACATTAACATCAGCGGACTCACCACATATTGTCTTAAATGTAATATCGTTACGAGGACAAAATTTTTCTAACCAACCATTTGATGCTTTGAAATCACTTAGTCCTAAGAATTCAGGATTTTCGATGGCTTTGGTTTGGAATATACGCACAGATATTGGCACGTTCATGTTTCAAGCCTTACAAAACCAATTGAGCATAGCTTGATTCATAGTAAGTCTATCGGGTTTAGGAAATTTTGCTTGAATCTTCGCATTTTGTGAAAATCCTTGTCTCCTTTGCTTTGTTCCCTGTAGGGCTAATAGATGTCGTTATAATGTTTTTATTGTGTACCTTTTGCTTGAACCTTGTTTTAATTAACCAATTATATTCTGTATCCAATTCCCAGATTTCGTCTCCTACTGTAAGACTCAAAAACCTATTTACATTTAAAGTCTTCGAGAAGTCCTAATTTACGCTTCTTTCGCATTACCTTATTTTCCTTCTCCATATTCGCTGTCTTTAGCAAGCTAGTCTTATCGCCCGTTGTAGATTACTTTGTTTTAAATTTTTGTAAAAAAAGTTAATAATAAGTAACAATTAATTATCTAATTTTAATGATCAAAGTTTCAACTGGTTTCATCATTTGCATAATTTGTTATTCTAATAACTAATGGTTGTTTTGGTTGGTGAACTTTGACTTAAGTTTATTTTTAATAAACTAATTTACTGATATTTTATTAAATTGTATTTTTTCATAAATTATAGTGTAAATTCAAAAAAATAATTAACGCGATAAAGGGCGCGTTATGCGCTATGTTCTTTAATTTAATCATGGATTAAGTCAACGCCGTCTTAAAAAAAAGGATACAAAAGGAAACAAAAAATTATATAAGCATAAGCAAAGGAGTTATGTAAGTCTCTTGGAACAAACAAAACAAAACAAAAGACAAGAAAGACCTCTAGCAATTTAAAATGGAGCTGCTACGAGTTGCTAAATTCTAACGATAACAACAATTAGTTGTAACTATTGAAATAATTATTAGCAATGAAAAATATATATTTTTAAATAAAACTCAAAACAAGGGTTAGAGAATAAGTTAAGAAAAATAAACAAAATGGTTTAAAAAAAAAGAATTAAACATTTATTGTTGTCTCAAAAAAAAAAGATTTATAAAAATAGACAATACAAAAACAGTTACGATATAAATAGTTATAGGGATTGATTCCAAAATAATAAAGAACAAAAACTTACATATGTCTTATTCGTTTACAAACTCGGTTTACAAGTGAGAGATGCTACAAAACTTACAAAAAATTGTTACTGCATAGAGGCTGTTTTTCTTCTTCAAGTTCCACTCCTATCAGAGATTGGAAATCATTCTGGCAATTATAATTTTATTGGTTACGCGCCTGAATAGTTCAATTAAACTGCATCCAAACCATTCGCGAAGATTGCGTAATCACGAGATTTTACGTCTTCCTACGCTTCTTCTGCCTTTGATTTTACCCTGCATTATATTCCTTAGTAGTTCGTATTTTTCACCTCTCATGATGTGCCCAAAGTATTCCAATTTTGCGATTTTTATGAAATTTAAAACTTCGCATTGTTTTCCTAATTGTTCGAGAACTTGTTCGTTTGTTTTGCGATCCATCCATGATATTTTCAAAGTACGTCGGTAACACCACATTTCGAATGCTTCTAGGTTTTTAATGTTGGATTTTTTAAGTGTCCAAGCTTCAAACCCATACAAAAGGGTAGAGAAAATATAACATCGAAGCATTCTTATCCGGAGCGATATATTGATATCGCGATTATAAAAATGTTTGCTCGTTCTATTAAAAGTTGACCGTGCAGTTTCAATGCGGTATCTTATTTCTTTTGTCTGATCAGTATCTTCTGTGATCTATGCTCCAAGGTATTTGTACGAAGATATTTGTTCAATTTCTGTATTATCTAGTACTAGATTAACTTTGATGTTTTGTGCTTTTGTAAATACAATGAACTTGGTTTTCTTCAAATATAGAGGTTAACCTTCTTAAAAAGAACAAAGTAAACTAATGTCAAATATGATTAGTTTTTCTTTCTGTTATGAAAGGAAATTATTATTAATAAAAAAGGTCTATCTTTACTTTAAATTTTAACACAAAAAAGTTACCAGGATTGCACTGGGGTTTTACACAAAAATTCTGGGGGTAGAAACTAGACTTTACGGGAACTCAAATTCTGTACCACTTGAACAAATTCATCTCCACTTTAATAGGCAAGACAAAATTGAGATTGGATACTTCTTAAAAATACAGGAACAATGTGGAAATATTTCAAAACCTAACTTTAACTGTAACTATTAAATGAACAATTAACTGCCACTAAACTAATTTTCCATAACGTAAGATGAAGAGAACAAAAGGACATTACAAATTTGATGAAAAATTTAGACTCACACAAAAATCAACTGCCTTTGCCAGCAACCTCAGCTAGACTGATAAAATTATCTTCAAAATTTATTCGCTTAACTTGGCATAAGCAAAACATATACGGTTAAATTCCTATTTCTTTGACGCAGAAAAACCCCAAGGCGACACCGCACCGATTAAAAGAAATACCGAGGAAAATATGATTTTGTGAAATATAAACAAACTTTAAAATGGTTCACATTAACTCTAGCGACGCAAATGGGATCGAAATATATTTCGGTTATTTTAACTTGAGCGATGAGAAAAAATTTATTATATAAACTATCAAATGTGTTGGCGATTTTCTATTTAGAGAAGCAACCAGTAATCACAAATACAGTTTGCAAACTCCCAAAGTATCGCCTGTACACCTAGACGTAGCCAGCAGATACAACTAAATGAGTGGTCTGTAACCAAATAGATTATATATGTATATATGATACAATATTTTTATATAAAAACGCCACTAAATGGTGTACTAAGTAAACAGGAATCTTACATTTTGTCTATGTGTGTAAAGTAATTTGGACTTTGTTTTCACAGATCTAATATTACATATTAAAAATAGACAATTAGGTTTTTCGTTATATATTGAAACAAGAAGTTGTTAAAAGGAAAATAAAATTTCTCGTAGGTCAAATCCATATGAACTACTCATCCTGATTGTTGTTTCCGAATAATTTGAAATAATTTTAAGCAATTCAGGCACGATCCCAATCGTAATATTTAGATCGTTACCGAGTTTATTTTTGTGCTCCATTCTAACCTCTTCGGCATAGTTAAAATCCGTATCGTTGTCTCGAGTATATAATCCCCTTGGAGACGTTCATGATCCGAGGATCCGAAGTGAGGCGACCTCAGGTAGCTGATGTGCATTGAACGATTCCCCATCATTTCCCATTCTGCGAGCATCCGACTATCGTTATTATAATTTAATAGATCGCTTTCCGATTGCGAAATCTAGTGGAATCCTGAATCGAAAAAGCTATTTGTAAGAATTGCAGGTAGAGAAATCGACAAGGAAAAAAGAATTGAATTGCCCAAAAGGCGGCAAGGACAACTTAGGGCGGAAAATTGGCAACTTTCACTTGATTACCTTTCGCCGTTTTATTTATTTCGTGAAGGAACTCCAGAGATTCCCATAAACTTTTCAGTTTTATTAAAGCCATAATTACCCGCGGAGAATTTGATAAATGGCGCTGACTCTGCAAATGGAAATTTTAATGTAGTTCGTACACTTTTAAAAATCAAATTGAAACCCCCAATAAACGTTCTTCATTTTAAAAACAGAGATGTTAAAGCACTTCACACATGTATTGTGGTATAAAAAACAAATAGTTAAAACTTTATAAGTGTCGTCAAAATTTAAGTTCTAGCACAACGTTTTCGATCTGAACAGATCATCCTTAGTGCCTTGTGTACTTGTAGCTAACAATAAAGTTATTTGTGAGACCTCCATGTATGGATTTACAGCATACCAAATATTACATTTTGATTATATTGTGAGTGTAGATCGATGACAATGGATAGATTTTTAATTACTTTAGGGACTACATGTCTCCCTGCTCGATTTTTAACACGTGGTACTTGTCAGTTAAAACGACACAGACCATTTGTCCAGTACCACGTGTTAAAAATCGAGCAGGGAGACATGTAGTCCCTAAATTAATTAAAAATCTATCCAATAAGTAAATCCATATATGGAGGTCTCACAACTTTATTGTTAGCTACAAGTACACAAGGCACTGAGGATGATCTGTTCAGATCGAAAACGTTGTGCTAGAAATTAAATTTTGACGACACTTTTTATAAAGATTTAACTATTTGTTTTTTATACCACAATACATGTGTGAAGTGTTTTAACTTCAGTGTTTTTTTTAAACAATGATATACAGCCAACTACGGGGTTTCTTCCATTAATTTTATTTTGTTCTTCCTTTTCTTGGTTTTCTTTATTAATTTTTTCTTCTCAGAAAACTAAATAAACTTAGCGTAACCCAACATAACGTATCCAAATCATACCTAGACAGCTAATTACGTTTGAAGAAAACAAAAATGTACGAATATAACAGGAAATTGGGTAATTCCAGAAATAATCGACACAAGTCGGTGGGGTCACCCTCTCCGATTTGGCTAAAATTTTACACACATGTTGCACTAGACAAAAAAACATGATTGCTGAATTTACAGACCTTAATATTTAAAATGGCGGCCGTGGCGCGCTATTGAAGTTTCACGCTTTTTATCAATTTTTTTTCGTGTTTCGCCGATTTTTTTTTAGTACAGCGAGCAAAATATGCTTAAATAAATATCCACTATATGTTTCCCAATGTAAAATTTCCCGCTGAACACGATCCCGGTGTCAAAATTGCCATATGACGTCATGTAAAGCCAAAAAATGCGAAACAAAGGGCTTTTTTTGAAAAATTCTTATCTCAAAAACACCCTCTCTAATGTTTTTTTAAATTTTCACAAAAGACGCCTTAATAAAAGTAATTTCAAATAAAAGTTGTCTCAGAAATCCTTTTTATATGTTTGAAGCCGCTGCGCCCTATAAGAGTCCAAAAAACGCGATTTTCCCGCTTTTTTTGCGCTTTTCCTTCGTTTTCCACATGTAGTTTGTTATCCATTTATTTTTCTTTTTTATAATCATTGTTTGTGGTGATTTCGTTAATTTGGTTTTTAAATTCACTCCACAGTTCTTCTGGATCTTCTAGTTGTTCTCCGATGTTTCTTATTCTATTGTTAAATTCTTTTTTAACGTTATGTTTTACGTTTATATCGTCAAAGATGAGGACATTGGTTTTTGGTTTGTGTCGCTGAATTCGTTTTAACCTTAGTTTAATATCTGCTACAAATGGTTGATGATCAGATCCAATATCTACCCCAGGAAATGTAGTGACTTTTTTGACGGCATTTCGGAAACGCTCATTTACAAATATATAGTATATCTGATTTCTTGAAAACTCAGGGTTATTGCCATCATCAAATGGGACTTTCCAAGTGTATAGTCGTCGCTTGGGTAGTTTATACCAGGTGTTTGCAAATGTTTATTTATACAGTCTAAAGTCATTATTTTAAACTCGTTATCTCTATAAATCTCATAAGTTGTTATAAGAACTTAGTGATTTGCGTTGTTTTAGAATGGCGTCTCAAAATTAAGCATAATATTTGTTTATTTTTATTGACATTTTTCGAGAAGCGAAATTAAATTAAATCGCCTGCTGAAACATTTGTTTTACTGAAAAGAGATCATCAAAGCGTGACAGTTTGCCATCTGTAATCTGGCAGCTAGCTAGCGAAATGAGGCTGGGAATTTGTCCCGGTACTGGCGACGCAAGTCAAATTAGAGTTTTAGTTAAAATCTTAAAGAAATCAAGTCGAATAGGTAAAGAAATAATAAATAAGACTTACTCACAATCAATTTAATTTAACTATCAGACGACCGGTTTCGCTTTCTATAATAGGCAAAGCATCTTCAGGTCTCGATACAAAGTTAAATAAATACTGAAATGATAAAAACCCATATTAGGGTGTTGTCTAATAAAGATAAACAAATTAGATGTTGTAAATTACAATAATTATGCCAATATTACATGTCTGTGGTTTTAATTTCAAAATGAGTAAGTTGAATAAAAAGGTATAAAAAGTTTTAAAAGTTTCAACGGACAAGGTAAGACCCACAAATTGTTATAAAATAGTCTATTAGATTGTAATAAATTAATAAATGAGCAAATAAATAAACATTACTTACATGCCGGTACTCTATAAATTAATGGATGGTAGAACATGGTTGAAACTACTATGTATTGTTGAATGGAGAACTCAATTCTGCTATTGTAGTTGTTTGACAGTAAACGGGAAGTTCTTGAGGAGATAGATTTGATCCAATGAAGCAGAGATATGTGTGTGATTGATTTTTAAATGAAAGTGATGTTATATACCATTGTATTATTTAAAAGTTATTTATACTTATTCGAGAGATATATTTATGAAATGTGTGTTATTTATTGAGTAATTGTTTTTTAAAGGTGACAGTTTTATGACAATGAATAAGTTTAGATGTAGAAATTGTGTGGCTGTGCAATTATTTTTCAACTTGTAATTATCAAAGCTCTTTGATAAAGTTCTAATGGCAAAATAGTAGATTATTGCAAAGTCGAGTAAATAAAATATTAGAATTAAAACAATTAAGGACAATTTAAAATACACTAAAACAGAAAACACTTAGAAGGGACAAAACAAACATTAAATTTAAAAGTGGAAGGACTTTTATGCACTACATCTCAGTCTTGGGCACAATGAGTTTTTAAGATCTTAATTACACATTCAGTCATCTGGTAGAATTGATATTAGCCGAGATTTTGGCTCTTTATTTAAGTTACTTCAAATATTTCTGCCAAAATCAGAAGCGAAATGATGAACTCGAATTTTAAAATGGAGTAAAGTATGAGATGTAATTTTGAATTAAAAGATTCAGCTTCTTCAAAAAATTATAAAATTGCTGTATAATTATCCAAGAACTGTAGCAATCCATTGTGTCTCTCAATTCACTTACATAGTTTCACACCAAGTCTGAAATTTAGTGTTCGTGTGTTGAGGACATACGTCTTTAATTTTCTCCCTCATAAAGTTTGACCTCTTGCTGTATCCCTTATTAAATTTTGCTACCTCAGATATTTTGTCAAGTGTTTGTCTAATACAATAAACAGAGCACGATTTTGAAATTAGCAGATTCAAACAATGTGTGGCACAGTGCATATACAATGCTAGAAGCTATTGTTTTGAAAATTCGCGCTTGCACACTACGAAACTTTCCTAACATATTAGCTTCGCTCATGTTTCAAGACAAAATACTTATAGATTGTTCTCTGAAAGAAACATCTCGAAAAGATCTCGCCAAATTGAAAGCTAGACATACTATTCAACAACTTTGTGGGACAACTTGGGGATCTCCAGCTGCTATCTTTAAATATTTTTAGGTGTATACAACAGCGAAATATTTTACTTTTTATACGAATGAATAGCTTTTAGATACGCTATGTCAAATACTCAACTTCACAGTACCTGAGGACAACTGGGTCGTAAAGGGACATCTCACTCTAATTTCCCATTTTATCAGAAATATCCTTATCTGATATCCTCAATCATAAAGAGTACTAATTATTATACTAGTAGAAAAACGTAAAAGATGAAAGAGAACTAACCTTACCTTACGTATGTAGATATTTCCTGCTTAGAACAAAAAAATAGAGAGAACAAAGCACAGAACACATATCCGTATAGTACTCCATCCTAGTCAACTGGTTCCAGGTTTTGATTTGAATCGTACGACATGGGTGACAACAAATAGAATCCATACCCCAAATATGGGGTAGATGAGCTGATATTGGAACAATGTGCGGTAAGATTTAGTCTCCAGATTTAAACACATTTCTTCTAAATGCCCCCTCTCGGCATATTCAGGTCCATGGAGGAATTACTTTTTTTTTTTATAATAATGTTTATTATGTCTACATCAAAAAGAGTATTAAGTAAATGTGATACAGGTTTTGCGCGTGAAGGGGAGACATCCAATGATATCTCACCTTATTCTATTTTGGTTTAGTTCTGAAGAAGGTCTTGGGGCCAGGTTCTATGTAATCTTCTTGTGGCTGGTCCATTGTTGTATAGTTCTTTTACCAGCTCATTTTCGTGGTGAATGGTACGTTCATTTTGTGACTCCGTGGCTAGATGAATTTCTTCTCTGATGAATGGAACCTTTAAGTCATAATGGAGTGTTTGGTTACTTACGTACCATGGCGCATCCACTATCGATCTTAGTACTTTAGACTGGAATCTTTGGATAATATTCAGCGACGTTGGCTTTGCACAGCCCCATAGGTGTAGTCCGTAGAACCAGATAGGTTTGAGTATGGCTTTGTATAGAAGAATTTTGTTTTGGATGTTAAGTTTTGATTTACGTCCAAGAAGCCAATACATTTGCCGGAATTTTAAGTCGAGCTGCCTTCTTTTGGTCTGGAGATGGTTTCTTCCAAGTGAGTCGTTGGTCAAGATGGAGGCCAAGGTATTTAGCGTCTGTTAATGTTGGTATTCTTATATTTTCCATCCTTACAGGTGGGCATATATTGTGTCGGTTGGTAAATGTTATTTGAGTTGATTTTGTTTTATTTACTTTTGTTCTCCATTTCGTATACCAATCACTGAGTATGTTCAGATGATGTTGCAGGTTTTGTGAGGCTTGTACGGGATCTTCATTTACGGCTAGTAGTGCTACGTCGTCAGCAAAGGAAGCGATTGTAGTATTATTGGTCTCTGGTATATCGGCTGTGTAGAGTGAGAAAAGCAGCGGCCCTAGAACACTACCCTGCGGGACTCCGGAGTTGATAGGATAGAGGTTGGATTGTTGGACTTTAAATTTTACAGAGAAATATCTATTTGATATGTAGGATTTAAGTAGGAGGAAATAATTACTGGATAGTGCTATTTTTACTTTGTAAAGCAGACCTCTGTGCCAAACTTTGTCAAACGCTTGTGAGATGTCTAGAAATACAGCGTTGCAGTATTTCTTTTCTTCAAGACTTTTTGATATTTCATTTATCATTCGATGAACTTGTTGGGTAGTGGAGTGATTTTCCCGAAAGCCAAACTGATGTTTTGGAAGTAATGTAAACTTTGTAAAAACTTTGCTTACGGTTGGGAGTAGGCTGATAGGTCGATAAGATGTTACTTCATTGGGCTCTTTTCCTGGCTTGATGATCATAATGACTTCAGCAAATTTCCATATTTTTGGAAAGTATGATAAGCTTAGCATGCGGTTAAATATAACTGTTAGCAAAAGTTATGGTCTTGCGAGGAAGTTGTTTTAGTACTTGTGCCGAGATTAAATCATAACCTGGGGCCTTTCGTGAATTGAGTTTGTTTATTTCTTTCCTGACTTCTATAGGAGTAAAACTTTTAATTGGGAGTGACATTTGACATGCTGCGCTAATTAGTTCTTCCACTTCTTCATCAGGGTCTGCTGGCTCTGTTTGAAATACGTTTGTAAGATTTTCAGCAAAAACGTCCGCTTTTTCTTTGTTGGAACAGGCCCATTCACCATTTGGTTTACGGATGGGAGGAATGGTTGTGTATGGTTTCTTTAGCTTCTTAGTGGCCTTCCATAACTTCTGGTCATTTGCTGTAAGATTTGTAATGTAATGTTCGAAGGTTTCGTTGTTTGCGGCTTTGATGGCTACTCCAAGTTGCCTTCGTAGTCTATTGAATATATGTAGGTCTATGTTATTTCTAGATCTTTGCCAAGATCTCCTTGCTCGACGTTTTTCAGCAATGAGTTGGCGAATGTGCAGGAGAACATTTGTGGTATGTGTTGGTTTGCGTTCAGTTCGTGGTGTAGATTGCCATGCCGCTTTTTGCACAAGTGTAGTGAAGTATTGAGCTGCTGTATCTATGTCATGTGTAGATTTGATCCGCTGATTAAGATGGGTGTTTTCTTCCAGGTAGGATTGAAAATCTGCCCAGTTGGTGTTTTTTGACGTGAGTCGAGGAGGTGGTGGGCTGTTTATAACTGTGGTACTCAGGCTCATAATAACCGGTGTATGATCCGATGAGAGATCATAGCTGGATTCCATTAGACAGTTGGTTCTGGACACTCCTTTACTTATGTAGTAGTCCAGCAGATCTGGAAGTTTTCTTGGATCACTTGGCCAGTACGTAGGTATTCCGTTGGTGTGACAATCATAGTTGTTGTCGGTCATTGCTTTTAGAAGATTACAACCTTTTGTTGTTGTGAGTCTTGAGCCCCAGTGTATGTGTTTCGCATTCCAGTCTCCCCTGGCAACGAATTTGCTGCCAAGTAATTGGAAGAAGGCTTTGTATTCATCTGTGGAGATTGTGTGACGAGGTGGGCTATACATTGCAGATATGTTAAAGTGCCATGGTGTTGCATTTACTTGAACGATTGTTGCTTGTATTTTTTCTGTTGCATAATTCGGCCATACATGATGTGATATGCAGCTGCGGATGATTACCGCCGAGCCACCATGAGCTGTACCATCAGGATGAGGTGTGCTGTATGTGGTATAGAGCGGAATATTGAACGTAGTTAGATCGGTAAAGTGAGTTTCTCAAATAAGCAGAACGTCAATTTTATTTAAGTTTAAAAAAGTAATTACTTCTTGCTTATGGTTTAGCAGGCCGTTAGCGTTCCATGTGGCAACTCTAAGTATGTTTAAGAATTTCTTTGGTTAATGACTTGTGTTAGTAAGTTTAATATCATACTGTTTTGGCTCATGAGTTGCAAGAACATGTTTTTGAACTCGTTTAGGAAGGTTAATAGTTGTTGTTCTATATTAGTTTTAGGTTCTGAATCGTGATTTGTTTGATTTTCTGTTACGTTTGCATAGGTTTTTTGATGGTTTTGTAGAGTATTTAGCTGATTTATTTCATTACATACATGTGAACTGTTGAGTGTTGGTCTTTGAGGCTGTTGGTTTCCTCTTTTCTGCATATGTCTGTTTTCTACTAGTTCCTTGTAGACTACACAGCCTTTATAGTTAGCAGGGTGATCTTGTTTGCATGTTTGCATAGTGCACACTTAGCTGGAGTGCTTCTAGGTTTTTTACAATCTTTTGTATTGTGTTGTCCATTGAGGAATTACTTGAAGCAACTCTTTAAACAATAAACTATATATGCAATCTCGACATCTCGACAAGGTTTAATAAAGATATTTTAATGTTATTTGTAATATTTTCAGTTACAAATAAAGTTCTCAAATATTACACAGAAATAATTACTGGAAAAAAACATCTTATTTTTAAAGTGTAGACTTATGGAATATCAGAAATCTCAAATCTTACAAGTTCACATCCCTTTAATTTTTAAATTGTCGCTTGCGAATACTTTTACGGAATGGGTTAATCTCTGGTTTTATTTTCCGTTTACGATAAAAGTTAGCCTACCACGGAAGTCTCTAAGAGGTTAGTCGTGCTGGATTTAGTTTACCAATTAAAACTTTACTGTTGTTCATCATCAACTTTGACTTAAGTGTTTTTTTTTACAAGGAATTTAATGTATTGTCAATTTAAGCAAATGAATCCAAATAAAGCAAGTTTGATTTTCGGAATGCAGTGGGTACACGAGAGGCTCTCTTTAATATACAAGTTCTATTTCAAAGACGCAGAGACGAGAATTGCGATGTTCCAGGAAGTTTTGTATGTAATAGTCTACTTAAAATAGTGAAATGTAAAAAAATTGCATATTTTGATCTCAATATAATAAACAATGAGTACGACATCTGTAAGAGTGTAATGCAAAAAAAAATTAAAAGGAAAGATAGACCGCGAATATGGTCGATTAAAAATATCAGATAGTGAATGGTCAGTACAACATTAGAACTATTTAAAACAGCTCTAAACAAACTTATCTGGGTCAGCATAATACCTAAACTCCAATTAGTTCAATACAAATCAAAATATGCATCATAATATCACCGGTGTGATTTTTTTACAATTTGTATACCTAGAATGAATAATAGTGACAAAACTATCCATTTAAAACACCGTTTGTTCAAAATTATATATTTTCGAAATATTTGGTAAACACTAAAATTCCAGGAAATAACAATCTTAGTACAAACCTGTAAATTTGCAGCATTTGCCCGTATAAATCAGTGCTTTATTATATGTTGTTTATTGTTGTACCTAGTTAAATCAATACCTTTCCACTAAACTAAACTTAGAACTTCACAATGACTTCCCGAGTCTACCTGCCAGAGCACATTCGTTGTTATCTAACTTTCAGGAGTTTCTGCAGTGAATACGACCCGTCCGATCCTTTATCGTGACAATTTCAGTAAATTTCAACAAATGCCGGACTTGCCAAGTGATTATTATTCGACGATTAGCGCCGATTGCAGCCTGTCTAGTGCTGTTAGCACTTAATAACAATGAGAGCCTGTTGTCGGCAACTAGTTTGATAATTCCAAGTTCTTCCTTCCATTCGGAGAAAGATTTATATGACTGGGGAAGGACTAATATATTACCACCGCTTGCTAACAGAATATTTCATGTTAACGAGACAGAAACTATTCCTATAGAACTAGGAAGTGCAAATCGGTAAATAATAGCTGTAGAGATAAAGGATACGTGGCACTGTTATACTTTTGGCCTTTGTCAATTTTGGTGTTCCTGGTATTATTAACGTTATACCATAATACACACACACTATATATATATAATATATTTAAATTAAGGATCAATCAGGATCAAAGAACAATATAAAAAAATTTTCATTTTGTTCTTTTTAGATGAACTGATGATGCTTTCTGATTAGAAAGCGAAATTTCTTCAATAAATAGATGAAGTAGCCACCTTCTTTGTCTTTTTTCTCTTTACCTTTTGACCGAAAAACCCATTATTGTTCGAGTGATTCTTAATTTATATTGGATTACCGCTTGTACTCTTTTTCTCTCTTTCTCTCTCTCTCTCTCTCTCTCTATATATATATATATATATATATATATATATATATATATATATATAATAAATCTTCTAGCCAAAGCTGCTATCGCTTTAATGAATTAAATGGCCAAATATATGGCTTAGGAAGACAAATTCGTTAAACTTCCCGTGCTTGAATCGGTGTCAATAAAGTGTTATGAATCATTTCGGCCTATTTCAGCCTCATCAGACACTTGGACTATATCTATAGTATTCCTTGTGGCAAACTGTAATTTAGAGTACATTGGCCATTCATCAACGCATTAAAAGATCGTATTACCTCTCACAAAAGTGATTAGAAGCAATATCCAGAAAGGTGTAGTTTACCTATGCATGCTAACCAAAACGATCACACAATAAATTACATAGAAAATATGGTAGAGAGAAAGAAAGAGAGAGAGAGAGAGAGAGAGAGAGAAATTATTGGGGCAGAGATAGGGCAAGAAAAATAAACGAAACTATTGCGAACGGCTCTCAGGGTTGATTTAGAGAACTGTGTCGTGGATAAGTGAATGAAACAATGGAATTTGATTGGGGCAACTACAAAAATGAAACAAAGGGGTACTTACATAAATTGCCAGGACAAATGGACAAACAAAACATAAGAAGCTATTTGAAATAAAGACGCTGCTTTGAGGAAACTTCCTGCTGGATGAAAAAAAAAAAAAGTTTTTTCTTCTTAAAAACACAAAGAGTTTAGGAACTTTTTTTAAAATAAATAAACAAAATGGTTTATGGGAAAAAATTAAACATTTATTACTCTCTCACTACAAACAGTTACAGAGGTAAATAGTACAAAAATACTATATTAATAGTTGCAAAAGTAAATATAAAAATAACAAAGAGAGACATTTACTATGTCCTATCCGTTTACAAACTCTAGAAGTTGGAGAGACTACAAAACTTACAACTGTTAATGGGCGACAATTGCCTAGTTTCCTTTGTTAACCTTTTTATAAAAAAACAAAACAAACATCTATGATATGATTAGATATTTACCATATGTCAAAAATAGTGCTAACTGTCATGTGTCAATACTAAATCTTAAAACTGAGAACAAATAATATGACAGCAAGCTAGGCCACGCCCTAAGACATATAATTTTAATTACTACAGTTTCATAACTTGTTATGAAAGCAATTATTAAAAAAATTTATTTTTCCTTTAAAAATCAAACACAAAATTTACCCGGATTGCACAAAAACTTCTGGGGTTAGGAACTGGACGTACTAAAATTTGTGGGGGTGTAAACTGGAAGTACACTCTCCGCCATACGAACAAATTTATCTCCAAACTGCGAGAAAGCCTGTGATGACAACTTAAGACGAACAAAACGAGATTGGAAGCTGCTGGGCAAAATAGAAATATGCATTTATTCTTCAAAGTTGTTGCAAACGCCGTTTTACAAATATCTCAGATGAGAGACGGCTTAAAAATAAAAAACAGTGATTAGTCTTATCTGAAGTGACACATTACTTTGAGTATAAATCACTTTTTTTTAACAAATTTGCCGGTTTCTGACGCCGACACTCACATGAGTAATGACTGTTCAACGATTCTTCCAAACCTCACTTATAACTGTAACTATTAACTACTTAATACTACACATTTAACTGCTACTGCCACTTTATACTATATTTCCATGACAAAGGACGAAACACGAAGATATTAACGAATTTCAGGAACAATTCATACAAACAGGAGACCGACTGCCATTGACACCGACCTCGCCGAGAGTAATGCAATTATTTTAAAATTCATTCGCATAACTTGATATAAACAAAACAAATAAACGGAAATATTTTGTTAATTTGACAACGAAAACAACTTTGACAACAAAGTCTAAAATGTGCTTTCTATCGACCTCTACGAATAACTAAGGGCGAAAACTGGACAAATAGGAAAAATTTTCGTTTAGGACAAACAGAATCCAGGTTGGAAGGGCAAACGACAGTAGCATTTTGTAGCTATTGCAACAGTGCTTAACGACTTCCGACTAAATCATAACCAAAAATACTTGTCATAACTGTCTATGGTACCAACATAATTTCATTCAAAATAAAAATTAATGTTCGACTTGATGAATTGGCACCAGTTCGTTGGCTCTTAAGCACAACGACCAATGACAGCTTTCCACAAACATGGCTCTAGCCTAATCAGAAAGGTGGAACAGACCAGTGTTGAAGTTTCTGGGAGCGAAAAAAGGGGTGCTTCAAGCTCAATAAAGTTGACTACGACAGTTATCCACTGGATTTCCAACTACTGGTTGAAAATCGAACAGAAAAAAACAGGATGGCTAATAGTTCCATAGGAATATCCTCCAGGATAGATCACAGCGAAAAATTTCTAAGTCAGGAAACTGCCAAATTGACAAAAGAAGAAAATAAATTCAAAATGGTAATACATAATCTTGGAAAAGAAGAAAGAAAACGGGCACATGTCATACAAACTCACAATCGATACTCAAACAGTTCAGTCTTAAACTAATATTTCCAAAAGAAACCAAAAAATCGTAACAGTTTTCCAAAGAAACAATAAGTTATGACAGTCCTACAAAGGAGCAGAAAAATTACTACAGACCTCCAAAGGAACAGACACATCATTACCAATCTTCCAAAGAAACAACAAAATTATTACAGTCCGTCGTCAATAATCAAACCTCCAACTTGGTACACAAATTTCAAACTTAAAGGCGGGAAAAGTAAAGAATAAGAGTATATATATATATATATATATATATATATTATATATATATATATATATATATATATATATATATATATATATATTATATATATATATATATATATATATAAGGCGGAAAATAATTCTTATATTCCTTAGAAGACGATAAATATATAATACGGCCAACATACTAAAATATAAGGAACAACTTGTATTAGAGACACATCAAAAGGTGTTCACTTCTTTGCAATTTTACCAAATTACAATAAAACAAATAGCAGTTGGCAAGGAAAAAATGAAATATAATTATTATTAAACTTAGTTAAATTCTTTGTAAGATTCCTATGTGCATATAACTGAAAAAGTGCTTTCGAAAGAAGTAAGGTTATGAATATTGAAAATGCTGTCAGAATTATAGAATATAGATTACAATGAAAGTACTCACCCCAAGAGCATAAAATGAAGACTATAAAATGAAGCTTATAATAATTCCTACGTTATTTTATAAATTTTAATTACAGACAAAAAATAATCCTAATACCTTAGAAAAGATGATGGACAGAAAGTAGGAAGGGACTGCAATGAAGTTAGCACAGATGACATAGGACGTATGCCTATGATGGAATTAGCTATTTTGTCAACATAGAACAGAATATTTAGTCTACAAGACAGAAAGAGAGATTAGCGAATATTTATTCTAGGCGACAAAAAGAGAGAGAAAAGAAAGACAGAGGGTGCTAACTAATTTTTGAGGAAAAAATAGTAAAAACGAAGCTGGAGGTAAAGGAATTAATAAATTAATAAAGAAATTAAAATAAAATAATTATTTAGGTAAAGATGTGACGTTTATAATAACGTTTAAAACACTCATATACAGAGAAAGCAGCGTAATAATATGACATACTTGCAAGGTAGAACACATCAGCACCTGAGTAATAAAAAGAAAAAAAAACAATTATTGAAATGAACACACTAACATAGAAGAGCTGCGAGAATCGGTGGAAATAAATTACCTGTGAGTCTTTGGTGCGTAAACTGTCCTTCATTAAGGATTGCAAATATAAACTGAATCGATTTAATTAGTCTTCATTTAATAGAATCCTATCATTTAAATTTCGTTCCCGTTAATTACCGGTCACTTCAACCTTCAATTACTGATATAATTTTGTCTTCTAATATTCGCTGTATAATCATGGATATCAAATGCTCAATGAGCTAATCCCTACTTTGTATATCTATGCTCCTGATTAGTTTAATCTCCTCTTGATGTATATCATCCTGCAATATACATAATGAGTCAGAGAGAGAAATGGCGAAAATTGGAGATACGAGCTGGAATTAGACCAGTTGATTATTAATCTATATAAATTATTCATATCTGAGGACTTACAGTAAAAGCGGTCCATTTGAATGATTACCCTAGTAAGAAAAGTCCTATTAGTATAAAGCAGGGGGAGCTTAGCGAGTGTGCCTTATATAATCTGTAATATTGAAAAATCTCTATCTTTATATTATATTATTGAGTCTTATTATCGCGTTAAAAATGTTCAATAACTCAAGTGATGAAGATATTATTCTTTATTATTATAATAGACGTAAAATGAAGAAAAAAGGTATTGGGTTCATCCCTACATTGCAAACAATATAAATTGCAGAGCCTTGGTTGCTGCAAAAGAATTACAAGAAAGTGATGCTAAATTTCATGCATTTTATAGAATGTCAAAAGAATGTTATTTACATTAACTACAATGGCTTGTACCTGCTTTTACAAAGAAAAATACTCCAATGCGAGAATGTATTGGTACGGAAGAAAGGTTAAATTTAATTCTCTTCCTATATCATTCCAAGCCTTTTCGGTAATGTCTTTACGCGAATATTCATTTAACGTATAGTTGTATAGGCAGGAATGTTTTTCACTTCTTGCACTAATTTTATATTAAACTACTGTTCTACCAATTTCGCCATTTCGCGTGTAAACTTTAAAAATATCACAACAAACCTAGTCCTCAAGTGAACTGCATGTCCAGTCTGCTGTAGAGTGATCACTGATGCATTAGAGACAGGTTACTAACTAGTAGCGCTGTGTGCGGATACTCATTAAAATACATGGACAGTAACTAATAAGCGACTGATTATAACTAAAGTTACCAACTGGTATCTTTTTAGTAGCTTCATGTGAGGACGGCCTAACTAACAAATAAAAGAAAGAAAATTGCAAAATTTATTTGTATAATATAATAGGCGAGTCTTCTACAGCTAGCGCCGTTTCTCGCATCCTAATTTTCAGTGTTTTCTGTCAAAGCAATTTTTAGTTTTTAAATATCTGGCGAACATTGCATCTTCAAAATCTTCTCTCCATGACCGTCTTGGTGCAAAATTAATATTTAATGTTAACTTACTATTTCCACACAAATTCCATAAATTAGGCAAGACACTAAGGGAGAACGGGATAATGATTTCAATCGGGACAATTCCGTCAAAGAGTATTTTTCACAAAATATTAGTCCTGCACGCACCTGACTAAAACAGCTTCCGATTGAGCGTGCTTTTTTACAGCAATAAGATACGTTTAACACACAATGTTTTGAAGCTTCGATAGAATGTAATGCTTCCGCAATGAGCATAAGCGTGCTTGAATTTTTACTCGCGGGTAATTATTCAGATTTTAAAAATTGGAAGTAGTAATTGTATAAAATTACGTTCAAAGAATTAAAAAAACGATAGTTTAACTATTAACAAATCGCGTCTTTATAGAAAAATTAAAATACAATTTTATTTGTTTTAAAATTAATACAATAAAATATAGTTGAATTTAAGTTAATTTTTTAATAGGTTTCAAAATAATGCTATAATAAAAAATCTTTATGTTTTCTCCTAAATTTGCTACCCAAATAGTTCGATCGTTAATATTATTTGGAAACCTACATAGAAAAATAAATGAGTTTTATCCATTTCACTAATTTATTTCTATCCATGAGAAATATTAAATTAAAAAGGTACTAAACAGATCTTTTTTACTCAAATGATGGCTACTTACAATTTAAAAATGTCTACTAATTTCACGAACTCATATTTTATTCAATACATTAATGAACATGAATAAACCCAATGGTACGTCTATTAAAATGTAAACAAACACGCTTCCTCATTTCCTCATCTTAAATAATGTAAATTGTATGTACTTACAAATGAAATGAGAGATCGGGATGTAAATATTTCGTTTATTTTATTTCACTTTTCACAAATATCACTCAAAATACAGCCAAAATATCGAAAAACAACTTGTCCTCATCTACTGTAAAATGTAAACAAACATGGAACAGCGTAGTTTGTCGTAGATCCATAAGACAGAGAAATGTAAACAACCGTTGATATTTATAAATAGTTTTCAGTGCTTCTACATATAAAATAATTGAATGATATCTATTATACGCTATTATTTAATGATAATGCACACCATGTGCACACTTGATATTTTGATTACATTTAAATATATTAATCTAACCAATACGCTATTATTTTGGTTTGATAGCACCTGTAGGTGGAAGGCTTATGTTCAAATGAAGGAAGACTTGAAGAGGCTTATGTTCAGATGTGGACGTGAATGGCTAGACGAAGAAGAAGAAGAAGAAGCACCTGTAGAGTATAAAAAACGGAGCAATATTTTCAGCAACTCGCGAACAAGAAATTTTAAACCAAAACGTGACAACAGTTGAAGGCGCTGAGAATGTGACCTATTCAAATAATTTTGACTACACAATTTTATGTAAATAACTGAGTCCATCTGTGTTTATACGCCCATGGCTATTGCCGCTTTCAAGGTTAGTTCGTGCGAATATCAGTAAAACCGTTATAGTTTCATATTTCTACTTACTTCTGCCGTATTTATAACTCGAGGAAACTGTGTGATAATAAGGTTCTTAACTGGTTTGTTGAATATAGTATTTTTTGTAGTATGTAGTGATATATCCACCATGTTGTTCTTTAGGGGTAACTCCGTCACTTTACTTCGGGATGATGCCGCCATGACGATATTGCCCTGTATTTTTTATTGAAATTAAAGGTTAACAACGCTTTTTTTTTGTGATTTTCAGATGGTACTATCACGTAAAAGAACAACAAAAAAGGCTATGTGGAAGGAGGAAAACCTCAAAAATGCTATTGAAGCAGTGCGCCAAAATGGTGTCTCGCAAAAAAAAGCAGCTACAATGTTTGACATACCCCAAACAAAATTAAGAGTAAGCTAAAGGCAAACGATGGTAGTAAGCCGAGATTGGGTCTCGTATGTTCTTGTAGAACAAGAACAAAATTTAACAGAGCATGCGGTTAGCCTATCAAAACTATTTTATGGCATCACTAAAAATGAATGAACTAAGACGACTGGCTTTCGAATTGGCTAAAAAACATCAAATCAAACACAACTTTAGCAAATAGACCAAGTTGGCCGGGATAGATTGGTTAAATGGGTTTATCAGCAGGCATAAAATTAGTTTAAGAAAACCGGAAGCCACTAGCTTGAACAGGGTCAAAGCATTTAATAAAGACGAAGTTGATTTGTTTTACAAAAATTTAGACACTGCAGTGACTAAGTATAACTTTTCACTGAACCGTATCCATAATATGGACGAAACTGGAATTTCCACAGTACAAAAACCGGGAAAAATTCTTGCACCAAGAGGACATAAGCAAGTGGGAGGAGTTACGAGTTGGAAGCGTGGCAAGAATATCACTGTAGTGTGTGCCATGAGCGCTTCAGAAACATATACGCTCCCAATGTTTATTTATCCAAGTTTATTTATCCAATCGAGATTATTAGTCGTAGTCAACCGGGGAGGCTATCGGAGTCAACCTACGAGGAAAAGTAGATTTTTCAAAAAGCAGTCTCGACATTTCACCAATGCCAACTATCATAACCGATCCTAAATAAAAAGGTCAGGATAGAAAGCAACATTCTATTATCCTGACTGAAACAAATGAAAGATATCCTGCAAGATGCTGAAGAGAAAAGGAGTTGAAGCAAAAAGTGAAAGTAGTGAAACGAAATTTTACAGATTGCGAAAATAACAAAAATATTGTTCTGAAGCTATTTTCTTGCGGCATTTTAAATTAATTACCATTTAAATATGAATAAACCTCAATTAAAGGTGAAAGTACGTTAATTGACGTTTCAATTTTCACTTTCAAATAAACTATAATAAACTAATGTTTGTATTTTGAGAACAATTCCCGAAGTGGAAATTGAAACGTCAGTAAACGTACTTTAACCTTTAATTATGACTTATTCCCATTTAAATAGTAATTAACAAAAATATTGGAAAAAAATTGAAACAAAACAGAAGGACGTTTATATCTAAAGACGAGCTTTCTAAGAATAAAAAAAAAAAGCAAAGAAAATGAAGAAAACTATCAGACCAAAATTCGATTTTGATGAAACATCGTCAGAAGATTTTAATGATGACAAACTTTGTAATGATGATATCTCCCTACCCACTGTGTTTGCCGATGAGGAGAAATGTTTAATTTGTGGAGAATTTGGAGACATTGAACTTTGGTATCACTGTACACTTTGCTCGAAATGGGGTCATTCTCAATGTAGTGGAAAAGATAGTGCCAAAATTAGGTTTGTGACTTCTGTGAATATAATAGTAGGTTGTTTTTAGGTTATAATTTCATTTATAATTCATTATACTGTTATTTTTTCTGTTTCCAAATAAAATTTTAATAATGATATTTGCTTAGAACATGTTTTATAGAGTTTTATCCATCATTTCAGTTCAGTAGGTGGCGCCATTACCCACTAGGCCTGAGGCAATGCCGTCACGTTACACGAAAAAAGTTGCGTTTATTGTCGCTTAATCAAGGCGAATAAAAAATTTCTGAAAACCAATTTACGTTAAAAACTTAGCTCTTAGATCGCTAGCATAGTTACATATTTTTATCATCGCAAAATTAAGTCAAAAAAATCTCTTAAGGTGACGCGTTTACCTCGTCCTCCCCTTCATATGAAATAAAATAGATATATCAAGATCAAGAACGAATGAACAGGTGAGTTATTAAATTAAATTTTAGTTGAACGATTTCCGAAGTAGAAATTGAAACGTCAATAAACGTACTTTAACTTTTAATTATGCCTTATTCCCATTTAAATAGCAATTACTTGCGAATTATAGCGAACATTTCTGACGATAGGATTTTGATTGGCGGGTGGAGCTGACGACATTTTCTTTATAAGAGGTCTTCATGTCGAAGGTAACCGTATGTCGTCATATCTTTTATTGAGACAATTTGAGATAAATCTGTTTTGATTTCTGTGGCTTCTCGGATAATTATTGGTAGAGAAGCGGATGCGGCTATAATCGGGAGTTTTCAAAATCAATGTTGTGACCATTATAAGGATCGTGTTGACCTACAGCTAAAATTAAATTGGAATTGCGAACAGAAATGGAAAGTTCATAAATCCCATTTTAGATTCTACGATTTTTGTTTGGCCTATATGGGATCGGAGGCAGTCTGCACAAGGAATTTTATAATTTCCATGTTGTTCATTTAGAATGTTTTCTATCTTCATAGTTGTCTTGATTGATCGATCAATAAATGAAAGTTTTGTTGTTTTTGTTGATTCTGGAATGTTGTCGTTCTAGAATGTTGCCCTGATTGTTCGGACAAGAAATGAAAGTTTTTGTAGGCGTGGTAAATATTGTCTTTATTCTTCTTGATTTTAGAATTTTGTCGATTTTATCAATGACACCTTTGGTGTAAGGAAGAAAAGCTTTCGTATGATAAAGATCTGAGTCTTTGGGTTGAGATTGAGTGGGAAGTTGATTGTCTGTAGATGCTCCTATTAATGCATTTTAGTGCTCTTCTTCATTTTCTTTTTTTTTCTACCTGTTTCCAATTCTAGCATTTAAGTCATCTCCATCCTTTTTATCTTACTGACCACTTCTTATCTATTAGCATATATATACCACAGCGAGCTCTTTCGTTTTGATCTACTCCATTATATATCACTGTGTAATTGTCCAAATTGTATAATAAAATAAATATATATCTAAATATATATATATATATATATATATATATATATATATAAAGTGTCAAGTTATCTTCTTCTTTTTGTGCTTATTCGTTTAGAATATTGACGATCATGACGTCGTCATGGCTATCATGGCTATAATTATTTTATTAAGTGATGCTTTAAATAGATTAGTTGTTGTTGTGGGGAACCGTTTCCTCAGGTTTTTTAACCATAATATTCTTTTCTTCCAATTCCTCGCTTTTCGAATACTTTGCCTTAAAGTATTATTTTCAGTAGTCTGTATTTAGTGCCGTTTGTTGTGGGAAACCGTTTCCTCATGTTTTTTAACCATAATATTCTTTTCTTCAAATTCCTCGCTTTTCGAATACTTTGCCTTGAAGTATTATTTTCAGTAGTCTGTATTTAGTGCCATTTCTGATTATGTGTCCGATATATTCTAACTTTCTCTGTTTAATTGTATACATCAATTCTCTTTCTTTTCCCATTTTTCGTAGTACAGTCTCGTTGGTTATCATGTCCGTCCATGATATCCTCAGGATTCTTCTGTATAGCCACATCTGGAAGACTTCAAGTCTTTTCTCTATTGCTTCAGTGAGTGTCCAGGAATCAACTTCGTAGTATAATATCGAGAAGATATAACATCGTAGAAGCCTTACTTTTATCTCTAGATTAAGGTTGTGGCTTTTAAAGAGTTTGGCCATGTTGTTGAATGCACTGCTAGCATTCTCTATTCGACATTTTATTTCTTGTGAGTGATTCCATTATTCGTTTACTATTGTTTCAAGATAGGTAAACTATTTTACTTGGTCCACTGGTGTATTCTTGATAAGCAGTTGCACGTCTCCATTTTAATTTTTTCTCTGATGACCAAATTTAGTTTTTTATATGTTTACTTGTAGTCCAAATATTTCACTTACTTCATTTACTTTGTTTATTAGTTGCTGTAAACTGTTCAAACTGTCCTCAAAAATAACGGTGTCATCTGCAGATCTGTGAAGGTGATAATGGGACATTTATTAGAATTTATATCCTTCATTTGGCAGAGGTTTATTCTGATAAATTTTTAATCGATTTAAAATTAATCTGGCATACATTTTAATTACAGAGTATTGAGGAATGTAGGTTGTAGCATTTGTATAAATCAATCGCAATATATACCAGAACTAATGGAAAACAAGACGGTAAATATCGCACATTACTCCCGATGTATGTACTCGCCCCATTTATTTTACTTTGAGCAGAAGTTCGTAGTAAACGTTGAAAAGCTGAAATAGCAATTTCACTACAGGTAAACATCTGAACTCAAACATCTAAAGTTGGCGAAACTAACATCCTACTTAAACCATTAGAGTTAAATAGGACAAACATTTATATTGAGCATTAAAATCTTGTTATAAGAGATCAGTTGCTAAAAAGAAAATATAAAGTAGTTAGGTATTATTGACTAACAGGTTATGTAAACTAAAGTTTTATTTTAAGGTTGCAGCCATTAATAAGGCAGGATAAATAAAACTCTGTTCTTTTATCTAGCTTTCGCAAAATTCTTTAATAAAATATACTTCTTTAGGTTATATGCTAAAATATGCTTATAATTATTTTATCAGTAAATACAGTGAGTAGGAATCATATTAATTATTATTTTGATGTTTGATTTATGTCAGAAAGACACTCGTTTCTGTTTATTACATTTTTATTGTTGATAACTAGTTTTCAATTGTTAATATGGCTGCGTGGAAAGTGGCTGCGTACACTGTTTTTTATATTTAATTTCATTGTATTTACTAACCCTTATATTACACGTGGTCTATTCAAGATTGGTAGCTTGTCTGCTATCTATGCAGATCGTTATAATTTTTCCTGCTCGGAAAAAAAAATCGACGTTTTTTTCATTTTTTCGCAATTTTATCCGAAAATAGATTAAAAGATACCTCTATAGTTGGAGCACACATATGTACATATTAGGTACCAATCGCCTTGTCTGGATCCGCAGAATGAATTCTGACCCCTTGAAGAGCCAAGAAACACCTGCTCAAAGCGTGACAAGCGGTTATTCAGTCACTAAAATCGACGTTTTTTTTATTTTTTCGCGATTTTATCCGAAAATAGATTAAAAGATGCCTTTATAGTTGGAGCACACATACATATTAGGTACCAATCGCTTCGTCTGGATCCCCAGAATGAATTCTGACCCTTTGAAGAAAAAAGAAACACCTGCTTAAAGCTGGGTATGCGGTTACTCAGTCCCTAAAATCGACGTTTTTTTCATTTTTTCGCGATTTTATCGGAAAATCGAGTTAAAATTACTTCCGTAAGTGAGGTTCATCTACCTGCAAGAACAGCTTTTAATAGAGCAAAATGCACTAAATTTTGTTCTATTAAAAGCTGTCCTTGCTATCTTGCTATGGTGTTAAAATTCAGTGCACTACCAAGAGTTGGTGTTGCGAATTTCTTGTCCTTATTGGATAGGATTTTTTATAAGCATAGCTTATTTTTTTTTGGATAGATACCGTATATTGTATACCTTTCCAATTCTGTATTAGTTCCTGAAGTTGGAGCCTTTTCTTTCGGCAGAGTATCTTCTAAAAGTCGGTTGTAGAGTTCTACATATTTAAGATACATAAATCTTTTCCAATAATATAGTCATGAAGAGACTTAACCTCGAGCGTTGTTATCTCTACTGCTCCTGCCTAAATGGTGAGATTTTTGATAAAATGAAAGGCAGATATCGAGCACAGTTTTATTAATTAAATCTTGCCCAAGTACTTTCGCTTCTTAGAGTATCTTGACAAGCCATTCGTTAATTTTGGGCTATCCAACAATCGCAGACTGTCGTAAACATAAAACTAAACAAAAAAATTATACATTACGCTACACTAAACAAGGACAATCAGTTTAAAATTATTTAAAAAATAGTCGAAGCTACATTATGGTCGGTAATAGGAGAGAGAATGGCTCCCGGTAATAACGGAAATGTTAAGGTCACCTTAAAAGGTAACCGTAAAAGACAAAGTGAAACTTGTTAGTGTTGGCCTTTTTACAAGAGCACAAAGTGAAATTTGCCAACGTTTACCTATCTTCAAAAGCACAAACCTACCTTTACTGTTAAAACCATCACACCCACATAATGCACTCAGTACTAGTTCTTTCCGTACGAAACATCTGTCGTCCCATTCATAATTTATCGTAACTATCTTCCACAGCCTCAAAAAAAATTTCTGTTCCATAGGGGAAATGTCATATACAGAGCTCCGTTATTGGCTTTAAATTTTTAAATAAAAACTTGTGCAATAAATAACAAAAAAATCCATATTTCACAATATTCAGGTCGTAAGCGATCTAAAATATATTGTATAGAGTTCTATATTATAGCCCTTATTTAAAATTTTAAGGTCCATATATCACATTCTCACGCCAACTCATATTAAACTAAATAAAACTTTTCCTTCAAGTATACCCTCCGATGCCTCAACGTATCTACACATATCTCATATCGAACAATCTCGTACGTTGGGAAATCTGGCGAGAGTCCTTGTACCTGACAAATTGGAATACTTTCTTGAAGTTATAATCCACGCGAATCATCCATACCACCCTTAGTGCTCCAATCCGGTAGGATTGAAAAGTGTTTTCGGATTGGCAGATGAAAAATGGCCTCCACCTAACCGTGTTCAGAATAATTAGTTCGTACTGATTAATCGCCATGTCGACATTTTGCAGGTTTCTATGTAAACACAGAAACGATTCGGTGTTCGGTTTTCGTCCAGAGCCGTACATTTAAAGGGAAATCGTTTAACAGGACTGAAGATTCAGAAAAAAATTTTATTAATTCAGTTTCATCATCCCTTTGCTTTTAGCAATTTACTCATCCATCTATCTAAGTATTTTCATTTCCGCTACGTGTTTCGTTGTTCTACTGTCCTTTTAATTGTACAACATTCAGATTGTTTGCTGGAATCACTTCAGGATATACCTTGTATCAATAATCACGATATGTGTCAGTCGCAAAACTTGATGCTTTAATTTTTGATTTAACAAAATCTGAAAAAATTTAAAAAAATTTTTGCTTTTTGCGCCCGTATTTTCGCCTATAACGCGAGAGATATTCCTTCTACAAAAAAAATTATAAAATGTTTCGATTTTCAATTCTACATATTCAATTTTACATAATATTTAACTAGCTAGAAATTGAAAATTTAATATTTTATCGATACAGTTATTGAAGTAAATGGGCGACACATTGAACATTTGCTATAAAAGGTTTAGTTAAAATGTACTTTTTGACATTTTAGTGTTATTAAAATTGTTCTTTTATTTAGATTATAACAAAATGGTTCTTTTTAGAACCACATTTTATTTTTAAATGTTAAATGTATGTATTTGTTTCAAGAAATTTTAATAAAGAATATGTTTATTTGTTAATAATGGTTAAAATTTTATTTGTTATAACCCAAAAATACCGACGTAATACATTAATCAAAATATCTGTGCTGCTTCATTTTTAACTTCAAATATCTCGAAAAATAATGACTTTATCGATACAAACGAAGAGTATATTATTTACAGAGAAAGTATTGGCGAATCAAAAAATTACACTAAAATAGTAATTACGTCAGTGGGGTAGAATTTGGGAAGAGTCAACCATTCACTTTCCCGTGTCGTACGCCACTGGTAGTATTCAGAAACGTTTATTTAACATTTTTGTTAAATAAACGCTTTTGTTTATTTAATTTTTGTTTTTTGTTACATAGTGAAAAATTCTTCTAATAATTTAATTTTATCTGACTCATTTATATTGACATTTCAGACATACATTATGCATTTTAAAGTAGACGACTTTAAAATGATATTGCCAATATTGTTAAGTTGCGCTTTACGCCTTTACTTATAATATAGTTTCATTCGATTACATGAAATCAACTTTAACTTGAGAATATCCGTCAGAAAAAATCATAGCATGTAATTCGTCTTTAAAAAGACAAACACATGACATGATGACAGTAAAATTCTCCTGTTAGTGATTCCATAGTAAATTATGAGGGAAAAACCAGGAAAAAAACCTCATAATACTATCCCGACATAGTAAGTATTTGTTCGTGCATTTAGTTTACCTTCAATAAACACCAAAATTCTGATTTTATATGTCTCGTTATTTAAAAAACATAAATGATGTATCCTCTATATGTTACTGACTTAATAATACTGGTATTTTTTTATTAATAACTTCCTCTTTCAATATTGGTAACCAGATCCTACTACATTCTGCCGAGGAATTTGCGACACAATTGGCCTCATTTAGCATAATTAGAGCCGCTTCTTTGATTTTTCTTTTTTTACCATCCGCTTCTTTTAGGACTACATTTGAATTATTCCATTGAACCCTATGTTCATTATCCTATGCGTGTTTACATATTTGAGATATATCAAATTCTCTATTTTTAATATAAGATTGATGTTCACTTATTCTAACATTTAATGGCCTTAATGTTTCACCTAAATAAAACTGATCGCATTCACAAGGTATTTTATAAATGCAATTCTTTGTCCTTTCTTGTTCATTGTTAGACTTAATTGTGACTTATTCAATGTTAAATAGTAATTAATTTAAAATGCCACAAGAAGATAGCTTCAGAACAATAGTTTTAAAGTAGTTAGTACAAATAGTTTTTAAATTTTTAAATAAAACATCCTTTAACATCACATTTTATTTAAGTGATTTGGGTTAAATCTTAATATGTTGTGTCCAGGGATCTACAATTGTGATATTTGCTATTATTATTAAAACACCCTGTACATCTATACGCTTCTAAACTAGTCATATTAACGTGTTGCGTTCACGTTACAGCGTCACTGTGACAGATAATTTTAAATAGGACCTTATTTAATTGATACCTCGTTTGAAAGGTATTGAAAATACCTATTCAACCATACTGATTTTATTTGAGTTTATTTTGAAGAATAAATTAAATAAATACTAAAATTATAGTTTCGCATTTAATTAATAAATATTAAAACCTCCGCCGCTGGTTACTTCTAATACTAAAATTTTAGTTTGACATTTAATTAATAAAAGTGTTAACGTCGCCTTTGGTTATTTGTCAAAAAAGTTGACGTTTGTCAATTCATTAGTTGTTTTTATGTTATGATGACAAAAAAATCTACATAATTTTAAAAATGTTAGTGAACTCTACTCCTTCATAGCCAAAGTTGTATCTACTTACGGAATCAGTCAAAAGACCGAGTGTTTACTGAAAATAAATTTCATCCATACAAATTAAAAATTGGGCACCAACTTTGTATCGATTATATTTTGCCTACCATATGGGATATTAATATAAGGGGTAGAAAATTGGGGACAGAAATTATGGAAGTGGAGATAGGGCAAGAGAAATAAACGCCACTTGTGCGAACGGCACTCAGGGTTTGTTAGGAAAGCTGGGGTCGTGGATAAGTAAATGGCAAAGGGGTTGGGTTGGGGCAACTACTAAAATATGAAATAAAAGGTCATGAAAATCTTGAGACAAACAAAACAAAAACAAACAGGAAACACCTCTAGTAATTTAAAAAGGACGCCACTTCGAGGTGCCTAATTATAACCAATAAAACAGCTAGTTGTAACTAGGGAAATAATTATTAAAAATGCAAAATATATATTTTTCAAACGAAGCTCAAAAAAGGTTAGTTCAAAAAATAAACAAAATGTTAAAGAAATTTAACATCTATTCTTGTGTCACCACAAACAGTTACAAAACATAGAGAATACAAGAATACTTAAAAAAGACAATACAAAAATATTACCTCAGTAGTCGCAACATACAAAAATACAAAAAAACTTGCATGTTATCCGTTTACATACTCTAGTAGTTGGAGATACTACAAAACTTACAAATGTTACCGCACAGAGGTTAACCTTAAAAAAAAACAAAACAAATCAATATCAAAAATACTAAAACGAGCTGTCATAAATTAACATTAAATTCAAAACAACAATTAAAATAACAGCTAGTTAGGACCTAAAATTTACAATTAAAAAAAAAAACAAATATTTAACTGTAACGAAAGCAATTATTGTTATAAAAAAATGTCTGTCTTTACTTTAAAATTTGATCACAAAAAAAGTTATCCAAGTTTCACAAAAATTACACTTGAGCTGTAAACTGGACTTCTTAAAAACTCAACAATGGCTGGGAATCTCTGACACACGAACAAAAAGGAAATTGAGTCACTGGAACACAAACCTTGGAAACTAAACTGGACTTGGCTTCTTAAAAACAGGAATAGGTATAACTGGATACAATGTCAACATTTTAAAACTCACTTAAAACTGTAACTGAACCATTAAACTGCTACTATATTTTTCTTAAATACATTCTTCTATATATAAATATATAAATATATTCTTCTTACATATGCTTCATAAAATAGACGAACAACGAGGAACATTTCAAATTTGACGTAAACTTTGGACATAACGTTGAAGACCACTGCTCTTCACCGCGGCGCCAATGAAAGTGATGAAATTATCGTTTAAAATTGATCGCATAAGTTGAAATAAACAAAGTACTAGTATAAACAAAACACAAACGGGAATTAAAACGCAATTTAATAATTTGAAAAACGCATGACAAACGCAAAAACGCAAGAAAATACGCAGTTGCGAAATAAATTAACAACTCTAAAATGGTTTATATTAACTCGAGCCAACACAAAAAGGAATTGAAATATATTTGGGTTTTAACTCGAAAGATACGAACTGAAATACACTGAAATTATTCTTCGTTATTTTAATACATATATGAGGGGATTTCCATATATTACATATACGAGGGGTTTCCAATATATACTAAAGAATCAATGAAATTGGAAATGCTACAAATTTCATATGATGACCCCGACCGAAGACTAGAATTCTGTGAAAATATGTCCAATAAAATTAACCAACAGCCCGATTACATAAAAACAATTTGTTTTAGTGATGAAAGTACTTTTTCTCTCAATGGAAATGTTAACATATACAATGTGAGGTATTAAAGTAGCACAAATCCTCACGTTTTTCGTGAAATACATACTTAATTTCCAAAAAAAAAATAAATGTTTGGGCAGATGCAATTGAGCCGTTAATACTTGAAATTCTGGAATTCTTGGAAATAACATTTCAACAAGATGGTGCTAATGCACACCATTTAAGACGTTACCTAGATGACGAATTCCGTGGTAGATGAATTGGACGATGAGGTACGTTAGAATGGCCAGTTTGCTCACCGGACCTTACACCATTAGGTTTTTTTTCTGTGGGGATACTTGAAATCAAAAGTTTACGCTACAGCATCCGACAATATTGACATTTTGAAACAACGAATTGTTGAAGAATGTAGGGCAATTTCCACCGACATATTTTAACGAGTACGGCAAGAGTTTAGAAATAGGACGCATTACTGTCAGAAAGTAGATGGAGCAAATTTTGAACATTTACTGTAAGAACTGGTTGTTAAATATTTAATAATTAAATGAAAAGCTATAATTTTAGTATTTTTTAATTTATTCATCAAAATGAGCTTAAACTCAAACAACATTATTATGACTGAATAGGTATTTTCAATACCTTTCAAACGAGGTATCACTTGCCATAAGGTCCTATTTCAAATTATCTGTAACAGTGGCGCTGTAACTTCATCTGTCACTATTACGTTACTTGTTATGACTAGTTAAGAAGCCTACGTCTATTTATTACCTCACTCCAAATTTCACTATTCTCGATCTTGGAGTTTGGCAAGATCTTGGAGTTTCTGTGTAACACGGTACTTGCGTTACGCCAAAGTAAGCTTTCTACGGTTCTATCTCCTTGCTTGTGCAGAGCCTTTTCTGCTTTCTTTTCTAATTCTGGATTTGCACGAATGACAGAATAGGATATCTGGTACATATTTTAAAACTTCTTTAGATCTTCATTCTCCAGTGATTTTATATAATCAGCAACGTGGACTCCAAAAATGTGATTCCTGTGGACCTCAGCGTTGAAGCTTTTGGATTAACTGTCAAAACCAGGGAATCAGTTTATAGATTGGGAAATGTTTAAGCCATCATCAACAGCTTCTTTCATACCTCTAAAAACACAGGCGTCAGTACTTGTACGGTTTAATCCTGTATATAGGTAACTTTTGAACGCTCCTGGTCCTTGCTCAGCAGCTTCGACATTGTATTTATCCCCAGTAACATCAGTGGTGTATAAATTTTCAAGTCCCAATTTTTTTAAGAGCCTCGTCGCTAAAATTAACTAGTAGCGTAAGCAGCACAGTTGCTAAGACCAGTTCTAATTCCATATTTTGGCAATTTATGGGAGTAAGCAGCATATACAATCTTGTATCCTTTAATACGAGACGAAGCAATTTAACAAGTAATGTCCCTGTTGAAAACATGTACAATTAGACAGTACTTAGGAGTATTATACTTGTTCTTGTCTTAAACAATCAATCATTTACGACCATAGTACGCCTCTTGAATTTAACCCAGAACCTCTTGAAGTAAACAAATTAAGTTTATTTTATGTGCCTGGACATACTGGCATTTAATGAAACGAAAAAGCGTGTATGTATTCACCAGGGAAGGCGTAAAAGAAACATTCATAGGCCCAGAACCTATCGTTTACATAGCAAGAGGCACAACCAAAAGAACAATATTACACTAGATGGAATGAATGAATCATAACTACTGGTACGAACAAATGGATCTGAAACATTCGAAAGCTTTTATACATTAACCTATGAAGAAGAGTTCCAAAGATCTGCTAGGTATAAATAGGAATGATCACAGTATCATCGTAGGTCTAACAACAGAACACAATCACTTCAAGGGACGCATGAATACAATTGGGCTGACAGAAAGTGCGAAATGCAGAAAGTGTCAGGATGATGAGATGGCGAAACAAGTTCTGTACAAATTCCCAAGGTTTGATATAATAAAGCTTAATACGTTTGGATATTATCAACTCAAGGGGAAGGGTGGTTAAGCGACTATTCATATTTAACCCATAGACATATAATACCTAGACAGCGCGCTGAAATCTAAACCCATTCTCCTAGTGCGACAGGAAAAAAATATATAAGCAATCCTGGCAACTCTTTCTTATTGCAGGGATTTATCGACCAGCAGGCCTTTCTAATATAGAAAGAGGTGATGCTCGTAACTGTTTTCTTTGTAGCAACTAGGAATCTATAATTAAACTTAACCTAACCTATCCTATTTCATAGAAATTAGATATTAATCAGGAAGGCTTTTAATTAAAAAAAAATTGAAATACTTCAGAGAATAGTCCACATATTTTTATCACATATATAAATTTTTAATTGAGCATAGCCATTCTGAGCCTTTAAAGACAAAAGTTGACAAACTTGTTAAAAGCAAAGTAGTTAAGGGTTTTGTGAAAGCTATATAGTGGTCCGATGATAATAAATTAACTTTAAAAACAGATACGTTTTTTTAAAGTAGCATTTTCAATAAATAATGCAAACAGACCAAACACAAATTCCCTTTTTACTGCATTCTAGAAATTTACATCGATCAAGTTCTGCACTGGAAGCTTCGTTTTGCTTTCCATTAATTGATATCCCTAAGCTGTCACTGTGTCTATTCCCAATTTCAGAAGTGACAGGTATTAATTGTTTTTGGGCGATAGGTGTATTGTTCCCTTTAGAGTAGTTATGAATAGCTGCAATTTATTATGGCCTTTATTACACGTTGTTTTGGTTTGCAGGGCGTCATTAACCAAAGGGGTTTAATCATCTACCCTGATTTTTAAAAATTGGGGGATTATGTTACTGTTTTAACTGTTGTGGCTTAGCTCTCGATTAATTTTATATTTAGTACGGTGAGATTATTGACCGAATTTTAGTTTTAATTTTTTTTATTGATATAATATATAACGAAGTGGGGAAGAATTGTAATGAACTCGGCAAACGAATTTTCAAATAATCGAAAACGAGACGAAGAGTTCCTATTCTAAAGGAAAGCTACCCAATAAAATAGGTAATATATAAATATAACTTTACATATAGGAAAAGGTTTACAAAAAAAAAAACGTGGAGCCTAAAATACGAATTTGCCAACATGGATTTAGAGTGGAAGATGAACAATCTACGGGACACCTATAATAGAATTCTGATTCCTTTACTTAGAATTGGGTGAATTCTATAAACAAAGACTTAACTATGTTACTCTATATATGTGTATATAATAAACTTTCCATAAGACGGTACGTAATTACTGAGGACCAATCGCAAGCACAATGTTAGAGATAAGCATCTTTTACCTGATTGCGATATTTTGATTTAACTATTTTCATTTCTGAAAATGCTGTCTCGCACCAGTATGTTGATCTAAACATTTCTATTAGTTTTAAACGTGGATATTTGCCTAACAAGGAAAGTCGAAGGAAAGAACTTGTCATCTCTTTTTCCACCGAGAGAGGAAATAAGATTTACGCCATTTCAAATGGATATACATGTGATTGAATGTATAAGAGAAGAAGTGAAGAAAGCTGTTAAAATGCTCAAAGCAGAAAAGGCGCCTGGACTTGCTAACATAGCACACAAGATAATAAAAATCATCATCGAGAAAAAAGTGCAGTGGACACAGTATATTATGAACAACCTGCTAAAAGGGCAAGAGTTTCCAGGAGATCTAAAAACGGCATATCTCATACTTATCCCGAAAACGGCAAAGGAATTTGTGCAGTAAATGTTCTGCAGTGAGAAGCCGGATATTTTTATACTGTTACATTGTTTCTTATACTCGCGGTATTTAAATTTCTTTGTTCTTTCTTGTTCATTGTTAGGTTTGGTTTTTGACAAAATAGATCTCAACGTGTTTTTGTTTTAAATGTTTATTTAATAAAGAATTGCATTTATAAAATACCTTGTGAATACGATCAGTTTTATTTAGGTGAAACATCAAGGCCATTAAATGTTAGAATAAGTGAACATCAATCTTATATTAAAAATAGAGAATTTGATAGATCTCAAATATGTAAACACGCATGGGATAATGAACATAGGATTCAATGGAATAATTCAAATGTAGTCCTAAAAGAAACGGATGGTAAAAAAAGAAAAATCAAAGAAGCGGCTCTAATTATGCTAAATGAGACCAATTGTGTCGCAAATTCCTCGGCAGAATGTAGTAGGATCTGGTTTCCAATATTGAAAGAGGAAGTTATTAATAAGAAAATACCAGTATTAGTAAGTCAGTAACATATAGAGGATACATCATTTATGTTTTTTAAGTAACGAAACATATAAAATCAGAATTTTGGTGTTTATTGAAAGTAAACTAAATGCACGAACAAATACTTACCATATCGGGATAGTATTATGAGGTTTTTTCCTGGTTTTTCCCTCATAATTTACTATGGAATCACTAACAGGAGAATTTTACTGCTATCATGTCGTGTGTTTGTCTATTTAAAGACGAATTACATGGTATGATTTTTTTCTGACGGCTATTCTCAAGTTAAACTTGATTTCATGTAATCGAATATAAACTATCTTATAAGTAAAGTCGTCCCAGGAGCGCAACTCAACAATATTGGCAATACCATTTTAAAGTCGTCTACTTTAAAATGCATAATGTATGTCTGAATTGTCAATATAAATGAGTCAGATAAAATTAAATTATCAAAAACGTCAATAAACGTATTTTTATCTTTAATTGTGGCTTATTCCCAGTTAAATAGTGATTAATTTAAAATGCCACAAGAAAATAGCTTCAGAATAATAGTTTTCTTTTGCAAAATGTTAGATAAACTTTTCTCCATTTGTATACAATTTCTTGGGACACACTCGATATCATACCTTACCAAAAATCATTCCGTTGTCCTTTTAGTCATTATATTGTGTAAATTATTTAAAACTCATTTTTTCAGATATCAAACTAATAATACCCAATATTACTGTGATAATCCACATATTGACAACATTGTAAAATTTTTATTATCTACCGAGTGATTATCTACCGAATGATTGTAATGAATGTTCGAGTAAATTACATACTTTTCTGGCCGAATACTTTCTCTTTCTTCGCAATAGAAGCTCCGCCCATTTCACGAGATTCCTGTTCACCAGTACACGAATTCGTCGATAATCTGATTTTTCACAAATCCTTCTTTGCTTTGCTTTCACAAAATCTAATGTTCCAGTTTTGGTGTTAAAGACACCAATTTAAGCGGTCAATATTGAGTTGTGTAGATAACTCGGGAACCCGTAACTGTCTACTGCTGTATAGTCCTTGGGTACTAAGCCTTTGTCTTATCATTTTAACTGAAACACTACTTGTAGCTTCCAAAAGATGCTTTTGGAGCTGTGGGAGAAAAACGGTCTCTTCTAGCAAGTTGGCCCATGAAATGATCGTGACAAGCCATTGTTAGTCTTTGGCCACATTGTCTTAGTTTATTCATAAGCCGTAACTAATTCCTGATACCTAGCAGAAGTTTTTAACACAAGGCCCTATGTTACGCTAACCACTGCCGCTATGTCTCTCTAGGACATTCCTTGTTCCCCAAGACGTTTTTGAACGCAAAAGTAAGTTTATAAAATAAACTAAAGTAAATCATCTCTCACGTACCAAGCTGTTTTATCTGATTGTTTTATCGGTTTGTTTATTTTTAATGAAAATCTTTATTCTTCGCAAAAAGAACAAGTTTTTTCAAAAAAAATATTGGTTTGAAATACGTGGTGATTTCATATAAGTTTGGTTGTACGTACTTCTTTTTTTCTTCAACTTTCTTTAAAACAAATGCTTTTATTTATTGTATCTTTGTTTTCATTAGTTGATTCAGACCTATTATAAATAATTTACGTTAAGCCATCCATAAACATTTTAGTGTCCGGTTTATTTTTTTCACGTAGCATCTTCTAGCTTTGTCTAATTTATATAATGAATTTATATTATTTCTTTTATAGAACTTCCACAGCTAATTTAACGAAAACAATATAAAACAAATGGTAATTTTCGACTAATTGGAACAAAAACATAAAAACATTTCAACTAAACGTATTCTCAGCTACTGCCTTTTCGTGCTTTTGTTTCCTTTTTTTCTTTGCAAACCCTGCTCGGGGATCGCTTTCCACTCCACCGTCGAGATATAGTCAACTGCACTTAAGAGAACATTATGTTGTTTTTCCAAGATAATGGCAATTGTTTTTAGCCGTAAACTTTAGTGCAGTTCGGTCTTTATGACGACACGCTCGAAAGGGGAAGTGCATTAATTTCACTAACTCATTCCTGGAAACCGGAAAAATATACCAGAAGATAAAAGTATTTAAAGTCAGAGATTTATTTTTAGCATTACGTAAGATTGGTAATGGTTTTCAAGAAACGCTAGACAAATAGTTCTAAGTGAAATTTATTCGTTATACAGTATGTATCCGTAAGTTAATTATTGTGTTTATATGAAATTAAGCCCCAATTGATTGTATTGATAATTTTTCGACTGTTCTAACAACCATTCAAATTTCGTCATTTTGTGTCATGTGGAACAATTTCACCCAATCATGTCAACATTAGACTGATAATTGCATTCAGTGCAATTTTCAATCCCTATGACAACACGATTGAGTTTGACAACTTCATCCAAATAAATTTCAAAATTCTATAAAACCATACTTGAATCTCGATCAAGAACACCACAACAAGATTATAAATATTATGCGTGGTAATAGATCTTCTATAGTAGAGAACAGCAACGAATCTAATGTTAACTTAAATTTTAATAATTGTACTTTCACTAACTGTACTTTTAATAAATAACTGTTCCGTTATGTTGAGTTATGTTTTTTTTTTTTTCGAAAAATTATCCGCCGAATATCCCTCGGACATTGACGAATGCCTCATAATTTCATGACAAATTTCTAAAGCTCGTTGCTTGGTAACAGCACTCAGCCTTCGGCTTCGTGCTGTTACCAAGGAACGAGCTTTCGATTGTCATGAAATTATCTCGTCTGTTATCAATGTCCTAGGGATATTACTACTGATAATTATATCTTTAACTACAAAAATTTAGCGTTTCGATTTCTACTCCGGAAATCGTTCTCAAAAAAGATTGTTTACAATTTTATTAAAAAGAATGTATAACCGCCAAAGTTGTTTACGAGGTTATTCCATTTCACTTCTTCGTTTTTTTTTGGGTTTCGATTATATAATCATTTACCCAGTAAATGTAAGGTTATGCTCGTCTTGCTCTAGGCAATGCACAACAAGGGATAAATTGCTACTTCTGTTTACTGCTAATTGACAGCTGGGTGATACTAAAAGATCATATTTTCCATTTATTTATCTTCTTCATTTATGCCATTTCACAAAATTGAAAAATTAAAAATTCGCACACTTGGCCTTAGTGTTATAGAAAACAACTATGCTTTGGCTGAAAAGATAATATGAGAGTGGATTTTTGACTTACGAAACTTCAAATTCTGATTATTCTAAGCATTATTCATTATTAAAATGTGCTATAACCGTTTGTGTGTAAGAGAGTCGTTGTGTATTGTATTTGTGTGTGTTGTGTTTTATGTTGCATATGTAGTATGTGTGATTGAAGACTAATGTTTTAGAGTTTCTAAATTGGTTATTGTTGGTATTTTGTTTTTGTTGACCTCTTCTTTCAGTATTGACAGTCAAAGTCTGCTATATTCTGCTGATGGCTTTGTTACATATTGTTCTTCATTGGGTGGAATAAGGGCTGCTTTTTTGATTTTTCTCTTTTTCATGTCTGTTTCTTTCATGATTATTGATGCATCTTGTAGCATTTCTATTTCCTTTCGTATGTATTAAAACACCGAAAAATATTTTCAATCTTTTTGCGTCACAGAGATTGATAATATAAACATTTTAAGTTTTGTTTATATAACACAGAAGGGTATTTCTTTGATGGTAATTTTAGGATATTTTGCGCGTTAAATAAATAGGAATATTTTCACTGATGCGGGCAAGAGACCGGTTTTGGGAGAATGAAATTACTCTGCAATAGACGACGATACGAGTCAGGTCATTGTTTAGTCCAAACTTTTCTTTTTTGAATTCGTAATGGTTTTTCGTTATTTGTTTTTTGGCGTCTGAAATTGGTTAGTATGCAGTAAAGTGTAGTTAAGGAAGAGATTAATCACCGATTTGTTGTGCCGTGGCCTATGGAGGAGTTTTGTAAAGCAGCATTATAACAATTTGACAAAGTCACCTGGTTTTAAGCAGGAGCGTTTGAGAGGCCGAGTTTTGAAGATTGCAGTTTGAAGTCATCCAGAATAATCCGAAGCCCGAGTCAGTGTCGTAACATTCCCAGATTTTTATGTCGATTTTTATGTTTCATGGTTTGTGTGGGACACAGTTGTGTGTTCTTTGCAGTGTTTTGGATCAATTCCGATCCCAAAAATTTTCTTAAAGGAAATACATCAGCCAGAGTGATATAAGATACTTTTTGTTAAATTTTTTTAAGTAAAAATAGACTTCTTCATTAATAAAAAAATTTTGCTTTTATGACAAACTAAACAAAATCTAAATAAATGAAATTATGAAGTTATATTATAATAAAATATGGATTAGCTAATTGTCATATTAGTTAAACGCAATTAATTTTAAAATTAATTAATATTTCAAAAAGGTTTGATATTTCATTTCGACATCTGAAAGTCAATATTATCCTTTTTTTGGCAATTGGTACATAACTGTAAATTTGAATTGTTTTGTTTAAAGATTCTCCTCAAAAACAAGTCATAATAAATAGAATACCAGAGAACACATGGATAGAGCATTTTGAGAACTTATTAACAGAAAGAAGAGAAAGGTTTAAACAGACAAATGAACAAGTGCAAGTAGAAGGAAGAATAGAACTATCAATAGTAGAAGTGAAAGAATCAGTTAAGGGAATGAAATTAAGAAAATCTCTAGGCCCAGGCGGAATACATCCAGAGTTGATTAGATATGGATCATCAAAACTGCTTGAAATGATCCGAAAATTATTCGAAAGATGCTTAAACGGAGAAGAAGTTCCAGAAGAATGGAGACAATCGTATATCTCTCCAATACACAAGAAAGGCACAAAAACGGATCCTAAAAACTTTAGAGGGATCGCAGTGATTGCTACTATAATACCGATTATATTCAAAAGTACTGAGAAACCTGATAGAAAATGATATTAAAGATAAAAAAACCCGAAGAACAAGCGGGATTTAGGGCCGGACGCTCCACTATGGATAATATTTTCACATTAAAAATTGCAATGAAAAAACGAGTGCAGAGAAATAGAAAAACCCATATAGCTTTAGTAGACCTAGAAAAAGCATATGATAGTGTACCGATCTCCCAACTATGGATAGAAATGGATAACTTGAAAATAAACCCAATTCTTATTAACGCCACTCAAAAATACTACGAACAAAACTTTGCAAGAATTAAAATGGGACAAGAAATCACCTCTCCTTTTCAAACAACAAAGGGACTAAGACAAGGCTGCTGTCTGTCACTCACCTTATTTAAAATCTATTTGGACAGATCCTTAGTGAAATGGTTAAAAAAATGTAGAAACATGGGAATAACGGTGGAAGAAAACACGCTATATAAACTTTTCTTTGCGGATGATCAGGTAGTAATTGCCGAAGATAGCTACGATCTTAGCTATATGGTAAGAACACTGCAAGAAGAATATGAGGTGGCAGGTCTAAACATAAATATGACAAAATGTGAATATCTATCAGTGGGAACAGATGAAATATGTGACCTAGTCTTGGAAGACGACAAAATCAAAGGCGTACAATCCTGCAAATAATTGGGGGTCATTTTCAATAAGAAGGGAAATAGCGCAGATGAAATCAGGGAAAGAATAAACAAGGGTAGAGCAGCGACCCGTGCCTTAAACTCTCTTCTCTGGCAAAAAACAATTCGACGAGAAACCAAAAAACACATTTACGGTAGTATAGCCCAAAGTATTACACTTTACGGTTCGGAAGTATGGGACGTCACCAAAGCTAATAAAAACAAACTTATGACGACAGAAATGGATTATCTGAGACGAAGCTGCGGTAGATCAAAACTAGAAAGAGTTAGGAACGAACAAATAAGAAACGAAAGGAAAATGGAGTGAAATATCAATGATGACATAGAAAGAAAACAATTAATCTGGTTCGGACATGTTCCAGAGTACAGATGGCCTAACAGAGTACTGGAATGGATCCCTCCTGAAAGAAGAAAGAGAGGACGACCACGGAAAAGTTGGCGCAACGATATTGATGAAGCAATGGCGGCAAGAGACTTAGAAGAGGCAACTGATGACAGAAAAAGATGGAAATTGAGGGCGGAGAAGCGGCGACAGCCGTAATCAATCCGTTATTATATATAAAGATTCTCCTTAATGTAAGCTCTGTTGAAAAATCTAGATTATTTCATTTTAATAATAATTCAAATTCCTATAAGTGTCCCCAACGTCTCGAGCTTGTTGTAAGGCATTACAAAATAGCGTCATTGAAGTTTTGTCGACACATTTTATTAATATTATTTGTAGTAACTGTTAATATGAAGTAATTAAAAATATATAATGTTTCTCTCTAAATAAGGAATTATAGAATTATTTCCTTTAAACATATTTTCACTCTTTAATGTTTTTTAGGAAAGAAGAGCTTTTCTTTCTATCCAGCTCAAATAGTTTAGGAACCTTCTTGTGTTTTATTGTCCAGAAAATATATGTAAGTATTTCTTGATTTCTACTATCTACAAGTGAAGAAGATATAGAAGATCTGCAGATTGATGACAACGTAACAATCAAAGGAAAGGATAAACTCAAATACATGGGGTTTATAATTACGAAACAGTCGACAACATAGGAAGAAAATAATGCAAAGATTAGGACAAACGAGAACAGCAATCCAACAACTTAACTCAGTATGGTGGGATAGACACCTAAATATGAAGACAAAAACACAGATTTATAAAATATTAGTGCGAAGTATTATGACATATGGGGCTGAAAATTGAATTATAAATAAGAAAAACAGCAGTAAGATTGTAACAACAGAGATGGAATGTCTGCGAAGATGCTGCAGAGTAACAAAAATGGATAGGATAAGTAATGACAAAATAAAGCAAAGAACATCAATAGAAACAGACATACTAACATATCTAGAACAAAAAAGACTAAAGTGGTATGGACATGTAAGAAGAACTAGCGACAGCAAAGGCATAAAGAGAATAACCGAATGGAGCCTCATAGGAGGAAGGAAAAGAAGGCGACTCCAAAGATCCTTGAGGAACGAAGTAGACGACACTATGAGTAAGAGAGGCCTAAACGATGGAGAATAGGACAGCAGATGATTGAGTGATAGAAGGCAGTCAATACTGTAGAATCTCTGAATATATTTCTGGATTTCTTTCTTTGTAGTTACCCCTCCCAGTCCCTCCTTTATTCACTTACTTACGACCCAGCTCTCCAACCGAATCAAGAGTGGCCGTTCGCAAAGGTTTCGGTTTGTTTGCTTACCCTATCTCCAGCCCAGTAATTGCTATACCTACTTTCAACTCCCAAAAAGTGATACCCAATGTGGTAGGCAAGAATTATATCGTGACAATCTTATTATTATATTCTGTGTTCATTATTCTAGGTATATTTGCATATCTCTAATCTGTCAAAGTCCCTGTTGTTGATGTATTTTGTCGTTTATCCTGACACTTAGTGGTCTTGCAGTTACTCCCACATAGAAATTGTTGCATTCACAGGTTATTTTATAGATGCAGTTCTTAGTTTCCTCAAGTGTGTTGTTAGGTTTGTTTTTGAAAAGGATATATCTGAGTGTATTGGTTGTTTTAAATGCTGTAATGTACTCATTTCGTATCCTATTTAATTTTTATGATAGGCCCTGTACATAGGTATAAGCCACCATCCATCTGCTCCTACATATGGATATCTCCCTCTTGTTCCTACTTATGGCGTATACCGCAGATTTTTTTTCCTGAATCCATACCGGCTATCGGATATGCCACCTTTCTCCATTTTTTTCTTTCTTCAGCATTGTCTTCACAGGAATCTCAAAGACCTTATCTAAGGTAGTTAACCCGCATATATACGTTGTAACAAACTAAGATTATGTCAATACGTTGGGTAACAAATAGGTACGTGTAACACAACAAACGTTATTGATGTTTGAGGCAGACAAAATATATAAGGTCGCGTTGCTTAGGATCGGAAGAGATGTGAGCGTGGGTCTTTGGATTATTTTTACTTGCTCAAAAACAAAATAAAAGTGATAAAAAAAATAGGAAGATGATAGCTACTAGAGGTAAATCAGATATATGTGATAAACAATGCAAAAAAATCATTGTCAAAAAGAACAGAAAATAAGATATAAAAGATTTGTAAAAAAGAGAGCTTCACATTGTTTTTTTTTTGTGAGGAACACATAAACCTCAAAACCAAAATACCTATACAAACAAATACAATAAACTATAAATTAGTTTATTGTATTTGTTTGTATTAGTATAAATTTACATTAGTATACATTAGAATACATATAAGTATTGTATATAGTATACAATATAGATCATCATCATCATCAGGGCTTTTCATTCGGGTGGAATGTTTGCCGCTCTTAATTAGTGCTCTCTGATTCGCTTATTGCGGTGAAACACTCTGCATTGCACTTGTATGTTGTCAAATCTTGTTGTATGACTTGGCTTTCGTTACAATTTTCTTCCACTCATTTCGATATGTGCATAGTTCCCTCCAGTTTCTCACTTCCAGAATTTTGATATCTCTCATGACCTGGTCCTCCCATCTCTCTCTCAGCCATCTCTCCCAGCCATCTTAGCCTCTGTGCTTTAAAAAATCTAACTATATCTTCTCCTTTGATTATGTCTCTTAATTCTTAATTTTTCTTCATCTTTTTCCGTGAGGCACATTGTCTCAGCTGCGTACGTATCTACTGGTCTGATTGCAACTCTATATTTTCAATCAAAAGACTGATATTTTTTTGTACACACTTATGACAAGTCGAAAGAAAATGCAAAAAAGTATTTTTGAAGTGTGTATATTTTAGGCAATTCCTAGCTGAGCGCTTTCGGCTTTACAAAGCCATCATCAGAGCTATGCTACAATAAAATGTTCTTGTAAGTACTAATTGGTAAAGATTGTAATTTTTAACTTACGTCAATTTTTAAATACCACTACAAAGGAGAGATCTCATTTCCTTAAGTTTCAAAATTATGATTTTTTGTAGGAGTTGGAATTCTTAAAACATATAAAAAACATATAAAAAGTCGACACTGGACTTCACAAACACGTTAAAAAATTGAAAAAATTTTTGTCATGGTACGGTTTAAGACCCGACCATCTATTGATGTGAGGACGTAGACTGAATAGAACTAGTGAAATCAAATGTCGGTCCTTTTAAACGATTTTTCAAAAGTGACAGGTGACAAATGTCATATATAGGAAATAGAGATTGTTTTTTTAAATTCTTACAAAATTATTTAGTAGTTTGGAATTACTACTAGTCAACAAAGACTTTCTAAAAATTAAGTTTTTAAATTAAATTTTATGTGTTCATCACATCATACAGAATGACATTAATTTGTAAATTCACTCAAGTCATTGCTCAAGGTCAATGTATGTTCAATCTGACAGCTATCCTTAAGGAACAAGGGCTCAAATTGTTCAACAACACTATAAAGAAGAAACCTGGTATTAATGTTATGTTATCTGATACTTAAGTGTATTAAGAATTGTATGTCTTGATGGAAAATTGTAAGAACTTTGCATAAAAAATTTTTTAAGAATGTATTTTCATGTTTCAATTAAGAACAACTGTCAAATGAATTACAAAATGTTGTAAATTTTAATAAAGTTTAAAATTTGTTTAAAAAATAAAAGTATGAAAAATATATAACAAGATTGCATGAGGTCACCCTTCTTCCTCTAAAGTCTCCCATAATAATTTAAAAAGAGGTTTATAGTTGCAATTGAGGTTGATTTGTGTGTTTAAGCAACAATCAGGGTTTATTTTCATTTCTTTGGATATCTCTAGATCTTCCAAGAGATTCATGAGTCTAAAGTTTTTATTGGGAATGTTGTGTAAAATTTTACTGTTTTCAGAAGGAGAAAAAGAATGATTATTAAATTTAATGTGATATCCAAAGTTTGATTTTTCTGGGTTATTGAGGTGTTCTTTGATTCTTTGATTCAGAGTTCTCATTGTTCTACCTACATAAGTCATATTACAGTCACCACAGGACAGCTTGTAAATACCACTTCTGTTTAGTTTGTCAACTTTGTCTTTGGTCTTGCTGACAAAGAAAGTTGACAAACTAAACAGAAGTGGTATTTACAAGCTGTCCTGTGGTGACTGTAATATGACTTATGTAGGTAGAACAATGAGAACTCTGAATCAAAGAATCAAAGAACACCTCAATAACCCAGAAAAATCAAACTTTGGATATCACATTAAATTTAATAATCATTCTTTTTCTCCTTCTGAAAACAGTAAAATTTTACACAACATTCCCAATAAAAACTTTAGACTCATGAATCTCTTGGAAGATCTAGAGATATCCAAAGAAATGAAAATAAACCCTGATTGTTGCTTAAACACACAAATCAACCTCAATTGCAACTATAAACCTCTTTTTAAATTATTATGGGAGACTTTAGAGGAAGAAGGGTGACCTCATGCAATCTTGTTATATATTTTTCATACTTTTATTTTTTAAACAAATTTTAAACTTTATTAAAATTTACAACATTTTGTAATTCATTTGACAGTTGTTCTTAATTGAAACATGAAAATACATTCTTAAAAAAATTTTTATGCAAAGTTCTTACAATTTTCCATCAAGACATACAATTCTTAATACACTTAAGTATCAGATAACATAACATTAATACCAGGTTTCTTCTTTATAGTGTTGTTGAACAATTTGAGCCCTTGTTCCTTAAGGATAGCTGTCAGATTGAACATACATTGACCTTGAGCAATGACTTGAGTGAATTTACAAATTAATGTCATTCTGTATGATGTGATGAACACATAAAATTTAATTTAAAAACTTAATTTTTAGAAAGTCTTTGTTGACTAGTAGTAATTCCAAACTACTAAATAATTTTGTAAGAATTTAAAAAAACAATCTCTATTTCCTATATATGACATTTGTCACCTGTCACTTTTGAAAAATCGTTTAAAAGGACCGACATTTGATTTCACTAGTTCTATTCAGTCTACGTCCTCACATCAATAGATGGTCGGGTCTTAAACCCGTACCATGACAAAAATTTTTTCAATTTTTTAACGTGTTTGTGAAGTCCAGTGTCGACTTTTTATATGTTTTTTATATGTTTTAAGAATTCCAACTCCTACAAAAAATCATAATTTTGAAACTTAAGGAAATGAGATCTCTCCTTTGTAGTGGTATTTAAAAATTGACGTAAGTTAAAAATTACAATCTTTACCAATTAGTACTTACTAGAACATTTTATTGTAGCATAGCTCTGATGATGGCTTTGTAAAGCCGAAAGCGCTCAGCTAGGAATTGCCTAAAATATACACACTTCAAAAATACTTTTTTGCATTTTCTTTCGACTTCTATATTTTCAGTTTTGTATTGCTGAAGTTCTTGTCCATCATAAGCCTAGGATATCTCCAGTATGTTTTGTTGCCTGCTAGTATTCGTTCCGTTACTTCCTCACTTCTCTTGTTTTGGCCATTTACTATTACTCCCAAATATTTAAATTGTTGATCTCTTTCAAAAGTGTAGTTTTCTATTTTGATTTCTTTCGTCCTGTTATCTTCTCTTCTAGAGCAGAGTAGATATTTTGTTTTTCCTTCGTTCATTTCTAGACCACTTCCCCGTGCTTCTTTTGCCAGGATTGTTACTGCTTCTTTTAATATTTCCTTGTCTCTTCCCATAAGAACTAAATCATTTGCATATGCAACTATTTGTGTTGTGGAGTGGGCTATAGTTCCTTAAATTTTGCTGGCCTTGACTGTTTCTTCTAATTTTATAAGTTGTGCTCAGTAGCGATATTGCTCTATAGTTGTTACAGTTTGTTACTTCTCCTTTCTTAAATATTGTTATAATTCTGCCTTCTTTTTAATCCTCGGGCATTTCTTCTGCTTCCCATATTCTAACTATTAGGTTATAGATGCTTGTTAATAACTTTTCCCCTCCGTTTTTAATTAGCCTATTGGGAGTTTCATCTGGGCCAGGTGTTCTTTTCTGTTTCATTTTTTTAAATGATGTTTGAATGTTCATCATATGTTGGTATCCCTATTTTATTATCTCTAATGTCTTCCATTGCGTCTACTTCCTCTTCCGGGCTTTCTTTGCATCTATATAGTTCTGTGAAGTGTGTTTTCCATGATCTATTCTGAATTTTAACTACTGGTCTACCTTTTCCTTTTTAGCTTTTAGGTATCCAAATAGTTTGGCGCTATCTTTACTATACTTTTCTAGGTCTAGGTCTTTGTTTTCTTTATATTCGTTTCGATGATGATCGTCTTTAGCTGATATCCATTTATCTTTTGCTTGGTTTTTTTGTTTGATTTTGATTTCGCATTCTGCATCAAACCACTCTTTCGTTCTTTTTATTGCCCTCTGTTTTAGCATCTCTTCAGCTAAATTCAAAATGGATTCTTTTATATTTTTTCATATATCCTCTGTGTTATTTGCTTCTGTTAGATTTTCCTTTAGGGTTGTCTCATATTTTCTCTTAGTTCCTGTACTTTTAACTTTTCCAGATTCCATCTTCTTTTGTTTTTTTATTGTTCTTTCTGCTTTAATTATCTTTATTTTGATTTCTCCTATTTATATATCTAAACAATATAGATATACAAACAAATAAAAGGTATGTATCACACTTACCTCGTATATTAGCTTAGCATACATGTTATCAAATATTTATTCGTGGTTCAAGAGAACAGAATATTGTTAGAGAAATGAAAAACAATATAAAATTGTAACGTACAAGCAATATTTATTATTAACCAAAAACATAGAAAAATAAGCATATTAATATAGATCTTACAAACAGAAATGTCATCACCATTGAACATTGATAAATAAAGTTTACTAAAAATTTCTCTCAATGGACTAAAATATGGTAAACATATGATTTTAAAATTGAATGTTGTGTTAAAAAAAATAAAATTGAAAATTTACCAGGGTCATTATTCATGATATATGTAGTTTTTAGTTTTTAATCTAGGTACATACAAAAATGTAGTGCTGTATAAAACAAATAAAAGAGTGATGAAAAAATTGAATCTACGGAATGCCCCCTCTACGGAATACCCCTTTAACACTATCACTGCACGACACGGGGTACATAAAATGTCGAAGAAAAATATAAATAAGAGGTGATTTTCTTCTGTACAGATCTTTGACCACATCTTTTAAAATATTTAGTAGTTATTTAGTATACATTTGAAGGATAAACAATTTAGAAAAGTGAAATGAAAAAGACAATAAATATTTGATTTCACGCAAACAGCGCCTATGTATCGGTTGATACGTATTTCGACCTAATAGGTCTCATCAGAACAGTTATTCATAGGCGTTCTCAACGTGAAAAATCAATATTTTCTGTCTTTTAAGAAGCAACACTAAAATGGCATGGATGCAATAGCGACATCTGATAATAAATCCGTAAAATAGTTTCGAAACACAATTCAGATTTCTGCTTTAATCTGTGCTTTATAAAAATTGCAAAGCAGAACAGACGTTGATGAAGGTGTTAAAAGAGATATGAGGAATCTAAAATTTACATTCCACGACATGTCTTTTCAACTAAGCAGAAATCCTTAGCGAATTGGTTTCTTGTACTCATACAGAGTAGATACTAATAAAATGAAAAAGACAGCAAATATTTGATTCTACGCAAACAGCGTCTATATATCTGTTGATACGTATTTCGACCTAATAGGTCTCATCAGAACAGTTATTCAAATGCGTTCTCCACGTGAAAAATCAAATATTTGCTCCCATGTTGTACGCTATGTTCATCCAGGTTGATTTGGCAAAACAGACTGAATAACAGTCAATTTGACAGATATATTGAATTGCATGTATTAAATGACTTTATATAAAATTAGACAGGATTTACATGCTGTTTTTTTTACAGAAGCATAAATAAGTTCTCAATTAATCTCAAAAACTCAAAAGAATGAAAAATTGTGTTTCCCTGAATACCAATAAAGAAGAGAAGAAAAGGCAAATCATAAATAAGATATATAATAAAAGAAACATAGTATTAAAAAAATTAGGAATGTAAAACAAAATTAAATATAATTTATTTATATACAATAAAATTCAATTTGTTATATTTGTGTAATGTAAGCTCTCGAATTGTAAGGCCTCTTGAACTCTGTCAATAAATAAACATAGATATCGTGAGTAAATATGTATTATGTTACAATTAATTAACAAAACTTAATTTTCCTTTGACAAAAAACTGTCTCTACAATTATTTTCTTAAATAAAAATCTGTGTATTTTTTTCCTAATTTCTTGTTGGCTCTTATCTCTTCGAAAATGGCTGTTGGCAAAATACAATTACTTTGAGCTGCCATCAATGATCTTTTTTAAATCACCCCGGGAATGCGTAGAGACTTCAAAGAAAATCGAGATTGTTTTTGAATATTAATGGCGGCGCCACCCTCTTATGCTTTGAAATATTCAATAGAGGGATTCTTTAAAACATTTTAAATTACCAATTGATGGAGTATACGGTGTTCTTTTCAAACAAAAAACGTTTAATAGATATTTATATATTGAAATCAAAAATACGTTATCGTATTTATTTTTAAGGTGATTACAAATATTTATAACAAATAGAACAAAAAAGTTGTAGGTGAAATTATTATTTATATAAAGGCAGATATCGAGCACAGTTTATTAATTGAATCTTGCCCAACTACTTTCGCTTATCGGAGCATCTTCAGGGGCATCTGAAATAAGCCAAGAAACGTTTTTTATAACTGAAGAAAATTAATTAACTTCGCTAAAATAACTACATAAGAGGCAACACAATCATTACATTTTAATTTATAAATACTACTTATGTCAAGTGTGTTCATCCTATCCTTGATGTTGATTAAAAATCCAAAGATAGGATGAAAACACTTAAAAAAAGTGGTATTTGTACTTAAATTTAAAAAAAAATGATGATTGTGATGCCTCTTGTGTAGGTGAACCATTAGAAAGTTATCTACTAGAATTTCAAAGCATTCAAAAAGACCAAACTCTTCAAGTTTCGGTCAACACTTATTATCCAGTAAACACAATTTTAACATCAATACTGGTTCATCTATTTTACATGACATTAGTAGAAAGAAAAACTACTTGGAGTTGGATTTATTGGAAGCTTTGGAGATTACAATCGAAAACAAATGAAAACACTTACTGTCTTGAAACTCAAATTAATTTAAATTGTACTAATTTTAAACCTATTTTTAAAAACTTTATTGCAGCTTTACTTCGTGGGGGACCCAGCTTGGTTGGATCCCCACTGTTTAGACTTCCTGCACTGAGTATACCCATTAGGAATTTATTAATTTCATACTTTGATTACCATAACTATTTTATTCTTTAAAAATGTACATTACTATGCTTAAATTCTACTATTTGAAAGAGTGATTTTATAGAATTTAGAATTTTATTTAATTTTTAGAACTTTTAGAGAACGATTTTCGAATTGGAAATTGAAACGTCAATAAACGTATTTTTATCTTTAATTGTGGCTTATTCCCAGTTATATATAGTAATTAATTTACAATGCCACAAGAAAATAGCTTCAGAACAATATTAGTGATTTTATAGTTTAAACGCCGAATATCCTTAAATTTAAATGTACACAGCGGCCCTCGAAAACTACCCGTTTTCTCAATTGCAATTTGCGTTTTCTCATAAGAAATTACAGAATATCTAAGCAGTATATTTATTTGTGCTTCTCTATAGAAGAGTTGACCAGGAGTTGTCGTGCAGTGTAGCCAATTCGTGTTCACAAGTAGTAATTATGGTCATACAAAACCTGTATTCTTCCACGCAGCGATTATCACTATCATAAAAATACCAAAAAACCATGATTTTTTTAATAGTAAAAATTAATCACAAAATTGTAATAAAAAAAATTTTATTTATATGTTCCGTTTTGTTACATATTTAAATTTATAAAATAAAAATCGGTATTTTAAAACATTATTTTTCAATCTTTTGGCAACCTTGGGCTTTAGCGACAGAATTCAGATCCACAGATCGTAAAACTCGTTTGACGGGGAAATCTGATCAAGAAATCAACTCAACTATCTTTCATTTACATTGGCGTTTCTGAGGGTAGTGCATGTGTTGCATTTTGTGAATATATTTGTGATAAGTTTGTGTTATTGATAATACGAGTGTTATAGTTTATCGTTTTATAGTAAAATTTTAGTTATATTCTGTAATTATTTGGTTTGAGTTTTATTGGAGTTTTGGTTTATACAATGGACGAAAAACCGAGTTGTTCCAAGAGAGGACAACAAAATGTTAACTTCCGAAGAGAAGGTAATGATACGAAACGTTTATGAAGGAATTGTCGGCAGAAAAATGGCATTAAATATTAGCCAAGCGATCAACATTTGTAGCAGTTTAACAAAAGTATCCGTTAGCTGTATTTATCGTGTAATTACAAATACATCAGAAAATCAAAAGCAAGAAAAAGGTAAAACTAGACGTAAGAAAAGCATTCCTTTGGATGACGAGATAAAGAATATTATACGTCGAAAAATTCATTAATTTTATTTTCGGAGTGGAATTCCAACACTGAAAAAAAATCTCAAGAGCTCGAAAATGATGACTCCTTACCCAAGATATCTCGTAGAGTCTTAATCAGGACAATGCGCGAAATGAACTTTCGATATGTAAAACGTAACAGAAAAAGTATGCTATTAGAAAAAAATGAAATTATTGTGTGTAGAAATAAATATTTAGAAAAAATACGCAAAATTCGTAGCACTGGGCGCAAAATATCTTATTTGGATGAAACCTGGATTAACGAAGGTCATACAGTTGGAAAAATTTGGCAAGATTTAAATGTCAAAAGTAAACGTGAAGCATTTATAGAAGGCTGGTCTATAGGATTAAAAGCTCTATCAGAAAAGAAATTACTTTCGAAGTATTTGAGCGCTGGTTTCAGAGAATCTTACCAAAATTGGAACCTGGGTCTGTGGTTGTTATGGACAATGCGCCAAATCATAGCCGCAGACTAAAACAATTACCGACGACGGCATGGCGAAAAGGTAGAATTCGAAGAATGGCTTACAGAAAATGGGATTGCATACGAAGAATCAATGCTTAAAATTCAGCTACTTGACATTGCACGGTTAAGGAAAAGTGAATATCTTAAATATGCTTTGGATGAAACTGCAAAAGATTATGGCGTCAAAGTTCTGCGTCTACGACCTTATCATTGCGAACTTAATCCCATTGAACTTATCTAGGCGCAAGTGAAAGGAGAAGTAGCACGCAATAACAACAACGTTCAAATTAAACGAAGTTAAGGGACTTTTAATTCAAGGAATCCTCCATGTAACTCCAGAAAAATGGGCTAAATGTATAGGCCACATAATTAAAGAACAACATCGTATGTGGGAACTTGACACTTATATCGAAGTTTTACTAGAGCCAATTTTAATTACACCAGGTAAATATAATGATATCGATATCAGCACTGCATCTTCAGATTTAGACAGCGAATAATATTTTCTAATAATTTAGTAAGAACATCAGCATAAAAAAACCAAAAACAAAAAAATGAGAAGAACATAGTAAGTATGTATAGTGATTGTGTTTAAATAGAATAGTACAATATTTTGTTATATAAAAAATAATTTTTATTTTGTTTTTATAGAATTTTATTTTTTTTTTATAGAATTTTATTTTGTTTTTATATAATTTTATTTTGTTTTATAGGATTTTATTTTGTTTTGTTTTATACTGTTTAAGTGTTTTGCTCATTTTATTTAATGGAACAATATGGCTCTTGGCGAACACCCATTTGAAAAAAGTAACTCGCCACAAGACATACCTCTGGGGTGGTGTGGAAACTGTCCTAAAATTTGTTTTAAAAAAATTTACTTTAAGGACGGGTTGCGTCAAAAGACGATTTAGCGTAACTTCCGCGACAGCCGGGTGGAATCAGTAAGCTTTCTGCAAAATTACTTGTTTTGTATTAATTTTTGTTTGTGGCATTCTGTATTTTTAGGGGAATGTAGGGAATGAGCTACAAAATATTTATTCATATGTTTATTTACTGACGTTTCGATCTCTATATCGAGAGACCGGTTGCGATTGTACAAATGATAGTAATATTTATTTTCTATGGCTTTTTGCTTATCGTTCTGTATTTTTAGAAATAATGTTGAGAATAAGCCACAATATATTTATTCAAATGTTTTATTTACGGGGGCGTTTCGATCTCTATAAAGAGACCGTTTTCAAACATACAAATGACAGATATTTTTATTTTTCTATAGCTTTGTGTTTGTGGCATTCTGTAGTTTTAGGTATTCTGTAATTATCTTTATTCATATAAGGTTGGAAATGAATCACAATATATCAATTTACGTGTTTAGTACACTGACGTTTCGATTTCTATTCCAGACACCGTTTTTAAAGATAGAAAAAAAAAGAAAATAAATAATATAAGATTTTAAAAATATTTAATAATAAACAAATAAAAGAAATATAATTCTCATTTATATTTTTGAAAGCGGTCTTTGTAAATAAATATATTGTGGCCTATTTCGAACAATAATATTTGAAAAATATAATATAATTAACGTAAAAAAGTGAGTGTACGCCACTGGATTTTCATACGTTTTTTTCCACTTCTGCACCTTTAAACGATAAATCACTCTCCCAAATAATGGAATTATAGAATAGCTTGCTCAGATTCAGTTGATCTATAGTTGGCGTTGACTACACTCTCCACATCTCTGCGAAATTTAGATATACCATCTCCACAGTGATGTATAATATATATATATATATATTATATATATATATATATATATTATATATATATATATATATATAACCTAGAGCTAAGATTAATATTATTACTAAAATTAATATTAAACTCACCAGTCTTCCGGGTTGAACCGCGTCGTAATCCATTTTGCCAAGCTTTCGGCATCCTCTCTGACGCCTTCCTCAGGCTTCCGAGGTCTCAGTCTCCGAGCCCCCAGACACTACTACACTGTTCACTATTCACGGCACAATCACTACAGTAGTGATTAATAGTACAATCGCTACAGTAGTGATTATGCCGTGCATAGTGAACAGTGTGGTAGTGTCTGGGGGCTCGGGAGACTGAGACCTCGGAAGCCCTAAGGAAGGCATCAGAGAGGATAATGTGCCGTGAATAGTGAACAGTGTAGTAGTGTCTGGGGGCTCGGGAGACTGAGACCTCGGAAGCCCTGAGGAAGGCATCAGAGAGGATGCCGAAAGCTTGGCAAAATGGATTACGACGCGGTTCAACCCGAAGACTGGTGAGTTTAATATTAATTTTAGTAATAATATTAATCTTAGCTCTAGGTTTTATTGTACTAACCGCGGAAATCTTTCCGAACATTATATATATATATATATATATATATATATATATATATATATATATATATATATATATATATATATATTACATATATATTATATCATCATCTCCCCTTGTTGGTCAGTTAGTCTTGAGTGATACTTTGACATTTTAATTTTATGGTTCTCCCATTGACTGTGGGTTTAACTGAAGTACTTGGATTATACCCCATTTATACACTCTGCTTTTAATTTTGATTTTTAATTTTTAGTATTTTAATTTCATAGTCAGATTTCTTCTTTCCTACAGTGTTGATAGTGACTGGTAAACCCTTTTATCTAACTAAACCCTTCCTAAGTCCTAACACTAACCTATCCACTCAAACTAACACTGTAATTATTATAGACAGGTTTGACTGTAAGATCTGGACTATGCAATCTACTTAAAATATTCTATATAACTTCATATTTTATCAGTTGATTTCCTATAGTAGTGTCAGTTGTCTCAAGTTTTTGAGAAAAAAACAGTCGTCAATAAGAAGTTCACCTGGTGTACGTAGACTTACAAAAAGCATATGACAGTGTACCCCTAAGTAAACTATGGTCAACCTTACAGCAAACCAACATTAAGCATGGTCTTATCAAAGCAGTCCAAAGTCTGTATAATGGAACGACTGCAAAAATTAAAACTGGATCAAGGATATCGGAAGGATTTAAGGTCACGAAAGGACTAAAGCAGGGTTGCTGTATTTCGCCTACCCTTTTCAAAATTTATCTGGAACAAGCACTCAAGCTGTGGAAAAGAAAATGTAATGGCTTTGGAATCCCTCTCAATGACGAGACTATACTGTACACCTTATGTTTCGCTGATGACCAAATACTGATTGCTCAGGATCATGACGACTTGAGCTACACCACTCGGAAGCTAATAGAAGAATATAACAAAAGGGTTTCGAAGTCAACTTTAAGAAAACTGAAGCCATGTGTATTGGAGGGACAAAACAGTCCATTATATTAGATGATGGGGTAGAAATTAGAAACTGTAATGAATACAAGTACTTGGGTATAAAATAACTCAAGATGGAACACTCGATGCTGCTATAAAAGACAGAAACATACAGGGTAGAAAAGCCATATCCATGATGAACGGGATTCAGTGGGACCAAACAATATCTAAAGCGAACAAACAACTCATATACAACACCATCCTTAAAAGTGTAATCACATATGGCAGTGAAGTTTGGCCAATGAAACAAAGAACAGAGAAACTGTTACTAGCAACAGAAATGGACTTCCGGAGAAGAGCAGCAGGAAAATCAAGAAGAGATGGATAACAAATTAGAGAATATGAGAAATGATGGGAGTTAAGCATACAATAGTTGATGACATAAAAACAAAACAGTTAATATGGTACGGCCATGTACAGAGAATGTCAGATGACAGGATTCCAAAACAGATTTTCACGTGGACACCACAAGGGAGAAGGAAAAGAGGAAAGCCGAGAAGAAGCTGGAGATAGGGAATTGAAAAAGAACTAGTGGAAAGAGAAATCCCTCCAGGCCTATGGCTGAATAGAGAAGAATGGCGGTTAGGAGTCGTAAGTCGTCGGAGAACGCTGTAAACCGATAGTAGTAGTAGTAGTGTCAGTTGGACCTTTGGTCAATGCTTAGTTTCATAAAATTTGGAAATGTACACATCACATCACTATGATTTTGACTGCCCATCTAAGCTGTCATACGTTACATGCCACCTTAACATTTCCGTTAAGACCAGGAGCCGTTCTCTCTCCTGATGCTAACCATAATGTAGCTTAGCCTTTTTATTATTTTTATATACTTATTTATCATTTTATAATTTAAATATAAATATAATAGATAGTTGTATTGTAAAAAGTAATACCATAATTGCGTACATAATAAAAACATCGTTCCAATTCTGACATTTACATTTATATACAACGATTATTTCCAAAATAAGTCACCGGAGAAGTAGACACTTCCCACGAATAATACACTCCGTTTTTTTCTTCAGATGAAAGATATTTACACGAAAGTGAGCAACTGGAACGGAAAGATTGTGATTTGTGACGGATATTCCGGTTTATCGTTCACCTGCTTATTTATTTTTGAAATAAAGAAAGCGCAAAAGAATTATGACTCGCGTTTTCCAGGAGCTTCCTGCCGAGTTGTGGTTAGTGCTGTGTTATGCTTTTCTTAGATAAAAATTTTACGGCCCTTCAACTTTCCTATATATTGGCTATCTAAGGGAAAAATGGGTTAAAGGGTATATCGTCGAGAGGTTTTATTATGTATTTTTGCGCGTTCAGCTGGAAAGTGGATATTTTAGTCTACTAACACGATTGTGTTGATTTTTAAAATCTTTTTAAGTAAATATGTTAAAATATTTTTTTTCTTCTTTACTTCAGGGTTTAAATATTTCTTGCTTGCGAACCAAAAACTTGCTCCTCATTTAAAGTTGTTGCTTCCTTTGGTTTAGTTAGTTAGTTTCTTCTGTATTCTTTTATTTTTTCATTTATTGAGTAGATAGGTATTTAATTCTTGTTTGACGTCGTCATTACCCTGCTTTCTCATCAATATAAGAAAAAATATGTAGCCATTGCTTTATAAAATTTTATCATTGTAGTATCGTTTTTTTTTGTCTGGTTCTTCAAAGTACTTTGACGTGTTTCGCATATAAACTGAGAACTGTCAGTATTGTGATCAATATCTCTTATTTTCTTGTAACTTGTTTAACATCGAAATACCTCGCTTGTTCTAAAGCATAGATTCTCGACAAAGTCTACCTGGTCGAGCTAGGCGAGATTAGGTCAGCGACGTTTAAGCGACATGTAAGTATTCAACGAAGTGTATCAGAGAAGTTTTAATAACAAGTCAGTGACATTTTAGCATTCTCGAGCTGAGTGACTGCGATCAATTTGCTATTTTGGACTTCGGCTTTTTTCCATGGGTATTTGGATAAGAGTTGGACTCGGACTAATCTTGTTTATCTTCTGTAATAGATCTTTCGACTTAAGCACATCGATTAAATTTTGAAAAATTCGACATTATAGGTCTATGGAATCCAAAAATATCGGTAAGTGGTCTATGGGGCAAACAAGTTTGGAAAACATTTGTGGTGTCGAGATTTCACCGTTGCACTTAACTCAAGTTTAGAATAACAAGCAATAATAGCACGAATAAACAAACATGTATATAAATTATTATACGGGTATTATAATCCGACAAGCGAGAGCTGGCGGGTGAGCTGCGCGAAAATAGAAAAGGAATTATTCTAAGAGGGGTAGGAGAGGTACTTAATCGCGATTATAGGTATATAGTATAGGTACTTAAACGGTTATACACGATTTGAACTCCTAGCCAACTGCAATAGAAATGAGCAATCCCTTCCACTTTTAAATTTGTTCTACGCGCAACCCGCCAGCTCTCGCTTGTCGGGTTATACGTTCTTGTTATTGACCTACTTTTAATTTAAAACAAAAGTAAATAATCGAATTTAAGCTCTATTATGAATTATTAAATAACTGAAAACCTAATAATAGTATATTACATAACGAGAGTTGTAAGAAGCTTATTACATGCGAGTAAAAAAGTAGCGCGCGAGCCGCGTAGCGGCGAGCGCAGTAATGTTACAAGCATGTAATAAGCTTACAACTCAAGTTGTGTACTATACTTTTTCTACGATTATTTGCGTTTATAAAAATAAAAATTAAATTTTCACTATATTTACACTGACAGATTAATAATTTTTAATCTGTCAAAATAACGTCTGTTAATTCGTTTCCATGGTAACTCGACCAACTGACTTACGAGGCTTATGTGATATTACACATTTTTATAAAACTGAAGCGTAATTTTTTTTATTACGTGCTAGTCATTACGTGTCAGTATCTGTTATGATGCATTTACTTAGCATCCAAATAGTAGGTAATATACAATTTACTAGTAAGAGAGTAGAAAAAGGGTTTAACTTAACGGTAGATTATTAATATTTACATAAAAAACGTTTGTTCAAAAAGAAAATATTTACGAATAATATATTTTTATTACTTATTCTTATTACTAACCAATAGTATTCTTTTTCACTTAACTACTTTTACATTTCACAGTACATTTAATCCTTTATTTTCTCAATCAGTATACAGTTTAACATTGTTCTTATGAATAAGTATGCGTCTATCGTTTTTATTTATAATAATCTTAGGTGCTTTATCTTCAATAAATTTATATGCACCTGAACAGAAACGGTTTAGTTTTGAAGTCTCTAACGATGTGCATCGTTAGTTATCGTCGCCGGCCTACCACCGTTTTGTACACACTCACTTCCACCGCAAGTTTCACTTCCATCGATGCTCGGTGGAGATGGAGGATCGACAACGGTATAAAATAGCGTAGGTTAAAAGAGAGAGTCGAGTTCCGCCAGGAAGCTGATCTTTGGGTGTTGACCAAAGGCCAACCGTACGGAGTTATATCAGAGTGTTGATCTGGGAAAAACTTCTTCTTCTTCTAAATGTGCCTATCTTCTAGAGATGTTAGCAACCACATTGACCCATCTTATTCTATTCACAACAGTTCAAAATAGATCTGTTGACGTTAGACCAGTCCATTTCCTAATAATGGCCAGCCAGTATATACGTCTACGTCCAGGGCCTCTCTTACCCTCAATCTTGCCATGTAGAATTAACTGTAGAAGTCGGTATTTATCATTATGCATGATGTGACCGAAGTAAGCCAAGTTTCTGTTTTTTGTGGTGTTTCTTTGCCTTTTCTTAGCCTCTGGAGAATGGTTATGTTAGTCATATGGTGTATATATGAGACCCTCAACATACGTCGGTAGCGCAACATTTCAAATGCCTCCAATAAAAATAGCATCTGGTTTTTCAATACAATTTTTTATTTCGTAGTTGTGATCCTAAAGTATTCTTAATATTGCAGCCCAAATAGCATAATTTGTCCACTCTTTCTAACGGTGTATCGTTAATTGTAATTTGGGCGTCTGTGCTGGTGTTCTTACTAATGATCATTATTTTTGTCTTCTTGCAATGTGTATTTGTTACATGCTTCTACGATGTTATCCATCATCCTTTGGAGCCCCTGCGCACTATCTGCTAGGAACACTGTATCGTCGGCATATCTACTATTGTTTATAAGTTGGCCATTTACAAATCCCATCTTCTGATTCCTCCAAGGCCTCTCTAAAGATGTTTTCAGAGTATATGTTAAATATTGCCGGTGACAATATGCAACCCTGTGTAACTGCTTTTTCGACTGTGAAAATCTCGGACAGTTCATTTTCTCCACTGGCCCTAGAGTGTTGACTGAAGACCAACTACTTCTGCTAGAGTGTTGATCTGATAGCAGCTCCTTACCGATCTTAAAGTGTTGATATGAATAGACCTATTCCGTGGCTAAACATTGATTACTCACTCCCCGCTCTTTGTCTGACCTAGTGTTGATTGATCCGTATTTCGTTTGTTCACCGAGTGTGTACTAACATATCGAAATTGTCGTTTCAATTTTTATGACAATAATTATATTTTATTTTTAACATGTATTAAATAGTGGGTCATCAAGCCGTGCATCGATACAGTCTTCGTAGGATTGGATTTGAATTCTGTAAATATTATCTCGGATATAATTTTATTTTGTTATTTATTTGTTACAAATGTATTCTTATTTTAATTTAACCTGAGTTTTACTAAGTCTGCTGTCTACAAGAGCTACCTGTCACAAGTAGACTCGTTCTGAACTAACATCCTGTCTCCTGCTTTATATATTATTGTGTTTATTTTCCCGTATATTTCCCATAATTAATGAAATAAATAAATCCCAAAAAAATAATGAAATAACGACGTCGCTGAAATTGTGGAATTCAACAGTGCACGGTGTCATATTTCATTTCTAAGAGTGATTCATTCAAGATATTGTTGGACTAGACTCATCACTTAGCACTCCCTATAACACTAAATAGTATATAAACCGCTATGGTGATGTCCTGTACTGGTGCAACTTAATATATTTTGTTTATATTACTTGTGTATTGGTAAAAAATCAAATAAAGGGTGTTTTTTTGGGTATAGAACTTTAAAATGGAACAAAACAAAGATAATTTTTATCAATTAACATAAAATTGATTTTATTCGAAAAACAATCTTTTGCCATTATAATTAAAATATGATTTATGGTATATAACCGTCATGGCTGGCTCTAACGTAGTCTAATCTGGATGTCCAATTTTTGATCACTTTTTCCAATATTTGTCATCGTATATCGGCAATAATGCAGCGAATGTTGTCCTTCAAGTGGTCAATCGATTCATGCTTTTGGAGGCCAATTCGCGATCCAAAACGTGAAATATGCGATTACCAAACGTTTCCTTCAATAAATCAATTGTATCACGAGCTGTGTGACATGTTGCGCCGTCTTATTAAAATGACAGCTCCTGCACATCGTAGTTGTTCAATTGGGAAATGAAAAAAACAGTAATCATGGCTCTATAGCGGTCACCATTGACTGTAACGTTCTGGCCAGCATCATTTTTATTTAAAGAAGTACGGTCCAAAGATTCCGCCAGACCGTAAAGCACACCAAACAGTCAGTTTTCTGGATGTATTGGTTTCCCATCATACATTTGAGGATTATCTTAACTCCAAAGAGAGTACTCTTATCTGTTGATGTAGCCATTCAACCAAAAATGAGCTTCATCGTTAAATAATATTTGCTTTTGAAAATTGGAATCAACGGTAACCTTATTTTAGACATACTCACTGAATATACGAATCTACACCTTGCTAGGTGATAATGTACCTTCAATTCCTGCATGAGTTGGATTTTGTAAGCACGCAAAGCAAGATCTTTCCACAAAATATTTCATCAAATCGATGGACACATATCCAACCACTGTGCACGATGATTCGGTTCTTCCTGTCTTTTTACACTCTACAGCAGCATCAACTTCAACAAAATACTGTAATGACTATATATTAATCAGCTTAATGTCACATTTGTTAAAAACATTTTTAAAGATTATACATACAACAATATTCAGAAAATGCGAAGCGGATATGAGTAATAGACAGTTTGGCTTTCGTAACGGCTTCGGAACAGTGGAAGTTCTGTATAATCTCATAACTCTTGCCCAAAAATGCTGAGACCAACAAAAAGATCTTTTGGTTGCGTTTATAGACTATAAGAAAGCTTTCGACACAGTTAAACATAACATTCTCATGAAATGTCAAAAGAAAAAAGGACTCGATAAAAATGACTCTGATTACCATAGTGAGAAATCTCTATTGGATCAAAGAGGCTGTGGTAACATTAGATGGAAATAGCACGGATGCACAACACATAAGTATAGGAGCTGCGTACTTGCACCATTACTATTTAATATATATTCCGAAGAATTATTCATGCAAGCACTTAAAAATTGTACAGAAGGAATCAAGATAAATGGTAAAAATATAAATAATATCCGTTATGCTGACGATACAGTCATTACCGCTGAAAGTGAGACAGACCTGCAGACGTTACTACTAAACACAATTTGTGACACTGAAGAACAGTTTGGTTTAATAATATACATAAAGAAAATAAAAACCAATGGTTATCAGTAAAAGGGGCAAATTCATTACAAGGATCCAGATAAAAATGAAGATATTGAGCAAGTGGTCAAAATGAAATACTTAGGAGTCTAGATTACGGAAGATCTAAATTCGCAATCAGAAATTTGCTCAAGAATAGAGCAATCAAGAGCAGCCTTTTTGAAGATGAGGAAATTTCTGAGCAACCAAAAACCCAATCTGCAAATACGATATCGGATGGTAAAATGTTATATCCACTCTATTCTTCTTCATGGTATCAAAGCCTGGACTGTTAATGTTGACTTAATGAGAAAACTGGAAGCTTTTGAGGTGTGTCTTTTTAGAAGAATTTTGAAGATACCATGAACCGATCATATTACGAACATAATGGTGTTGCAGAGAATGGGAAAGACAGAGAACTTTTGACTACCATTATTAAAAGGCGAAAGACAGCACATTTGGCGGACATACTTATAAATGTTAAGTACGAATTGTTGCAGCTGATTATGAAGGGTAAAATCAAAGGAAAAAAGTGGTTCCGGTTCCGGTTCATTAGTGGAAGAAGAAGAATGCATTCTTTAATACGATAAAATTGAATTTGAAGACTAATTTTTTAAATCACTGTAATTATTTTCAAATTTTCTATAATTTTATGGTCCTGGTTTAATAATTTCACTCTCCAGGGTGAAAACACTGGCCCAGATATGTGAAGGCGTCTATTCGTTTGATGTTGTAGCTGTCTATTGCGATATTATTGAAACGAAGTTTCTATGCTGACATAGTATTACCTTTTTACAATAGGTAAATGCTAAAGCGAGTGTCACGGAAGAAGCGTTACAAGACGGTGTCACGGGTAGCTTCACGAAATAGCGTTCTTTACATCGATTCACTACTCCCCATTACTTCGTCTCTAGTCATCATATATTCATTATAAGCAGGTTTAAATTAAAAACGGCATGAAGGGTAACTAAAAAATTATAGACATTAAATGAAAAGTAAAAGAAATAAAAGAATATCTGTCAATAAAAAATGGAGTAAAACAAACAGAAAACTAAAAGATCTATACTAGAATTCGGTTCGTAACGATTCACGAACGATCAAAATTTAGAAGTCATCATAATTATCATTCAAATAATGTCAATACTGAATCATCTGTTTAATTTTTAATTCTACACACTTCTCATTTTAAAATAATTTCATATAATTACAATATAAATTTTTACAATTACCAGTTGGACATATCTATACTTTGGAAGAGATTTCTAAAGCAGCAAATATTAAATATAGCATTTTACGAAATAGTCGTCACAGTTAGCAGTTGGAAGAGTCCATTTCTGCCAAGAGGTAGTCCATGATACGTCATGTAAATTTTATCAATTTTATAAAAATCTATAAATAAAGAAATAATAAAATTACTTTATTCATTTAAAAACGTAATTTAAATTTTAAAAATACAAAAAAAACATAGTATGAAGCTTGGCGCTAGTCTACACTATAACCTACTGTAGGTATCACTTTTTTTTATTGCTTTTATTCAATTTTTTAGAACTGATTTTTATACGAGTATTAAAATTAATAATAAAAGCGAAAATAAACAAACTAAACGTAAACAAAATTTCTTTTGTGTCTGGTCCTGTTTTCACTAATGACAGTCAACCAAGTAGGTAAGTAAATAAAAAATTTTCTTTCTATTGTTTAAACTGATCTTAAAGCGAGAACCTTCGGGCTCGGTTCTGTCTCATATAAGAATATTTTATTCGAACAACAGCATTTCGAGTCTAAATAGATGATTTTAGCCTAAATCGACTCCTACCACTTCCCTTAGTTCCATATATTTACAAATTCTCCTCTCTTTACAAATTATGTTGTGTCAATTTATCCCACTGTCATTAACAAAGTCGTTATTCACTTGAGAGGGTTCGACAATGAGGTTATCTGATCGGTATCTTGAAGAGATGAATTTTCATGAATAAATTTATGAAGTTGTTTAGGTATTTTAAGATAATATCTAGATAGATAAACCCCTTTAGGACATAGTGGTCCCAAAGGTAATTTCAACACTCTTAAGATAATTAGGTTACTTTTTTGATATACTTTATCTAATAACAAAATTTTATTTTTCTTTCCGTTAAGTAGTGGTAAAAATAAGATCGAAATATTCTTTTTTTTTTCTGTACTATATTTAAAGTTTATACATTTACAAGCAGTTTATTTAGGATTGCTACTAAATTTAACAAACTACAGTCCTCTCTCTCTATAACGATATGCAAGGGAACGGGAATTTTGATCGTTATATGGAGAGATCGTTATACAGAGAGAGACAAAATTCGGTACTCTAATATTAATAATACTGTACTAAATAACTTATTTTAATTTAAAAAAAATTATCAAAACGAATGTAAATGAATTAACATTGTATTCCACATAGATTTATTAACGAATAATATAAGCAATACAGTATAAAAAATGACTGTACAATTAAAACATGTGTACTGTACAATTAAAAAGAAATAGAATGCTACTGTAAAATATATTTATCCTACATTATCAAAAAAATCTGTCACCTTGGTCTGTCTTCTTTTCTCTTTCCACAGAACTGACCTGACCTTGTCCTGAAGACGCATCGAATCTTCCACAGAACTCATATCGTCTTCCTGGTGAATGAAAAATCGATGCAGTACTTTTGCCGCATCCAATGCCTGCTGAGGGGTCGGAGCTGGCTCTGGCTCTGCTTCCACTTCAGAGTCACTGTTTTCTTCTTCTTATACACGAACTGCTTGCAGGATGTCCTCGGCAGAAAGTCCAGATGTTGTAGCTACATTTTTATCAACTTCTTCAAAATCTGTTAACTCTTCTGTAGGTGATAGTAAGTTCAAACTGCCTGGCCTAAACATCTAATGGCAGGTCATCTTCATCATAAGTCAATCCTTGATCTTCCAGCCATCCTGCGTGTTTGAAGGAATGTTGTATTGTATTGCTCGTCACCTCGTCCCAGGATTTACTAATCATTAGGATGGCTTCAAGAATGTTTAGTTTACGATCGCCATTATTCTCAACCAATTCCATCAGAAGTCTTCTCCTGTAATCGTTTTTCAAACTCTTGATGACACTTTGGTGCATAGGCTGAAGGACACTCGTTGTGTTTGTTGGCAGAAAACAGAGTTCGACGTTTTGAAGGTCGCGCAATACAGGATGAGCAGGACAATTGTCTACAAGCAAAAGAATTTTTCCCTTTAAGCTCGATATCCCACTTTCTTATCGCTTCTTCAAAAATTTCCGAGATCATCCACGCACTCTTGTTTGCTTTATATGTCACTGGTAGATTTTTTATGTTTTTAAAGCAACGCGGGTTTTTCGATTTCCCTATCACTAACAATTTTCGCTTCACCGAACCTGTCATGTTAGCGGCTACTAAAACTGTAATGCGTTCCTTAGAGAGCTTTCCACCAACGCATTTTCCAATTTAAATTTTAAAGTTCTGTTGGGTGTCATTTTAAAAAACAATCCAGTCTCATCCGCATTGAAATCTGAATCTGAAATCATTGAAGTCTGACGCATATCGTGCCTTCAGTTCAGGCCACACGTTTTCTAGCCAATGATCCGTTACGTTTTTGTTAACATCGCGAGCCTCTCCGCTGATTTGCCCGTAGTTGATCTTGTGCCGCATCTTCCACTTGCTCAGCCAACCCTCAGATGCCTTAAAATTCTCAATTCCAAGTTCAGTTGTAAAAAAGTCAGCTTTTGTCCTGACCACAGGTCTAGAAAGTGAAATATGGTTCATACGCTGCTGCTGAACCACTGAAGCATAGCGCGATCTAAATCTTCGTGCTGAGATTTCCGTAACTTCTTCCTGCTACCGCCCTCTATCTCCGCTTTAAGCCACTTTTTTCTGTCCTTCCATATCGTAGCCACAGTTCACTGAGACAGCCCCGTCCGGCGAACGACATCCGATTGCTTTTCACCTTTCTCTGTTGCTCGAGGAATCGATAGCTTTTCCTCCACAGAGAGCACTTTACGCTTTTTCGAAAACATGTTGACTGTTGGCTCACTAAGAGACAACTCAAACTGGAAATGAATAGTCGTCAATAGATGACAACATCTGTGTGATAACAGTTAGTTACGCCGCCCGAAGAATAAACGTGAGTCACTTAACCCTCTGATAAGAAAGAGTATAGGCGCATTCCTTAAGCGCAAAACAAAACAACCGCTGGACAATGGACCTTTTCATTCGTGACTCAGGTAGTCTGAACTTTAAACACAATAACACGTTTGTCATCAAATGTGTTATTGTTCTATTGAACGCTAAAAAGTTATCGCTATAAAGAGACAACGATATCGGTATAGAGAAAGAATTAATACATTGTTCTTATGACGAACCAACCAACGTTTACTATTTTCATCGTTATAGAGGAATTATCGTTATACAGGGAATCGTTATAGAGAGAGACTACTGTATATAGAATACTCATGGCACTAGAAAAATAAACTTTGATGATATACAAGGCAAATATCGAACACAGTATTAATTTAATCTTGCCCAAGTACTTTCGATCACTAGATCATCTTCAGGGGCATTTCGTCAATTGAGGTCTATCCGACAAGAGTGGAATGTCATAAATATAAAATGGGACATAACAATACACCACACAAAAACAAACAAACACTTTAAAATTTTGAAGATAGGCGAAGCTACATGGTATATAGAAGCCGAAGACAGAATGGCTCATTCTGTGGTGTCATCCGCTTACATCCATATGACGCTATACTGTATGTCTTCATCTTTTCCTTATGACGCTATCATTGTAGTGAGGTGATATGTTGATCGTTATATATTTATGTAAATAAAAGGCTCTTGGAAATATGGTTGAGCATTAATGTGTTCTAACTGTGTAATTGTTGATAAAGGTTGTGGTCTTTGATCCTTAAAATACTTCTTGGATGTTCTAGTTTTTGTTGTCAAAGTTTAACAACTTAAATAAAACTAAATTAAAAAGGTGGGATTATCTTCTGGTTTGTAATAAAATTAAAAGTAGTTAAAGGCAAATACACATACAGTATAAGTTTCCAAATCCGCACTGTGTATATGTAGTTTAAAAACTTGTGAAAGATGGAAAATCACATATTATGTAGTATGATGTCCTTTGTTTGTTGTTTTTGTCACAGGTTCTTACAAGGTAAAGACCTAAAGGTTTTAACCTTGTAAGACCTTTTATTTACATACATATTTAATGATCAACATATCATGTCACTACAATAATAGTGTCATAAGGAAAATATGAAGACAGACAGTACCCTGGATGTAAGCGGAAAACTTCTTATTGGCGTTATCTATATTATTGTTTTTTAACAAAACAAACTCTTTGCTGGGCCTGAGGATGAGGCAAATATTGTAAGCCTCGAAACCAACCAGTTCTGTAAAACTTTGGAAGTAAATATTAGATTATGAGTATTTACCTTTTTAATATATCTGTTCAATTATGGACTCACACTTGCAACCCTTTTATCATCATAATAATTATTATAATAGAGTCCAAATAATATTAAATTTACTTATGTAAGTTAAGAAAAAACAGAAAACACCTTAAAAATGTTTACAGTTCTAAGTTTATTTAAATAACACTATAATTATAAACCAACACTATAATTATACCAACATACACATATATAGAGCTATTAAAAGTAAAAATTATATTTATATAATTAAATTCAACAGACATAAAGGTGATTCGTAAGTATTGCTGAATCAGTATCTGTTAAAACTGCAAATTATGCGTCTTTATGAAGACCACAACGATGATGAAGGTGGAGAATATAGTATTCGGTTCAGTGAATTCAACGGAAGTGGCAACCCTGTTTCTAGGGATAGTATAGAATCAACCTGGTGAAGGGCAGCAGCGATCACCAGTACTAGAATTAGGCGTAAAGGAAATGATCCTAAACCGGCTTCTTACTAGAATACCGTAGGTGAGACTGAAACAGTTAGAGGGCTACGGTACTGCGATGCGGAAAGCAAGTAGGAAACTACCGCATTATATTCCTCAGGACATCCGTCCGTAGATTTTTTCTTGTCATGTTGGAAGAAACAAAACAAACGGCCCCTAGTCCCGGGCAGGCCTTAAATGGTCAAGGGGTGCGAAGAATCTCCCGGTTTCAACTTGATAAGACAATCAAAATTGCTACGTGGAATGTCAGAAGCCTATTTGCAGCAGGCAAACTACAAAATCTAATTCAGGAAATGAACAGAATTAACATCGATATTCTCGGCATAAGCGAATTGCGATGGGAAGGCACAGGCATGATCAATACTACTGGTAAAACCCTTTACTACTCATGCAGTGATAGCACAGACCCTCACCACAGACATGGGGTGGGAGTTCTGATAAGCGAAAATTTGCGCGCCTCCGTGTAGAACTTTGTCCCGATCTCCGAAAGAGTCATACTTATTCAGTTGCATGGAAAAGTTAACATAAATATTATACAAGTCTACGCCCCTACAGCAGACAAGCCAGAAGAAGAACTAGAGCGATTTTATCAACAGCTAGACGAAGCCTTAAAGGTGACTAAGAATCACGAAATTAACATCGTATTAGGAGACTTCAACGCAAAAGTTGGGGAAGGAGCTGTAGATCACGTAGTTGGAAAATATGGTCTTGGTCAGAGAAACGACAGAGGGGACAGATTGATACAGTACTGTCAAGACAAAGATCTAGTCATAACGAATACCTGGTATAAGTTACCACCCAGGAGGCTTTACACATGGAAGTCGCCTTTAGACGGACATCAGGGCATTATAAGGAACCAAATAGATTATGTGACAATTAATAGAAGGTACAGGAATGCTATTACTAAGGTATCTGCATTACCTGGAGCAGACATAGGATCCGACCACAATCCCTTAGTAGCAAATATCAAACTGAGGCTCGCTACAGCTAAAAGAAAACACCAGAAGGCATCAGTAAACATTAGAAAACTCAAAAACAATGAAACAAATAAAGCGTACACAGAAGAAATAAACAATAGGTTCTCTAATATGGCAACTGAGAATGATGTTGAAAAGTCATGGACCACCATAAAAGAATCATTTGATGAGTTGAACAACACTTTTCTACTCGAGAGTAAAACAACTACCAAGAATGAGTGGATGACAGAAGAAATATTAGAGATGATGGAACAACGCAGGCAGTGTAAGATCAGGCAGGACGAAGTAGGGTACCGAAATATACACAGTCAAATTCGTAAAGAAATTATAGCGGCGAAGGAGATCTGGATGACTACACTTTGCGCCGAGGCTGAAAGCCTATATAAACTCGGCGACAGCTTCAATCTTCACAAGAAAATTAAGGAAATTGCTGGTGTCTTCAAGAAAAAACAAGTCACTGGTATACATAATGACCAAAATGAATTAATAACGGACCCTAGCGATATACTTAATACTTGGAAAATGTACACAGCCAATTTGTTCAATGATGACAGAACACAAAAACCACCACAACTGGGAGACCATTTGTATGGCCCAAGTATTTTGAAAGCTGAAATTGTACACGCTATCAAACTATTAAAAAGTAACAAAACCCCAGGACCAGATGATATGTACGCAGAAACAATCAAGTTACTTAATGAAGAAAACCTAGACATTATTGTCAAGCTCTTTAACGACATCTACGATACGGGCCAGATTCCAAAAGATTGGCTTCGATCTACATTTATTGCCCTACCAAAAACACCACGTGCGAACTTCTGCAAGGACCACCGACTAATAAGCCTAATGAGTCACTTTTTAAAACTTTTCCTGAGAATACTTCACACTAGATTGTTTAAGAAATGTGAAGAGGTCAGTGGATGGAGTCAGTTTGGTTTCAAAAATGGACTTGGCACGAGAGAAGCGATCTTTAGTATGCAAACATTGATACAGAATTGTTTAGATCAAAGAAAGGATGTTTTTATCTGTTTCATCGATTACGAGAAAGCATTCGATAATGTAAAACATGAATTGATGATAAAATACCTACAAGAATTGGGATTGGATGCAAAGGATATAAGAATCATCGCCAATCTGTATTGGAATCAGACAGCAACAGTACGTCTTCAAAATTTCAACGAAACAGAAGATTTCTCCATTAAAAAAGGAGTAAGGCAAGGTTGTATACTGTCCCCAATGCTGTTCAATTTATACGTAGAAAAAGCCTTCGCAGAAGCAGTAGAAGACTCTAATAAGGGTATTAAAGTTAACGGCATATTTATTAATAACATCAGGTATGCCGATGATACAGCCATAGTGGCAGATAACATCGAAGATCTTCAATGCCTTTTAAATGATCTAACTCTTGCAAGTGAAGCTCGGGGTTTGAAAATAAATATCAAGAAGACAAAATCAATGATTATAAGTAGAAATGATTACCCCAACGCAAAGATATATGTCTCTGGAGAAGAAATCGAACAAGTCAGGCAATTCAAATACTTGGGATGTTTGCTGAATGAGGGTTGGGACCCCGAGAATGAAATAAAGAGCAGAGTTGAACAAGCCAGAAATGCTTTTTTGAGGCTTCGTAAGTTTCTGACTGATCGCAAATTGGACTTCAACCTCCGATACAAGATGCTTAAGTGTTACGTGTGGCCTGTTCTCCTGTACGGAATGGAAGCATGGACGTTAAAGGCCAGTTCCATTAACAAACTTGAAGTGTTTGAAATGTGGTGCCTGCGTCGAATGCTCAGAATATCATGGACGGACAGGGTCAGAAATGAGGAAGTACTCAGAAGAGCGGGCTTACAGGATAGGGAACTTTTTAATTATGTGAAAAGTAAGAAGACTGCATACTTGGGGCACATTATACGAGGAGAACGATACACTTTTCAGCAACTGATACTCGAAGGGAAGATAGAGGGTAGGAGAGGTCTCGGACGTAAAAAAATGTCATGGCTGCGCAATATTCGACAATGGACAGGAATCCACAGCTATGAAATGCTTCGCAATGCTGCTAAAAACAGAATTATTTAAACCAGAATATTTAACATCTCACCTGACAAGACGATGTACGGTGGACGCCTACGCAGAAATGCACGGCACCTTAAGAAGAAGAAGAATGCGTCTTTGTTTAGAGGTGTAGATTGTCGTTACTTGTGAGTTTCTACTTGTTACTTTTGATACGCTTTTGTATATAATCAGTTACACTATAAGTGATTTTGTAACAAGTTGATACCTCTTCAGCATCTTTAGATAGTGGGAATGAATATACCACGCGTCCCTAGTGTTTATATTCTACTTTTCTGTTGGGCGAATATAATATAGTTTAACTACAATACGTGCACTTCATTTAATCCTTGAACCCAGAGAAAAAGGTAGGTAGTAAAAAATTAGGGATCTGAATTAGCTTGGTAGTTTTATTTAAAGAGAGACACTGAGGTAGTAATAGAAGAACCCAGAAAGCTGGTAGGATTAGCCCACATGTGTATGCAGGATTTATGTGCATGTATCGGAATTGGCAGCAGTACATTAGATGAGCTTTAAATCGAAACTAGTCTTAGACAAGGCGGCTTTTTAAAAGAGGGGGCACGGAAATGGTCAACGATTATAAGATCAAGTACTTAGTATTTACCAAAATCCAACCCAAAAAAATTGTACAAAACATTTCTATGAATAAGTACAATTTCGAATTTGTTAAAGAATCCAAATACTTAGGAGCAGTGATAAAGTCGAAAATAGTTATGCAAAAATAAGTCCTACCAATATGGTTTTTGTTGTCCGATCTTTTCATATCGCCCTAGTGCTTCTAGAGCAGCGGCGTGTATACATTCTTTGATGGTTTTGTATAGCTAATTAACATTCCTGGTATTAATTACTATTTATAACTGGGAATAAGCCACAATTAAATATAAAAATACGTTTATTGACGTTTCAATTTCCAATTCGGAAATCGTTCTCAAAATACAAACAGTAAATTAAACAAATTTTGTTTTTGGTTACATAGTGAAAAAATTCTTCTAATAATTTAATTTTATCTGACTCATTTATATTGACAATTCAGACATACATTATGCATTTTAAAGTAGACGACTTTAATATGATATTGCCAATATTGTTGAGTTGCGCTACTGGGACGACTTTACTTATAAGATAGTTCATTCGATTACATGAAATCAACTTTAACTTGAGAATATCCGTCAGAAAAAAATCATAGCATGTAATTCGTCTTTAAAAAGACAAACACATGACATGATGACAGTAAAATTCTCCTGTTAGTGATTCCGTAGTAAATTATGAGGGAAAAACCAGGAAAAAAACCTCATAATACTATCCCGACATTGTAAGTATTTATTCGTGAATTTAGTTTACCTTCAACAAACATCAAAATTCTGATTTTATATGTTACGTTATTTAAAAAACATAAATGATGTATGCTCTATATGTTACTGACTTACTAATGCTGGTATTTTCTTATTAATAACTTCCTCTTTCAATATTGGTAACCAGATCCTACTACATTCTGCCGAGGAATTTGCGACACAATTGGCCTCATTTAGCATAATTAAGCCGCTTCTTTGATTTTTCTTTTTTTACCATCCGTTTCTTTTAGGACTATATTTGAATTATTCCATTGAACCCTATGTTCATTACCCCATGCGTGTTTACATATTTGAGATCTATCAAATTCTCTATTTTTAATATAAGATTGATGTTCACTTATTCTAACATTTAATGGCCTTGATGATTCACCTAAATAAAACTGATCGCATTCACAAGGTATTTTATAAATGCAATTCTTTGTCCTTTCTTGTTCATTGTTAGGTTTGGTTTTGGACAAAATAGATCTCAACGTGTTTGTTGTTTTGAATGTTGTTGAAATGTTGAATTTATTTCCTATCCTTTTAAGTTTTTCTGATAATCCTTTTATGTACGGTATTGTTATTTTCCTCATATTATTCCTTGTGTATGCTGCAGGATCTCGTTCTAAGTTGTTCTGTTCTATTCGATCGATTGTTGAAAATTCCTTATTTATAAACGATAAAGGATAATCATTTTTTAATAAAACAGATGTTAACAAATGTTTCTCCTCCAAGAACGAATTTTCGTTAGAACATGTAATTTTGGCTCTATCGTATAAGGATTTAATTATTCTCTTTTTTACATTAATATTATGATTTGATTTGAAATTTAAATATCTATTGGTGTGTGTTGGTTTTCTATACACCTGAGTCTCATATCCAGTATCGTTCTTAGAGATTAAAACATCCAGGAAAGGTAGCGTGTTATTATATTCCTTTTCCATGGTAAATGTTATTGTCTCTTCTTTATCGTTTATATCGTTTAGGAATGTGTCCAACAACTCTGATCCATGAGGCCATATTGAGAATACATCATCTACATACCTCCACCATACTGTGGTTTGAAATTTTGTATTATATTAAAAATAGAGAATTTGATAGATCTCAAATATGTAAACACGCATGGGATAATGAACATAGGGTTCAATGGAATAATTCAAATATAGTCCTAAAAGAAACGGATGGTAAAAAAAGAAAAATTAAAGAAGCGGCTCTAATTATGCTAAATGAGGCCAATTGTGTCGCAAATTCCTCGGCAGAATGTAATAGGATCTGGTTACCAATATTGAAAGAGGAAGTTATTAATAATAAAATACCAGTATTAGTAAGTCAGTAACGTATAGAGCATACATCATTTATGTTTTTTAAATAACGTAACATATAAAATCAGAATTTTGATGTTTGTTGAAGGTAAACTAAATTCACGAACAAATACTTACAATGTCGGGATAGTATTATGAGGTTTTTTTCCTGGTTTTTCCCTCATAATTTACTATGGAATCACTAACAGGAGAATTTTACTGTCATCATGTCATGTGTTTGTCTTTTTAAAGACGAATTACATGCTATGATTTTTTTCTGACGGATATTCTCAAGTTAAAGTTGATTTCATGTAATCGAATGAACTATCTTATAAGTAAAGTCGTCCCAGGAGCGCAACTCAACAATATTGGCAATATCATTTTAAAGTCGTCTACTTTAAAATGCATAATGTATGTCTGAATTGTCAATATAAATGAGTCAGATAAAATTAAATTATTAGAAGAATTTTTTCACTATGTAACAAAAAACAAAATTTGTTTAATTTACTGTTTGTATTTTGAAAACGATTTTCGAATTGGAAATTGAAACGTCAATAAACGTATTTTTATCCTTAATTGTGGCTTATTCCCAGTTATAAATAGTAATTAATTTACAATGCCACAAGAAAATAGCTTCAGAACAATTACTGGTATTATCTTCCGTTTCAATTAGTTTTTGTTCCAGTCTACGTTTATGTAGGTTTCTAACACTTTCTTGGTGTAAACTTTTCAAATGGTACCGTACCTACTACTACTTGCTCCTTTGTATAGTTATCTTGCGGCGTTTTCTGTTCTCTTTTATGTGGAAATGAAATATCTGAACGTAGAAGGTAGTGGTCACTGCCGTAAGTCGGTCCTCTACATGCTCTTACGTCTGTTGTTTTCAGTCGACTTTTTTGTTTGAGGATGACATAGTCTATAACTGATTTTAAGTTTCGTGTTTTCTGAGTCCACGTATATTTATGAATGTTTCCACGTATTGTATGTTGGAAATATCCATTCATTATTCTGAGTCCATTCGGTCGCATATATCCTTCTCCTTTATTGTTCGTATTATCTCCTCCATATCTACCTACTACTTTATCGTTGTTCTTTTTTCCGACTCTGCTATTGAGGTCTCCCAAGATTATTATTTCTCTTGTGTTACCCACCTTTGTGATTTCTTCATTCAGTTGTTCGAAAAAGATATCTTTCACATTTACAATAGCATCGTCATTGATTGCATATATTCCCAGAATGGTCAGTTACTGAAGCAGCGGTGTATCATAATGGAGACTCCTTGTCGAGCTCTACGTACTTTTGTGACTCCAGTGTAGAAATGATCGTATTTACCTAGGTTTTTCAATCCTTGACCTTTCCGTTTGGTTTCCGTAATAATAGCTACGTCTGTCTTTATTTTGTTTAGTTCTTGCCTAACCGTAACCCTATGCCCCAACCCTCAACTTGGAGGACCAGGGTTTGATTTTGGAGCTTTCCTTCTCCTAGACGGTTTGCTTTCACTGCAGCTTAAGAGTATCGTCTGCCCTACCTGTTGGTCCGCGGGTGGTATTTTATTTCCTACCTACCCGCCAGCTGATGCTGGTGAGGGCTTTTCCCTATCCGCCACCTGGGGACGCACTATCTAGGAGTTACAGGCTCTCCCGAGAGAGATTTATTACTTGTATCAAAAAATTTGTGTCGGTGAAATAACCAATATCGCGATACGTTATTCGAATTTCATAACATACAAATATTATCTGTTTGAATTTGCCGACGGTCGAAATATCGATGGACCCGACTTTACCAGTCAAGTCATGAATGTCGAGTCAATACTTTCATCACAAAATTCCAAGAAGATACCGCGAATGAACCATTAATAGAACGCCAGGTAGAATTTTTGAGATATTACAGGACCGTAATTACAGGCACATACAAATATAATAGCACTAGGCTAGAAAAGAAACTAAACTCCAATGATCGCTCTTCCACAGAAGAGACAGATGAACCATCATCTCAGGCAAAATTCCAACATGTATAATTCCATTATTTTGGAGGGAATTCTTAATATGTTTATATATCCTTTAAGAACTGTGTTTTGTATCCATTTCAAGACAACGTTATTTGGATTCCATACAGGTATCTACGGAAATGGAAAAGCAAATCAACTGACAAACAAAAGTTGAATGAGCTCAAACCACACTGCAAAGTTAAAAACATAATATCCCTACACCGATGTAAACAATCTGGTTAAAATCCGCTTTACTAATGCATAGCAAAATCTTTGGAAAAATTTGGTACAAAATTAAATTTAATCTGTCCTAAAATATATGCTGTCCTGAAAAATCCTTTTAACAGAAAAATCCAAGTTATTATTAGTCGTCTAAGAATATTGGTCCTCAACACAAATACTTAATACCAAAATAACTACTACTGCTCCAATTGTCTTTAACGCAGTGCCCGTTAAACATATCCTGCTTGATTGTCCGCTGTTCATGGAAGAAAGAAGATCCACGCAATTACAGATGATGATCTCAAAACAGCTCTCACCAAAAAGTCTTAACAGTGTTAACCTATTTAACAGACATTAAGTTATACAATTCTATTTAACTTAATATTTCTTGTGTTTGTGTTATTAACTAATAACCCTGTGCGGTTGATGTGGTTGTGTGTTTAAATAAAAAAAAATTAAAAGCATTGCTAATATTCAATCGATAATAATTGATGAATTATCGTTGAATATCAAAGACAAAATTAATACGCCATAAATATTTACGAATTGTTCGGTTTTATTATGTTTGTGTTTATTCTGTTCTTTTGAATTTGATTGAATCTTTTATTGAATATACGTGTTCTACCAATAAAACCAAAGATAAAAGCGTAGTAAATAAAGAGTGTGGTAACGCTAACCAATAAATTGAGATAGCGTGGTGTTATCCCAACATCCTAGCATCGAAGATCCAAGCATACAAAAGATATGTGAAAGTCCCGTTATCCGATCTTAATCAGAATACGACCAACGTAACTAATAATATAAGTGACTACCCTATTTTTTTTATTTTCTGTCCTTTTCAGCAGACCTTGTTCTTCAAGTATTATTTCATATCCTCTCTCGGATTGACTTTCATTAAATTCACCACCAGGGGCGGATGGGCAAGTAAAATTCTACCGGGAGAATAAACGACGGCGGCCCAAAATTTAAATATATATATATATTATATATATATATATATATATATATATATATTATATATATATATACATGGGAGTTTTTTTGATTTTTTTTAAACTATAGAAACTTGGAATCTAAAATGCAAAGTTTGCTCTAGAAAATTCTATATTAAGATATTTAAGATATATAAATAACAAATTAATGTGTTATAAACTATAGGTGAATGAAATATCGTTTTACATATATAGCTATCACTAAATGGTAACCTATTATTTATTATATTAATACATTAAAGCGTCCTTCATTAATTTGGTTGTTTGACCCAAACGATTAATAATTTCATCATTGTTTATATCGCTCAGTATATCATTTTCAATATTCATCAGCATGAACGACTCGAGTCTATTATCAGACAAGAAGTTTCTTAATCTATTTTTGATAAATTTTAAAGTTGAAAACGATCGTTCACATGCCACTTGCGAGATGGGCAATGAAAGTATATATTGATAAGCCAATACCACCGTGGAATAAGCCCCCTTAAACAAATTATATTTTAAAATTGAACCGTAGCAACAAATGACACAGTTCTGACATTTGTTAGATTCGATGCACACCCTTGATTTTGTACTCTGTTTTGTTATACAGTCATCTTCGTCTACATCTGACTGTGCAGAAGAAGAGTCGTCTAACCCCACATCAAGTCTAGCATAATTTATTTCATATGAATCTTCAATTGTTAATTTAATATGTTTCCAGTTGCTTGCAAAGCTTGCTAACTCTTCTTTCAACTTTGCAGGAGTTGCAGAAGAATCAAACTGTATTAATTTTTCTGACAATATTTTTAGAGAATTCTCAGGTAGCTCACCTTTGGCGATTTCTTCAAAATTATTTGGATCTAAAATGTTCAGATCCCTACATAATTCAGCGTTGTTTGCAAATCTTCTACTGATTGATTCTACTGCAGTATCCGCAATAACGTTAAAAAAAAAACAATTCTAAAATTTTCTTTTGGGCTTACTGGGATTTCATCAGAAGTTTTCTCATCAAAGAATTTCTTTTTCTTTTTTGATCGAAACTCGGGCAATTGTTCTTCAATAAAAAATTCGAAGTCTCTCCTTTCAAAAGAGAGTTTAGCCCACCCTACAAATTTATCTGCAGATGTTTCAATGTCTGGAAAATTTCGTTGCATTTTTTTAAAACTCAGTATAGAATCATTAACCATAAAGTTACATTTTAATAAATCTAACCCTGTTGTCTGAATATATCTTGATAAAGGGCCTGTTATAGAGAACAGTTTTAAGAATATGTGCCCAATTAAAATATTTTCGTATTTCAGTAATTGTGCTTTGTAATTTGCAGCAGTCGCTCTTGCATCTGGCTTAATTTTTTGTGAATTTTCAATTGTATTAAGAATGTCAATTAAATCAACGTACAGTGCTTTATTAGGTTCATTAAAATTACCAAAAATTTTACTGAGCGCTGCTTCCTTTGACCACCAACGAGTTTCTCCTATCAACTGAAGTTTCTGTGATCTAGCATTGTTGCCAATGTCCAACCAGTAACCCATGCGTTGATGAGATTCTTTAAAAAATGCTGCTATACAATTCAGTAATGAAAAAAATGATGCGGCCTTAATGTGGGATTTAAAAATGTCTGTCAGAACAAGATTTAAAATATGCGCATAACACCAAACATGAACATGATTTGAATTTTCCTGGACCATGAAACTGGAGAATCCCGAATATCTCCCTTGCATATTAGCCGCCCCATCAGTAGAGTCAGCAATACAATTTTTTTCATCCAAACCATTTTTTACCAGTATGTCATGAATCATGGTATGAAATCCCTTCCCTGTTGAATTGTGACAAGGAACAACTGCAAGAAGGCGTTCGTGAATTGTTCCGTTGTAAACATAACTGAAATAAAATAAAATAAGCAAAGGTGAAGATTTTATTATACTTACAATTTAACATACCTTGTTACAACTGAACATTGGTCTGTTACTGAAATATCTTGAGTGCTGTCTATTTCTATAGAGAACATAGTGGCAGTCTGTATCTCTGAAGAAATCTTCTTTAGAATAATTTCTGTGATTATGACAATGATTGAATTTACAGTAGTTTTTGACAAAAATGTGTAGAAATTTCCAGCTCGACGTTTGATTTTTCTATTGTGATAACTTTTGCTTTTTTTAACAATGGCGTCCAAATGTTTCTTCAAAATAACATCAAATTTCGATAAAAGTAAGATTATTTCCAAAAAATTACCATGATCTAGGTTTTCATTTTCTAGATTGTATGCAGCTTCATTTGCTGTGCCCCGATAAGAAAGTCCTCGTTTGCCAATTAGTTTTATAACATCAATAATAACATCCAAAACGTGCCGATTGCTTGCAACTTTTTTATTTCTCATTTCAACAACGTTTCCAAAAAGTATTTTTTCAATTGTTTGATTTTTAATATACATGAAATATGTTTCGCAGTTTTTTCCATGACTGATTGAACTTTCATGCTCATTTATTCGCTGATATACATGTTTCCAATCAGACATACCTCTTGCAAAAGCAGAACTTTGATCTTTATTACTCTCAACTGAATAAGCAAGACAAATTGTGCAGAAAAGTGCCTTTCTTTCTTCACTATAGCTCAACCATTTCCTTTTTGTTTTATTATTACGCGTAAACGCTTTTTCCACATTGAAAGGTACATCTTTTTGTGCGACAGGTACCTTTGGATGGAATTCAAAAAATAGCTGTAATTTATTGGGATCGGACGGTCGAAGAAATTGCCAGATTCTGTCTCTTCCGGCTGTCCCAGCTTTAGTAGCGCCTCTTCGTCTTTAAGTGCCTTTTTTACATTAGCTTCACTATCGCTTTCATCACTTGTCTCTATGTCGTCGTCCGAGTCCTCTGACAGCTTTAACTCAGTTTCAAATTTAGTTTCTGAAACCGGTAAATTTTCTTCGGATTTTTGCTCTTGCTCTTGTTTTTCCGTGTTAATATCACTTTCTACCCCTGAAGTTGAAGGAACAGAATAACTATTGAGCAAATTATCCAAAGAGTGACATTTTTTTGCTATTTCACATCTTTTTTTCTTCTCCCTTTCTAGTTTTTTTTCTTGTCCTCCTTTTCGTTTTGGTGGCATTGGTATTTGATTTTTTATTCACTTAGTATATTGGTTCTGACGGCTATCATACAAGCAGTTTTCGTCCTAACGTAACAAATTTCATAATTATTGAACAGCTAGAATAGGCGCTTTTTGAGCATGTTTATACAGAGTATTTCATAACTATACCTACAAACCTTTAAACGTGGTAGGAGACATCACAACCAACATTCTTGCTTTATAAACAAACGCCCAAAAACGATTTGTTTGCGAATTAGACGTAAAAAAACACTTGAAAGCAATAGATTTTTACAAATTTTATAGTTTTTTACAGAACTTAACAATACTACAAAACACTAAAAGTAAGTAAATTTTTTGTTTGGGAAAGAAGATGAAACAGAGTGTACGAGAATTTATTTTAATCGAATGATTTAAACAGAAAGCTTGCACCTGCCTAATTTATTAATGTGTTTATTTAAAAAAAAATACGAACTTTTAGTACAGAATAACACCTTGTACTGTTTATCCGCGACTTTCCGGACACGGTGTATAGTGTTGAAACACCCTGTATAGTAAAAATTATTTTAAATAATTATTTCCTACCTTAAACTTCCACTCTAATAAATCGGCTTAAGTAATATAACGTTATTGGTTAATTTAGAAGTAGGTAAATGTTTATTATTATCCTTCTACGCCACTATTCAACTAATCCCGAAGTAAAAGTGCACGTCACATAATAATTCGTGTCTTTCGGAACCGGAACTAAGTGATAAGGCGTTAGTTAATCCAAAAGATTTCTGGCGACGCGACGGACGTAGAATTTGCAAACTCGCACAACCGCTGTCTCAAATAACGACAGTCGTCGACAGTAATAAACAAACTGTAAAACGAAAAATAATCCTTAGGGTCTCAAGGTCAAGGGGCTTCCTTTACTAAGAAAACAATAACTACGATGACTGATACAAACTGTAAGCCGGGAGTGCATATTGTCCGCAGATGTTTTTAACATAGGCCAGTGCCAGACACACATTGTGTTTAAGTTTATTTTCGTGTTTCTTGCTGGGTAAATTTTAATACAATAATAACATACAAAAATAACATAATAAAGAACAGCGCTGGACCAGTCTTTAAAGAAAGTATACATCCTGTTTACTTTTGTTGAACATAATTTTTGGTTCTTTTCTTACTTTTATAGTCTAGTGTAGGTATTTGCTAGGACTAGGTGCAACCGTATCAGTATTTTTACATCGATTTATAAAAATCAAGATTCATGCAGTTGAAAAATTAAGGGTTTAGGTCCGCGCGTGACAGCCCACAAACGACGGCCCACCGGGAAAATTCCCGGTATCCCGGTGGGCCCATCCGCCCCTGTTCACCACCATAATAATTGTCTCGTCTGATAGAATGTCTCTATGTATATCTGCTAATTAATGATAGAAAGTTGGTTTTTCCTTCTCCTTCAAGCCGAGTTGAGGAGCCTACAGAAACATAATATTCAACACGTCTTTATCAAGTTCAAATTTTTTATTATTCTATCGCCTATAGTTACAACTTTGACTACGGTCTTTCATTTTCGTACCAGCAATTATACCATCTTCATTTCTAGTTTTACTCTTCTCTACATACCACAACCTGTACCATTGACCTAGTTGTGTTTTATATTTTCGGTTATGTTAATTATCAATCTTTAAAATTTACGTTTAATGGAATAACAAATAATTATAAGGAATGATATGTTTACTCTCCTGAGGTGCGATAATCATGTGTTAGGATCTAAGCTGTATCTTCTATTGTTTTTTGTTTATTTCTCCAATTTTTTGTTGATAAATATGACCCATATGTAATACATTACATACTTTTGGCTAAGGATATATTACGATCGATTTATACAGAAGATTTGTTAGCGACCAAGGGATAAAATTATAAGTGCAGAGTCCAATGTACCATATATGATTCATGGGCGAATTATATGGGGGATATAAGAGTATACAGATAACGATATTGTTTTGTTGACCATAGGAATTAAGATTTATGGCAATCCCATCTCTAGAGCATATTTATTATAATGCTCTAAAACTTATTTTTTGGTTACTTTTTAGGCTTAATAGCAATAGAAATAAACAAATAAGTAATATAAATACAAATTTTATGAACAAAGTATGTTATATGTGGACTTGAGAAAAGCGTATGATAGCATCCCACAAAGCAAACTATGGGAAGCATTAGAGAAAACCAATATAAGCGCAAATTTAATAACAGCGACGAAACAATTGTATACCAAAACTGCAGCAAGGGTGAAAGTTGGAAGCGGGCTATCGAGAGGATTCCAAATTAGCAAAGGCCTAAAACAAGGGTGCTGCCTTTCACCGACATTATTTAAGATCTACTTCGAGCAAACTCTAAAACTTTGGAAACGCAAATGCAAAAACATGGGATTACCGATCAACAACAATACAATATACACTTTGTCATTTGCAGACGACCAACTTGTACTAGCGCAAGACTACGATGATATAAAATATATGACAAGGAAATTAATAGAGGAGTACAAAAAGGTGGTTTGGAAATAAACATAAAAAAGACCGAATATATGTGTATCGGTGGGACACAGCAGGACCTTACACTGGGAAATGGCGAAATTATTAAACATTGCGACGCATATAAATACCTGGGTATGACCATCACACAAGAAGGAAACGTAGACCGGACGATAGAAGAAAAAAAACAACCAGGGAAGAAAAGCAATTACCCTTCTCAATAGCATACTGTGGGACCAGGCAATATCAAACAACAACAAACATAGAATATACAATAGAATTGTTAAGAGTATAATCACTTACAGCAGTGAAGTATGGCAAATAAAAGAAAGATACAAGAGAAAACTTGAAGCAACAGAAATGGATTTCTGGAGGCGCTCAGCAGGAAAATCAAGATTAGAAAGGGTAACCAACAACAGAATTAGGGAAATAATGAATGTGAAACACACAATAGTAGATGACATTAGTACCAAACAGCTTAGATGGTATGGACACGTACAAAGAATGTCCGAAGAACGACTCTCGAAACAAATCCTAACGTGGACCCCTCATGGTAGACGAAAAAGAGGAAGACCCCGCCTTAGTTGGAGAGAAGGCATAAATCGAAGTATGAGAGAAAGAGAATTAGATGAAGACCTTTGGATAAACCGAAGTGAATGGCGACTAGGCATTGGAAGACGTAGGCGAACGTTTTAAAACCGATTTATATATATATATATATATATATATATATATATATATATATATATATATATATATATTTATATATATATTTATATACATATATATAATATATATATATATATATATATATATATATATTTTTATATATATATATATACATATATATATATATATATATATAATATATATATATATATAGTATATATATATATATATATATATATATATCGTCGGTGACCTGGCAATTTCTCCTATCTGCATTTTTTTATGAAAATGAGTTATCGATGAATTCGGAATCTGCTTATAGCAAAGATTTGTCTGTAGAACTCCTATGAACGAGAAAAATGTCTAAATATATAAAAATGCCACTTGCAATTTCTCCTATCTAAATTCACGCGGTAAACTACATGCAACATGTCCTATCTTGTCAGTTTGTATAGTGCAATCATAGGGTATAGTAAGCTGTTAGACTGCGAGTTGTTTATCAACGAAATACGATATTTCTGGTAAGTTTCACAAGCTATTATGTACATATTAATGATAATATTATGTGATTATAAAATCTGAAGTAATAATATTCTAAACTAAAACGATAAACATAGACAAAGATCTAGTTTTTATAATTTTTTTCAGATAGGAGAATTTGCAAGTAGGCAACAGATAGCGATTTACTGATAGGAGAATTTGTGTGTCTTAATAAACTGTATAGTACTCATGTCGAAGAGAACTTTGCGTATGCTTGCAATGGCTAACGAAAACTTAGTTGTAAATAGAAGCGACGAAATAGACACTCTACTAGTAAACGAACTGGTAAACTCTGGTGAAATCAACGAATGGGAAAACCTAAATATAGACAGTACGCCTATAGTTATGGTAATAGACGAACCTCAGCCTGAAGACAATCATACGATTACTACGCTTACAACATTGCAAAATTGTACGGAGCAGGAAGACTTTGACTTAAGCGATTGCTTAAAAGACTTTAACGAAATTGACTCTTTAGCGGATAATAATAATTGTATTATATCAAGTGATAGTGTATCTCAAGAAATTCATTTTTTGAATAATAGCTGTTCTGATGACAACAACTCTGTAAACCTCGCGTTAGATAACTTAACAAATAAACAAGTACTGTTGCCAAATGAACAAAATGAAAGGGTGGTATCTCTTGTGCCATATGAATGTTCTAGTGACGAAGACGAAACTTATGAAGCTACAAATACCAGTGATGATCAAGAAAGTTCTAATACTGGTATAAACAATAATATTGAAAGAAATCTGGTGAACACAAACGGTGATGTTGAAGTTACCATGAAGAGAAAAAGGAAGCTGGGTCAGAATAAAAATGAATGGAAAAGATATAAAAACAAAAAACTGCGAATGAAAGGTGAAGTATACATGGGGTTTAGTAAAAAATCCGGGAAGATCAAGCAAGATATACCGAGAAAAGCAAAATGTTTAAAAGAGGCGTGTACTTCAGAAAAATGTCGAAACTCCAAATTAAGATATTGCAAAGAATTTACCGAACAGTGCAGAAGTCATATCTTTAAGAAATTCTGGGGTATGACTTGGGATCAACGTAAGGTCTTTGTAGCATCTCATGTATTTAAAACTCCAACATTTAAATCAAACAAGGAAAATGCAAGAAGACAAGGTACATACACTTACTATTTACATGACGGGAATGAAAACTTACAAGTATGTCGTACCATGTTCACAAACACATTAGATATAGGTTATAAAACTATTCACTATTGGGTTGGTAATAGTTCTTGCGGTATGACTGACGAATCATCATATGTTTCTACCAAGAAAATGGTAAAGAATAGGTATACAGAAAGTCATAAATACTTGGAACAATTTTTTGACAGTTTACCAAAACTTCCATCACACTATTGTCGTAGCGAAACACAAAAATTATATTTAGAATATTCTTTTACCAGTATGTCAGATTTGTATGGTGTTTATGTGAATAGTTTTTGTCAAGAAAAGAATATAACTCCTTTAGGTCGCAATGTCAACACGATTTAAGGAGAATAATTTTGCTTTATATACACCAAAAAAAGACCAATGCAATATTTGTTTTGCATTTAAATACAAGAATACGACTGAAGAAGAATATAGAGCTCATATAAAAAGAAAAGAAGACGCCAGAGAAGCTAAAACTTTGGATAAAGCCACAAGTGAAAGAGATGAAATAATAGCACTAACAATGGACCTACAAGCCGTAAAGTTGTGCCCATATGTACCAGCGAACAAAATGTACTTCAAAACCAAATTGTCCTGCCATAACTTCACAGTTTACAACCTAAAAACTCGGGATGTTATGTGCTATTGGTTTTCAGAAAACGAGAATAACCAGCTCAAAGCATCCACATTTGTTTCCTGTATCATACATTATTTAGAGGAGAATTGTGTTACCGACTCCAAAACGCCAGTCGTTATTTATTCTGATGGCTGCGGTTATCAAAATCGTAATAATGTCCTGGCCAACGCTTTACTAAACTTTACCATCAAGCATAATGTGTTAGTGTTCCAAAAATATCTTGAACCGGGTCACTCTCAAATGGAATGTGACTCGGTACATAGTACGATAGAAAGAAGTCTTAAAAATAAGGAAATCCATCTACCAAGTGACTACGCTACCATTACAGTTCAAGCAAGGAAAGGAACTAAGCCATATAGAGTGAAAATATTAGACCATACGTTTTTTAAAGACTATTCATCGTCCAACCACATGCGATATTCCTCAATCCGACCTGGAAGAAAAGCTTATGCTTAAAGGCAGCTATGCTTAATTTTAATAAACAACAACTCCTAAGTTCACATTAAATGAAAAGCAATATCTCCTATGAGTAACAGTACTTAAAGCAATACCTCCTATCTCGCTTAACAAAACTAAATTCACTTAAATATTAACTTTTTCATAATAAGTAAACATGTCGCTTTAACGCAGATCATAAAACACAAAAAAACCATTGAAATATATTAAAATGTTATACTTATAAAGTTTTTTGTCTCTCCTGAAAAGTTTAGGTGAAGTCACATAGGAGATATTGCAAGGTCACCGACGATATATATATATATATATATATATATATATATATATATATATATTATATATATATATATATATATATGAACAAAGCTTATAATAATAAAGAAGAAATAAAATCATAATAAGAATCGTTTGTATTTTTAAATACAAAAAAAAACAATAAAATTCTTCCTTAATAAAATTAAGAACCTACAAACTTCGTAAAATGTACCTAACAAAAATAAAAATTAGAAAAGCAGATTAATGAATTAAGGGCTCAACTATTCTACCTCCTTGTGCTGAACAGTAACCAAATGTGTCATATAGATTTCTCCTCATATTTTGGAGTAGGGCTGGTGTAATGATTGCAGAGAAATTAAGTATTTTTGCCCTTAATTTGACTAGGTTTTTGGCCCTTTCAAACTGATGCCTATAAACGTTGTCTTTTAGAAAACCCCAAAAAAATAATTGTTAGGCGCTAAGTCACAGGATCTAGCCGGCCATTATTGTACTACGTGTACTTATCACGAGGAAGTCATAGTGCTCTAGAGTTGTGAGCCGAACACCATTGTGTTGGAAATAAACCTCCTGAAAATTAACGAGAAGGCATCGAACTGCCGGAATGATCTCATTCTGTAAAAGTTGTAAATATTTGGGCCCGTTTAAGTTTCCATCGATAAAAAATGAACCGACAATATGGTTGTCTAACATCCCAGTCCAAACATTTAACTTTTGCGGATTCTGCGTTGGCACTGCAACACTGAGGTGCTTATTTTTCCGAGAATAATACCTTGCAACGGATATGGATTGTTTTTGCATAACATGAAGATTCGTCAGAAAATAAATAATTTTTTAAAAAGTGTACATTTTCATTCAAGTTTATCTAACATAAATTCACAAAACTCCATCCGCCTTAAGTTATTTTCCGGATACAGTTCTTGTGTTGGTTGTATCTGAAACAGTGATACCCATTCCTTTTGAGAACTCGCTGCACAGTTCGAGCATTCACGTTAACTTTCCTAGCAATTTGTACACTATTGCAAAGTTCACTAGCTTCCACAATAGCATAAATATCAATATCCCTGTTTTGACGCTCCTCATCGACAGGTCTAACACGTGGTTCATTACCTTCATGACTTTTTTTACAACTGTTTACACATCTCGAAGTTTGAAAATGTTTAATGGTATTTTTAATTGTTGTAACACTTTGTGGGGGTCTATTTTCGAAGGCAACAATAAATAAATCAATTACTTCGCGTATCGATTGACCCATGTCACAGTTACAAGTTGCACTTTTTCTTGGACGGTATACAACGTAATAGGCATTTATTAATTATTTGGTTATTATTTCAGAACTTCGTTTGAAATTTTTAATGTCAATATGACAATTACGACAACTCGTACCTACTGTGAAATAAATATAGAGAGTGAAAACGTGTGACATGTCACAGCGATTGCCATTGTGTCGTATGGTCAATAAAACAATGCCGTGATCTGTATAATAGTAATAATAATAATATCGTGTGGTGTTTTTGCCGAAGAGATCGTTTTGGATTGTTTCAGGCGCCAATTGCATTTTTAACCCTGCTTCAGATAACTAGTGCCGATGCACCCTAGTCCAGGGGGTACCGACGGTTTTAAGTTCCGTTCGAATTACGATAACAGCTCGTATAATTTTCTCAACCAAAGTACTCAATTTAAAAATTTTGTTGTTGGTGCCAAGAATCGAAGTCGTGCGCTCTGGTTTAGAAATCAGTGCTGGGCTACGGCCGCCACATCTGTGATCATATATTTATTTTTCTTATTAAGACGAAACGTTTTTTGCTGTAGTTTGGTAATCTACTCACTAATTTTACCGTATATCCTTATTATTAAAAATGTTCTCGTACCATTTTATTGTGGCATAATTTTGTATTTCGATTTTCATTCCAAAAACCGGTTTTTAAAAAATGTAAAATATTCGACCCAGTCGAAGGCTATTTGAAAATCTATAAATAAAAATATGTACAAGAAAAATATATTACTTAACGTAGAATTAAGAATATTTGTTTATTGAGTAGTGCCGCCTATGTTTCGGCTTATTGGAACGACTAAACCTTCTCATCTCTGGGTCTGTATTTGTGAATAATGTCTTTGAGTTTGAGCTGAAAACAAAACACTCCATGCTAATGGGAGTAATTCTACTCGGATAAAACTATCACGCCTTGTTAGTATTGGGTGAACACAACAGGAGAGAGTCGTTTTTCTTCTCCCTTTCATAAATAGAACGCTAACCTTTATCCTGCCGTTTCGTAAGTGACACGGGGATTTTCCATTTCCAGGGGTTTATTCCTGAGGGAGGCAATGCATTTTTAAAAATGACGGGAGACGCGAGTTGTTCTCCGCCGGTTTTTAAATATTTGTGGAAATTCATTGATTGCTTGCCATCTTTCTGCTTGAAATTATTAAACAACTTTCTTTTCTTATTTTTCAAATGGATAGGTACACGCAAATATTTCAAAGACCTAATAAATCATGTAGATGTTATGATAAAACTATTCATTTTCATTTTTTTTATTCAGATCTAATATCGGTTTTTATATTTATTGTTCTATCTTGGGACAATTTGTTCTTTATTTAGATCTAATTTATCTTCATTTTTCGAAACATACTCTTGAGCTCTGAATTGACAGCGCATTCTATACTCATAGTTGGTTTAGTTTTAAAAACTACTTACAGTATTTTATTTTTATCTGCTCTTGTTGTGTGGTTATATGCTCAACTAATGGTGAAAGGAAAGAATTAGGAAAAGAGAGGACTAGGAAGGAAAATACTGTCGTGGCTAAGAAACATCCGATAGTAGAGGGCTAAATTTTCAACAGTTAATTGGAACAGCTGAAAACAGAAGAAGAGTTGGCAATTGTTGTAGTCAACCTCCATCGAGAAGAGGGCACTTTACGAAGAGAAAGTTATGTGTTTAGACCATAAATGATGCCTTTGTTCCCTCCATGTTACTTCATCTTCTTCTTCTTATAGTTTCCTATCCTTTAAGGATGTTGGACACTTCCTGGACCTCATTTTTCATGCCCTTACCTTAAAGTATGATCCGAACTAGATTGTATCGTTGTACCATGTAACTATGTTGTCCAATCTGCTTATATTTCTAATTTCTTCTTCTCTTTCGCTGACCCTTGGTGTCTTGATAGCTATCTTAGTACATTACCATTATCATCTTTATCATTGTGTAGCGCTACAACCCTAAGTAGATTTTGCTAATTGTACAATATTTTTCCAATTGGCCTGATCTTCTATTAATCTGTAGTCGAGTGAAATCTTAGTTTTTTGGAGATCTGATTATGTGTTGTATTCTTCGCATTTTGGGACGCATAAGTGGCTTTTTTCTATTAACACCTTATCCCAACCTTACTAGAGATATGTTAATGGTTGATAAGATAGACGTTATTTGTACTAGCAACAGCAGTTGTGACCTTGAGCTATTAGGAGTTAAGTTTTCATTTGGGCTGATTCTTCTCTTCTAAAAATATGTGGTAATGAAGAGTCACGCTGCTTCATTCCCCTAATTATTTCAAACTATTACTTTTGTAGCATGTCTTTTTTCACACATGCTTAAGACTCTACTTTTTATCCATACTTTGGCCATCTGAATGAGTTTCTTTGGATTTCATATTGGATTTGTCTCTACGCTGTCAGTTACCTGTCGAAAGTATATAAATAGTTTACTTGTTCTTGACGACGGAGATCATAGCTATTCGGAATAGGGATAGTTACTGTGAAACGTTCATTTGATGTACCTACATCCGTGCCTCTACCCAAAGTGTAGACACTTTGTCTCAGGACCAGCAACCTCATGTAGAGTCTTACGTTGCCATGTTATCAATTCCACTGGTAACTTTAACATTTTAAAATATAAGATCAAATAATGTAACCTAAATTTAAACTTATAACATTTAACAAGTTTTTACCCAAATATTTAGTGGCTCAAAACGTATACACCTAGACACACTGACGATGGAATCTAGATTTCGATAACGTTTCGTGATATAGCCCGATTGGGTGTTTTAATTATGTACCTTTTATAAAGGATTTTAAATAAAAAAAAATTTGTTAAACATGGTATACAGCCTGCTACAGGAACTTAGTTTTATTGTTCATAATAAATAAGGACTTTTGGTTATGGACATTCATTCTGTGCGATTGGTATTATTTGTTGTTCGTAAATTTGCGAGGTAAGAATATCAAAGGATTAAGATATTTGCTATGAATGTTCATATTTTAAGGTTATGTTATGGTTTGATTAAAACTTGAATTATTTTTTATTGTATTGAAAGGTATTTTGTTGTTGTTTTTATCGGGGTTATTTCAAAATTAATTAATAAATTATTGAATTTATTTACGAAGTTAAAAAATAGTTATATTATTGTTTTATTCTTTTTTAAGTGCAAGTGATTTTATTCCGTAAAAGACTAAATTTGTTCATTTTCTCGTACATAGTTTAAATAGTTGATAGTAGTTTTGTTGTCATTACTGAAAAAATTTGTAATAGTGGATAGCTTCAACACATGTTTACTAGCCATATATACCCAGATCTAAAAAATAAACTCAAAACTATTACATTAAAAAAAAATTAGCACTTATTATGGCAATTTGGTAGAAAGGTTTCTACGAGATATTCTATTACAATTTAAACTACTAGAATAGAATCTATTTCGTATTTAACATAATAAAATCACTGACAACGAAAAAAGAATAAAACAATAATTTAAATATTTTTAACATCGTAAATAACTTCAATTATTTATTGATTTATTTGAAATAACCCTAATAAAAAAAACAACAAAATACTTTGAAATACAGTAACAAAATAGTTAAAGTTTTATCATACAATAACATAACCTTATCTTATGAACATTTATAGTAAATATCTTAATACTTTAATATTCTTACCTCACAAATTCACGAACAACAAATAATACTAATCGCATAGAATGAATGCTCATAACCAGTCCTTATTTATTCTTCAAACAATTAAAAAAAATAAATATTTCCAACTTTTTATGGAACAAATACACACAAATTAGAAATGTTTGGAAAGGTTTTTCAAATCCCCGCCCACTGTGACGTCAGACAATGGACAGTAGTCCATTGTTGACCTTTTTGCGAAAAAAACCTTTGCTATTTTTTCAGAATTATTCAGGATGAGAGGATAGTCTACGATGAAGTATATTTGAGAGGATCTTAGATGCGACATTCCTCTGTCACTAACAAATTTTGTTTTATCTTCTTTTTCTATCGATGGACACTATGATTTTTCCTTCTTGTCGATATTTTTTCTTCTTGGGATATGAGCGTGATTAGTATTAGTGTATTTGTAACAATAAAACACTGAAAACTTTGTTTTCAAAACTTCCACAAAAAATTATTATGAAATCTTTTATTTATTATTTATTATGAAAATAGGTTGAGGAGGAGAGAACTGCTTGTCTCAAGTTGGTCATTCAGAAAGAAATTTTAATAAACGAATATCAGTACATAAAAGGGCTTTCAATAATAGAAAAAACAGATTTTACATACCGCACCCTTAGTATTAAAAGGGCACATCTCGAAAATCGTTACTTGTGGGAAAACGAGATTAAAGATTGAGCAACTTCATTGTTTTCATTTCATTTACTCACCTATTAAATTTTTATTTGAAAAGATAGATAAATAAAAATCTAAATTTCTTTAAATTTTGAAGGCATCTTACGAATTAAGCCTTTTAATGATTAAAGATACACTATGTTTTTAAGTAACAAATCTAAATATGGCTGTGTAATAATAATGTTAACTACTTTCAATGATAAAAGTGCCTCTTGTAAAGGAATTATTAAAACATTAAATCGTAAAAGATTAACAAAAAATAACTTTATTCTGAAAAACATTAAAAAGTAATAGGCATGTAGCATATAAATCCAATAACAAAAACTATAACACTCTTTTTAGGGCAGTCATATAAAAAAACCAGAATTGTCTTAACGTTTATAATGTAACACAAAACTAAATTAGATCTCACAAAAAATTACTAAATTTACTAGACAAAAAAATTAACAAATTGTTTTAACATATTCTGTTATCATTCTTCTTTTGTGCTAGCGCTTAAGATCTATCATATTCATTTTTTACAATCAGTCATGTTCGAATAGAATAGCTAACGATTAGAATAGTACCTAAAGAACTGTAAAATATAAAATAGTCAGCAGGCTTAAGTTTTTAGTAATAGTCATAAAACATTTCAAAAATAAAACAAAGTATTAAAAATTACAATTAGAAAACAGCCACATTATCATATTATTATAGTAACAGGCATGATAAGGGTCAATAAGTATCTTAGAAATTAATTCTTTTAAATCCTGTTTCTTATTTAAACTTAACTCAAATGGCGCACTATAAACTGTTTTGATGGATATTTCTTCATTATCCAACAATTTCTTTCTTTTGTTTCTAACATTTATTTGTTTAAACATGTCTTTGTATGCTGTCTTATATTGAAAAAAAAATGGGTTCCCTTTCGTAAATTCCATAACTTTGATGTGATTCCATACGATTCCATGTATTCTTCTCTTCGTCAACATTAAAATTATATCCCTATTTGACTTGTAAATCTTTCAAGTCGTAAAAGAAATCATGATTCAAAGTATGAACGATAAAAGGTTCTCGTTCTCCTAGCTCTCTGAATTGCGGTGGTGATTTGAAGTGGTCTAAAGATTGGACCAGCTTTTAAATCTCTTGATATTTGTTTCTGTATCAGCATGTGTACATTGTCGGCTTAATTTTGCGTATGACCTTTTATAAGGAATTTGTGAGTTATGCCCATTAAGTTTTTTATAGTAGTGACTGCAAACATGTATAAAAAAGCTATGTATTTATTTTTGTTTTGGCCACAACAATTATCTGTTACAAATGTTACGTTAACTTCATGTTCACCTGCATCCTCACAAACCTTCTTTAAAGTCTAGAACGCAACTTCCAATCTCCACTGCACCTCTGTTTCCTTGGGTCTTATCCCAGAAATAGCAATGCACGTCACCATAGCTTTTAAAATCCTCTTCATTTTCTGGTAATTTATTTAACACAGTCAAAGTAAAGTTGTAGCTATTCAATTTGGCTTTATACTAAAACGATGATGTTTCTTCATTGGGACTTTGCATTATCGCTTGAACATCGTAGCAAACGCATAAATAATATTTATCAAGAGTCATTCTATCATTCTTTTTTTCTGCTCGGCTTAATTCCTTTTCTTCTAGGTGAGTATCATATTTGTGTTGAGAGCAAGCCTCTGATCATCAGAAGAGTTTTTATACTGTAAACAAAGATCGCATTGATCTTTCTTGGGTTGAAAAAAACCCAAATTAAAATGGGTAGTAAAATTCTCATAAAACAAATGAAACTTTCCAGGATCTCGGGATAATTTCTTCTGTTTTTCTTGAAAGTCTCTAAACAAGTCAGTAATACTTTTCGATCCACTTATGAACTCTCTTGAGGTTGACGCTCTTAAATAATGCGATTCAATTCGTGGTATTAGATTGATAAATCTAATGATATCTTTTTTCAGATTGTCATCCACGCGTCTATGGCTATTATGTTTGCCTCTTCTATCTTCTTTCAACAGAATTGCAATTGTTAGTCTTATATCTTACTGTGCGAATTATTTTACTTGTTATTCCCAACGTAAAAAATGTTTTGCAGACTCTGATTTTGGGATTATCAGCGTACAAGTAGAAAGCAGCATTTGGTGCTCTGGGATGTTGAACGATTGAATACTTATATTTAGTTTCAACTATAGCCATTATTGCTTTTATAAACATACGCTGTAACTGCAAATCTCCTAGTGCCCAAAAACATTTGAAATGCTAAAGTCTTTTAGCCTCATCAAAATTTTCGCTGCATTTCAGTCTGCATTTCTGATTGTATGACTCTTCGTTTGACGCGCAGGAACAACGTTTTTAGTCTTAGTAATGTATTGTTCTCCTACATTTCGTTTTATCTTTTGATTATTTTGCTTCCATTTAGTAGGATCAGCTTTACGTTTCTTCGATCTTCTGGGCGATGTTGCAACTATTTCAGAAGTACCATCATCAGAGGAACTTGAAGATGAGCTTGGCGAACGTTTTTTACCTTGATGTTTACTATAAGTGGAACCATTGTCACTACTATCAGCATCACTCTCTTCTGAATTCACTGGCGATATACGGTAATGTACAGCTGGAGTTAAAATTACGGATTCTAGTATTGAAGGTGAAGTAGTTCTAGATGATAAAGACTGAGACTGGGCTTCTAGTATTGAAGGTGCAGTAGTTCTAGATGATAAAAACTGAGACTGGGCTTCAATTTCTTTATCTTTTAGGATATGGGAAACAAATCGTCCTTGTTCCAGTGAACAACATCGAGACGAAGAGCTGCTGCTAGAAGATGACGAACTGCTACTGTTGACGCTAGAAGACGAACTGAAACTACTAGATGACGATTTCGACGAACGTTTTGATGTTGTTGCAGTAACAGTGTTAGTCTCAATCAAAGAATTATTTTGTAATGGCAGAGTATTATCGGCTATTTTTTGTTACTTTAAAACGTTTTCTGATGAACTTAAAGGGATGTTCTCTTTTTCTTCATTGCTGACCTAAAAATGCAAAATAATATGTAAGTAGTTTATATATGTAAGTAAATTATAAACTTGCGTTTGGGTCCCTATCGCAACTGTTTTCCCACTGATCAGGTGGATGTGAAACATTAAGAAGGTTCATAATTCTTCGCGATCGTGATGACATATTTCTTCAATTTTTTTGCAATGTATCTGTAAGAGGTTAAGATATATTTACCATCTTATTTAATACTTGTTAGTACATAAAATAATAATAATAATTAAGGCCTTAGTACAGAAAAACTTGTAGTTTATGTACAAAACTAAGAAACTCGTTGAATTATTTTAGTATTAAGATTTAACTTTCAATGATGTTGTAAATCAAACAGATATTTTTGTAATAACAAGAATCCTTTAGATATAGTTCCAAACATCATACAATAATTTTAGTAATATAAAGAACTTTCTTTAAATAAACCCATAAATTTTCGGAACTTTTAGTAATATACAGCATTTAATCTTAATGCGTCTTTATAAAACAAAAAATATAAAACAACACGTACCTCAAGTTTTGTAATAGAAGGGCTCAACTCGTAATGGGAGCGCTCACTAACACACCTGCTTCGACAGACATCGGCACCTTACTGAATGGGCCTATCTCGCGGGAAGATGTGTTGGCGGAGAGGGGAGTACGAAAGGGTCACATTATATCGGGACTTGCTTTATATTCTCCGTTTTTAATTTCTTTCTAGGACAAGTTGTAGTACTAGTAGTTTTGTGCCCATTTATGCCAAAAACTCAGAAACCCTAATTTTCGAGATGTGTCCTTTTAATACTAAGGGTGCGATACGCATTTCACCTTATAGATCGTAATTATTCTTTTAATGACGAATTTAAAATTCTTCACATTCAAAATAAAGTCCTTAAGCTATCTTTGTTAGAATCTATGGAAATTAACAAGTTAAAAAACATAGGTATAATTTTGAATGAACAACTTAAGACAAACAGTTCTCCCCTCACCAACCTATTCCATTAAAGACTATAAAGTGTAAACGTATGCCAAAAATAGATCACTTGAGGAAGGCAATCAGCCAAAACAGTTGTAGTGCTAAGATTGTATAACAAATTTTTGTGGAAGTTTTGAAAACGAAGTTTTTGGTGTTTTATTGTTAGATAATATGAATTTCCATCAAGTAGCGGTCGAATACATCAATTATTAGTGTATTTGACTATTTTGACTATGTATTGCTTGTGTCCCATATTTAAGGAATTTTTCTGATATTACATCGATCACAAGCTTCCGCTTGTTTGTTGTTGTAATTATCTTTTCGTTATTATTTCTTTTTTCTAGTTGATTTTGACATTTTTTAAACTTAACAGTTTGTCTTCTCGCTTTTACTTTTCTCAAATACCCTGTCTGAAGAAAAATATAACATATATGAGAGTAATAACCGCAACATATTTTGTGAATTAAAAAAATTCAAAATAAAAACATTCGCCCCAAACACCGTTTTCCCGGCATACAGAATGTAGAAATACGGTGTAACCACGTAATTATTGCGCATTTTTAAACTTTCTAATTTTAAATCAACGTTGTGCAATCATAAATCACAATTTCAAAAGCGTAGACAGAGAAAATGCCCGGATTTTTCTACGAAGCTCCGGAATATGTGTAATACCATTAACTGTAACTACGTTGTACTTTTAAATTTCAAAAATGCTGCTAATAAAGAAGTTTTACCTACATAGCTTCAGGAGTAAAAATACACTAATGAGAAAAAAAAACCTGAAAGCATCAATGTTTGTGGTTAAATTGTAATTGTTGAAAGTATAAAAGTCGAAATTTTGTGGAACATGAAATTGTATTCACATCAGAAAATATAGATGTGATTTTAATATACTAACTACAGGAAAATTTAAAAATTAGTTGCACTTACTTTTAAAAATGGGGTTACTAATAAATGAGATAAAGGTTAGTCAAGTGACATTATTTGTACAGGAACATAACTACCTGTAATTTAAATATGCGATACCTACCACAACAAGAAATAATTAGGGATATATATCTTGATCGCAATTTAATGTGAAAAAACATTCATGTACATACATAATCTTTCTATTCTACCGTTAGATATGTGGTACGTCTAGCTTTTAATGAATTTCCTCAATTCTTTTCTATTTTTTTGATGTTACTTCCTGCAAAGTTTTACCCCTGTTTTGTAATAATTCTACTGTCGCTCTTGTATTTCTGCGCCCCTTCTGTTTTTCCTATTGGTTTAGCTTCCCACGCTCTTTTCCTTGCCCGTTACCTTTCTTCTTCTTCTAGTGCCGTTTCCACTAATGAAGGTTGGCTATAACCATTAAAATTTGTCTCTATCTTCTGCTTTTCTTAAGAGCGTCTATATATTTAACCCGGTCCAGTCACGAATGTTTTTCAGCCAGGATATTTGTTGTCTACCAGGACCCCCTTTTCCTTCGATTTTAGCCTTCATAATCAGCTGCAACAACTCGTACTTATCATTTCCAAGTATGTGCCCCGAATATGCTGTCTTTCTCCTTTTAATGGGTGTCAAAAGTTCTCTGTCTCTTCCCACTCTATGCAACACCATTCCGTTCGTAATATGATCGGTCCATGGTGTCTTGAAAATTCTCCTGAAAAGCAACATCTTAAAAGCTTCCAGTTTTCTCATTAAGTAAACATTAACAGTCCAGGCGTCGACACCATAAAGAAGAATAGAGTGGATATAACATTTTACTATCCAATATCGGATTTACAGATTAAGTCTTTGGTTACTCAGAAATTTCCTCATTTTCAAAAAGGCTGCTCTTGATTGCTCTGATTGAGCGAATTTCTGATTTCGGATTCAGATCTTCCGTAATCCAGACTCCTAAGTATTTCATTTTGTCCACTTGCTCAATATCTTCATTTTTTATCTGGATCCTTGTAATGACTTTGCCCCTCTTACCGATAATTATGGTTTTTGTTTTCTTTATGCTAATTGTGAAATTAAACTGTTCCCCAGTATTAAAAATTGTGTTTAGTAACGTCTGCAGATCTGTCTCATTTTCAGCGATAATGACTGTATCGTCAGCAACGTATGTTATTTATATTTTCACCATTTATCTTGATCCCTTCTGTACAGTTTTCAAGTGCTTGCGTAAATAACTCTTCAGAATATATATTAAATAGTAATGTTGAAAATACACAACCCTGTCTCACTCCTCTACTTATCTGTTGCGCATCCGTGCTATTTCCATCTAATGTTACCGCAGCCTGTTGGTTCCAATCTCATTATGGTAATGTCGAGTCCTCTTCTCTTTAGACATTTCATGAGACTGTTATTGAGGCAGTTAAATAAGACAGATTTTGCGTTGTTTATAGCATGTTGGACTTCAGATTTTAATATTATTGGACCTTCCTCGTTATCAATTTGTATTGGTTCCGTTCTTGTGTCCATAAAAAGATCTTTAATATATTTAGTCCATACTTGTTTTATTTCAATTGGGTTATTAATAAGTTTATTGTTTTTGTTAATTAATTGGTTAGGTGTATCTGTTCGTGATTTTCCAAATAATTATTTCACTTTTTTATGTAAATTATAATAGTTATGCTTTTTCTGCAATTCTTAAACTTTGATGCATGTTTTCATAATCCGCTTTTCCTTAGCCTCTTTTATTTTGTTCCTTATTAATTATGGATTTCTCTGTACTTCTCTGTACTAAAATCTTTGATTTTTGATTTTTTTTGCCTTTTTTGACCGTTACATTTGACTCTTGTTTTATGATTCTTATAAATTAAGATCTTCCTCGATGCTTTCTCTGTTATTTATTACTGTTTCCAGATTTTTGTATATGTTTTCTTGCTGCATTTTGTCTTGATCTACTACCACTACGATTAGCCTTTCATGTCTTTTTTTCTTGATATTTTCATTATCTGTGTCTTCTCTTTATTTACATTTGGGTTGTATTTTTTGATTCTGAGTTCCATTTTTCTAGATTATACAGTTTTCCTGATGTTTCGGTGAAAAATGCTATGTCATCTACACATACGCATTTTTCTGCATTTATCATTTACCTACTATTTTATAAAAAGTACTGGGTTTAAGCTACCTCCTTGTGTCACTCCTTGAGTTGTTTCAAATGGTTGCGATTGCATATTTTGCCTTCTTTGTATATTTATTGGTTTCATATAAAGACTTTTAGTAGCTTCTATCAGGTCTTAGCTTACTTGTTACTTTCTTAGGTTCTCCCATATATTTTTCGTTTCAATTGAATCGAATTCTTTTTCCTTGTATATCCAAATTATGTACATTTCTTTAATATATAATTTCTCTAATTTTCTTTAATATATAAAGGTTTTTTTAGAGGTATAGAAATGTAAGTGGGTAACACTTTTTTAACTGTCAAGATTTTAATAATAATAATAATAATAATAAAGCATGACTCAGTAGGGAGTCATGCTTTATCCTTCATCAAGAGATAGCTATTAAACTGGGACTTCTACAAACAAACCATCTCCCATATTATCAATATGTTCCAGAAAGTATGCTTGAGAATGACAACTACAAGCTATACTGGGATCGCACTGTGCTCACAGACCAAACTGTAGCACATAATAGACCAGATCTCGTGCTAGTTAATAAACTAACAAGACAAACAACTCTAATCAATGTGGTGATCTAACAACAATAATCTGCGTGTTAAGTGCAACGAAAAGATCGCCAAGTACAGAGATCTGGAAATACAATGGAGAAGGAAAGAAGACAATGGAGAATGGAAAGTACCCAGACGATACCTATTATTCTTTCTACCACTGGAGTCATTCCGAAGAACCTCCTAGAAAACATAAAAAAGCTGGGTCTAAATGAACATCTATATAAGGTCATGCAGAAAGCTGTGCTACTTTCGACGTCCAGATGCATGCGAAAATTTTTAGGAGATACACCGACGTACCAAGTCACCTAGGACTCGATAACATGGAAAGAGCCCCACCAGAGCTCAATCCTTTTGATACCGTAGGTATCTGGGATGAGTGAATTTTCCCCTTAGAGGGAGTGTGAGCCGTATGGCTAAATCTGGGATAAAGGCCTTTATTCATCACATAATAACATTTACATAAATTAATATTCAAAAAGCTCCAGGCGAGTTTCAGTTCAGGAATTGTTCAGTGCGAAGCACTGACACATCCTGTCTGTTCAGCTAACCTGGGCAAACAAATAATAAGAAATATCTAGAATTGCAACCAATTAATAGTACTAATATTTATATAAAAACGAAATCAAAATCAAAATGTAAATTAAATAAATTTTAGTCTATATTGCTCTCAAACTAACATTCTAATTATTATAGACAGGTTTGAGTGTGAGATTTGGATTATTCAATCTACATAAAAAATATACTATATAATTTTATATGTCATCAGTTGATTTCCTATAGTGGTGTCAGTTGGACCTTTGGTCAGTACTTAGTTTCATAGAATTTTGAAAGGTGCAGATCACTTAACTGCCCTTCACAAGCTGTCATTTGTCACATGTCATCTTAATATTTCTGCCAGACCGGGAGACCATTCTGTCCCCGGCTTCTATATAACATGTAGCTTCTCCTTTTTAAAAATTTTAAAGTGTTTGTTTGTCTTTGTGTATTGTATTGTTATGTCCAAATTTACATGTATGACATTCTAGTCATGTCGGATAGGCCACAACTGACGAAGTAAGTCTATAAACGTTTATCACATAAAAAACTTTTTTTCAACCACAAACTGGGAGTTTTTTATCCAAGTGAATTAATTTTCCTTTTTTATAAAAAACCTTTCTTGGCTTATTTCAGATGCCCCTAAAGATGATCTATTGATCGAAAGTACTTGGGCAAGATTAAATTAATCAGTGTGTTCGATAGTTGCCTTGTATACCGTCAAAGTTTAATTATTCGAACATTCAACCTTATATTGAAAAAAATATTATTCCGACACATTAATTTGGATTTCATGATAAGCACTCCACATTTGACCAGATCCATCGAATAATAACTGAAGCATTGGAAGGGGGCAAAATTTTTTCAGCAGTATTCCTGAATATCGCAAAAGCATTTGACAAACTATGGCACGTTGGCCTGTTAATGAAACTAAAGTTAAAAACATATTGATATTAGGTACCCAGTCAGGGTTTAGGATGTCTTCGACAGAAGCAGGTTTACCAGCAAAAATATCTAGCTAAACCAACAGAATTCTTTCAGTTTTACTCCCTCACCTGAGATAAAATGTTTTGAACAAACTCGGGCATTATTTAATAGGCGGTTTGTTAAATCATTCCTTTTTTAAGTGCCTGGATTCATTTATCCCTTCTTTGCTAAACAAACCTTACCTTTTCCTCATCTTTCCGAGACCTTTTAAAAGGGACTGTCCGTATCCTAAAATACCCCATAGAATTCCTGTTAGATCTGTTGGAGCATTCCACAACAAAACAAACTATTGGCATATTTGTTACCTTAAAAATTTAACACATATTCAAATTTAATTTAATTTAGAGACTATGTAAACAAATCTTTTAAACTAATTTTTCAGTTTCAGAACAGAAGTTTTTTTGAAAAAGTCCTAAGCTTAAATATTTGATGATAGCGGTGGAAATGGAAATCTAGTACTCTGAGTTGAGTACTCAAAACTGAATAGTTGAAGATAAAGTACAAAAATATGTATTGGCTGATAGGTAGTTACTCTCAACTTTCTATCTAGAACAAAATAGTGATTTACAAACAGATATCAAAACCGGTGTGAAGCTATGGCCAACAATTATGGGGTTGCACCAAAAAAAGTACTTATAGAAATTTAGAAACACTCCAAAATTCAATGCTAAGGAATTTTGTAAATGGTCCTTGGTATGTTCGGAATGATGATTTAGTAGAGACCTTAAAGACGAATTTTATTTCAAATAAAATTAAGAAATAACTCGCGTTGTAGAGGACTAAACCGTTCGAGCTTGTGTAATGTGTGCCATTGTGTAGCCACAACAAGAACGTAAACAGTTAGTGAAAAGCAGAGACAGTGCTGTGCTGTTTAGCCTCAACAAACATGTAGGCGTTCCATGTCAAAAAGAGCTAGTAGGAGGGACCAGGTGACATCTACATAGTTTTCAAACAATCTTAGGAAAATTAGGTTAAAGAAAAAATGCTAATAATTCTTGTAGATTAGGTGTATTCTTATTGTTTAAAATAAAAAACATGTCGTATAAAGGGAGAGTATGGTAAAATAAAATCTACGACATAGTTACTAATGCACCATAGAGCTAGGTTGTCGTTGTATTATATTTCTATAATTATTGAGGAAGTGTCTGTGTGGATTTTCGTTAACTATAAGCTAAGAATAAACACGTATTATAAAAAATTCCTTTATTTTACGTTTCGTCTTCTATAAAAAAAACTAAATATATTTAGCACCATAAATGTTATAGAACTCTAACATATCGTTGAGCCTTTTGTAAAAAAATACATCAAAGGGGTCAAAAAAGACTCTACTATTGCTACATGTCAAGAGGAAAATACGATTTCGTCAAATTACAAGTTTAAACTCGAATAAATTGAACAAAAGGAACGCGATAATCGCACAACCTTCAAATTTTTTAGCATCGTCGTCGTTTTTCCTCCTACCACATCCTAATTACTCGAGAGTTCGAATGAGAAAATAACACCTGCAAGAAATAAAACGTGATATTTAATGTAGAAAGCACTCGGTGGAATGGAGGGAAATCTGATGGTAGGCCATGCATTCAGGGCACACTTCGGAAAAGCGCCCCCTCATTAGTTACGATCGTTATCGGGTCTCTTATCTTTGGTTTGTTACCTGCTGGTGGAAAGTGGCGCTTTTGGAGTCTTAAGACTTTTGAGAAATTAGTCCCCTATTCATATTCTTTTTATTATTGTCCGAAGGAATTGGAGGGTTGCGAGAATTAAATCGATCTGTAAAAAGGTTTCCCTTGAGGGGCAAACGTTGAATGTGTAACTAAGAAAATAAATTTAATTAAAAGCATTTTGAAAAGAAATTTCAGATGCGGTTTTTTGCTTGTTTAATTACGATTATTTAATGTAATTAATTCTTGTGATATTTCGAGTGTTTGATTTGAATATTTGATTTAAATTGATCGCCATTTCCTTTTGTTTCAGCTGAACGTGTGACATAGCAATATCGGTAAGTACATAATAAATTTTCTTATTCATAATACATAAAATCATATTTAGATTCTTCTCATAATACCTGTTACGACAATCTGGGGTTTAACACAGCTATACAGGCTGTGTAACTAGTTTTAGTAATTTTGATAATGCCTAAGTATTCGTAATATAAGTATTAATAACTATATAATTTATTTTTTTTAAAGATTTTTACATTTTTTTATTTCTATGAAGCATTTCCTGTACCTAATCTCATTACTCTCTGAGATACTTTTAGTTTTCTTCAAATTTCGGGAATACCTTCAATTTTTGTAAGTAGAAGTAACAGCCTTATGTAATGATATAACAAATTATTCTAATAAATAGCTAATACAATATATAAATCATAACAATATACAAAAAATCTAATAGTTTTTAGATGAATGTATATAAACAGTATTCTCAGACAAACGGAGCACACTGTAACTCGCTCCCAAGGTCAAAAAAACTTCTTAATTACATACTAGTTCGCTCCGAAAACCATAACCTAGTTCGCTCCCGTGGTCAAGCGGATTAAGTATTTATCTATTAAGTTCTAGGAAAATTAACACCAGGAAAATAGGTACTGCGGCTTTTATTTTTATTTTATATTAGAACTTATATCAAATATTGGTAGTTACATATTTATATAAATACAGTGATAAGCGCGTTAATAACCGGCAAAATAACGCAAACGATTGAAAACATATAAAGTTGAAGTTTGAAGTTTCATCTGCATACAAAGAATCTACATTACACAAAAAGTAAAGATTTGTGAACCAACTAAAAATTGCAGAATTATTTTTCGTAGAAAATAAAAAGATTTCACCTGTATTTGTTTTTAAATTTAAGTTTCACTAACACTTCTTCCTGTGTAGAACTTCTTTCTGTGACTTGGGCAATGATGGTGTGGATTTTCGTCTTGCAACATAGATATTTCTTCGAACGCAAGAAATGTCTTTCGTCGTCAGCGGTAAATTGTTGAAATTGTCCTTGCTCAATTTCTTGTGGACAATCTTTAAAGGTCTTTCACATTATATCTTCTACAGCTTTATGGAGTTACTAAACATTTGCTGGCCAACGTGGATATCTGGAGCATGATTATGCCCCACCGATGCTTTTTTAAGAATAACGTAATTTTCATTACCTTCCTTTGTGTACACTTTTTGTTGACACCCTTTTTTTATGCGTCGCCAAAATTTAGCCATCTCCATGTTACTAGAGTAGACCAACATACAACGGCAGAAAAACTTGAAGATGTTAGAAAAACACTTTCCAGAAGTAATATGTACGTCGTTAACGGCTAAGCATCCCAACATATATTCATCTTTTAAAATTTCAATTTTTGAACAAAATTTCGGTAAAGCGATGGACCCAAAACTATGGCCAGTAGGCTCTTATGTAATTAGGTTTTTTATGAAGCGCTCAACACATGCGCAAATAAAGTGAAGTATGAAGAATTGACTTTTAAACAAGAAAAAGAAAGGGATAAGTACGATCTCCTACTGTCAAATATTCAGGGACTAAATCAATTTAAAATGGATTGTTTATTTGCTGATTATAAGGAGTCTGATTTGAAATTTCTTTGTATGACTGAGACGTGGGCAGCAAATGACGAGGTGATGCATTATAATTTTCCAAATTTTAAAATTGTAAATTCTTTTAGTAGATCCCAATATAAATGTGGTGGCGTTGCAGTTTGGGCAAGGGATGATATGAAGGTTAATTTCATTTTACTCGATCAGTACTGTGTTGAAAAAGACATTGAGGTATGTGGGCCGAAGTGGCATTATAATTCAAATCAACACACAATTTCAGTTTGCTACAGATCTCCTAAAGGTAAATTTGATGTATTTTATGAAAAACTTAACCTTATTTTAAATTCAAATTTTAAACCAAATCAATTCATATTTTTAACAGGCGATTTTAATGTAAATTCCATGACACGAAATAATTCACACAGATTTTCTGGTCTTCTAGCATCTTATGGTTTGTCACCCAGGAACTTTACACCTACAAGGTCGACTTCCACATGCGGAAATATTTTGGATCAGGTATATACAAATTGTGATGATTGTGTAGGTACTGTAAATGTAAATACTGAATCGGATCACGATATATTCCTTTTAAGATTGAATTTTAATAATCTAACTATGACAACAGTTCGAAATACTTTCAGAGTAACACATGAGGGCGCTATAGATGCATTCAACAATCTCTTGAGTAAAGAAACATGGCAAGATGTTTATCATGCAGCTGATGTTGAGAGTAAATATAATGTAATATAGATGTAAATATAGATGCACCAGTGGATATAATTAGTAAAATAATTAAACCAAATTTAAATTTTCAGCATTCCAATGATTTTGTTCAAAGTAGTTTGTTCCTATCTTATGTAACAGAGGAAGATATCTTAGATATAATAAAATATAAAATTAAAAACAAAGCATCGTGTGGTTTTGATGAAATATCAGGTATAGTAATTAAGAAAATTGCGTCTAAAATTTTGACACCACTGACTCATATTATAAATGCTTCTTTCAATACTGGTGTTTTTCCCAATATGCTGAAAACTTCTATCATTTCACCGGTATTAAAACAAGGTGATCCTGAATTAATGTCAAATTTTCGACTATTGTCTGTTCCATCTGTGATATCTAAGATTATTGAATATGCAATGCTAAAACAACTTTTATTATTTTTAGATATCAACCAAATTATCACAAAGCATCAACATGGATTTCGAAATAAATTTTCTACTTCCACAGCCATTAACAGTTTTTATGAGGAAGTCTTACTCTCAATTGAGAACAATGAAAATCCAACTGCCATTTTTTGTGATCTCAGTCGTGCATTTGATTGTGTGCAACACGATGTGCTCCTTGATAGATTGTACAGATATGGTGTTAGGGGAGTTGCCCATAGTTGGTTTGTTTCCTATCTGAAAGACCGGCACCAAATAGTTAAAGTAAAAAATAACTTCAAGGTTTCAATGTCTGATTCGATTATTAATAAGAATGGAGTACCACAGGGCTCAAGATTGGACCCTATATTATTTAATTTGTATATTAATGAACTACCACATGTAATGCCTGATGCATTTGTATCAGTTTATGCGGATGACTCAACAATGCTATATCGCGATAAAGACATAAATTTTTTACAAGATAAAATAACAAACTCTCTGAAGACCTTCTCTGATTGGTCCAGTAATCAGTCGCTCCTGTTCAATGTTCACAAAACTAAATTTGTATCATTTACATCACGTTCAAATTCACCTAAACCTGATTTAAGTATTTCCATCAATGGTGAGGATATTTTGAGTTGTACTGATGTGAAGTTTTTAGGAGTGACTTTCGACTCTCATTTATCTTTTAAGACTCATTGTTGGAATGTATGTAAAAAACTCAATTCTAAATGTTATCAATTGAGAAATTTGGGTAGAATACTTAGTCTGCAACACCTTCGTCTTTTTTATTTTGCTGAGGTACAATGGACAATAAGTTACGGTATAACTGTCTGGGTGGTTCTTCTAGTGTAAAGGACGTTTTCAAGGCCCAAAAACGTATTGTCAGATGTGTAGCAGGTGTTCCGTATGGTTGGTCTTGTAAAAACCTATTTAGAGATTTGAATATATTAACAGTGTATGGAATTTACATTTTGGAATTATTGATACTAATTCATAAAAATAAAAGAACTTTTTTATGTAACAGTGATATTCACTCACACAACACAAGAAATAAGAGACAGTTTGTAGTACCCTATCGACATTTAGAAATAAGCAGGATAAGTCATCTACTATCTGTGGTTTACTACTGTATAATCAACTTCCTCAAAATTTTAAAAACATTAATTCAACTACAGCTTTTAAAAAACCAAGTCAAAGAGTACCTAGTGACCATGTTGTGTCCTTATACATTAGGTGAATATTACGAGGGTGTATCTGTGAATGCCTAAGCTGCAACATAACCAAATTTATTAATATTTTAATTATATGTCTATATTGTACGTTTTTTAAGTATTTTAATGTCTTAAATATTTTTAATGTATTGTTTCTATTTTTTGTAATATTTAATATTTATAATTTTAGTTTTGACTTGCTGTAAACCTAGTTGTAACTTACAGTCAAATAAACTATCTATCTATCTATCTATCTATCTATCGCCATCTAACTTTTTCATCTTTGGAGGTATGGGCCTTTAAATATTTATATTCAATAATTTTTAATAAAAGTTCTCCCCTTTTACTAAACATGGTCATTGGATTCACCATTTAAAAGTTAAACACTAACGGACAAAACTATACCGTAATACTTGCAACTGAAGTGAATAACTGAAAATATTTATACTTTTATTTTCAACTATAATAAGCTGCTTCAATCAGTCTTGCCTCTCTTATATGGTTCAAAATCTGCGGTCGGCCACTTTTACGCAAGTTAACACATGGTATCCCTTCTTCACATTCTTTGATTGTGCGATGAATTGTCGATTTGCTTATGTTTTGATCTCGATCAATATTAATAATATCTCGTTTTGACAGTCGCCCAACGATATTATAAACACTTCGACGAATATCAATTTTATAAGACATTTTGCAGAGCACAAACCAAAATATTCTGCTTTGTTTATTAAATGTCAATAACTGATGACATTTCAATTCCATGGCCTTCTTTGTTAAATGGTGAAATGGTGACCAGGTGATATTTTTCCCAAAATTTTAGGACCATACGTTACTATAATACTTATACCTATATAATATATAATATTATATTAGTATATTTCTGTTTTAATTAAATTAATAAAGAATTTTTAGTATTACTATTTTCATTTTTAATAACATAAGCAATTCTGAAAGCGACTAACTTTTAGTATGGTATGGAAGTCTTTAAGATCCCTAGACCCTTTCTGTATTTCCGAGCGAAAGGGCGACAAACAAAACCGTATTAATAAAAGTGTACTTTATGGAACGTTGGATACGTCTTTTCGGACACGTTTACCTGAAAAATGAGGTTCATTGAACGTTATTTACGAGTCTCATAACCCAGTAAATATCAAGTTATTAGTGTACGGAAAGGGCCGTAAAGAAAAAAGCAGGCGCTGCGGAAAAATAACGTCATATCAGAAATAAATCTGGTAATGTCGACGGTTTGTAACGTTGTACCCTGCACAAATGTGAACGAGTTGCTGTATTCAATAACTCACAAAAGTACGGAGCGGAAACTAATAAGAAACAAACTCTACAAATTTAAGCTACAATCTTTTACATTCTTTCTACTTTTGATTTTAAAAGACGGTGTATAGATATAACTTCTACTGAAAGTTAATGATTGTAACATGCTTTGAAAATTTCAGTGAAATTTTGTGCTGAAATTTAATCGTATTTCACGAAAAATGTACAACTAAAAAAATATAATATTTAATGTAAAAAATTATTTTGTTGTATTGCAAAAAGTAGACTTGTAATGTAATATGTCATTGACAATATCGTTATATAGTCTTCTTCTTCTTTTAGTGCCGTCTCCACTAATGACGGTTGGCTATAACCATTACGAATTCGTCTCAATCTTCTGCTTTTCTTAAGAGCGTATGTGTGTTTAACCCGAGTCCAGTCGTGAATGTTTTTCAGCCAGGATATTTGTCGTCTACCAGGACCCCTTTTTCCTTTCATTTTACCCTTCATAATCAGCTGCAACAATTCGTACTTATCATTTCTAAGTATGTCCCTAAATATGCTATCTTTCGCCTTTTAATGGTGCTCAAAAGTTCTCTGATTTCTTCCATTATATGCAACACCATTTCGTTCGTAATATGATCGGTCCATGGTATCTTGAAAATTCTCATGAAAAAGCCACATCTCAAAAGCTTTCAGTTTTCTCATTAAGTCAACATTAACGGTCCAGGCTTCGACACCATAAAGAAGAATAGAGTGGATATGTCGTAGGCAAGTATGAAATCCAGGCATTTTTGCAAAAGCCTAGTCATTTTGGTAACGACTTGGCAGTTTGTATAACTTTTCATTTTTACGAAATGACTTCACCCTTTAGGCATTTGCGAAACTATCGGAAACGGTAATTCTATTTTGAAACAGTGTTGCAATTAGTTGCAAACAGATCATATAATATAAAAAAAATGTACTAATCTAATTCTCTAATCTTCTCATCAGATATGGCTAATCCGGAAAAATTCTATGAACAATTACATAAATTTTACGGTTTTTTAAAGGTATTTACATCTGCAACAAAGAAAAAATTTCAATCGAGCATTACTACCTATTTTCCTATAAAGACTTTCTATATGATCCCTACAAATCTAGAAGAATTTAGAAGTAACGTCAACTTACTAGAGTAAAATTTATGTAAAAGTATAATATGTAGCCATGTCTAATATCTGTAATGTGACTTAATAGTACACTAAGAATGTAAATGTAAACTTCTGTAAACATGTAGGTAATCTGTAATTTGTTGTAATCTTGAAAATTGGAAAAACTAGGGTTAGAAAAGTAGGTTAGAACAAATTTTTTTTATATTATATGATCTGTGCCTAAATTGCAACACTGTTTCAAAATAGAATTACCGTTTTCGGTAGTTTCACAAATGCCTAAAGGGTGAAGTCATTTTGTAAAGATGAAAACGTTATACAAACTGCCAAGTCATTACGAAAATGACCAGGCTTTTGCAAGAATGCCTGCATTTCATGCTTGCCTACGACAGATATAACATTTTACCATCCGATATCGGATTTGCAGATTGAGTTTTTGGTTACTCAGGAATTTCTTATCTTCAAAAAGGCTGCTCTTGATTGCTCTATTCTTGAGTGAATTTCTGATTTCGGATTCAGATCTAATCGACCGTAATCCAGACTCCTAAGTATTTTATTTTATGCACTTGCCCAATATCTTCATTTTTTACCTGGATCCTCGTAATGACTTTGCCTCTCTTACTGATAACCATGGTTTCTGTTTTCTTTATGTTTATTGTTAAACCAAACTATTCCCCAGAATCACAAATTGTGTTTAGTAACGATTGCAGATCTGTCTCACTTTCAGCGATAATGACTGTATCGTCAGCATAACGGATGTTATTTATGTTTTCGCCATTTATCTTGATCCCTTCTGTACAGTTTTTAAGTGCTTGCGTAAATAACTCTTTTTAATGTATATTAAATATTAATAGTGAAAGTACACAGCCCTGTCTCACTCCTCTACTTATCTGTTGCGCATCCGTGCTATTTCCATCGAATGTTACCACAGCCTGTTAGTTGCAATAGAGATTTTTCACTATGTTTTTGGTCGTCCTTTTCTCTTTGGACATTCCATGAGAATGTTATGTTTAGCTTTGTCGAAAGCTTTCTCGTAGTTTATAAACGTAACGAGATGATCTTTTTGTTGGTCTCGACATTTTTGGGCAAGAGTTGTGAAACTATACGGAGCTTCCACTGTTCCGAAGCCGTTACGAAAGCCAAACTGTCGATTACTCATATCCGCTTCAATATGTTTTTAATAAGTGTGACATTAAGCTGATTAATCTATAGTCATTACAGTCTTTAAGGTCCTGTTTTGTACGGAACAAAGGTCGATAACAGCTATTCTGTAGGTATCTCAGCCAATTTGTATATGTTGTTAAAGATTATAGTTATTGCACTTAAATTGTCTTCGTGTATAAGTTTAGTCAGCTCGATATAAACTTCATTGGCGCAGAGGCTGTGCCAGATTTTGAGTTGTTTATAGCATGTTGGACTTCAAATTTTAATATTATTGGAGCTTTCCGATATCAATTTGTGTTGGTTTCGTTCTTGTGTCCATGAAAAGGTCTTCAATATATTCAGTCCATACTTGTTTTATTTCAATTGGATTATTAATAGTTTTATTGGTTTTTTCAATTAATCGGTTATGTGTATTTGTTCATGATTTTCCAGATAATGTTTTCACTTTTTTATATAAATTATAATGATCATGCGTTTTCTGCAATTCTTTGACTTAGATGCATGTTTACATCATCCACTTTTCCTTAGCCTCTTTTATTTTGTTCCTTACTAATTTATGTTTTTCTCTGTATTTATTTAGGTTTTTGTTTCTATACTTTCTTCTTTGTTACATGATATCCAGTATTTCTTGAATTATCCAAGGTTTCTGGCTTTCTGTTTTCTTTTGTAGAGTTTCTCTTTCTGTGTTTTTATAACAGAATCTTTAATTTCGCTCCATATAATGTTTACATTCTCAGTGTTTTTCATTTCTGATGTTAATTTCTTCATTTCTTGATTGATACCAGTTGAAGCCTCAGCACAGATTTCATTTATCTTGAGTAACTGAGTATTCACCTTAGAACTTTTGGATTTTATTATCTTTTTTACCCTTAGTTTCATTTTTGAGACAAGGAGGTTATGGTTGAAGGAACATCTGCTTCAGGAAAAGTCTTAACGGTTAAATTGGAATTTCTAAATCTTAGATTGGTTAGAATAAAGTCGTTGTGATTTTTGTACATGCAATTTTGTTCATTATCGTATGATGACCTCAAGGTATACAGTCTCTGGGATGGTAATCGGAACCATGTGTTCATAATAGCCAGGTTTTCTTCTTGACAAAATTGAGCCAATGTGTTGCCTCTAGCATTTTTTATTCCTAAACCAAAATCACCTATTATATATATATATATATATATATATTATATATATATATATATATATATATATATATATATATATTGTTATGATATGTAAAATCAAGAAAAATATTGGTTTGCTTAAAATATTTCAAAGTTCCAAAAAATTAAAATAATTCAGATAAGTAGGATAAGTGCTACTTATGGTCAGTGCTGCTATATGGCGTAGAGGGCTGGACACTCAAAACAAAGAATATAAACAGATTAGAAGCTTTCGAAATGTGGCTTTATCGCCGTATCCTAAAAATACCATGGACAGCGAAAATCGCAAATATTGATGTCCTTAAAAGAATAAACCAAGAACGCCAACTTTTCGAAACCATCAAGAAAAGGAAAACGGCGTATCTAGGTCACATCATGCGAAATGAAAAATACCAGTTCCTCCAACTTATAATCGAGGGTAAAATTAAAGACAAGAGAGGAATGGGACGCAAGAAAATGTCCTGGCTCCGAAACATAAGGCAATGGACAGGGATTAACGACATACAATCTCTGATACATATTGCAAGAAATAGAGAATTAATGGAAAATGTGATCGCTAACATCCATTAGTGGATTTGCATCTGAAGAAGAAGAATCTTAGAAAAACTAAAACAGTAGTAATCAGCAAATAGATGTAAAAATAGTAAATCAGTATTGAACAAGTAACTGTCGAACGATGGAGACCTGGACAAAGAAGTGAGAGATCAAGTACAAAAAGCAAATAGACTAGCAGGATGTCTAAATAACACTATAGGCAAAACAGACACATTAACAGGAATATGAAGTTAGGAATTTATAAAGCCAGTGTGAGACCAATTATGACATATGCCTCAGAACAAAGACCTGACACAGCCACAACACACAGGTTACTGGAAGCGGCAGAGATAAGTGTACTGGGAAGAATTAAACGAAATACGCTAAAAGATCAAAAGAGAAGTAAAGACATTAGAAGAAAATGTAAAGTACAGTGTATAAACAAATGAACACGAAATAGAAAAAAAATATGGAATAACCATATAAGCAGAATGGAGAACAAGCAGGATTGCTCATAAACAGGAAGAAGAAGATAATGAAGGAGATAAACCAGTAAAAGAAAAACTTGAAAATTTTATCGTTATTTCCTTTTATTTATTATAATGCCAATAATCTTTTATTTGCCGTATAACAATAAGGTACTTTAAATATAAGGCGTAGAAAAAAATTAACGCAGCAAATCTACAAAGGTATAATAGCAACCAGAATTGTTTTCAGAAAGATCCATATATATTATTTATGCACTCTTTTATCGTCGTGAACTCTATAAGCTAAAAAGTCAAAAAATATAGTTTATATCCCATTACCGTGAAAACACAACCGAAGAAAGACATAAAAACGTCATAAAGAAACTATAGCTTCCGAATTTGAGACTACAGAAGTCGCCGAAAAGCAGAAAAGTGAAAAATCCACAAGTAGGGCAGCCAAAACTTTATTCATAAAACGTTATATATTCAAATTCATAGGTGAGGTGAGACGATACCGAATTATATGTTAAAATATGCCCTTCTCGCGCTCAACCAAAAAAAATGTTGGAATCGAGAGTTATGGCTGTGAAATGAAAATCTCGGGAAATAAATCATCCTTCAGTTAACGCCTTTTTATACCAGCTATCAGATTTGCAAGAGGACACTGATGGAATAACGGGCTTTTTTGCTTTAAACGGACATTTTTTAAGTGGGGTTTTTAATCCAAGCGTCAAATCTTTTTCGTCTTCACACTGTTGACGATTTTATTTCAAACGCTGATATATACTGAGTGTTACGAAACCCTTCTACCATTTTTAAAATAATTTTTCAATAATCTATGTAAAATTCATCTTATTATTTTTTCAATGAAAAAATGTATAGGCTATAACAAGTATTGATCACAAAATATATTGAGTAAGACAAAAAAACATTTGCAAATGTAAGCATTATAAGTATTCAAGCACCAGCCGAAGAAAAAGGACTATCAAAAAGACACGTTCTATGAGGCACTGGATCGGAATTAGGATAACTGCCAAAAAAAAAATGATATTAAAATATTAACAGGAGACTTTGATACCAAAATCGGAAGGAAAAATATTTTTCTCGCACCATCGATCGGTAGAGAAAGCAAAGTGTGCGCAATTTCCCCGCAAAGACATACATAGGGGAATTTGAAAATCTGATAATAAAAGAAATTACCAAATAGATCATATAGTCATTATTGCTAGACACTGCTACAACCCTTATAGATGTTAGTTCTGTCAGATGAGCAAACATATACAGTAATTACTATTCCGTTAAGTCACGCTTTAAAGAAAGAGTCATAATCATCATTGGTGCTACAGCCCTATAAAAGAGTTTCGACCTTCCCAAGTCTATTATGCCAGTCAGTTCTATCCATTACCAACTGTTGGCAGTTTGCTGCGCCTATTTTTCTACCATCCTCATCTACACCATCCTTCCATCTGAGTTTTGGCCTACCCCTTTTCTACTTCCCACGGGTTGTGACATAAGGAGTCTTCTAGGAGGGTTGTTCTGCTGTGATCTTGCCAGATGTCCTCCCCATCTTAGTTTCCTATTTTTATGAGAAATACTACGTCTTTACCACCAAGTATATATTTATATCTGTGATATATCTCATAGTTGTACCTCCTTCTCCAAACACCATTTTCAAAAATGCCACCGAATATTCTTTCAAATTCAAATATAAGCAGGAGGTTTTTATCTGCCTTGGAAATGGTCCATGTCTCCGATCCTTATGTCAACACTGGTTGTATAAGGGTTTTGTATCTGGTTATTTTTGTTTTTTTGCTTAAGTTTCTGCTTCTTATATGTCTACTTAATCCAAAATAGCATTTGTTTGCTAGGATCATTCTTCGCTTGATTTCTTCCATCATGACGTTGTCCTTGGTGATCAGGGAGCCTAAGTATGTGAATTTGTCCACCACTTCAAAGGTAGAGTTATCAACCGTGAATTGTTGGCCGATGTTTCTGGCTCTATTGTTGGCGTTGATGCCATTATCTTTGTTTTCTCCTCATTTACTTGCATGCCTATATTTTTTGAGGCGTTTGACAAGGTGGTATACATTTCTTCTAGTTTGCGTGTTGTGGGGGCAACTAGGTCAACATCATCTGCATATGCCAAAATTTGGGATGATTTATTAAAAATGTTTCCTCTGTTGTCTATTTGGGCATACCTGACCGCCTTTTCCAGAGCTATGTTGAAAAGGAGACACGCCAGCGCATCTCCCTGTCGCAGCCCAACATGCCTTTCAAATGCCTGTGATTGTTCGCCCTGTATTTCGACTTACTTTGCAAACAACGTTACGCATTGCAGCCTTAACCAATCTTATCAGTTTATCGGGAATGTGAAATTCATCCATGGCTTCTTACAATTTATTTCTTAGGACACTATCATAGGCCGATTTAAAATCTACGAAAAGATGGTAGTTGTCTATTGAATTCATTGGTTTTTTCCAGTATTTGCCTTAGCACAAAGATCTGGCCTGTTGTTGATCGACCAGGTGGGTTTATTCTCCTATAGTTTTCTACATTTCAATTGATCACCCTGTTTGTGTAGCGAGCAAACGATCCCAATACATCACTCCTCCGGATGTTTCTTATTCCAGGCTCTCAGTATGATTATATATATATATGGTTAGTAAGAGTAACACCTCCACATTTAATAAGTTTCGCGGGTATACCATCACTTCCTGGAGATTTATTATTTTTTAGGTATTTTATTGCATCCCGCACTTCGTGAATTGATGGAGGCTCCAATAGTGTATTGTTGCTTGCTTCTGGGATGGTTGATTTGGATCTTATACTTCCATAGTAAGTAGTTCTTTATAGTGTTCCACCCACCTTTTCAATACCTCTTTTGTATTGAGTTTATGTCCCTCCTTATCCTTACATAGTCCGATCCTTGTATTAAATTCTTTTCTTGCATTATTCAGATTTTTATAGAATTTTCTTGTTTCATTTTCCTTTTTTAATGCCTCAAGTTCTTCCAATATCCTATTTTCAAAAGTTCGCTTTTTTTCTCTGATAAATATACTTCTCTTCTCTTCTAAGATCTTTATATTTTTGTTCTTTTTCTCGGGTTCTTCTTTGCTCCATAAGTTTATGTATATTGTTCTTTCTTCTTGTAATGTCCTCACACTCAGCATAGAACCACTCATTGCGTGGTGGTGCTCTTCGCGGCCCTAGAATGTTATTTGCTGCATCTTTAATATAATTTTTACACATTTCCCATTGTTCACTAATTGTTAGATTTTAAAGAAAGAGTATCCAATTAAAAAGGAGATCTGAAAAAGGAAAAAAAAAAGTATTCACAAACTAAAAAATCCGACCATAGCAAATGTATATAGAGAGCAAATAGAAGATAAAATAAGGACAGAAAACATAAAGAATAAAAAGATATTAACCAGCTATGGATAATAATACGAAATATTTTATTGCAGAAATCGGTTGAAATGTTGGGTAGAAGCAGAGCAGAAAAAAGGAGTCAGTGGTTTGATAATAATTGCGAGATGGTAACAAACAGCAAAAATGCAGTATAATAAAAAACTCTTCAGGCAGGTTTCACACGGAGAAAAAAGAAGAGCATAGACGCCTCAGAATACAGGAAAAGCGTATTAAGAATAGAAAGCATAAAAAGAAAACGGTAATTAGGATACAAAGTTTATTTGATAAAAATGAAACAAGAATACTGTCCACCAAAACATAAAAAAATGGAACAATACCAAGATTTTCTCAGATCATTAGATAATAGATTTATAAACCTGGTGGAAACTGAAAGGCTTAATATACACAATGGGGTTCTACGGTCGTAACAACTAAGGGCAAGGAATTGCTTGCAGACATATCAGATAACAAGTCAACATACTTAAGTACTGGCCAACCAAACTATTGGAACCAAACTATTGGCCCAGCGATCCAAGAAAACTGCCCAATCTATTAGACTTTTGAAACATAAAAGGAATCGGTTAAAATTATTTTTGAAATGAGTCTTTTTATATTTATCCTCTGATTACTCGCCAATCATAACCTCACAGTCCAATAAAATTATTGAAACATCAAGGCAAACTACTCTATATAACCATAAAACAAACTGTTTCGAGGATTACATAGGTTCTCTTGCAGCCTCTACTCAGAACAGACCACTCACTTTAAAAGGCAACAAAGGCAACAAAAAAGCTTAACGCTAAAAAGTAAATCCTACCTCTCAGCAGCCTTCCTAGACTTTATAAGATAAAGAAATAATTGCCATTATGTGTACCACTATTACCACTATTACCACTATTTAAGTGTTTTTTATTTTGGCTCTTGTTATTTTTAATATATTTGCCTAGGTTGTTATTTGTTCCACACCAGCTTTCCGAACAAATAACAACCTAGGCAAATATATTAAAAATAACAAGAGCCAAAATAAAAAACACGTAAATAGTGGTGTGTACAAACTTCAATGTGGCGACTGCCAAAAACTTACATCGGTCAAACTGGTAGAAACTTTGATAAACGGATAGCAGAACATAAAAGCGCTTTCAAGAATAGAAAAACAGATTCGACATACGCACTTCACCTTCTAGATCATAATCATTCTTTTAATGACAAATTTAAAATTCTTTACGTTTAAAATAAAGGCCTTAAGCTATCTTTGTTAGAATCTATGGAAATCAACAAATTAAAAAACACAGATATAATTCTGAATGACCAACTTGAGACAAACAGTTCTCCCCTCCTCAACATATTTCATTAGAGACTATAAATTTGTAAATCCAAGCCAAAAATAGATCACTTGAGAAAGGCAATCAGCCGAACAGCTGTAGTGACAAGATTGAAAATAAATTTTGTGGAAGTTTGAAAACAAAGTTTTCAGTATTTTATTGTTACATAAAATGAATTTCCATTAAGTAACGGTCGAATCCATCAATTACTCCTAAAGGAGTTTAAAAACTGTAGCTAAGGTTATATAAATTTAATTTAATTTTAAACTAAACTTAATTTTTAATTGGGTTTTTCTCAAAACCACCATTTTTGCTATGTGCCCTTTATCCGGAAATGTCCTCAATTTAGCTTATCGTTAGCTTAATCGTAATATTTTAAAATTTAGAATCTACGATTTCTTTTTGTACAATTTCTTAAGGACCACCCTGTATTATATTTCAAATTGTGTGTCTAATTTCCACTTATTACTTCTTTGCTGAGCCTTATTTTAAACGTAGTATTTTATTCCCAGAACTTTTTATTATTATTTCCAAATATATCACTAAATTCTTCTCCACATTCCTTCCAGCAAAGCATACGAAAATGAATAATTAAACTGCTAGGGTAAATATTTGTCTATCAATTAAAAGCAAACAATCAACTATTTGTACAATTTTTCCTTGTTGATATTGCGATTTAAAATTCAATTTTGTCCTCATAAAAAATTCAGAACGCAAATAAAAACTGAAATCACTATAATGCTACAAATGTGCACATATTAGCTAATATACACTGAAATCCGTGGTGTCATATTCTATTCAGTTTGAATGAAAAGCACACTTCGTTTGGGATTCAGCGAATGGCGGTCGAGAAATATCAAGTATTAATTGAATTGTATATTGTTAAATTGAATGCATTCGCTGATGGAGAATCGATGCTGCACACCCGTACGCGAGTTTCGAAATGAACTATTAATTAAAATGGTAATCGAACACATAAACGGTGACAGCTGACAACGTAGGTGTTGATTTTTTAGTTAAAAGTTAAATTTCGACTAGACTTCGACGGACACAACACAGATTTTATTTGTTTTAATGAAATAGCTAATTTTATTTGATGTACGTCAACATTTTAACATGTTGTGGTATTAGACGTGTTTGTTTTTCATTGGAAAACAAATGTCAGTGAAGAGCTGCAGATTTTCTATTTCTTATTGAAGATTGGTTAATTTTCAATGTCGCAAATTTATTCGCATTGCATGGATGTACATCCATAGCTCCTCACTCTTTTATAATATTTAATATACAGGGTGATTGATATTCAGAGCAGCAGCATCTAAGATCAGAATAGCCATGATTATTGCCAACCTCCGTTGCGGAGATGGCACGTGAAGAAGAGAAGTGATTGATTAGTGTGAGGAAGCTCAGTAGATCTGTTATAATAAAAATTACAAAAAAAATTTTTGCCAAAAATTGTAGGCAGCTTTAAACTTCACATTTTAAAATTATTATCCGTTCAAAAATTGTTGATAGCACGAAATATGCCTTAAAGTAATAAAACGGTCGTAAAATTTGTTGCATCATAGGCGTTCCTGAGGTGTTTATTCATTAAAATTAATATTAATATTAATAATGTTTTAATACTAACACATTTAGCAAAAAACAATTAAAACTTTCACGGCTAATGTTGGTTATTATATTATATTAATAAAAATAAGAATTTAACCATTAACAATTGTGTGAATAAGAATACCTTATCTCTTTGGATATTTCAATACTAATCATCGCGTTTAATCACTTTATTAGAAAACCTGGAATTCATATCCGAAGGTACTATTCGTTGTAAGATAATTAGGATGAAATTCCCCAGATTTTTAATAATATAATGGGTACAAAGATGCCGGCTTTGGCCACGTGCCTCGTCTGTTCAGTTTATATTCGAAACTTAACTTGAAAGGGTGAAGTTATTACGAACGAAAACAGTTTTTTTTAGTACGTTTTTGATCGCATGTAATTTACGGCTCGTCGGTGTTTCCGCGTCTACGGAAGTAATTAGCGTCTCGAATATTTCTTTTGCGAATTATATGCATGCGTAAGTGATTTATTATCCATATACCTACGAACATACATATACGTACCTTTCGCTCGTGCTCGTTTTGTTGGATTGTTTGTGATGGCTTCATCATCAACATCATCAGTTTTACACCGGTACTGTTGCGTACAGTCAGTAAGTCTGTCTATTCAGCAAGAGAGAAGACTATTGTCCTGAATGTTCACGATGCTCTGGTTTCTCAGAATCTCAAACACTGTTCGCAACATAGTCGAAAGTTGTGCCAACATGACTGGCGTAGGGAAGTCAACTATATATATATATATATATATATATATATAATTATATATATATATATATATATATATAATATCTATACATATATATATATATATAAAATATATATATTATATATGTATATATATATTATATATATATATATATTATATATATATATATATATATATAATATATATATAAAATATATATATTATATATATATTATATATATATAATAATATATATACATATATATATATATATATATATATATATATAATATATATATAAAATATATATATTATATATATATTATATATATATATAATATATATACATATATATATATATATATATATATATTATATGTACATATATATTATATATGTATATATATATATATATATATATATATATATATATATTATATATATATATATATATATATATATTATTATATAATATATATATTATATATATATATATATATATATATATATACATATAGGTTTCTATCAGAAAGAAAAAAACACTGTATAGCTAACCCAAACACAAACGATCACTTAAAGAGAGGGAAAAAGCCTATTGAAATTGATAAATTTGCCAAAAATGGTATTCGAAGGAAAATTCATGGATTTTTTTTTTCAAAAAAGAAATACCAAACCTAAACAAAATTTTACAAGAAGTTAGAGACGACCCAAATTTGCCTCATATCGGACGAACTAAATTGTGGCAAGTTATAAAAGAATTAAATTTCCGGTGGGAGAAATCGGACCGAAAATCACTTTTGATTTACCAAAGGAGATAATATATGTTGGAGAAGAAATTATCTAAGATCCATACGAAAATTCCGGGCTAAAGGAAGGCCAGTGGCTTCTACCAGGATGAAACGTGGGTAAACTCAGGTCATACTCTAAAAAAAATTTGGTCAGATAAAAATATATTAAGCTCCAGACAAGCTTTTATGGAAGGTTGATCTACTGGTGTCTCCCCACCTTCTGGTAAAGGCAGTAGATTAATAATTTCTCACATTGTCATTGAAAAAGGATTTGTTAAGCATGGTTTGTTGGAATTTCAGTCCAAAAGCACAAAAGACTATCACGAGGAGATGACAGCTGATGTTTTCGAAGAGTATTTTGAGCAGATAATTGAACACATACCACCAAATTTAATTATAGTATTATATAATGCACCTTATCATTTACGACTAGTAGAAAGACTTCCAACGACTACATGGAAGAAACATGATATTCTTGACTGGCTGCGGAATAAGTATCTGCCTTACGAAGATGGAATCGTAAAAGCAGAACTTTTAAAAATTAGCCGCAACACAAATCTAAGTTCAAGAAATACGTAGTTGACAAAATGGCGGAAAGGCGAAACATCACAGTCCTTAGACTTCCACCCTACCACTGCGAAATAAATCCAAGTGAACTCATTTGTGCACAAATGAAAAGTTATGTGGCTAGAAAAAATACGTCATATAAAATACAAACTGTACGTGAATTATTGTTATACGAGTCTTTACAACATATTACAGAACAAAACTGGAAAGATGCAGTAAGACATGTAATAGATCAACAAAAAATGTGGGATCTTGATAACATAATTGCTGCGACCGTAGAGACACAACCGCTAATTATTAACCCTCAAGACGACTCGGATTCCGAAGTTGATCCTATTTATTTTGAATTTAAATAGTTTTCTAATTGTAGTTATGTAAGGTAAGTAATAGTAGTTGTAATCGTTAGGTTATTAAAGGGGAAAGGAGCAGAAATTTTAAATGTATCCATTTTTTTTTCAAATCCTGAGAAAACTATAAAGCATTTTTGAAAAATTTAAAGACAGAATAAATATTTATTAGAATAAATAAAAAGTTTTTAGGGGCTTTCTGCCCTCAGTATTGATATAATCTTTCATTCTGCGTTTAAATTTTTCAAAAATATTTATTAGTTTTCTCCGTATTCGAAAATAATAGATACATTTAAAACACATTGAAAATTTTGCCAGGCGACATTTGACGCCTTTCCGAATAATTAAATAAATGAACTTTGAAAATAAGGCTATTATCGAGCACAGGTTAATTAAATCAAGCCCAAGTACTTTCGCTTAAAATAGCATCTTCAGGGGCATCTGAAATAAGCCAAGAAAACGTTTTTTAGATGAAGTAAATTAGTTAACTTCGATAAAAAACTCGAAGTTAATGGATGAAAAAAAAAAGTTTTTGAGATTAACGTTTTAGACTTACTTCGTCAAAATAAGAACTATCCGGCAAGCGTAGGATGTGGAAACATTAAAACTAACATAAATTATACAAAACACTACACTAAAACGAGGACAAACAGTTTAAAATTACTTCTACGCTACATTCTCTGTCAGTTTCTGGAGGGATAATGATCTTAGTGGAAATGATACGGTGACATATGACATATGACAACTTTGATAGGCAGTCAAAGTTATGGATCTGTGATCAGCAAATATTGAAATTCTGTATAAGTTGTCATTGGCCAAAGGTCCAACTAGAACTACTACTGAAAAATCAGCTGATGACGTATGACATGTAGAATATTTTGATTTAAACTAGATTGCATAATCCAGATATCACACTCACACCCGTCTGTATTAATAAGGTTGTAGGTTTGAGGCTAAATGAAGTGTACATAAAGTGTGAATGAAAGAAATAGACCAACGATCTATTGGACAGTGGGTAGTTGACTACAATAAAATGGTCTACCTTACACTGTCAATATTGCAAAATGAGAAGAAAATTGACTATAAAATTGAAATATTAAAATTAGATCAGAATTGAAAACAGTGTGTAAATGGGTATAGTTCAAGTAGTTCAGTTAAACCTCAAGCCAATGGGGGAACTATAAAACTAATATGTAATAGCATTACTAAAGACCAACCGACCAACAGGTGTTGAAATATAAACTGTGGAATTAGTATATGTAGGTTATGCAGAGATATGAAGAGTGAAATCAACTCCAACTGTGGATCAATTGAATCTGAGCAAGCTAGTTGTGTAAATTGTTAAATACAATAGTAATGCTGAACAGAGCTTGAAATTGGTAGATTCTTAATGTATAGACTCAGTGCAGGAAGTCTAGACAGCCGAGCTGGGTCCACTACGAGGTGAAGCTGTAATAAAGTTTTTAAAAATAGGTTTAAATTTAGTACAGTTTAAATTAATTTGAGTATTAAGACAATGAGAGTTTCCATTCGTTTCCTTTGTGATCTCCAAATCTTCCAATAGATCCAACTCCAAATAATTTTTCTTTCTACTGATGTCATGCAAAATAGACGACCCAGTATTGATGTTGAAATTGTGTTTGGTAGACTCTAAATGTTGACCAAAAACTTGAAGAGTTTGGTCTTTTTAAATGTTCTGATATTCTAGTCGATAGCTTTCTAATGGTTCTGCCTACATAAGAGGCATCACAATCATCACACTTTAATTTGTAAATACCACTTTTGTCAAGTGTGTTCAGCCTGTCTTTAGTGTTAATTAAAAAGGAACCTACAGTGTTGTGTGACTTAAAGGAAATTTTGATGTTTTCAACTGTAGAAGTAAAAAGTTTGGCTATTTTATTAGAAATGTTACTAATATAAGTAAAAGAGAAATATCTGATATTGTTAGAAGCATTTTGCTGGAGAAGACTTTGTGATGAATATGCAAGCTTTTCTGTAATTTTGAGTTTAGCTCTATTTAGAAGCTTATGGATAATGTTGGGATCATAACCATTATTTAAAGCAATTTGTTTAACAATTAAATAAATGTATACTTTACAAATTGCAAGAACCTTTTTATTTTTTAAATAAAATAAAGAAGTTTTATTAAAACAAAAATACAATTTAAAAAATATATTTATTTAGTTCAAATGAATGTTTCAATCATATGCTCTAAGACACTGGTCGGTCATCTGTGACCAAAACACCTTCGTAATCGGATTATAAGGTTGACTGCTGTATTGTATTCCTTTAGATACAAGGTGGGTTAGTCGAAAACATCTTAAACCATTAGTTTCAGGTTGATTTTTACTAGTATATCGTATTACCTATCCTCTCTGTATTTCAGTTCTCTAATTAGGGTTAAACTTGTAGTGAGATATCGACAAATTGTTAACCGATTATAGTTACAATCTTACAGGCTGTTCCATAAGATAGTGGCAGACCAAACTTATGTTTTGTTTTTAATGGAACACACTGTATTTTATTTTAAATTTGAAATCTGCCTTATTTCCACATCACAACAGTGTAAACTTTTGTTTTATTATACCGGGTATTTAAAAAGATATACCCAATATTACCTGAAAATCTTATCAAGTTTAACTCCCTGTGTAATTAAAAAGGAGTATAGAAACATTGATATATTGCAACCATATTTTTTTAATAAATGTTAAAAATTATAAAACATTCGTTTTCAAAATATTCGTTGGATCAAATACAGGGTAAGTCAAAATGCAAGTACATTATTTTCTTGGTAATTTTAAATAGAACACCCTGTATTTTTTATCACTATTGAAAAGTACTAATATCGTACTTCAAATTTTATGAAGTACTGCCTATACCTAAAGTTATCAGTTTTCTAGATATTTTTATTTTTCCATCCAAGTGTTAATTTGGTAGATATTTTAACTTTTACCAATAATTATTGTGACTTGGCTATGATTGATTTGTCAGAAACTGACAGTTTGACATTATTGTTTATTAATTCAGTAACAAAATAACATTACAGAAAAGAAAACAATTTATTTCAAATAAAACTTATAAAAAATATCCGACGGAAAATTAAAAAAAAATAACAACACAGAAAAATTAAAAACAACAGTAATTTTAACTTACCTTACTTAAGTAAGGTGTTCAAATGGCCTCCCAAAACATCTACGCATACTTAAAAGCGGTCATTGAAAGAGTTGCTTACATTACTAAGCATTTGTAAAGAAATATTTTGAAATGCAATTCGGATTCTATTTTTCATATCATCCCTTGTTGTTGGAGGTATTTTATATACGTCTTTCTTAACATAACCCCAAAAAAATGAGTCAATTTTATTGAAGTCTGGTGACCTTGGGGGCCACCTTACCGGTCCATCCCTTCCGATCCATCTTTCACCAAACTGATCATTAAGTTTCACCACGTACTAATTCGTTGTGGTGTGCAGGAATACCGTCATGTAGAAACCACATTTGTTCACGTATATTAAGTAGATCCTCTTCTAATAATATCGGTAACTGATTAACGATAAAATCGAAATCTCACTATTTAAGTTATCTTAAAAAATATTATGGTCCTACTACATAGTTACTGAGGATACCTCCCCACACATTTAGAGAGCATCTTGTTTGACTATGTTTTACTATGTGGTATGGATTACTTGTTGAATAGTAGTGAAAGTTATGCCTATTACCTGAACCGTTTCGATGGAATGTAGCTTCTTCACTAAATGGTACATAATCAAAAAAATCTCTGCTCATTAACTTTTTCTAAGGCCCATTCACAAAATACTATTAGTTTCTGAAAATTATCATTATTTAATTCTTGGTTCTTTTGAATATGATAAGGGTGCATCTTGTTTTTACATAGAATGTTTTGAACAAAGTAGTAACTAAGATCTTGTTCATTGGAAATACTCCTTATACGTGGATTTTCTGTAACTGCAATCAACAGACTTATTTCGTTTTCCTCTGTCACACTAGTTTTTGTTCGTTCATATTTTTCATAATTCACTGAACCAGTGCGGTTAAATCGATCTTTCAATGTTTCAAATGTATCTTGTCTAGGTTACCGCCTATCTGGAAACCATACTTGATAAATTCTAGCTGATAGTAATGAATTTTTATTGCATTTTCCCAATATCCAGATCATATCTACCATTTCATCCGTAGTAAAATTCATTATTGCTAATTTAAATTGAATTAATTACTGAATTACTAAATAATAATTTTTGCTAGTTTACGGTGTACCCCAATACTGAATTAGAAAAACAATAATGTCAAACTGTCAGATTCTGACAAATCAATAATGGCCAACTCACAATAATTATTGGTAAACGTTAAAATATCTACCAAATTAATACTTTGATAGAAAAATATAAATATCTAGAAAACTGCTAACTTTAGGTATAGACAGTACTTCATAAAATTTGAAGTACGATATTAGTACTTTTCGATAGTGATTTAAAATACAGGATGTTCTATTTAAAATTACCAAGAAAATAATGTACTTGCATTTTGACTTACCCTGTATTTGATTTAGCGAATATTATGAAAACAAAATATATTTTTATAATTTTTAACAACTGTGGTTGCAATAGATCAATATTCCTACACTCCTTTTTAATTATGCAGGAAGTTAAACTTGATACTAATTTCAGGTAATATTGGTTATAACTTTTTAAATACCCATTATAACATAACAAAACTTTATATTTTTGTGATGTGAAGGTGAAGCAGATTTTAAATTTAAAATAAAATACAGGGTGTTCTATTAAAAAAAAAAACATAAGTTTGGTCTGCCACCATCTTATAGAACACCCTGTAATATTGTAACTAATTTTAAAATGTGGAGTTTAAAACTGCCTACAATTTTTGTTAATACCGTTTTTTGTAATTTTTACTATAACAGATCTACTGAGCTTTCTTGCACTAATCAATGACCCTGTATAGTGCTAAATTTTTCCATTACTAATCTGTATTATCTCGGCTATTCCTAAAGAGATTATTAATTTTTATCGCGTCGAATGCGTGTTCGCATTGAATAAAGACCCTTGTTCTTAAAAGAACTTTTTCGTCGTAAATGATGTTTAGTACTATATTATTTCATAAACGAATACGTTTTCTTTGCACGTCTCCTTTTTTACAAAATTTAATAAGCTTGGGCCTAATTTATAAAAAGCCAAAATCCCATTTTAGTTGTCAACTGCAAGTTGAATGTCAACATGCGTTCAGTCGTGTATCTTTATAAGTATTGAGAAACTAACTATTTTGTGAGTCCCTCTGGCAATTCACTTGTTGCTGTTATTATTTACTCACAAGCTCATTTTGTCACTTCGAGGCACCATCCTTAGCAATATTTTTGCCGAAGAGGTTAAGACAATCGTATTTCTTCATCTAAATTTACCATCTGTTTATCTCCAGTGAGTGATTATTTTCTAATGATATTGTTTTTTACTATGAGGCACAATAACTCTTATCATTTTTTGTTGATAGTTTATTTTTAGTTTTTTTTTTTGAGAATGTTAGTAAATGCAACATAATTTTGTAAAGTTAATTTAAATAAAGCTGAACAATGACCAATGATTTTCGTTCAGATTGTAGTCAAATATTCTTTTGATTTTTAATTCTTTTTTAAGCGGTAATAAAGTTTTGATAAAATATTTCCGTATTGGCTATTATTTAAAGTATATAAATGACTGCAATCTGTTTAAATCTAAGCTTTTTAATGACAATAGTGTGTCATTATGTTTTTTATTAATATGTTTTTATTACTCCAAATTTGTGAGTATAAATAAATAATTACTATTTAACTGGGAATAAGCCACAATTAAAGATAAAAATACGTTTATTGCCGTTTCAATTTCCACTTCGGAAATCGTTTCTCAAAATACAAACGTCAATAAACGTATTTTTATCTTTAATTGTGGCTTATTCAAAGTTAAATAGTAATTAATTTACAATGCCACAAGAAATAGCTTCAGAACGATATAAATAAATAATGTTTATTGTTTATTTTTTTTAATTTATGTTTGTTGGAAAGTCTAATGCTAAAACTTATTGGCGCCAATTTTGTTCTACAGTTTAGCTGTATTTAGTGTCTTTCTTTGCCAAACTGTTATATTTTATTATCTAATTAATTTATATCGTTTACGTATCTATTTTGATCTACAATTGTTTACCTTCTATATCCTTACCCCCCAATAAAGCTCCCTGACTTTAGCAACCTGGTTTTCGTTAAGTAATGCGAACGAAAAGCTATTTGTTATCAACTTTTGTCAGCTTTTTTGCGCCAATTGTAGCGTTTTTTTATTTAATGTGTATATAAAAGATTTCTGTAGTACGTTCCTGTTGTTTTTACCAAAGAAAACAATCGAAATAATATTTCAAGTTTTTTTTTGACGAGATTTTTAAACGCGTATTAACGCTGGAAATATGTTTTATCTCTGTGTTGCAATGTTAGGTGAAACAACAAGTTTTTTGTCGCCAAAGAGGTATTATGTTACATGAAGTCCCACTAATATTTCGGTTAGAATAATCAATAATGCGTATATTTCTACCGATTCAAAAGTAAATATAGATGTTTTTTGTCTGTGTTTAGATTCAAATATCGAACCTTTGTTACAAGTCAGGTAGAACTCCGGTTTAAAATAAGTTCTATTTTGTTAATTTGTATTATGTATATCTATTTCGACGAATTTTTTTGTAATAAAGGGATTATAATTTATGATGCCTCTTGATAAAAAAAGGTTTTATTTGTCTTTCATCGTTAGGAACGAATAATAAGGGGAAGATTGTTTGTTTTAAGTTTGTGGACGACAGGCTAGCTGTAAGACGGAAGGGAAATTTTTTGGCTTTGAATTTGTAAACTGTAACGCGGAAAAAGAGTCGACATTTAAGTTCCAAGCAGGGCAGACTTGTGACAATTGAGTCCAAGATTTCATTTGAAACAGAGTCGTCGATTAGATTTGAAGTAGAGCAGACGTGCTACAATGTGAGTCCAAGAACCTATTTGAAACGGTGGTAGACGCTTTTTGCGGATGTGAAATGTTGTAATATGTATGGTTATGCTATTAATACTTTTGTTCTTTGTCATCAAAATTAAATGTGATACCTGACAGCAAGCTTTAATTTGTTTTTTTTTTGGTTATGACAATTTTAATTTGATTATTATGTAGAAATGATATTTCATATACAAGGTTAAATTTTATTATGTTTTCATTAACAATGATCCTTAATTTTTGATAATCTAATTGGCCATAATATAACCTAGAAACCATTTGAATTTTTGTAACAATCTTTGATGTAAACTAAGACATGTAAGTTTTGTTTATTTTGTTTTATGATATAGTATGTTTGTTGTGTAACCTATAATTTTGATAATTGTTTGTTAGAGACAAAAATAAATGTTTAATTTGTTTCTCTGATCTATTTTGAGTTTTATTTGAAAAAGATATTTTTTTCTGTATTTTTGATGTTCTATAATTATTTCCCTAGTTACAACTAGTGGTTGTAATAGGTATAATTAGGCACCTCAAGTGGCGCCCTATATTAAATTTCTTGAGGTGTTTCCGTTTATTTTCATTCTGTTTGTCCCAAGAGATTTGTATAAGTACCCCCTTATTTCTTTTTCTTGTAGTTGCCCCAATCCAACCCCCATATTTCAACTTATCCACGACACAGCTCTCCAACAACCAACTGAGTGTCGTTCGCACTTGTTTTGATTATTTTGTTTGCCCAATCTTGTCCCCCATATTCCTACCTGTGGTAAGCAAAATAGTCGTTACACAATAGTTAAGCTCAACAGGCCCAAAATTTTAAAAATTTTTGTTCTGTCCTGTACTAGGTTTTATCCTAACCAATTTCAGATCTTTGGGAATTCTTAGCTGTGTGACCTAGTTATGTTAATCTTATAATTGTAGCAAGACAGTATCGTTTTTCGTATTTCGTACAAGTCGATCCACAATTGACCACATTTTCTCCTTAATGCAGATAATAGAAAAAAAAGATGGCACGGAATCAAGAGATTCATATGTTGTTCGTCGACCTACGGAAAGCCTACGACAGCGTTCCACTGAAGAAGCTGTGGCAATCAATAGAAAGTACGAATATTAATATTGAACGAATAAAAGCCGTCAAAGTGCTATACAACCAATTAAGAATAAAAATAAAAGCAGAGACACAAATAACAATAGGATTTATACCATCAAAAGGTAAAGCAAGGATGTTGTCTCTCTCTGACTTTATTTAAAATATACCTCAAAAGTGCTTTAAAAAGATGGAGACAAAATGCAAGACAATGGGAATACCGCTCACCAACTCTATTGTATAAACGCTCAAATTTGCAGACGATCAAGTAATAATGGCTCAAGATTATGACGATTTTAACTATATTGCACGAAAATTAATTGAAGAGTATGATATATGAGGTCTAGGAGTAAAGAGTAAACAGAAAACTAAATACCTGTGCATTGGAGTAGAACAAAAAGATCTCATATTAGACGATACACCACAATAAAGCACTGCTGTGACTAGAAATATCTAGGTATTACTATTTAACAAGATAGAACATTAGACGAAGCCATAAGCAAGAAATACGTCAGTGAGAAAAGCCAACACAACGCTAAACAGCATTTTATGTGAGCAATACATCAGCAAAGAAAATAAACAGAGTATATATAAGACTATAGTAAAAAGTATCACTGTATACAGCTGTAACGTATGGCCACTGAAAGAAAGAACATGGAAGATCTAGAAGAGAAAGGATTTCCAACGAACGCATTAGAGAAATGCGAGATAGGAAATGAAAAATGGGAATCAAACGAACAATCACAGATGACCGAACAATAAAACAACTTATCTTGTTCGGACACATACAAAGAATGGATGAACAACCAATACCAAAAGAAATATTAAAATGGCAACCAGAAGGTAAGAGAAAATGATATAGACCGAGAAAAAGTTTGAGCGAAGGAATAAATAAAGAACTGAGAGTGAGGACCATAGAAGAAAACCTATAGAATAACCAAGTGGCAATTGGAAGTCGGAAAACGGCGAAGATCGTTATAAACCGACAAGTAGTAGTAGTATCTTCTTTTAAGTATCTTTCGCCCCCAATAATCAAACTTTAGTTGTATATCTATCTTTATTGTGTATCCAGGTTTCATGCTTGAGTAAAGCACCATAATTTTTGTATATATTCATATACCCGAATTTTTTCTTCGACTTCAACATCTTTTTTAGACAGTTTCAAACAGCGAAAGATTTCATGCTTGAGTCATATTCTAATAAATTACAAAAATTGACACCATGAATGCCTACATATTACACCATACAATCTATTAAAATTCTTTGTGTAAACAAAAATGTTATTTTTAATATTAAAAGCTTTTGACCAAGTTTCAAAAGAAAGTTATAGAAAATACAAAATAAAAGACGAATCAATGGTAATTAGTAACAACAGTCAACTTCTAGAACAGTCTTCTCAGGTATTTAAATTTATAATCACTAACATTGTTAAAGATTTGAAAATTAAAGTTTTACATAATGTCTTGATGTTAAATGGAACTTTTAAACACGGGCGAAAACAAAAAGACGTCAGGGGCAGCTTCATAACCTCAGGAAACTTAATAGAGTTAACACAGGTTAAAATAAAGATAAGGGTAAGACAACTATAATGAAAGGTTGTTATGTCTTAGAAACTTCGGATAACATCGTTTTTCTTTACTAAAAATGGGAATATGCAGAATGTTTTGCAATTAAAAAATGTTACTAAAAAAATTAGTGACTGATAATGTACAATAGTCATTACATATGAGCAAAATCATTATCAAATAGATTATTTTGTAACAAAAAAGGAAGCTATATGTAAGTTTAAGGACCCCGTCATACGGGCGCTATTGTTGTCGCGTTAGTACCGCATTACCGTTGGGTCAACCGGATGTCACTACCATGGAATAAATTATACGAACGTCGACAAGTCTGCGTTATTCCGACGGCAAGCGTTCCTAACGTGGACAGTCGCCTTAGGACTCTGATATACGAGCGCTAATTTCGTCGCGTTAGCAACGCCGCATTAGCGTAGTCACAACCAGAGAATGGCACTATCATGAAGTAAATTATTGGCGACGTGCAAGTACTTGGAGGGGATACGAGAAACGATCGTGCGCGAGTAGCGGAGAAATTTTGCATTTTTTACTGCACATTTCATTATAGATTTCATAAATTCATATTGTCAATTGTCATATTTCATATTCGTTTTGTTTATTTACACCTTCTGTCACTGAAGAAAATGGGATTTAGGAAATGCTGTGTTATAAATTGTAAAAATACAACAAAAATTGTCAATTTAAGTTTTATTTCGTTTCCAACTTCGAAGCACAAAGCTACTACAAAGAGAAAAGTGGATTTATATCATAAAAAAGCATACGTAACATAACCTAAATTATGCATTATTCTTGCGCCCGATTTTAAAGTCAGTTTGAAATAAATAATAAATAAAAGTTCACTTTTAAGTGTAAATTTTAGTTTCATAACACTCACTTAGAGTTCATTTTAACCCAAAAATCAAGTTTAATGTTTAAATTTTATTTTTTTGAAGTTTACAAGAATGCATCAAGTTCAAGTTTTTCTGAAGATGCATTAAGATATATTCGCTGTCCAAAAGTTTACAGGGAAAGAATTAATTGTTCAAACCAATATGATGATATCATGGGCTTAACCTGCTAATTTATGCATTTATGCATTAGCATTATTTATGGTAATTTATTTTTCTTAATTCTTCCATTCTTTTTTGACATTTGCCACTACTAAAGCTTTTCTCTTTGACTCAGTGCTTGGTTGAAAAGTTAGTTGGTGATTTACTTTCTTCTATCCAGTTTTTATTATTGAATCCATATTAACAATAATGCTGTAATTCAATAATATATTTATTTGTATTTACGCTACATCAACGTTTACCTTTTAATAACATATCGACATAACCTCAATCTTACTTTTTCTTCTTATTCTTTTTTGGGGTCACGTCCTTGACAGTTATTCGGTTACCTCGATCTAACATGAAAGCGCAGTAAATTTTGCTGATTTACGACACCAGGTGTCGCTCTTCCGAACTTACACGGTGCCAATACGAACGGCAATGTCGTTCGTACAATTTGCTTCATAGCAGTGCAATTGTCCGGTTGGACCGACGTTAACGCGGCGCTGCTGATGCGACGAAATTAGTGCTCGTATAACAGGGCCCTTATTAGCGCGCAGCTCACGCGTTGCATATAGTGATCATAGTGACAAAGTCAGATAAAACTTGTGAAAATTATGCTCTCTGTTTTTCGCGGCATCAACGTGACGGCAGTAGCGCTCATATAACAGCTTCCTAAGTGATAATGTTTAAATGGTCGGTACCATTCGCTGTTCTTGATCAACGAAGAAAAAATAAAACGCAGTCGATTTTAGTAGCGTAGAAAAAACAATTTATTGATAGCTCAAATAAATACACCTTTACAAAGCGATGACTATAAGTGATGTCAATTGTCGGACATTGACATACAACACATCAGTGATATCATCTAAACTAACTTATGGTTGGCTATCCTACATTCCAGTTCTGACACCTAAGCTAATGAACATTTTCAAAAATGTTAGTGGCTTAAAAATTACAACTACGAATGTGAAAACTGTATTGAAGTTATTCACAAAAACAAAATATCCTTTCATAATACACAAGTCATCGAATGTTGTGTATTCTATACCGTATACCAATTGTAACAAAGTATGCATTTGTAATCAATATTGCATTCGTATGCAACGAATCATCTTGTAATTTCACAGTAGGGTGATCTCTCATCGTAGTGACATAAAAACCAAAAAATAAATGCATGTGCACTTACAGAACATGCATTAAGTTGAAACATGAATTTCTTGAAGATTCCTGTATTTTGACAAAAGAAATAAAACCATTTAAAACGTGTTTTCTTGGAAATGTGTTTCATGAAATCTAGTACGTCTTGCATAAATAAAAAGTCTGACATAAATAAACTGAGCAACATTTATTGCTATTTACAGAAAACACATTAAAACTAAAATAAATATTTACCTCTACATATACGCGCCATAATACACCTGTATGCATAACATGTTGCATACCATTAAGACAGGTTTAAAAATTAAAATTATCCAAGATGGGCCTCTTGTTTCTTTGAAAGGAAATACAATATTAAGAACACCAAATTACAATTTAATCATATTATTTTTTCTTTCTATTTTCTATGTATCAGAGTTAAAACACTCCAATACAAGATGTCATAAACTAAGTTTTACTATTTACTTACTTACTTAATCGGTAGACCCATTTGTACCTTTCGGCGTTGGGCCGTTTATAATATATATATATATATATTTATATATATATATATATATATATATATATATATATATATATAGGAAGAATGATCACAGCTGTCTAATTATTAATTAGTATAATGGTAAGGTTAATTGGGTTAGCAGCTGCTAACCCAATTAACCTTACCATTATACTAATATATATATATATATATATATATATAATATATATATATATATATATATATATATATATATATATATATATATATATAAGCGAGGTTCCTACAGCCTCTGCCGTTTCTCGCATTTCGACCGCCATCGTTTTCTGTCCATCCATTCGTCTTCTCTGATGGCTCTATCTCTCATTATGTGCCGTACATTTTCTTCCCAGGCAACTGAAGGCCTTCCCCTTCTTCTTCTTTGTTGTGGTATATAATTTAAAGCTTTCTTTGGCCATCTATCTTCATGCATTCGTTTCACGTGACCATACCACACTAGTTGTCTCGTTTCAATTCTATCTACACTGGAATATACAGTATTTGTCTTCCTTCTAATATCTTCATTCCTGATGTGATCTTTTTTGGATATACCACACGCTCTCCTTAGAAAATCCATTTCTACTACTTCTATTCTTTTTCTATCCTTCTGCGTTATTTGCCAAACCTCTGCCCCATAAGTCATAATAGGCTCTACCAAGGTTCGATAGATTGTCAATTTCGTTTCTTGTCTAATATCTTTAGACCAAAGTAGAGAGTTTAGACTGTTTACCACTTTTTTTCCCTGCTGTGTTCTGTTTTCGATGTCTCTTTTGGTAGTGCCTTCTTTAGATATTATAGATCCGAGATATTTATATTCATTGCATGTTTTTGTGTTTCTAATTTCTAACTCTGGATCTTCTTCACCATCTCCTATTTTAAGATACTCTGTCTTTGCCATATTCATATTGAGGCCCCATTGTTCATATTCTTTCTTTAGTTTTCTAAACATGTAGTCCATGTCTTCCTCGTCATTCGCTACGACTACCTGATGATCTGCGAAAAATAAAGCTGTTAGACATTCACCACCGCCTATGTCTATTCCCATTCCGGATACTTGTTTTCTCCACTGCTCTAGCGATGATTGAATATATATTTTAAACAGGGTCGGAGACAGACAACATCCTTGTTTAAGCCCCTTGGTTATTGGAAATGATTCAGATATAAAGTTTCCTTCTTTAACGACACTTCTTGCATTTTTGTATATATTTGCGATAGCATCCACATACTCTCTACTGAGACCTACTTTCGTCAATGTATAAAATAGTTTTTTCAAAGGTACCGTATCATATGCCTTCTCTAAATCTACAAACAATAGGTGGGTAGATAGATTCCTTGCCTTCCGTTTAGGGCCGTTTATAATACAATTCTTTTATATTACAATATTTTACAATTTTCTGAGGTGTCCTAGCTCTTGATAAACTTTCTCCATCCCTTCCTATTGTATGCCACCTGTGTTGCTTCCTGCCAAGTCTTACCCTTACTCTGCAGTATCTGTGAGATGTCACTGTTCCATTCTTTAATAGGTCTTCCTCTTCTGTTCTTCCGTATTGGTTTGGCGTCCCACACTCTTTTTACTTGTCTATTATTGTCCATCCGGATTAGATGTCCGAACCATGCCAATTTTTTCTCCTTGATTAATTCGAGAATCGGTTTGATTTTTAGTCTTTCTCTTATTTCTTCATTTCTGATTCTATCAGTTCTTTTTACGTCGATCGTTCTTCTGAGGTATTTCATTTTTTTTAGTATCCAATTTTCTTCCATATGTCACTGTAGGTCTATATATTGTTTTGTATATTGTCATTTTGGTCTTTGTTGATATTTCTTTGTTATTAAGGAATCCTCTATTTAGTGCTTGGAATAGTTTCCTGTGTTTTCCATTCTGTTGTTAAGATCGTCCTCGATGTCTCCTTTGTTGTTGATTACTGTTCCTAAGTATTTGTATGAATTTGTCTGTATTATTTTTTGTTGGTCTATCATTATTTCTAGAATATATAGAAATAAGTGTTACTATCCTTACCTAAATTTTAAAAATTTTAAAATGTATTTTGTCCATTATTTTAAATTTTATATTTTATATGTGTGTTATTAATGTTGAGTGTCAAAGCATTTTATAAATAATCTCAACGACTAGTAAGTTGCACTGACGAATTGTGATATTATGTAAGTATTTACGTATTATTCTTATTACTGTGTCTTGAAAAAGGAATAAGTCAATTCCGAAAGCTAGACAAAAAGTCAAAAGAGTGTTTCATTAACATCCCAGCCAAACTTCTGACTGCAGCCCTAATAAACTGTTTATATCGACAGTCACAATAAATATTCAGTATTTCTGTTAGTTGCGTGTATAACATTGTTACATACAATTGTTGCGAATTCATATCTTTTGTACTGAACTATTTAATTTTGTGTCGTATTTTGAACAGTTTTGGGTATTGAAAATATTTTTCGTTTGCTTAACTACAGAGATAGATAGCAAATAAAGAACGAAATATAACACTTTGAAAAAAGAAGCAAGAAATAGTCAATTCAGCTAAACTGCAAGAATTGGGGCGAGAATGAGTCTTGACCGTCAAAGGTTTTAAAAATTCAGGAAAATGTAAACGTAACAATA